>OV281367.1:1250000-2500000 GCA_923062675.1 Marasmarcha lunaedactyla | reverse complement strand
CTGTTCAGTGAATGAAGGTGTTATGTGATACGAACATATCACCTTCATTCACTCAATACATTCAATTGTTTTGATCTACGCTGCGTCCACTTCTCGCGCGCTTTCCAATTTATGCATACCTACGGTGGTTTGTGTATTTTGGAATATCGATATTTTTATGAGTCGATTTTAAACTGAACTTGAATGGGTTCATAAAAATATAGATATTCTGGTCTTATTTATACATATTTTTAATTTTAAAAATACAATTTGCGTTATTATTGCCACAAAAATTAAACAATGTTAACTCAACACCCAGTATATTTGTACCTCGGATTACAGAAAACTATTCAACTGTCAATGGAAGAAGGAGTGATTGACAGTTTTTTTCAAATTAAAATAAAAAAACAACCAAAATTGTTTAATTTCTATCATATTCTTGTTACTACAGGTTGTATAAATAAATTTAAAACATAAGTTTGTTGACATATTATTTCAAAAGCTACTAATTTCTAAAACTTTAACCTTGATTTACTCCAAATTACAGTTATGCGACTTATCACCTTCATCCACTTACGTCTTTAATTAAATATTGTCAACGAGCCACCAGTTTTGATTGACAGTAATTTTTATTGAATGACCTTTATACCTTCTCATCGTTCGTTAATCACACGTTACATCGCGAAATTGTTATTATTATATACAAATATTATTTGGAAACCTGTGATGGCTGCTTATAATATTAGGAGTTAAAAACTTAGAATCACAAAACCATAAAATTTAACAAAGATTGAACTTCTTACAAGTACAGTACGTGAAAAATTCCTTTTCACAACAAATCATAGAAACAAAACAAACTTTCGGAATACCGGCCAGCTTAACTGTTCATTAAAGGGTGGCGCTGCGTCTTACGCGTGAATTAAGATTGACATTTAGTTACCTTATAAATGATTTAGTTCCAGTTTTTGCAACAGATAAGTGCCACTGTCACTCTTTTTGTATTGAACGATTTTTTTCAATCTGTGCTTCTGCCAAGTCGATTTGACTGACATTGAAAAAGGGCTGTGAGCATTCGCGAAGAAATTAATGGACTGCAAGTGTAACGCATGAGCATCAGCTTACGGCTGCACTTTATAGCTGGTTTACACACAGTAAGTAGTTAAGTAGGTAAATACTAAATTTTTGTTTAAAAATGCGGGATTTTCTGACAGCTCGGCAAAACAGTAAATAAATTATTTAGTAGGTTGTGCTAGTAGAGCTGACCCTATTTTTTTTTTCAGTAAATGTATATCGTATAAGAAAGGCAACGAACTACGACATACAGCCTGTCCTGTCGTAAATTATTTATGCAGTATTAGTTTGCCATTAATTTAATTATTTGAGGACTGAATAGGCATATTGTGGTGTTGTAGAACTTTCGTCTTGTTTTCAGCCTACCTGTCTTGTACCTGATATTCGGAACAGCTTTTCGTAGCGCCATCTATCGAGGAAATTGGAACTATTTGAATCTTCATTTAACGAGGGTAATTATTCATCACTGGTTCTTGCTATGTGTACAGGTGCAAGGTGATGGAGCCATAGGTCTCAATTTCAGTAAACTTTACGTAAAGAAAAAAAACGAGTTAATTAAAATAACCGAATCTACCTCAAGGAACACTATATTATGAATCTTTTATAAGATGTGTGTGTTTGACTGAAAATGAATATTTGATTAATATGTAACTGGTATAAATATATATAACATAATATAAACATACGATCAGTCAACAAACAAAGAGATTGACTTTGACTCTTGAGTTTTGTTCAATGCCATCTAGTTTCAAATGAAATATCTTTAAAAAAAAAAGAAACGAAAAGCCCTCAATGTGGAAAATCCTGCATTACGCGTGAGCAGTCGATTTAGTGACAAGTGTTAAGATACAATTTAGTAGGCAAGTGATTAAGTAGATTAGGATTCGTTCTATTTGTCGGGTAAGTAGGTGGGCAGGGTTTCTCACTTAACACGTTTGGACATGACATTTTAGTTAAGTTGACAGAGCGGTTGGCGGCGAGAGCTCGTACTTATTTCACATTTTCTTCTTCTCTTACCAAAGAAGAGAGAGTGTCGGAGAGAATTGTAGACTCTACTTTAAAATCTGTTGAAGAAAATTTTAAATGAGAATGCTTGTGTGGCTTATATGAAATAAAAACTTCAGAAATAAACATAGTCTTCTAGAGATTTTTATTTCCGAAAGAAATTCTTCCCTGACTCCGTCCAAAATCCCGCTAATTACAAATCTAAATACAGAATTGAAGAATTCCTTAAGTTACTGACTTTATATAAGTAATACATTTTTATTGAATTTATGAGCTGAACTACTTCATGAATTTTGACACGCAAGTGCCATGTAGTAACATACAATTTGGTTACTTCTTAACTACTCACTACCTGTAAACCGCTCCTAAAGACGTCAGATTGGAAAATGAGGGATTTTTTTTAAGGATATGAATTCTTTTGGCGCTCCTAAATTTAGATTTAGCTAAGCGAATCTATCCATATTGTTTCGAAATCTAAATTTAAAAGTAACCATTTTGATGACTGTGAGTGCGGTGCGGCCGTTATATTTAAATCAACTTCGTGGTACATTAACAAGCTTTTTTGTTTTATACTAAGAAGTGGTGAAAATAACACCAATAATTTGGCTCCCATTTTGCTGAGGTTAATGTCTAATACAACAGTTTGAAATAAAGTCCCTTTTTATTTAACCGTTTAGCTGACACATAAGTGTTTTCTAGGAAGTGGCAATACAGCGCCACCAACAGCGGTAGCAACAACAGGAATCAAAATATCAGTAACGAGGCTGAATTAGTTTTAGTATCAGTCTTGCTACTGAGCAGTTAGAAGCCAGCAGCGTCACATCCTCTCCTCCGGCCTCGGTCACTGACAGTGACATCGCTCGAGGGCTGCATGCATCAAGTTCATGAGCTGGGTGTATAGAATGCATTTCCTGCTCGTCGGTTTGCAGATCTCCCTGTGGTCCACGTTGACCCCGCAGAGGGCGCCCATTCCCGCGTCTAGAAGAAATATAAATTTAATAAATATTTAAAGTAATCGAAGTAGGAATCAAAAGGGGTTTGCAGATTTTGGTATGGAGCTGGGCATGATCTCCGATAGCCTTTTGTTTTTTGTTCAAAATCGTTGCGCACGATAAGACTAAAGTATATCGATTGGGGTCACCCTCAGGAGCACAGAAATATAATCCACTATGCTCTTAAGCTAGATATAAACGGGTACAGTTCGGTATGGATAGGTCAAATCGAGCGCCACGATTTTGAAAAAAAAAAACAAAATACTATCGAATATGATGCCATTAAATCTTCAAACCTCAAAGATGGCCGACGCTGGAGCTCCCAGGTTTGTGTAAGGAACATATGATTGTTTCCAGGTCATGGTTGTCGGTATTTATATATAGTTCCCCCCAGTTCGCTGTCTGGTCAACCATAACACAAGCTCTGCTTACTTTGGGGCCATACAGTTGGTGTGTTTGTCTGGGGATACAAACAAAATCTTATGCACTTACCAGCAGTACACTGCTCGACTATAGTCAGCCAGAGCACGGACATCTTGGTACGCCGCGTCTCGGAGCAGCTGGCGACGTGCGGGGCCAGCACGCGCCACGCCGCCAGCCAGCGGGACTGCAGGGTTAGGAGCGTCGAGTTGTCTGTAACAGATAGCTTTATTTATTTATGTTTTGTTTATATTATACTAGCGACCTGCCCCGACTTCGCACGGGTCTACGTCCCTGCATTTTAAATCTGTAATATCTTCGAAAATATTCTTTTAGATTACACGCTGTAAAGGGCTATATTACATGCACAATGTATTTAAGGTACGTACTTAATTGGATAATAATTAATACAGTATTGCTTAAAATCGCTTTGTAAATAAACCACTATTTTTCGTAAAAAGTAAAGGATAAAAAATGGGTATTTTGGGTTATCCCTAAGAGATAGACATATACTTTTTTGTAGACCTTCTTAAGGTGTACAATACTGTAGTACATTATTTTGATCTATCTCATAGGGTTCAGCCAGCGTTTGCAATGTAATCGCAAAAAATGTGTTTATTTACGACATCACATTAGAAACCTCTAAAATTATCAGTGTTTCTCTACTATATTATGCATGTATTATACATATAAAACTTCCTCTTGAATCACTCTATCCATTAAAAAAACTGCATCAAAATCCGTTGCGTAGTTTTAAAGATCTAAGCGTACGTAGTGACAGACAGACAGCGGAAAGCGACTTTGTTTCATACTATATAGTGGTTTATCCTTAATTTTGTGACATTCTATAAGTTCGTTCGCGTTAAGAATGCTGAGACGATACATCACTAGGTTACAGCCAATAGCATCAACGACAGTAAGAAAACTGTTTCTAATACGGTAATCTCATTGGCTAGTATCTATAGTTGCATCGATGACTCACTACGAACTATAGTGCTTAAACTAGTGCTGCGTTCCGATTGCCGATTATAGCGCTCACAGCGCCCGATTGCCCGTGAGCGCGCTCACAGCGATATCGATACGTCATCAATGACGTCATAAACGCCGCCATCTTCCCGCTCACAGTGCCAACGCTACGGAGCATGGTCGCTGTGAACGGCCTGTCAACACTTTTTTATTTATTTAAAAAGGATTAGACGTTTGTCTTATATCTCACCTGATGGAAAGTGGCGATGAAGACGAAGGTGTTACACGTCTATCCACGAGATACCTATTCACTCGACGCTTGAAAGTACTAGGAGTATAGTTTTCTGGAAAAACAGACGCAGGCAGTTCATTCGACACCTTGGCGACCCGCACCAACAAGGAACTATCGAAGCGTTTGGTTCGACTTCTTGGAATATCTACTATAAAGGGATGGAAGGCCTGTTGTCTGCGTCTAGTAGTCCGATGTAAGAAGGGTGTGGGTTCAACCTGATCAAAAAGAGCATTCGCGTACTCTCCAAAATGTAATCTGTAGAAGACTGCTAAACTGGCAACTTTCCGACGATGGTCGAGGTTTTGCAGTTTTTTGGTGGTGAGGTCAAAGTTGTGAATAATTTTTCGGGCTCTTCGGTCAACTGCATCCATCGCTTCTAGTTGGTACTTTGCAGAACCATCCCAAAGGTGGCTACAGTACTCCATACAAGATCGAACTTGAGCTGTGTATAAATTAAGTAGCTGTTGAGGGCTGAAGTACCGTCGGACCTTCGAGATGATTCCCAACTTCTTTGAAGCAGTTTAAGCCATGGACACAATTTGTTGCCCGAAGTTTAGTTGGGGCGATATAGTTACGCCCAGAAGCCCTAGGTGGTTGGTTAAGGGTACAGAAACATTTTGAAAAGTGGGCGTTAGGTCGAAACTGCTCTTTTTCGCGGAGAATAAACACGCCTGTGTTTTTGACGGGTTAAATTTGACCAAGTTGGACTCGCCCCAATCGGATATTTTCTTTAATGCCAAATCCACCCGCTCAATCATGGACTCTCTCAAAGCCCGGATTTCTTGAGGACCCGCTCGCGCATTGGACGTGTATCTCTTTACAATGGTGCTGTCATCAGCGTCACCAATAATGCCTGGGGTTAGCAGGTCATTAATGTGCAGCAAGAATAACGTTGCAGAGGGAACAGATCCATTATAACTTAATCGAATGATTGTTAGCGCGATATTTACCGTTCCGATTGCAATAGCACTAATATCACTTTTAGCGCGCTCAAACGAACGGAATGGTTTTGAGGACTTTTAGCGCTGATAGCACTATGAGCGGCAAACGGAACGCACTATAGGTCGATCACCCAAGCACCTAGTGCTTTCCAGTGATTATTACTATTTTATGTGTCTATTCATAGAAATGTTAAACGAGAATGTATACTCTACGTACACATTTCTTGCAAATTGTTATAAAACAAACTATGTGGGTAATTTCCATTAGTAGGTACTGTAATAAAGCTTAATACGTATCCTTGTACCTTCATATTGTGTAAAAATGTTTTGTTGCTCAATAAAGATTTTCGTTCGTAATGAACAAAAATTAGTATTACTCTCAAGTTACCTTTACATATCTCCATAAGTTCCACGCTTCGTGTAGTGATAGGGGTCTTGATGTCAGCCAGCGAGGATCCACGGTGAGGCACGGAGTAGAACATGAAGCCGGCGCTGTTGGACCACAGCCGGGACTGGAGCCTTGGACTCACTGAAAACAAATGAAAAATTCTCTTAAATAATACACTTCTTTAAAAAATTTTCACTTTTAAAATATATTTTCACATTTTGACTCGCCTTCAAGCCTAAATTTACGGTACATAAAATATATTATGGAACAGTGAATTCCGAGCAAATTTCCTAAAAAGACAACAGCGTTGATGTTTAAAAATAAAGTTCGGCTTTTCTAGCAAATCGTGGTGTGAGCCCATGTCCAAACAAACCCTTCGTCCAAACGGTAAAACAAGTTACCCGGTATATTTGTGAAATGATCTTATTTGTAAGGACACCGAGCATTCTACAAGTTATTTGTAACCCACATTAAAAACAACTCCAACTGACGGCCAAAACCTCGCACAACTTTCGAACAGTTTAACAGATTTTCTTCAAACATGGCTAACAACATCCTAGATTTACTCAGATTTTAAAATACAAAAATACACCTCACAAATAATTTTTGAGTCGTAGTTTTAAAAAGCACGGCGCTCGAAATACACGCGAGTTCATACTACGTACAAACTTAAATCCATACCTTTATCTTCCGAAGTCCTGTCTCCGTGACTCTCAAACTCATCTCCACTGGCTTCCTTGTCTACTTCTCTATTGTCCAATCTGCCCTCATTTTCGTAATTTATGCCACAGCTGTCATTATTTGAAGTTTCTTCTGAATCGCAATTTTCAATATCCGTATTTGTCTTTCGCAAATATCCGTCGTCTACAAATTCATTTTGATCATTCGGCATGGCATTTTTCGATGTTTCTGTGCCATTTGGTGTCTCTTTCGTTTTTCCATGAACTTTTAAATATGCTTCGTAAGCTGAAATCATAAATTCAAAATTGATTTAGAATAACTATTATTTAAACATTGCTTGTTTCAGATGTTGTTTTAATTTCAATTCAATTTTCAAAAATAAGGCAATTAGCTATCACTATTTTGAGAATAGACAATTTTCTTTACCAATGATGAATTGACTATTCGTTGTATAATGTGTGAAAGAGAGCTTTATTATAAAGTGTATTGTATCATCTGCCAGAGCTTTGGCGCAGTAGGCGCTGACTGTTCGACCTGAAGGTCCTGCAGCCTAACTTAAGCTTATCAAAACGACTGTTCTGAAAGTGAAGAAGGGAAACGTCATGAGGCAAACTACATAGAGTCTGTCAAGCGAGTCTAGTCCACAACCATTTTGCTGATTTCTTATAATGGCAACACTATTATCTGTCAAACAAATTGTCACAAATTCTGTTGTTAACCTCGAAATATTCCTGTTTTTGTTGAATTTTTAATTTTATTATGCCGAAACCTATTAAAAGTAGTATCAGGAGCCTATTATTTACAATGATTAATAAATATAATCATGTAAAGAATGAAATTGACAACGAGTTATTGGAAAAACGACGACTTTTGGATGAAATCGTTTCAACATCAGGTAGGTTGGCTACAACATGTAGATACTTTTAGCACAATTGTATAATTTTATGTATTTTAAAAGTGATGTGATCAGCATTTCGGTTTTGGTTTAGATTCAGACGTATTCACTTCCACCATATCACTGTGACCTGAACGCAATTGAACTGATATGGAGTTTGGCTAAAAGAAAAATTGCCAGCAAAAATTTAGGAATTCCTGGTAAAGAAATGGAGAATCTTATAAAGGAATGTTTTAATAGTGTCACAGCCAGTGATTGGAAAAAATGCACAGATCACACTATTAGTGTCGAAAATAAGTACAAAGTAAGAGACAGGATATCAGAAAACGAGGTTGGAACCCTTCATAATTTCTGTACGTAATGATGATACTGACAGTGATTTTTCATATGAAAGCATTGAATTTCTTGATTCTGATCTAAGTTCTGATAGTGACAAATAAATACCTACATTAAAATGCTTTTTCTTTTATTTATCCTAACAATTTTTTTTTATTAGAATTTCAAGTATCAAGAATTTTCAGCGTGTTACATCAGTGTTGACACCTGAAAGATTTTTGAATTTACCGTCTTTTTCATGGGACTAGACTCGCTTGACAGACTCTAGCTTAGAAATTATTGCAAAGGTACGGGTGAAGACTGCCAACCCGCAGAAGCAACCGTGGTGGAGTACAGCCCGAAACCAACCCTTAGGTGTTGGTTTCCTTCCTTGGGTCCTTGGGTGAGGATAACTCTGCAGTGAGATAATTAAGGCCGCTGCAAGTTTCCCTTTGGTGGATGTAGATTATAGATATGATCCACCAAAGGGCCCTCGATAGATTTTTTCAGCTGGCGTCAAATTGCAGTTCCAAGGAGATAGGTCGGGAGATAGTTTAGTCGTTCGTAAGATATTAGTTTTGTAAATATTTTCCTTACCTTCACAATAAATCTGCTTTATAAAGAGGCCTCCTTTAGAGTGCCCTACCCAAATAATGGGTTTTTCTCCTACACCCAATTCCAGGAGTTGTTGCGTCATTTGTTCCGCTCTTTCATTTAGTTGTAACCTGGAATCCATCCAACATCACTATATAATATTTATAGGGAGAGACAAGAAATCGATAAGATACATTTTGATATCAAACGCTACTCATTTACGTAATAATAATAGGTCTTTACCTATGAAACTGCCGTTTTGCCGCACTGGCCATTTCAAATGAAAATATTTTTTTTTTGACTGATAATTCTAATTTCAAATTAATTTTATTTTACAAACATGGAATTCTTTTTCTAAAATCGTCATTTGTTTAATAGTTAGTGTTTTGTTTTCAACGCATTGGAACATTTTTCGTCATCATGGATAAGTTAAAAATTCGAGTAATTATGGAGTATGAGTACCGTCGTGGCAGCAAAGCGGCACAAGCGGCACGCAACATCAACGACGTTTACGGAGCGAACACTACAAACGAACGCACCACCCGTTATTGGTTTACCCGCTTCCGTTATGGAAATTTTGACCTGAAAAATGAACCCCGTGGTCGTCCGAAAACTTTGGTCGACAATGACGAATTAAAGGCAATTGTGGAAGCTGATGAAACTCAATCCACGGCTGAATTAGCAGCAGCTTTTGACGTTAGCATCAAAACAATATTGGTCCATTTGCGTCAAATTGGCAAGGTAAAAAAGCTTGACAAATGGGTACCCCACGAACTCAATGACCGCCAGCGCGAAGTACGCGTGGAGACGTGCCTTGCACTGCTCAGCAGGCATACAAATGAAGGAACTCTGAACCGCATTGTTACTTGTAACGAGAAATGGATCCTGTTTGACAATCGTAAGCGCTCAGCAAGTTGGACCCTGGTTCAGCACCCAAACAATGCCCTAAACGAAAACTTACCCCTAGAAAAGTGATGGTCACTGTTTGGTGGTCTAACGCGGGTGTAATTCATCACAGCTTCTAGCCAAACGGGACAAGCATTACTGCAGATGTGTACTGTGAAGAACTGAACACAATGATGGAAAAGCTCGCACGTCTCCAACCAGCTTTGGTCAATCGTTCGGCTCCACTGCTCCTGCACGACAACGCGCGACCTCATACTGCACAGCAGACGGTCTCCAAGCTACAAGAGTTGGGGTTGGAAGTTCTCCGTCATACGCCGTACTCACCAGACCTTGCGCCTACAGACTTCTACTTTTTCCAGAATTTGGATAACTTCTTGGCGGGAAAAAAATTCAATACCCGAGAGGCAGTACAAAATGCCTTTGAAGAATTTGTTGCCTCCCGTCCAGCTGATTTCTTCAAGAAAGGCATCAATAAGCTACCAATGCGTTGGCAAAGATGCATTGATTGCATGGGTGATTATTTTGATTAATAGAAATAAAAAATTCATAGGCAATTTCATAGGTAAAGACCTAATATTATTAGTAACAATAAGAAATCTCCAGACTATCACACCAACTGTATGGCCCCAAAGTAAGCGGAGCTTGTGTTCGCTGTATAGATGAGCATACGGCGAACTGGGGGGGAACCCAGAGAAAAGTTAATATAAATATTAACAACCACGGCCCGAGAACAAACATCTGCGTTCATCACACAAATGAATGCCCCGTCCAGGACTCGAACCTGGGAACCTCGGCAAATCAGGCAGGATTACTACCCACTCTGCCACTCAGCCGTATCTCTTTTATTATACAATAATTTTATTCTTAACTGGTCAAGCTAGAGTAAATTTTATTTCATTATAATTTTAAAGATGGCTAATATTTCTTTAATAACTTTGGTGAAATCGACGTTAGTCTTACCTTTTACATTGGGTCTTCCAAAGAGGTCTCCACAAATAAGGATCACTTGTGTAGTTAATGGAAATAACTCTGGCATCGGGATAGTCCTCTTTGATCCAATCTTTAGGCCAACAGCTGGAATAACAGCCGTCACAGACGCAACCACAGCCCACTTCACATTTAACACCATCATTTTTACAAGTACAATCAGGACTGACACCTTTATCATTCTTATTTATATTATCATTATTTACATTTACATTATTATCATTTATACTTTTATCATTTATACTTTTATCACATTTACTATCACAGCTTCTTTCGTTTTCGGTTTTAAATAAATCTCTGACAAATTCAGCTTGAGCCTCAAATGAATCAACAATATTAACAGATTCAAATAATTTGTTATTATAAAAGTTTTCCGTCATTAAAAGATCATCTTTGGGAATAACTTTTCGCATATCATTCAGTTTGTAGGACAAATTTTCAAGTGTTATACTTTCATTGTTATAATCATCGATTAAATTTACATTATTTTCTAGGTTGATGTTATATTCGTTATCATGTACGCTCGACTGGTTGTCATTTAGAGATTTATTATTTAGGTTGTTTTGTTTGGTCTTGTCTGGTTTCTGGTTGATTTGGCACGGTTGCAGAATGCATTCTGGTCTGATGAGAGGTACTAAAGTTGGAGGTATTTTGTATTTGGAACTCCATTCCCCTTGACGCCACGTGTTGCCGAGGGAACCTGAAATATAAAAACAGAGAGAGTTAATAATGACCATTATAAAATAACCGAATATATAGTTTATAGTAATTAATTCTAATTTTTGTGATTCTCAGTTGTATATTGAAACAAATATATTTTAAAGCAGTGGTTTTTATTGAAACTTAGCTTATAGAGTATAAAGGTTGTCCCAGTTGGTGTGTTTGTCTGATGATTTATTATTATATTATTTAATTCATCGTTAGTGGAGCTGCAACCGAATAAGTGTCCTGTGGAACTTTTAGACAAATCGATGAACGACTCTTAGTTCCACTTTAAGGCTATTTAATTTCTCTCGACACAATATTTATTTATTTTAAAATATTACATATTCAATTAAATACGTTTCTGGACTATAATATAATCCTGTATAAAATATAAAAATCATATACTTAAGTAGGATCTTAAATGATGAATTGACGATTACAATTGCGGACTGATTATTTTCCTCTAATACAGGTAAAAAACTCCTAAAAACAAGGAAATTCATTAAGATCCATAGATCTAATACCTTATTATGTACCATGTATGTGAAGAACAAATAAACATTATTATCATTAATATTATATTAAGTAATCGATTGAATACTCTTATATATAAACATAGTCGATTTTACACCAAGAAGGGGATGACGCAGTGAGCAACGCCACGGGCGGCATGTTGAATCCGAAGCATAATGAAGGACTGGAGGGTTACTTCACGGGGTGGAAGGAGAGCTTAAATATTAAATCCCGAGCGGAGCGTGGGAATTAAAAAAGGATCCTAAGGTGTGTGGGATGTCCCCCGGGGGTGTACTCTACTTTTCACATCCATTGATAAAATTTAATAATAATAAGGCACATTTACAAACAATTCTGCAAAGATATTATATTACAATTAAGTACATTTATTATTTTTCAGTTTGTTGAAATCTTAATTGGTTTGAAGGACGAATTTTTTAATTTTTCGGATAGAATTTTATCAACATTGCACTAGCTTCCAATTGATATACTCCCTGAAATACC
Source organism: Marasmarcha lunaedactyla (assembly GCA_923062675.1). Lineage (NCBI taxonomy): Eukaryota > Metazoa > Arthropoda > Insecta > Lepidoptera > Pterophoridae > Marasmarcha > Marasmarcha lunaedactyla. Next base: position 2,487,846 of record OV281367.1, on the reverse strand, counting down.
GCCAACACCACTTCCTGACTTTGCAATGTTTCATTTTAGCCCTGAACTCGCAGCAAAGAACTTAAAGTTTTGCTTCTTTTTAAAAAAATAATATTTTTAATAAATAGAATAGAACTATTGAGGCGACAAACGAAGCTATTCTTGTTTCTTTATAAGCGTACGGACCCGCTACGGACTAACGGACTACATCGTGGGCAAGTCCGTAGTCCAAGCAAGTCCGTAGAGGGCAAGTCTGTAGTCCAAGCAAGCCCGTAGAGGGCAAGTGCGTAGTCAAAGCAAGTCCGTAGCTTGCAACTGAAACCTTACTACAATTGCTTTCACTGAAAAAGAAGGAGCCATCGGAGTGAGTGGTTCGAAAGAGTTACAAACATGTCAAAAGTGAGTGTAGTGGTGGTAGTTTCATAGGTTAAATTGTCTTCGGGTGCGATACCACATTCCTTCCTAATTCAATCACCAGGAACAGCCAGTCTTATTGCTGGAACAAAAGCAACTCCAACTTAAGCCTACAAACGGCGACGTATCACTGTTTGATAATGAAAATAGCAATTTAATTAACCAATAAAATATACGATTAATTAAATCTATGGCTTTAAAAATGATTGCATTCAGAAAGCACCTTGCCCGCAAGCTTAATTCCTATGATGAAAGACCATCCAACTTCAAAGTTTCCACATTGAGTTCGCGTCGACATGAACAGGATTAAAGACGGCCTGTTTGGTGTGGAGGTAAGTAGCCTTGCCTTCCATGCCAGAGGTCCCGGTTTGAATCCTGGTAGGCGCAGATATTTTATTATATTTGCTTTCTAGTCACCAATGTATATGTATGTAGTTTATTTCTAATATTTATATATTACAAAAATCTATGTGTTTTTATATCTTTCTTAAGTTTATTTATCCGTTATCTAGTATCCATAACACAAGTTCTTAATGATACTTAATTTGGGCTAGATAATGAGGTGTGATTGTTAGATATATTTATTTGATAAATTATATACATTCATAATAGAATTACTTCTTCTCTCTTATTCCCTTATTGTCCGGCCTTAACTTTAACTGCAAACGTAACCCGTAACATCCAAAACCCTTTGTATTCAATGTATACACAAATAACACCCCCTTCTACAACCCTCACGTGCCGTGGTTACAGTGAACTGGTTGTTTCCGCTGGTAGGGGCAGGGATGCAACTACCGATCTAGATTTTGCTCAAAGTAAAAATTCAAAAGCGTGTATAAAACTTTTTTATTACGTAATAATAATTTACATAATCATTTGTCCGTGTCCTCTTTATAACACATGTTATTAACAATAATAATTATTAGGAACTTTTATTTTATTTTATATACATCTATCATATAATAATAATTATAATACTTTAATAATAAATCCCCAGACAAACACACCAACTGTATGGCGCCAAAGTAAGCAGAACTTGTGTTATGGATGACCACACAGCGAACTGGGGGAAACCCAGAATAAACAAACATATATAAATACAAACAACCATGACCCGAGAACAAACAAACATATATAAATACAAACAACCATGACCCGAGAACAAACATCTGTGTTCATAGCACAAATAAATGCCCCGGCCAGGACTCGAACCTGGAACCTTCGGCGTATGAGGCAAGGCTACTTACGACTACACCACTCGGTCGTCAAATACATATATTTCTCTCTTTATTTAGCATAAAAATATATTTATCATTTATATTTATGCTATATATAATTGATAATAACTAATTTATAAACAATTCGTGAAAGGCATTTGTACCTGATACAGTACTTATTTTATTTTTATTTAGTGTCTTTATATTAATACTTATTACTTTAGTATCTCAATATACGAAGCGAAATAGCTTGCGCAACTGAGGGTGCGCGTTACCCCGTCTTCGGTGTCCACGGAAGAACAGCGTTGCAACTGTCCTTAAGTTGGACACACAATACGAACAAATCAACCTTGTGTTTTGCGCAATTTGTGTATATGTTTTTGATTTAAGCTATTCTGTGTGTTTCTATTATTTATTGAGGCACTTGTTTTTGGTTTAAGCTATTCTGTGTGTTTCTATTATTTATTGAGGCATTTGTTTTTGATTTAAGCTATTATGTGTGTTTCTATTATTTATTGAGGCACTTGTTTTTGCCCGTTTTTGTAATATTTTTGTTTTGTTTTGTTATTGTGTGTTCTAATAATTGCTTTCTTTCTTTCTTTATAACTTTAGTTTCAAAATCTTCCGTAGGAATAAGTTCTCAATATTCTACTATAAATATTCTATTTTTATATAAAAATCAACATTCATAATTGTAATTAAAACCACACATTTTTGAGATATTTGTGCTCAGCAACTTCATACGAGCTACGTGTACTACGAAGGTTCGCATTCTAGGTTACGAAAATTTGCAATTAGAATAAGTTAGCTGTAACATGATTGCAAACTGTTTGTGCACTTAAAAAAGTAAATAAATAAATATGGTCACAGATGCCACTTACCGTCCGGCAGGTATGATAAAGTTACAAGACCGCGGTCAAAAGATGAGCGGGTTGCAAACGGACTCCGCACAGCTCGGTTGTCGGCCGTGAACTCCTGTCATTATCGATTTAATAACCTTAATTTTCAAATTAAAAATTTGTTTGTTTCGATTTTAGAGTATATTTTGTTCCCTTTATATTATTTTCATTTTAGTTGATTAAAGGTTCAGTTGTATTTTGTGTTAATTTTAATATAAATATATACAATATTATTATTACGATAAAAATAATGTTGATTTTGATGATTAGAGAAAAAGTATAGGTTCTTAATGTGTCATGTATACTAATTGTTAAGTACAAATCTTGATTTAAAGTTCCTATATTCCCAATGATACGTAACGTAAATTATATTATAAGTATTTTTGTATGCACTGTTTTGGCAAAGACTTATTAAGATTCTATAATATTGTTCATTATGTTGGTTTGAGAATCGTGTTAATCTAAGACTGTACTTTTCTATGAAGAATCTAATGAATATTATGCAGATTTTCAATAAATGATTAATGCAATTTAAATTTCTATTGTTAATTATAATTACCATTTTGAGACTAGCTAATTACCTTATTATTTCATAATTACCGTTTACATAAATCTCATTACCACTCTCCGTAAATTTTAATTTCTAAACGACTTTGTTAATATATGTCGTAGTTTGGTCCCTCTATAACTAAAGCGTAAAGTAAGCGTTGCAGATTATGTTTCATATGCAAATAACGTCATTAAAGAAATAAAATTATCGCTCTCCAAAGTTATCCAAATTTGCAGTTTTTCAAATATTTACCCTTAAGGTGGTTCGATTTCCATACAAAAAACAATCGGTATTCACTGATACAGGATATAGAATAAAGCTTTAATTACGAGTTCTACAAACTATTTTCTAGTTAAATTTGTCGCGAAATGAATAAAAAACCATACTTTTCATTTAGAAATCAAAATTAAAAACTGAAAATTTTCATCTAATTTACGAATGTGTGTGTGACAATAACACGCTATGCGACGTTGCCTCTTCGTGCGATCACCGAAAAAGAAAAACGCTCGGGGATGGTTGCTCGTGCGCTATGTTGCCGTTCTTACTGTCTGTCTGCTCACGACTTAGTTGACACTTTGTTTTGTTGGTTATTTCTTTCTTACAAATAATATCAACAACGCGTCTTTAGATTCATAATTTGTTTTTGAATCCCTTATGCATTTACTGTGTCGTTTATACGCCAATCAGCCGTCGTGAAAATCTAATTAATCATGGAAGGAACTTCAAAGGCACTTGATAGAAAACACAAATATTCCGGCCCACCGAAATCTAAAAAAAGGGCTCGAGCTCAACTAAAACGCCATGACGGGGATGGTGTATCGTAAGTAATTATTTGTTTTACTTCTTGATTAGGTACGTACCTATATTTTCTGTCATTTGGCCTGCATTTGGGTAGCTAGGGTTGGAAAGGATGATATTAAAGTACTTAGTTTCTTTCTCCTTTTACACAGTACCAGTCAACAAATATTCTACATATTTTGTTCTTTCAGTCGTGTGGAGGTATGGCATACAAAAGAGAATATAGCTATAGTAGAAAGTGAAGAAGTTAAAAGTACAAGGTTAGTTTTAGTATCCTATACCTACAATGCATGTTATGTGTACATGTCATAGCGAATACCATATTTTGAATGATATGTTTTAAAACTGTATTTTATTTCAGGTGTAGTGCTAAATGAGGAGGCAATTACTGAAATACAATGTTTTCCTTCACTAGCAAGAAAATCAATAGACATCCTGACTGCTCCGTGAGAGATGAGAAGAATTTTCCCATTGTAGAAAAGAATGGAGTTTTATCATTAAAGGAAAATCACAATTACTACTACCAAGTAAAACATAATATTATCGCATCACACTTATTTTGTAAACTTTATTTTTATTTTAGTAAAGTCAGCAAACAAACACTGGAGCAATCTGATGGTAAAAAACAATCCAGGCCAACATATATATATCTCTATGTATCTATGCTAATCAAAGGTGCAATTATTGAAATGAAAAAAAATTATTAATAATACATTAGTGACCCAAGATTTAAATGTTCAAATTCAAATGTGTAATTTCCCTGATTGGTCTTCCCTTTTATCTGAAAGACAACTCCTTTACACATTTTTATTATGGTGGTTGAAATCGGGAACTGAAACTGGGCTTCATCTTCAAATTCAATTATATCATGTTACCGGTTTCATTCCACCCAGGGGTGCATTGGCATGGCTATATTATAGATATAATAAAGAAAATCCGGGCTATGAACAACATGTGTGCTAAATTGTTATATATTGTTTGTATTCTTCCAGGTACTAATTATGGTTTTCTTTTAGGTTCAGGGCAACTAAGGATTACAAGATTGAAAAAATGTTATTTCATTGGTTTTGTGAATTCAACTACGCCAATAACTGTAATTGAAGTACAAAAAAATGAACCATTTATAAAGAAAAGGATCCATAAATTGGTTTACTTTTATAAAAACTCCATATTGCCAGAAATAATACAAAGGCAAAACAAAAGGGAGCTAAATGTAATATCTAGAATAAGTGCATAAAATAAAAACCCATTTGAACTATTGTGTGTTTCTTGATTTTTATTATTGACAAGACCTATTATCCCAAAAATCCTACTTCCTACATAAACAAATATACAAACATTTTCTGCTGCATATTTTTTCATACTTACACCTAATTTATTTATTACAATATAAATAAAGTCCCCGGATAATCACACTGCCTTGCCTACTGGGCCCCAAGACTTGTGTTACCAAGTAGTGGACTAGGGGGGAGGGAACCTAGAATTTTAATAAATATAGGTATAACATCCAAGACCTGGTTTTTTTTTTGCTTTTATTAATTCTTGTTCCGTGCGAGGATCGAAAACGCGACCTCACGATCTTACGGCTAGCACTTTAGGCTAACATCTCAGTGTGATCCAATAAAAGAAAAATTATTTGGTACACCTTCTGTCACAAAGATATTGCGTTGGATAGGGACCCATAACACCACAAACATCGGGTTTTGACGGCCTCCATAGTGCAGTAGCTAACTCACCAAGCTGTTGATCAAGAGGTCCTGGTTTGATTGTCAGACAGAACACAAAAACTGTTTCGGTTCTAGGTATATATGTAAATAAGTACCTGCTAGTTGGCTATACATATGATAATCCATAACACAAACCATGGCTTTCTTAGGCGCCATGGATTACTACTTAGGGGATATTATAACAGTAACATATACGCAAAAAGAATAATTTTTAAAGAACACCAGAATTTCGCCGCCTCCTTTTTATAATCTGGTATAAATATAGCTATATTATAGTTAGGTACTTATATTTCTATCCCAACGAAAAAAAAATACTTCGGGGTTCGAACTAACAACTTGCCGCTTAGAATCTAGGCGCACGCATAAAACGCCAGCATGCTATATTTGTGTCGTATTACTACGTAGTACTAGTAAATATCAAACACTCGCTACGAGGAGGCCATAATACATGTAAAAAGGACGCCGTCTGTTGCGCTCTCTATCGCACTTGTAGGAGTTTTGTTTGCTTGTGTGCGATATGCTTAAACTACGTAAAGGAATACATAATTAACTTATTTGGATAGTACAATACAACAAAACGTGTAAAGTAATTTTTGGCAATTCTGTATTTATATAAAGGTGTCGCGAAACATCTTTAAAGTCAAAAAATTTTAAAGCTGATTTCACAAATAAATAAAATCCAGAAATTTGTGGAACTAGCGCCATCTAGCGGGACTTTAGCTTTTTGTAGGCTCATCGAACCACCTTAACAATAATTATTACTTAATTACATAGATATTATGAATATTTTAGTTATAATGTACGGCATTACCGATAAAACAACGAAATAAATCTATCTAAATGTTCTTATCTTTACCGGATGGCATTTTTACCATTCGGCTAAAGGGCACTACTTATACTCCATGTCCCCTATAATGCGTCTTGGGGAGAGTTGCGCAGAGATGGACTATTATTTAAAAATCAATTTCTAAAAGATCTTAATGCTGAGTTTTTATGTAAACAAGAAATGTCTGCTCTTCTTTATGGCCGCAGTCGGATATGTCAAGTTACTTAGCACCCCTAATTATAGTCTTAAAATAAGTCTGGACCTAGTATAAGTAGGGCAAATACATCATTAATGCTACGTATCTGAAACTGTGCATGAGTACCCGAGACCCCTACGAGGTTCCTGTCAATATTGAGATAGAACAAAAACGTATGATATTCCTGTATATTGCTTAAAATAAAATAAAGATGGGCGATAAGCTCCCCGAGACCGGCCCTCAAACCTCTTGTTCCCGCTCTTTTGTTTTTACTTGTCAAATGGTTTAGTCACTACGCGAACCGAACCGACAATAATATATACGAGATCTCACGAATACAAACGAAAATATACGGACGCGAAATATTTTGTCTCGCTCGCACGCCCATGTTTAGCATCATCCTATCTCTTTTATGTCGGGGAGCAATATATTTGAGTTTGTGTGAGTAGTGTAGGTATCTGTTTTAATACCGAGGCCATTTTTCATGAACGCAATGAAGAACGTCACCTATCTTATTTTACTTGAATCAAACCAGTCTTATACCTAGTACCTAAATAGGTTAAGCATTTAAAATCAAAATCAAAATATTTTAAGTATTTTCAAATAGGATTTATAGCGTTCTTTATATCTCGCTAGATGGCGCTTGCGTATGTTTTAGAAAAATAAAACTTTTGTAAGACAATTGTTTTATTAATAATATTTATGTTTATTTTTTACCATTTTAATAAATTAAAGTGAATATTACTGCAAAAAATTGAAACGTAAAATACATAGATCCCGTAGATTATAAAGATAAATATGGTATCAATGGTAAAATCTAATTCATGCGCGAGCGCCATCTCTTGATTATCAAAAAACTAAAATTAAAACTGCCTACAAGTGGTGTACAACAAAAAAGCTCACTGAACCTTAGAACCGAATCTAATGACACCTCATGTCACAGTTCGTCAAACGGTTTAGGATGTAGCGCGTGCCAAAAACAAACACAACCCTTCTTCTGACAGTCGGTTAAAAGCAGACGGAAAATACGTATCGGCACTCAGCAGAGCTTGCAGATTTCCAACTCGAATTCATAAAACAAATATGTATTTCTCAACATTGACAATTACTTGTTTCTTATTGACGTCAACTAAAGCATGACTCTTACCGCCAGGTTCGTGAAGAAGAACTGGCTAGAAACTTTACGGGTGTAATTTTTTCATAAAAAACAACTTTTATCTGCATCTGTTAGCTCAGCAAGTCGGTAGATTCATAATTTAAAAAAAAGAACTTTTTTTTCATAAAAATAAAATAAATTCGAAAGAAAAATAACATAGCTCATGTTGATGTAAACAGGAACAAACAAATCTGCAAAACAATGCTTTAGTGCTTTCGCACCCCCTGTAGCGCCTACGAAGGATTAGAACCATGCGCAAGCGATTCTCACCCTTGGCTGGAGCCCCGCCGTATACTCCGATTATATGTATACATATTGTGAATATTTGTGTTTTGCATTGGTAATCGAATGCCCACATGTGTAATGACATTCGATATGCTTGTGGTGGCTAAGACCTTCGAATCGTTACTTCATTGATAAAGCTGTAGTTATATGCAGGTTTAACCAGCTGTCTCATTTGTTCAGTATAGGGTGGCGCTGCTTTCTATGCGTAAATGAAGTTCGACATTTAGTCAATAAAAAGGAAAATTGGTGGCTCTGCGTAAACAGGGTTACAGGTTAAGTCGACCTATTCCCGTTAAGGGCGTAGTTTACCTACACCCTTGTGACGCGTTGTTTGCGGAGTGGTAATTGAGGGTCCAGAAAGGAAATACCAAAGCTCTCTTCTATGTTTATTTTGCAGTAAAATTAAAAATATACAAAAATGCCTGTAAATACAAACAAAAAAATATAAACAAAATTGAAATAAAAAATAGTCACACAAAATAAAACAGAAACATTAATACAATTAAATTTGATCTGAAAAGAAAAAGTAACAACAAAATAAAATTTTAATGAATGAGAATCCTTACCAAAAATTTTGGCTACGCACACTCGTGTACGTAAAAATAAATTATTGATTTCATGAAAACTTTGATTGTAGATAATAAAAAATTGATAAACATGTAATTTTGAATAATAAACTCGGAAACAATAATAAATAAATAGATTCTAGTTGTTATGATGGATAATTTTTCGTGACTGGCTTGTCAAATCAAAACATTGCCGTTCTCCGACACTACGTAATTCGTAGTTTAAAATTACGTCGGGAACGACAAAAATAATAAAATTTACTGACAAAAAGAGGTCGAAATAGACAACCGTCACAATACCCCGGGGGCCGGGAAAAAAAATCTGAAAGATTTTTTCAGTATAATTTTTAAAAAAAATATTCAAACCAAATCAAAATAAACCGCATATACATATCGAATTTTAATATTTAATCTGCCAAATGAAAGAACGATCAAAAAAAATAATAATTAAAAGCAAAATGAAAATTAATATTAACATCCTATAGAAGAATTTTTCTGAAAAAAAAAAAACATCCTGTATATATGAAAAAAAAAAATACTGATATATTGCATATCAACAAGTTATTTAATAGAAAAAGAAAACAAAACAGACAAGAGAGAGAAAAAAAAAATCATAAATAATTATCTTAAATTACATGGTTCATGAATGATAAAATTTTAAACATGTTCCTGGAATATACAATGTTAATATACATCGTTCAACTCCATCAACGTACATTATAATTACAACATACATTCTCTTTCATACTAGTCTTATTCTAACTACTGGAAATAAAACATCATGCAGTTAGAGTTGCTTATGAGAAATCGTATCCTAAATAAGTCAACTCAACAGAGTTGGACGCAACGGCAAAAGGCTTTAATAGTTGCCATCCGCTGAAAATATTAATAGCTTATGGCTTCTTTAACGTGTCGCTAACTCCCGCACGGTGATTACTATAAACAAGTTTCAGTTAAAGACTGAAATAAATATGCCGGAAAGAAAAGAAAATCATAGCCAGTCGTGAAACATTGACTTTTAAATAAAATCCAAGGGTCTTTTGTGAAGTAATTAAAATACTTATGTAATAAACATATGAAAATAATTCTCACGGGAAAGTGATTCAAGCGTATAAATAATACACATAGGTATGGTTTAGTTTAACGAGTTACCTTAATAAACGCTCGTGCAGAAGGCTTAATTTTACAAGTTGCAAACCGCTTGAAAAAAAATTGAGAAAAAAAAAAAATTGATAACATTTAACAAATTATACTATAAAGTATAATACAGATATTGAAAATAAGAGTTTACACTCCTAGAATTGCAAATATTAAATAAATTACACAATAAGTTAACCTAATACTACGATGATGATAATTAATTATAAGTTTTGACCAACGTCAATGTTAATGGTATAGCCAAACGATAATGAGGTGCATAGAAAAAAAATAAGACAAAAAGAATCGGCTTATACTCGCCGTGAGATAATTAGCAATAATTATATATGAATTCATATAAAGTAATTGGTAACAACCAATCTAGTCACTCAAAGAAGAAGTTAAACGCGGTAGAGGTTTAATGTCTCTGATATGCCAACGACCTAATGGGTTATTATTCATATCCACTAAATCGTAAATTAATGGTGAAACTTTATTTGAAACTTTACATTTAATAAATTTGGGTGCAAACTTAGCACAAAAATGTTTTTTAGAGGAACTTATTACATGGTTTCGCCTCCAAACAATATCACGGTTATTAAATTCTAAATTCTGATGATGTTTGTTATAATAAGTTGCATTATATTGATGTGCATTAAATAACCGTTTCTGTACTTCGGAAAAGATAGGTATTAATTGTCCTATGTTTTCAGCATATACATCCCTAGGACTGAAAATTAGTTCATCTCTGGAATCTTTATTTTTGTAAATAGATCCACATGTAACAGCTTCTCTACCAAATACTAAAAATGATGGAGTGAATTTTGTGGTTTCATTAACCGCAGTATTAATAGCAAATTGTATTTTGTTTATATAGGTATCCCAAGTTCTGTGATCTTTATCTATAAAAGCTGCAATCGCCGTTACAATAGTTTTATTGTAACGCTCAACGGTGTTAACTTGTGGACAGTAACGTGGGGTGTAATGTATTTTTGGTATGTTGTAAAATTTAAATAATTCAGATAATTCTGTACTTATCATTTGAGGACCATTATCTAATATAATAGTTTCTGGAACTCCATAAACCATAAAAACTAAATTGTCCAATATATGGCGAATAATAGAAGCGGTTGCATGTTTTATTGGAAATAACAAACAATATTTGGAAAAACAACAAGTAACTACAAATAGAAATCTATTCTGCTTACGTGAAGTAGGAAGTGGACCTATCAAATCTATGGATAAACATTGGAAAGGACGTGAACAATGTTTGGGTTTGCCCATTAAACCAATTAAGTTTTGATTTTGGTGCTTGGTAGCTAAACAAGTCTCGCACTTAGCAATAAACATGGCTACGTCTTTATACATGCCAGGCCAAAAATAGAGATTTTTAATTCTATGGTATGTTTTAAAAGTACCAAAATGTGCCGTTTGGGGAGTAGAATGATTTTGTGTAATAACAGATTCCCTAAATTCTAATGGTATTACTTGTTTCCAATTAAATTCAGAGTTAAATAATGTGTTAGATCTACAAAATCTAAACAATTTATTATTATGAATCATGTAATCCGGAGTACTAGAAGGAAATGATAAACATTTATTATAAATTGCTAAATACCAAGTGTCTTTAGTTTGAGAAGTAGAAAAATTAATTAAATCAATTGGTTTTATACGTGATAAAGTATCTGGTACGACATGATCTGAGCCTTTTTTGTGTTTAATTACGAAATTAAACATAGATAAACGAATACTCCATCGAGCTAATCTGCCAGTAGGATTATTTAAATGCATAAACCACTGAAGGGCTGCGTGATCAGTATAAATTGTAAATTGTAATCCATTATCTAAATAACAACGCCAATGCTCTAGTGCCGTAATAACACTTAAAAGTTCACGTTCAGTGACTGAATAATTCTTTTGAGCGCCTGTAAGTGATTTACTCATATAAGCAATAGGTTTATCAATATTATCGACTTCCTGAGTTAACATTGCGCCAATGCCATAGGAAGAGGCATCACAATGAACAGCAAATGGTTTAGAGAAATCTGGACATGCCAGAACTGGTGTACTAATTAAAGCTTGCTTAATAGCCTTGAAAGCAATTTCAGCTTCATCAGACCACTTAAATGGAGGTGATTTTTTGCTTGTAGAAGTTAATTTAGTTAACGGTGCTGCAAGAGTGCTTAAATTAGGTACAAAACGTCTGTACCAGCTGGCAGTACCCAAAAAACGTTTGACCTCCTTAGCAGATTTTGGAGTTTGTATATCAAGAATAGCTTGAACTTTTTTAGGATCCGTTTTTAAACCATTTTCATTAACTACATAGCCTAAGTACTTTAATTCTTTCCGGAAAAATGAACATTTTGGAAAATTGACTGTGAGATTGGCATCTGAAAGTTTTTTAAGAATTTTAGTAAGTATATCGACATGTTGTTCAAAGGTTTGAGAGATACAGACTATATCGTCGATAAAATAGAAAACATTATTATCATTTGTAAGGTCATTTAGTAGATTTTCAATGAATCTTTGTTGGGTAGCAGGTGCATTAGTTAAACCAAATGGCATAACTTTAAATTGAAACATTCCTCGGCCTGGAACATGGAATGCAGTTTTGAGTTTATCCTCTTTTTTTAAGGGAATATTCCAAAACGCTTTAGCAATGTCAATAGATGATATAAATTTAGCATCTTTAAGGTTATCTAATATATCAGAAATGAAAGGAAGTTTGTAAGCATCTTTTTTTGTGATATCGTTTAATTTACGACTATCAATACAAAATCGCCAAGTACCATCTTTTTTAGGTGTAATAATAATTGGGTTCAGCCATGGGCTGTCACTGGGTTCAATGACATCTAATTGTAACATATCATCAACTTCTTTACAAAGAGCTTTTTGTTTCTCAGGAGAAAGTCTGTAACAGCGTTGACGAATAGGTGGATGGTCTCCAGTGTCGATGAAATGTTCGACTAAATGAGTACGACCTAAAGGTTTACATTCAGTTGAAATCAACCTAAACTTTTCCATAATTGCATCTGCAATAATTTTTTGTGTATCTGTTAAAGAATGGTATTCATGTAAATGAAAGTTAGGATCTGTATTAATGAGAAAAGATGAGTTTAAATTTGAAGGTTGTAATGTGATATTACTAAGAATATCCGGAGCAAGATTAAAAGTTTTCCAAAAATCAATACCCAAAATAAGTGATTCAGTGATTTCTGGGATCACATGAGCTGTAATTAACGCAAATTTATTGTTATAAAAAGTAGGAAGAGTAATAATGCCGATAGAAGAAATAGTTTGTCCGTTTGCAACATTACCTTTTATTAAACAGCTTTTTTGCATAAAAAGACCATGTTGTGATAAAATTTTATGAGAATTATTACCCAATATAGTGATAGCACTACCACTATCTAAAAGACCATTTAAAGTTAAATCGTTTACTTTTATATGTAAATAAGGACGTTCAAAATCTGATGTTTTATTAAAGAGGAGAGCACAAGTGTTATAAGATTTAAAAAAAATTGTTAAAGTTTTTAACCATGTATCCCAATCTTTTTTGTCAAAATTTGATGATTTAACACTATTATTTTTATTTATACACTCCTCGTAATTTAGTTTTTTTGGAATCGACTTATTACAATTAGGACATTTACTAGTAATAAAGTCTTTTTTTCCACAACGAAAACACACTATATTAGTGTTAGTACAGTCTTTTAATAGATGTGTATTAGATCTACAACGTGGGCAAGTGAATTTATAAAAATTCTGATTTTTATTAATTGCAGCTACAGTATTAGGCAATGGATTAGCTACAGCTGCTATGGAATTATATGTACAAGCTTTAAAAGGAAATTCAGGAATATATGGTTGATTATGTGAAAATAGAGTATTATTATACGATTTGTTATTAGAATTCGATGTAGAAGGAATAGGAAAAGAATGATAATGATCTGGTGGTGATGATGAAGAGTAGTAAGATGTATTATTAGAAACTTGGAGAATGCTTTCTGTAAATTTGCATGATTCCAAGAGGGAATTTACAGTATGTAAATCAGTAGGTGAAAGACGTAATGTGAATTCAGGTTTAAGATTTCTAACAAGAGTATTAATTTTTTCTTTTTCGGACATTGGTTCCAAGAGTTTTGAAAAAAGAGATTCCATTGTAGCAAAGTAAATGATAATTCTCTCATTATGTTTTTGTTTACGAGCATCGATTACTTTTTTTAGTTTATAATCGTAATCGGTAATTGCAAAATCATTCAACAATGCCGATCGGAAAGATGACCAGTCATTAATAGTCGACTTTCTAGCTCTAAACCAATCAAGAGCAGATCCAGATAAAATATCATAAATATGTGAGAATAAAGATTTTTCAGAAATATTTTTTATTTGTGAAAATTCTTCAAGTTTTTGAATAAAATCCTTTGGACAACCTTCACCTTTATAAATAAATCTTTTTAAATCATTGTTAGTTCGATTTTCTGTAATTTTACTGACTTTGTCAGTTAATGCTTCGAAAAAAGAAAGGGGTTGTAAATTAATATTTTGTGTGGATTCTGCGGAATGATATGTGGAATGTGTTGGTGATTTTTCCAAATTTTTAAAACGTGAGTCTAATTGAGTTAAATCATTCCAACATGAATTTATTAAATCTAACTGTTCTGAAGATAAATCTGATGTAATGTCAATGAGGCCTAATCTTGTTCTTATATGAGTTAAATAAGGTGAAATTTTTTGTTTCCTAATAGGATAAGAGTTTATACAAGCTTCAACAAGTTTTAAATTTTTTTTAATGGTATTAATATCCTCTGAAAATTCTTCAGGGCTATTTTGTAAAATTTCTGTTTCAGAATCTACATTAATATTTAATAATAATGATCGTAGTTCGTCTACAGATTGCGTCGAAGAAAAATTTATATTTCTGATTTTTAATTCATAAATTATTTCAGGTTTATTTAGTTGTGAAAAATTCATTGCAAAATCCAAAAAAAAAATGTTAAAGTGAAATAAATTTGTTAATAGTCGTTATGCAGAAAAGAGCCTTAAAAATATACGTATTTTCAAGTGATGAAAATGAATAGAAAATGTTATTTAAATAGTGAAATTACTGGGTTATAGAATAAATGTTGTGCCTTCAGAAAATTTCTTCAAAGATATTATAACGAAAGAAACTAAAGAAACTTAAATGTCTGAATAATTTAGCAGTAATTTGATATATTATAGTAGATATATAACCTAACTAGTGAATGTTAATGGTTGAAAATGGTAACAAATAAAGTTTTATGCCTGACCTCAATAATAATTATAAAAAAAAATTATTTTTAATGTTGCTATTCCTCTGTTGATATTGTTCCTCCTCTCTTCTCCATAAACTGCGTTTGAATGGTCGGCGCCAGTGTGTGACGCGTTGTTTGCGGAGTGGTAATTGAGGGTCCAGAAAGGAAATACCAAAGCTCTCTTCTATGTTTATTTTGCAGTAAAATTAAAAATATACAAAAATGCCTGTAAATACAAACAAAAAAATATAAACAAAATTGAAATAAAAAATAGTCACACAAAATAAAACAGAAACATTAATACAATTAAATTTGATCTGAAAAGAAAAAGTAACAACAAAATAAAATTTTAATGAATGAGAATCCTTACCAAAAATTTTGGCTACGCACACTCGTGTACGTAAAAATAAATTATTGATTTCATGAAAACTTTGATTGTAGATAATAAAAAATTGATAAACATGTAATTTTGAATAATAAACTCGGAAACAATATTAAATAAATAGATTCTAGTTGTTATGATGGATAATTTTTCGTGACTGGCTTGTCAAATCAAAACATTGCCGTTCTCCGACACTACGTAATTCGTAGTTTAAAATTACGTCGGGAACGACAAAAAAAATAAAATTTACTGACAAAAAGAGGTCGAAATAGACAACCGTCACACCCTATCCTAAATGTAACCGTTTTCGAGATGTTTAAATTTAATTGTTTTTCATAAAATTTCCCGATTTTCGGCTATCAGCTTGAAATTTTGAAATGTTTAAGTTTTATTATTATATTATTTGATTTTTACATATAAAATACTCGTAAGATGCTTCCTGACCTCTGTCTGTTTGTTTCAAAGCTGATTGAAGGAAACCGGTTCTCCCGTTAAAAGTTACGCGTGTACCGTCTTTGTCCCGTCAGCTGGGGTTTTTTTCAAGTTCTTTCAAAGAGGGTTTCTTAACCCCTCATGCAAAAAGAGGGGTGTTGTAAGTTTGACCTGCTTATCTGTCTATCGGTGGCATATTGACGACCGAGTGGTGTAGTGGTAAGTAGCCTTGCCTCATACGCCGGGGGTACCAGGTTCGGGGGGCATTCATTTGTGTGATGAACACAGATGTTTGTACTCGGGTTATGGTTGTTTCTATTTACATATGTATGTTAATTCTGGGTTCCCTCCAGTTTGCTGTATGGTCATCCATAACACAAGCTCTGCTTACTTTGGGGCTATACAGTTGGTGTGTTTGTCTACTGACAAATTCAAAGAAACTATAAATCAAAAGTTGTGTTCTAAAGCATATTATAAACTATCCGATTACTTGGTCGATAAAAGTCCTTGGGTATAATCCCCTTTTTTACTAGTATTTGTAATAAAACATGTGTAATGTGTCTGTATGTTCGTTGAGTTCTTCGTCCTGATTAATATCTAAAACGTCATTGTCACTAAAGTACGTCTTCTTATGGCAGCGTCGGGTGACGGTGACGGACCTATTCCTTTCTAATACCAAAAACTAATACCAATGGTATTTGTTTATTATCGTAATTAATTTTCTATTACGAACGAATACCAAATTTTAAATATTTCAATGAAGTACTTAATCTATTCCCAACGAATACCAAAACATAACTTTTGGTACAGTCACAGAAACAGTTTAATTTGCTTTTTAATATTGTGATCATAATGCAATCCTAAATCTTAACAAATTTACTTCATTCCGGCATTTTTACTAACTAGCAAGTGGTTGCTACTCATATCGAGAAAAAGGCACCACCTGTGAAAAGTTGTGCAGCAGAAACTGTGATAAAAAATCAGTGGATCAAAATAGTAACTGGCCAACTGGTTGGCAAAGAAATTACCATTGGTCATTGCCTAAAAAAAAATTAAAAATTAGTTAGTATTAATTGCCAAAAAATTTAAAATTATGATTGTTACCAAAAATTACATAATTTTATAAAGTAAAAGAATAGGTATATATTTTTTATATAAAAAGGTGATTTTCTGACATATTTATAATAGTTAAAGACTCTAACTTAAAAGTTCTGTTATGATTGTCATGTCATAAATTAAATTTTTACTTAGGTAAAAAAGTTGATTATTTTTTTATTCAAATAATTTTTTTATTATTTTATAATAAGTTAGACTATAGTTATGATTGTCACGCCAAAAATTAGATTATTTTTAATAACTAAAAAAGTTGATGCTTTTTTATACTAAAAGTTGACTCTCTGATATTTTCTAATAGTTTTGATATTTTATAATTTTAGTAATTAAATACATACTTAATATAATATTAATCGTTGATCGTTTGATATATATATATTGATGATTGTCTGTATTATTATGATAATGGACCAACATTAATAAGACTGATTCTCATTAAATAAACACTACTTAATCACATTTAAAAGCACTTTTGTTACTGACTGTAACTTTTTCCGTTTAACTTCTTTTGGGATTCGTTTATGAGTGGTATTCGTCCGGAATAGAAAATTAATTACGATAATTAACAAATACCATTGGTATTAGTTTTTGGTATTAGAAAGGAATAGGTCGGGTGACGGGTCGCTCACTTCCCTCTAATATGGTTGAGGAGGGCGATGGCTGGATCCCGCGTTAACTCGTGAACGGGTGCCGTTTCAGGGTGTTCGTCATTTGGATACTTTGGGGGAGGGAGACTTACCGAGCCAACAGATGCCGATAAGAATAATTTTGTAAAGACATGAAGAGACACTGTTAATTTATTTAAAAAAGAAATCTACCCTTGAAGTTTCTTGCCAGTTCTTCTTCACGAAGGTTTTTCCGAACTGGTGCTAAAGTCATGCTTGATTTGACGCCAATAAGCACAAGTAATTGTCAGTGTTGAGAAATAAATATTATACTATATACAAAAACAACCATGACCCGAGAGCAAACATCTGTGTTCATCACACAAATGAATGCCCCATCCAGGCGCGAATCTGGGACCGTAAGAGCGTAAGAGGCCAGGCTGCTACCCACTAGGCCAATCCGCCGTCACGTCAACTATTTTACTTTAATTTATTTTATAATAATACATTAAGAGCCTTTTTATGCGCTTAGGGTGCAGTATAGCAATGGCCTAAGGGTTCTGTTAGGATTACCACGCTGCTGCAACGCATCGGCCATGTTTTCCTTCAGATGACTATTCATCGAATACTCGGAAAAAACGCACCTCTCATGTTGAGGTTGCGATCTTGTACCAAGGATCTGCTGAAGCTGTTTGCTGATAAGCTGGAGCTTCCAATATGGAAGCATTTTATGCCTGTTTTAGTCTAATTAATTAACATGAATGTCTTACTACCAAAGTTACCTATTTAAGTTGTATTACTAACAAGTATATTATTATTATTATAACTTTTATCAGTAGAATAGTTTAGAGAATTTAACATAATTATTATTGAACGTCTTGTCAAGTGTCAACATTACTATACCAATAAAAAATTTCTGAGTATAAAAAAACCACTCCCTAATAATTAATTACGGAACATAAACAAACTTAACAAGCCGGAATAAGTCAAATTAACTTGCTTAACAGACCACTTAAGTCAAGGTAATCCTTTGTGCCAACGCGGTCAACGGGCTCAATTGCGCAACGCCGTTTTGACCTTTGCTAGACTTTACATAATAACGAGGAACAGATAGGTCGAAAGTTAGAAACGATACTTGTAAACTCCTGAGGGACTTTTTACTTTTCAAAAATGAACATATCGGCTTAGACCCCAATCCTGAGGAGCCGTCCGAAAGACACCATAAAATTAAATAGAAAAAACAATCCAACTTATTAAACAAAATGGCGGGTGACTCGTAAGATTTGTACGAAAAGTCGATTACATAACACGAGCTCTGCTTACTTTGCGGCCATACAGTGGGTGTGTTTGTCTGAGGATTTATATAAAAAAATATCCATAATGTGATCAAGAATAACAGGTATAATGTATCGTACGTTTATTGTTTTAAAATACTCCGACATTTATGGCCAGAAAACAACACTTAGCAATAAAGGCTTTTTACTACAAATTCAAACAAACGCCAAAAACAATAACAACAAAACAAAAGACAAACGATTGCAAAAGTTTATTTTGAGCATATAAAAAGTATTATTGCGGATATCTATATTTTGTTCATAATTGTATATAGTTCATAAATGAAATATATATGTCTTAAGAGTGTTGTAACTCTAAGATTGGTGTCACATGCTTTCAGAATATGTACACTATTTAGGAGAAAATAAAGTCCCTTTTCATTTTATAGATTGCAACTTAGGGCGGCGCACCATTCTGTACCTTTTATTACAAATACATAGGACATTTATAAATTACTTATTAATTCTTAAAGACACCTAAAATATCTTCCACCTACCAAAAATGTTTCTTCTCCTAACGCATGTAGAGGTTTTTAAACAGGATTTTTAACACCAGGTTATGGACACTTACCATACAGCCCGTGGACAAAGATGACATCAACATTATGGACTGCTGGGTGGTGCAACACCACGCATTCCACCTTCGGCTCTGGATGTAGATGCTCATTGGTAGCGGGTCGCTTGGTCACCGATTTTGGTCCTGAAATCAGGGAATTTAAAATAGATAAATTCAGTTAGCTACACAAAATACTAGAGTAAATCCACATAGTTTCCTAATGGTGGAAGAGTTTTTGGAATCAGTCATTTCGAAGTTTTTCTATTACACAAACAAACATACAAATCTGTCCAAATTTAGATTATAATAATAGCTTGATACAAATATGGCTTATGGTTTCTGTATAGCTTTCTAGTCGTTGAAGAATTCATAAAATAGTATTTTTTTAGGGTGCTAATTAAACGGACTTCTTTTTAATAGCATTATAAGCCACAAAAAATCTATATTGCCATCTAAATTAATAACTCAGCCACAACCGACGAGCGTCTAAATAATACTATCTTAGCCACTGTTTTTGCTATAACATTTTGAATTATCATCCAATTTCGATTATGGTGCTTCGCAGGGTGCTCCTACCCACGCTCGCTCCGCTCGCTCGGCTCGCGCATGCGATAAATGCAACCTAACATTAACTTAACCCAAATTTAACTACTACCTTTTCTATAAAATATTTAGAAGACGTTGCAAAAAAGACGAATTAATATATTAGATGCTATTTCATTTCCCCGTGGCTTAGTTATAAAATTAGAAGTTTGATCACGTGGCCAATAAAGAAATTTGTGGCGTGACTTGTAATTTCCCCTTTTTTTTAAAGTAGGCGTAATTTGGAATTGCTTTTGTTCCAGTAATGGCACTGGCAGTTCCTTCCGTATGACTGGAACATGACGACGCAATTGAGGCTTTTGTAGCGGTTAAAATAGAATAGAAAATAGAAAGGATTCTTTAAACTGCAAGCTTGCGTAAAACTGATAAAAATTAGCATAAATTCTTGTAGGATGTTTGGACACGGATGTTGCACACCTACCAGACACCCTACTCACTTAACTAATCTTCACAACTTAATTTCTGTAAGTACATATTTAAATAGTTTATCATATTGTAAAAGTAACAGTATGTTTACAATCAATAAAATAGTTACACAATGTGTCATATGTAGTAAAAATTGTTATATTTAATGTAATTATATAAAAAAATAACATATTTTAAAAGTGGAGGTAAGTAAGCCTTGCCTTCCATGCCAGAGGTCCCGGTTCGAATCCTGGTAGACGCAGATATTTTATTATATTTGCTTTCTAGTCATGGATCTATATGTATGTTTATTTAAATCTATTTCTAATATTTATATATGAAAAAAAATCTATTTGTGTTATATATTTCTTAAGTTTATTTATCCGTTATCTAGTATCCATAACACAAGTTTTTAATGATACGTAATTTGGGCTAGATAATGTGGTGTGTTAGTTAGAAATATTTTCCAAAACATTTCATGGGTCAAAATAACTTATATTTCCTATACAAATGATAAAAACTTGTATTTTCACGTTGTCAAATACCCAAGCGGCGGAATTGTTCACAAGGCCACCCCGGAGCAACTACAACACACCAAGCAACTAAAACCCGACTGGCATAAGCCTTTCGTGCATAGATACTTCGATTTTGCCATTCGGCCAAATAATGCCGGTGCGAATAATTCAGGTGGGTCTCTAATGAGATAGCCTCTTCGCTATAGACTAACAATAAAATTTACTTGTGAGAAAATTTAAATTACTTAATTGCTGTTAGTTTTTTTAATAGTATAATTTAAAAACATTAACATACATAAATTCATAAAATAGATCCTAGCATACATAAGCATAGGAACAAAAAGACGGCAAGTTCAATCCAAGATTGAAAAAAGTCCAGAGGTATTAAAAAAAAATTATTTGAATTTGAGTCATCACACAAATTATGCCCCGAAAAAGACGCGAACCTAGGACCTCCGGCGTATTAGGCAGGGCTACTAACCTCGATAAAAACATTTATCGTAAAAAAAAGAGAATGACAATATAGACGGCCTTATCACTAAAAGAAGTATCTCTTCCAGGCAACCTTGAAATTCATGAGCTGAAAGTATAGTGACTCGGAACTACTGTAGGGCAATACATTTTCGAATAAATATAATACATATACATATAATTAACTTTTTGTTATAAATATTCATAAATACATAGTTTAAATACCTCGAGTGTTTTTACAGAATATAAAGAGGCAGAAATCGAATCCCATAGTTAAATTCCATTACGAAATTCGTGTTCGATTACGTTCGTATGATGATTCGTGATATCACGAATTGCTTGATCAGTACATTAGGTAATTTTTGAAATAGAGATAGTGCAGCTCCAGCATAATCGACATTGAAAACAGACGTTTATTTTTGAATTTAGAATAATTTAATCTGTAGGTAGGGTACAAGATGAATATCTGAAGGGTCATTGTCACTAAAGTACGTATTCTTATGGTAGCATCGGATGACGGGTCAGCATCAAACATGGATTATGAATACTTTTGATTCATTCGGCTTTGAATCTAAAATATTGTAGTGTACGACAACCTTCAGTCATTGGACTAGCGTATCCACAAAGACGCGTCCCACTTTTCCGCCTACGCATTTAGTGTGCGACCTCAACATATCAACAACAACGATGGCTGGTTCCCGCGTTAACTCGTGAACGGGTGCCGTTTGAGGGTGTTCGTGTTTGGATACTTGGGGGGAGGGAGACTTGCCGAGCTAACAGATGCACATAAGAATAATTTTGTATAGACATAAAGAGACATTGTAAAAACAGTATACCCGTGAAGTTTCATGCCAGTTCTTGTTCACGAAAGTTTTTCCGAACTGGTGATAGAGTCATGTTTTATTTGACATCAATAAGAACAAGTAATTGTAAACTTTGAGAAGTAGATATTTGATTTTAAATTTACACTGAAAATTGTACTGTACCTATATACTCCCATGAAGTTAGTATCACAAAGAACCTTACCTTAACATGAATTGGTCCTCCGAAGCTCATAGTTACTATTCCACCAAACCAATTAGACATAAGACCAGAGTGCGGCTTTCCTTTTCAATCCTTTCAACGAACAAGTACAATTTATTCGTAGGCACAAAGCTGACGGCAAAAAGCTCGCTTAGCGTTTAAACGGCTGGAATCGATTTTCTTTAAACGTGGCAAAGAACACTCAACTTTCAAACAAAAAAACCGCGTTAACATCAGCACATTTGTTTGGGAGCTATGATGACATAAACAGACACACAGATACAAACATACACGGGTCAAACTTACAACACCCATCGTATTGCGTCGGGGTTTATAAAGAAGCAATGCGAAAGAAAGGTTGCTCAATGACTTGTTCGTTCGTATTTAATCATTTATTTATTTTACAATTCAGTATATTGTGCCGAAATAAATGACAAAGGTTTTTGCTATTCGTATCTAAAATAAATGAAGTCATGTTTGACATTCGTCTAGGTGACTTGGTTGCATAATTCTATACCGGGTGACATTTCTACCAGTGCAAGAGTTGAAGTCCGAGACCATCTCCAATGAGGGATTTTCTGACAGCTTGGTAAAATAGTAATTAAACTATACGATAGGTGGCTAGTAAAATTTGGTCCTGTTTTTTTTATTAATTTATACTTACCGTATAAGAAAGGCAAATAACTACGCCATGGTTTCTCAAACTCGGGTACACACACCCCTAGTGGTTCGCCATTCGACGGTACGGGGTTCGCGCCATGATTTACGTAATGGTGGCTAGATGACTTAAGGTTAAAATACCTCTTAATATCGCCTCAGGTTACGCAAAGAAACTAGCTTACTTAACTAACATAACCTATTTCTTTTTGGTACTGTATCTATTACCTTTTATATAATAAAAATATTTTTTTTCTTCAACGGCCAAGTTTATTATTATCTTTAGGGATAAGGTTTAGGGGTTCGCTGTCGTTTGAAAACTTTAACAAGGGTACGTGGAGCCGTAAGTTTAAGAACCGCTGAACTACGCCATACAGCATACCTGTCACAAATATTTTATTCAGTATTATTTTTACATTTATTTCATTGCGTGGGCACTGAACAAACATATTTACATTGGGTATTATTATTACATTTATTCCTATAACACCACAATATGTTTACATCAAACATGTATTGTGGTATCGTAAAAATTTCGTCTTCTTTTTAGCCTACCTGTCTAGTTACAAGTATTTGGACTATCTTTTCTTAGCGCCATCTATCGCGCTAGTAGGAACTAATTTTTTTCTTAATTTGAGGAAAATCTCTCATTTTCCCGAACGGTAAAAAATGTCACCAATTATTAATATTTTCTACAATATTATTATGTAAGTATAGAAAATAAATATGCAGTTAAAATAATGGGAATTGTTAAGTTAAGTTTATAACTACTATGTAGCAGGCATTGTCAACCTACACTTAAATTATGTAGGTATTGATAAATTGTATAGTTGTTTTTGTATGTACGATTATATTGTATTTATTTCCGTGAAATTATACAAAGATGTCAGTTGCAAATCAAACGTCTAGTTTAGACATTTGTAGATCACGTTATTGGGATGTATAGAATCATTTTCTAAATCAAATTGCGGTAAACCACTTATGTACCGTCGGCCAAAAATGTGGTGTATTCATTTAGCACGTCGTGTATAACTGAGGGTTGATTTTCCCTTGTTATAATATTGTGACAGTCACTGACTCGACCTTACATCTATTTTGGGTACACAGGAAGTGCTTTTTAACAGTGGAGGACCACGTTTTTGTGTGCGACTGCTCATTACTGTTTGTGATCACTTTATTAAGAATAAAGTGAAATAGCAGACCTCACACACATGTCTTCTGCAAATAACGCCAAGCCATGTCGATTGTCCAAACCTTCTTTCCGAAATAAAACTTAATGTCCCTCAAAAAAGCAAACTCTGTTATAAACGTCCCTATAGTATCAACCAATTATAGTCAGAATTCATACTTATGGCGAGTAAGCAACAATTTCAATAAACTGTGCAAGCGCACAGATCTTGACCTCTCTTGCACCAGCGTTCCTGTGGCATATTATTATAAGCAGATTATTTTTCGATACAGATAATTAGTTCCATACTTTATTAATTTCTATTATTATATATTTTTTAAATTGTGTACTTACCTATTGATTTGAGAATGAGAACCTTTAATTGGCTCTCCATTAACCTTTAATTTGAGGGTGTTCGTCGCTTGGATACTTGGGGGAGGGAGACTTGCCAAGCTAACAGATGCAGATAAGAATAATTTGGTATAGACATAAAGAGACTCTGTAAATTTATTTTGAAAAACATGTACCCGTGAAGTTTCTTGCCAGTTCTTCTCCACGAAGGTTTTTCCGAACTGGTGGTAGATTCATGTTTTATTTGACGTCAATGTTGAGAAATAAATATTTCATTTCATTTCTCCATGGTTATTCGACTGTTTATTCCTGTGTAACAAAGCTGTTGGTTCTCCAAATTATAAATAAATATAATAAATAATGTAGTAGTACAAGAACTACGAACCTGGAGTCCCAGCGATGGGCAGTGGGGCGAACAGCAGCCTGTGCAGTAGTACCGAGGCGGTGCTCCACACACAAGACACGCACCACCGCCTGTGGACAAAAGTGACTTTATTCGTTGCGAACATTTGGTAAGTGGCATTTGTGTCCATGGAACTCGTTAATGACAGTTGTTATTGGTTAGTTGTATTGTTATTTGCTGATTTTCCGACCGTACGCTTAAGTCGGAATTGCCTTTGTTCCAGTAATTACACCCGCTGTGCCTTACCTTGATCCAGAACACAACCAAGTGAACATTCGTTTAACTTCGGAAAAAACAAACAAACTTTACATTCGGTACAAACACTTGAGGCATTTGAAACAAATGTAAAGAATTACCTACTATCTTTCTCTGTGATATGTATTGGTATACAATAAGAATATTTATTACAAAAGTTTAATGATGGTATTTATGTATGTATATATGTATTTGTCTACTTCAATATCTTGCTAAAATGCACTGCCCAACAGTAGTTCTAGAAAATTTGTAATTTATAAATGCCTGGAAGAGATCACTCTTTTAGTGATTAGGCCGCCCACATTGTCAGTCTTTTTTCTTTTTTTAGTTTTTTAATCTAAGTGTATTTTAATTTTGTAACTGGTTTGGCAATAAAGTGTATCATTATTATTATTATTAAACGTTGTTATTACGTTCAGATACTGTGATACCGCTCCAGACGAGATCTCAGCAAAAACACTCACTACCACAAATTAACCCATCACACTAGGACACTAATGTACTTACTAACTTAAGAGACTAAGAATAAAACGGGGTGCTTTTGCTGTTTTGGAGGGGTGCGAGGTGCGGACGTTCTTGTTTCACGGATCGAAATGATTCAATCATGAAATCAACCTATGTTCCTTGGGTAAAGTTGTTCTGTTTCAGAACCTTCATTTGTTTCAGGCTTAAGACACCCTGTTAATTTGTATTGCCCGCTATTTATCTCGCCTTCAGGCACCGAGTAGCTCACTTCCGCGTTTCAGCGTTAACTCGTGAACGGGTGCCGTTTGAGGGTGTTCGTCGTTAGGATACTTGGGAAGCTCCTTTGCCGAGCAGATGCAGATAAGAATAATCTTGTATAGACCTTAAGAGACATCGTAAATTTATATTGAAAAAATGATACCCGTGAAGTTACTTGCCAGTTCTTGTTTACGACGGTTTCATGTCATCAATTATTTTCTGATATTATTATTTCATGTATAATATTTGAATTTGAATTTGTGCGATGAGATATTTCCCGTCGTATAAGGTTTTTGACACCACCTGCACGATTATGAGCATATTATATGTTATGCAAACCCTGTTTAAAACAAGTCATTTAGACCCTCAGGCACCCCTGGTGCATAATATTGTACTAAATTTCTTTTTTTACCACGAGAAAGATCCTAAACATATACGATAACTGAAGACAAGTAAAATCCACATGCAATCCAAAGGATATATAAACATCAAATTAATAATCTATAAATAGCAAGACAGTAAAGTGTTACCAATCCAAATCTGTATAAAATCAACCTTGGTCGTTGAAACCACAGCGCTTGTTGCCAATGAGACCTCCTTACTTCAATTGCGGCTGAGTATCAATTGGTCACTATTATATCAATTGAGCTAAAATAGTAGTTCGGCTTTCAATGCTATTCATGTGATATTTGCAGTGAGACGAGTCTACAATTTTGCAATTTTATTTTTCTATATGCCTTTTGGATTAACGTACAATTCAGTGCTTAGGAGTTTGTTTCCTCCTCCTAAAGCGCAATATTGCACAGCAGCAGTTTTTCTATTTTAATTCGTTATTTGAACAATAATAACATAAAGAGCAAAATCAGGATATTTTGCACGATTAACATTAGAAAATCTCCAAAAGGGATCATTACACAATCATTTTGAAAAGATTTAGTTACTATTTACAAGGATATAGAAAAATGAGAGAAAGAAAACAAATAATACAAGGTAACTATTTCATTTCGTTTGATGCTAAAAGTTATGCAAGGTATGAACCGCTCATATTTGAAAGAAAACTTGAATAATCCAACTCAGATACACTAAAGGTTTCTTAAAATTCTATAACAAAGTTATAAACGCTTTCTAAACTTGTAAATTTTACTTGCAGAGGGCATGTAATAACTCCAGATCGCTAATAGAGGGATTCTCAAAATCCTCTACCAGCTAACTGCTACCACTCAACAGGACCCAGCTGAGGACTTTAGTGTGAGCGCTGACAGGTCTCTGCAAACTGAAGGAGCATACGTTCAACCTGGGAGTGGCTGACTCTACCAGCTGCAGATTCTGCAACATGGAAAAGGAAACGTGCCTGACGTCGCAATGGTGCAGAAACGGTCCGCCCACATGGACAAATATGAACTGAACGCTGGGCAGATCGGACACCAGGCGTCAGGAAAGTATTTCGCCTGGAGTGGATTACTACAGTACTGTAGACAAGTGGAGTCCCATAGTAGGTCTGCTAGGCCGCGGTATGACAGGGCGCAGTACAGAGTGACCATATAGTCCCATACTAACAAATAATAAGGTAATTTGTGCAGGGAATAAATAAAATGAATATTATTTCTTCCATACTCAAAATATTTATCCTCGATATATATAGGTTTTCTTGTAATAAAGTCAGATAAGGAAAAATCCTTTTGCTCGACATTTCTATAAGTTTCCTATTCTAGAACACATTTTAACGACTCAAATACTTACTTAAATACCGACTATAATATGTAATAAAGGGATAAGGACTACGCAATCGATGTGTTTTGCTATTAAATTCCATTTAGTTTGGTTCACTTTATGTTGCGCTGGTACAATTGGCGCTGTCGCTTCTATCACAAATCACTACATAGTATAAAACAAAGTCGCTTCCCGCTGTCTGTCTGTCCCTATGTATGCTTAGATCTTTCAAACTACGCAACGGATTTTTATGCGGTTTCTTTTAATATATAGAGTGATTCAAGAGGAAGGTTTATATGTATAATACATGCATATTATAGTAGAGAAACACTGAAAATCTTATAGGTTTCTAATGTGATGTCGTAAATAAACACATTTTTATGCGCTTACATTGCAAACCCTGGCTGAACCCTACGAGATAGATCAAAATAATGTACTACAGTATTGTACACCTTGAAAAGGTCTACAAAAAAGTCTGCGATGGTATATGTTAGGGATAACCCACAATCACCATTTTTTATCCTTTACTTTTTACAAGAAATAATGGTTTATTTACGAAGCGATATTAAGCAATACAGCATTAATCCTTATCTAATTAAGTACCTTAAATACATTGCGCATGTAATATAGATCAATATGGCCTTTTACAGCGTGTAATTTAAATGAATAATTTCGAAGATATTACAGATTTAAAATGCAATTTAAATTTTAATAGACCCGTGCGAAGCCGGGGCAGATCGCTAGTAAAAACTAAATACACAATTTCAAACAATAATGACACTTTAAACTATCCACAATGGTTTAAAGTTTGTCATTCTAGCAGACCTACTGTGTGAGTCCACTTGTGTACCTACAGCTACCCGCTTACTCCAGTCGAGTCCAGGAAGCGAAGAAAACATTTCTAATAAAACATTTATGAAAGGAAATCAGCTGTTGATTTATAGCTGATTTTTTTTAGCTATGATTTAACCTGATTTCTAAAGAATTCTCTTGACTATGACTACTAACAAATGACTCTGTTTGTATAGAGTATCTAATTTTGCATGTTCGAAGATTTAGCTACAATTATTATCCGCAACAATACTGCGCGGATGTCAAAAATTCTTAATCGTACATCCCGGTACATTAGATGATGGAGGCGCGCAGATCAGAACATATCTTTAACTTATCAGGTAAAGTTTAAAAACTTTTCGGGCGTGATTTAATATACACCTAGCGCCATCTAGTATTTAAATACATGCTTAATCTGACTCCATGCTTGGCGGACTGCTCTTCTTCGTCTTACACGAAGCCCATGTGTAGCCAAATGAAGATACTCTCTGTAATCACGTGACATAACATAACCAAACCAACGAGAAGATTATCAAACTAGATGTCATATATTTCAGAAACTTTTCCGGCTCTATTATTATAATTAATTTAGGATTTTTATTTTATTGGTTATTTACCTGACTAAATTAACAAGTGTTGAGTGTGTTTGTGTATGGCAGCGCTTGTTTTTTTTTTGGTAGTAAAGGATTCAAAGGAGATGTTGTGGTTTGCCCGTTGGTCTAGTTTGCTTGGTCGCCAAGCGTATCTCTTGAAGAAAAGACACAGCAGAATCCTCAATTTAGGTAACTGATTGTTAGGATTACGATTCGCTGTGAAGTTAGCTGCGAGTTTACCACAACACTGCTATTGTATATATGTGCTGGAACCACCCAGTTCTTCCTTTTTTTTTATTGTTACACAGATAAATAATCCCTAGACAAACACGTCAGTTGTAAGCGTGGTTGTTAAATGTGTTGTAAATGAATGAAATGAAATGAAATATTTATTTCTCAACATTGACAATTACTTCTTCTTATTGACGGTAAATAAAGCATGACTTTACCACCAGCTCGGAGAAACTTTCGTGACAAAGAACATATATATTTTTTTTGAAAATAACTTTATAGTTTCTTTCTGTCTATACAAAACTATTCTTATCTGCATCTGTTAGGTCGGCAAGTCCTAACAGATTCAGATAGTATCCCCCCAGTATCCAAACGACGAACACCCTCAAACGGCACCCGTTTAAGAGTTAACGCGGGATCCAGCCATCGCCCTCCTCAACCATGTTAGAGGGAAGTGAATATTGGAATGGGGAGGGAACCCAGAATAAATAAATTCCATTGACCCGGGAACAATCATGATCACACAAATGAATGCCCTCGGCAAGACTCGAACCTGCCGCTGCCGCCTGGCATCTCCGGCACTCTACCCACTACGCCACTCGGCCGTCTGAAATAAATGACACATTCTAAAATGAAATCAGGACGTTTTTTCTAGCTCTCTCTTGCCTATTTGTTTCTACACCGATAATTATTGCACAATACTATGTTGCTATTGTTATAAATATAATGTACAGTCCGCCCAACTTATCCGACTCAGTAACGACTGGCGCTGCGTTCTATGCCTAAATGAGGCTTGACATTTAGTCACGTAACAGATGCTTTAGTTCGAGTTTTTGCTACAGCACATACAGGCTGTAGTGATAGAACATGGGACAATCACAGTCGTTCATAAAAACAGAGGCGCAAATAACCTGACGCATGCATGTAGAGTTGCTAGCGTGAAAACATGCAGGTACTCGTAATCTTAATTTCACTTTCCACAGTAAGTAAGTACGTAAATATTGATTGTTAACTTATTTTTGTTAGTTTTTATACACGATAAATAAAAAATAAAAAAATTAGGTTTTGTTTATTTTATGAAATTAAGCAATTAGTCTCGGTGATTATTACTAGATATTGTAATCGTGTGAGGGACTGACAACCCGTATTGTAAAATAATCTGGCAATCCTTTTCGTAATATTGTCGAAATTAGAGAAAAATCTGGAATCGAGAGATTTTTCACGCTTACCGTCACTTTACCGTTAAACCACGCATACCTCTTTAACGGCACTCTCCATTCTTTCAACTTGTAAACAAAAACAATTTCATCAATATCGGTTCTGCAGTTTGGGAGCTACGGTGCCGCAGACAAACACATAAACAGACACGTCACACTTATGACACCCCGCTTTTTGCGTATTTTTGCGCGATTGCAGTGTAGAACGAATCCTTATTTATATTTGTATTTTCATTAATTTAATATGATAAATTCGAGATATAATGTTACTAGATCCCACGTTACCCCGTGAATGCGTGCCGTTTGAGGGTGTTCGT
This sequence comes from Marasmarcha lunaedactyla, assembly GCA_923062675.1. Taxonomy (NCBI): domain Eukaryota; kingdom Metazoa; phylum Arthropoda; class Insecta; order Lepidoptera; family Pterophoridae; genus Marasmarcha; species Marasmarcha lunaedactyla. The sequence continues at coordinate 2,456,925 of OV281367.1, read as the reverse complement.
CGTTTGGATACTTGTGGGAGGGACTTGCCGAGCTAACAGATGTAGATAAGAATAATTTTGTATAGACACAAGAACCATTGCTGTTATGTAAGTTTGGAACCAAGATCCAAAACGCAATACACAAATCGATGTTCGTCTTAAGAACAATGTTACACAGTATGCATGACTCATTCCTATAATGCGCTGTATAGTGTTACCTTTGTAAGGCTTTTTTCCCTTGACTTTGACTTTGATAAACATTGATGTATACAGACTAACTTCTTTGTTCAGTAAAGGGTGACGCTACGTTCAAGTCTGACAATTCGTTTGTCAAATGTCAGTAAGAATGTTCAACCATTTACCAGAAGAAATGGAATGTTTGCTGTTACGTAAATTTAAATATACTCTCAGAACTTGGTTAATTGAGAACTGTTTTGATAGTGTTAGTGACATTCTACGTCCTAATCTTGACGAGAAGTTATTTAATCCCAATACTTTAAATAACCACTTTACCTCTGTTCCTGACTTGGACAGACTAACAAGACAGATTACAGTCTCCAAACTTAGTGAGTTAGCTCGACCTACTGCAATTTTTAATTTCGAACCTGTCACCCAGGACGATATAGCTAAACTTGTTCGTTCCTTACACTCCAATGCTGTAGGTTGGGATGGTCTTAGTCGAAGAATGATTGTGTTAATTTTGAAATCTATTCTACCAGTTCTTACCTATCTTATTAATTATTCTCTTGACTCTGGCCAGTTCCCGGCATGCTGGCGAAAAGCAATTGTCCGCCCAAACCCAAAAAAGCCGAATCCCACCACTCTTAACGATATCCGTCCAATATCTGTCCTGCCATTCATGTCTAAGATCATAGAGGGAGCAGTTCATAGACAAGTTCTTAAATATCTCACTGAAAATACATTACTAAATCCTTATCAGTCTGGATTTCGTTTGGGTCACAGCACGACAACTGCACTACTTAAGGTCACGGATGATGTGCGCAAAGCTATTGACGACCGGAAGTTAACTTTTATTGTCCTGGTAGACTTTACGAACGCATTTAACTGTGTGGATGCAGACATTTTACTCACTTGCCTCTCCGCGTTAAATTTTTCTCCCATTTCTCTTAACTGGTTTTCCTCTTACCTTCGTGGGCGCCAGCAAGCTGTACGTATTAATGACTGTATTTCTGACTGGTCTTATCTGCGCGCTGGTGTACCACAAGGTGGAATCCTATCCCCATTGCTCTTTTCAATATTTATTAATTACGTTACACCGTCCTTATCTTGCTCATATCATCTTTACGCTGATGACCTACAGTTGTACTGCCATTGTAGCTGGGACAAAGTGTCAGATGCGATTGAGACCCTCAACCGCAATCTTAAAGCCATACACGACTGGTCCTGTGATTTCGGCGTAAGGGTTAATCCTCTAAAGTGTCAGGCCGTCGTAGTGGGAAGCCCGCAAATGGTTGGCCGTGTCTCTGCGATTGATATTCCTAGATTAAACTATGATGGGTTGCCAATCAGTTTTTGTTCAGTGGTTAAAAATCGGGGGTTTTTAATTGATTCTAAATTATCGTGGAACCCACAAGTAACAAGCGTGTGTCAGAAAGTCAATAACGCACTTCACTCACTATATCGCTTTAAAAACTTCCTTCCAACTAAAGTTAAAATTATGCTGGTGCAATCCCTGATCATACCCATTATTGACTACGCTGACACATGCTACTTGGATATCTGTGAGAATCAACTAAACAGGCTAGCACGGCTTCTTAATAATTGTATCAGATTTATATTCAACTTACGTAAATTTGACCACATATCTTCCTACCGAGAACAATTGCGATGGCTTCCAATACGTAGACGTCACGACACTCGTCTTTTGTGTGTGCTATATTCTGTGCTCTTTGATTCTTGTTGCCCGCAGTACCTCAAAGATAAATTCTCCTTCCTTCATACCACACATCAAAGACAACTAAGATCACTCCAGAGTCTGCTTCTAACAACACCAGTTCATAACACTGCATCTTACTCGTTTTCTTTCGCTGTAAGAGCAGTGCATTTATGGGACGCACTGCCAATTCAAATAAAGAAAGCTCCTAACAAATATCAATTTAAAATTCGATTAAAAGAGCTTAAAATTCAAATTCAAATTCAAATTCAAATATTTATTTCTCAACATTGACAATTACTTGTTCTTATTGACGTCAAATAAAACATGATTCTACCACCAGTTCGAAAAAAAACCTTCGTGAAGAAGAACTGGCAAGAAACTTCACGGGTATATTTTTTTTTTTCAAAATAAATTTACAGTCTCTTTATGTCTATACAAAATTATTCTTTTCTGCATCTGTTAGCTCGGCAAGTCTCCCTCCCCCCAAGTATCCAAACGACGAACACCCTCAAACGGCACCCGTTCACGAGTTAACGCGGGATCCAGCCATCGCCCTCCTCAACCATATTAGAGGGAAGTGAACGACCCGTCACCCGACGCTACCATAAGAAGACGTACTTTAGTGACAATGACGCTTTAGATATTCATCGGGACGAAGAACTCATCGCACAAACAGACACATTACACATGCTTTGTTACAAATACTAGTACAATCCTGTTAATGAGGGGATTATACCCAAGGGCTTTTATCATCCAAATAATCGGATAGTTTATAATATGCTCTAGCACACAACTTCTCCTTTATAGTTTCTTTGAATTTGTCAGTAGGAAGACCTTGGATATCCTCAGGAACCTTATTATAAAAGCGTATACATTGACCCATGAATGAGTTAGTGACTTTATGAAGCCTGCTATTATGAGCTGCCAGCATATTTCTTCCTCTTGTGTTAACATTGTGCAGATCTTTTTTTCTTTTGAACAAGGTTATGTTCTTTTTAACATACATTAAATTTTCTAAAATATATTGTGAATGGAAGGTAAGAATATTTATTTCCTTAAATTTACTTCTAAGTGACACCCTTGGACCGAGCTGATAGATTGCGCGAACAGCCCTTTTCTGCAGAATAAATATAGCATCGATGTCGGCAGCACTCCCCCACAGCAGAATACCATATGTCATGAGGCTGTGGAAGTAACCAAAATAGACTAATCGAGCAGTTGTTTCATTTGAAATTTGTCTAATTTTTTTAACAGCATATGCGGCAGAGCCAAGCCTTTTCGCTAAACCATCAACATGCGGTCCCCACTGCAGTTTGGCGTCTAAGGTTATGCCCAGAAATACAGTTGAGTTTACAGGAGTCAGTTCCTGGCTCTTAACTACAATGTTTGTGTTTACCTGTTTGACATTTGGCAATGTAAATTTAACACATTTCGTTTTTTTTTCATTGAGGAGCAAATTATTAGCTGAGAACCACTGCTCTGTGTTAGAGATACATTTGTTCACCGCTCGATAGTCAATTTCTTGTCTTTTGATTTTAAACAAGAAGGAAGTATCGTCAGCAAACAATATGACCTCGCATTGATTCTTAACGACCGATGGCAGATCATTAATATAAACTAAAAATAGGAAAGGACCAAGAACTGAGCCCTGGGGCACACCCATTGTCACTGCCGATCCTGATGATTTTTCTCCATTTATTGCAACTTTCTGTTTTCTATTAGAAATATATGATTTAATCAAGGCAAGCGCTCGGTTTTTAATGCCGAAATGGTGCAGTTTCATGAGTAGAGTAGTATGATCCACACAGTCGAACGCCTTGGACAAGTCACAAAAGACACCAATAGCATCACACGACTCCTCCCAGGCGCTGAATACGTGTTTTATGAGCTCAACACCGGCATCGGTTGTTGAGCGACCCCGCGTGAAACCAAACTGCTTAAAATTCATTAGACTATTACCGTAAAAATGAGAAAGTAATTGATTTAAAATTAATTTTTCAAAAATCTTACTGAGCGTTGGTAGTATAGATATAGGTCTAAAATTATTAGGGTCAGACATACTACCTGCTTTGAATATTGGAATGACCTTACTCAATTTCATTAAATCAGGAAAAACACCATTATCAACACAGTCATTAAATATACTGGCTAAGTACGGGGCTATACCATCAATGACAGATTCAATAATTTTAACAGAAATCCCATCTAAATCGGCAGTATTTTTTACTTTAATGCTTTTAAATGCATTTAAAACTTGTGGAACAGTAACATGTTTAAAAATAAAATCAATATTGCATGAATTTACATTTTCCGTTAGCAGTGACTGTGCAAGAGTGGAACATGAATTAATACTCGAAGTAGTTGACACAGGGATGGCAGTAAAAAAATTTTCAAATGCTTCAGCAACTTCTTTGTCAGTTGACAACACTTTATCATTAATTTTTAAATTATATTTGGTGTGTGGTTCTTTTGCTTTCCCAGTTTCCTGATTAATTATATTCCATGCAGTTTTTGAAATGTTAGTACTATATTTAATTTTATTATTAATGTAATTAGATTTAGCTACACTGCAAACTCGTTTAAATAATTTTGAATACTTTTTAACATATTCATAAAATGTCTTATTATGATTATAAGTTCTTTCACTGTACAATTCATATAATCTATTTCTACTTCTGCATATTCCCACTGTTGCCCAGTCACTAAACCTAAATAAATTATTATTTATACATATTTTCTTTTTTTTAAAAACAGAGTCATATTCATTTCTAATTATATTATGAATAGAGTTATATTGAGTAATAGGATCTGCACAGTAATCTAATTTAAATGTTTTTTCAAATACATTTTTCCTAAATGTTTCAAGCCGTCTCTCATTCATGGGTATAAAGGTAATTTCTCTTTTTAAAGTCTTTTTTAGCCCAATATCAAAAGTGGCCAACTGCCCACTATGATCTGATTGTAGTTTATTAATTACTGACTTTGTACATGGCATTAAATTTGTAAAAATGTTATCAAGACATGTGGCTGAGGTCGCTGTGATTCGCGTAGGCTCTAAGAAGAGATTTTTTAGGTTGTAACAATTAAAAAGATTCAAGAATCGTTTACTTAGTGATGTCTCTACTAATAAATCAATATTAAAATCGCCACAAATAATTATTTCTTTGTTTTTGTTATTTACTCTATGTAATACCTCATCCATAGTGCTCTCAAATACTTCAAATGGTGAGGATGGGGGTCTGTATACACTTATTATAACAATATTCCCTATCTCAATACAGGCTATTTCAACTGATCGCTCAACAGACAGACTTACAATATCAGTGCGTTCTTTAAATATTAGGCTCTTATGAGTGATGATCATTGAGCCGCCGCAAGTTGTTTGTTCTCTGTTGAATGAACTAGCAATTACATGATTCTTATAAGAAGACATAATTTGACACTGTGTGAGCCAGTGCTCTGTGATACATAGTATATGAATATTTTATATAGTATATGAGTATTTGCTTTTCCTACGAGAGGTGCAGAAGAAATGATTTGCTTCTAGGATTAACATTGAAAAGTTATGTTATATTATTTCATCTCATTATGTTATATATATGTATATTATTTCATTTACATTGATGTATGTATATGTATGTAATAATAATTATTAATGGTTACATCTGTGTAGATATACTTTTATGTGTTTTCTCTGTTCGTTTTGGTTCATTATTTTTTATCTCATACTTTTACTTAATAATAATTAGCCTACCTTACCCATGTTCTTTGTCATGACCCACATTCTTGAAACTTTGTTTACACTGGTTCTCCTACCTAAAGGTTGGCTGGTAGAGAATGCCTTGTGGCATTAAGCCACCCTGTACAATATAATGTGTGCAAATTTTAAATAAATAAAATAAAAAAAAAATTCTATCCACAAAAAAAAATTGTAATTTATCACATTTTATGTCTGAATTATTATGTATATTGACATCTAGTTTTTCTTATTTAAATGAAATGTTTGAACTATTGAAGGCACTGTGAAATAATATGTAATTAGTTGTTATTGTGTTGCATGTTACCTTCACATGTTGTTTACATGTTGGATCTTAATTTGTTAGCTTTTAATCTGCTTGTATGTAATGTTGCATGCTGTTGTACAGTTGTTGTGTGAGGGACTTTTATACCTTGAATCTTGATTGTTGTTCCCTCTTTTGTTACCACCTATAATGCAATAAATTTGATTTGTTTTGATTCGATTTGATTTGAAACTAATGTTCTAATTCCAGTTTTTGCTACTGCCCAGATTGGCGGCGCTGCGATAAAACGTTTGTTAAATGTAATTTTAAGAAACTTCTCAGTTTTTGCACGTCTGGTGTAATACGAGAGTAAGATAGAACTTTCCCGAGTTCATTTTACGGCCGTGCAGCGTGCTAGTAGTCCTGTCTCAGACGCCGGAAGTCTCAGGTTCGAGTCCTGGCCGGGGCGTACGTTTGTGTGATGAACACAGATGTTTGATCTCGGTTCACGGTTGCTTATATTTATAAATGCACGTTTATTCAGTTCGCTGTATGGACATCCATAACACAAGCTCTGCTTACTTTGGGGCCGTACAGTTGGTGTGTTTGTCTGGGGGTTTATATGTTATTTATTATACAAGAAGGAATACTGCCTTGTTCCGGTTCATTGACAAGCATCTGCCAACCATTTCAACTGGTGAAGAGTGATGATGAAAACCAAGAAGGTATATAGATGGTTCATCTCATTTGTGCGCACCCTCTGTGTGCTATTTTACTTTAAGTAACTTTAATTTAAGTAGTGTAAGTATAAAACATCACTGGCCACGGACTGTATTTTTCTTCTTTCGAAATGGAAAGTTTATTTATGACCCTATTAGCCTTTTAAATTTCACCGGACTTTGTGGCCTAGCGCTGACGGCGCTTAGCCGGAACTTAAACTACTCCTACATACGACGCGCCACCCGAGAGGGCACGGACCTCGGCTTAGGACGTCGTATAATGAAAGCCGCGGAATGCGATCGCGGAGAGTTGAATGAAATATTTGTTTTTTTTTTTAATAACTAGACTCAAGGTAAGGAGGCTTTATAAAGACATACGTGATCCAATTACTGCAGAAGGTCAAGTGAGCGCAAAACAACTTAGACTTATGAATCTAAGATTAAGATTTAAGGAAATTTATATTTCTAGACGACCTAGTAGCGCATTGTTTAGTGGCCCTGCGTCATACGCCGGAGGTCCTAGGTACGAGTCCTGGCCGGGGCATTCATTTGTGTGATGAACATAGATGTTTGTCTCGTGTCATGGTTGTTGATATTTATATATTTTTATTTAGGATTTATTTATTTATTTATTATTTCTTTTCAGTTAGGTTAGGTTAGACTAGGTCGCTGGGTCGCCGACGGCCCTTAGCACAGTACCCACAGTGGAGGGTGAAGGTTTAGTAAGAGGCGGGAACCAAAGCTGCGGGGATGATCGAGGGTGTACCGACTATTAAAAAGTTCAAATTTTTTTTTTATATCCGACGCAAAATTGTTTTCGTCTAGCCGGCATAATCGGACATGCCAAGCGGCAAAACCGAATACGTGTGGATAGTTTGTTTTGCTTGATATCAAGACATTTACTTCCCAATCGTTTACAAAATGGCGCAAAGCACTTGACATACACATGTTATAAAGATAACAAATATAGCATAAAAAATAATAATCCATTATATTACGTTGAGGCCGTAAAATATCTAACAAACAGTGATAGTTCAATTGGCACTTGTCCTTGACAATATGTTACATGTTTTGAATGTCAGATAGCCAAGCTACGAAATCGAGTAACGCTTATTGTTTTTAACCTACGACGCAAAAAGCGGGTCGTTGTAAGTTTGACGTGTGTTTAAGTCTGTTTGAGGCAACGTATCTCCCACGCAGGTATATCGAATTTTGATGCGTTGTTTTCGTTCAGAAGCGAATGATTCGAGCGCTTACCTTCCTGTCTGGAACGCCGTATTAACCTCGTCTACGTGGTTACGGAGGAAACGGGCTGTAGCTCAAAATTTATGCTCGCTTTGTCCCGTAATCGGGGTATTTTTTTTTGTAATAACATAAATAAATGAATCGCTAATATTATATCTTTTGTGATCAAGAATTAAGAAAAATTGTGTATTGTACGTTTATTATTGTGAAATGCTCCAAAACAGAGCTATATTTTCGTTCATCAATTAAAAAAGCATGAGATGATTTTGTCTTTTTTCTTGATTTTATTAGCGTTCTGAATAACACAAAAAAATTACCTACACTATTTCCATTTCTTTATTTTCTCGATGACAGTTCTAATTTGATATAATGCTCTCTAGCTCCATCTAATTGCTCCATCCCTATCAGTTTCTCCGACTCTGATATTATATAACCTTGTACGTGTGTAAACGTCATATTTTTATAAAATAATGCATACGTAATGTAAAAAAAACACGCTCGCACAAGGTTACACAGGAGTACCGGAAAGAGGATCGAATTAAGTACCTTAAATACATTGCGCATGTATTGTAGATCAATATATCCATTTACAGCGTGTAATTTAAATGAATAGTTTCGAAGATATTACAGACCCGTGCGAAGCCGGAGCAGATCGCTAGTTAGTTATAAAAAAAAATTTTAATTTGTTAATTTGAAATTAAAAGTACTCCTCCTTGCGTAAATGGCATAACTATTTAGTACATTTTAATTTTCAGTAAACACTTCATTATAACAATAAAAAATAATTTTTTTACTTTAAGCTTCGGGTTACAGTACTGTCCCGGGCACTGATAAGGGCGCACGTGTTATTTGACCACGAGTGCGAACTCCGTGTTTACGCGCTAGTACTATTATCTAACCAAATACCGGTTTTCGCTCGCGCGCCGGCGTTTCTGACTACAGGAACAACGGCCACAAATACTCAAAGTTATTCTTCTGTTACCCAAAATGTTTCATTCCCAACAAGCTGTGTTAGTAGATGCAGTGGCCGATGTGCTCATCAAAGACTATGCTTATGCCTTTGGTAAATTACCGTCACAAATCCGATACCTCAGCAGAATGTCTAATAACCGTGCGTGTGTTTTCGTTGCTACCAAAGATCTCACCGATGAATTAGTGAATAAACAGCAATGTATTATAATTAACAATCAAAAATTACCCATCAGTCCCCTAATATCTCGTAATAAACGTATTATTTTGTCGAATGTGTGTCCCATTATCTCGCATCAAGTTATAGAAAAGAAATTAACTGACTTGAACATTAAAACAACGTCATCGATGACCTTCATCAGGGCGGGTATAAGTGAACCGGGGTTCAATCATATTCTCAGCTTTCGTAGGCAAATTTATGCGACACCAGAAGACGTTGAACTACCTGACCGCTTACAAATAGACTTTGACGATACATCATATTGGATTTATTTAACTACTGAAATTATTACTTGTTTTATTTGTAAACAACAAGGTCATATCGCAAGTAAGTGTACTGAAAGCACTAGTCTGCCCGCTGTGATCAACAAGAAACCTGTTCAACTATCCAAAGATGATAATGTATTTAGTGAATTTATCGATTTGCCGACCTTCAAGAGACACACCCCGCCACAGACCCTTCTACAAGCTCACCTCTACCGACGATGGAACCCTCAGTAGTTGAAAACGACTCCGATTTCGAATATTCAATTAGTGTCTCATCCCAAGACAGCCTGCATCGACCCGAAAAGAAAAACACGAAGAGATCGTCACCCAAACACCTTTCTATGTCCGAATCTGATGAAATCAGATCTGCCATCGAATCTACTCAGTATCAATATCCTCTATCAATTGCCGAACTACACGATTTCCTCGATGAGAGTCATGGTAAATCTAATATTTACAGTATTACTCTTAAATACACAACTAATGTAGATGATCTATGCTACAGGATGTTGCTCCAAAATTATCAATGAAGAACCGAATATACAAAATTGTTCAAAAACTTAAATCAAGTGGATCCTCAAGAATTTAATCTGATGTATATTGATAAAATACTGATAAAATTGTCCAATGGAATTGTCGCAGTATTATTCCAAAGAAAGTTGATTTGGAAGCTTGTATAAAGAAAATGTACATGTCTGTATTTGTTCAGAAACGTGGTTATCAGAAGACAAGTCTTTATACATCTCTGGTTATAGATTGTTTTAGAAAAGATCGAGAGGATGGTTTTGGTGGTTTGGTTATCCTTGTAAAAAATTCACTTCCTGCTAGATATAGAGATATTTACTTGCCACGCAATAAGTTGGACATTTTATGTATTGAACTACTTAATCAATCAACTATAAAGTATGTTTTAGGTGTTTTATTCTCCAAGTAACGTGCAGACAAGCTGACGCGATCATGATGATTTGTTTAGTTTGTTTAGATATAAAACATTTATAGGTGGAGATTTCAACGCTCATCATATCTCTTGGTCGTATTCGACAGATGGCAGAGGGCACTTAATCGCAGAAAGTTGCTCAGATCACAACTTTTCTTTTTTGAATGATGGAAGCCCTACGCGAATAGCAACAGTGGAAAGCAGAGTGGTTTGCTCTTCTCCCGATATTTCTTTTGCAAGTTCTGATCTTCTGCTTTGCTGTTCTTGGTCGGTCACAAACGAAAACCTAGGTAGTGATCATTTGCTCATAAATATAAAAATTCATAAAAATATTTTTAAATGTAATGTTAAAAAAGCCGATTGGGAAGGTCATAGTAAATCTATTGAATCAAATTGTTATAATTTCTCATTAAGCTCAAATGTTCAGGACAGCTATGATAGGTTTCTTTGCATAATTAACAGTGCATCCGATGAGTTCATACCTGTTATTCAAGTCAATAACAGTACCTCCTCCAAATTCAAACCAAAGCCTTAGTGGAACCAAAAACTTTCAAAAGCAGTAGCAGAAAGCAGGCTGGCTCTCAATACACTTCGAAAAAATCGTACAATAGAGAATTATTTAACTTTGAAAGGAAAAATTTTTAACGCTCGTAAGTAAATCCGCCAAGCTAAGTTAAATTCATGGCAACCGCTGTGTGATAGTGAAAATACTAAAACTACTAGTAGTGTTATGTGGCAAAAACTTCGTTGGATAAAAGACTATTCAAGTGAATCTGAAACATTATCGGAAGAGGAAGCGGACCAATTTGTTTCGAAATTGACTCCTGATGGTGTTGGATCTCCACCTTTCACACAATTTACAGATTGTTTTCGGAATGATAATCTACTTTTTTCCTTAGCTGAACTTAATTCTGTAATAAAACACAAAGACACCTCTGCAGGTTTCGATGGTATATTGTATATGGTATATTTCGATGGTAATGCTAAAACAATTTTATTAAATATCTATAACTTAATATATACTAGTACTTCAGTTCCTCATCAATGGCGTAAAATTAAGCTAATTGCTATACCTAAACGTAATGGTTCTATATTCAATCATCGTCCCATCTCTCTCATCAATTGTTTACGCAAAATATACAATAAAATAATTACAAAAAGATTAGAATTATTTTTCGAAAAAAATAAGTAATTTCCTGATTATATGATTGGTTTCCGTCGTGGCAGATCTTGTTCAGATTGTGCATTTGAGAAGATTATATTTAACCTTAATTAGAAGTAGATTAGAATACGGATGTACTGTGTTTGCCAATGCCAGTCCTTATACTCTCAGAAAGTTAGATCTAATCCAAAACCAAGCGTTGAGACTATGTGGAGGTTTCATCAAATGCACTCCCATCCATGTAATGGAGAGTGAGCTGTGCGGTAAGACTAAGAAGGAAATATTTGTCAGATAAGTATTTTTTGAAAATGTCTTGTAGACACAATGATTATTTAATTCATATTATTTGTGAGTTTGAAAACATTATCCAATCTGGCGTTAAGTAGGTACTGGAATAAACATAGTTTACCAAACATCATTTACAGCTATAGGAACCTCAAAGCCCTGAGAGTTAAAAAATATAATATTTGGCCCCCATATGAACTTTCAACACATTCTTTTGAATTACCCTTAGAAAATATATGCTCCACTGATATTCCTTCTATCAATCAATCCAAAAAAAATCATGTCGCCTTTAGATCTTAAAACAGCTAGTGAAGAATTACTTTCCATCAAATACCACAACTATGTCCACATTTTTACTGACGGTTCAAAGCCTTTGGGTTATGGGGGATGCGCTTTCTATGATTCTAACTCTAAAACTAAAACTAACTTGATTGATAATAAGGAAATTCCGATCATGTGCATTGAATTGATAGGTATTTTTGAAGCACTGTCATATACAGAGAGTACTAACTATCAAAATGTGGTAATTGTTACTGACTCCCAAAGTTGTCTTTTTCATCTGATTTCTTGTAGCACAGGTAACATGGGAAAACCGGAAGCATTCCTCATTATTAAATGTATTTACAGTTTAATACGTAATGGGGTGAATGTCCGTCTTCAGTGGATACCCTCACATGTCAACATTGTTGGTAACGAGATAGCAGACTCATTTTCAGCCACAGCACAAACCGAGGGAACACTAATCAAAGTTACTTCCTTCTATACTGATTACTTGGGTCTTATTGGAAAGAAAAGTTTTGATGACTGGAATGTATATTTCCACCAAAAATCGATAAACACAAGTATCTGGTATAGAACAATAGTAGATAAACCACCAAAACATCCTTGGTTCTCAGGTCTTAATCTTAATAAGAGAGATTTAACTCTGTGCTTTCGTATTCGTTCCAATCACATTCCATTAAATAACTTCCTATTTTTAATGAGAAAAATTTATTGGCCCAATTGTTCAGTGTGTCACCGATATGAGGATTTGTATCATGTTCTTATGGAATGTGATAGAAACGAACCTCTAAGACGTGAATTTATTGCAGAAAGTAATTGTAACAATTTCGACTTATTTTTCTTTATACATAATATTGTTAGTTCAAATTTCAGTAATGAGTATAGCGATAGGTTTCTTAGTTTTGTGATTCAATCGTTACATTTAAGAGAATTAGATGTACATTAATTTTTCTCCACAGTGTAAGGCTGACTTAATCTTTAAGATGAATAAATAAAGAATAAAAAAAAAGGTTAAATTATCGATCACTTAAAATATTTGAGTTGTGTAGCGTATTACAAAATGAATATATATATAAAAATAAAGTAAACGAGAACCAATCTATCCTGTTTGATTTCATAAAATATAATGGTACACGGCTTTGATGTATGCAACCTTTGGGGTTATGATTCGTCTGTGCCAATAACAATTAGACTTTGGATAAAATAAAAACAATAGGATGTTTTTATTTTACGTAATTTATGCCTACCCATATTAATTTGTTTGATACGTTATGGGAACAATAATATTACATACAAATTGTAACAAATATGATAACGCAATCGTGGAATAAATAAAATAAATTGTAGCACAAAAAAATACCATACGAAAACAAGAATAGCTCGATATGAAAACTTTAACACAAAGGAACAATCGTATAAACTAATCTCATTTCGCATTGGTAATTATTCTATATTTTACCTACCAAAAGAAATATCTATCAGACTCAAACAGGTCTTTTTATGTAAATGACCCTGACTGCGACTATTACGCTACTGACAGCCTATATTCGTTATCTGTCCCCGAAACACGTGCTCGATCACGTGTTTCGACTTGGAGTTCCGTGATAAAATGTAAACACAAGTGATAAAAAAAATCAAGTAAAAAAACCCGCGACTCTGGGGGATAAGCTTGCATAACTTTTGAACGACGATCCAACTTTCTACAAACATAGCTAACACTCGATTCATTCGATTTTGAACAAAAAGCTCATCAAAATTGGCATTTTATATGTAAGATACTATGCCACAGACACACTTGCATATACACATTTTAAACTTACAACACCCCTCTTTTTGCGTTTCGGGTTGCGAAAACATATGCAATTATCGTATAATAATAGATATTGTAATCGATCTATAATTAATGAAATCACTCGAACTCAATCGGAACCATTCAATTGATTGCTGGCAGATGATTTCAGTTTCCAGGAGGATTTAACCTTTTGAACGCCAAAGTCACGTATAGAAGACAAGCACTTGCGGGCTCTGTGCGCCAATGACGTTAATAGAAGACAAAAAACCCGACCTACAAAAAAATAAATTAAAAATATTCAAAATTATTACCAACGTTTTACTTCGGCATTCCTCAAAATAGAATATCCCAGTAACATGCTAGTGTATAAAGCGAGTCTTTCAGGGCCTATAGGACTGAAAAGTATTAAAATAAAAAACATCTATTTTGTGTCCAGCACGCCAAAGTCTTTTATAATAGACCGCTAGTGACGTAACCTAAGAGGCGTAGATTTCTTGAAAACTAATGAATATTCAAAAACGTGTTACATTATCTGTGAATCTATAATTTACATGTCAATAAAACAAAACGTGTGAAATATAAGATCATTATCACATGAATAAAAAAATACCATCAAAATAAGTTCGCATGAGAAGAGGTAAGAGAAGAAGTAAAATAACTATTTCGAATCGATTTCTTCTATTTTGTAACGACTGTGATTGAAATCGATACAGCTTGCAGTACGGTTACATCTCTAAGGAAATACCTAAACTCTAGGTCAGCTGCGCCGTTGTCTTCTATTTGTGACAGTGACGTCATCACGATGGCGAATAGGGTTGTGCTTTACACTTGTGTTATATATATGTAATGTTTGTTTTTTATTTACGTACTAAGTATACATATACGGAGTGGAAGGTAGGATAGACGTAGCACAATAAAATATCCTGAAGTATAAGCAGTCGTTTATTGCGTATAAAAACAACAAAAAAGAGTCACTGTGTATTACCGATATACTGCCTCTTCTCAATACTATTTTTTGTAGGTAGTTTTGTTCCTTTTGTGCCTTGGCGTACAGGACACGGCATTGCATTTGTAGCACGGCGGTCAAAAGGTTAAGAAGATAATATAAGTTACATTTCATTGAGTGACTGCCAATGGAATTCAAACTAAAGCATTTCCGTGCTTCAGAGGGCACATGAACCTGTCGTCGGTCCCGATTGGTGTCACAACTCTTTGTCGTAAAGTCACGTCAAAGACCTGTAGGGATTCCAGCTTTATCGACTCTGACACTAGTGAGACCTCATGAGGTTGCTATTACCTCACAAATACTCATACTGAAACCTCTCCTATAATCAACTCAGTCTTAAATATTTTTTCCCATAACTTATTTAAATAGATTTCGTAACAAGCGTAAGTAAATTCCGAAATGAATTGGAAATCTGCCATTTTTCTTCTCAGCGACACATGCATGAAGCGGGTCAACAAACTTTCGCGCGCATTTTGCGATAAAATCCAAAATGGCCGCTGAGGTTATGTCATCCGGAATATCAACAGAAAATGTTATCTAATATCTGCACGTGTGTTGCATAGTTAAAACGGTTTTATCATTTTAAAATGCATGGACTTCTATGTTAGACGAGGGCTGTTTCTTCACCTCCTTATCAAAGATTATATATAAGCAGATTCAAACAATAATTTTAAAATTTAGACAATTTCTAAAACGTATTGATGTCTACCAACAGCTCGACAAGACCTTCGAGATAAGAATTGGCAAGACACTTCACGGGTGGTGTTTTTTTCAAAATAAAACAGCTTCTCATTTAACACGTTTCCTGGACGTGAATTTTTAGTTAAGTGCATAAGTTGACAAAGCGGGTGGCGGCTAGAGCTCGTATTTGTGTCGCATTTTCCCTTTTTTTTTTATTAATGTTGGAGTGTAATTTAATTTCAACTTTAAAATTTGTTGAAGAATATTTAAAATAGGTATTCTTGTAGAATAAACGAGGTAAAAATTTACAATAAAAACATATTCTCGTAAAGATTTTAATTTCCGAATAAAATTCTTCTCCGTATTTGTCCAAAATCACGTTTATCTACCACATATCTAAGTACAGAATTGACGAATTCCTTGACATTCATCACTGCTCATCTTCATTGAACTTATGAACTTACCTACTTAATCAGTTTGGGCACACAAGTGACATGTAGTAACTTAAAATTTAGTTACCAACGTAACTACTTAATACATGTAAACCGCGCACAGCTGTGATTGGGCAACGGTGCTAGAGAGGACCTGTATTACCGACTCATGGAATGTGTTCGGAATGAAATTGATAGGTTAGGTTAGAACTTTTACACGAAACCAACTGTCACAAAATTGAACTATTATTTTTATTTCATTATTGCTGCGTTCCGTTTGCCGATTACAGCGCTCACAGCGCTCATATACCCGTTCCGATTGCCCGTGAGCGCGCTCACAGCGATATCGATACGTCATCAATGACGTCATAAACACCGCCATCTTACTGCTCACAGTGCCCAAGCTACGGAGCATGGTCGCTGTGAACGGCCTGTCAATACTGACACACGTTACTTTGTTGATGTTTTTATTAGTCGATAAAAGATTTTAGAAGCTTGCTTATTAATTTTTTTTTTTGTAATAATGTTAGAAAATGGCTCCTGCTTCATTCAGGGTCAAAGATCTTAATGAAATTGTAACTTTAGACTTAAGCGACGAACAATCAGAATGTTAACGCGATATTTACCGTTCCGATTGCAATAGCACTAATAACACTTTTAGCGCGCTCAAACGAATCGGAACGGTTTTGAGCACTTTTAGCGCTGTGAGCGCTGTAATCGGCAAACGGAACGCAGCAAATGTATTTGGATCTAGTTGTAAATGATTCAGTCTTAAGTTTTTTGATTTGTTCATTTAGTTTGTTTAGTTACTCATATTTTTCTTCTGCTTTTTTTTACAGCAGACATAACCAAATTGCTGTATGGCTTAGTAAAGAATTTAAAAAAATTAAAATAAAGTGCGCCCTGAATGACCTAAACTTAATTGGTAATTTAGCCACTTAGCTTCTTAGATTTTTCTCGTGGTATTTTCATGAACTAATATAAAGTCCCGTTTTTATCCCCATCCCCTTTAAAGTACCTATAACGGAATGTTTGTACAGACTGATTACTCTGCTACGGCGGAGTTGCGTCTGTGGTAGTGGCCCATAGTGATTTATTTATTATTTATTTATCTTAAGAATTTTGCCGGCTGTAAGCTTTAGATGTAATAATAATTGCTCCTGTAATTACTATGGCGGTTTAAACAGGAAGGCATGTAGTCGTTGGTACCGGCCTATTCAAGAACTTGGCAAACTAAACTATGAGTCTATTTAACAAAACTATAAGTTTGATATCGACGATAAAGTACCAATATCCTATATTTATTATATTTATTTACATTATACCAAAACCAACTCCTACCTCATTGTTTGTAGATTCAAAAAAATTATTGATAAATACCTAACTTAGCTCAAGTTGTGTTTGTGTTCTCTAAACAGTACCACCATGCATTAGTAATTATTGTTTATTCATAATTTCAACTGTATGGCCCCAAAGTAAGCAGAGCTTGTGTTATGGATGACCGTACAGCGAACTGGGGGATATATAGAATAAACATACGTATATAAATACAAACAACCATGACACGAGAATAAACATCTGTGTTCATCACACAAATGAATGCCCCGGTAAGAACTCGAACCTGGGACCTTCGGCGTATGAGGCAAGGCTAATTAGCACTACACTCGGTCATCAGTTAGTGAAGAAGAACTGGGAAGAAACTTCACGGGTATAATTTTTTTCTAAATAAATGTACAATGTCTCTTTATGTTTGTACAAAATCATTCTCATCTGCATCTGTTTGTATGACAAGTCCTCCCCCCCAAGTATCCAAACGACGAACACCCTCAAACGGCAACCGTTCACGAGTTAACGCGGGATCTAGCCATCGCCCTCCGAAACTGCTCTCAAACATCCGACCTAGGATGGGTGACGGCCAGTGGCTTGGGAATTCAGAACCGTCGGTACTGGTGGTCGTCGCATGATAACATTAAGCCACCTCAGAGGCCTCTAGAGTTTTCAGACGCGGCCTGATCAACTCTGACACCAGAGGGCGCCACTCCCTCACATGATAACAAGAAGAAGCCATTCTTAGCGTTTTAAAGAGTTTATGTACTTCAAATCCGATCGAAAATGTAACAAAGTTTATGTTTTGCCAAAATTATTAGGTTTTAAATAATTCAAGAATTTATATGAAACTATTCGACAAAATTGGACATGCTTAATTGTTTTTTTTTTTTTTTTTTTATTAATAATTAGCAGGCGTTTGTCTTCCATCTCACCTGATGGAAAGAGACGATGAAGACGAGGATCGTACACGCCTGTCTAAGAGGTACCTATTCACTCTACACTTGAAAGCTCCAGGGTTATATTTGTCTGGAAAAACAGACGCAGGCAAATCGTTCCACTTTTTAAGATTTAACTGGTTGGTTTTGTATACAAATCTATTTCTGTAATGTAAATAGTGGTAACAATATCATTTTATAAACATTTAGTTCTTATGTATTTTGGTTTAGAAATCATATCATATAAAAATAAAATAAATATCTTTACTGCGAAAACCGTCTGTTCAGATATTCTATGTGAACAACCAACTTTAAAAAATCACAGTAAATATTGATTCACCATAATACCATTGAATGATTATGCAATATATGAGTGTAAATAGAGTTAATGAATCCCATTAGAATAAAACAAATAGGTACGTAAATGAAAATAACAAGAATCTTCACATGGTTTCCAACAGGCAGCGTCCGTAAGCCGAAAAATCTTGCAATATTTGTTCTTCAATCGCTAACTGTCAACAATCTGCAGAATTCAATCAATTAAAAAACCGACTGATAAGGCTCTTTTTCCGAGTAGTTCCTGTCATCATGCCAATTGGCGGGAAATAATATAACCCAAGTCATTCCCACAACTAAATCGAATCTAGTGATACATATTCAAAATCAAATATTTATTTCTCAACATTGACAATTAATTGTTCTTATTGACGTCAAATAAAGCATGACTCTACCACCAGTTGGGAAAAACCTTCTTGAAGAAGAGCTGGCAAGAAACTTCACGTCTCTTTATGTCTATACAAAATTATTGTTATCTGCAAACCAGACCAGGACTCGAACCTTCGACATTACTCACTTTAGTTACTATACATAATATTAGTACAGGTACAGTTTTCTTTGTTCAGTGCAACACTCGTGAATATACCGGTCATTCACTGATAAAGGAAATAAGTACATTCAACACTCAAACAACTAAAGTACCTATTCCGTATAGTTTATGAACTGCTTTGTCAACTAAACTACTATTTCGTACTTTAAGTACCTATACAGTAGCAAACACTGGTACTAAATCATTTAACGTCAAACTTCATTTACGCATAGAACACACGCCACACTTCACTGAACAAATAAGTTGGCTGTACCTTTGTAATCAACAAGTCCAGTTAGCAACCAAAGTCATGACCCATTGTTCGGCCGATATGAAAGAACAAAATGGCAAACACTCCATATTAATTAAGTTTGAGTTTAAACAAAAAATGTAGAGACTAAATTTCACCTATTGTATTAGCGATAGCTCCTGAGGACTTGTGGATTTTGCCACGCAGCGCTAACATGAAACCCTGTCAATTTAAATATCTGTTAATAAGGTTTTAACGTGGTAAAGGTATACTAAAGTTTTATATTTCTGGACGAGTTAAATTATTGTTGTATTTACATAATTTATTTATTTATTAGGTCACCAACAGAGTGTACATCAAAATAAACGTTAGGTACATAAAACAAAATCACAGGTGACGTCGACATCCTTAGAGTATACGACTGTAACACAATCTATAAGTAGTTGTTAATTATTATAGTTTAACTAAATTATTTATTTATAATAAAAAATTTAAATACAAAAACATACAACGAACAAGAGAAAACAGGGATGAGGTTATCAATATTAATAATAATAATTAGGGCAAGCAAAAGCAAGGGTAAAACATAAGTGTAAACAGAAATTGTTGTTTCTATAGCAGCATTTTAAAGCAAATATAAATATAATTTTAAATAGCAAAACACCAACCTTATGGTCACCCTATTCGAATACAGTAACATGCTATGGATGGGTGTATGACAGTTTAACGTAGCAATTAGGGTGACCATGAGACTCAGTAAATATATAATTTTTTTTTTAAATAAACGAATCATCAAACAACGTTTGCATATTTTTGCCTGTTGTCAAGTCCACATGTTTGAACTAAAGTTAAACAATAAGAAACACATATTTCTGTTTACGACTTATGTTTCACCCGGTATATACGTTTTACATAGCCGACAAACTATCACGTAACCTTATGGTAGGTGGCATCTGCACCCACTGGACACCATTAATTGTAGGTGTTATATTCATTAATAGCATTGACTTATGACTCCGTCTCCATTTGCTCGGCTACCAACACGTCCGAAATGACAACACTCAAAGTCGAAGCTGGCTAACGTGATTTTATTGATAACTTCCTAGTCAGCTGACTAAACAGCCAACCCAGACGCGGCGATTCGTTACAGCCATCCGCGTAACGTCTTAACAGATCCCGACGACGCTATTACAATAGGGCAACACGGCATTCGAATCGCCTAACGCATCGGTGGGCCAGGCTAACGCGGCGTACGCATTCCTACTGAGTTTCTTGTTGGTTCTTTGGCAGTAGATGACCCTTAGTAGACGAACCAGTGGTAGTTTCAATATACGACGCCGACCTTAGCCGACCTCCGTGCCCTCTCGGGTGCCCTTAGGCGTATCGTATGTAGGAGTAGTTTAAGTTCCGGCTAAATACCCTCAGCGCTAGGCCACAAGGTCTGTTGAAAAACAGGCTAATAGGGCAAATTAATAAACAGTAAATTTCCAAAAAGTGGATTACTAATTCAAGTGATTTAGTTAATTCGTAATTCTGTTCATGGATGGTTAACTCTGGA
Source organism: Marasmarcha lunaedactyla (assembly GCA_923062675.1). Lineage (NCBI taxonomy): Eukaryota > Metazoa > Arthropoda > Insecta > Lepidoptera > Pterophoridae > Marasmarcha > Marasmarcha lunaedactyla. The sequence continues at coordinate 2,436,116 of OV281367.1, read as the reverse complement.
CACTTTTTTCGTTAAACTATTCTATTTGAGGTTGAGGTTTGAGCGTGTTCGTCGTTTGGATACTTGGGGGGAGGGAGACTTGCCGACCCAAAAGATGCAGATAAGAATAATTTTGTATAGACATAAAGAGACTCTGTAAACTTATTTTGAAAAAAATATACCCGTGAAGTTTCTTGCCAGTTCTTCTTCACGAAGGTTTTTTCGAACTGGTGGTAGAGTCATGTTTTATTTGACGTTAAGAACAAGTAATTGTCAATGTTGAGAAATAAATATTTAATTTCATTTCATTTCATTGTCGAAAGGCCCCAAAGTTATTGTCTAAGTTCTCTGACCATTTAAACTCTGAAAATTGTAATTAATTTAATTTAAAGTTTTGCATCTATCGCCAGAATAAAACGCTGCCCCTGAGTCACAGCAGACAACGCACAACCTTACCAGTGCATCTGGACACATGACGCTTTGTACAGGGGCTTGTATAGCGTAGGGGAGTATTGAGAAAGGATTTTTGGAAATTCATCCCCTAAAGTGGTGAAGTCGACTTTTCATGTTGTGGTTGTGTATAGGATGTGAACACCATTGTGGCCTTATCCGTCCTATTCATCGACTTCATAAAGATGAAAATTTCCAAACAACATAACATAACAACGGTTTGTGTGCTACATGGATAAATAGCCCTTTGTATTCAAATTATTTTTTTTAATCTTTTCAGTTAGCTTATTTTTCAAATTTGTATTTTTCAAGTTGGTTTATACTTTTAATAATCAACTACAACAACACGGGACTCTGCCTGCGCGAGTTTCCCGCTGGAGAAGTATCTAGTGAAGGTCTTCTAGGGAAAACTAGGGCATTATAAAACGTTTATTTGATTATCATCATTTAGCATAAAAATTACCAATTTTGTGAGCTCCCTCTCACAATCTAGTCTTACAGTCTGACAAACTTATCTGTTTAATAGTTAACTTCTAAACCGAGGAATAAAAAAAACATATTTTAAACACCATTTGGTAAAACTAGTGTAGGTACACAATCATCCCTTTACAGGATACTAAACGAATACAATACATTTCAGACCCGGAGTCCGGAAATTGAAATGCTTCACAATGCGTTTTATGCTTTCAAAAATTTGTTCTGCTACGAATAAAAAAATTTAAATAAACAAGTTAGCTAAAATTGTAACTTCAGATATACTTTTTTTTAAACTTATAATTTTTAAATTGTCATTTCTGTTTGTTATAAATTAGATTAATGATGTTACCAATTATCCCAAGAATGATGTGTACGCCTTAAGAGTCATACATATTAGATATAATACCTTAATCTATATTTTAGTTTTATTGTGTGTATAAAGTATGATGTGGCTGTACTGAATGAATGAACGAACGAATGAATGAATAAATAAATGTAATAATTAAAATTTGACGTTTATTCCTGTAATAAATGTTTTAGATGTAGTTTTTGGTACTGAAAATAATTAGGGACACTGTTCTCTAAATTATAAATATTATAATGACATTGTACTTACACCAAAGCAACTATGTAAGGGTGCAGTTTGGCATTTCCCGCGCTGTCTGCCGTGATTGACGCGTCGTTGGCAGCCATTTTAAATTCCCGCTAGCCGCTACCTGAAAATAGATATTTTGATTTATTTTTCTTTTATAATTTTTGTTACGTCGCTTTCTATCCGAAGCACGCTTAATTTAGATCCCAACTTCTCAGAACTCTTTTTAAGTCCGCCAACACACACTCATCCAAGGATAACCTATTCCAAATTCTATAAAAGAGCCCAATCTACCAATATTTTCTCGGAAAAGCCGGCGACACTTTACAGCAGGGAAAATTGTAAACCACATAAACTTTTGTATAAATTCATACAATAGTTTAGCACCCACGCGATACTCGTTAGAATAATGTTCAATTTAGCAATAAGTAGGATATGGATGGTCGTAGTACGAATATTCTCCACACAACGACAAGATTTGATAGCTAGCGGTCGTTCTCATCATCACGACCGAGACCAAACACATCATTAATCGTAGGCAAACAATCGAGAGAGTTGACGAAGGCTCACATTCGCATTTGAATCCCCTGTAGTGTCCTCGTTCCCTATGCGGGGCGCCGACAAAAGACCGAACGGAATCAAGCGCAACTGATTCCCGCTATTGACTCGGGCGTGGCCGAATGTACCTTATACCCCATTGGCCACTTCTACTGCGCATGCGGTTCCTGTTGTCCAACAATGTTTGAACCATATCTATTGACGCAGGAGTGACTTTCATAGAAGTAGAAAACGATCAGTGAAAATCTTGTAACACTACCCTGGAATTCCATCATGAATTGCCAGGGCAATACTTTTCTATTTTCGATAACAAATAATGCGATATTTTACAGTAAGCAACATTACTTAATAATTGACGAATGTAAAATTCTTTTTAGTTTTAAGATAGGGTAATATAATTATATTAAATTAATTTATGATAGTGATAATTTACAATTTAAAAATTAAGCTACCAATATGAATCTAATTTAGGTACTTATGTACTTATATTTTCAACGAACGTAATTTCAGAATGGAAATGAAAATTGGTGTCAGAGATCGAATGTCAAAAGTTTTAGAAAGAAAATTTTTTTAGGTACGTAATGTTTTGTTTTTATGGACTTTTGATAAACAAAAAGAACTACTTATTTACTTGTCTGTCATTGTTATGTACTAAGGTGAAACCTTCCATAACATGCAGGTATTTATAAAAAAATAAGTAGGTAGTATTAGGTACATAGTTTTTAGTCATTAAAGCGGCGAGAACACGGTTGGCAACACAAGATGGCGGCTGCCACGCGACATTCAGTTGCATATTTACACAAGCACACGCACACACGTCTTTTAAGTACCAGCTCCTGCAGTCTATGGGAAAATGAAGTTCGACACTGTCATCTATAGTTGAGCCATTACAAACGTGCGAACTGAGTCATAAAACATTACGACAAATCCCTTCTTAGTTGTTACACACAGCACAAGAAGTGCGAGTGAGAGTTCCGATATACCTATAAGTATGAGCGAGAGATCTGATAAAAATTATTTATGACTCAGTTCGCACGTTTGTAATGGCTCAACTTTAACAAATAGTTCATTTCCAGTTTTTGTTACGGAATTGAAAAGTTGGTGGCTCTGTAAAAATCTCTACAACTGCCTTGAAAAGCTGTCAGATCTGATACAGACCTTATATGTACTAAATTCAGTTAGTAATGCGAAAGCTTCAAACAATAAATTGCTAAATAATAATAACAATAATAACATTTCTTTATTGTGGCTAGTTGCCACAGTTGTGGCCCAGTTGTTAATATTACATGTCTATGTGCCCAGTGCTTCAAAAAATCTGAAAAAAATTTATGAATTAATATTATATTACATCTACTAACATAGTCGTTAAGTTCATTGTGTTACTAACCAAGATATGGATTATGGTCCGCAATAGAAGATTTTTTTTATTTTTATTTTTTTATTTATTTTTATTTATTTATTACTAAAAAATATTTGTTAGCCACAAATATACTTTCCAAATCCAAAATTATAAAATTACACATTATGTCAAACATCACTAACTTGAACAGATTATAAAGGACAATTCATTTAGACCTATGCTTATAATATAAAACTATCAATAAAAAACAAAAAAAAAATGCAAACTATTTCAAATTCGTTATGAAACAAATGTTTTATTAAAACATTTGAATGTCGATAAAGAGCATTTATGTAAGTCAATAAATAAATACTCTATAATTAGAAATTAAATAAAATATACAATTATACTGTCCTTTCCATTTAATTTTCTAAATACTCATTTAGATTAGTAAATAATACTGACAATAATTATATGTTTTGTCAATATGATATCAGTAGGTATATAAAATACAATGATCAGAAATAATAAAAATTTTTATAAAAGGAATTAGTAAGTTTTATTCAAAAATAGATATTTAAAGTCAAATTAAATTAATAGTATTGCGATGAATATTTATAATAATGTAAAATCTGATATGTCAAAAGCACCTATATATTAAATTATAAATTATGTGAAACTCATATTAAGGATGTCAAAATGATATTATTCAAAATTAGTTCATGTTAGTATAGTATATATATATTAGTTCTAATTTGGAGGCAATTTATTGACTTTAATATAGATTAGTACTGGAGCGTCTGCACATGTGTGCTATGTCTTTATTTCCTATGACATAATGTAGTAGTCATGGAGGCCTGCTAAGGCTACCATGGCTGACGCATTACAGCTCCGAGGCAACCCCAGCAGCAATCTCAGGCCGTTGTTGTACAGAGTTTCACGCTGACTCTGAGCCGCAACCATGCGAACACAGACCCGCTATGTCACAAGATACGCAGAAGGCCTTAAATAGTGAAAGCAGATAGTACAAAAAATGACCAACTAATAGTCAGTATATCAAATTAAAGGCCCATAAATATGGATTATCATACAACCATTAGTTTAAATATTCCTTCCTCATTCCTTCCTACCATTGTAAGATATTTTTCTAAAATATATCTTTTCCCCGATTTTTTTAGGATTCACTCCAGTTAATTCATTCAAAAAAGAACTGACAGATTGTTGATTGACTGTCAAAACTAATCCTCCAATAACGTTCCAATAACGTCCATTACTTGTGGGTTCATTCGACATCGTTTTGTTACTTTTTTTGACATTGACATTGATACATTCAATAGAAAACAACATGGTAACTTATGATTGATTTTTTGCAAATTATTTTTTATTTTTTTTACAAGATTTTTAGATTTAAAATTAGGCACGTTTAACTGACCATTAGCAGGTCAAAATCCCATATTGAGTTTGACCATCATCTTTTCATATCCACACTACAACGCGCGAACCTGTGAGCATGTTGCATCTCGCCTCCAGATCTCTTCGCTCTCTATCAATATCGGCACTATCATTCAGGTCCTCCGTTGAGTAATCTCCTCAGTATTGGAATTAAATTAGTCTATTGAACGGTAGTCCAATCAGCAAGTTTGGCTCGTAGTTGACTGACCTACCAGGAACCCCAAAGATCATGCATCCACTTTTTTATACTTTTACAAGAGGACATTGATATTGACATCGTAAAATTGTAGTTTAAGATGATTTTTTAGACATAATTTTTTTTTTCTAGACGTCTTGAGTATTGTCGTCCATGTATTGTATTCCAAACTAAAGTCAACTTAAACATTTGCACACCGTCACAACGGTTGAATATGCTGTACTCGCTAATTGTAACATATAGCCTAGACCATATTCTGCAAATAATTATTTCTTTCTCTCTTTCATGAGATCTTGCATAATCCTCACACGCATTTACTAACAGGTAACTTGTATTGTAAACTAACACATATTAAAAAATCCCACCTAGGAGGCAAGCCACATTCCGTCAAACATGGATTATGAATACTTTTGATTCGTTCGGCTTTGAATCTAAAATAATGTAGTGTATGACACCTTTCAGTCATTGGCGCATCTTTGGTAGAACAAGGGCACAATTGTCAAAAACAAGCTTTAAACATGCCCTTTAAAGCATTTCTGCATACTTAACTCATTTTTGCGATTTTTGACAATTGTGCCGTTGTTTCTACCAAAGGTGCGTAGTGTATCCACAAAGACGCGTCCAACTTTTCCGCCTACGCATTTAGTGTGCGATTTCAACATATCAACAACAACGATGGCTGGATCCCGCGTTAACTCGTGAACGGGTGCCGTTTGAGGGTGTTCGTGTTTGGATAGTTCGGGGGAGGGAGACTTGCCGAGCTAACAGATGCACATAAGAATAATTTTGTATAGACATAAAGAGACATTGTGAAAAAAGTATACCCGTGAAGTTTCTTGCCGGTTCTTTTCCCGAAGGTTTTTCGGGACTGGTGGTAGAGACATGTTTTATTTGACGTCAATAAAAACAAGTAATTGTCAATGTTGAGAAATAAATATTTGGATTTGAACCCTACAATTTTTGTTGAACCATTCGCCGACACCACGACTGGGATGATTTCGGAGGATGTCTCTTCCAACATTTCAGTCATGTCGTAGTCAAGTACTTGTTTTTGTCTTCCATCTCAACTCATGGAAAGTTATTGACGAGGATGTTACGGGCGATACCCACATTTTCAAGCCGGCATCAATCGACCCCGTCACCACAAACTTATCTGTCCTCAATTTCAATGACTATGATCACATAGTAGGTGATCACAGATTATATTTCATTAAAAGCAGATTATCATAATCAAAAAGAGAATAAATAGCTACTTCCTCAATATACGTGTATAGATGATTCAACTCACTAGTACGCGCGTGCCTGTAAACATGCAACTCAACTTTGTGTGGCAGCCGCCATCTTGTCAAACCATGTTCTTCATCGTATTGGTGTGTGTGTAACCACCGGCGACGTTTTATTATGATAGCGGACACGGCAGATTTTCTTAACAATCTCGTGTAGTGGGCGTTGCACTATGAACTCATAAATACATCATAATCATCAAATCATAAATACTCATAAGTAGAGTTTCTTTGTGAAGATAAGAAGTATGTTGGAGTGCGCATGTGTTGTGTGGACTCCTTTTTATGCGACACATGTGAACAGATTAGAGAGTACATATTCAAAAACGGTTCGTTCGCTGTAGCGACATGTATGTCGCGCAAATTTAATAAAAAGGGACCTTAAATCGTATGAGAACAGACTAGGATATTTTAAACTGTAGTCTCGCCAGGCTAGGCGTTACAACAACGACCTCATAACTCTTTATAAAGTGGTAAATTCCATTTATGACACGGATCTTCTCAGCCATGTTGCACTCAGGTTTAGTAAAAGACTTAACCGCAAGCAACACTTATTTTCTGTTCCATTAGATGAAAACAATGCATCCTACAACAGTCCATTAAGTCGCATGTGTTGTAGTTATAATAATATTTGTCAAAATCTTCTCTCATTCTATGGAAATATATATTAATATTATTTTTAAGAAAAGTACTTAAATTCGCACTTTTTTTGTTAGTATTAAGAAGCTACTGTGTATGTTAAGTAAGATAATAATATAAATGCCGTGCTCAGTAGTTATTACGTTACAAGGTGAAAATCATTGTATTTCTGTGAATAATTGAATAGTGTATTTCTTATAACATGTTACTGTAAATAAATAAAAAAATAAATATGTCCTTGGGCGGTACCTACTACAGTAGTTCCTATAAAGTAAAATACTTAGATTTTTTATTTATTTCAATATGAAACTAAGCCTTTAGTAAGTTAAGGGCGAGCCACACGCTCGAGCACATGCAGATCCCCTGTATTTGTTAAGCGACAAGGCCAGCCCGAAGCAATTACATGACACGACACAAGTGCCGATCGCGTAATCCAATCTGGCATATGCAGATTGACCCGAACGTTAACATCCCGATGGGACTTTATATTTTTATTGAAAAGGGATGAGACGTTTGTCTTCTATCTCACCTGATGGAAATTGACGATGAAGACGAAGGTGTTACACGTCTATCCACGAGATACCTATTCACTCGACGCTTGAAAGAACTAGGACTATAGTTTTCGGGACTTTAACTGAACGTTCATCTACACGTATTAGACTTAGCTGCACTGAGGAGTGCCCCTGAGTTTCCACGAAGACGCGCCGCACTACCTTATTGAGCTAATCATCGTACTATGCGATAATTAATCCAAAACAGTAACCTCAGTGGATGGCACTCACTATGAACATTGGTTAAATAAGATACATCTGTTTCTATTCCAAGGCGTAATATTGATTTGATACCAGACATGGTTTCTTTTTTTTTAAATATACTTTTGGCTTGAACTTGTAAGTTGAATTGGGATTCGACCAACAGCTTACCGTCTAAATTTGTCAGAAAACAGTATAAGCTAACTATGTTCCCTGACCTGCTGCGTTGCCGAATTGCCTTTGGTCCAAATTCAAAATTCAAATTCAAATGTTTATTTCTCAACGTTGAAAATTACTTGTTCTTATTTACGTCAAATAAAGCATGACTCTACCACAAGTTCGGTAAAACTTTTGGTGTAAAAGAACTGGCAAGAAACTTCCCGGGTATCATTTACTCAAAATAAATTATACAAGGGTGGATTGAAAAGTTCGCGGCGATTGGATAGTAGGCGTGAAGTAGGATTTAAAAAGCCTCGGACTATGCAGCAGGTATCTAAGACAATGGCGTTCTGAACGGGTATATAAGTTTTTTCTGGTAATTATAGCTATTCAAGTGAAGTTTATTATTATTATTATTATGTCATTTATAGCCAAACTTGCCTATTGCGGCTTGGCAGAGTTGTACACATACCTCCGAAATAACTTCTCAGGTATGTGGATCTCCTCACAATGTTTTCCTTCGCCGTTAGAACAGGCGGCTTTATGTACTCAAGTTGTGAACACATCAAATTATTACTTCTGGTAAACTAATTAAGTAAACAAGGCGTTTCCGACAAAGCTGTTTAATTCCCGCCATAAAAATTCCACCAATAGAATCACCTAATTTTCAATTTTCATAATCAAGGAAAAATAAATAAAATTCACGGAACTTCTAATATAGAGGTATGAAAATGGTACCTTTGCGTAATACGAACTAGAAGAATGTGTCAAGTATATGGTGTTAATACATACATTGGGCTCATTGGTCTCCCATTTTACCTGTTGGAAAACAATGATGCAGACGAGGATGTTACACGTCTATTCAAGAGGTGCCTTTCTTAAACGGCCAAATAGCGTTGGTGGGAGTAACCCTGCCTCAAACGCCGGAAATCCCAGGTTGAATCGAGCCAAGTACTGTTACCTTGTGCCTAAACGGCTGTTCGCGCAATCTGTCAGCTCGGTCGAAGGGTGTCACTTAGAAGTAAATTTAAGGAAATAAATATTCTTACTTTCGATTCGCAATATATTTTAGAAAATTTAATGTAAGTATGTTAAAAAGAACATAACCTTGTTCAAAAGAAAAAGGATCTGCACAATGATAACACAAGAGGAAGAAATATGCTGGCAGCTCATAATAGCAGGCTTCATAAAGTCACTAACTCATTCATGGGTCAATGTATACGCTTTTATAATAAGGTTCCTGAGGATATCCCAGGTCTTCCAATTGACAAATTCAAAGAAACTATAAAGCAGAAGTTGTGTGCTAAAGCATATTATAAACTATCCGATTATTTGGATGATAAAAGCCCTTGGGGTATAATCCCCTCATTAACAGGAGTTTACTAGTATATATAACAAAACATGTGTAATGTGTCTGTTTGCTCGTTGAGTTCTTCGTCCCGATGAATATCTAAAGCGTCATTGTCACTAAAGTACGTCTTCTTATGGTAGCGTCGGGTGACGGGTCGCTCACTTTCCTCTAATATGGTTGAGGAGGGCGATGGATCCCGCGTTAACTCGTGAACGGGTGCCGTTTGATGGTGTTCGTCGTTTGGATACTTGTGTCCTCCCAACTTAGGAGACTTGCCGAGCTAACGGATGCAGATAAGAATTACTTTGTATAGACATAAAGAGACTCTGTAAATTTATTTTGAAAAAAGTATACCCGTGAAGTTTTTTGCCAGTTCTTCTTCATGAAGGTTTTTCCTGGTGGTAGAGTCATGTTTTATTTGACATCAATAAGAACAAGGAATTGTCAATGTTGAGAAAAAAAAATATTTCATTTCATTTCATATTACTCCGAGAACCCTCCATGCCCAGTCAGAATTTCGGGTGGTTACAGATATACGGATGTTTGTTCTCCAAATTAATATTTTAAATATTTAAATCCTTGGGTAATTATTGTAAAATTTATATATGTATGTATATTCATCCGTAAAACAAGCCCCGCTTACTTAAGGGCCATAAAGTTGGTGTGTTTGTCTTGCGATTTTATTTCTTAATATTAAATAACTTTTAAAGGATTTTCTTTGTATAAAAATAAGTAATTCATTAACTCCTCACCTTAATAACTCGAACAAGAACTCATAAAAATGTACACGTTATTTCGAGTTCAGTGTAAAAAAATAAGATTCCTACTAACATAACAAATTTGTTTGGAATTTTGTTAGTCAATCATGCAAAAAGCACCTAACGTATTTGGATGATATTCGTCATAGAAATTTAGCATACCTGAAGTTACATCTATGCCTTGGCTATAACTTTTCAAGAATTCCAAGAGTTCTAGAAAAAAGCACATTTACCGAGGTACTACACGCAAGTAAAGCTACGGGAAAATCCTAGTACCTAAAAAAATTAGGTATACTGGGTGGCTTAGAAAAAACGATTACAACAGAAAAGTACAAACCGTGAAGACGAGAAACAAAAATATCAAAAGCAGAAAAATTCAAAGTGATATTATCATTAAAAAAAAAGAATTTATATAGTTTTAAACAATATTTTAATTCATAGCCTTAACGAGCATTGAACTCGGCACTAAACTGTGCCATAGACGTTGCCAAAACATAAACACCTAATAAAATAAGATATTGTTCATAAGATTTCATAAACGAACTTAAAAAGATACTATGAAAATTTTCATTTTTCATTTTCATTTTATTTTCACTTAAGTACCTTTTTTAAATTTATTTCACCATATTAAAAGGTACTAATGTCAGATTTTTATCTAATTAGATACGAATAAGATTCTAAGCGAAAATAAATAGATAAAATTAGAATAACTATAACAATACACACGCAGACCTGAGTTAAGGCGTTTTAAAAATTAGGTTTTCCTCACCTTCGCAATAGGTGCGAATACAGCAATCCATATCATAGAAAAAATAACTAAACGTACATTATTTTCATCACTTTACACAAACAATAAAATAAGTATTATCAACACTTGCAAAACTTAAAAACTTTCGCGTTTATAAGGAGATAAAACAAATATTTTAAAATTGGAACGCACGGCTACCGCCCGCGGCGCAGTTTCCCGCGTTACTGAACGTCTGTTTGAACGCCAAGTGCTGTCAATGCTCAAATACAATATTATATTCTTATTTTTGAGTGTGTAGAGTCGTATTTAGAATGATTAGAATGAAAATGATAATTGTTTCAAGATATGACGATTTACAGTGCCACAAATTATTTTGTTGAGTAGTAAAAACCGGAACTTTTTAGGATTTGATAGATTACTAAATGTCAAACTACATTTTCACATAGAACGAGTGCCACACTTTACTGAAAACACAAGTTTGTCGGACTGGTAGGTGACGTTATCTTATAGACATAGTTACATTGTGCACTCGGATAATTGGATTTTCCTTTGTAACTGTATGAAGTGGGAGTTTTTTAATAGTACATATAATTTGGTTTTTATAATTGGCCTTATTGAATGGAATAATGATAAGTTTTTTTAAACAAATAGGTTTCTTTGATTTAGATTGGTTTTCTAGTCTATGTAACTAAATGTGTGATTTTCCCCGGTTATGCTTGCCTGGTGCCTTCGTTCAAGAATATTTAATTAATATTTATAGATCGAGTGTATGTAACATTCTCGACATGTCATAAAGTAGTTTTGGATTATTTAATAACAAAACGAGATTCATATTTGTTATTTTTTGACTTTGTAATAGCCGGCAAACGAGCAATCGATCGTGGCCATAGACATAATAAATAGTGGATCTTATAGTGGACGACCGAGTGGTGTAGTGGTAAGTAACCCTGCCTCATACGCCGAAGGACCCAGGTTCGAGTCCTGGCCGGGGCATTCATTTGTGTGATGAACACAGACGTTTGTTCTCGGGTCATGGTTGTTTGTTAAATTATATATGTGTGTTTGTTTAGTTATTATATATAACTGGGGGGGGGGGCCCAGTTCGCTGTATGTTCATCCATAACACACGCCATGCTTACTTTGGGGCCATACCTACAGTTGGTGTGTTTGTCTGATGATTTATTTATTTTATTTTATTTAAAATATAAAGACAGAAATATATATTCCCTTTTAACCCGACCGTCAGAAGGCGGGTTATGTTTTTCAACAAATGAGGTGTCACTAGATGCGCCTCTATTGTGGGAGTATATTTTTTCCCTCCAGTTCGCTGTACACATCCATGACACAAGCTCTGCTTACTTTGGGGCTATACAGTTGATGTGTTTGTCGGGGGATTTATTATTATTATTATCATTGATTGAATATATTGTTATTTGTTTATTACCGATAAACGATGGATTGCTTGTTGGAATTGAATTTGCTCGATAAATAACACTGTTTGTTCCCTTCCTTTATCTGGAGCAGCACGTACGCGTGGTTATTATATCAGCTAAAACAGCTAAAAAATTTTTTATTAATAATTAGCAGGCGTTTGTCTTCCATCTCACCTGATGGAAAGTGACGATGAAGGTCCTGTTTGGTGTGGAGTTAAGTACCCTTGCCTTCCATGCCAGAGGTCCCGGGTTCGAATCCTGGTTGGAGCAGATATTTTATTATATTTGCTTGCATGGATGAGTATGTATGTTTATTTAAGTTTATTTCTAATATTTATTACTCAACATTGACAATTACTCGTTCTTATTGACGTCAAATAAAACATGAATCTACCATCAGTTCGAAAAAACCTTCGTGAAGAAGAACTGGCAAGAAACTTCACGGGTATATTTTTTCAAAATAAATTTACAGTGTCTCTTTGTGTCTGTACAAAATTATTCTTATCTACATCTGTTATTTCGGCAAGTCTGCCCCCCCCCCAAGTATCCAAGTGAGTCCCCAAGACTCAAAGTCAAAGTAAAGTAAAGTAAAGTAAAGACAAGAAGTCCCCCAAGTATCCAAGACGAGTATCTAGCTGTGTGCTGGAGGGGACGTTATATTTTCCGCTAGCGCGATGTACACCACTTCTAGATGCATTAAAAAATGTGGCCGAAGGAATACTCATGCACTTCATCTTTTATACGGTATATTGTTCAACCCCTGCCTGCCAACTTATCTTAAAGAACGGTTTACTTTTCGCCACCAACACCATGCACGTAACTTGCGGTCAGCCAGCAACTTCTTGCTGGCAACTCCTCGTCACGGTACCCACTTTTACCAGCAGTCGTTCACGGTGCAAGCAATTTCTCTTTGGAACTCACTACCCTCTCCTCTTCACCATGTTAAAAGAATAGATTCTTTTAAAAATCAGCTAAGAACTTATATCTTTCACAATGATTCGTACAATCTTTGATGATTTTCCTCAAAATTTATATATATATATATATATAAAATATATATATATATATATATATATATATATATAGAGCAAAAGCATGTTTTGATCACATAATAAGTTATTAATCAGCAAGAAGTTCTTTGTACCTCTACCTATACGATCACGAAACTGCACAAATCCGAAAATTTCCTATTTAAAAAAATATATACCCTTAAAACTATTTACATTTCTAAGCGTGACATGAGTTCTAAAAATATATTGAAATTCAAAAACTATTGAAATTAATTGAGCTGGCGTGACATTTATTCAGAAGTAGGTACAAACTTTAATGTTAATAGAAAATTCTGCTTTTTGATCAATGTTTTCCTGTGTACCAAAAAAAAGCCTGGAAAAACTAAATGGATTTCTAGTCTAGAGGTTTAAAAATTTCTAGTAAAATGACAACTTAGATTTAATTATTAGAAAACTAAGAACCTGAGTAACAAAATTAAATTCAGTTCTTATAGTAAAATACTTAAGAAGTACTATAATTACTTTTGCACGCTAATAAAATTTATAACTTTTCCCTCATTAAAATTTATCTCAACATATTTTTTGAATGGTTTCAAGAATAGTGTATCGTAACATAAACCACAGGTTATAGACACAGGAGGAATAATAAACATTAAAAATATAAACGACAAAGAGTGTAACAACCCTACCGATATTTGCGATGTATGAAATGACAACATTAACAATGTAAGTCCTCGTACTAAATCAACAATTAGTTATAAAGGAATCAAAATCAAAACTAATAATCACAGCATGTTTCTGTTGCCCACGGATGACAATGAACTCACAAATATTATTCTGTCACTAAAAAATACAAACTCTGTTGGCTTTGATGACATATCGACAAACATTTTTAAGTTGGTTAATGGTATAACGTATGGGGCAATTATGTATGTATTCGCCCCCGCTATAGCGCACATTCATAATCTATTTTTTCACCAGGAAAAATATCCGCAACCTTTAAAAATGGCCAATTTACTCAAAGGATAATAGAGATCTTCTGATTAATTATAGACCAATAGCCCAATAATTACCATTCGGGCAAAATTAGTTAATTTAAAATTGGTTAAACAATAAAATTAATTATGTAAACTAAAAAATAGAAATACTGTCATTTTCTTTGACTTCGGTAAAGCTTTCAACCCTACTGCTCAGAAAATGTGAGGTCTACGGTATCCGAGGTAGTTCATATGATTGGAATCAAATATACTTAGATGGTCGACTGCAATATGTAGATCTGAAACATGTGAATGCAAGTGGTCATCAGGAGACGTGGACTTCTAAAATAAAAAAAATTACTCACTACCGCAGGGAAGTCTGCTGGGGCCGTTTTTATTTGTTCTTTATGTAAATAACCTACCCAATGCCACTGATAGTCACGTGACATATGCTGATGACATCTCAATAGTAACTGCAAGCGACAAAAGTTTTTAAATTTTAAATTCTATCATTAATTACTTTATACATTGGACTGACTTAAATAACCTAAATATGAATATAAATAAAACTCATTAGATTAAATTTTGAAACAGTGCTGCCAAAAACTTACACACGCACGTCAAACACAAAGATCAGGTAATAAAAGAAGTGATCGGAATTGCACGTCGAATTTAGATATTGAAAAACACACAACACATTTGCTTACGCTTTTCTGACACTTGCCAAAATAATGAACAAAGTAATAGCACTTAAAGAGTACCGTGGATACGTGGCCTCTACACTAAGTAATGATATTGTTCTTTGGGGTAACTTAGTTGGACTTTATAGAGCCCAAAAAGCAATGTATTCGAGCCATCACGAACGTCCTCTCGGACAACTTGTTAACCTCTCTTTAGATCGCTACAGGCTCTCATTTCCCAGTGTAGACATACCGGAATTTTACAAAACAAATCAGGATTGCTGTGGGTTCTGTCTTATAAAAAAATGTACATTTAATGTATATTTAAATATACTTTTATTGTAATATGACAAGCACAAACATTTTGGACTGGAAAATGGCATTTGTAATACTCAATTATATGTTGCTTAAACACCTATTGTGCGTGATGTTAAACAGTACCTACTGTGTGTGAAACTGATAATTATTATAAAACCTAAAGCAGCATACTCAGCCACAGTAAAAGTAATTGAATTTGAAGGGTTGGCATTCAATTGAAATAAAATGTGCTGCATATGACACAACATTTAGTTTTGTCTTAGGAAAACATTTCTAAATCCGTAAATCAACCACATTACATAATGAAAACATGGCGCTGTCTATCAGATTGGTGTTATATTAATTATTTTGTTCCTTTTATTGTACTATAACCGTTCTTATTACTTACCATTCATATAACAACAGCAAACATCTTGATTTATGATCGAGTAATTGGTAGTGAGTAAAGGGATATTTTGATTATTTCAGGTTGCCAAAACGATTATGATTATTGTAATCAAACATTAAACACCTTCAAAGTCATTCGAATGTTAGTAATACCTTAGTTTCAAATATTTTTGTAAGTCGTTACTCGCAGTGTATATCGATTATTGAAATCATAATCAGCTCTAACTCAGAACAAACCACAGACTAGAAAGACAAGAAGTTGTCACAGACTCAGTGGTACAAGCATGCAGTTTTCTCATTTTCGTTCAACAATGCGGATTATGGAAACGTCATCTCGGTGTGGCCACATGATGTTTCGTTTTTTGTTTTAAAGTAGAACATAATGCAGGGTATAATTTATGTAATACTTTTAGTATAATAATAATAATAAACACTTAATTGCCAATAAAAAGAAAAGGAACAAAAATAAAATATACAGAATGTAAAAAAATATATAGAAATGCAATTTGGGCAGCCTTATCACCACAAAGCGATCTCTTTCAGGCCACCCTGCTTAAATGAAGATAAATATATATATAATATATATATATTTATTTTGGCAAGTGTCAGAAAAGCGTAAGCAAATGTGTTGTGTGTTTTTCAATATCTAAATTCGACGTGCAATTCCGATCACTTCTTTTATTACCTGATCTTTGTGTTTGACGTGCGTGTGTAAGTTTTTGGCAGCACTGTTTCAAAATTTAATCTAATGAGTTTTATTTATATTCATATTTAGGTTATTTAAGTCAGTCCAATGTATAAAGTAATTAATGATAGAATTTAAAATTTAAAAACTTTTGTCGCTTGCAGTTACTATTGAGATGTCATCAGCATATGTCACGTGACTATCAGTGGCATTGGGTAGGTTATTTACATAAAGAACAAATAAAAACGGCCCCAGCAGACTTCCCTGCGGTAGTGAGTAATTTTTTTTATTTTAGAAGTCCACGTCTCCTGATGACCACTTGCATTCACATGTTTCAGATCTACATATTGCAGTCGACCATCTAAGTATATTTGATTCCAATCATATGAACTACCTCGGATACCGTAGACCTCACATTTTCTGAGCAGTAGGGTTGAAAGCTTTACCGAAGTCAAAGAAAATGACAGTATTTCTATTTTTTAGTTTACATAATTAATTTTATTGTTTAACCAATTTTAAATTAACTAATTTTGCCCGAATGGTAATTATTGGGCTATTGGTCTATAATTAATCAGAAGATCTCTATTATCCTTTGAGTAAATTGGCCATTTTTAAAGGTTGCGGATATTTTTCCTGGTGAAAAAATAGATTATGAATGTGCGCTATAGCGGGGGCGAATACATACATAATTGCCCCATACGTTATACCATTAACCAACTTAAAAATGTTTGTCGATATGTCATCAAAGCCAACAGAGTTTGTATTTTTTAGTGACAGAATAATATTTGTGAGTTCATTGTCATCCGTGGGCAACAGAAACATGCTGTGATTATTAGTTTTGATTTTGATTCCTTTATAACTAATTGTTGATTTAGTACGAGGACTTACATTGTTAATGTTGTCATTTCATACATCGCAAATATCGGTAGGGTTGTTACACTCTTTGTCGTTTATATTTTTAATGTTTATTATTCCTCCTGTGTCTATAACCTGTGGTTTATGTTACGATACACTATTCTTGAAACCATTCAAAAAATATGTTGAGATAAATTTTAATGAGGGAAAAGTTATAAATTTTATTAGCGTGCAAAAGTAGTTATAGTACTTCTTAAGTATTTTACTATAAGAACTGAATTTAATTTTGTTACTCAGGTTCTTAGTTTTCTAATAATTAAATCTAAGTTGTCATTTTACTAGAAATTTTTAAACCTCTAGACTAGAAATCCATTTAGTTTTTCCAGGCTTTTTTTTGGTACACAGGAAAACATTGATCAAAAAGCAGAATTTTCTATTAACATTAAAGTTTGTACCTACTTCTGAATAAATGTCACGCCAGCTCAATTAATTTCAATAGTTTTTGAATTTCAATATATTTTTAGAACTCATGTCACGCTTAGAAATGTAAATAGTTTTAAGGGTATATATTTTTTTAAATAGGAAATTTTCGGATTTGTGCAGTTTCGTGATCGTATAGGTAGAGGTACAAAGAACTTCTTGCTGATTAATAACTTATTATGTGATCAAAACATGCTTTTGCTCTTGTTCACTCGTTAATATGACACGTATAGTTATTTTTATTTTTTAATTCTCATTTATTCATATTTTTGAACATTCATTTAAAATATCAATGTTGAAATCACCTAATAATTATTTAGTCTATTTTTTTTAGGAACTCTAACTGTTTTTGTTTCGCGTGCAGACGGGAACGAGCACAAAGCAAACACGTGTTTTTATTTATTTATTTATTTATTAAGTATACAAAACAATCCTGATTACATTTCTGGGTTATTTCAAAAATAGCTTCGAACGTAAAGTGGTTTCCGGACTAGTCGTTCGCTCGGGGGCTCGCTTGATAGAGTCTGCTTTCTACATTCCAACCTATTCCGTAATGTTGGGTCGCACGGACGTACTCAACTGACGCGCCCTCGACATCGCTTGATCAATTGACGTTCCGTACCAATGACATCTCCGAAACATCTACAACCACGTATTTATACTCAGGACTATCGTTTCCGCCAGATTCGAACGTATTATCGCAGTCGAGATCGTCTTAAGACATTACCTTCAGGAGTTTAACGTATCCTCTTACAAATATCAATATATTTTTTTCTAATTTCCCAGCCACACCAACTGAATGGCCCTACAATAAGCAGACCTTGTGTTATGGATGACCATATAGCGAACTGGGGAGGAACCCAGAAAAACATACATATATAAATATCAACAACCATGACCCTAGAACAAATATTTGTGTTCGTCACACAAATGAATGCCCCGACCAGGACTCGAACCTGGGACCTCCGGTGTAAGTGACAGGGCTGCTAGCACTACGCCACTCGGGCGTATTGGTTATATATTGTATGGGTATACATAAACAAATAAATAAATCCCCAGACAAACGCACCAACTGTATGGGCCCAAAGTAAGCAGAGCTTGTGTTATGGATGACCATACAGTGAACTGGGGGGAACCCGGAATAAACATACATATATAAATATCAACAACCATGACCCGTGGACAAACATCTGTATTCATCACACAAATGAATGCCTCGACCTGGACTCGCACCTGGGACCTCCGGCTTATGAGACAGGCTTACTGACCACTACGCTGCTCGGTCGTCGATACATGTATATGGTTAATTAATATACATTTCTAATCACATTATCAACCTTTTGTAAACAATCGAGAAATGCCTTTTTATCTGCTTAATAGTTATATTTATTATATTAGATAGTTTTGAAAGTATGCATTTGATTTTTTTAAATTAATACTTAATTATGTTAATATACATCGTCATCCTCTTCTTTTTTTGTTTTAAACTGAGTGTATTTTAGATTTGTTACTGGTTTGGCAATAAATTATATTATTATGTGAATCGAATATTCGACGGTTAAGATAGAGCGTTATGTGTGATAAAGATTACTTTGGTTCTATAAGAGAATTCGAATTAACCTTCCAGTTGAACGTGGGGTATGATTTTGTGATCCAGAGAGGGTAAAGGAACACGAAATCGTGATTTATAATTTATCCCCGGAATAGCGTCGTTTCTTATTTATTTTTTTTACTTTTGTGGGCAATGATTTTCAATACTCAAAATCCAAAAGTAAAACTATTTGTCGCCCAATAACTATTTTAATAAATATATATAAATATATAAAACTAAAATAAATCTTACTAACTAAAATTAAAATTGTGCGTAAAAACATTTCAATTTCATGTCTTTTTTTTATTGAAAAAGGATTAGCCGTTTGTCTTCTATCTCTCCTGATGGAAAGTGACGATGAAGACGAAAGTGTTACACGTCTATCCACGAGATACCTATTCACTCGACGCTTGAAAGAACTGGGACTATAGTTTTCTGGAAATACAGACGCAAGCAGTTCATTCCACACCTTGGCGACCCGCACCAAAAAGGAACTATCGAAGCGTTTGGTTCGACTTCTTGGGATATCTACTATAAAGGGATGGAAGGCCCGTCTGCGTCTAGTAGTCCGATGTAAGAAGGGTGTGGGTTCAACCTGATCAAAAAGAGCATTCGCGCACTCTCCAAAATGTAATCTGTAGAAGACTGCTAAACTGGCTACTTTCCGACGATGGTCGACGCTTTGCAGTTTTTTGGTGGTGAGGTCAAAGTTGTTTATAATTTTTCGAACTCTTCGGTCAACTGCGTCCATCGCTTCTAGTTGGTACTTTGCAGAACCATCCCAAAGGTGGCTACAGTACTCCATACAAGATCTAACTTGAGCTGTGTACAAATTAAGTAGCCGTTCAGGGCTGAAGTACCGTCGGACCTTCGAGATGATGCCCAATTTCTTCGAAGCAGTTTGAGCCATGGACACAATTTGTTGCCCGAAGTTTAGTTGGGACGATAAAGTTACGTCCAGAAGCCCTAGGTGGTCGGTTAAGGGTACAGAAACATTTTGGAAAGTGGGCGTTAGATCGAAACTGCTCTTTTTGGCGAAGAATAAACACGCCTGTGTTTTTGACGGGTTAAATTTTACCAAGTTGCACTCGCCCCAATCGGACACTTTCTTTAATGCCAAATCCACCCGCTCAATCTTGAATTCACTCAAAGCCCGGATTTCTTGAAGCGTAACCAATAATGCCTGGGGCTAGAAGGTCATTAATGTGCAGCAAGAATAACGTTGCAGAGAGAACAGATCCCTGAGGTACTCCGACATTAATTGCCATTAGATCAGAAGAGCAGCCGTCTAAGACTACTCGAATTGACCGTTGCCTCAGAAAATCAGATATCCAGTCGCAGAGACCATTAGGTATTCCGTATGCTGGAAGCTTACTCAAGAGACCATCATGCCAGACCCTATCAAAGGCCTTGGAAATGTCTAAGGATACAACTATAAATTCACCATGACCTTCCAAGGCTTTGCTTCATAACTGAGTGACATACACAAGAAGATATCCAGTCGAGCGTACACTGCGAAAACCATATTGGATATCACTAAGGAGCTCGTTGGACTCAAGGTATGCCAAGAGACGATTGTTCAATAAACGCTCCATAACTTTGCAAAGCATGGAGGTGATTGCAATAGGTTAGTAGTTGATAGGATCTGCACGGCTTCCCTTCTTTGGTACTGGTTGCACGTTAGACAGCTTCCAGGATTTAGGGACCTTTCCGGATTCCAAATAGAGTCGATACAGGCGCGTTAGTATGGGAGACAACTCGGCCGTGCAGTGTTTTAACACAACTGCAGGTATGCCACGGGGGCCGCTGGCCTTATTCACGTTTAAATTCTGCAAGCAATTAAGAACCTCCTTTTGGCGAATATAAACGGTACCCATTTTGGGTACTGGGGTGGCGAAGCATAATACTTGAGGGTCAGTAAATATAACATTGTTAGAATACACTGTAAAAGAATTGGATTTATTGGGGCTGGTTAAGACTTCCTTTTTTTTTTCTTTATTTGACATCATTAAAGTAACTGAAATTGTGTCTAGTCGCATCGCATTACGTGCTACTCGATAGGTAGGTAAGTGACGACGTAAAAGAATTGGATTTATTGGGGCTGGTTAAACTTTCACACATAAAATTTTTTTTACTTCAACATCTTTGACAGCCCTAGGTGGTTTTCATACGTACCAAGACATGAAGCGCGCGAGGCGCAAATAAGTAAAAAAATTTTTTTACGAGTTTTAAATTTATTCGATATCAATAAAGTAACTAAAATCGTGTCTAGTCGCATCGCATTACGTGCTACTCGATAGTTAGGTACGTGACGACGTTTGCCCTCGCCTCATGCATAGGTAGATATGAAAACCACTTAGGGCTGTCAAAGATGTCGGAAAAATTATGGAAAATTAAGATGTTGAAAAAATTATGGAAGTCTTAACCAGCCCCTATAACTCCAATTATTTTACAGTATATTCTAACAATGGTATACTTACTGACCCTTAAGTATTATGCTTCCTTTATTTTACACCCTGTATACATATCCTTGTATACGACTTTAATTACTTCTGTTTAGACGTTACATGTGACAGGCAACATATAGTTTATTGTCTGTGTGAATAGAATTGAGTGGTTAAATCAAAGGGTCTGGATATTTTTGTATAGGGTGCGTCCCAGGTACATTGAACAGCACAGCATACTACCACAAAATGTCAAATGTTCTCAATAGATTTTCAACCTAGAGTTCACCAATAAAAACTTCAAAATGAATTGAATAAATTTTATATTTTGTGGAAGTCTCATGAGCTGTTGACCGTACATCCGGCTCTTTAAATTTTTTTTCAAAATGGCGGTCACACATGATAACGTATACTTAGAATTTTACTCCGTGAAGACTACCTGGCAGCGCAGTGACGCGTGACCAGTTTTGATTTGTCATTAAGTGGATTATTTAGGTTAGTATAATATGTACAGTACCACCAACCGTGAGTTACTTAGGTATAGTGCGTGCATCTGGCTCTGTTTGCCTAGAGCACCGTGTGGACTGGTGATCTAAAAACTAATGTTTAGCATATAGGTTTGTGCGCAATCAATCAGAACGTTATAATAACATTAATAACTCACATTAATAACAACTTAATAACTAAGCATTTTAGTGTTTTTTATGTATAAGTAGGTAAATTACATGAATGCATTTTGTAAAGGTATAAATATGGCAAATGAAACTTTTTATCGGTTTCTAGGCATGACGTGCAAAAGAGGAATGTTAATATTATCTACCCAACCGCTTCCTTGCCACCTTCATTTTTCGAACCTTTCCGCCCCGGCCCCATACAAAACTCAATAACGCGCGAGTCGCGTCATGGGCCTCCCTGAATGATATGAACCTAGCACGTGGTTGGCCCCCGGTAATGTTTTTACGCTATTTTAAGCAGTTTAAGCTATAATAATACAACGTAAAACCTTTTACTGTGTATTATGTTGTATTTATTAGTTTAGTGTGTTTTAAAGTGACTATCTACGCGTTTTATAGGAAATGGAAGGTAAGTTATAGTTTTCCACCAGGAGTTGTAAACCTTTAATACTTTTTTGTTGAATTTATTGTTGATATAGGGTGGTATAATAGCTGATATAGGATAGATATAGGATGGCCTATAATTGTCTGACGCCACCCCTGGGGTGGTAATCGTAGTAAAATAATCCAATGCACCTATACATTTATATGAAGGTATATGTAGTCTGCCAACTGGCAGTAGGCGTGATGGCCTACAATTGTCCGACACCACCCTTAGAGTTGGTAATAGTAGTACAATAATCCCATGCACCTATACATTTATATGAAGGTATGTGTAGTTTGCCAACCCGCAGTAGGCGTGATGGCGTACAGTTGTCCGACACCACCCTTAGAGTTGGTAATAGTAGTACAATAATCCCATGCACCTATACATTTATATGAAGGTATGTGTAGTTTGCCAACC
Organism: Marasmarcha lunaedactyla; assembly: GCA_923062675.1. NCBI lineage: Eukaryota > Metazoa > Arthropoda > Insecta > Lepidoptera > Pterophoridae > Marasmarcha > Marasmarcha lunaedactyla. Next base: position 2,413,005 of record OV281367.1, on the reverse strand, counting down.
CGCAGTAGGCGTGATGGCGTACAGTTGTCTGACACCACCCTGAGTTGGGAGAGGCTGATATCCCTCCAGTGATTATTAAGGGTATCACCACTCCAATCGATCGTCCGTCGATCGATGGCAGAATAGAACAGTCGACGTCCATCGATGGCAGAATAGAACAGTCGACGTCGATCGACGGTTTCTACCACACCAATCCTTATTTGGCCCTTAAAATGCCAGTTAAATACTTATGTGTTATTATTTAAGAATTCGTAGGCCATACATATCATAGCTTGCATAATAATTATTTACATACCAGCTATAAATATTTTTCTGTTAGTAAACGTAATAAGTTCTAGGTCCACGCGACCATTTGTTTGTATTAAGACGAAGATGAGCGTGTGACCATTTTATTCAAAAATAAACCATAAACTAATAGAGTTTTTTTGGACAGAAGACGTTCTAGATATTTGTTTATTAGTTCTTGTCCTTGATGAGCAAAAATTATTCCATGCAGTAAATATTTTAGTTAATAGGTTGCTTCAAGTTTTATTGTTAACAAAGCCAGCACTTTAAGATCTTTGCCAAATACTACAAATGCACGTCCGTCATTATTTTTGAATACTGTGTCAGTGGACAGTGTTAGGCGATCTATTCTCTCCATTTCGGCAGCAGCTGTATGAGATGACAAGATATGCTCCAAAATGGTCACCTTAATTTTACCCGTCTTATTACCCGTACTCACCCATATATTTAATTATTCCCTGTCAACCGGTACTTTTCCGAATTCCTGGAAACTCGCACATATAATCCCATTACCTAAAGTTACAAACCCTACCTCTCTTTCACATTTCCGACCAATATCTAACCCGTCCTTTTTGTCTAAAGTTCTGGAGCACATTGTCCATGAACAATTACTAGAGTTTGTATCCACTAATAATCTCCTCAGCAAATACCAATCCAGTTTCCGGTCAGGGCACAGCACAGTATCTGCTCTTGTTAACGTGACTGACGATATACGTTGGGCCATGGAGGGTGGATCGCTTACACTGTTAGTTCTACTTGATTTCAGTAATGCTTTTAGTTGTGTCGACTTTGATATTCTTCTTGGAGTGCTAGAATCACTGAATTTCTCCCCCTCTGCGGTTGCTTGGTTTAGTTCTTACCTCCAAGGTCGATCTCAACGGGTCCGCTGCGAGGAGTCCTTCTCCGAGTGGTGTGATCTCGTTGCGGGTGTACCTCAGGGTGGCGTTCTCTCTCCATTACTCTTCTCTTTGTTCATTAATTCTATCACTAAAGTTATCAAGTAATTACCACCTCTATGCGCCATTTCACTGTTAGCAATGTTGGCTCTGCCGTTGCCGCGATTAATAAAGATCTTGGCCACATTTGTAAATGGGCTTCATCTTTTGGAATCCATGTAAATCCTAGCAAGTCGCAAGCAATAATTGTAGGCAGCCGATATATGAAGGGTTGCCTTGATATGGATGCTCTTCCAACTGTAATACTAGATGGTACTTCGATTGCTTTCACCGATACTGTAAAAAACTTAGGCGCGATAATTGACTCAAACCTCACGTGGCAAGCTAATGTCGGTGAAATTGGTCGTAAAGTCCATTATTCCTTTCACACTCTCAAGTGTCTCCAAAGTTTTTTGCCTTATCCAACCAAAATCACCCTTGCACAGGCGCTCATACAGCCAATCATAGATTATGCAGACGTGTGTTACTTAGATGCTACAGAAGAACTTTTAAATAAGCTGGAGCGTCTGCAGAACCTATGCATTCGGTTCGTGTTCGGTCTTAAGAAATATGATCACGTTTCAGAGTATCGAAAGCAACTCCGATGGCTACCGATTCGGTTACGTAGGAACACTCGCATTCTCTGTCTACTATATAATGTCCTTTACAACCCTTCCTCTCCCCGATATCTTAGTGAGCGTTTCTCTTTTATGGTTTCCCAAGATAAATTGTGCAGAACTCGCAAGCGCACTCTCCTTTGCCTTAAACCTCATAAGACCGATTTCTTTTCCCACTCCTTTACTGTTCATGCCGTCAGACTATGGAACTCACTTCCTTATGAAATACGTGAAGCAAAATCGTTACCAATTTTCAAAAATAACGTAAAGCAACACTATCTTTCTCAACCTTAAAATGTTGTGTTGATGTTCAAACTTTATGTGTATTATGTAGAATATTAATAATAGGTCTACCTATGAAACTGCCGTTTTGCCGTACTGGCCATTTCAAATGAAAATATTTTTTTTTTTGACTGATAATTCTAATTTCAAATTAATTTTATTTGACAAACATGGAATTCTTTTTCTAAAATCGTCATTTGTTTAATAGTTAGTGTTTTGTTTTCAACGCATTCGAACATTTTTCGTCATCATGGATAAGTTAAAAATTCGAGTAATTATGGAGTATGAGTACCGTCGTGGCAGCAAAGCGGCACAAGCGGCACGCAACATCAACGACGTTTACGGAGCGAACACTACAAACGAACGCACCACCCGTTATTGGTTTACCCGCTTCCGTTCTGGAAATTTACCCGAAAAATGAACCCCGTGGTCGTCCGAAAACTTTGGTCGACAATGACGAATTAAAGGCAATTGTGGAAGCTGATGAAACTCAATCCACGGCTGAATTAGCAGCAGCTTTCGACGTTAGCATCAAAACAATATTGGTCCATTTGCGTCAAATTGGCAAGGTAAAAAAGCTTGACAAATGGGTACCCCACGAACTCAATGACCGCCAGCGCGAAGTACGCGTGGAGACGTGCCTTGCACTGCTCAGCAGGCATACAAATGAAGGAATTCTGAACCGCATTGTTACTTGTGACGAGAAATGGATCCTGTTTGACAATCGTAAGCGCTCAGCAAGTTGGTTGGACCCTGGTTCAGCACCCAAACAATGCCCTAAACGAAAACTTACCCCTAGAAAAGTGAAGTCACTGTTTGGTGGTCTAACGCGGGTATAATTCATCACAGCTTCTTGCCAAACGGGACAAGCATTACTGCAGATGTGTACTGTGAAGAACTGAACACAATGATGGAGAAGCTCGCACGTCTCCAACCAGCTTTGGTCAATCGTTCGGCTCCACTGCTCCTGCACGACAACGCGCGACCTCATACTGCACAGCAGATGGTCTCCAAGCTACAAGAGTTGGGGTTGGAAGTTCTCCGTCATCCGCCGTACTCACCAGACCTTGCGCCTACAGACTTCTACTTTTTCCAGAATTTGGATAACTTCTTGGCGGGAAAAAAATTCAATACCCGAGAGGCAGTACAAAATGCCTTTGAAGAATTTGTTGCCTCCCGTCCAGCTGATTTCTTCAAGAAAGGCATCAATAAGCTACCAATGCGTTGGCAAAGATGCATTGATTGCATGGGTGATTATTTTGATTAATAGAAATAAAAAATATATAAAAAAATTACGCTTCATTTATTTCGTGAAAAACGGCAATTTCATAGGTAAAGACCTAATATAAATCATTCGTTTATAAATGTATGTATGTATATAAATATTAGAATTTTATGTATGGGTTTAAGTTAATTTATATGTTTATTTTATGATTATTTATTGTATTCTATTTTATTTTATATTATTTGAATATAGTTGTACACACTAAATTTGTTCTGTACTACTTTGTCCAGAAATAGGTCTGCTGGTAGAAATTTCTATTAGAAATAAGCTGTACCTTTGTACTTTATTAGTTTATAAGTCATTTTTATTATTGTGTTTTTCTGTGTGTACATAAATTATTAAGTAAAATAAATAAATAAAGACGTAGAAAATATGCTTAAGTTATCTTAAGTCACCTCACCGCTCACCTCCACAGTTTTTTTTATATTCATTCATTATTCATTATATAGTAATAAAACAATATGAGTTTCTATTGGTTATGTTACGAGTATCTAAAAAAAAAACAAAGCTTTTCTTTAAACATAGGTGTTGGGGGAAACCGATATACAAAATCAGCCCCGAGTCCGATTTCGCGAAAGACCAGGATACTGTTAGTACCCAAGGTCTAACTCGAAGCAGGACCAGGTTAGGATCCCGGACACTGTCTATACCAATTTTGTTTGCGCTGGCTGGGAAGATGTCGTTGTACCCTTCGAAGCCCCGAAGACACCACGACCTGACGAACCACGGAGTGACAGCCGACTTGATCGAGTGCAGGTTGGAGCGCAGTGAAAACAACACGTCTTCAAAGTAGGAACGTTTATTGCGCTTACAAATAAACCTTATAAATAACCCTGTGAACCGCAATTGTTCCTGGAGTTCAGCTTCTTTCTTCAGACCTCTTCACTGGCCTCCAGATTCACCGAACAGCACTTTCTTTCTTCTAGCTGGAATCTTCTGAACTTTTCTTCTTATTAGACCTTTCTTTCTTCTTATTAGATGTTGTTTTCTTCGCTGCAGGCACCGAACTGTTTCTTTCTTCCTATTAGTTGTTCTTTCTTCACTTGTGGGCACCGAACTGACTTCCGTAGTTTTTTTTTTGCTGCCGAAGCACCCTCGCGGGAGGGAGGTGGAAGATGCGTCATACATACCGCCCGCAGGAAAATACCGTCCTCTGCGGGGGGTTATGTGGGACTCACCAGAATGGCACCTACCCACTAAAAACCACCTCTTGGCTGTGGTAAAATTTTACCGTTAGCCTTCATCGGAAGCGACACCTGTCGAGAAGTGGGCGCGCTGGCGGAGGCCCGCTAGCGGATCTTCCGCCTGAAGTGAAAGTTGCACTGAAGGTGCTCAAAAGGACATGAGTTGGTGGCCGTTCTGGGCAGCCTCCGGTGAAGCCAGGGCTGCGCAGAGGTCGGCCGAAGCATGATTTAGGGATCAATTCATTTAAATGAACCTATAATGAATTGAGAAGGGAACTATGCTCCGCCAGAGCTAGCAAACGCTCTGTCGGAGAACGTGAAGCCCTAAGTTTACAGGCTAGGACTGAAATCTCCCTAACATCAACACTTTTGATAGCGTCGCAGACGATACGCATATCGTCTGCTACGGAGGGTTGAGGAGTGGGTTTGTGTGGTCGAGGAGCCGGGATGGGATTCGTGTGTGCAGCGGGGCGCTGCCTCCAGTTCTCTGGAGCAGGCTTGGGCTGAGTAGGCTTTGCAGCCGGAGGAACCCGGCTACGCAGCGGCGGAAAGTTTTCCTGAGAAAGGGGCGGGGCCTGTTTGGGTGCCGCCCTCTTAGAATTGGAACGCATACAACGGGGTGCACGAGGGCAGCCCCTGTAATTTGCGGTGTGACCGGACTGGCCACAAAGCACGCAATCGGGAGGAGAGGGAGTTTCAGGAGTGCGATTGCACTCCTTAGTGAAGTGAGGGACCAGGCACTTGACGCACCTGGGTGGGGCGTCGCAGTTGGACGCCGCGTGCCGGTACAACCGATGGCACTGGCCGGGATGACCGCGGCGATGAGGCGCCTCGATCGAGATCCCAGAGAGGCCGCATATGGTGCTAACCCCTTTGAGGATCTCCCTGGACTTGGGGACGTTGGTGAGTACCACCAAAGCGAGAGGGTGACGCCTTCCGTACCTGCTGTGCATTTTATGCACGGCGAGTGCCGGGAAGCCTTGGGACTGCAGATCCTCCAGGATATTTCGTTCGATAATTCGAATGGGACTCCCCTAAGTACCGCTCTGAACTTAGGCTCTTCTGACAGAGCATAAGTGTGATAAGCATATTGCTTATCGGTGAGGAGCTTTGTTAAAGCACGAAAGTCGTCTATTGACGAGACTATGATTTTAATGGATTCACCCGAGTTGGCCGCTCGGGTGTAATGGATCTTGTGCTCATTGCACAATGTCAAAACCTCAGTCCATTTACCCTTTTCCCGAAGGAAAACGGGTGGTGGGACCTTGGCCTTGACAGAAGTTGGGGCCGGAGCGGGTGTTGAAGGCACCGGGGCAGCTGGCGCTGAAGACGCCGCAGAGGGTGTTGGCAACGCTGGGACGGGCGTCGAGGACGCCGGGGCTTGTTTCGAGCGCTTCTTAATAAGGGTGAAAGAGGGAGGCTCATGGCCTATTGGGGTGGCGTCCGAGGATGACTCGATCGCGGGATCGCTCTTGGGAGCGTGCGGCGCGAAGTGACGTCCGTTTCAAACTCCATGTCACTGGAGGAGGGGGACGCAGGAGGGCTAAGGACCAGAAGGGCCTCGGGGGCATGTTGGGGTGACTGAGGGGTGGGGGGGAGTCCATCGACAATAGTATCGTTAAGGTGTTGGGGGTATTTAATCTCCCGAACTGTACCGAATCTAATGAGCGCACAAAGGGCGTCCATCACTGTGATAGGAGCCTTTGTGGCCATTGCGGAGGGGTCGGGGAGGGACAATAATATATAAATATATATACTATGAACCTACCAACGAAGACTAACTTCCTAAAACCACCCTACACGCGGTTGGGGACGACGCGGATAACTTACTCGAACACGAAGACTCGAAGTCCTGGAACGCAGAGCTTGCCGGAGCGGCGACGGCGACGCAGGTCGGCGACGACGGGCTGCAGGCGACGAACGAAGATTCGTCGTGAAAACGACGGTTCTATGAAATTTAGGAAGATTCTGTGAAATTCAGGAGATACGATACGAAAACCTGAGTCGTGAAAACGACCCGTGAAATTTGGGGTGCTCAACTAGTGCGGGGACTAGAGAGCGTAAAAGCGTCTGTGATCGACGTGCGAACGAATCCACACGCAAACCGAGACTGGGGCTGACTTCCGTATTTTTTTTTTTGTTTCCCTCCGCGGGAAGGGCAGGAGGATAAAAATGACCTGACGCATACTCTGGCGCGATTCCAAAGTTATGTGGGACTCGTCCCGACGCCTACCAGGACCATACCCACTAAAAACCTGTCGGCTCGTGCATTTTTGCCACTCAGCCTTCATCTGAGCGACGGCCAATTGGAGAAAGAGGCCGCGCTAGCGGGGCCCAGAAGGGGTCACCCGCTGGGATTACATAGCACTGAAGGTGCTCAAAGCACTGAAGGTGAATACTTAGCACTGAAGGTGCTCAAAATGAAAATCAAAAATTAAAATAATTGCAAAATAAAATTGAATTAACTCGCATTTACGTTAGAATTAGGATTTACGTTAGAGTTAGAATTTACGTTAGAATTAGAATTTACGGCCAGAAGGGCTTCGAGATCGCGTGACAGTCTGGTGGATGAGTACGTTTGCGCATTCCTAGGCCTAGCGACTTTGAACTTCGAGTCTAACACAGGAGTGGTATATGAGACTGAATCACGAACTAGAGGATTGGGATGGGTTTCGGAGCGTTTGAAGAACGCTTCAGATAGTGTTTTGAGATGTTGTTGTACTGTAGGCAGTTCAAGATCTCTATGCAAGTCCGCGTTACGCACGTACCACGGTGCGTTTGTGGCCCGGTGGCAAAAGAGGTTTTGAACTACCTGCAGTTTGTGCAGGAGGGAGGGTTTGGCGTGGGCAAAGATTGGCGAGGCATACGTCATGACGGGTCTAACGCAGACCTTGTAAAGTGTACGTTTGTTTCTGAAAGACATTTTACTTTTTCTACCTAACATGCTATTTAGGCGGCCTAAATAGTGACGAGCGAGTTTCGAAACTCTTTCGACGTGTGGCTTGAAAGAAAGCGTCGGATCTAATGTGACGCCTAAGTATTTAGTACTGCGCTTCCAGGGGATGGGAATGCCTAACATTCGAACGTGGGGATCGCCATCGGTACGACGGCGTTTGTGGTCGAAGCGCATCGCAGAACTCTTTTTAGGGTTCACATCGATGCGCCATTTTTGAAACCATACACCAAGGGCGTTTACGGCCTTTTGGAGTCTGGTTACAAGGTGCCGAACACTGTGGCCTTTGGTATAGAGTGCGGTGTCGTCAGCAAAGAGGGCGAGTTCGACGCCTTTCGGCGGGATGGGAATGTCGTTGGTGTACACGGTGTACAGCAGAGGGGCGAGGACTGAGCCTTGAGGGACTCCAGCCTTTATGGGACGAGGCGCAGAAAGCGTGCCTTCGTGTTTAAATCCAAATGTACGGTCTTTGAGAAACGACGCTATTAACCTGACTAGGCGATCCGGCAAGCCTATCTTGTAGAGTTTATAAACGAGACCGCTGTGCCAGACTTTATCGAAAGCCTTGGCTACGTCAAAGAAAACCGCGACTGTTTTATAACGACGCGGATAGAAACCGTCAAGTATATACTCAACGATTCGATGGACTTGCTGAGGGCAGGAGTGTTTAGCGCGAAAGCCGAACTGATGTGGAATAATGAGAGGATCGCCATCCGTTGGAAACAGATGGTTCCGCATTCGAGAGAGTATGACTCTTTCGAGAAGTTTAGACATTGCCTTGAGGAGGCTGATGGGTCTATGATTAGCCGGGACGTTCAGAGGTTTGCCCGGCTTGGGAATGCCTATGACTGTCGCTTCTTTCCAAGCTTTTGGAAAGTAGCTATGGTCGAAGCAGGCATTGAAAATGATAGCTAACAAGGTAAGCATCTGTTGAGGTAGGTGCTTAAGTGCGTGGTTGGAAATTCCATCCGCACCCGGAGCCTTTTTGAACTTTTGATTTCTAATGAGAAGCAAGATTTCGTCATTAGAGACTGTGACAGGGTCGGCGGTGATGGGGAGAGAGTCTCTGCGAAGGACTTCGTCCTCCACCGCCTGGATGTGTGAGGGATCAGCAGGTTGCGTGCTGGGCGAGCATTGTGCGGCAATGCTGTCAGCGAAGCATTCGGCTTTCTCTTCGACTTCAAAGGCAGTAGTGCCATCGGGACGAGTGAGAGGAGGAACGTGAGATGCGGTGTCTACGCGTAAGGCTCGGGCCATGCTATAGTACGCTTGGTGGGACGGAGAGATATTCGCCATGAGATCGATCATCTGAGCGTCTCGGAGTTCCGCGAGGCAAGACCTAACTTTACGTTGAAGCTGATTCGCAGCTGTTCTATAGGCGGGCGTGGGATATTTCTTGGCTCTCCGGAGAGCCGCGTTCTTAGCTTTAATAAGATTGCTAACGGCTAAGGGAAGCGTGGGTTTGCCTTGCTTAGCAACCTTTTCGTTGTCACTGATGGCTGAGTTGATAGCATCAGTGAGAGAATTTACTAATGAATCGATTTTATCCGGGCTATCTAATTGTTCGGGAGAGATCGCGAGTGGAGAGTTCGGAGCCTCTAAGGCTGAAACTAACGTATTTTTAAAACCTTTCCAGTTGGTAAAGGTCTTAGGAGATGAGACGTTATCGTTCGGTGGTCCTAGCACGAGGGAAACGGGGCGATGGTCGGAGCCTAGGTCATCGAGCGGTTCGATAGACCTTAGATCAAGATTGATTCGCTTGATAATTGCAAAGTCGAGGATGTCAGGAGAGTAGGACGGGTTGTTGGGATAGTGGGTGGGAGTGATGGGGGATATGACGTCTAGGTCAAGGGAGTTAGTGATGTCGAGGAGAGCGATACCGCTGGTGTTAGTCGATAGGCACGTCCAGTCAGTATGTTTGGAGTTAAAGTCTCCGAACATAATGACTGAATGGCCGAGGGCGAGAATGGCCTCAAAGTCGCTGCGGATTGGTCTGGTACCACTAGGTATGTAGATTGAAGCTATGATGATGGTCGGATGACCAGTCATAGCCAATCTACACACAGTGGCTTCCATGTTGAGGAGAGGAGGGGTAGGGAGAGGACAGCAGTGGAAGCCTCTTTTGTAATATATAGCGGTGCCGCCGAAACCGTCGGAGTTGGGCCTATCGTTACGAATAAACGCGTACTTAGGAATAGCGTATCCCCTGGAGCGTTTTGGAGTAAGCCATGTCTCCTGGAGAAGGAATAAGTCAGGTTCTTTGTTCTGAAGGAACAGTTTAATCTCGGGAAGGTTAGTGCTAAGGCTACGAGCGTTAAAAGATACTAGGGATAAGCCCTTGGGTTTAATACGACTGGACGCGGGATTCGCGGGTCTAGACATTATAATTTACTTATTTACGATTTTATACAAATAAAAAAAAAAAAAATAAAATAAATTTACAACGAACTTAGGAGCGAGTGATGCTCGGCTAACGCGAATAAACGCTCTTGAGGAGAGCGGGCGGCTCGCAGTTTGCGTGCGAGTACGGAAATTTCGTTAATATCGACGTTTTGAATAACGTCGAACATGGTCTTCATATCCTCAGCCAACGACGGCTGAGGTACGGATAACGGAGCGGGACGCGGCCCTACGGAAGCTACGGGAGCTGGGATGGGTCGGGAAGGTGCAGGTGGAACGGCCGGACGCTGCCTCCAAGACAGAGCCTGAGTAGGCGTCGGCTGAACGGGCTTTGCTTCCGGGGGACCCCGGTTGCGCAGCGGCGGGAAGTTTGCGGGAGTGAGCGGCGGCGCCGGTTTCGGCGCGACCCTCTTGACGGTGGAGCGCGGAGCGCGCGGGCAACCCCTGTAGTTAGCTGTGTGGCCGGACTGGCCGCACAGCACACAGGCAGGGGGGGAAGTGGATTCGGGAGTGCGAGTGCACTCCTTAGTGAAGTGAGGATCCAGGCACTTTACGCACCTGGGGGGAGCTGAACAGTTAGCCGCTGCGTGGCCATATAGCTGGCAGCGGTGGCACTGCCCAGGGTGACCGCGGGGGTTGGGACGCTCGACGGAAATGTTCGAGAGTCCGCAGATTGTGAGAGCCTCTTTGAAAATCTCCTTCGAGTTGGGAGTATTTGACAGGATTACTAAAGCTAAGGGAAAACGCCTACCGCGGTTGGAGTGCATCTCGTGCACTGCTGTGACCGGGAAACCCTGAGACTTAAGGTCATCGAGAATGTCTTCGTTACTGAGTTCGAACGGGACGCCCCGTAGTACAGCGCGGATCTTACGCTCCTCCGGGAGGGCGTAGGTGTGATACGCGAGATTTTTTTTTTTTTTTTTTGCTTACGAGGCACCCTCGCGGGAGGGAGGTGGAAGATGCGTCATGCATACCCGCCCGCAGGTAAATTCCTCTGCGGGGGGGTTATGTGGGACTCACCAGAATGGCACCTACCCACTAAAAACCACCTGTTGGCTGTAGTTATTACCGTTAGCCTTCATCGGAAGCGACACCCGTCGGGAAGTTGGGCGCGCTGGCAGAGACCCGCTAGCGGGTCTTCCGCCTGTAGTGAAAGTTGCACTGAAGGTGCTCAAAGGGACATGAGTTGGTGGCCGTTCTGGGCAGCCTCCGGTGAAGCCGGGGCTGGGCAGAGGTCGGCCGAAGCATGATTTAGGGATCAATTCATTTAAATGAACCTACAATTAATTGAGAAGGGAACTATGCTCCGCCAGAGCTAGCAAACGCTCTGTCGGAGTACGTGAAGCCCTAAGTTTACGGGCTAAGACTGCGATTTCACTAACATCGACATTTTTTATAGCGTCGCAGACGATACGCATATCGTCTGCTACGGAGGATTGAGGAGTGGGTTTGTATGGGCGAGGAGCCGGGATGGGATTCGATGCGGGGCACTGCCTCCAGTTTTCTGGGGCAGGCCTAGACTGTGTAGGCTTTGCAGCCGGAGGAACCCGGCTACGCAGCGGCGGAAAGTTTTCTTGAGAAAGGCGCGGGGCCTGTTTGGGTGCCGACCTCTAGGGATTGGAACGCATACAACGGGGTGCACGAGGGCAGCCCCTGTAGTTTGCGGTGTGGCCGGACTGGCCACAAAGCAAGCAATCGGGAGGAGAGGGAGTTTCAGGAGTGCGATTGCACTCCTTAGTGAAGTGCGGGACCAGGCACTTGACGCACCTGGGTGGTGCACGGCAGTTGGCCGCCGCGTGCCCGTACAACTGGCACCGATGGCACTGGCCGGGATGACCGCGGCGATGAGGCGCCTCGATCGAGATCCCAGAGAGGCCGCATATGGTGCTAACCCCTTTCAGGATCTCTCTGGACTTGGGGACGTTGGCGAGAATCACCAAAGCGAGAGGGTGTTGCCTCCCGTACTTGCTGTGCATTTTATGCACCGCGAGTGCCGGGAAGCCTTGGGACTGCAGATCCTCAAGGATAGCCTCGTTCGATAATTCGAACGGGACTCCCCTGAGTACCGCTCTAATCTTACGCTCTTCTGACAGAGCATAAGTGTGATAAGCATATTGCTTATCGGTGAGGAGCTTAGTCAAAGCTCGGAAATCGTCTATCGACGAGACAGTGATTTTAATAGATTCACCCGAGTTTACCGCTCGGGTGTAATGGATCTTGTGCTCATTGCACAGTGTCGAGACCTCAGTCCATTTACCCTTTTCCTGAAGGAAAACGGGTGGTGGGACCTTGGCCTTGACAGAAGTTGGGGCCGGAGCGGGTGTTGAAGACACCGGGGCAGCTGGCGTTGAAGACGCCGCAGGGGGTGTGGGGACGGGCGTTGAGGGCGCCGGGTCTTGTTTCGAACGCTTCTTAGAGCGCTTCTTAACAAGCGTAAAAGAGGGAGACTCAGGGCCAGTTGGGGTGGCGTCCGAGGATGACTCGGTCGCGGGTGCGCGCTTGCGGCGCGGAGGGGCGTCTACTTCGCACTCCATGTCACTGGAGGAAGGGGACGCGGGAGGGCCTAAGACCTGAGGGGTCTGGGGAACTGGGGTGGCCTGAGGGGCCATTGTGGACATTAATGTCATGAGATTAGGGATAAGGGAATCTAAAAAACGGTACTTATCAGCATTTAAAGACATGCCTTCAGTACTTTCAATTAACTTCTTCCTAAACTCGTCAAAGCTTAGGGAAGCCATTGCGGAGGGGTTGGGGAGGGACAATATATGAACCTAACAACGATGGCTGACTTCCTAAAACCACCCTACACGCAGTAGGGCGGTTGAAAACGACGCGGATAACTTACTCGAACACGGCACTTGAAGTCCTGGAACAACGAATTCCCGTCGACGAAGCTCACGTTCCACGAAGTACGGTTAACAAGCCACTGTTCGCCGTGAAAACGGCGTTAGAAACTTATTAGAAGTACGGTTAACGAGCCACTGTCCGCCGTGAAAACGGCGTTAGAAACTTATTACGGTATACAACTATGAAATTATATATTACGACAACAACCAGTGAAATTTGGGTGCTCAATTAGCGCGGGGGCTAAAGAGCGGGAAGGCGTCTGCGATCGACGTGCGCTCGAGAACGCACGCAGACCGAGACTGTTTTTGACTTCCATAGCTCGGCGTGCGCCTTTTATACAAATTTCGCCTAAAATAATTCCAGCGCTCTGGTTGGCTGGCGCGTTTGTGCAATTTGCACCTAATTACACTTAAGTTTTACTTGGATTCTAACTTTACATCGAATTATCTTTCAAACTGTTAGCGACGCGACATGAAATGGATTCGGCATAATAGGGACATAGCCATTCAAATAGTTTTGTAAATAACGCTAGTCCACGCCCTCACTACTTGCGCCCGTCCTCGGATAGGTGGTTATTTTCGAGTGTGACGTAAGCAAGTACTAATAAGATTCTTATAGGAAATTATGATGTTATAGGAACCTAGGTATAGGTATATTTTGAATTCTATTTTGATAACGTTGATTTATGGTTGAATTGATGATGTTTGTGTTTAATAAAGTTCTTAGAGTTCATTGGTACAATATAAGCATAATATGAGAAGCTTTATGTATGTTTTAGATAGAATTTAGACCTAGGTTATTTGTAAAATACTGATTTGTTCAGATTTGTCATAATTGTGGTAAATTTATGGTTATTTCTTATCAGATTAGGTAGATAATGGTAGATATAACGTTATTGTATATAGGTTCATATAATAAAGTACGCATTTGAAGTAATAAATGACGTATTATGGTTAGATATTTTCTCGTTGAATAACTACGTAATTATAGGGTTTATTGTTATGGTTTATTGATAATAATGTGTAAATTGCTTTCTTTTATTGAAATGTAATAATTATTTTCATGGTGTTTTACGTATTTGAAGAGAAATAACGAGAAAACCTTTGTTGTTGTATATGTTCCTAATTGGTAGTTATATCTTGTTTGATTATGTTAAAATCTAATTATAATTAGAATGTTCGCATATTTTAATAATGTAAAATGATAAAATTATGTTTGTAACCGTTTCGCCTTAGGTACAATGTTAGGGTAAGTAAGTAGTCTGCCGGCGCAAACGGTGTTTTGAGGAAGTCTTTGTTCTAGAAAGTTTTTTGTATTTAATTTTATCAAATTGGTATTTATGTAAACATGTAGGAATCGTTTCGCTCTATTATTTGAATATAATATTGTAATAGTTTTGCTTAATAGTTTGAAAGATAATTCGATGTAAAGTTTAGAATCCAAGTAAAACTTAAGTGTAATTAGGTGCCAATTGCACAAACGCGCCAGCCAATCAGAGCGCTGGAATTATTTAGGGCGAAATTTGTATAAAAGGCGCACGCCGAGCTTTGGAAGTCAGTTCGGTGCCTGCAGCGAAGAAAACAACAACTAATAAGAAGAAAGAAAAAGTCTAATAAGAAGAAAGAAAAAGTCTAAGAAGAAAAGTTCAGAAGCTTCCAGTTAGAAGAAAGAAAGTGCTGTTCGGTGAATCCGGAGGCCAGTGAAGACCCAAGAACACATAAGCGCTGTTCGGTGTATCCGGAGGCCAGTGAAGAGGTCTGAAGAAAGAAGCTGAACTACAGGAACGATTGCGGTTCATAGGCTTATTTAAACTTAAGGTTTAATTGTATACGCAATAAACGTTCCTACTTTGAAGATTTGTGTTGTTTTCACTGCGCTCCAACCTGCACTCGATCAAGTCGGGTGTCACTCCGTGGTTAGTCAGGTCGTGGTGTCTTCGGGGCCAAAGGGTACATACGGCGGCATCTTCTCCAGCCGGCGCAACAAAACTACGCGCAACAGTTTTCCTGGTCCTTCGAGCCGAGATCCTGGATTAAGAAGATGCCAACCACACGGTCGACTGGAAGAACGAAGCCCACCACCGCCACGGAGTCTTCGAGGGACTGGAGCGCAGCCACGCCGACAGAGACGACAGACACGATGGGGTCGTCTACGGGGTCGACGTTGACACCAGGGGCACCAACGCACCCCGCCGGAGGAGCGCCTGAAGCACGCCACGCCGAAGGTTGCACCGTACCGCCAGCAATGGATGTGGTTGCGTCAAGGGGCGCTGCGGACGAAGAGGCACGGTTCGCGGTACCAGCGCCCGTGGAACCCAGGAGGGTTGGTTCCACCACCAGGTCGAGGGCTTCCAGAAGAAGAGAAGCCGAATTGAAAATGGAAATAGCCCAGAGGAAGCTGGATCTCGCCGAGGCCGAACTGGAGCTCGTGCGGGTCGAGTCCGGCAGCGAAGAGGACTTCGCAGACGAGGAGCGGCAGCACCACGTGGAGGAGTGGCTACAGAATACTGAGAGGAGAGCGAGGGTAATGCCACCCTTGGTGCCGCCGTCGCGACCACCGTCACCACCACCACCACCGCGGCTACCACAGCCGCCGCCTGCATCGAGGAAGACCGACATCCAGGAGTTGGCTGAAGCATTGGGGAAGCTACCTAGAGGCCGGTCGGAAGCTGTACACATCGAGCTTCCCAACTTCGACGGCGCCGCAGAAGAATGGCTGGCGTTCAAGAGGACGTTCGAAGACACGGCACCCAGCTTCAGTCACGTGCAGAACCTGGCCAGATTACGGAAGGCGCTGCAAGGGAGGGCGCGAGAGGCAGTGAAGAGCCTCTTGTTTACGGCGGAGCATCCCAGCGAAGTCATGAGGGGGCTACAATTGAGGTTCGGAAGACCCGAAGCTCTGGCAACTGCGGAGCTGGAGAAGCTGGAGAACCTGCCACGGGTCACAGAGGATCCGAACGACGTGAGCACGTTCTACAGCCACGTGAGGAACGCCGTGGCCACGATCAAGGCAATGGGGGCAAGCAAGTACTTAGATGCCCTTAGAACCACGAGGGCCCTCATTGCGAAGATGCCGACTACGATGAAACACCGGTGGATCGCATACAAGAGGACGAATCCTGACGAAGAACTTCGGGACCTGGAAGTCATGAACGCATTCCTGGAGGCTGAAAGCGAATGGTACGCGGAAATAGCCGACCCTGAAGTATCCTGGAAGAAAGAAGACCGTCAGCGATCTGCACCACCGAAGACATCATGGGGCCACGAGCGAAGACCAGTGAAGAAGGTTCACTACGTGCAGGGGAATGAAGAGCACCCCCGCAAGAATCGGTGTCCAGTGTGTAACGGCGAACACTGGATTTACGAATGCAAGAAGTTCAAAGAAGCAAACCTTAGTCAAAAGTACGAAATGGCTAAGAAGGCAATTTTATGCTTCAGGTGTCTACGAGGAAGACATTCAAGGAAGACCTGCAGGGCAGCAGATTGCAAGAAGTGCGGAAGATGGCACCACACCAGTCTTCATGATGAAAGCCGTCCACCAGCAGCTGTTGGGGATAGAGAAGAATCCCGCTGCAATGTCTCCAGTCGCAGAGAAGAGCCCAAAGAAGTCGTCACCTCCGTGCACACTGCCAGTGATGGGCAGGTGTATCTGAAGATGATCCCAGTGGACCTGTATGGACCGAAGGGCGCAGCACGCGTACTGGCCCTTCTGGATGAGGGGTCAACAGTCACGTTATTGGATGCTGGGGTGGCGCAGATGATTGGGGCTGAAGGCAAGGCGAGTCCGATAACTATCGAGACAATTGGAGAACATGGAATCAAGAGGTGTGACTCGCAGAAGATAAGTGTCAAGATCAAGGGAGCTCATCGTAAGAAGAAGGAAACAATTGAAGTTCGAACAATCGACAGTTTAAAGCTCTCGAGACAAGGTGTGGATCGAGGTGTCATCCAAGGATTCTCGCACCTGCAAGGCATTCAAGGTCAACTACTATATGAAGATGAAGAGCCAAAACTTCTCATCGGGCAAGACAACTGGGGTCTCATCGTCACGAGAAGACTTAAGAAAGGGAAAAGGTCCGATCCAGTTGCATCACTGACGAGCTTGGGATGGGTCCTCCATGGGCGTCACAACGGGAAGACGTCACCAGTACAGTTCGTCAACCACAGCAGACTCATCGAAGAAGATGAGACAGAAGCCTTGGTGCGGCGACACTTCGACATCGAATCAATCGGAGTGCAGCCTCGCCGCCCGAGCAACGACGCAGACCAACGAGCGCTTGAGGTCCTGCAGTCAACGACGAAGCGCCTTCCAGAGGGGAGGTTTGAATCCGGGCTGCTGTGGAAGAGTGAAGACGAAACCCTCCCAAACAACTACGTGCAAGCTCATCGACGTCTTATTGGGATCGAAAGGAAATTGGACAAGGATGCAACCCTGAAGACGTCATATGAAGACCAGATGAAGAAGCTGATAGAAAATGGTTATGCAGAGAAGGCTCCAGTATCAACGACCGCTGGAAGAACATTTTATTTGCCGCATTTTGCGGTAATGCATCCCGTGAAGAAGAAGCCAAGGATAGTCCTGGATGCTGCTGCCAAATTTGACGGGAAGTGCCTGAACGACGCACTCCTGCCGGGACCAGATCTTCTGCAATCGCTATTTGGGGTGCTTGTGAGATTCAGAGAGAAGCCGGTCGCCGTCGTCGCCGACATTCAAGATATGTTCCTGAGGGTACAGATGCGTGAAGAGGACCGCGACAGCCTGAGGTTCTTGTGGCGCGGCGACAGAAGAAATGGGACACCAGACGAATACCGAATGTGCTCAGTGGTGTTTGGTGCGGCTTCATCACCGTCTACGGCGATTTTTTTAATGAACAAGAACGCAGAAGATTTCAGAGAAGATTACCCGGCGGCAGTGGAAGCTATCGAGAAGAATCACTATATGGATGATTATTTGCAGAGCTTTGCCACAGAGGAAGATGCAAGAAAGATCGCGCATCAGGTGCAGAGCATCCATGCAAAGGCAGGCTTCCACTTGAGGGGATGGAGCAGCAACAGGCCGAAGATCCTCGACGGGATAGGTGATCAGCTCAAAGAGGACAGCACAGAACTGGTTGCTGAAGAGAAGACTCTTGAGCTGAGATGGCTAGTGGCAGAATACTTGCTGGCCTTCAACTTTGGGTTCCGGAATACCAGCCCGGACATACTCGAAGGCAAGAAGACGCCGACGAAGAGAGAAGTCACCAGCGCCGTGATGTCCACCTTCGACCCCCTGGGCCTTGCTACCCCAGTTTTATTTCAGGGGCATAAGCTGATTCGGGACATATGGCGCGGGGAGATCGGCTGGGACGACGAGATTCCCGAAGACCAGCGAGCAGCCTGGGCCAAATACATAAAGGAAGTGTCTGTATTGAGAGACCTTCTAATATCCAGATGCATCTCACCGAAATTGGAAAAGGCAGCGAGTCAAAAGGGAACCCGGTGGAAGTTCATACCACCTGGCTGTCCAAACATGGGCGGCGCTTGGGAAAGGCTCGTACGATCGGTGAAGACGGCTCTGACGACGGTGCTGCAGTCCAGGACACCACAAGAGGAAGTCCTACACACGCTGATGACTGAAGTCGAACACGTGGTGAACTCGAGGCCACTCACCCACGTTAGCGTAGACCCTGACGATGAGGAAGCTCTAACGCCGAACCACTTTTTACTTGGCAGATCTTGTGGAGCACCGGCGCCTGGAGAGTTTGCAGACATCGAGCTCGTCGGAAGGGCAACGTGGAAGACGGCACAACGGCTGACGGATCACTTCTGGAACAGGTGGATCAAGGAGTATCTGCCTACCCTGCTGCCGAAGAAGGTCAACGGAGCAGCAACGCAGGATCCGCGCGTTGGCGACATTGTCATGGTCGTCGACGCAACACTGCCGAGGAACACCTGGCCGAGAGGAAGAGTTCACCGAGTCTACCCTGGACCTGATGGGAGAGTTCGAGTTCTGGACGTGCAGACACCATGGGGGATCCTGAGGCGGCCAACGAGACGGGTCGTCATCCTGGTTCCAGCTGCAGCGTCGCAACCGCAGGATGGAGTGCTACGCACTGCGGGGGAGACTGTTAGCGACGCGACATGAAATGGATTCGGCATAATAGGGACATAGCCATTCAAATAGTTTTGTAAATAACGCTAGTCCACGCCCTCACTACTTGCGCCCGTCCTCGGATAGGTGGTTATTTTCGAGTGTGACGTAAGCAAGTACTAATAAGATTCTTATAGGAAATTATGATGTTATAGGAACCTAGGTATAGGTATATTTTGAATTCTATTTTGATAACGTTGATTTATGGTTGAATTGATGATGTTTGTGTTTAATAAAGTTCTTAGAGTTCATTGGTACAATATAAGCATAATATGAGAAGCTTTATGTATGTTTTAGATAGAATTTAGACCTAGGTTATTTGTAAAATACTGATTTGTTCAGATTTGTCATAATTGTGGTAAATTTATGGTTATTTCTTATCAGATTAGGTAGATAATGGTAGATATAACGTTATTGTATATAGGTTCATATAATAAAGTACGCATTTGAAGTAATAAATGACGTATTATGGTTAGATATTTTCTCGTTGAATAACTACGTAATTATAGGGTTTATTGTTATGGTTTATTGATAATAATGTGTAAATTGCTTTCTTTTATTGAAATGTAATAATTATTTTCATGGTGTTTTACGTATTTGAAGAGAAATAACGAGAAAACCTTTGTTGTTGTATATGTTCCTAATTGGTAGTTATATCTTGTTTGATTATGTTAAAATCTAATTATAATTAGAATGTTCGCATATTTTAATAATGTAAAATGATAAAATTATGTTTGTAACCGTTTCGCCTTAGGTACAATGTTAGGGTAAGTAAGTAGTCTGCCGGCGCAAACGGTGTTTTGAGGAAGTCTTTGTTCTAGAAAGTTTTTTGTATTTAATTTTATCAAATTGGTATTTATGTAAACATGTAGGAATCGTTTCGCTCTATTATTTGAATATAATATTGTAATAGTTTTGCTTAATAGTTTGAAAGATAATTCGATGTAAAGTTTAGAATCCAAGTAAAACTTAAGTGTAATTAGGTGCCAATTGCACAAACGCGCCAGCCAATCAGAGCGCTGGAATTATTTAGGGCGAAATTTGTATAAAAGGCGCACGCCGAGCTTTGGAAGTCAGTTCGGTGCCTGCAGCGAAGAAAACAACAACTAATAAGAAGAAAGAAAAAGTCTAATAAGAAGAAAGAAAAAGTCTAAGAAGAAAAGTTCAGAAGCTTCCAGTTAGAAGAAAGAAAGTGCTGTTCGGTGAATCCGGAGGCCAGTGAAGACCCAAGAACACATAAGCGCTGTTCGGTGTATCCGGAGGCCAGTGAAGAGGTCTGAAGAAAGAAGCTGAACTACAGGAACGATTGCGGTTCATAGGCTTATTTAAACTTAAGGTTTAATTGTATACGCAATAAACGTTCCTACTTTGAAGATTTGTGTTGTTTTCACTGCGCTCCAACCTGCACTCGATCAAGTCGGGTGTCACTCCGTGGTTAGTCAGGTCGTGGTGTCTTCGGGGCCAAAGGGTACATACGGCGGCATCTTCTCCAGCCGGCGCAACAAAACTACGCGCAACACAAACTATTACAATATTATATTCAAATAATAGAGCGAAACGATTCCTATATGTTTACATAAATATCAATTTGATAAAATTAAATACAAAAAACTTTCTAGAACAAAGACTATCTCAAAACACCGTTTGCGCCAGCAGACTACTTACTTAGCCTAATATTGTACCTAAGGCGAAACGGTTACAAACATAATTTTATCATTTTACATTATTAAAATTTGCAAACATTCTAATTACAATTAGATTTTAACATAATCAAACAAGATATAACTACCAATTAGGAACATATACAACAAAAAAGGTTTTCATTATATGAACCTATATACAATAACGTTATATCTACCATTATCTACCTAATCTGATACGAAATAACCATAAAATTACCACAATTATGACAAATCTAAACAAATCAGTATTTGACAAATAACCTAGGTCTAATTTCTATTTAAGACATACATAAAGCTTCTCATATTACGCTTATCTACCAATGAAATCTCTAAGAACTTTATTAAACACAAATATCATCAACTCAACCATAAATCAATGTTATCAAAATAGCTTTCAAAATATACCTATACCTAGGTTCCTATAACATCCTAATTTCCTATAAGAATCTTATTAGATCTTGCTTACGTCACACTCGAAAATGACCACCCATCCGAGGACGGGCACAAGTAGCGATAGCGCTGACAAGCAAATATTACCACTAAATCATATAACGAGTTCGAGTGTGGGCGCAAGTAGTGAGGGCGTGGATTAGCGTTATTTACAAACTATTTATATGACTATCTATTATGCCGAATTCGTTTCATGTTGCGTCGCTAACAATAGGTAATAAGTCCAATAAAAGAGGCAACTCAGTATTATTTTTAATCAACTAGTTCGGAAAACCTATTGCATAGGTTTTAAATGATATGCTTGTTATAGGAAAATCGTATATTAGAGAGTACGTTTACAAAAGTACATAATTCGATGTTGCGTTGTGACAGCTGTATTGAGTAATGGCGTAGTTGCCGCGAGCGCACTCGGCGCGTTCCTCGGTTGCACTCGGCGGCGTTCGGATTTTGTCGGTTGCTAGAAGAGGCGCAATAGAGTTACTAAGAATACTAGGGTGGATTAAAAATTTCGCGGCCTAACATAGATAGAGTTGTTATATTATTATTAAACTACCCTCATGTGAAACCTAGACTCTTTGCCAGTCTCTGTGCAATTTTTCTCTGAGATACATGCGTAATTATTTATTTTATTGAACATTAAGTGAGAGTAAGTTTCATTAATTTTGAATGGTTAGAGCTAGGATAGTTTAGAGCACAGATTCATGAAGATATGGTGGCTACTTTAGGAACATCTGCTCCGTCGTACACAATGATAAAATAGTGGACCGCTGAATTTAAACGTGGACGAGAGAGCATCAAAAATGACCCCCGCTCTGGACGGCCTTCTACAGCTACGACTTCGGAAATCATCGAAAAAATATGTGATCTCATCATGGGAGACAGAAGATTGAAGGTATCTGAGGTAGCTGAAGCTCTAGGGATTTCATATGAACATACACAAAACATGATCGTAAACGAATTAGGGTTCTACAAGGTGTCTCCAAGATGGGTTCTGCGGCTCCTTTTAGTTGAACAGAAACGAACTCGGCTCATGATTTCTAGAGACTGTTTAGAGCTTTTTCAAGCTGCTCCAAACGAAGATGAAACATGGGTTCATCACTATACTCCTGAATCCAAACAATGGAAGAGACCCGGATCTCCGACCCCCAAGAAAGTCAAGGTGTGTTTTTCAGTAAACAAGGTAATGGCATCGGTTTTCTGGGATTCTAAGGGGTCATCTAGGTTGATTACTTAGAAAGAAGTCAAATGTATGAGGCATAAATTCTGCATACTACTGCACATTATTACGTCGTTTACGCGAAGAAATAAAGTCTAAAATACCAGGATTGTTGACTAAGAAAGTTTTGTTTCATCAAGACAATGCTCTCGGTGGAATGAAATTTTCTACCAACGAGGAGGTCAAAGTGGCCGTAGATGCCTTTTTTGAAGACCTTGACTCGACTTGAAGGTCTCGACCTTCTATTTAGATGGGATCAAGGCTTTGGAGGACCGCTGGACTAAGTGCTGTGACCTAGGAGGAGAGTATGTAGAAAAATAAATATAAAAAATTTCATTATTCCTGTGTTTTCTTATTAAGGCCGCGAACTTTTCAACCCACCCTCGTAGTTGTATTAACACCTATGATATATTATTATCATTTGAACTATACCAGGCCACTCCGAAAGTTTTCGATAAAAGTTTCTATGTATGGAACGCTGGTGAGTTATAATTTATTTTGAAAATTTAATTATTTAAAGTTGTTCCAAATTTAAATTTCAAATCGATCATGTCCCATCTTGAGTATGCTACCGGAGGTGCGAGGCCGACCCGTCCCTTGCGTTTGTTTTTTTTTCTCTGAAAGAGTTATGTATTTTGGGAAAACAATTTGAATATTTCTAATTTCTGCGCAGTATTTAATTTAAAATTATTTGGTAAAGAAATTCATAAGGCATTGTCACGGGGAAGGTAACTTTTTAAAGTCTTGTGGAATAAACAACTCTACAATTAATATTATATATATATATATATATATATATATATATATATATTATTTATAATATATATTTATTTAAAACATTGACATCACAAGTTTTACCAAAAAGATGCTGCTTTATTACGTCATATAGAGGTTGAATGCAAGTCAAAATATTCTACGCATTTTCGTTAAAACAACAAACGCAACGAGCTTTAACTGACAAAATATATCTTTAAAAAATGATAGCTTGGGATAGTTTTTGAATTAGAATCACATATTTTTCTTCTCATATCTGTGTCATTCTGGTTCTCTAAAGGGTGCGCTACCTCTGGAACGGTGATTCACTTTCCTGGGATAGTGAGGAATCGTCTGACAGTTCGGAAAAATAGTTTATAAATTAGGTACACGATAGGTAGCGCTACTAAAAGTTGGTCCTATTTTTTGAGTCAATGTAAATTGTGTAAGAAAGGAAAAAACAAGCTATGAAGCCTGGTCTGTCGTAAATATTTATTATGTATTATGTTTACATTTATTTAATTGTTGTAGCTTTAGATAGGCTTATTGTGGTATTTTAGTAACTTTCGCCTTCCTTGCATTCCTTCTTATACTATTGAATTGTACCAGCTTTATCGCGGTGATTGAAACAAATTTTTTTTTCTTCATTTTATTGAGGAAAATCCCTCGTCTTGTTAACATTCTGGTGCTGGATAGAATGTAACGAATGCTGCGTTCCGTTTGCCGATTATAGCGCTCACAGCGCTCATATACCCGTTCCGTTTGCCCGTGAGCGCGCTCACAGCGATATCGATACGTCATTAATGACGTCATAAACGCTGCCATCTTCCCGCTCACAGTGCCCAAGCTACGGAGCATGGTCGCTGTGAGCAGCCTGTCAATACTGACACATGACGTTACTTTGTTGATGTTTTTATTAGTCGATTAAAGATTTTAAAAGCTTGCTTATTAATTTTCTTTTGTAATTATATGAAAAAATGGCTCCTGCTTCATTCAGGGTCAAAGATCTTAATGAAATTGTAACTTTAGACTTAAGCGACGAACAATCAGAGCGCGATATTTACCGTTCCGATTGCAATAGCACTAATAACACTTTTAGCGCGCTCAAACGAATCGGAACGGTTTTGAGCACTTTTAGCGCTGTGAGCGCTGTAATCGGCAAACGGAACGCAGCAGAATGAAGTTGACACATAGACCAACAGACGTCACAACTGTCAGTAAAAAACTTGTCAAGTTACCTGACTTATTAATGTTGCCACAACTGCGGGATTGTATTTATTATGTATGTCTCCGGTACTTAAAGCAAAACTGGCTAATCGATGCTTAAAGTCTAATCTCCCAGTCACCTTCACAAGTGGTAGTATAGTTTCTTCTGTTAAGATCTCATCTGAGCGGTATTAAAGCCCAGCCAATTTTGACCCTCATAATAACTACATTTACAACAAGTGCAATTACTGGAACAAAGGCAATTCCAATTTAAGCCTACTTAATCAATTAACAAAATTAACAATCATAACACCTATGACTATCAGTGCAGATGCCACCCAACAACAAAAGGATCACGTACTTGCCGGTTATGACGGAGTTAAAAAACCTTCACCTTTAGATGCTGTCGCCTTTTACAACCTCACCCCATAGACTATTCAATGATATTCTTGAGCTGAACACCATACGGCACTATGAAAAAAATGAATATCGTACAAATTATAATTTTATAAGTTAAGGACACATAATTATAGCAGTGATTTTCCTGCTTAGTCATATCGTTTCTCCTACACCTGTAATTATAAAGCAGATGGTATAATAAGGAAGGATGTAACGATGTCAATAGCCCTCGATATTCCCATACCTGTCTTGTGTTGATTTTGTCTGACAATTTAAATTTTTTATCATAATTGTACCCCGTAGGATGTTGTATCCAAATATCTTTAAGACTTTGGCGGCTCAACAGTTGAAAATGGCAACAATTTTATGGAAATAAAAATGACGGCCATTCTTTACGTCAGTCACGCGAGAAAAAATTCTCAACAACGATGTAAAAAATTAACTTTTGACAAATTATCGCTTAAAAATTGCATCAAATAATGTAAATTATTGTTTAAATAATGTAGAAACTATTCTATGGCTGTATTAAATAGTTTAAAAGTTTGAGAGTGTCAATAATAGTGGATAAAACTTCAAAGTTTACTTAAGTGTGTTGTTAAAAAATGCGTTTTTTTGTATAGAACGAGTGTCCTCCCAGGTACTTATTTTTTTCCTTTCACGTTGTATCGATTAGTTGCAGAGCGAAGCGGTGTATTGTTTTAGACAGGTTGCTTTAATTTTTAAATGTTGTTTCTTTTTTAAACGAAAAACGTTATTATGATCTGGTTTATATTATTTTTATTATGGAACTATTCGTTATTGGGTCTCGCGAAGCAATTAGATTTAATGAAAATTGTTTGATGGCCTATTGTAACTTGTTAACTTACTTTAATGTTAGTTTTAAGACTGCTAAAGTTCCCGCCAAAGTTTACGAAACAAACTTTGCTATAGTTCATTAAACACATTCAAAATCTAATCATTCATAACTTTCAGGTATAAGTATGTGGGCTGCAGTAATTATATATTATAAATAATTTGTTATTTTCAGTGCTATTTGATTTGTTGTGTTGTGTTATTCCCAAAAATAAGACCTTTGCTATATACATTGCTAAACAATTCACCACTGAGCCAATGTGTTGTGAAAAAAATATTACAAACATGATCCAGAATCTTTAGCATCAGTAAATCTAATAGATTTTGCTTTTTTGTGTATTTTAATACTTTGGCCTAGATTATTATAATAGAAAAGTAAATTTTCAATTAAGTATGTTTTGATGATTATAATCCAATAATAATGAAAACACAAACTGTGTGTAAAACTTATATTTAAAAGAACTTTTCATTAAATAATTTTTAATGAAATGAATACAACTTGAATGAAAGCAAATTTAAAAAGTTCTTAGAAATAATAAATATGTAATTACAAATCCCCAAACAAGCACACCAACTGAATGGCTTTAAAGTGCTTGTGTTATGGATGACATACACTGAATGGGGGGAGAATAAATACCCATATATAAATACAAATGCATGGCCTAACTGGGACTCAAACCTCCGGCATATGAGGCAAGGTTTCTACAACAGAAGCCACTTAGCGATCAATAAAAATTAAGTTTACATTAAACAAGTTTCATGACCATGAATAAATACCTTGTGTTTTTTTTTTCTAACTGAGAAACATTAATTCAGAACATTATGTAGATATTCTTCTAGCACACTAATAAGTAATGTTCGTCACTCATATGTCAACAAATTTTGTAACAATGATCTTAGCAATGTGGGTTATAAGAATTGTTTGTGACATCAATTCATTCCTAAGGAAACACAACATTTACATACAGACAAAAGTTATATAATGAGATTGTTCTTTGTTATTGGTCATTGATTCTTGGTAGATCTTAATTTGGAATTGTGTCTTTCAGTGTAAATTCAACATTATTGATTCTTAGTTTACTTATTTTAGTATTTAACTACAATTGTTTAACATATTGTGTCAGTCTATAGTATTTTTGTCTGGCTATGTTTCATGCAAATTAACTCAGTCCTGTTTTCAGTTTTAGACATTTTGCATGCCTTTGCCTAAGTTTAGTTTTTTTGGTTTTATAATTAACTTGTTACATCTAGTCTACCTCAGTTGTTACAGCTATTGTTTAATTCAACTAGTTTGTTGTTAAAAGACAGCAAGACAAAACATATATGGATACACTTTGATTTAAAATTCCAATATAATCAAATATTAACAAATTAATAATATATTATCTGGTAAATAAGTTCTAATTAATACTTTTAATCCCTATCTAACTAAGAATGTTTAGGACAATGTTTTGGACGGCTGAGTAGCATAGTAGCCCTATTATTATAAGTAAGCCACTGGACCGCTAGCCTGTTATAAAATGTAACATTGCAATTATTGTAAACAAGGCCACCAAGCTGTGTGTTAAATTATATTTTGGATAAAGATAAAAAAAAAGAATTTTCTAACCATATACTTAGAATATAAAATTCTTTGAGAATTTAAACTTTGAATTACTTTTAAAGGTTTAAAAACACTACATTTACTCAGACAAATCTTGCACTCATTTGCCTGTCTGCCTAAATATATGAAATACTTTTATAAATGAACATGTGGTAATGAATTTAAGGTATCTAATATACTTAGCACATTATCCTCGTCTTCATCGTCACTTTCCATCAGGTGAGATGGAAGACAAACGCCTGCTAATTATTAATAAAAAAAAAAAAAAAAATTATACTGATTTTTTTGGATAAATTTCTCTTTGTTTCAGATTGAAACATGAATGAGCCAATGCCAACAGATTTAGATCCTCTTAGCACTTATGAATATCACTACAATAACTTTGGCATTCCATTGGTCCACAATAACTACTATTCTCCCGTCCCAACTTATGACATTAAGATTGAACCATCTTTTAGTACATCTAATAAAAACCAAGTTAAACCAAATAATGTTACAAATCAACATCCAGCTTACCAAAAATCTGGTCTAAAAGAGTCAGTTACCGAAGCAAAGGCTATAACGGAAAATGAAAGTTGTCAACCTGAAAAAAAATCCAATACAAGTGAGAATCCTAAAACCGAAGAAATGAAACCAGTGGTAGCAGAAACAAAAACGAAAAGGGTTAGAGGTAAAAAAAGTAACTATTGGAATGCTAAAATAGAAGATGTAAATTTTCAATTTTATGGTTGCTCAATATGTGATATAAGCTATAAAGACTTAACCGAATTAGATAACCATATAGCAGCTAGTCACAGCACAGAGAGGATATCAAGCTATGATTTAAGAAAACGTAACCAAGTCAAAAATAAAGGAAAAAAGAAAAGAAAAATTAGAACAAAAAAGAAAGGAAAAAAGAGTGAATTCGACATTGATATTGAAATAAAACCCGAAGATGGATACATAGGAACCGAGAAAGCCACAGAGTATGATGAAAATGAACCAACTGTAAATAAAAATGAAGAAATGGAGGATGTTAATGTAAATGATAAAGTTAATAGTGTAAATGATAAAGAGAAATCTACAGGTTCAGTAAAAGATGATAAATTTGAGAAAATATATAAATGCTTTGCTTGTAAAAAGCAGTTTGCCCTTAGTTATTATATTCGGTTGCATGTGAGATCACATACAGGTTTGTATATCTTATGTTAAAACTTTGGACTGAAATATATAAATGTGCATAACTTAGTAAAACTCGATACCAATTACCACCAATAATAAACTAAAACCAAATGCTTTCCTAACTGTGGTGACCACACATTGACATCAAGTTAAAAGTTTTACAGTATACATATTCAGAAAATCTTGTAAATTAAGTCCGAGTTAAATCTAAGAATATTTTTAAAGTCTTTTTAAGCCTTAGTTGCTATAAATATAGAGGGTATGATTTGTTTATTGACAACCATATGAAGTGTGAGTATCAGGGCATTTTTAATTATGCTATAAGCAATGGTAGTTGGCATTCTTTAAAAGAATTGTGTGAAATTGTTGTGAAATAATCTTCAGGTTTTGAGCAATTGTATAATTTTACAGAATATATTTTACAAAATGGTAGATGTTGATGCGCGGTATGTAAGGTCGTGTAGAAACTCCACATCTCATAGACAACTCACAGTGCATCTAGATACATGAAAGTTTGTACAGGGGCTCCGGACCTCAGAGCCGGCGTTCCAACGCTGTTACGGCCGCTAACACGTCCTAGGTCCTGGGTTTCTTGCTGGTCCTTTGGGTAGATGGCCCTTCCGAACCAGTGGTAGTTTCAATATACGACTCTTGGGTGCCCTTACACGAATCTTATAATATGAGTATTATAAGTTCTTTTTTTTCTAGAAGAAATTTAAAAGGGCAATCAGGCCATAAAGAAACTGTCCATTATTAAAAAGAAATGTCTTTTGAACTTCTAAAATAAATCTAAGAAGTTAATCTAAAAGATTTCATAAACATAAATTTAATTACATTTTCCAGGTGAAAAGCCATACAGATGCTCAACCTGCGGGGAAACTTTCATAACCGCCAGCAAACTTGGAAGGCATAATAAAAGAGTACACCTGACATTCAAGCATCAATGTAGGATCTGCTTCCGAGTATTTTCTAGGTAAGTTTTTGTATTTGTACATGTCGCTTCATCCATATGATGTGTGAGTTTCAGTAAATAAAAATAAAAAGAAAATAAGACCTATGAGATAATGAATAAGACAATGCTTGAAATGAAATGAAAATGAAATTAAATATTTATTTCTCAACATATTATTCTTATTTATGTCAAATAAAACATGACAAACCACCAGTTCGAAAAAACCTTCATGAAGAAGAACTGGCAAGAAACTTCACGGGTATATTTTTTTTGAAAATAAATTTACAGAGTATCTTTATGTCTATACAAAGTTATTCTTATCTGCATCTGTTAGCTCAGCAAGTCTCCCTCCCCCCAAGTATCCAAACGACGAACACCCTCAAACTGCACCCATTTACTTATTCTATAAGGTCACTCCCACACACAATAAGTAGCAGATGAAGGCTAGCAACACCCATACATTAATGTTTCCAAAAAAATAAGTTTAGCTAAAATCAGCAAATCATTCATATTGTTTATTTTTGTATAGTGTACTATGCATGAAAAAATATTGTTCTAATATCTGCCTTTGAAAAGCGTAATTTAATTGAAAGTTGTCCTAAAGTAACCAAGCCAAAATAGATTTCCCTAGGCTGACCTAGTATATT
The DNA here is from genome assembly GCA_923062675.1 of Marasmarcha lunaedactyla. Taxonomy (NCBI): domain Eukaryota; kingdom Metazoa; phylum Arthropoda; class Insecta; order Lepidoptera; family Pterophoridae; genus Marasmarcha; species Marasmarcha lunaedactyla. The sequence goes on along the minus strand of OV281367.1, from coordinate 2,383,167 downwards.
ATTCAGTAAATAGGTACAACACAAAAATAAGAATTAGAAACACTTAAAACGAGCAATAAATAACATCACAAACAAGCAAATAAAAAAGTAATCCATAATCAGAGACAGATACTAGTACTAGGTTAAACCAAAGAATATTAATTTTATTATAAGAAATATTACACAATTAAAAATTAAATGATAAAAAGCAAAACAGAAAGTATTAAACGTGAGGTAAGAAAAAAAAACGTACAAAACCGAATTGAGAACCTCCTCTTTTTTTTGAAGTCGGTTAAAAATAATTTGCATAGGTGGAATGAGTTGTTTGTGTGTATTTTGATACTTGTCTCTTTGATAGCTGTATCTACTTATATAACATTTATAGTGATTAAAATTTATTATAGTTATTACTATTATAATTATAACAACAACAATAATAATTAGATTTATATTTTTTGTTATTTATTTGCCTGTATTTTTTTATTTATGTATGAACCGGTTTGGCGCAAGACAAAATCAGATTTGGCTGGTAACATACAAACTTTCCTATTTCATCGCTATTTTTGAAGAAAAATCCTTACAAACAACCTTATAAGCGACCTTTAATTATACGAATTATATTGAGTGATATTCTAAAAATTGAAATACAATAAAAAATGAAAAAAGCGACGCCCCCGGGTGGGCTCGAACCACCAACCTTTCGGTTAACAGCCGAACGCGCTAGCCAATTGCGCCACGGAGGCCGATACCAGTTTGACGAAATAACGTATTGCTTATTATGTAACATAGACTAAATTAAACAGTTCAGATGAAACATGGTTTGTGAATATTGAGAATTTTCTTTTTCGATACCGTAAAACGGGTTGAGACTTAACTAATTTCAATAGCTAATTCCTAATGCTTGTATTTTTTAATTTTTCATGGAAAGGTACATTTTATAATACCTAGGTATTTATTTAACGAAATGGCACACTAACGCCGTCTGTCAGGGTTTTCAAACGGTTGCTTAAGGTGCCTAAACGTATACTGTGTTCAACTAATGTATATCTTATCTATACGTTATCAGAGCCTACATTTGCTAAGCAAACTCTGTAATAAGGAATGCCTTTATTAACCTATGTGCCTTTGTTAAGCTTTCTTGTAGTAAGACCTTCTTCTTTGAGTGCCCTCCGATAAGTGAAGGTTGGCGGTCCGCTCCTCATTTCTTTCTCTCTATCTTTTGCGGGGCAATTTTTTTTTAAATACTTGGGCAGTAAGACGGTTTATTGTTTATATATAAAAATATATCGTTGCATATCCCATGTTTTTTTTTAACCTACCCTTAAGGGCAATGTTTTCGGGAATCGTGGCTGTACATCGTTCTAGTTTTGCATGTTATATTTCCAGATTGGAATTGTTGAAGCAACACTTTGACAAGCGACATTTGGAAGACAAACTCGAGGGTGAAGTCTATGGTGAGTCCCGATTCAGAAGTTATTAATATTAATAACTCTTAATGTAATTCTTAATTGTTAAGTGAGATAGGTGACAAAAAGCAGGGCCCATTAAAAAAAAATATTTAAAAATATTTAATATGGGACGGGTCAGGTGAGTGTTTAAAAAAAGACTATTTTACTTTTTCACTAATACTCGTGAATTATTATAATTATTAAGACTTTTGAAAATTACGACGGATACAGTGTAGATAAAGGTGTTGTCAGGATGGCGACGCGATAGACACTGAATCATATTTAACATAAGTTACTAGAGAAATCTAATTTGAAAACCAAACCTATCAAATAACCGTAAAAAATCCTTGAAATATTTATGAACAGAAAAATAGTAATAATAAATATTTCTAACAATCACAACACATTATCTAGCCCACATTACGTATCGTTGAGAACTTGTGTTATGGATACTAAATAACGGATAAATAAACTTCAAAAATATATAAACACACATAGATATTTTTTAAATATATACCTAAATATTAGAAATAAACTTAAATAAACATACATACACATCCATGACTAGAATGCCAATATAGTAAAATATCTGCCTCCACCAGGATTCGAACCCGGGACCTTTGGCATGGAAGGCAAGGCTACTTACCTCCACACCAAACAGGCCGTCAGAAATGTTATTATTCTGTACAAGATTATTTTAATGATATATGACAAATTATATTGGATTAAAGAATTGTTTTAAAAAATTTATTTTACTGAAAAATATTAATATAAAATTGTAATGTTCATACCTCGATGGTGAAATATGGCTGAATTATTTTGCTTATATCTGTATTGACCCTACACCTGTATATACCCATATTTGTGCGAATAAAATGATTTGATTTGCGTCCTATTTACTGGAAACGGAGTGCAAGGTAGGCGGGTTTGTATGGGACTCTAGGGTGGATGTTTTTGCAAGAGTTCCCATCGCGTGATTTAATTTAGTCGCATTCTGACCGACACTTCGCGAACAGTTCCGAGGTGATATGACACGACATGAGTCCGAGTAGAGAAAGAAAGAATGAAAAATGTTTATTTGATACTGTTGCGTGGTTTCTAAGTAAAACACAGTAATTTACCGAATTCACTATTTATTACCACACAACATAAAAAAGGTGTCTGGAGCTCATGGGAGTCCAGTTTAGAGAGAAAAAAGTCCGTTGTTGCCACCATGCAAACAAAAATATATAAAATTGCTTTACAAAAATATAAAAAATATAATATATATATAAAATATATAAAATGTTATGTACTGAACATAGTTGGGGGGGCAGGCGTGAACATAATTAGCACTTAACGAATAAATAATGCCTTATTAGTTATTAAACAATAATTCATTATTACAATAATGAATTATTGTTTGTGTATAGATACAGAAAACACATATTATGTTTACATAATGTTTATCTTATTTACTATTGAAATTTTACACAATTTAACCTTAAAACTAAAATAGTTTCTAAGTTTAACAATAATAATTTATTTACTTGTTTCGTAACATACATATAAGCCAAATCTGTCGATATGGTCATCAAAATGGTCTCCGCTCAGCTTCATGTCGCGGCAGGAGCCACGACGACGCTGGTCTTCTGCGGACGCCCCAGTGCTAATTTCTAACAATATAAGTAACAAAAATCTATAAAGTATTATATATAAAGCGAAGGAACTTGTACGGACTTACAACAGTAAACATTTTTATAACAAAGCAAATTGTGTTCATATTTTATTTTATTGCTTTTGAAAATATATTATAAATATACAAAATAAATATGCTATACCTGACAATTTTTTTTGTTTCTTTTTGTTTCTCTTTTGTCTGCCAAAATCATATTATCTTACATAAAAGTAAACATTATTCCTTCTTGCGACTCGTCATAAATGTGATGTATTGAGCTTGTGTGACTACCACATCCATTGCCTTAGTATATCTTACGACACCTATCTGACGCTATTTTAATTTAAGCAAAGGTTTAATATTCTAGTTCCTCACAACAAACCAAGCTCTCCTCTTACTGATAAGTCGTATTTCATTCTAGATTCCAAATATCTTGCCTCTCTTTACGTGTGTGTACTTATATATAAAACATTGGTTTTTTTAAATATTCCACTGAGGTAAAAATACTTTGAAAATGAAATGAAATGGAAAATCATTTATTAAATTTAGTTCATTTTACAACTATTAATCACTTATTTCGATCCACTTTGTTCAAAAGATTACATTTTTGAAGCTTCTCACCTGGTACATAATTTATTAAAAATTAATTAAACGCATATGTTTGATAAAAATACAAACAAGTATCCAAACGACGAACACCCTCAACGGCATCCGTTCACGAGTTAAGGCGGGTCCAGCCATCACCCTCCTCAACCATATTAGAGGGAAGTTCAGCGACCCGTCACCCGACGCTGGTGTGGACCCGAGTCATGGTCATTTTCAGAATAAAAATATGTGAACTACAACTCCCTGAATCAAGACAATGTAGCCAGGCCGACTTAACCAGTAACCATGCATATTTCCTGATCTCTGGGCATTTTTTCTGTCATTAATACCGTTCCAAATCAAAAATGTTAGTTAATTTTGTTCGAAATCAAAAATTAAAGCCATATTTATTTGTGAGAAAAAGTGTACAACAAATGTTACAATCAACAATTTCTGCAGATTTTTATTTTCATGCAATTTTTTGTTCTTTAAATAAAAAATAACCTAGTTATTCTTGAAATCATAAATTCTAGATTATTTCAAGATTTCATGAATTCAACTTTACTATAATTAATTAAAAACTCTACTTTAATTTACTATAAGTTGATGGTGTGTTTCGATTATTTGATTATAATTCAGTGTCATTGAAGTATTCCTTGTCAAATATTCTTCATCAGCACTCTTTAAATTGCAAATCTTTATAAATAGAAGGAAGATGGCTATATCGTCAAGCATTTCTATATGTTTACATTTATTAGACAGAAAACTAATTTACTTGATGCCTACGCACAGAGACATTATTTATTTAATTACTCAGAAACTTATTTCTGACAACCGAGTATCGTAGTGTTTTGTATCCCTGCCTTATACGCCGGAGGTCCCAGATTCGAGTCCTGTCCGGGGCATTCATTTGTGCGATGAACATATACAATAATGTCATATCTATAAATATAAAATCGAAGTACTTACATAGAATTAAAAAAAAAAACTTAACATACAATTTGCCGGCCTGTTTGATGTGGAGGTAAGTAGCCTTGCCTTCCATGCCAGAGGTCCCGGGTTCGAATCCTGGTTGAGGCAGATATTTTATTATATTTGCTTTCTAGTCATGGATGTGTATGTATGTTTATTTAAGTTTATTCCTAATATTCATATATGAAAAAAAAATCTATGTGTGCTTATACATATATTTCTTAAGTTTATTTATCCGTTATCTAGTATCCATAATACAAAATCTTAATGATACTTAATTTGGTCTAGATAATGGTCTAGATAATGTGGTGTGATTGTTAGGAATATTTATTTATTTATTTACAATTTTACTAACATTTAAAAAAATATGGTGATTACTGAAGTTTTAATGAAGTTTTTTTTTAAGAACTAGTCTTTAATACAGATTACAAGTATTACATTACTTAAAGCCGTTATAATTTGAGAATTGCGAAGGAATATTCAAATATGATTATGTCAAATGTAGCATTTTAAATTTGTTTTATGGTACACTCGGCTATAGTTAGTGATGTAAATATTTTGAATTAAATTTTAGGCAAAAACGTGTACACATTAATTCTATTCTTCATCAAATGTAAGTTTCACTAAATAGTACTTAAGTAAGTTTATGTTATTGTTTAATGTTTGAAAATTCTAATTCAAAGTCTGCTGGGTAGATCCGTCCAAACCACAGACCTTCTATTGGACAGAAATAGTAATATCAATAAAATAATAATAATATAAATAATGTTTGTTCTCGGGTCATGGTTGTTGTTATTTATATCTGTATGTTTATTCTGGGATCCCCCCAGTGCGCTGTATGGTCATCCATAACACAAGCTCTGCTTACTTTGGGGCTATACAGTCGGTGTGTTTGTTTGGGGATTTATTCATTATTATTCCTTCCTAGCTAATCTTATTCATTTTATGTTAATTTTTATTATTACTATTATTACAAAGAAGAAAGATTTATTTTATACACTGAATTTATTAACTTACTACGGTAGACTTATGTAAGACTTATATCCTCTAGTTAAATTATACAAAACCATATCCATTTCTTAATGAATAAAAAAAAATGTAATAATTAAAAACAATTGAGAATAAACAGAAAATATATTGTGTTCATTTTAAAAATGAATTTGATTGAACGTCTGTGTAACGGATGATTATATTTTAGTTGAATTGAAAAATAAAATCAATAACATTAATAATAAAATTTTAAATATATTTAGAATAAATGGCAGGTCCAGTATAAGAAACTACATGATCCAGTAAGGATAGATTTTTAAAATTCATCCACCATTGGAAACTTTCTAGGAGTAATAGTCTTTATTTTACCAAGAAATTCAAAACAAATTATTGTAAGATACCTAGACAATAGTCGCTTTTAAATTAAAATAAATATTTCATTTTCAGATTACTATGCCATCCTGCCTTATCTAAAAGAAATTGAAGAATCTCTAAAAATAAAAGCCGAAGAAGAAAATAAACCCAAGAAGGAAGATCTCTTCTTCGATGACCTCCCAAACCCTGATGAACCAAAAGACCAAATACCTATAGAAGATAACCAGAAGATTAAAATAGAAGTACAGAAGAATGAAGAAGTAATGGTAGAAGAAGTAAAAGTGATGGTGGAAGAAGATAAAGTCGATGAAGATTGTGTTAAAGTGAAAGAAGAGACTTTAAGTGATAGTGAAGTGAACTGTAATGGTGATGGAGATGAATATAATGCTGATCATTTTGATAATGGTGATATGGGCAGTGATAAAGATTATGGAGTTAATAATGATAATGAGTGAGTATTGTTTTTTATGTTAGATAATCACAGTAAATATTTGTTAGTTGACTGTGGTTTGGTTGTGTATCTTTTTTATATAATATGAGGTTAGGTATTTCATATGTGAGATCAATTTTTTTGAACAAAGGATCATAAATATGATGTAAGCTATATTGAATTATATATGTCATATTGAAGTAGAAATTACATAAATCCAATTGTGGTGATTAGGGTATGAATATCTAAATCTCAGAAAGTAAGATTGGATATTACAATAAACTGATTTTGAACATTAGAATCTGACAAATTGTTATTAAATGTATCTTCTTTAGCAAATTTTAAATGGTTTAGGTACTCCGCGAACGGACCCTATATAGTATATTACATTATTATAGTATATATAGTATATTACAACATGTATACAAACAAAATTATACAGACACTAAATATTTTGTCGTGCTTGCGAGCCCATGTTTTGCATTATCCTATCTCTTTTATGTTGGTTAGCAATATTATATATATTGAGTTTGTGTGAGTGAATGTAATCTATGGGAGTACCAAAGCCATTTTTCAGGCGCATGAAGTAAGAACGACACCGATCTTCCACTATTTTACTTTAATCTAGGGTACCAGATCAATGAAATATAAACTTGGGTATCCAATAAAATGCTTGATGATTTTTTTGCCTTGAAACTATAGGACCAAAAGAAATGTGCGTTTAAATAACGCACTTATCTAATGTTTGTTTTATTGCTCTCAAATTTTTGAAGTTTTTTGAATGTTCTATTCCCAACAGGAAAATAATAATTGTACATAGTTTTTGTTTATTATCTGTTTATAATAAACGTCTGCATCAGCTTGTCTATCAAAAACAAAATAAATCAAAATTTTAATTTAATTATTCCTTTATAACCTTTCGGCACTCTTTTGTCAAAAATATACAATACATGGAATAGTAGGTATACAATTTGACTTTGTTAGTATTGTATCTTTACAAAAAAAGAAATCAAGAGTGTTCTGAGCCATATATTATGAATATCAGTTCAGTAAAATTTATAAATATATTTCAATTTAATGCCAGCGGAAGGATTTTAATTTGCAAACAAAAACTCATTGTTTCAGTGAAAACGATGAAGACTATTTCCCCTCAAACACCTGGGCAGCCTTACCGGAGACCGAACCCCAACCTATTAAGATAGAGGAAACTGTCTCAGTGAAATTGCCAAAGAGGAACAAAAATGGCACCCTAACCTGCCCCATATGCAAAAAGACTATAAAGTCGGTCACATACATGAAGATACATCTACGGACTCATACGGGGGAAAAGCCATTTAAGTGTTACCTGTGTGGACGGGGCTTCATAACCAGCAGTAAGATGCACAGGCATGTGTTGACACATTCGGAATCTTGGGAAGGTACGAGTATAATATTTTTTTACTCAAGACCCAAAAAGAGGAGTGTTATAAGTTTAATGTGTGGTCTGTAATGTGAGGGTCTTAGCTCAGTTTGATGCGGTTTGAACCGATTTTGATGCGGTTTTTTTTCTATTTTTTTATGTTATTTGGGTGAGCCGTTCAAAACAGCTGTATTTTCCTGACAATTGGGTATTTGACAAGATTTTTTTATCAACAGAAAAGAAGTATCAGTGTGTTTAAAATCAATAGTTTTCTAGATAGACTAGATCTAGTTTTCAGGATTGAGGCGCTTCTGTAAGTCGCCGAAAAACGCTCCAAACAAAAAGGGTACCGAGCTGTGACTTCCCTGTGAAACCATACTAAAAAATGTATTGGCTTTTGGATAAAATATATAATAGCTACATAGGTAATGCGTTTACATGCGTACTGTCGTAATAAACATTGTTATATTAATGTTATTAAGCTAATAATATTATAATGAGTTTTTTGTTTCTTGTTTAAGCTTTCGAATCTATATCATTTGGATATTAAATTCTAAGCTTTATATCTTGTTTTTTTTGGGTCAAAATAAATAATTTTTCTAAATTAATGATAAAGCATTTGTTATAGCTAATTCTAGTTCACTCTAAGGTTGTTACCAGACCAATCGATCGTCCGTCGATCGACGTCGACTGATCGACGCGCCGTCGAGTGGTGTGGTAATGCCCTTAATAATCACTGGAGAGATATCAGCCTCTCCCAACTTAGGGGTGGCGTCAGACAATTGTAGGCCATCACGACTACTGCGGGTTGGCAGAGTACAGATACCTTCATATAAATGTATAGGTGCCTGGGATTATTTTACTACTATTACCAACTCAGGGTGGTGTCAGACAATTGTAGGCCATCACGCCTGCTGCTGGTTGGCAGACTACACATACCTTCATATAAATGTATAGGTGCATGGGATTATTTTACTACTATTACCAAGTCAGGGGTGGCGTCAGACAATTGTAGGCCATCGCGCCTGCTGCTGGTTGGCAGACTACACATACCTTCATATAAATGTATAGGTGCATGGGATTATTTTACTACTATTACCAACTCAGGCGTGGTGTTAGACAATTATAGGCCATCACGCCTACTGCGACGTCGACTGATCTATTCTGCCATCGATCGACGTCCCTTACTTAACCAGTCGCAAATATACATAAATATAGTGATACAAGAGACACATCGTTCCGATTGAACTAACTCCCATAAGCATAGAATCTTCAACCTGGCTTATTACGTTTATACCACAACATAAAGACTAAAGTGAACAAAGATTATTTTATTTTATAGCACAGTGTGACGTAAACCCGCAATGTAAATGAATTGACCAACTTCACTCATGTAGAAAAAATAAAAGAAAAGATATTTAAATGTCATGTGAAGCTTGAATGGCGCTCGCGGCAATATTGTCTTTAATAATTGCACCGTCGCCCAAACGTCCTCCACCGAAACTAAAAGTGTGCAGACTGAGGAAAGCGATTGCTGAATTAGTATGGCAGCCGGATTCTTGTTTCAATTATGTGAGAATAAAAAATAAAGCTCATTCCCGTTGTCTAATCTATTGTTATGCCAATCAAGAAAAAAAATTAATGGATACTTTGAATTTTTTTTTATTGAAAAAGGATTAGACGTTTGTTTTCTATCTTACTTGATGGAAAGTGACGATGAAGACGAAGGTGTTACACGTCTATCCACGAGATACCTATTCACTCGACGCTTGAAAGAACTGGCACTATAGTTTTCTGGAAAAACAGACGCAGGCAGTTCAGGCCGCATCTTGGTGACCCGCACCAACAAGGAACTATCGAAGCGTTTGGTTCCACTTCTTGGGATGTCTACTATGAATCTACTATAAAGGAATGGAAGGCCTGTCTGCGTCTAGTAGTCCGATGTAAGAAGGGCACACCCTTCTTACTTCTATATATATATATATTTTATTCTGTTGTAATAGTATTTGATTTTTTTCTTTTAAAATACACTTTCAAAATAGTAATCTGAACCCCCTCCCTGGGCGGGTTTATGTCACACTTGTCATAAAATATTATACGATACTTGGAAGCTAAATGTCTATTAATGTTTGGCGTGAAGTTAGCACCACACATTAGGACAGTAATAGGATACTTAGGTCACGCGTATCGTAATGTACTATGTTTAGGTGCTATTTGTTTCCGCCTGATGGTAAATGGCATCCCTGCCCATGGACACCATTGGTCGTAGGTGCTTTGATTGGTTATCTTGTTGTGTACTGATTTATCATATGAATTACTGATTATTAAATAAATATATCAATCTATTCGACACCTACAACTAATGATGAACTAATGCGGTGAATGGCGCGTTCGTTTGCCGGCTATGAAAATGTTTAGCCAAGTTAGTGTATTATAATGTACAGTATAATAAGTATGTAAGAATTTTTTTTTCTAATCTGTAAATTTAATTCTTAGTAAAAAATAATGTTTTTATTTAATTCCAGAGGGTGATGACAAAATAAAGGTTGAAAATGAAGATAACAAAGACGGAGAGTAAGTAGAGAATACATTTCACTTCAACTAAAACTTTAATTTGGCATGGCAGCATAAATTATTAACTTTCACCAGCTTACTCGATAAAAATTTTGGCAATAAAAATTAGCATAGGTATTTGTAATTCACCTATAAGGTATCCATGTTGTAGTGACCATTAAATTAGCTTATTTTTTACTTACTCTCAATGTACCACGTAATCAATATTTTTTTTTTTAATCTATTACGAATTTATTGTTGGGTCATGTTCTTAGAAAAGAAAAATGGCTCTTGTACTGCCACAGAATCAGACAACATTCTATTTTCGGGACACACTTTGCCCCGAAAATAGAATGATGCAGAACATGGGCGTGCGAGCGAGACAAAATATGCCGTGTTCGTATGGTTTCGTTTGTATTCGTGTAGTTGCGTATTTTGTCGGTTGCGTTCGAGTTGTGACTGATTGACAAACCATTTGACAAAATTATATCAGGCGGCCGGGGACAAGATTTCTGTGAAGATGGTGTACAAATTACCGGAATGATAAATCCAACAGCTAGGAAATCGTATATTTATTTATGGGATAAGGGTATAATTATAATAAGGCCTAAACGGCCTCATGGTATTGCGTATCACTGAATTATTTCAACGTCGAGATCGGAGGTTTATTCTCTCTTTATTCCGAAAAGTACATTTCAATTAATTCCATTTGAAAATTTAAAGCTAGATAGAATAATTGTAATTATAAAACATTGTTGAGGATAAAACTTTTCACGATAAAGATTCTTGGCTGACGTTCTACTTACAAGTTCAACGGAATACAATAACTGCCAATTACGCGAATACATTACAACGAAAGTTCGTTCGGGGCCGGATTTAGAGGACTTAGAGGAGACCCTGGGGAAACAAAGGAGTAGAGGTCCCAAATTAATTTCCGAATGAAATAAAAAATAAATCAAGTAATGCAATCCTTGGAGGACAAATATATTGAAACTGAATAAAACTAAACTTTTTTAAACAAAACTTTAATGTAAGGGAGCAGTGGTGCTTTCTATAATAAGAATTGTAGCCAATAAATGTAGTGTTTAATCATCAAATCATCAAATCATTTTATTTGCACAAATATAGGTATATACAGGTGTAGGGTCATTACAGATATAAAAACACAATAGTTCAGCCATATTTCACCATAAAGGCATGTACATTACAATTTTATATTAATATTTTTCAGTAAAATAAAATTCTTGAAACAATTCTTAAGTCCAATATTATTTGTCATTTATCATTAAAATAATCTTGTACAGAATAATAACATTTTTCTATTAGTAAATATTTCAATTTTTGTTTGAACTCATTAATATTATTAATATCCTTTATATAATTTGGTAGTTTGTTATAGATTTTGGGAGCCATACCAAAGAAACTCTCAGAATATAGCGTGGTTTTACGAGGTTGAGATCTAATTTTATGCTTAAGATTAATGCATAGTAATAAATATGTATTCTTTAGTATTTACACCTTTATTCTAAGATACCTTTAATTTAAGAACAATGTTGTACTACTTTGGGCACGAATAAATATTATTATTATTATTATTATTATATTATTATAAATTGATACATACAAAAAATCACTACCAAGATACTAATTCAAAATTCGTATTAGGGCTTTTTGATAAATTGATGTTTTCGGATTGGGTGAACGAATATGGGAAAATTATTTTAAACAATTTTTACTAAATTGTGGACATATTAGTGTAAGTTTTAACTTTGTACAAGTATGGTTGAAAAACAATTTTTTTTTTAATATAAAAGCACAAAACTTTCGTCTTGTGGGAGTCCCAGGGCTGCAGCCCCTAAATCCGGCCCTGTGTACGTTGTCCGAAGGCCAAGGCACACCGTTCCATGTTTAAACGTAGACGCAATAACAAATGTAACTGTCACTTGCAGAGCGATAAAGAAAGCCCGCGCGAAGTTCACGAAGAAACCACCCAAATCCGCGAAACGGAAAGGAGACTTGAAAAGGAAATACTCTTGTTCGTTTTGTCACAAGAGATTCCTGCACTGCGAGACTCTGCAGGTGCACGCGAAGTCTCACGAGGGAGAGACATTGAGACATCGGTATGTTTTGATTTCGATTTGTTTTTAAGTCTATATCCCCAGACAAACACACCGACTGTACGGCCCCAAAGTAAGCAGAGCTTGTGTTATGAATGACCATACAGCGCACTGGGGGGGGGAACCCAGAATAAACATACATAAATATGTATACACAACCATGACCCGAGAACAAGCATCAGTGTTCATCACACAAATGAATGCTCCGGCCAGGACTCGAACCTGGGATCTCCGGCAGGGCTCCACCACTGAAAAAAAAAAAACGGGTTCTGTTGCAATCTATGAGCTCTAAAGCTTAAAATATTAGTCTTATCAGCTAAATGGTCACAGCATGGTCTTAGCCGAAAACTGATGAATGGATTTCAATATCCCTTTACTGTCCAGATGTATTGTTAACCCGCGACGCAAAAATATGGTTGTTATAAGTTTAACGTGTGTGCCTGCATCGTATCTCCGAAAGAATTGGCCGAATTTAATAGGACTTCATCTTTTTGTAAGTGATTGAATCTTAGCCATGTTGATGAAAATCGGTTAATTTAAATTTCAAACTAAAACTCATTTATTTGTCAAATGAGCACTAAAAACACACACACACACACACCATAAGGTAAATAATATTAACACAAAATAGTGTCCAAGGCCATTTGACGACTGAGTAGAGTGGTGGTCAGTAGCCCTGCCTCATACGCCGGAGTCCCAGGTTCGAGTCCTGGCCGGGGCGTTCGTTTGTGTGACGTACACTGATGCTTGTTCTCGGGTCACGGTTGTTTATATTCTGGGTTCCCTTGACCCCCATTCTAGAGTTCTTTGGGGCCATACAGTCGGTGTATTTGTTTAAGGATTTATTTATTTATCATTTTAGATTCGTGGCAATTTATTTTGCTTACAAGACTTGTTCAATCAAGTAACCTAACTCTCTTTTCTCCTAACTCTACTTTCCAGATGCCATTACTGTTTAGAGGAGATGGCCAGCGGAGAGGAATTAGTAGAGCACGAGAAGGGACATACCCCTCCCAAACCATTCTTATGTACTCTCTGTGGAAAGAGATACACGAAGAGAGAAACGATGGTGAGTTGGGTTTAAGTTGATATTCCAGATTTTAAGTTAATTGAACTGTGTTAGGGGTAGCAGGGTTGCTTACGGTAAGGTGTCGTCGGGGGCGGTATTGCAGCCCTTCTTGTTTTGACCTCCATAATAAATATGTTCCTTCGTAATAAACTACAGTAGACTCCGTTTATTATGACTCCGCCTATATTGACCAACCGCTTATTATGAAGTATATTTATATTTTATGTTCTCTATTTTTTTAATTGTTAAAATTTATTGATTACAATTCAAGTTGTATAAATGATTATCCAACAGTTTCTCACTTTTAGTGAAGTGTAAACCGTAAATATATTTTATAACTATTTTTCTGTAATTTTTTTGCTCCTTTTGTTATTTTTATTTCGTGTTGTAGTGAATTATGTTAAATAAATATGTGAATTTGAATTTGATAACTAAGTCGGATATAATGACTTCGCCTATAGTGTCATGTCCCTTGCTGTGACCCATTTTGTGACCAGTTATAGTGACCGACATGATTCCGTGCACCTTCGGCAGTGTTCGGAAGGTCACGTGATACCCGACGATCGTTTTGTTCTCGTTCGCGATGTTTTGAGTCTCGTTGGGTAATTGATAGTTGAAGGTCAAGCATTGTTCGTTCGTGGTTTGTGAAAAAAATTACATCTAAATCTCGTCGTACAGCATATACGATTGAAGAGAAAGGTGCAATTGGAGAATCTAACTCATCTCTCGCGAAGGAATCTGGGCTTGGTCATTCGACGATCTCGAATGATTTTCAGAAACAAGAACCGGATTGAGGAAGTTCAATTCTCTATTAAATTAAATGCATACTAACAAAAACAGGAACTTTTTTTTATTTTCTTCAAAATGCTTTGTATGACGTGTTTGTTATTTCCCTGCGATGTCATTATCCCAGTAATAGCACCGGTGGTTCCATCGTTTGACCGGACCACCACCGCGTGAACCTAAATAGGAAGGAAGGTCGTATTATTGTATTCTGTCACTAGCAGAATGTATCGTGACCTCAGACATGTTTGATGAATATCAGTTCAGCCCGTCAAAAGCTTCTTAATTCGTGCTGAAAAATAACGGGTGCTGATTAAACACGTCTTTTTAATAGCATTATACGCCTCTAAAAATCTACATTGCCATCTAAATTACTTTACGTACGCGTACCTGAGCGTCTGAACGATACAATTTTCGCCACTAAAATATGTTGTTGCATAATGTTTTTTGCTATACAATTTTGAATTATCATCCAATTTCGATTATGGCGCTTCGCCGGGAGCTCCCGCACTACGCTCGCTTCGCTCGCTCGGCTCGCGCATGCGATAAATGCAGCCTAACATTAACCTAACCCAAATTTAACTACCACGCTTTCTATAGAATATTTAGTAGGCGTTGCAAAAAAAAACGAATAAGTGTATTAGAGGCTATCTCATTTTCCCGTGGCTTAGTTAAATGAGAAGTTTGATCACGTGGCCAATGAATAAATTTGTGGCTTGACTTATAATTTCCCACAAATAATCTCCATGATATGTTTTCCAGGTGTACCACAGAAAACAACACCAGCCGGACGAGAACCAGCAGCTCTACACGTGCGACATCTGCCAGAGATCCTTCAACGCCAAAAGTAAACTGGAGCGCCATCTAGCGAGCCATTCCATACCTAAATACATCTACAAGTACGAGTGCCCGGTGTGCGCGCACATGTTCAACACGAAGTACCATATACAGATGCATCTGGTGACGCATCAGAAAGAGGGATTGTGAGTATTTCAAATTTGTATCTTTTTAATATGCAGGGTGTAAGATTCGATAGTCTTAATGCTGAAAAATGTGAGTGTTGCTTCAACTGAAAAACTTCCCTAATGAAACGTAGCGTTAAAAATGCATAAATAAATAATTACAACCAGGGTACAAAAATATACTAAATTTTTACTTTATAAAAAAAATAGATTTTGTAATTTTTTGGATTTTATTTACTTTTTGCCAAAAATTTTATTTTTAACTTTTCGACGCTCACTTACCCAAATATTTTGGAAAATTGAAATATGTCAAAATAGAAAATATTGAGGTTGGCCACAAAACTTTCTCGAGGTGCGTATAAAAGAGATATTTTCACTTTTCATTATTTATTTTGAAGCTGTGATTTTGTCCCAATGGCGGCGCTATCATTACTAATTTTATTTTAAAGTATAGGTCTACCAGGATCTGATGGCAAAAAAAAGTAAAAAAAATAGCGATTTTCATATGGCAACAAAAAAAATGTCATCTGTCAACTGAAATTTGAAGCCAAACCAAAAACAATTCCTCGAAATTCCAGATTTTGGTGGACCTGTATACAGAGGAATCATATTGTTTCGAGTTAACATCTTATGGCTGGTTTAAACGCGTTAAGTGGTTAAGTTGGTAACTAAATAAAAACTAAAACTAAACTCAATTAAGTGACAAGTGATAACTTAAAATGTAGTACGCAAGTGATTAAGTAGATTAAGATTCGTTCTATTTTTCGTATAAGTGGGTGGGCGGGGTTTGGGTTGGTTTGGTTTCAACTTTAAAATTTGTGGAAGAATATTCAACGGTGTTACCACACCAATCGATCGAACAGTCGACGTCGCAGTAGGCGTGATGGCCTACAATTGTCTGACACCACTTCTGAGTTGGTAAATCTGCCCACCCGCAGTAGGCGTGATGGCCTACAATTGTCGGACGTAACCCCTGAGTTGGGAGAGGCTGATATCCCTCCAGTGATTATTAAGGGTGCCTAATTAGTAAAGGTACCACACCAACAACAACACCCATCGACGTAAAAATTTAGAAAAATACTAAACATGCAAAGATTTTACTTTCGGAATCAAATTCTTCTCTGAATTTGTCCAAAATCTCGTTTACCACATATCTAAGTACAGAATTGACGATTTGCTTGATTCCATCTTCATTGAACTTATTTACTAACTTACTGCATTAACTTAATCCGTTTGGACACACAAGTGACATGTAGTAACTTAAAATTGATTTAAAATTTAGTTACCAACTTAACTACTTAATACATGTAAACCGCGCATTACGGTAGCGTCGGGTGACGGGTCGCTCACTTCCCTCTAATATGGTTGAGGAGAGCGATGGCTGGATCCCGCGTTAACTCGTGAACGGGTGCCGTTTGAGGGTGTTCGTCGTTTGGATACTTGGGGGGAGGGAGATTTGCCGAACTAACAGATGCAGATAGGAATATTTTTGTATAGACATTAAGAGACATTGTAAATTTATTTTTAAGTAATTATACCCGTGAGGTTTCTTGCCGGTTCTTCTTCACGAAGGTTTTTCCGACTTGGTGGTAGAATCATGCTTTATTCGACGTCAATAAGAACAGGTAATTGTCAATGTTGAGAAATGAATGTTTGGAAAAAAAATTTAAATTTCATTTCATTTTTTGTTCAAATAATCTCAAACATGTCTGAGTTTAAATGCAATTATATTATTATTTAATCCTGTGAAATTGTATTGTATTGTTTAGTTTAGCGTAGCTACTGATATCCCGGGAGTTTGTAATGGCTTGCGATGATGTTTAGAGGATAGTATAAAGAACTTTTGTTCAGAGTTTATCAATTTGCAATCACAGATAAACGATAATCAATTAGACCTCAGACCAACACACCGACTGTATGGCGCCAACGCAAGCAGAGCCCGGGATAAACAAATAAAACTAGTCCTTTAATAAGTTTAAATATGTTTTGTGTTTTTACTTTCCGCTGACTATCTTAATTGAAACATAATTAATACGGATCATTATGCTTTAGCATGATTATAAATAAACTGGACGATCATTACTGGCAAGGCTTTGTATTTATCCTATGACCAACATTTAAAACCCAGTGGTCTCAAGGAAGAGAATATGCATAACACTAACCTGGATAGGTCGGATTGATGGGGTCCGCCAACGACGGGGCGACGTGGCAGCCGGCCGGTCAGCTCCTCCAAACCCTTCACTACAGCGTTTATGTATACACAGCACTAAGGATATATTAGCACAACACTCAGTATAACGGTCAAAGGTCAAAGATACTAGAGTAACTTGTAATAATAATAAATAAATAAATAAAAATAAACTTATCTAAGTTTAGCTTAACAGTAAATTTTTTTTACACCCTGTATAATCAATCCTGAATAACTTATTTTTTTAGGTGGCCGAGTGGCGTATTGTGTACTAGCCCTGCCTTATACGCCGGAGTCCCGGGTTCGAGTCCTGGTCGGAGCGTTCGTTTGTGTGATGAACACAAATGTTTGTTCTCGGGGTCATGGTTGTTTATATTTATATATGTTACACAGAATAATCTGGGGGGGTGGGGCCCCGTTCCTTGTGTAGTCATCCATAACACAAGCTCTGCATACTTTGGGGCCAAACAGTTGGTGTGTTTGTCTGGAAATAAAGAAAATCTCTTACTTATACCACAGATGACTAAAGATACTTTGTAAAATAATCAAACTGTACAAAAATGGCGCTCCCGCCTTTTTAACTAAATGTACTCATCGCACGCTGGCGACTGCAAGCAAACATGAACTTTAACGCGAACGTAATAGCGGTGATCTGCTTAGCCAGATCTGCTTAGGCCTGGCTAAACAGCGCCCTAAATAATAACCCAATTTCCAACATATTAAATTAATTTGCACATTTTTCTGTCCCACCCAACAGGATAGTCGAGGAAAATCGAAACGAAATCCTCGCTATGGTGTTACAAAACGCAAGAAAAATCCCGAAACAGCCGGAATCCACGTTAGCCCCTCTCCAGTCCGCCCCCGACGACGAGAGATCGAGAATATGCAACATTTGCGGAGAGGTTTTCTCCCATTTCTACTACTTAGAAGAGCATTTAAAAAGCCACGGTTCTACCATTCTACTGCTGCACGAAGATAAGGAAGAGGTCAAGAAGCATATTTGCAAAATATGTAACAAAGGTTTTAAGTTACCGTATTACTTGAAGTTACATAATTATATTCATACTAAAGAAAAGCCGTATATATGCCAGCAATGTGGGAAAGGGTTTATAACTAAGGGTAAATTGAAAAGGCATATCGAGACTCACTCCGGTTTAAAGAAATTCCAATGTCATATTTGTCATAAGTTCTTCACCAGACCGAGTTATTTGAGAATCCACGTCAGGACTATCCACGGGACGCAGGATTATAACTTTAGGGTAGAAAAGAATTATGAGTACCGAGGACCGATCGCTATGGGAGAGTAGGAAAAAATTATATCTCTAAGAAATAGTTATGTTTCGATGTTTTAACTGATTGTATGTATCGCTGTTTTGTATTTCTGCTAGCTGTATTGTGAAATGTAGTCTTTTATTAACGAAGAATAGTAAATTATAAAGATAGGAGTGTGATTTATTAATGTATGTAAATTAAACTTTGGGAAAAATCCGTTCGGGTTCCGGAATATTTGAGTAACGCCTCTTGCAAAAGATTTTAAATATCTTGCGGTAAGCCAGTAATAAAATATGTAGAATATATGAATCACAATTTTTTATGAAATCCCTAGTCGAAATACAAAACGGCTAATATTACAATCCGACTGCTATACATGTATACATTCATCTGATTGATCTCTTGTTAACATGTTTTTACTTAAACGTGAATTTACAATTATTTCTTCAGAATTTTATTTTTATTTTTGTGATGGAGACCGGTATCCGCCATTATTTAATATTTGGTGAGTTCACATTGCAAGTGTTTCTATTTGAAGCACGTCTAAGCTGCATAAGGTGAAACATTGCAGCAAGCAATAATCAGCTGTAATGCTACGATATACGATTTGAATTTCAAGT
This sequence comes from Marasmarcha lunaedactyla, assembly GCA_923062675.1. Taxonomy (NCBI): domain Eukaryota; kingdom Metazoa; phylum Arthropoda; class Insecta; order Lepidoptera; family Pterophoridae; genus Marasmarcha; species Marasmarcha lunaedactyla. The sequence continues at coordinate 2,363,768 of OV281367.1, read as the reverse complement.
GTTGTAGTTTAATCTTAAATACTAGGACCTAGCATGAACACAACAAAAAAAATCCATATTCTTTAATTTTCAAAATTCTTTTTTAGGGTGTTACCACACCAATCGATCGTCCGTCGATTGACGTCGACTGGTCTATTCTGCCATACATCGACGTCGATCGACGGACGATCGACTAGTGTGGTAACACCCTAAGCTGTTAGTCTGCCGAACTCACCTCACCTCAAATTGACTTAAAAAAATATAAATTACTTAAGTTTTTTTTATCATTATTAAGATTTAACTTAATACGGGTTCAAAGGCCAAGAACTGTGCTAAAGGGTGTTATTCATCTCGGGCACTCACTATAGTATTGCGATATCGTCGTTTCAATTGTTACAAAAATTTATTTACTCTGCAAACATTTTTGTACGACAAATTGTAATACTGGTGAAGCTTTCGAAATCTCCCGATCATGGCAATAGGGAATATGCAAGTAATATTACAGTGCAACCTTAATATAACGTACCTCAATATAACGACTTTCTCGATATATATTATAATAATCTTCGTAATCCCCTTGAATTGTCCATAAGAGTCCATGTGAAATATACCTCTACATTGCGAAGAACCTCTTCATAACGAATTTTCGACTATCAAGTAAAAGTATAAATACCTCAAATTAACGAATGTTGTCAACCAAAAACCTTTATACAAAGTTCCCACCAATGTATGACCATTATCTCACAGTATGTGATTCATGTCGCGACAGGTTTCGACACGCTTCTGTTCGTAGAACAACCATTGTTGTTTGATGGTTTACCTCTTTGTAACGAACTTTAGACCAACCTACCCTCTTGATATAACGAATATTTACTTGTTCCCTTCCTTGATTTATTGATTTATTATATTGAAGTTGCACTGTATTTAAAAAAAATTTTAAAAAATATACATATATATATATATATATATATATATATATATATATATATAGAGCGAAGCTGCTCCATGGCTACGTCACAATCACGCTTATGTATAATAATCCCCAGACAAACACACCAACTGTTTGGCCCCGAAGTAAGCAGAGCTCGTGTTATGGATGACCATACAGCGCACTGGGGGGGGGGGGCAGAATAAACATACATATGTACACACGAATATCAACAACCATGTCCCGAGAACAAACGTATGTGTTCATAACACAAATGAATGCCCCGGTCAATTTAAATTTTGTTATTCAGTTTTACCAACTCAAATAATGATTTCTGAATCCAAAAATATATATAAAGAAGCCAAGGATACTATCTAAAATAAACTAGTTTTGTAAACGTGACGCGTTCATTTTTTATCGACTAAAAAAATCGTTTTGAACTTACGACTTTTTCATTTAGAACGTTGCATTGTAATTATATTATAATGGTACCACAGAATCAAATGCTTTTTTAATCAGGTTCAGACGGTACTTTTGTAAATCAATCAAATCATTTTATTCGCACAAATAATAGTATATACAGGTGTAGGGTCAATAAAAATGTAAAAACAAAATAATTAAGCCATATTTCACCATCGAGGTATGAACATTACAATTTTATATTAATATTTTTCAGTAAAATAAAATACTTAAAACAATTCTTAAATCAATATTATTTGCCATTTATCATTAAAATAATCTTGTACAGAATAATTACATTTTTCTATTAATAAATATTTCAATTTTTGTTTGAACTCATTAAGCAATATTATTAATCTGCTTTATAAAATTTGGTAGTTTGTTATGGATTTTGGGAGCAATACCAAAGAAACTCTAATATAGCGTGGTTTTACGAGGTTGAGATCTAATTTTATGCTTTTAAAACACTCAAATTTGTTTAAGTTATTCTTAACAAATAAAACCGTTTCTAAGTTATACCATTTTCACTAGACTTCGCTCAATACCGACTGTCCGATGGTTCGGGTCGGCACGTTCGGTTCTGCAGCATTTGTTGAAAGACGAGGCCGGCGACTAATGCGCTTTATAGATAGTACTTTCAGATAGCTTTGTTATCGATCTTTCAACTACTGATGTTAGATATTGCTGCCCGCGATATTACCAGCCAGAATATGTGGGTGCCCGTAACGAGCCTTAGCTATAAAAGTTTATTTAAAAATATTTTCCTATTATTTTAGTTATTTGGATATTTTCTATTACCATGAATTTGTTGCAAAAATTTATATAATATTGATTCCTATTTTAAAATATCTATTGACTTACAAACTATCTTTAGAATATGCAATTTGAATGATGTCATATTTCACGTTTTTTTATAAGTATTAAATTTGTAAATAATTATTGAATTATATAACAAAAAGTTATTAGTTATAATTAATAAAAATGGGTTTTTGGTCTATTGTTAGTTGAATTTTATTAATTTAAAAGAAATTAGGATTTTAATTCGATAGTTGTTCATATTTGTTCAGGAATTTTTAATGGCGGCTGTATATGGTAACTGTTTTTGAAATATTGTGTTATTATGTAAAGATTTATACATTTGTATGTTATGACAGTATCCACTCTAGGTGTGCGGAGAACAAACAATAGAAAAACTTGCTAATCAGTTCAGTAAGGGGTGGCGATACGTGCGATGTGTGTTACTCAGTCATTTAAAGAAAGGGATTGGGGGAAGGCTAGTGACAGCCATACGGTCGGCAAAATAAGATGTCATCAATGACATATTACATATAGGCAAGTCATACCCAAACATTACCGCACAAAAAAACGGCGTCAACGTAACTATAGATACCTACCTGATATATAGAGTAATATAATTTGTGGGAGAAGGAAAGAATAATACGGTTCACTTGTTGTAAGAAAGAGATATCTATGTACTTCGTGACGTTGCTTCGCACTAATTGGTCGCGAGCGTACGTGGATTTTCGCAGTATATAGCGTTGTCTCTTTTACTCTTTTTTTTTGTATTGCCGTCATCTGTAGCGACGGCCAATTGGAGAAAAAGGTCGCGCAAGTGGGGCCCTGAAGGGGTCACTCACTGGGATTTACATAGCATTGATGGTGAATTCATAGCACTGAAGGTGCCCAAAATTGCAAAGAGAAATTAAATTAATTAGAATTAGAATAAGAATTTGCGGCCAGAAGGGCTTCGAGATCGTTTGACAGCTGGGTGGCTTCGTACGCTTGCGCATTCCTAGGGCTAGCGACTTTGAACCTCGAATCAAGGATGGGGGTAGTATACGAGACTCAAGCTCGAACTAAGGGATTGGGGGTCCGCGTTACTGTCCGCGTGATTTTGAACCACCTGCAGTTTGTGCAGGACGGAGGGTTGGGCGTGGGCAAAGATCGTTCGTTTGTTACGAAAGGACATTTTACTATGTCTACCTAACATCCTATTTAGTCGGTCTAAGTAGAGACGGGCGAGTTTTGTTACTCTATCTACGTGTGGCTTGAAAGAAAGCGTCTGGTCTAGGGTGACTCCTAAGTATTGCGCTTCCCCGGATGGGAATACCTAACATTCGAACATGGAGATTGTCGGCGATGCGACGGCGTTTGAAGTCGAAGTAAACCGCAGAACTCTTGTCTGGGTTTCACATCGATACGCCATTTTTGAAACCATACTCCGAGGGCGTTAACGGCCTTTTGGAGTCTGGTGATGAGGTGCGGGACACGGCGGCCTTTGGTGTAAAGGGTGGTGTCATCGGCAAAGAGGGCGAGTTCGACGCCTTTCGGCTGGATGGGAATGTCGTTAGTGTACACGGTGTACAACAGAGGGGTGAGGACTGAGCCTTGAGGGACTCCAGCCTTTATGGGACGAGGCGCGCAGAGCGTACCTTCATATTTAAAACGAAACGTACGATCTTTGAGAAATACCGCGGTTTTCCTGACTAGGCGATCCGGTAAGCCTATTTTATAGTTTATAAACGAGGCCGCTGTGCCAGACTTTATAGAAAGCCTCGGTTACGTCAAAGAAAACTGCGACAGTTTTATTATGCCGCGGATAGAAGCCGTCGAGTAGTACATCGTGTACTTGCTGGGGGCAAGAGTGTTTAGCGCGAAAGCCGAACTGATGGGGTCGTTTACTCCCACATACAAAATCATATTACATCTCGCTCTTCGAGTTTGTTAAAATGTATAGCCATGTTAATTTTAAAACGTAATTTTAAAAAGCAAAATAAAATAATAAATAAATAATAGTACTTAGCATGAAAAGAAACGTTTATTGTATCTTTGACAGTAACAGTGTAATTAGTACACTGTCTAAACGCACAAGAAGGTATTGGAATAAGTTTTGTTTGACGTTTAGCCGTGACACTGGGTTGCACAAGACTAAGGTGAAATGGCGGGCAATTGCCTTGCATTTGCGTTGCCATTATTGAGAGCGGACAACTTGTCTATGTGTAATATGTCATTGGATGTCATTAAATTCGTCTCAATTGCGGGAGTGACGTAGGGTATATTATTTCCAGGAATTATACGGAATAAGTTAAATAACAGGAATTATACGGGAATATTTATTATAATATAATAATAAAAAGAAACCGGTAAGAGGCTAAATCTCCATGAAATGGTTAATATCTTGATGTGAATACAAGCGAGAGACAATAGCCTTCCTCCCAATCCCTTTCTTTAAGTGTAATAAATGAAGTTTGACAATTAGTCACACATATTTAATTGGTTTAGTTCCGGTTATTGCTTCAAACAGATCGGATATTTCGACGGCGCTGTATATGTGTACTTAAACAGGGATAATCAAGTTATCCTGTGAGTGATTTGTTTTCATAGCACATCGGCTGGACCTTCGCAGGTTACTTTAGACGTTCCTAATACTAGATTTCGCTTTGCAAATTTTTGCATTATAAATACTATATCTATGCCTATGTTTGCAAAGCAAAAGCTTTAATTAAGGGTATCCTGAGTGACCGTTCGTATTCCCTGAGCGCGACCGGAGCCAGCGAGGGGGTGTATGTGCCCGATGGGAATGCTATATCTTGCTAGTAAATCATATTGATTAGAAGTCCACAAGTCGTGGCTTCATTAATTTTCAATATGAAGAGAAGTACATTATTCAGATAAGCAACGAATTTTAACAAACTGGATCTTTGTTCCGCACGATATTAATGTCGTAATAATTAAGGTTATTTTATTATTAACCTTTTCTCAAATAGCAATAAGAGTGAGTTTTGCCTAGCACAATTGTCCAGTTACAAGTACATTCAACATCACAATTGACTAATATTTAAAAAATGGATCCCGCGTATTATGCACAGTAATTTTTTTATTAGAAAGATTCTTAACGTTAACTATATAACTTTTGTGGGTAAATATTTATTAAGTTTAATTCAAATAATTGTTAGTTAGTGAATGTATTGAAAACGCTCGATGCAAAAGTTTGTTTTACATAATAATTTATTTCATTTGTATGACCACCTTCGTGGTTATAGTCCACCACCCCTGCCCGCTGCGGGTTGAAAAACGGTGCTAATAAAACGGACTTATTTTAGGCCACAAAATTTTTTTATTGCCATCTAAATTAATAACTCAGCCACAACCGACGAGCGTCTAAATGCTATCTTATCCACTAGTTAGCCACTAGTTCTATCTTAGCCACTAAAAATATGTTGTTACATGATGTTTTTGCTATAAAATTTTGAATTATCATCCAATTTCGATTATGGTGCTTCGCCGCGTGCTCCCGCACCACGCTCGCTCCGCTCGCTCGGCACGCGCATGCTATAAATGCAGTCTAACATTAACCTAACCCAAATATAATATTTAGTAGGCGTTGCAAAAAAGACGAATTAGTTTATTAGAGGCTATCTAATTTTCCCGTGGCTAAGTAATGAAATTAGAAGCTTGATCACGTGGCCAATAAAGAAATTTGTGGCTTGACTTATAATTTTCCCGTTGAATATTGACTCATTACCCTATTACTTCCTTTGATTTTACTGAAATAGCGGAAATACGTGACGCTCTAACATGTCCTCCTGGAGCAAAGGATCTGGTGCTCACGCCTTTTTATGCCGTATGTAATGGGAAAATCGGCAGATGGGACCTGAATTCTAAGGAACTTTCCCAAAATATAGTAATAATGAGGAAATGCAACTGTGAAAGTCGCTCAGCCCGTTGCCCGATTTTTTAATGTAAAAAGTAACCCGGTATGGTGGAAACTTTGAATAACTGAAAATTAGAAAGAGACCGATGCAATGCCGAGTAGCGCGAGCGAGATGGAATGAGGATTTTTTTTCTCGTGTCGTGAGATTGCGTCTAAGTCAGCTCGCAAGCTTGACACCATCTTCCGCCATTTTAGTTTAAGCAAAAATTACATCACGTTTAGTTTTAAAGTACAGATTGTTTAAATGTGTCCAAAAAGCATCACGTCATTTTTACTGTATATTATTTTAGTGGATGGTAATTACTACAGGGTCTGTGAATATTGTAAAAAGTATTTTAATTAGTTGATATGTGAATAAAGTTGGTAATAAAATTATATGTGGTCGTTTGAAATGTATCAACCTTGTTTGTTTTAAATATCCTCGTTTTACACAACTATGAAGTACAACGCTTTACCTGGATCTTAAGAAAGCGAAATACGAGTTATTAACATGTAATAATTTACTATTAAAACAAATGGATTCGGATTTCCATTCAATATCATCCGAGCAAAAATAGAATGAAAACCCAAAAATGGTATGAATATCATACCAGTCTTGATTTGCCCGGCCGCCCGACAACACGTCCAAAATGACTAATCGCTTGGTGCTATTGTTTGAAATTCGAACGCTCGGAGTAGTCGAAGCTACTTAAGGTCAACTTCCCTGTTTCAGCTACATAAGGTGAAACCTTGCGGCAAGCGAGAATCAGCTGTTATGGAATGATACACGATTTACATCTCAAATGATTTAATTTAGTTTCATAATCCCGTAATGTGTGGGTTAAATTTTATCTTAAAGTCTCATTATCTTTTTTTCTTTTTTTAATTTTACATTGGGATAGTGATTTGTAGATTAAATATACCATATTTCACCCCCTTAGGGAGCGATCAAGTATTACGTAACGAATTTGGGGGGAGGGGGGGTCCTGTAAAACAGTTCGATGCGTTATAGGGGCGGGAGGGGGTCTTTGAACTACGCGTTACGTAACATTGTCTTTTTTAACCTTCAAAACGGTCGCGTAGAAAGATTCTCTTACGCATTGTTTTAAACATTTTTTTTTTTCAAAATTTCAAATGGAATGAGTACTTGAAATTTGTTTAGCTAATTGCTTGCTTGCTTCATTATTCTACTAGGTAACAAAACGCTCCGGATGTCAGTAATGAAAGAATCTGAGTGGCTGGCAATCCCGTGTACAGAGAAGCAGTAACTCCAATAAAAAAATTTTTACAATCTACTTGTTTTAATTACGGCTGATTTTATTTTAAATGTTTTCGTTTTCGTTCGATCGTATTCTTAAATACGATTATATTTTGACAAATATATTTTTTATTTCAGTTAGGTTTATGTTTGTAATTGCATTGCCAAATGTAAAAATAAATTATTGAAAATTAAATTAATTATTTTATTTTAATAGCTTTATTAGTAAAACGCTAAAATAGGAGAATGCATGAGAAGAAAAATGGCGGATAAAGCTATTATAATTGTAAGGACAGGGCAAAGTCAGGACAGCGACGTAAATAAATGTTAATAAATAAATAAATAAAAAATTCGCAGTAAAAATTATTAGGACAAAAAAAGAAAAAAAACATTAGAAATCTCTTGCTTTTAAAAACTAGGCATTTAATGTGTTAAAAAATAATATTAACGCAATTAAAACAATAACAAAGGTATTTTAGTGACATTCCGGTACTTTACGCCACATAATTGTGAAATTTAGGTAAATATGGTCACTTGGTGTTTATGTAACGTTTTACTAGGGGGAGGGAGGGGTACAGAAAAACGTTACGGGGCGTTACATGGGGGGATGGGGGGTCAAAAATCTCCAAAAATTGCGTTACGTAATACTTGAACGCTCCCTTAAGTCTCCGACATTGGTGATCAGACACTTTGTATAAAATTCTGTTTATTTGCTATCGAGAAATTTTGACATCACTGGTCCGATCTACGAAATCGGTCGTCAGCAGAAAGTTACACTTGTCTGAAGTAAATAGGAGTGTAAAAAGTAGCTTAAAACTCCTACAGGATCAGTAGCATAGTAGTCACAATTCCTCCTGCAATCATCACATTTCTTGCAGACAGTGATGACCATCGTGTAGAGACGGGCGGGTACCCGGTTAATACCTCCTCGTACTAGAATAAGTGGGCAAATGAAATAAAACGTTTTATCAAAGATCCAATTAAGCTATACCTCAATAAGTGTCACCTAGAATCAATTATATTTAGATATTTCTACTGTGTACTGGAGAGCTTGAGAATTTTATTTTATTTTATTTACATCTTTTAGGAAAACTTACAGCTAGGTTTAATTATATATAAAGTAAATAGGAAAAACAGGGCCAATAACAAGTTTCCACATATAGGACGAACAATAGGAAGGTAGTCACAAGATATTATCTAGTAGGTACCTAATACAAAAAATCCACACGGTAACATTCAATAACAAATCAATTAGAAGAGCAGACAATTAAATAATAACAAAATGACTGTTGAAAATCAATTAAACAATCATGCCCTTAGAAGTTTAAGAAGAAGTCTTTAGCGAGGGCCGCCTTAACACCCCGGATACTGCTTTCAAACAAATCAAAGTTGTCTAGTCTGCGCGCTACTTTGTTTACAAGGTTGCCTGCACGAGTAATGAATGAGTTTTGTCTGTAATTGGTACTTGCGGTAGGTACGTGTAGAAGTGTTGGATTTGTATATAACTTAGAATGGTGGGGAAGCAAATAAAGCAGGGTTTTTGAATATACCATTTTTATTCCGGATTGTCAAAAGAATACATGTGTAGCCCCGAGCGTGGAGCAAGACGCAATGGAAATTAAGCTCATATTCATAAGTTAATTTCAAAATATGAGCTTTATTATTTCTTCTTATGTCTTACAAACCTTTTTTTATAGACAGCGGCGACATTCCGATGCGCCCGTTACGCTTACGTCAGAACCAAGGGCCTCAAAATGATTGTCAAGATAGCTTACCAACTTTGTCACTAATAGCCCAGTCGAATTAGGATTTGACATCGATAAAATTATAAGTAGCAATTTTCCTTCGGAACTCGTTTGGGGGGGTCACTGGCAGTCTACATTTTGGTTTTCGGGATTCGCTCCCTGTTGCGTCATCCGCCATCTTGAATTTGAGGGTGAATTTTTGTTTATTGAATAGACCGTTTATTTTCAGGTTTATACGGAAAAAGGTCTTTACCAAAGTTGTTCGGAATTTAATTTCCTACAATTTTTGTTACGACCATTTTTCGTGTAAGATTGGAAATAAACGACTTATTGAATAAACAAAAATTCGCCCTTCAATTCGAGATGGCAGATGACGCAAGGGTGTGAGTCCCGAAAACCGAAAAGTAGACTGCCAGTGACCCCCCCAAACGATTCCCGAAGGAAAATTGCTACTTATAATTTTTTCGATGTCAACCCCGTTTTTCATCTAATTCGACTGCGCAATAAGGATTATGGCTGGTTTACACGCATTAAGTGGTTAAGCTGGTAACTAAATTTAAAGTTAAAAGTTGCGTGTAAACATTCAGTTAAGTGACAAGTGGTAACTTAAAATTTAGTACACAATTGATTCAGTAGATTAGGACTCGTTCTATTTTTCGTATAAGTAGGTGGGCGGGGCTTCTCACTTAACACGTTTGAACGTGATTTGTCAGTTAAGTGCATAAGTTGACAAAGCGGGTGGCGGCTCTTATTTATTTCGTATTAACTCCATTTTTAAAAATGTCGGAGTGGAGTTTTGTTACAACTTTAAAATTTGTAGAAGAATATTTAAAATAATGTGTGAATTACACGAGTTACAAATATTTTGAAAAAAATATATTCTTTATAAATATGGTTCTATATAAATAAATTATAGAGATTTCAATTTCCGAAACAAATTATTTTCTGAATTTTTCCAAAATCACGTTTACCACATATCTAAGTACAGAATTGACGAATTCCTTGACATTCATCTCTGCTCATCTTCATTGAACTTATGAACTTAACTACTTAATCCGTTTGGACACACAAGTGACATGGAGTAACTTAAAATTTAGTTACCAACTCAACTACTTAGTACGTGTAAACCGCGCTTTAATCCAAGTCAATCACAAATTACGGTTCTGATGTAAGCACCGTCACGGTACCTTTACTTTTTGGATCTTTTTATAGTATTCTGCGACCATACACCAAAAAAGTAGTGGGCGCGCGCTCGTGGATGGAACTTCTGTATAAAGTAATACAATCAAAACTGCACAGGAATTTAGTATTTTATGACATCCCTCTTCTTTACCTGTGTACCCGCATGCTAGGGGATGACGACACTAGAGGACATTCGAAACCGAATCTGAGCCAGTACTAATGCTTGGTTGAGAAACAAACTTTCTAAACTGTGAAAGCGTTTACAATTAAGCTATTTTTTTCTTCTATTTTGTTTCACATGTAAAATGTGTCTTATCTGCATTTTTATTTACGGAGGAGCTTTTTTAAGATCGCTACGTAAGTAAAGAAATTAGATTCGTCACCTTCGTCTTCATCGTCACTCTATCAGGTGATATAGAAGACAAACGGCTAATCCTTTTTCAATAAAAAAAAATGTGCCTGTTTGCTCGTTGAGTTCCTCGTCCCGATGAATGTCTAAAGCGTCATTGTCACTAAAGTACGTCTTCTTATGGTAGCGTCGGGTGACGGGTCGCTCACTTCCCTCTAATATGGTTGAGGAGGGCGATGGCTGGATCCCGCGTTAACTCGTGAACGGGTGCCGTTTGAGGGTGTTCGTCGTTTGGATACTTGGGGGGAGGGAGACTTGCCGAGCTAACAGATGCAGATAAGAATAACTTCGTATAGATATAAAGAGACTGTAAATTTATTTTGAAATTGATGGCGTGAAATTTCTCGCCAGTTTTTTTTCACGAAGGTTTCTCCGAACTGGTGGAAGAGTCATGTTTTATTTGGCGTCAATAAGAACAAGTAACTGTCAATGTTGAGAAATAAATATTTCATTTCATTTCGTTTCACTGTTTGATTATAAATAAATCCCCAGACAAAAACCACAACTATATGACCCCAAAGTAAGCAGAGCTTGTGTTATGGATGACCATACAGCGAACTGGGGGGACCCAGAATAAACACATATATACTAATAACGATTATGACTAACAATTATGACCCAAGAACAAACATCTGTGTTCATCACACAAATGAATGCCGCGACCAGGACTCGAACCTGGGACCTTCGGTGTATGAGGCAGGGCTACTGACCACTACGCCACTCGGCCGTCAAACTGCTAGATGTTCATTTATTGCCTTATTTGTGTGAGCGTTTAGAAAAGTAACCAGTAGTGTTGTTCATTCTTTTTTTAAATGTGAATTTCCATAATATTAGCGTCATGTGTAGAAGTCTCCATAAAATAGTTGATCTCCAGAAAATTATTTATTACTCACTGGAGTCCTTATACTTGGCTGTATAGCTTTTGCCTCAGCCGGCGAGTTTGAGATAAAAACGTAACTTGGAAACGAAACCGTTTCGTTACTTTTGGACTTGCCACTTGTGTGTGTGTGTGAGTGCCTTGGTTTCGTTCTGATGATTTGCGATTCTTTCAGTTATTCTATTCGACCAAGGATTCCGATAGATTGCGCTTACGACGACTTATTGCTGTGATTTTTGGAATAGGTTTGTCTTGATAACGTTATCATGGCAGACAGAATTACACGCATTCAATGCATAAATTGTAGGGAGGCATTAAGTTATTGATGAATATTTACGTGTCATTATTATCATGGTTGGTTGGAGATAGTAGTAATTACCTATGTAAATGTAGATAATTTGAAATCATGACCTAAAAATGATTACTTATTGAAAATGCAATTATTATTGTTCCTAGACATACTACATAATATACATTTTTTTAAAGTGGAGCTGGATTTTATGTCCTACAGTTTTATTTATTTATTTCACAATTTATGTACGCACAGTAGTAAAAGGAAGTTAAACACAGTGATTTAAAGTAAGTATGAATGAATGAATGAATGGAAGGTTTATTTGCAACTATTAATATTAAAGATTACAAACATATTTCAACAAAAGGAACTTAAATTAAAAAAAAAATAAAAAAAATTATACAATAAAAATTAAACGAGAAAAGGTTTACATATAATAACAGAATAGTGCAAAAGGCCATAGCTCAGTGGTGTTATTTGCTCATAGAACAAATCACTGATTTTCAGCTATCACCTGAGTAGCAAGGTAGCTGCGCAAGTAATTTGAAGTTTACACATTTTATACATTATTATTTCCTAAACTAAAATACACATACTTAAAATTAATACAATAAAAACCACGAATAAACAAAAATATACGTTGAGAAATACAATAAAAATATATCATAAATAGCTTATCAACATATCAAAAGGAAAAAGAAATCACCATGCCCATGAACGTACCGTGCTAGTGGCGAGAGGACCGGCTAGAGGGACACAATCTCCCACTACAAGGATTTTTGTAAGTCAAGAAGATGTGCATTAAAATATTTTTTAAACGTAAATTTATTAGTAAGTTTCCTAATAGGGGGAGGTATGTCATTCCAACACCTCGTCGCCTGATAGCGGAAACTACCCTCAAAAGCTACCGTTCTATGCTTATGATTTTCCAGCGGCATGCGAGCATTCCTTAAACCATGCACGGGACGATGCAAAGGTAAGTTTCCTGAAAAGATACTCGGGGCTCCTCCAATGCACAACGCCGAACATAAGCGATGCAAGATGGAAATGCCTACGTGATTTCATGTTTAACATGGATGCATTATTTAGATACGGCGACATGTGCGTGCGAGGCGGAACCGCATAACAAAATCTATAGCACGCATTTTGCACTCGCTGTAACATGCGCTGATGAACGGAGAGTAAACGCGGACCATAAACCAGATCACCATAGTTAAGTCTGGAAAGGATAAGGGCTTCACAAAGGGCAATCCTTGTCCGTTCACTGAGCAAATGCCGAATCTTATAGAGGATTTTTTATCTAAAAAAACAATTTCTAATTAACTGTACAATATGTGTTCCAAATCGCAACTGACTGTCCATCATTATGCCCAAATTTCTTGCTTCTATTACCGATTCTATGGGTTCGCCAGAGATACGTATGTCTGGCTTATTCCTGCAAATCCTGGTGATTTGAGACTTTGTACCCAGAATCATAAATTTGGACTTTGAAGGATTGATAGCGAGAGAATTTCTGTTCGACCATCCAGCAATCCTATCAAGATCCTCGTTCATTCGCATGGTCGCTGTTTCAACCTTTTCAGGTGGAACAGAGATGTACAACTGGACATCGTCCGCGTAACAGTGGTAATGGCAATACTTGATCTCTCGGACCAGGTCTGCGGTGTAAATAATGAACAGCAACGGGCCCAGTATCGAACCTTGTGGAACTCCACGTCCTATAAGTCTGAGATCAGATGTTATGTAAGTCCCGTCACTCCTCATTACCCTCACAGCCTGGCATCGGTCGGTCAAGTAACTGCAAAACCACTCCATCGATTGTCTGTTCAGACCATAATAAACGAGTTTTGAGAGTAGAAGATTAATATCTAAACAGTCAAAGGCACGGGTGTAGTCCAAAAGAGTTAGGATAGTTCCTTTCCCAAGATCTTGTTCGGTCAGAATATTATCAGTGACATCCAAAACAGTTGTCACCGTGCCGCGTCCCTTACGAAATCCCGACTGCTGACAAGGAAGTATATTATTAGCTTCCACGAACTGACTAAGCTGAGAATAAACTACTTTTTCCAAAACTTTTGAGTTGAAAGGCAACATGCTAATGGGTATTATATCTTTTATCTGACTAGGATGTTCAACTTTAGGCAGTGGGGTTACTAAAGCTAATTTCCATTGCCTAGGTACTGTACGAGTGAGAATCGATTTATTGATAATTGCAGTAATAATTTTTAACGTACGCGGCAATGTCAAAATAATCAAATCTTTACTGATTCCGTCACTTCCTGCTGCATTTGAATTAATAGAAATAATAAACTTGGAGACATCCTCCTCGGATATAGGTTTCAGATCGAAAATTGTACAACCAAATCTGTTTTTTCTAAAATGTTCTAGATCTGAATCAGAAATATTACCTATTCCAGGAACATTAAGAAAGTGTTCGTTCAAATTATTTGGATCAATAAGGCTATCTGGAAGGCATTCCGACTTTCCTGGATCAACCAAAATACTTTCTTTCAGATTTTTCCAGAATATTTTACTATTGTTAAGTTTGGCATTGAGATGGTTATCGAAGTATGCCTTTTTTTCATAAAATATACTGCGGTCGGTCAGCTTTTTTAAATCCTTGTAATATTGTTTACGTGTTGCAGACTTCGTTTGGCGAAAAGCATCAAAGGCCTTGTTCCTTAAATCTATCATGAGCTTAACCGTGCTCGTAATCCAGGGAAGTGATTGTTTTGGTTTAGTTTTTACTTTTTTTATGGGTGCATGTTTTTGAAAAAGTGTAAGGAGCAAACGATTTAATTCTTCGACCATTAAGTTGACATCTTCAATTTCGGAGACCGCTTCCCAGTTCACTATCTCAAGGTCCCTGTTGAACTTCTCCAAATCTGTATCCTTGATCGGCCTGTAAGTTACAAATCTTGATGGTACTTGTTTTTTCTTAAGAGTCAGAGTAGCTGCCACTAACGCATGACCTAGTTTTCCAGTAATATTAGCAACAGTCACCTCTCTTACTGCAGTATTAGTACAGATAAGATCGATCAGGGTTGCACCACTGGAGGAAAAGTGTGTAGGCTCCGACACCACCTGGTTCAAGTCCATACACTGTAGGAAGTTGATAAATTTTTCAGAGCTTTTATTATTATAATTAAGCAAATTAATGTTGAAATCTCCCATAACGATGGTGCAATCGAAATTTGAAAAATGCGACACCGACATGGTTAAGTCATTTATGAAGGTTTCAACATTCATCCACTGCGGCCTGTAAGCCGTGCCAATTATTATGTTGTAACCATTTGACCTAGTTGACAACCACATCTGTTCAATGGTACTGTCAGGACACTTTTCGAAGCGTACCCGAAGGTCGCGTTTAACATAAAATGCGACGCCACCACCGCGACCACTACACATGTGCTGAGGACGAGGTGTGTTCTTTAGACGATATCCAGGCACTGCGGTAGCTCTCGCCAGCTGACCCTCGGGAATCCAGGTCAAATTCAAATTCAAATTCAAATATTTATTTCTCAAAATTGACAATTACTTGTTCTTATTGACGTCAAATAAAACATGATTCTACCACCAGTTCGAAAAAAACCTTCGTGAAGAAGAACTGGCAAGAAACTTCACGGGTATATTTTTTTTCAAAATAAATTTACAGAGTCTCTTTATGTCTATACAAAATTATTCTTTTCTGCATCTGTTAGCTCGGCAAGTCTCCCTCCCCCCAAGTATCCAAACGACGAACACCCTCAAACGGCACCCGTTCACGAGTTAACGCGGGATCCAGCCATCGCCCTCCTCAACCATAGGTCTCATTTATTGCCACAATGTCTAGGTCAAAGCGATCCATAGCAACTAAAAAATCATCATGACCCGTATTAAGCGAACCTGCGTTATAAAGCCCTAATTTTAAAAATTTTGTTTTAAGAGATATCTATGTAGCACAAATTACGATCTATTGAATTAAAATCATAATAAAAATAAAAATTGAGCAGTGACAACGAGCATGTGGCTGTATTGTAGTAGAATGATAAGGAAATTTATACCATTACTAACAAGATAGAAAATACGGTATAAAAATATATGAAGAGCTACTTATTCTAACCAATAAGTATGAAATTTCTCAAAAAGAAATTAAGGAACACACTGTAGCTATGGACAATTTGATTGAACTGTCTAAATATAATCATGACCGCTTTGAGTCCCTTACTAATTATTATGAAAGTAATTCAAATAATACTACATCAGATTGTCCTCTGCCAATATCCAGTCAACCTGAGGAGCCATATGTCACTAAGCATGTAGTATCAAACTCAGGTAGTAGCTTAGATAAGAAGTCAAATAAAAGTGAATTAAATATAATTATGTATAGCGATGAACTTGGTAAGAACATGGGATTGCAACTTACTCGGTGTGTTGGGGGGCCAATAACTAATTATTGTTACCCCGGTGCTTCATATTATGACATAGTTGATAAAATTACATCCCGTACATTTAACCCTAATACAATATTGATTATATTAGTAGGCAGATGTAAGCAACTAAGTAGGAAAACAATGACAGCATGTTTTGCTAGATTGAATTGCAGGCAGAATATTAGTAAAATTATTTTGTTTGCATTTCCATTTACCCAGAACCCCTCAGAAAATAATATGAAGCATCGACTAAATATAGATGTACAAAATATGACATGTCGTCATAGTGAAAAATTTCAGTTTATTGATTTAAATACATTTATTAACAAGCCATATATGACCAATGATAGGTACAATTTGTACAGTAATGACCTACGACATATAGCATACTCGCTATCATATATTTTATTCATAACAGTCATTAGCAGTCACTTTATACTTTTGACCCGTTGGAATGTAATATTCCAAAACATAGTATTAGAAATAATTTAAACATAAGTTAGTGACAATAGATAATACATCTAGCACCAGTATTCTAAGTAGTAATTTAAGCAATAAAAATGTAAAAAATAATTTTCTGAACATAGTCCATCAAAATATGCAGGGCATTGATGGTAAGGAATTACAGATCGAACTATTCATAAACTGTGAAAATATTCATATACTATGTATCACAGAGCACTGGCTCACACAGTGTCAAATTATGTCTTCTTATAAGAATCATGTAATTGCTAGTTCATTCAACAGAGAACAAACAACTTGCGGCGGCTCAATGATCATCACTCATAAGAGCCTAACATTTAAAGAACGCACTGATATTGTAAGTCTGTCTGTTGAGCGATCAGTTGAAATAGCCTGTATTGAGATAGGGAATATTGTTATAATAAGTGTATACAGACCCCCATCCTCACCATTTGAAGTATTTGAGAGCACTATGGATGAGGTATTACATAGAGTAAATAACAAAAACAAAGAAATAATTATTTGTGGCGATTTTAATATTGATTTATTAGTAGAGACATCACTAAGTAAACGATTCTTGAATCTTTTTAATTGTTACAATCTAAAAAATCTCTTCTTAGAGCCTACGCGAATCACAGCGACCTCAGCCACATGTCTTGATAACATTTTTACAAATTTAATGCCATGTACAAAGTCAGTAATTAATAAACTACAATCAGATCATAGTGGGCAGTTGGCCACTTTTGATATTGGGCTAAAAAAGACTTTAAAAAGAGAAATTACCTTTATACCCATGAATGAGAGACGGCTTGAAACATTTAGGAAAAATGTATTTGAAAAAACATTTAAATTAGATTACTGTGCAGATCCTATTACTCAATATAACTCTATTCATAATATAATTAAAAATGAATATGACTCTGTTTTTAAAAAAAAGAAAATATGTATAAATAATAATTTATTTAGGTTTAGTGACTGGGCAACAGTGGGAATATGCAGAAGTAGAAATAGATTATATGAATTGTACAGTGAAAGAACTTATAATCATAATAAGACATTTTATGAATATGTTAAAAAGTATTCAAAATTATTTAAACGAGTTTGCAGTGTAGCTAAATCTAATTACATTAATAATAAAATTAAATATAGTACTAACATTTCAAAAACTGCATGGAATATAATTAATCAGGAAACTGGGAAAGCAAAAGAACCACACACCAAATATAATTTAAAAATTAATGATAAAGTGTTGTCAACTGACAAAGAAGTTGCTGAAGCATTTGAAAATTTTTTTACTGCCATCCCTGTGTCAACTACTTCGAGTATTAATTCATGTTCCACTCTTGCACAGTCACTGCTAACGGAAAATGTAAATTCATGCAATATTGATTTTATTTTTAAACATGTTACTGTTCCACAAGTTTTAAATGCATTTAAAAGCATTAAAGTAAAAAATACTGCCGATTTAGATGGGATTTCTGTTAAAATTATTGAATCTGTCATTGATGGTATAGCCCCGTACTTAGCCAGTATATTTAATGACTGTGTTGATAATGGTGTTTTTCCTGATTTAATGAAATTGAGTAAGGTCATTCCAATATTCAAAGCAGGTAGTATGTCTGACCCTAATAATTTTAGACCTATATCTATACTACCAACGCTCAGTAAGATTTTTGAAAAATTAATTTTAAATCAATTACTTTCTCATTTTTACGGTAATAGTTTAATGAATTTTAAGCAGTTTGGTTTCACGCGGGGTCGTTCAACAACCGATGCCGGTGTTGAGCTCATAAAACACGTATTCAGCGCCTGGGAGGAGTCGTGTGATGCTATTGGTGTCTTTTGTGACTTGTCCAAGGCGTTCGACTGTGTGGATCATACTACTCTACTCATGAAACTGCACCATTACGGCATTAAAAACCGAGCGCTTGCCTTGATTAAATCATATATTTCTAATAGAAAACAGAAAGTTGCAATAAATGGAGAAAAATCATCAGGATCGGCAGTGACAATGGGTGTGCCCCAGGGCTCAGTTCTTGGTCCTTTCCTATTTTTAGTTTATATTAATGATCTGCCATCGGTCGTTAAGAATCAATGCGAGGTCATATTGTTTGCTGACGATACTTCCTTCTTGTTTAAAATCAAAAGACAAGAAATTGACTATCGAGCGGTGAACAAATGCATCTCCAACACAGAGCAGTGGTTCTCAGCTAATAATTTGCTCCTCAATGAAAAAAAAACGAAATGTGTTAAATTTACATTGCCAAATGTCAAACAGGTAAACACAAACATTGTAGTTAAGAGCCAGGAACTGACTCCTGTAAACTCAACTGTATTTCTGGGCATAACCTTAGACGCCAAACTGCAGTGGGGACCGCATGTTGATGGTTTAGCGAAAAGGCTTGGCTCTGCCGCATATGCTGTTAAAAAAATTAGACAAATTTCAAATGAAACAACTGCTCGATTAGTCTATTTTGGTTACTTCCACAGCCTCATGACATATGGTATTCTGCTGTGGGGGAGTGCTGCCGACATCGATGCTATATTTATTCTGCAGAAAAGGGCTGTTCGCGCAATCTATCAGCTCGGTCCAAGGGTGTCACTTAGAAGTAAATTTAAGGAAATAAATATTTTTGGAGGTGGTGACGCAATAAAACCAAAAACCTTTTAAATTCACTCAGTCTATTATTTTCAAACACTTAAACGTAGTTACATAAGTCAGTATAATAAGTCCTTATCTTATGTAATACAAGTTGACCTAGCGAGGCGGTGTTGCGCAGACGACTGACTGCCTAGAACACGCGGCAGTCCAGTCTGGGGTTTTGCTGACTTTTCTAACAATGTATAGCCGCTACATCACACCCCTTCTTTTTAAAAAAAAAATTTATAAACTATCTTTACCAAAAAAAATTTATACAATTCAACAAACAAACATCCTGTATCTCGTAAGTGCTATTGCATTTTAATTATACCTTGGAGAGAACAAAAACAAAACAAAAAATTTTTACCAGTTTTTAAAAAATATGACTCCATAATATTACCTTACACTAAACTTATTACCGAAGTGTACCAGATGACGTTGATTCGACATGATTGCTGAATCTGTGTTTACATTACGGGTCACTAGGTCTGATATCGCATTCCAAAGCTCAATGCTCTTTGTTTCTTACAATCTATTTATAGAACAAAATATGTTAAGGCGATGCTTCGTAACAAAATATGTTAAGGCGATGTTTCATACACAATGTACCTGTAATTGAATTATTTTACAAAAATTTGAAATAAGAAATTAGCAACAATAATTATTTATAAGTTGTTTGAAATGGGTACAAAATTAATTACACGTAATTTAAAAAATATCACTTATACAACACAAAAAAAATAACATTTTGCGGATACCTATTTTTCAAGGGCCGACTTGATGTAGGTACTTGACCTAATAATAATCATTAAAATATTAAGGGTATATTGCCCGAGAGGCCGGTCTGCAATATAAAAAAACGTCCCTTAGGACTCACCTTGCCTCCTCTCGCGACAATAGCCAAAAAAAACTCCCTCATCGGCCGACCTGTATCGGCTTATACCGTGCCGCTTGCGTCACTAGCTGCTTTCCACATGGCTCTTACTCTGTTATCCATCCAGCTTCGAGTGTTTTTACGACATTTTTGAATGCAATAGTACACGAAAATTAATACCATCATTATGAATACTGCAAATACAATTGCTCCGAAAAGCTTAACGTGCGTTATTATTTCATTAGTACTGGCGTTATTTGCACCATTTTGTGCTATGATTATTTCTTGTTCTTTACTATACGATTTACCCATTTTTGGATTGAACAAAATGTTATATACGTGTTACTACGTTAAATTCTTTTGCAATTAGAATAATGTATGATTAATAACTATGTGAACTCATCTATTTTATTTCATCCAACATCAGCAAATCGCACCGGCTGCTTAACTGCGCGGCCACTGCGCGTGGTTAAAGGTTTAGGCGGTAGCGATTTTTGTACCTGTGGAACATCATTAAAAAATTTTTTACTATTTGAGAACATAGAATTTCTATTTCCATCATTGGGATCTGCTTCATATAAGCAGTAAGCGGGTTTCACTCTATCTATGGAAACGGTTGTTCGACGGCCCCCTATTTCAATGGTCATACTCTTTGGTGATCTATTTATCACAAGATACGGTCCACTATAACTAGGCATCAATGGCCTTTGCACTAAATCATTTCGTACGAAAACATGACTACATGATTTTAAATCTTTATGAACGAAAATTGTACCAGAATCGCTATTTTCTCGTGTCTGGGGCCGGAGACTTTGTATAATATTGCGTAATTTACCTACGTATTTTTCTTGCGACGTTTCTGCGTTCGCGCAATCGACATAAAAATCGCCAGGCAAGCGTAACGTGTGCCCTAATACCATTTCAGCTGCGCTGACGCCGCTGTCGCTACGACATGCTGCACGTAGCCCCAGCATGACCGTTGGCAGTTCATCAACCCATGACCCATTTTTATTCTGTAATAAACGTGCTTTCAAAGCGACCTTCAGAGAACGATGTAATCTTTCTACCTTGCCGTTACTTTGGGGATGGTACGCTGTGGTTCGGAATTTATTAATGCCTAATACTTTCATAAGTTTATTAAATAATTCACTTTCAAATTGCCTCCCCTGATCGCTAGTTAACCTACTTGGGCATCCAAAACGGCAAATCCAGTTTTCATATATTATTTTAGCGACGGTCTCGGCTGTTATATCGCTGACCGGAACGGCTTCCGGCCAGTTTGTAAATCTATCTATCATCGTAACTAAGTACCTATGCCCTTCCTGCGTGGTCGGCAGGGGGCCCACGATGTCTACGTGTAAGTGCTCGAACCGTTCTGCTAGTGTAAAAGTACCTAATTTAGAATGTGTGTGCCTATGCGTTTTTACCTTTTGACATTGTATGCACGCTCGGGCCCATACACTGATATCTTTATTCATACCCGGCCAGTAATATTTATTCGTAATCATTTTACGCGTTGTTCTAATTCCGGGATGGTTATTACTATGTACGACATTGAAAGCCACATTTCTGAACTGCTGAGGCAGGTAGGGTCTCACACGGTTCTCTGAAGTTTCGCAATAGATCGCACTATTACACAGTGGTGATTGTAGTTTTTTAAGCACTATATTACCTTGAGATTCCGTCAGCATTTCTGCAAGCTTATCGTCTGTTTCCTGTGCCCGGGCGACTTCGTCGAAATCTAAAACGGTCGGACAAACAATGGTCTCTATAACTCGGGACAATGCGTCAGCAACTGCATTTTCGTTACCTTTGACGTATTGTATATCGCTCGTAAATTCGCTTATATACAATAGTTGTCGTGCTCGCCTGGGCGTCTCTTTATTATCTGAACCTATTTTAGAAAAAACGTGTGTTAATGGCTTATGATCCGTCATTATGGTGAGCTGCCGGCCTTCTACCATGCTGCGAAAATGTACTATGGCCAAGTATACTGCCAATAGCTCTCTGTCGTACGTGCTATATTTCTTTTGAGCCTCCGACAATCTTTTGGAAAAATACCCCAGCGGCTTCCAGACTCCTTTAACCTTATGTTGGAGGACTGCGCCGACGCACGAGTTTGACGCGTCACACATTAAATACAGCGCACCTTCGTCTCCCGGATGTGACAAGGTCACCGCGTTTTCTAAAGCTAACTTACATTGCTCGAAGGCGGCTATCGACTTATCCGTCCATTTAATCTTTGATTTATCCTTCTTTTTGGCGCCATGCAGGAAGTTGTTCAAGTCGGCCTGATGATCTGCCGCACGCTCTAAGTGATTCCTGTAAAAGTTAACCATACCTAAAAAACGGCGGAGCTGTTCGATTGTTTCAGGTCTGGGGAATTCTTTGATAGCTTCCACCTTGCTCTTCATGGGTTTGACACCTTCCGCGCTCACTTCGTAACCTAAAAACTCTATATTATACTTACCAAGACTACACTTCGCCAGATTAATGGTTATGCCGAACTCTTGAAACCTGGCAAAGACCTGTTTAAGGTGCTCTCTATGTACGTCATGATTCGTACTAGCTACGATGACGTCATCAATGTAGGAAAATAAATTAGAGCTCTCACGCACTTTGTTATTTGTACTCTTACCCTCATCCCCAAGGGTGCAGGTTTCGATTCCCTGCAGCACGCTATTATTCATGAATCTCTGGAACGTTTGGGCCGCATTCCGCAAGCCGAATGTCATTCTTGGAAATTCGAAAAGACCAAACGGCGTTATAATGGCGGTTTTCTCTACGTCTTCCGGTGCAATGCTAATATTATGGAACGCTCTGTTAATATCTAACCGGGAAAAAACACACTTACCTGCCAATCCATATGTGAAGTCCTGAATTCTCGGAATCGGGTAGCGGTCTGGCTTCGTGATCGCGTTGAGTGCACGATAGTCTCCGCAAGGCCTGATCTGGCCGTCCTTCTTTGGTACTACATGCAACGGGCTTGCCCATGGACTCTTTGATGGCCTGCAAATACCTAATTCTTGCATTAACCTAAACTCGTCCCTAGCGATTTTATATCTTTGCGGCGGTAATGGTCTTACTTTAGCAAAAACCGGGGGGCCAGTAGTCTCTATATAATGTACGATACCGTGTTTACTGGGCTCCTTAAAAGAAATTGGTTTCGTTATTTCTGAGTATTGTTCTAGAAGCTCGCGATATGGGTTGTCATTTTGAATACTCGTTATCGCGGGCTCGTTATACAAAACTAATATACCTTGCGTATCTAATTTAGTGCGGCCGTCCAACAACCGTCTATTGTATAAATCAACTACTAATTCGTGTGCCTTTAAAAAATCTGCCCCAATTATGGGTTGTTTTACGTCAGCTATAATAAAATTCCATCTAAAACTACGGCGTAAACCAAGATTAATTTCTAACGATATTACACCATAAGTTTTTATTTCCGTATTGTTCGCAGCATACAGTTTATACGGGCATTCGCTTGCCTTTCTTTTGTCCGGCACTTTATTCACTGGAATCACTGACACGTTAGCCCCGGTATCGACCAGGTACACTAAGCCGGTTTTCTGTTCTCGGACGCATAAGCGGTGATTGCCCGCAGCACAGTCGCTCACCGTCGCTGACTGTACTGCAACTAGTTTTCCGAATCCAACCGCGCTGACTGTCCATTCACCCAGCCACAGGGTTGTTCGCATTGCGTTGCCTTTTCTCTGAACCGGAAATGATGACGACACAGCCATGCTCGGTTCCCTGCTTCCCGATGTCGTGACGCTGTCCTGCTCCTGGGTCGCGATCTCCACCGACCTCCGTCATAGCTTCTGTCCTGCGGTCGTCCGTAGCTCCTGCCTCGCGACCGGATCTCTTCGATCTCCCCGCGGAGTTCCTTTAGCTCCAGGGACATGTTGCGCATGTATTTGATCATTTCCGACTCCATGTCGGTAGCTGCAGGCGCAATGCTGGAAGCTGCTACCGCTGCTACCTGACCGTTGCCTAAATTCTCCAGGATCTTGTCTGCCATGGGTGCCAGGCTGTCCAAACCCACGTTTCCACTCACTGTGAGTACCGCTCTAACGCTGGGCGGCAGGTGACTTAGCCATAATTTTCTTAGGGGCTCCTCCGTTATGCCGCAGTTGTTTGCCAAATCAGCCATTTTTCTTAACAATTGTGATGGCTTTTGCGTGCCCAGGTCCATGTCATTCACTAACCTTTGAAATTGTGATTCTGCACTTTCTTCAAACACTGTTAGCAGGCGCTCCTTAATTGTCTCGTATTTCTCGGTTGCCGGCGGAGATTGCACTATGTCGCTAACTTGCCGCAACGCTTCTTTACTTAACTTTGACAAAACTAGGTCAAATTTGACGCTGTCGCCTTGTTTTTGTGGTGCCATTATGGATTCGAACCGGCAAAACCACATCCTGGGCATATCTGGCCAAAATTCCGGGGTTCGCATTTGAACCGTGACCATTGAAACGTCTCCATTATTTTCCGCCGCCGTCGGTTCGGCCTTGGGCACCGGGTTTTTAGCCCCACTAACACCTGGCGTCGATAACATTTTAATATTCACTTTATATTTCTTAATAAACAATATTCACTCTCGCTAGGTTCGCGCGTCACCGTGAGTCGTCTTCTTGATCACGTCGGGGTCACCAATTTGGAGGTGGTGACGCAATAAAACCAAAAACCTTTTAAATTCACTCAGTCTATTATTTTCAAACACTTAAACGTAGTTACATAAGTCAGTATAATAAGTCCTTATCTTATGTAATACAAGTTGACCTAGCGAGGCGGTGTTGCGCAGACGACTGACTGCCTAGAACACGCGGCAGTCCAGTCTGGGGTTTTGCTGACTTTTCTAACAATGTATAGCCGCTACATATTCTTACCTTCCATTCACAATATATTTTAGAAAATTTAATGTATGTTAAAAAGAACATAACCTTGTTCAAAAGAAAAAAAGATCTGCACAATGTTAACACAAGAGGAAGAAATATGCTGGCAGCTCATAATAGCAGGCTTCATAAAGTCACTAACTCATTCATGGGTCAATGTATACGCTTTTATAATAAGGTTCCTGAGGATATCCAAGGTCTTCCTACTGACAAATTCAAAGAAACTATAAAGGAGAAGTTGTGTGCTAGAGCATATTATAAACTATCCGATTATTTGGATGATAAAAGCCCTTGGGTATAATCCCCTCATTAACAGGATTGTACTAGTATTTGTAACAAAGCATGTGTAATGCGTCTGTTTGTGCGATGAGTTCTTCGTCCCGATGAATATCTAAAGCGTCATTGTCACTAAAGTACGTCTTCTTATGGTAGCGTCGGGTGACGGGTCGCTCACTTCCCTCTAATATGGTTGAGGAGGGCGATGGCTGGATCCCGCGTTAACTCGTGAACGGGTGCCGTTTGAGGGTGTTCGTCGTTTGGATACTTGGGGGGAGGGAGACTTGCCGAGCTAACAGATGCAGAAAAGAATAATTTTGTATAGACATTAAGAGACTCTGTAAATTTATTTTGAAAAAAAAAAAAAATATACCCGTGAAGTTTCTTGCCAGTTCTTCTTCACGAAGGTTTTTTTTCGAACTGGTGGTAGAATCATGTTTTATTTGACGTCAATAAGAACAAGTAATTGTCAATGTTGAGAAATAAATATTTGAATTTGAATTTGAATTTGATGGTAGATCTGTAGTTATAAAAAGCTTCAATTAAATAAAAATAATATTTCATTACGGCGTATTGTAGATAAATAAGTAAATATGTAAAAAGTGAGTAAAGATTTTGAAACAGCAATTTGAAAAATCGACAGACATAAAAGCGAAATAACACACAGAGCCACAACATTACAGCGGATGAAAAAGAAAGTATACAAGTATTACAATAACAGAGCCAAAGATAAACAATAACAATTTTATGTTGATGACGAGTATCAAGCACAAACTGCGGCTTCTCCATAAACCCTTTGTAGGTCAGCCTCGGAACGAATGCGGTGGCGCGGTGCGTCCGGTCCTTGGTGACGACGGGCATAGACAACACCCCCTCTGGTCCAAACAAACCGCCAATTACACCGGCCTGCTATATTACGCGCAAGCCGGAACAGTATTCTATTGGTCTTTGTCAATCTCTCATTAACATAAAACCTTCTAGCGGGTACAGGCAAGCCGGTGCCCTCCGTAGTAGCTCCACGCCGCACGCGTGCCGCCTTTAGCAGTTGATCTCGAACGGCGCGGCGTGCCAGTCGCACCACGATAGCTCGCGGCCGCGCACCGCTCGAATTCTGTGTTGCCGGATCCGAAGTGCGCCCCACGCGCACGCAGCTTACCACGTTCTGCTCCGACAGCTGGACCCCCAACTTGTTTGCCAAGGTCAGAGTGATATGTTGCAGGCTTTCACTCTGCTGTTCAGGTAAACAGGATATCTCCACATCATTGAGTAACATTTCCTGGTCACGGTCATTAATTTGACACTTTAAGCCTTCAATAGAAGCTACCAGGCTGTCTACCTCTGTTCTCTCCCCAGCCCTTGTCTCTATATGATTCAACCGGTCCTCTAAAGCATCTATGCGGGATTCGCATACGTCGATATGGGATGTGAGCCTCACTAATGTCTCATTGAGGGCTCCAACTTGGAGTCGGGTAGCTCTCATTTCCTCAGCGAATAGTCGCATCTCGAGAATGAGAGAACGTATGTCCGAACTTGCACCGACACATGCCGTCGAATCTTTGCTACCATCATTCACTACGGGAGAAGCATTGAACTCTAACATATGAGATTCAGGTGGACTGTCCGCTGCGGCTGCACCTCGCTTGCGCGAGATGTTTTCGGCGTCTGCGGCTCGTACCGGAGTGTGGCTGTTATCCGACTTAGGTAGCTTGCTGATGCACATCACACATTTCCAACTGTCTTTGTGTATTTTAGTCATTGTGTTATTAAACCGTTTTTCTGACACATTAGCGCATACCAAATCATATGCTTTTTTACATAGTTTACAAGTTAAATAAAGTCTGTCCACAATGGGATTCAAACAACCGCAACACTTCAAGGTCATTTTCAATAATTAATAAACAAACAGAAAAACAAAATGTATAGTAGTAAATAATAAAATAAAAATAAAGCGTGAATAAAAGTAAGGTAGGTAAAGAAAAAGTAAAAAACGAAAAAGTCTTTCCAATTGTTCACCACTGGGATCGAACTCTCAACCTGTGAATCAGTAGACAGAACCGGAACCACTGTACCACAATCGGCTCACGTGGAATGAGTAAAATAGAGTAAACACCCTATTACAGTTTAGTTAAGAACAAAGGATCGAGTGTCCAGTTATAGCCGCTTTGTTCACTTCACAAACACTAGTCGTAACGGTTTTGTTACTTTTATTTTTGCTTTTTCATCGAAAACACTGCACTTTACACTGAGTACTGGATATTATTTTGAGGAGCAGATTATAGGGCATGATAGTTAATTAAATACGAGAGTGATACAAAAAACACGACTGCACGGTAATCACGCGCAGCTACAGCCTACAGTACAAAGGTACAGCTTATTTCTATAGAAATTTCTTACAGCAGACCTGTGAGTGGAGAGTTTAATATCAATGGAATAATAGTGTGTACTCTTAGGGTAAAATTACTTTAATGAGTAACATAAACATTATTATAAAAAAAATATATATATAAATATATAAATATATACATATACATATATTATAGTACAAGTATAAGTATAAACTTATATATAAATAAACCTACACAAGTATTAAATATATCCAGTTAAACAGACATAATTTTATACATATATCCTATAATAAATATGCATAAAAATATACCTACATAATCAATAAGAAAATAAATAAATAAAGTACTTATTGTACATTACAAAAATTAAGAATCGATAAAATAAAGGTTTTAGATATTTTCGACTTCTAAACGCTCCACTTTAACTCTAACTACAACCATGTATGGCGATCTGCCAATGTCCTTTAATATTAAGGGGCTTCTGTGTATGGATTTGGCTAAGCAAATTTATGCGTTACCTAAGTCCAGATTTGAGCGCCTTATGACTACGCTTGACTTCTTTGACTGCGGAAGTGCGGGTGATTAAAACGGTCCCGTACACTGCATGTTTTGACGCTTATATAATGTTTATTTCATATCGTATACCTTCTAGCCCCAGCATTTTAAAAAATGCCCGGGCCAGGACTCTAACCTTGGACCTTCGGCGTATGACGCAGGGCTACGTAAAAGTTTTGCTTACAGAAGCACTGATGTTTTCTTGCACGCATTCACTTCACTGGCTTAATAAACACTAACATGCAGAAGGAGTACAAACCTATGCGGCGCGGGTTGGAACCGTGACCTCCAGCTCTAAAGCCTGCCGACTCCCCTAAACTAAATCCGTAAGATTTTTTTACTGGAGACAAACACCCGGGCTAGATAATTTTCCTGTCAAAATGATTTTTTGGAAATTCAACTCCGTAATGATATTTTTACGGGGTTAGACTTAGTGAAATGATATGTAATTTTTGTAACATGGCGAATGGAGCGGAGCTTAGCGGTGCATGAATTGACCAATCACAATGCTCAAAATCTCCGCCCCGCTTCTATGGAAACGGTACGAGCGTAGTGGAGCAGAGCCGTACTCCGTATAGTTGTTCCAGAAATTGCAATGTCCTCACCTTTGTACGGAACACAAGCACGTAAACGTGAGTATTTTGGCGGGAAAAATAGGAAGTACTGTAGTACAAAGAAACTCGACTAGCACTTTTTACTGTTCTTCTCCGCTCCCCTCCACCCAGCTCCACGTTAGCGGTCAGTGGAGCGGTGTAAAGACTTAAACGGAGTAATCGCCGAACAGTTAAATAAGTTATAGGTATATATGGTTATCGCCCTCCTCAACCATATATGTGTATATGGTTGAGGAGGGCGATGGCTGAATCCCGCGTTAACTCGTGAACGGGTGCCATTTGAGGGTGTTCGTCGCTTGGATACTTGGGGGGAGTTGAATCACAGTTCACGAGCCAAGGCATCGGAAACTCCAGTAATTTACAGGTGCGGTGCCCAAAAGGTCATAACCCGAAACTGAAGAAACCATCTAATTTCGAAGTACAGTTCTCCATTAATGTATGGGCGGCTCTATTTGATGACATCTTGGTTGGCCCGATCATACTGCCAAAAACCTTTAATGGTGAAACATTTTTACAACTTTAAAGAGACGAGCTGCCTGTGCAATTGGAGAACGTGCCATTGGCTACGCGCCGAATGATGTATGTCCAAATGGATGGATGCCCTGCCCATTACGCCAGATCGGTAAGAGAATTTTTGAATGAAAAGTATCCCAACCGCTGGATTGGCCACCAAGGACCTGTCGCATGGCCATCGCGTTCACCAGATATGACGCCACTAGATTATTTTTTATGGGGGGCGATGAAACAATGCGTGTACAGTTCCCCCATCAATACTGAGGCTGATCTACTGGACAGAGTAAATAATTGTGCCGCTGAAATTAGGCAAGACCCCGAAATGGTGAGAAGGGCCACTCAGAACATTTTGTTACGTGCGACGTTGTATTTGCAACAAAGGGGCGGCCATTTCGTAAACTTTAATGTTTACTTTTGTATTTCTCTACAATGAATAAATACTTTGATTTCCATAAAATCTCTTTTTTTTTAAATCACAGT
This sequence comes from Marasmarcha lunaedactyla, assembly GCA_923062675.1. Classification (NCBI taxonomy): domain Eukaryota; kingdom Metazoa; phylum Arthropoda; class Insecta; order Lepidoptera; family Pterophoridae; genus Marasmarcha; species Marasmarcha lunaedactyla. The sequence goes on along the minus strand of OV281367.1, from coordinate 2,333,879 downwards.
CGAACAATACATAAGGAATAGTCTCTACCTGAGTTATGATTCATGCGGCCGCGAAAGACCCGTAATGAGTGTTTTTGTTTAACGGCCTGGAGCAAATGTCATGTTTGAGCTAGAAAAATGTTTTTTTTAGTATTCGAAAGCTAATACGCTGTAGAATTAGATAAAATAATAATAAAATAATAAAAATATGAGACCTTTTTGAGAAAATAGTCTATTTCCTGAATATTAACACAAAACAAACATTTTTTTCCAAAAAAATGTTTACTTTTCATGTGAAGATAAATTTTCTGGTTACTTTTTGTTTATATATCAGTATTGCCATTGCTTTCCTCTCATTTTAGTTTTTATTTGAACACGATAGGCCTTTTAGTTCAAAAGTTATAGCAATTTATTTACATATTGTTATTTATATATTGTTTTTATCAAATAAATAGTTAAAAAATTTATATGTTAAACATGGTTACAGTACTATATTTTCTTTGTAGACAACGTACGTAACTTTGTAGACAAGTTTGACCAACTGAAAGGCAATTTAATATGGTTTAGACAGAAGATCAACTAAGTGGTGGCACTGAATTTTCTTCTCATTTATGGACTATTGCGTCGTGAATTCTTACTTTTGCTGCGTTCCGTTTCCCGATTACAGCGCTCACAGCGCTCATATACCCGTTCCGTTTGCCCGTGAGCGCGCTCACAGCGATATCGATACGTCATCAATGACGTCATGAACGCCGCCATCATACCGCTCACAGTGCCAACGCTACGGAGCATGGTCGCTGTGAACGGCCTGTCAAAACTGACACATGACGTTACTTTGTTGATGTTTTTGTTAGTCTATTAAAGATTTTAAAAGCTTGTTTATTAATTTTCTTTTGTAATAATGTTAAAAAATGGCTCCTGCTTCATTCAGGGTCAAAGATCTTAATGAAATTATAACTTTAGACTTAATCGACGAACAATCAGAATGTCAGCGCGCTATTTACCGTTCCGATTGCAATATCACTAATAACACTTTTAGCGCGCTCAAACGAATCGGAACGGTTTTGAGCACTTTTAGCGCTGTGAGCGCTGTAATCGGCAAACGGAACGCAGCAATTGTGTACAAAGATCTCGTTAGGGGCCGTCCATTAATCACGTGATGTTTTTTTAAATTTACTGAACGAGTTTGGATGAAATTTGACAAGCAGATAGAATTCAAATATTTATTTCTCAACATTGACTATTACGTATTTCTTATTGACGTCAAATTAAGCATGACTCTACCAGCAGTTAGGACAAACCTTCGTGAAGAAGAACTGGCAAGAAACTTCACGGGTATATTTTTTTTCAAAATAAATTTACAGAGTCTCTTTATGTCTATACAAAAATTATTCTTTTCTGCATCTGTTAGCTCGCCAAGTCTCCCTCCCCCCAAGTATCCAAACGACGAACACCCTCAAACGGCACCCGTTCACGAGTTGACGCGGGATCCAGCCGAAGCCCTCCTCAACCATATTAGAGCGAAGTGAGCGACCCGTCACCCGACGCTACCATAAGAAGACGTACTGTAGTGACAATGACGGTTTAGATATTCATCGGAACGATGAACGCTAGAGGTCGAGGTTCGACCTCGGTAACTGCCAAATAGGATTTTAGCGGAATACTCTAACATTCTATTTTTCTATTCTATTCCATATAACCTCTGTGTAGTGACGGCATAGAATTTCACTACCCCCTCTCATCCCGTGGGTGTCGTAAGAGGCGACTAAGGGAAACTTGATCCAAGGAGATGGGCAGCAGCGTCTCCTTGCGTGGGCCGCAGGATTGGTCCATACTGCGATCGCCAACCCGCCTGCCCAGCGTGGCGATTATGGCATATCCCCCCAATGAAGAGGCACAGTAGGCCACGGCCCCCAGTTCCCGGCGGCCCCGCTATTCCTGGTCATGGTGGCGACCATGGTAAAGGCGGGGCAGGGGGTGCGAAGAATCACCAGGCTACGGGAGGCCACCACAACAAACTGACCCTGGCGACGTACAACGGACGCACGTTACGGCTTGACTCGCATCTGGCGCAACTGGAGGTGGAACTTGGGAAGATTAGGTGGCACATATTAGGATTGTGTGAAGTCCGAAGAGAGGGGGAGGACACCATAACCCTCGAATCAGGCTCGAGGGAGACCAACAATCCCAAGGTGGCGTGGGGTTTCTGGTCGTCATTGATATATGTACCTATCTTTCGATCACTGCGAGTGATATGTATCACTCTTTTGTATCTTTATCACAAATGTATCAGTTGCTCATGCCCGCGCGTCACTCCAGCTACTTAGTAGGTTTGTTCTGCTCATCATCAGCCCATATTCGTCCACTGCTGGACATAGGCCTCCCCAATTGCACGCCATCGAGGTCTATCCTCGGCTACTCGCATCCAGCTCCTGCCAGCCATTCTGCGCAAATCATCACTCCACCGTGGCTAAGGACGTCCTACACTACGTTTGCCGAGACGCGGTCTCCACTCAAGAACTCGTGTACCCCAACGGTTATCGGTTCTGCGGCCAATATGGCCAGGTGCGCTATGTCGATGACCCTGGTTCTCTGCCGGATCACTTCATTTCTGATTTTGTCCCGTAGAGAAACACCGAGCATAGCTCTTTCCATAGCACGCTGAGCGACCTTCAGCTTGTGGACCAGCCGTGCCGTTAGTGTCCAAGTTTCGGCTCCGTATGTCATGACGGGTAGGACGCACTGATTGAAGACTTTCGTCTTTAGGCACTGTGGAATCGTGGATGTGAAGACTTGACGTAGTTTCCCAAACGCTGCCCAACCTAGCTGAATTCTTCTATTCACCTCGTTCTCGAAGTTGTTTCTACCTAACTGCAATGTCTGACCGAGGTAAACATATTTTTGAACAACTTCGAGAACGGCTCCGTGCACTGCAATCGGTTCCGGTAGTACATGTTCGTTGAACATGACCTTGGTTTTATCCAAGTTCATCCGTAGGCCGATGCATATAGAAGAGTCAGCCAGGTCATTCAGCATCTGTTGTAGGTCCTGCAGCGTTTCTGCTATGATGACGATGTCATCAGCAAATCGCAAGTGAGAGATATGCTCGCCATTGATATTTATGCCACGTCCTTTCCAGTTCAGCGTCTTAAACATATCCTCCATTGTATTAGTGAACAATTTGGGAGATATTACGTCTCCTTGTCTCACTCCTCGATGCAATGGTGTGGGATTCTTCTGCTGATTCTGTATGTGGACGGACATGGTGGCGGCCTCGTAAATGCATCTCATCACTTGGATGTATCGCCAATCTACTTGGCATCGCTGCAGGGACTCCAGAACGGACCAGATCTCAATCGAGTCAAAGGCCTTCTCATAGTCCAGAAATGCTAGACACAGGGGCTGATTATACTCTTCGGTCTTCTGTATAATCTGCCGCACTGTGTGGATGTGGACTATGGTGCCGTATCCGCTCCGAAACCCAGCCTGTTTCGGTGGTTGGAACTCGTCAAGTCTCCGCGCAAGACGGTTCGTGATCACTCTTGAAAACAGCTTATAGACGTGGCTTAGGAGGGAAATGGGTCGATAGTTCTTCAACAGGGTTTTGTCTCCCTTTTTGAAGAACAGGACGACTACACTCCTACTCCACGCCTGCGGAGTTCTCCCTTCGAAAAGGACAGCGTTGAAAGCTTTTGGAGCTCCCTCAGTACGGGTCTACCTCCTGCTTTTAATAATTCTGTCGTAATGCCGTCCTCTCCAGGGGCTTTTCCATTTTTAAGCTGCCCAAGAGCGATCTCGATTTCGCCAATGCTGACTTCTGGCAGGTCTTCGGTGTAATGGCGTGTTAATGTGGCTCTAGGATCTTCATTTTCGGGATCAGGTCGAGATGCATGCGAAGCGTATAACCGGCCATAGAAGTTTTCCACTTCTGAAAGGACTGCCGGCTTCGAAGCAACGACTTCTCCAATTGCTGTGGTCAACTTTGTCAAGTGGCTTCTTCCAAGAGATTGTACGAACACCTTTGGCCCCCGGTTTTGCTCGATCACTCTTTCAATAGCGAGAGTATTGGAGCATCGGAGGTCGTGTCGTACGCGCTTGCTGATCTCTTGGTTTAGAGCTCGTTTTCCTGACGAAGTGACGGGTGGGATCTCACGTCGTTCCTTCACTAGCCCTAAAGTCCTATCCGAAAGCTTAGACTTCCTGCCCTTACGCTGCATCTTACAAAATCTCGTACCTTCTTCCCTGAGGATTCAAACCACATTTTCAAGGTTCTGGTCAACGTCCATTGTGGTTTCCACGGTTACCACGGCAGCGAATCGGTTCTCCAGATTTGACTGGAATGTTTCAGATCCCGCCATGGTTTGGAGCGGAGTAGGTCGGAGCCTGGCCTTCATCAAGCGGACACGTTCAGCTTTGAAGTCGATATTCAGAGAGCCTCGGACAAGTCGGTGATCGCTACCGCTGTTAAACCTGTTGAACTCGCTTGTTCTGCTCAACTCGATCAAATATGTCAATGAGAGATATAAAAGATATGATGAAATGAAAGATTACTGATTGATTTGGTTTAATCGGCAGCTGTTTCATAGTGGCGCCATTTTGCGGTATCGAAACGAATCTATTTATCGTTACCCAATAACGGGTTCTGAAACGATGTATTTTAAAAACTATTGAAGATACAGTGATACATTTGGATATGAACGGATATAAAGAGTGATTGATTCAAACAGAGTGATACATATCTTTTTTATCTATCACTCCTGAGTTACCCATCGCTAAAACATAATATTAATAGGATGCAAGGTTATTAAAAATATCGATATATCGGCGGCGAAACATTTGGTGATTGATAGTAATATATCAATAAGTTAAATAGAGGGTGCGTTGCAAATAATGTACAGTAGATACTGAGTACGTTCATAGCATGATTCTTGGATTTTTTAATAAAATTAAATATCTTTTTATCGTTGGATGGAAATAAGCAAAGAGTTTCACCAATTTATTTGGTGACTATAGACGCAACTTTTGATGTAGGTATAGCTGATTCTTAAAAATTCACTTCTTTGACGACCGAGTGGTGTAGTGGTAAGTAGCCTTGCCTCATACGCCGAAGGTCCCAGGTTTGAGTCCCGGCCGGGGCATTCATTTGTGTGATAAACACAGATGTTTGTTCTCGGGTCATGGTTGTTTGTAAATATATATATATATATATATATATATATATATATATATATATATATATGTATGTATGTTTATTCTGGGTTCCCCCCCAGTTCACTGTATGGTCATCCATAACACAAGCTCTGCTTACTTTGGGGCCATACAGTTGGTGTGTTTGTCTGGGGATTTATTTTTTTATTTATTTATTTATCTGAGCGACGGCCCATTGGAGAAAGAGGCCGCGCTAGCGGGGCCCAGAAGGGGTCACCCGCTGGGATTACATAGCACTGAAGGGGCTCAAAGCACTGAAGGTGAATACATAGCACTGAAGGTGCTCAAAATGAAAAGTTTATAATCAAAAAATAAAAAAAATTTAAAAATTGCAAAATAAAATTGATATAATTCGGATTTACGTTAGAATTAGGAATTACGTTAGAATTAGAATTTACGTTAGAATTAGAATTTGTGGCCAGAAGGGCTTCGAGATCGGCTGACAGTCTGGTGGAAGAGTACGCTTGCGCATTCCTACGCCTAGCGACGTTGAACTTCGAATCTAAGACAGGAGTAGTATATGAGACTGAATCACGAACTAGAGGATTGGGATGGGTTTCGGAGCGTTTGAAGAACGCTTCAGAGAGCGTTTTGAGGTGTTGTTGTACTGTAGGCAGTTCAAGATCTGTATGCAAGTCCGCGTTACGCACGTACCACGGTGCGTTTGTGGCCCCCCAACTAGCACTAATGGTAGCGAATAAGCTTTAGAGCGTATCATATTGCAACTTAAGGTGCTAACGATAAGGTCTTTATCCTGCTCTAGACCCCTTATGCAACAGATATAGCCCTAATTGGGCACATCGCATAGCAGGTCTAGAGCGTATCATATTGTGACTAAAGGTGCAAATTCCAGCGCCTGCGCCCCTGATTTGCCACTTTGATTGAACTGTTGATTGAACGGTTGAGTGAACGATTAGATTTTGTTCATTCATACGTACGTTTCGTTTCTGTAGTTGCAATGTTGAGAATATTAATGGCGTGTGACAGTTTTTAATTGAGGACTACAAAACATAATTGTAAGTACCAAATACTTTTATTCAACTGTTTGCTATATCTGTACTGAAAAATCAAGTGGGATCTTAACTTTACTGCAAAATGCGTATATGTTTATTAAGTAAATTTACACGCAATTTCAACAAAAAACAGTGTAAATAAAATATGGTTATAGTAGTTTTAATAAAAATGACCAAGAATATAATTGGTATAACAAATATTTACAGTGAATTTACGTAGTATAGTTGTAACATCACTTCTTTTGTTATAACAAAAACATGTTTAATAAAAATAATGTAAATTAGAGGTTAGATTTTCATAAAAACATACCATTAAAGATGGCGAATCGTTTTGTTACTATAGATAGGTAATAATTTTCACCCGCTTACTTCAATTTTTGCTGTTCAAAGTGCTAAAAATCACCTTTCTTATTACTAAGTGGTCCAGAGAAGGGCTATAGGAGTGAATTTTATTTACTTTATATATGATTCTTTTGTTTTAGTAGGGAAAATAGTTTAGGGCTCAATTGACAATACAAAAACCTGTTTTTGGATAAACATAATGTAATACACTCAATATTGGTTAAGTATTATATATTTTAATACAATTATTTTTCATTTCAGCTATTGAACGGAACTACAGATGCAGCATACAATACTTTGCCATGAAAACCAAACACTGTCACAGAGCCAAGCACCGAAAATTATATAATAATTCGTTAAAATTCAAAAGGCCAAAAACTACAGAAGCACTTTTCTTTTAAGAATTTTATAAGTGAAATATTATTTTAGATCAACATTATACAAATTTGGTTGTTTCCTTGTAAAAGTAATAACCTAATTATTTAATTTTAAATAAAAGTCAGATAGCTGTTAAAAATGTATTTTATTTCCCTTTGTCGGTCAACAATCAGAACACAATTTATATGAATCTAATTATTCTGAGTTCTAATTACTTTTATTTTCATATTGATTCCAAAAGTTAAATGCGCATTGTAAAATATGTATTTTGGCTAATGTGTCATTAGGGTACAAGCAAATCAAATTTAAAAAAAGCAAATTGTGTTCTAAATGTAGATTATCAGATGAAAATGAATAATTAAAGTAATATAATAATATTAATAAAATATTAATGTATCCCGTAGTAATATCTTTTGTTTTTATAACAAAGGGAGCTAATTAAGACATCGTAAACCTTCACAAGTTAAAACTTGGGTAAATTCCACAATAACAAATATTGAACTTTCTACGGAACCCTCCTCTAAAACTTCAGAAGAAAATAATAAGAACCAACGATGCCATTGAGGCTCATTTTATCATCCTTCTAGATATTCCAGTGGTTTAAGAGTTGATTTTGCTTCCTTTTAGAAATGTTGGGCGTAAAGGTGGTTATTACTTCTCGTTTGTAGCTATAAGACGCACTACAGGTATAAATTACCACTTAAAGTAGCAATTCACACTCTCACTGTAGCTTAGAGTGGTACAACAGTGGTAAGGTGCTCAACTTTAACCTGTAGGTGGTATTAATTGAAAATTTGGAACCCATAGTCCATTTTATAGACTTTATTTATATTTACCTCTGCTATGCAGTAAGAAGTTGTAATTTTTACCCAAATAGCACCGATATAAAACTTTGAGTCATACACTTAGCTACAATAATTGCTAATGTGCTAGTTGGGCCTGCGGCAAAAGAGGTTTTGAACTACCTGCAGTTTGTGTAGGAGGGAGGGTTTGGTCTGGGCAAAGATTGGCGAGGCATATGTCATGACGCAGACCTTGTAAAGTGTACGTTTGTTTCTGAAAGACATTTTACTTTTTCTACCTAACATGCTATTTAGGCGGCCTAAGTAGTGACGGGCGATTTTCGAAACTCTATCGACGTGTGGCTTGAAAGAAAGCGTCGGATCTAATGTGACGCCTAAGTATTTAGTACTGCGCTTCCAGGGGATGGGAATGCCTAATATTTGAACGTGGGGATCGCCAGCGGGACGACGGCGTTTGTGGTCGAAGCGCATCGCAGAACTCTTTTCAGGGTTCACATCGATGCGCCATTTTTGAAACCATACACCAAGGGCGTTTACGGCCTTTTGGAGTCTGGTTACAAGGTGCGGAACACTGTGGCCTTTGGTATAGAGTGCGGTGTCGTCGGCAAAGAGGGCGAGTTCGACGCCTTTCGGCGGAATGGGAATGTCGTTGGTGTACACGGTGTACAACAGAGGGGCGAGGACTGAGCCTTGAGGGACTCCAGCCTTTATGGGGCGACGCGCGGAAAGCGTGCCTTCATGTTTAAATCGAAACGTACGGTCTTTGAGAAACGACGCTATTAATCTGACTAGGCGATCCGGTAAGCCTATTTTGTAGAGTTTATAAACGAGACCGCTGTGCCAGACTTTATCGAAAGCCTTGGCTACGTCAAAGAAAACCGCGACTGTTTTATAACGACGCGGATAGAAACCGTCAAGTATGTACTCGACGATTCGATGGACTTGCTGAGGGCAGGAGTGCTTAGCGCGAAAGCCGAACTGATGGGGAATAATGAGAGGATCGCCATCCGTTGGAAACAGATGGTTCCGCATTCGAGAGAGTATGACTCTCTCGAGAAGTTTAGACATTGCCTTGAGGAGGCTGATGGGCCTGTGATTAGCCGGGTTATTCAGAGGTTTACCCGGCTTGGGAATGCCTATGACTGTTGCTTCTTTCCAAGCTTCCGATGATAGATGGCGCACAGTGAATATCGTCTCCGTATATAAATATTTCTAAAAAATAGTAAAGTGTATAGATAACTGAAATTATAGTGAATTTGTCTTAAGTATTCTACAAATATTGTGTATAAGTGTTTGTGACCGGTGTGTGTGTGTCAATACTAAAAAAAACAACATTTAAAATAAACACCATACAAGTGTTTATAAACAAACAATTACTGTGTTAACATTACTGTGTGTTATCAATACTGTAATAAATAACTAATATTTATCACAAATCTGAAACAATTTTACCACGTTCATTGCGTACGGGACATATTTCTGTGTTTCAAATAATAACAAAGAGAACTCGCTAACGGTTTGCTGTGACTTGTCAATTTCTTTGTGTTTACACCTAATTGAACTTTGAACTTTAGCCTATAATTGCCTCGATTTTGTTAACCGAATTAAACGGCGATACCCCGTTACAGTAAGAGTGCATCAAAACTATTTCTGTGACAAAAAAACACTTTCTATAATTAGGAGATCATATAAAATTATTTAATTAAAAAATAAAGTAGCGACATCTAGTCAACCTTGGATGAACTGGTTGTATCCATCGATCTATCTAACTAAGCGATCATTTTGAACACCAAGACTTACAAAAAGGTTGTTAATCTTAAACATAGAGGGCGCGGCGCTAATTATAAAAGTTACCTACTTGAATAATAAATAGTTTTAAATTGTTATTAATGGCATCAAAAAATACCTGTGCAGGCTGTCTCAATTCGATCAAAGGCAAAGAATACCTCAAATGTAGCAGCTGCGCTAGTACATATGACATAATATGCGCCGGTGTTTCTGAAAAAAGATTTAATAGCTTTTATGCTTCTGGGCCCGCAAGTAAGGATCGCAGAGAAGCATGGACCTGCCCCCGTTGTAAAAACCTTATTCCTAAAAGGGATAACACGAATACGCCGGTCCGAGCGGTGGCGCCGCCGCTGGATCGCAGTCCCAGTGATACAGACGTCTCTCCAGTTTGTAATGTGACTCACCGCAGCAAGCCCGTATCGGCCAGTAGTTCAGAGGACAGTGAGTTACTTTTAATGATACGAAATGAAATTCGTACCACATTGCGCTCGGAACTAGCGCCAATAAACGAAAAACTGCGTGACTTACAGACGAGCGTCCAGTACGTTAGCTCACAGTACGATGATTTAATTACAACAACGAGTAAAATTGTTAAAGAAAATATAGAATTAAAGTCCGAGTGTGACTCTCTTCGTTTAGCTGTATCTGGTTTAAATGAAAAGATAAATTCAATAGAACAATATATGCGAGATAGTAACCTCGAAATACAGGGCGTAACTCAGACGAAAACGAAAATGTTACCTTGATTGTAAAAAATATAGCCCACCTCGTCTCCTCAAAACTCCACGATGAAGACATTCTTCACACCACCCGCGTTGCAAGTCTCAACAAAGACCTTAAGAGACCTAAGGCTATTGTGGTGAAGTTGAGAAGTACGCGTTGTCGCGACGAGCTCTCCTCTGCGGTTGCGAAGTATAATAAAACTCATCCGAGCAACAAGCTGTGCACTTCGCTGCTGGGCATCGGCGGCGACAACAAGCCGGTGTACGTGTCGGAGCACCTGTCTCCGCAGAACAAAGCGCTGCACGCCGCCGCGCGCGCCAAAGCCAAGCAGCTCTCCTACAAGTTCGTGTGGGTCCGCGGCGGTCGAGTCTTCCTACGCAAGGATGAGACCTCGCGCTTCGTGCAAGTAAATAACATGCAAGTGTTGGACTCTTTAAAATAGTATAAAAACCATAGTCTACTTAGCATTATTTTATTATAATTTTAAATCAGTAATGGATAGTTTCTTCAGGTATAGCCAGGAAAATATATGTTTAACTTGCAAAATATTTCAATGTAACGTAAAAGTAGGCAGGAACTTATGCTTGATTTGTTTTATGAAATGCAAAAAACATTTAATTTATATTTTTATAATTCATACATTATTAATCATACTTCAATATATATTAACTGTTATTTATAGAGTATCATACTTATTTACTTATTATATATATTTTATTCACATGACAATTATATATAATAGACTTTTGATAAACTTTAAAAATGGCGAATAAAACTAAACATTTAGTTCTCAGTCTCTATAACGCTGGTTCTTTGAACACTGGGCACGACGATTTTATCGTTGCAATGGACCGTTTTAAAGCCGATATAGTCGCCATAAATGAGACTTGGCTCAGCGCGGGGCAGGAGGTGTGTGCGCCCGCGCCGCCCGGCTACCGGCTGCGATGTGCGCCGCGCCCGCGGGAGATGCGCGGCGGCCGCGGCGGTGGCCTCGGGTTTTATATAAAAGACGGTATTCGTGTTCGGTATCTCAACAATACAGATAAAACTATTGAGCAAATGTGGCTTACAACAAAATCGAATGGCTTCACACTGGCAATAGGCACAGCTTACAGGCCGCAGTGGATGAACACCGACACTTTTATAGACATTCTGACGGATTCTGTTTCTAAGTTCTCACGTTTCGATTATTTAATCTTGATGGGTGATTTTAATATTAACTGTCTTGCAGAAAAAGATTGTAAGACTACGAAACTAAATCAGTTCCTTCGCAGTATGGATTTACAACAGGTAGTTTCTGCGCCAACCCACTTCACTGCAGAGTCTGAAACACTTATTGATGTTGTGTGCAGTAACTGTCAGGTGCGTGAGGTTACAGTCCATGACATCACGGGATCGTTTGGACACGCAATGGTTAATGTTACCCTCTCAATTAAAAAACCCAAAATCCCTCCTAAAATTGTATCTTATAGACCGCTTAAGCATATTAACATTAATGATTTTAATGAAGATCTAAACTCTATTAACTGGGAGTGTATTGAAAAAGAACCGAGTGTTGACTTAATGGTAGCTAAGCTAAACGCATTACTTCTACAGCTTTTTGATAGGCATGCTCCTTTAAAAACATAGCATATCAGAAGTGACCAGTCGCCCCCATGGATCACTGATACAGTAAAATTGATGATGAAGATGCGTAATAAAGCGCGCACAGTAAAAACCGCAGACTATAATAACTATTATAAAGATTTGAAAAAGTTGGTAAAAAGCAGTATTTATAATGAGAAGCGAGCTTACTTTGATTTTTTTATTAATTCAAATATAAACAACAGTTCTACCTTTTGGAAAACCCTTAAAAACAAAATATTAAGAGATCCCAGTAAGAGTGATTGTCTCCCTGAGTGTTTTAATGATGCTAACAGGATAAATGATTACTTTTTGAATATACCTACATGTGATTATTTGGCATCTTTATCGGAAATCAATAAATTTTTGAATATTAATGTTAATTCATACTTCGCCTTTAAGCCGGTTGAAGAGGCTGCTGTACTGAAATTAATTATGTCTATAAAGTCTAACCTCATGGGCAATGACAATGTCAGTAGAGATATGATCATTCTGACATTGCCTAGAACATTACCTATGTTAACATTAATAATAAATCAATCTTTGCTGACTGGCGTCGTCCCGCAAATATGGAAGGATGCTTTGGTTAGTCCTATACCTAAAACTACTGACCCTCTGGAATTGAGAGATATCAGGCCCATCAGTATACTTCCTTTTCTTTCTAAAGTATTAGAAAAGGCTGTATATTTTCAAATTTTAGCATATATAGAGCAAAATAACATCTTGCCCTCGCTCCAGTCAGGCTTTCGTAAAGGCCGTGGCACAGTCACCGCGTTACTAGATGTGACTGATAACATTCTTGCGGAACAAGATGTAGGACGTGGTACGGTCTTAACACTCTTAGACTTTTCCCGCGCTTTTGAAAGTATTGACATTTCTTTATTACTCGCGAAATTGTATTCCCATGGTTTGGATCCTCTTGCGGTACGATGGTTTGCTAATTACCTCTCCGGGCGTTGCCAATCGGTGAAGCTCCGAAGATCTGATGGCACTTTCTTGATTTCTAATCCGAAGCCTGTAAGCCGTGGTGTTCTGGGGCTCTATTCTTGGGCCCCTGTTATTCATTTTATACAGTGCAGACCTTTGTAACGAGATTAGAAATTGCAAGTACCATCTCTATGCCGACGATGTTCAACTGTACATCTCTGAAGTACCCGATAAAATGTCACAAGCGGTGTTAAAACTAAACGAAGATCTAGACAGAATAGCAGAGTGGTCGGTTAGAAACTCCCTAGTTTTAAATCCGGATAAATCCAAGTTTCTCATCCTAGGCTCAAAATCACAGATTAACAAAATAAGTATTCATAACCCTGTAGTCAGCATTATGGGACAAAGTATCTGTCGTGTTGATGAGTCAAAAAATCTAGGAGTTCTTTTCGATAATCAGTTGCGCTTCGAAAATCACGTCGAAGGCCTGGTGAGGTCTTGCTTTTATAGATTAAAAGTGTTATATAAAATAAGACATTTATTATCCGAAAGGTCTAGAATTTTGGTTTGTGAATCGCTCGTACTGTCTCGGCTTAATTATGCGGACCTTGTTTATGGCCCTAGACTTTTATATAAAACTACTCGTCTAATTCAACGTGTACAGAACGCCTGTTGTAGGTTCTGTTTTAATGTACCTCCAAGGAGTCATATAACTCCATTTTTAAACAATGTTGAATATGGCGTATCGCAGAAAGTTGCACCTTGCTTCTTTATTATTCGACATAGTCAATTTTAAAAGCCCAGAATACTTATTTTCCAAATTAAAATTTTCTATTTGCAAATATAATAATAATCTCAGATCACAACGTCCCCCACTAAGTACACAGCAACACCGTACCGCGGCTTTCACAGGCAGTTTTCGTTACCATGCTACAAAATGTTGGAACGATATACCACCACCAATAAGGAATCTGAAATCTAAAGCAACATTTAAATTAAAAACAAAAAAGCTTTACTTAGACCAACAGATGCTTTTGATTTTCAAAAAATAGATTGGTATCGAAAACTGAAAACTAATTCACTTCTTATCTATGTAACTACTATCATATTTAGATTAACATGTCATGTTATTATTTTTGAATATGTAAAAGTTATGAATTAGATATATTTGAACCTAAACTAACCACATAAGTTTATTATTGATATTATTTTATATTAACTCTATTACTTTTAATTATATGTATAAGTACCTATACTATAATCATCGTTATCTTATTTACTGCACTTACTTATATTGCGTTTAATTGAGGTTTTTGTTTATTTAGAATTTATTGTATTTATTGTATTCCTTTATACCTTTCCTATTTAGTAATTATTTGGCAGTAGCTGAAAATCAGCGTTTCGCTACAAGCGACTTAAGAGCTGAGCTATAGCCTTTTTGCCTTTTGGTAGCATAGCACTTCCGAATTTCACTGTAATTTGAATTGTAGGATTTCGGTTCTTTTAATGTAAACCATTCTATTGTCTCATTTTTACCATTAATTCTATTTTTGTTTTAATGTGTTAAAATGTTTATATTATGAAATGTATATATATATTTTTAATGTGTCACTTTTGACTATATACAACATTTAAATTGTGTCCTTAGTCCATATATTTTCTGTAAAAGTGAATTGAAAAAAATAATGTGTTACCATTTTTGGCAAATAAAGTTTTTATCTATCTATCTATCTATCTTTTGGAAAGTAGCTATGGTCGAAACAGGCATTGAAAATGATAGCTAACAAGGTAAGCACCTGTTGAGGCAGGTGCTTAAGTGCGTGGTTGGAAATCCCATCCGCACCCGGAGCCTTTTTGGACTTTTGATTTCTAATGAGAAGCGAGATTTCGTCATTAGAGACTGTGACGGGGTCGGCGGTGAAGGGGAGTCTCTGCGAAGGACTTCGTTCTCCACCGCCTGGATGTGTGAGGGATCAGCAGGTTGCGTGCTGGGCGAGCATTGTGCGGCAATGTTGTCAGCGAAGCATTCGGCTTTCTCTTCGACTTCGAAGGCAGTAGTGCCATCGGGACGAGTGAGAGGAGGAACGTGAGAGGCAGTGTCTACGCGTAAGGCTCGGGCCATACTATAGTACGCTTGGTGGGACGGAGATATTCGCCATGAGATCGTTCATCTGAGCGTCTCGGAGTTCCGCGAGGCAAGACCTAACTTTACGTTGTAGCTGATTCGCAGCTAATCTATAGGCGGGCGTGGGATATTTCTTGGCTCTCCGGAGAGCCGCGTTCTTAGCTTTAATAAGATTGCTAACGGGTAAGGGAAGCGTGGGTTTACCTTGCTTAGCAACCTTTTCGTTGTCACTGATGGCTGAGTTGATAGCATCAGTGAGAGAATTGACTAATGAATCTATTTTATCCGGACTATCTATTTGATCGGGCGAGATCGCGAGCGGAGAGTTTGGGGCCTCTAGGGCTGAAAGTAACGTATTTTTAAAGCCTTTCCAATCGTTAAAGGTCTTAGGAGAGGTGACGTTATCGTTAGGCGGTCCTAGCACGAGGGAGACGGGGCGGTGGTCAGAGCCTAGGTCATCGAGCGGTTCGATAGACCTGAGATCGAGGTTGACTCGCTTGACAATTGCAAAATCGAGGATGTCAGGAGAGTGGTTTGGGTTGTCGGGATAGTGAGTGGGAGTGATGGGAGAGATGACATTTAAGTCGAGTGAGTTTGTGATGTCGAGGAGAGCGATACCGCTGGTGTTGGTTGATAGGCACTTCCAGTCAGTATGTTTCGAGTTAAAGTCTCCGAACATAATGACCGAATGGCCGAGGGCGAGAATGGCCTCAAAGTCACTGCGGATTGGTCTGGTGCCACTAGGTATGTAGACTGAAGCTATTGTTGGGTATGAGTAAGCCCCGACCTACTACGTTAGGTGCCCAGAACATTAAAATGCGAGAGTAAAAAATGAATTATTTATTCACGACAATCGCAACCAAAGGTGCGGAACTTACTAACTAATACATCGATAAAAATGTCGAGTCAATACAAAATATTATGTACGAGGCTCAGCCCATACATTATCCCCTTCCTTAAAAAAAATTTTTCAAATACAATTATCGGAAAACATAGTATAATCAAGTATAATCGTAACATCGTAAAAAACAAAAATAATCATAACATACAAACTTAAGTAGTTAAGTTATACAAAAATACTTTTAAAAGAGTTATGTGGTAAAACAACATGTAGGTATAGGTTAGTATATTTAACAAAAATTTAATCAGTATATATTATAACAGTAACATCTAAAACAACAATCGTTAACATTTAGATTATTCAAATGCAATACAATACATGGTTAGTCATAACATCCTTCATATAAAAATACATGGAAAGTAGGTACTTGTAGTTTAGTCTACTTACTAAAAATGTAACACTAAAGAATCTCCTTAATTGTTGGAGTCTGGTAAAAAGGCAAGTTAGAAATAGAATACACATTACAATAGGTACATAGTAACATGTTGAATATACCTACTCACGACCGATACACTTAAATCAACAGGTAAGTATACATAGCCAATTATTTTTAACATTATTACGAAACACTTTATAACTTAAACTTACGCATTAGAATAGAATAGAAATACATTATTGATAGACACCACACATAACAATGAGCGTACATGAAATCAAAAATACAATTAACGTACAAAATACAGGTTAAAAATTCACAAAAATTCAATATTAGCCTATAATAGCCTGCGGCTGAGACGCAGCTGCGCCGGGTATGTGCTGAGCTTGCACATTTTTAAAGATGACACGCGACACTTGTTTATTCATCCATCCTTTAAACTTTGACTTGCAACGATACAAAATAAAATATGTCACAATTAGACATAGAATTATCAATATTATAAATGCCATTATTCCGAATCGATTCACTTTTTCATCGACTGATGCGGTATTTGCTTTCACTTGAGCTATTACCACTTGTTCGTTTGATTCGGTACTCTTGAAATTGCCCATAATTATTAACGTAACTTAATGAAAATATCGAAGTATTTGCTTTACGAAGTGCAAAGTAAAAGTGTCGTTATCAAATTTATAAATTATCGATTTTACCTAATAAGTAACTAAATTGCTAAATTAAGTAAAATCATTAACCTACTTAATTTGTTTCTTGGAAACGCAAAGGTTATTTGATGACTCTGCCACTACGAGTTGTTCGGGGTGGTATAACATTCATGAGCGGAGCGATTTTTTCGGAAGGAACTTGAGTTAAGTCATTATCGTTTTTAGTTTCGAAAAGGAAGTATGCCGATTTTAAACGATCACCAAAGATATTTGCCTGCCTGTTAAGTAACTTTATTGTATAAAACTTATCTTTTTTCTTAAGTACGCGATATGGTCCATCATAAGTCGGCTGTAAGGGCCTTCTTACACAATCATTTCTAATAAAAACGTAATCCGATTTTTGTAAGTCAGGGTGTACAAACAATGTTTTAGAATTAGCATGAGGTAAAGGAATAGGTTTTAGTTTACTTATTGTTTTACGCAGCTTAGTGATGTAAGTATCGTCAGAACAGCTATATTGGTTATTTAAATAAAAATCTCCTGGCAAACGTAACGTTTTGCCATAAACCATTTCGGCTGCACTAAAACCAGTATCTAAGCGTATGGTTGACCTAAGACCTAACAGTACCGTTGGTAATTCCTCAACCCATGAAGATGAGGCGACGGATAGTCGGGCTGTAAGTGCAACTTTTAGGGATCTGTGCCATCGTTCCACGGCACCATTACTCTGTGGATGGTAAGGTGTTGTACGCGACCAATGAATACCCATTACTTTCAGCAGGGCTGAGAATAATGAACTCTCAAATTGCCTACCTTGATCACTAGTGAGGCGCAACGGACACCCGAAACGAACAATCCATCCATTATATGTCGTTTTTGCTACTGTCTCTGCCGTGATATCTTTAATAGGAAAAGTTTCCGGCCATCTTGTGCGTCTATCTACGATAGTAAGACAGTATACAGTTTCGACGCGAGATAAGGTGTCGGCTACTATATTCTCGCTACCGCTTATATTCCTAATGTCGGTTGTGAACTCACTAATGAAAGCAAGGTGACGGATACGCTGGGCAACTCCTTACCATTACATGATTTAGTAAAAGCGTAAATTAATGGTTTATGATCGCTAAAAATTGTAACTTGGCGACTTTCTATCTGATTTTGAAAGTATTTAACAGCTAAGTAAAGAGCTAACAATTCTTTGTCGTAAGCTGAATATTTTTGTTCAGTTAATGACATTGCCTTAGAATAGTAACCTAACGGTTGCCAGTTGTTGTTCACACGTTGTTGCAAAACTGCACCTACCGCAGAATTGGATGCGTCGGCCATGAGCGCAAGTGGCGCGTCCAGCAGCGGATGCGACAACGTGACTGGATTCTGTAAGCTCAATTTACATTGCTGGAATGCTACGTTGGCGTCTGGCGTCCACTGAATAACAGTCTTATCTTTTTTTTAGCACCTTGTAGATATCTATTTAAAATACATTGCTGTTCTACAGCTTTAGGAATATGCGACCTATAAAAATTAAGCATACCTAAAAATCTTCTTAACTGTTCTACAGTTTTAGGTTTAGGGAAATTCACTATCGCTTCAATTTTGTCATTTAACGGACGTATACAGACTTATACACTTCAAAACCTAAAAATTCTATCTTTTCTTTGCCAAAAGAACACTTTGGCACGTTAATTGCTATACCAAACTTGTCAAAACGTCTGAATACTTGTTCTAAATGCATCCTATGTGAGTCCATTGAGCCGCCAGCGATTATGACGTCATCTACGAAGCAAAAAGCATTATCTAACCCTTGGAGTACTGAATGGTCCATAAATCGTTGGAACGTTTGGGCTGCGTTACGCAATCCAAACGTCATACGAGGGAAATCAAATAGGCCAAATGGCGTACTAATCGCGGTCTTCTCAATATGGGGGGGGGGGGGGGGGTAAAAATAAAATGGAACGCTCTATTTACATCCAGGCGAGAAAATATAGTTTTACCTGCCAACAAATAGGTAAAGTTATGTATACGCGGAATGGGATACCTGTCCGGCTTCGTAATGGAATTTAACTTACGGTAATCGCCGCATGGTCGCAGATCACCATTCCTTTTTGGAACTACATGCAGGCCCAAGGACTTTTAGACGGCCTGCAAATTCCCAACTCCTGCATGAGACGAAATTCCTCCTTTACTTTAGCGTACCTATCCGGGGGCAATGGTCTCGCTTTGGCATGAACAGGTGGGCCGGTTGTCTCAATGTGATGGTATGTTGCGTGACAAGGGGTATCCTTATAATTCACTGGCTTGGTTATATCTGGGTACTTGCTTAACAAATCTGAAAATAAGTGGTTATCATCGACAGTCTTAATACTATAGAACCAACTATCTTTAAATTAGTTTTTTTATCAATTAATTTTTTGGCGCTTAAATCTACAAGTAAATCATGATAACTTAAAAAATCTGCACCCAATATCGGTTGCTTGACATCAGCAATTATAAATGTCCACCGGTACGGTCTACGCAAATTTAAATTTAAACTTAATGTTCTTAAACCATATGTTTGAATAACTGAACCATTGGCTGCATAAAGTTCAAAATTAGAGCTTTTATTCACTGAACGTACTTTACTTGTAGCAGGAAGCACCGAAACGTTGGCTCCCGTATCAATTAAAAAATTAAGTCCAGTACCAGAGTCTGTCACACTAAGACGGGCGGAGGGAGAAATGGCACAGGAATCCGCCTGAAGCTGCGTCACATCTAGTTTTCCGTTTTATGTTCTTTCCAGGCACACGGCTGAATACACTTCACTGCCTTATTCTTAAACCGATAGTGATAGTAGCACAACCAGTTTGGATCCTTATGGGATCGTCGGGATGCTGACCTGGATACACTTTGGCGGTTAGACGACAAGGATTGTCTACTATTCCTGCTGTTCCCACGCCATCGAGGACGACGCCCAAGCTGGATGACCTCTAGGCGAAGTTTGGCTATCTCGTTCACTAGGTCTTTCTCGTAACTGCGACTCGATTTAGTAGGTGAGACTTCTGCAATATCAATTGGACGGGTGGTCTTCATGATCTTTTCTGCAATTGCGGCAAGGTTATCTAGTTCCGCGCTATCACTCACAGCTAACACGGCTCGCACAGCTTGAGGTAGATGACCAGACCACATCATCTTAAGGGTCTCATCAGACAGCTTATTGCGTGCCAGATCCTTCATTTTACGTAACAGCTGCGAAGGCTTCTGCTCACCTAGCTCCATTTCCGATAAGAGCTTCTGGAACTGTCGGTTTTCCGACTCCTCATAGCACTGAAGGAGTCTATTTTTGAGCACTTCATATTTCCGGGAATCAGGCGGTGCCAGTAAAATATCACTAGCTTGCTGGATAATGTCTTTATTCAATTTTGCCACCAAAAAGTTATACTTTACTTCATCACTCAATTTTTGATTAGCGATGACGGCCTCGAAATGAACGAACCATAATCTCGGCGACTCTGTCCAAAACTCGGGGATTCTTGATGAAACCGTAATCGTAGCCAGCGAAACATCTGGGTCTTCTTTTTTTGTATATACACTTTGCGACTGTCCGGATTGAGCCATATTATCAATAGTCCAAAACAATTATCACTGTGTTCACTGAATTCACTTTGCGGGGTCACCAATGTTGGGTATGAGTAAGCCCCGACCTACTACGTTAGGTGCCCAGAACATTAAAATGCGAGAGTAAAAAATGAATTATTTATTCACGACAATCGCAACCAAAGGTGCGGAACTTACTTACTAATACATCGATAAAAATGTCGAGTCAATACAAAATATTATGTAGAAGGCTCAACCCCTACACTATGATGATGGTCGGATGACCAGTCATAGCCAATCTACACACAGTGGCTTCCATGTTAGGGAGAGGAGTGCAATGGAAACCTCTTTTGTAATAAATAGCTGTGCCGCCGTAACCGTCGGGCCTATCGTTACGAATGAACACGTATTTGGGAATAGCGAATCCCCTGGAGCGGTTTGGAGTGAGCCACGTCTCTTGGAGAAGCATTAAGTCTGGCTCGTTGTTCTGAAGGAACAGTTTGAGCTCAGGAATGTTAGTACTAAGGCTACGAGCGTTAAATGAAACTAGGGATAAGCCCTTGGGTTTGATACGACAGGACGCGGGATTTGCGGGTCTAGACATTATAATTATTTATTAAGTTTATACGAAAAATGGAATTTATAAAGAGCTTAGTAGCGAGTGATTTTTCGGCTAACACAAATAGACGCTCTTGAGGAGAGCGGGCGGCTCGCAGTTTGCGTGCGAGTACGGAGATTTCCTTAATGTCGACGTTTTGAATGACGTCAAACACGGTCTTCATGTCCAACGACGACTGAGGTGGAGACGACGGAGCGGGACGCGGGCCTACGGGAGCTACGGGAGCTGGGATAGCACGGGAAGGTGCAGGTGGAGCGGCCGGACGCTGTCTCCAGGACAGAGCCGGAGTAGGTGTCGGCTGCACGGGCTTTGCTTCCGGGGGACCCCGGTTGCGCAGCGGCGGGAAGCTGGCAGGAGTGAGCGGCGGCGCCGGTTTAGGCGCGACCCTCTTTGAAGCGGAGCGCGCGGACAACCCCTGTAGTTAGCTGTGTGGCCAGACTGGCCGCACCGCTAGTATCAGATTTATCAGTGATATATATGCTAGAGCTATACCAGTATAGCTACTATGATATAGTGAACACTCTAAACACTAAAAGTTTGTCGTCTGCGATAGGCCTCAACAATGGTTGAATGAAATAAAATATTTATATATTATTTTGATAATCAAGAATACAAGAAGCGACTATAGGGTACCCTTCATACAGGAAATTATACTAATCTGTGGAATACAGAAATGTAGCCGTGTGCAAAATCTAATTCGCTTTATATAGCTGAGGTTGAAGGAAAGATTGCATATATGAGGTTTCATCCGCAGCTACAGGGGCTGTCAGACTGCTCGATTTTTATTTTCCATTAATCGGGTTTTCGGATTAGCCCGTTAGGCAAAAAACTATTTTATTTGATTAATCTTTGTAAGGGTAAAATTTAGTTCATTTTTGTCTTTCACTCGAAATCAAACGATACTGCCGAATGAGTTTCTTGATGGGCCGAACCCACGCTATTGCATATTTGCATTCGGCATCTTTCGCCCGATTGCACCATAAGGACGTAAGTTGCAAGTATTTGCAAGATATATAAATGAAACAACAATACGTAGGCACTCTTATATTTAATGATAATACAACAATTTGGTGGGCACACATCTCAACGTTAAAATCAACATAACCAAAAATATCACATGATTAAAGATTGAAAGTCAAACATCGCGCATCTCATCGATTCTTCAAAATAGCCAATTTTCTGGCAGCTGATTAAAATTAAAAGTTAACTAAAGGACTAATTTTAATATCAATAGGTAGCGTTAGCAATGCTTATACGTGGTGACATTTATTTGACAGCCTAACTTTTCATTCGTTCTTTATTAGGTGGATCTTTAGTTCCTTTTCTTTTTAATTCAGACGGCCAAAATTTACTTAAATTTATTTCCGGTACAAGGCTTTCATGACACAGATGGAGTGTCCGGAGGGTTCGTTTCATTCATTTATCTCAATAATCAACCATTACTAATTAGGTATGTGCGAATTATTATTATATAATTATTATAAACGAGTAAGGAAACTGACGATTAGAGAAAATGATAACGAAAATGACCAGTGACAAGAACAAACCCAATTCATAAAGAACGCCCAACGAAAGATTACCACGATGACATGAAGCGGGCGAAGATCTTTGAGGTTTCTAATAAGAGATATTCCCATTGCGGAACATTGTACATTCTAAATAGAAATTAAACTTATTAAATTTTTATTCGTCGTTCGAAGCTAGATTATATGAAAGGTCCACATCTTTAGGGAAGTTTCTTATTATGTTTTCATAATGTATTAACAAGACGTTGGGTAGTCTACGGTACACAAAAAGAGAGGTTTTCTATGACAGATTATTAAAACGCAGCACTGTTGAATTTCAGGACAATTAGGGGCTGTCCATCAATCACGTGAGGCTCGAAAGGGGGGGAGGGGATCCATAAAAAATCACGAAATATCACAAGGGGGGGGGGTGTAGTAATATATCACGTGTATAATTTTTCCGGCAAACGCGCGATAGTGAACCGAAAAGCGTCGTGACGTGTATTTATTTTTTCGGCAAACGCGCGATAGTGAACCGAAAAGCGTCGTGACGTGTATTTATTTTTTCGGCAAACGCGCGATATTGAACCGAAAAGCGTCGTGACGTGTATTTATTTTTTCGGCATACGCGCGATATTGAACCGAAAAGCGTCGTGACGTGTATTTATGTTTTGGTCAAACGCGTACAAAATCGAAAGCGGCTTGTAGTGTGTAAATAAAATTAGATGATACTTATAGCTGTATTTTTTTTAAATATTTATTACGTTTTAAAAAATAATTAAGATTCTTTGTAGTTTCCAAAAAAATACACGTGATGTAGGGACGGGGGGAGGGGAGGGGGTTAAAAATGCCAAAAAGACGTGATTAATGTACGGCCCCTTACCGGGTAAACAAATCTTGAGAAAAACTATTAAAGTTAGAAATAGATAGTTGATGTTGTGATCTCTCGTTGGAATTACAACATCAACAATGGTGAATGAAAATGGAATATTAGAAAAACCAAAAACAGAATTTTCTACTTAATTTATGTTTGTAACTTATTTAAAAACTTCACGATGCTCACAGGCGTAACAAAAAAGTTGTTTGATTATTTCTGGCACTTACTGTCAGCAAAGAAGGATCTTTGTTCGTTTTTAATTTAAGACATTGCTGTACACGAAGACTCGCGCCACTACTTGTTCATACTGAAGTCCCCTGCAGTATGAACAAGTGCAGCTATTAGGAAGAGTGGGGCGCGTCACGCGGAATTTAAAAGAAAATCTCGCTTTACTAATCTAACATTGAGATAAATGTAAACTCATCTACAGATTCGGAAATCGAGAAAATATTATATCTTTTTGTTGTACTTTTTATTTTATTTTACTATGCATTTGTTAATAACAGTGTTATAATACTATTAAAAGAAAGGTAAAATTAATTATTATATAAAAAAATCACTGTTTAATCTAAATCTTTGGTGGATTTTTTAAAATGTAACTATAATAATGAAGTTGAAACGTAATTTCAAAATATTAGAAAGATTTAAGTATTGCATTATCTAGAAAGTTTTTTATTTGCTCTTATTTCTAACGATCCTTAACGAAACTAAATTAACCTTAGACATCAATTATTACATGATTTTGCATAAATCAGCTGTTTGAATTGAGCAAACTCAAACACTTTCGTATTTATATTATTTAGATGCACATCTCGATTTTAATATACAAATGGCTTCTCACAGCAATAATGTAAGAAATACAATTTTGCTATTCAATAATTTTCCCTTGTTTAATTATGAGAAACGATATTGATATTTTATTCAAATACGTGTTTTAATAAGGGATTTATTTCTTGGTCAAATCCCAAGTGTAGCAGTTGTAAGCCGATAAAATCCTCTTTGATATTAAAACATGTGTTTATTTCGAACGCCGATAGATGGCGCTACTAGTATTTAGAATCAAGGTAATATTAAACCTCGTTTCATTTATTTTTTAAATGATGCGAAGCGAAGCTACAGTACCACTCGACCAAGCTAACTAGACTAATGTCAAACGTGACGTCATCGAAATGTTGAGTGTTGTTTCGCTGCGCTTGTCTTGTTTGTGTGCGTGCGATAGCGTCTGAGCAGAAATGGAATGAAAATGTTACAATGGTATGAATATCTATATCACACCAGTGTTCTGTGGCCGGACAAAACGTCAAAAATGACGTATTGCTTGGTAAAAACTGTTCAAAATGTGAACGCTCGAAGTAGTCAAAGCTGCATAAGGTGTAACATTGCGGCGAGCGATAATCAACTGTAACGCAACGATACACGATTTAAATTTCATATGATTTACTTCATTCATAATCCTGTAATATGGGGTAAACTCCACTCTTTACTTAGTTAGAGGTGTCTTGACCACACTATGCAGTTCACATCCTGCGCTTGGAACGTATACAGAAGCGTTTCTTATGGCACCTCTCATTCTCGATTAGAAGGTCAAAAAAAGAGAGGTCTTACCATTCAAGGCTACGCAGAAAACCTGTCAAATCGATTGTCCAAATCTTCTTACCCTCATTAATTTTAATGCTCCATCTCGCATGCAGAGAAAAGCAATAATGCCCTTTCGGCCTCTTCTTAGAGCCATTGTGCTAGGAAGTAATCACCCCATATCCAGAATGGTAAAAATCATAAATAGTTGCAGTGGTCTGGCCGACATACACAGTGACTCTAAAAGGGGGTTCTATAAATCAGTGCATAAACACTTACATACAAACAGCAAAATAGGTTATTACCATATTATATAAATCGGTACAGTATAAAACCTCCTCTATAAAACTTTTTTTTTGTACATTTGGTTTGTATCTTAGTAATTGTAACACTGACCAGAACAAACACAACAGTTATAGAGAAGCATGTAGTGTTTACCTGTAAGTGATTGTCACGCTAATAAGTTAAGAATGTAAGCAATTTATGTACTAAGGAACAGTTTGAACAATTGTTGGTGAACCTTAATTTGAAAAAAAAATATTTTTTTTACGGCAATTTTGTATTTGACCCGCCGTCCATTTGTTGTGACGCTAATGGTAGTTAAGGGTTGAAGGGTCAGATTGGATTCCACCCTGGTTGGCTTAGTCGAGTAGCACCTATTATAATTAAAAAACTTATTTTGATTCACACAAATAAAAAACGAAAAACTTAACGACATTTCTTCATCCATTTGGTTATGAACCAAAGTGATGGGTGAAATAAATTATTTTACTTAAATAATTACAAAGATTAATGAATTAGGCAACAGTGCACCGTAATATGTTAGCCATAGTGTTTACTTTGGCCCAAAAATATGTTATGTTTTATAATGTTAGGATCGTGCGTAAATGACGTCACACGAACTTTATGACTTTTGGATCACCTGCCCCCGTTTTAACCACCGACGCATAGAGAGGGGTTTTATAAGATTAATGTTTCTGTGTGGCACAATAGCTCCCGACAGTGTTCTTAACCATACTTCAAGAAAATGTTTTGCATTAGTGCTTACAAATAAGTTGTTTCACAATATTAATACGAAATAACGAACCTTACTTACTAGCTAGTAATTACTGACTATTACAATTACTTACTCACTCTTACTAAGTTATCATGGATTTCAAGACTTTGACTGCGTCGCAATCCGACTGTCACTACGCGAACAGAACCGACGCGATACGTCACGACATGCGTCTCGCTCGCGCGCCTCGTCATTGCATCGTTCTGTCTCATCCGACTGTCACTACGCGAACAGAACCGAGGCGATACGTCACGAC
Source organism: Marasmarcha lunaedactyla (assembly GCA_923062675.1). NCBI lineage: Eukaryota > Metazoa > Arthropoda > Insecta > Lepidoptera > Pterophoridae > Marasmarcha > Marasmarcha lunaedactyla. Next base: position 2,307,572 of record OV281367.1, on the reverse strand, counting down.
ATGCGTCTCGCTCGCGCGCCTCGTCATTGCATCGTTCTGTCTCATCCGACTGTCACTACGCGAACAGAACCGAGGCGATACGTCACGACATGCGTCTCGCTCGCGCGCCTCGTCATTGCATCGTTCTGTCTCATCCGACTGTTACTACGCGAACAGAACCGAGGCGATACGTCACGACATGCGTCTCGCTCGCGCGCCTCGTCATTGCATCGTTCTGTCTCATCCGACTGTCACTACGCAAACAGAACCGAGGCGATACGTCACGACATGCGTCTCGCTCGCGCGCCTCGTCATTGCATCGTTCTGTCTCATCCGACTGTTACTACGCGAACAGAACCGAGGCGATACGTCACGACATGCGTCTCGCTCGCGCGCCTCGTCATTGCATCGTTCTGTCTCATCCGACTGTTACTACGCGAACAGAACCGAGGCGATACGTCACGACATGCGTCTCGCTCGCGCACCTCGTCATTGCATCGTTCTGTCTCATCCGACTGTTACTACGCGAACAGAACCGAGGCGATACGTCACGACATGCGTCTCGCTCGCGCACCTCGTCATTGCATCGTTCTGTCTCATCCGACTGTTACTACGCGAACAGAACCGAGGCGATACGTCACGACATGCGTCTCGCTCGCGCGCCTCGTCATTACATCGTTCTGTCTCATCCGACTGTCACTACGCGAACAGAACCGACGCGATACGTCACGACATCCGTCTCGTAACAATTTCCCTTACAGTTATTCTTTTGGAAAATAAAACTAACATATTCGCGGGACAAACCGCTCCTATATTACTACACTTGTATAGATTGTATAGAACCATTTTCAAATGGTTTGATATTCGCTGGCCATTTTAAATACTGATGCGTTACACTACGATTTGTGATGGAGTGTGTTATTTTTAATACTATAAAAGTTATAAAAAAATAAACTCAAGAATAAAACTATTTTTGTATTAATTCTTGCAAGATATGGGATCGATGTAGCAATTATAATTAATGAAGAAATTAATTAATCAATTGTAATACTTAGAAACACGAAGTAATATAAATAATTAGAATTTAATTTTACTTTTTCTGCAATACTACGATGATAAAAAAAACCTAGTGACATGATATTTTTAAATTATTAAGTATTCATTGCACCCAGCGTTTAGGTTTTCACAAAATCCATACGGACCCCTGCTGTTGTTTTCTTTCCCGATTGAACTTTATTACAACTATTTGAGATCCTTATTACAATAAAACCTGTTACCTAAATTGAAAATACACCTGTCAAGTATAGTATAAACCTGTTTTGAGAGAAAAATCAATCATTTACTACTAAAAAACTATTTTTTTAATTACAATGTTTTTCTATCAAATCTGTTTTTTTTTTAAGTTTAATCATTTATTGCAAAAAAATAAAGAAAGTTTAATTTTAAATTACAATTAACTTCTAGATGGGTTAAAACTTTATTTTTATTAAAAACACATTTATTTAATACACTAGCCATTAAATTATTTTTAAGTAATTTTCATTCTCAAGTTCTTCCACAACATTTTTGAGCCATAAATTGTGATAACCAAGTTCTCATTTGTAAACTTGAAAAAAAAATGGTATTGAATGAACAAGACTGTGTAGGATTGTTATTTCTAAGCTACCGTGTCTTTTTTAACTAGTACATACTTACTTATACTGACAATATTTATTATTTAAAGTTACAAGATACATGTATTTACATGCATTTTACCTGATGGAGTTGAATCTGTCTAAATATATAAATTTTAAGACTAACACTCTAAATAAGTGTTTTAGCAAATAAATATATTTTGAATTTGAATTTTATTAAATATTTTTCGAGTTTAAGTTTCAAGTTCGCCGATATAATTTTAAGTTCGTTTAAAAAAAATTGTTTATTTTTTAAGTTTAGTTCGTTTGCACATTGTTTATAACGAGGCATTTGAATTTTACTCTCAAAACTTTGGTTTTCGAGTGTTTGTGACTCGACAGGTGTAAGTTCCGCCTAGGCAAACAGAGCGGTAGGATTAGCATTTATGAGTTCGCAAACAAATTGATCTTGTTCTATTGGTTTTTTGATCCAACGACCCAAGTTCGCTTTGTCAAATGCTTCTATGAGGCGGTCCTTTGCTGCCTGCAAATAGAAAAATCATTTTTATTGACAGATGCCTTAGAGTTTATAGAGTATTGTGAACATTTATGTGAAATCACGTAAAAAATCTCAAAAAGTAAACTATTAGTTACAGACGATAAAAATAAGTTAAAAGATTCAAATGTAAGTTTGTATTTAATAAGAAAAGTGTCCTTCCTTAGTTAAAATAATTAATTTAAAGCTTTTTATTTTTTTCTAATATTTTATGTAATTATACTTGAAATACTGAAATGATATCTTTACGTGACAATATACAGGGTGGCCGGAACATTAAGTTCCATAAAGAAATGTAGGTATCTCGTGTCGTATACGAATCACCCCCCTGTATATTCCGCGTCTTTTCATATCGAGTTATGAGTTTCATTCTGAATTTTTGAGAATTTTCGAACTGAATAACAAACTTTTCTTATCCAACTCCTGAAGCTATTATATGGTAAGTTTCCAGCATTCTCTGTCCAATTTTTTACCATGATAACTGATGATGACTGATCGACTTATAAACTTTTGTGAAAGATATTGTACTTTAAATACAAATCAAACAAATCCAAAATTTATTGAGGCCTCAATCCAACTGCATCAACACCATCAAAAATATCTGGATGTAATAAGAAACTGGCAGATCCTGAGCTATAGCGCGCTAAATAAGTAATAGAGGTAGAAACCAAGAAATTAACCTTCCTTTAAAATAATGCACATTGTGAGCTTTAAGCCCTGGCTTCGCCTGTAAATAATATAGCTTTTCTTTTTCTTCTAATAATTCGTGTACTGACTAATGTGAACAATATTCCGACGGCCGAGTAGCATAGTGGTTCGTAGGCCCTGCCTCATACACCGGACGTCCCAGGTTCGAGTCCTAGCCGGGACATTCATTTGTTTGTTCTCGGGTCATGGTTGTTTATATTTATATAAGCACGTTTATTCTGGGATCCCCCCCAGTTCGCTGTATGGTCATACATAACACAAGCTCTGCTTACTTTGGGGCCATACAGTTGGTGTGTTTGTCTGGGGATCTATTATTATTATTTCACAGTACTGCATGTCTTGTATAAGCGTTTATTTGTTGCTTTACAAGTTTCAATGAGAGGAAAAAATTATGTATATTTCGCAGGCGGATGGGATACTTAGCCGTTCAACTAAACGTAGTCGGGTTACAAATTAGTTGCATTCAGTGATCCGGCTAAATTTTATTTTGAGTAGGTAATTATTATTAGTGGTGCGGAGGAACTAAGAGTATAGAAACAGTACAAAAAAAAACTTTAAACAAAACCGTTAGTCTGTTTTTTTTCAAAAACTATTACTGAAAATGTTGACTGCGTTGCTATCGGTCCACGCATTGACCTCAACCAATGGACAAGCCTTAGCTACGAAAAAAACGTGCATACCTAAACTTGTAAAATAACATAAAATGGCGTCCATTTCTAGTGTTGCACAACGAGTATCGAATCTACTATCGATATTTTAGAACTAACTATTGAACTTGAAATATAATATTGAAAATTTAATGAACTTTTGTAAGAAATTGACGTAAATGAAATAATCATAGTTTATGGTTTATTTAATTTCATTATAATTCATTTAATATAAAAAATAAAGAACCATACAGTTTATTTTCTTATTCCCAATATAGTCCCGTCAAATTAGCCAGAAAAGTAGTGGTCAGTTTGCAATAATTCCCAACATGCTGAATTTTGGTACAGACCTGGGCTACACTATTATAAATAAAACACCGAAAGGTCCCATATTTGCTTAAAAATTTATTCAAGGTTCAAGGATTGAAGTATTCGGTTCAATCAATTAAAATCTGGCTTGTCTTCAATGACTACGATTCAAAAATAGACAAAACAACTACCTGCCTATTCAATAACAAAATTAACAATTCTAAGCAAAATTAATTCCCTCTTTCTTCACGCCTTTTTGTTTCAAAAATACACGCACAACGGCAAGCAAAGCAAATACCGTTGCGATATGATTTACTGCGTAAGCGCCTGTTGTTATTTGCATCGAAAGTATGAAAAATAAAAACATATTAATAATGATCATCGATATCTGGTTAAATAAATCAAAGCTCCGGAACATCACTTTTGACAGCTTTATTTGACAGATATCAATAAATGGCGATTATTGGCGGATAAATGGCGGATATAGGCACCCCAGCCACCTGCTATGACGTCACTACACGATTGATATTTTAGTGACAACATTCAAAAATAGTACTAACTCTTTCTTTTCTTAGCATTTTTTTTATGTAGAGGAAGACAACCGAGTTTTTCCTTTTATATGATTCGATATACATAACTACTTATTTATATAGGACATTACGACTACTCCATGTATTTATCACCTCGCTGGGTCCACGCGATCAAAATAAAGTCCGTTTTAAGCAAACGCTGTAGTTATATTGGTCCTATAGGCCTAGGCCCCGCCACTTAACCCATCTCACTCTGTCAACATCGGAAAAGTGTGAGAGACATACTCAGTACTCGATTGTTAAAAAATACAGACTATAGCTGTAAAGTTACAAAGCTGATTATAGCATCCACCTGCGACATGTATTTACCGTGACATTAATTTTAAAATATAACATACCTGGTAGGAACTTCCTAATCGTTTAGCCTCATTGTAAAGGAGGTTTTCCAAATTCGACGGCACTTCCGGTACGCCAGACCCGGTTTCCTCTTCCTGAAGATTAGAAAAAAAGCCTTTGAGCTAAATTCGAATGTCGTATGAGTTAGGTACGAAAGTAGATATATAGCGAGTAGCATAGTGGTTAGTGCAGAGTCCTGGCCGGGTCATTAATTTGTGTGATGAACACAGATGTTTGTTCTCGGGTAATGCTTGTTGATATTTATATATGTATGTTTATTCTGGTTCCCCCTCAGTGCGCTGTATGGTTATCCATAACAAGCCCTACTTACTTTGGAGCCGTACGGTTGGTGTGTTTGTCTGGGGATTATTTATTATTATTATTATTATTATATTCATGTTTTGAGATTTATTATACATGTATAAATTAATAACTTTTTGTTGCTTCAAACACACACACACACATACATACACTAACACAAACATCACACATTAAGAAATGTGCATCTGCAAGTCATTATTGACGTTAAATTAGTAACGAATTAAGTAATGATTTTATTTCATAGTTGAAAAAATTGAAAGCAAGCGTTTTGACAGCTTAAATAATCAGTGTATTGTGTAATGAGTTTTTTTGTACGAAATACTTAGAATAAAACTTTAATTAATGCATAATATCTAGGGTCCTTATACAACAAAGTAATGTGAGATGGATTTCTAAAACTAGTGAAATAGCCCATTGTTTATGAATACAGGCTAACCTTTTCTTATATTAATCGGTAACCTCCGAAGTGGCACAACCGATGTGAAGCATACTTTCACCAATACGGTTTACTATTCTTTGACAAAAAACGTATGATAAAAGATCGTGTCGATCGAAAGATCGAAGGTGATTTACAAACAACGTTTGAAAACTACTCATTTGACAAACTTTAATTTTCAAACATAAAACATTACTTTAAAAAAAATTATTTGACAAAATACGGTTTCGCAATGATTGAATTGGGAAACAATACAAATGTTAAAATATGAATTATAAAACACCTCGTGTTGAACCAAAGTCGCTTTTCGTGAAAAGCTGGAAATGGTAATTAATTTGGTCCTGGCGCTTCGCCGGGTGCTGCCGAACCACGCTCGCTTCGCTCGGTCGGCTTGCGCGTGTATTAACTACATACAAACCAAACCTAACCCAATTGAACCTGTATTGTGACCAGGTAGAACGCAAGCGGAGCGAGCGTCAAATGCATGCATGTAGTTTACAAAAATAATCAATTTGCGAAATGATGTTTTGGCGTAATGAAATTTTTTCTAGTACTTAATTTTTTGTCCAATGAGTAGTTTATTAAACAATAGTTTGTAAAATGATAAATTTATTAAGTATCATTTTGTCAAACGTTGTTTTTCAAATGACAATTTGTTATTTGTGTTTTGTCAAATTATTGGATACCCACCAATACACATTTATTATGTTCAAAAATAAAACGCTCAAGTTATTTAAAACATAACACAACAGCATCAAGAGCTTCGGAAGTAAACCTGCTTATTAAATAATAAACTATTAAATAAAAGTTTCCCACGCAACACAAAAATTTATTACGAAACTCATTATCTCCTAATGTCGGCAAAACAATTATAAAATTTGTCGCATGAAGTATGTTATTTTTTTAATAGTAACTAAGGTCTAAGAATTTGGAGACTGAAATAAAATTGTTTGCGTTGAGTTTGCCGGCACGCTATGCATCTGATGGTGTGTGGTATATAGTAGTATATAAGTATCTAGATATAATTTTTATTTAATAAATACTTAGGTAAGTTCATAACCATTCTACTTACCTAACTTTTAAGCGGCCTTTTTTCAGTTTTTTTAAATCTTTTTTTTTTCTGAGGCTTTTGTTTCGCTTGTAGACTACGCCAGCCTCATAATTTTATACAAATATACACAATTATTCAATATTTCAAACAAAGTTCTACTACCCAATGATACAATGTAAAACTTGTACAATATTCTGGCTAGGCAATATGCAGTTTATCTGCCCTCCGTAAAAACTGTCGGCAAAGATCTTGCTCCTAAGACCGCGGTTCCAACCACGTCATCAAATCATCTGTGATACATATTATTGCAACTTACTTGTGGCAGTAGCGGCAGTTTGCTGATCAAGTGCTGCCATCTTGCGAACATGCTCTGTTTGCACAACAAAGATGGCTGCCCAGATTCGAGCTTGCCCGTCGTGGCGTTTATAATTTCGGGACACTGCAAAGAGTAATTGTGATTTTTTTGGTAAAATATAAAAAAATTTTAAATCCCGTTGGAAAGCTGGTGCTTTTTTGTAGACTGTTATCTAGTCAGTGAGTTAAAAGAGTCAAAGTCCTTCTCTTCGAAATGAATCAGTTTATTTATGGCCCTATTAGCCTTTTGAATTTCACCGGACCTTAGCCTGGCCCACCGGTGGGTTAGGAGATTCTTTAAAAAAGTCCATCTATCATTGTCTCTTTCTATAGTACTGAAGGGATACACAGCGATATTTTAACCCGGGTTAGCTTAAATATTTTTAACTCAGATAGGCGCAAATCGGCTTTAGTGTATGTATTTCAGGTCATCTGTTATTCATATTACAAAGTAAATGTAGCTGATTTTATTCCATACGGGCATTTAAGTATATTATAGAAATTGAAGTGTTATTTTTCTGTATCCAGACTAAATTTTATATAAAATATAATAATTAGGAATTAAAATGATTTAATGTAATTGAATGAATTCAATCTTGTAATTAGGCTTTGTTTATGTCGACAATTTTAATTTTATTATTTTCCAATTTTATTGCTTATAACATTTATTTATATTACTATTAGGGACATTTAGTATTAAATAGTAAGGACATCTAATTTGTATTCTTTTTTCTTGTATCCAGACTGATCAATAGTAATTGTTAGTAAATTAATGATGTACTTAGCTAATCTTTCAAATTCGAATAATCTAACAAATTGTTACATTACTAGAAAATATTATAAATACTTGCACGCCTGTTCAGGTTGAATATGATTGTACCTCCAAATTATTTAAGACCATTGTATATTTTGACCGTGTTCAGCGAATAAAGTTTCTCTTTCTTTCTTTCTTTCTTTCTCTTTCTTTCAGAAACAAAGAAGAACACCATTTAAAATGTAATGATTACATTACATAGCCTGCGTGAGCTTACAAGCGGCGCGAGTAACCTTGGCGCTCTGTGAGGTGACACTTAACCAATGGGCTAACTATAATGCGCGTCACACAACATGGCGGCTCTGAAGTTAGCTGCAGTTCACGTGTGAAGTCTGCTGCACGTGCCCCGCAACTTTTTTTTTTCGAAATGGACAGTTTATTTATGGCCCTATTAGCCTTTTGAATTTCACCAGACTCAGTGGCCTAGCGCTGAGGGCGCTTAGCCGGAACTTAAACTACTCCTACATACGACACGCCTAAGGGCACCCGAGAGGGCACGGACCTCGGCTTAGGGCGTCGTATATTGAAACTACCACTGGTTCGGAAGGGTCATCTACTGCCAAAGAACCAGCAAGAAACTCAGTAGGAATGCGTACGCCGCGTTAGCCTGGCCCACCGGTGGGTTAGGCGATTCGAATGCTGTGTTGCCCTATTTCTGAGTGGAACGCCGGCGTTCCTTGTTGTAATAGCGTCGTCGGGATTTGTTAACACGTTACGCGGACGCCTGTAACGGACCGGCGCGTCTGGGTTGGCTGTGTAGTCAGCTGACTTATTGACCAGCGGGTTGCGATGGTGGGGAGCGTTGTCGAAGTGGCGTCTAGACACTAACTTCGTCAACGTGGCAGCTCGAGATCTTTATGCAGATCTAAATTGCGAACATAGGGCGGGACCCCGACGCATTTGCGTAAGAACCTATTTTGAATAACCTGCAAGTGATTGATATTCAACTTGCTGGCGTGAGCGAAAACCACACTGGCATTTGTCATGATGGGGCAGATGCAAGCTTATTTCTAAGCGACATTTTATTTTTCTTGCAGATTAGGGGGTGCAGCCTACCCATGACGATGGCGGCTCGGTCCCGGACTCGTTTTATGTGATCCGCGAATGTGAGTCCACTCTCTAAAGTGACTCCCAAATATTTGACTTTTGTAACCCAGGGGATCGGAGTACCAAACAGAGAGATCTGACCAAATCTTTTGGAGGGTTTCCTAGAGGTTGTCCTAGAGCAGGTTGAAAGAGAGAAGTACACTGCTGCACTTTTTTCTGGGTTGACTTCTATTCTCCATTTCCTAAACCAAGCGCCTAATGCGTTGGCTGCGGATTGGAGTATTCTAGTTAACCTACGTAGATTCCTATCAGATGTGTACAGCGCAGTGTCGTCTGCGAAGAGCGCGAGTTCTACTTTCTCCGTCTTCGGCATGTCTCTGGTGTATAGTGAAAACAAAGTCGGTGAAAGCACCGAGCCTTGAGGGACACCGCCTAATACAGGGCGGGGATTAGAGAGTGCACCATCCAATCCATGTTTGCGGAAAGGAGCAGTTAGTTAGTAAGTTATTACCCCCAGGCGAGCTCTTAACAAACAAACTCTAAACCAGTGAATATATATATTTCATTCTTATTTTTTTATTATTAAAATGAAGTCTTCAATTGGTGGGTTTTTCTTATCGCCGAGCCTTAGATGGAACAGCTGAGATAGCGGACTTATCAACAACACTTAACGAACTTCCAAATACGTTACGACCTCATTTTTAGCCCTCATTGCTTTCCGGACAGTTGGGGAGATGATAAAAAAATATATTATTTCTAATTGTATCTAAATATAATTTTATATAATTTTTCCCAAGGAACCATAGGTCGATACGAATCAACAATAATTAGGATAATTTTATATATACGGTAAGGGAAAACACTTCGTACCTAGAAAATGGTACTGAGGTGTGACGTCACAACTAAGTAACATGTAAGGGAACACGATCAATATTATTAAAAACGAAAAAGACTCAGCGTGTACTATATTATAGGCCCATCGTCATAGTAAATGTTATTTTATAATGGCCCAGGTGCGTTAGTACTAAAGTTCTTTGCAAATTTTGAAATAATTTGTTTGTTGCATTTCTGATTTTGTTACGTCGTATTTATTCGTTAATTGTATTAAGCAGCTTTGAGTAATAATAAGATGTGTTTTCACAAACAAAAATCAATACCTCAGATGTCTATTAAATCGGAGCCAGTGCTTACCGGGGTAGTAAGGCACCACGCCACGCTGTGAGAGGGGGCTCGCGCCGGCGTCCTCGCTTCAGTGCTGGCGGCGCGCGCCAGCATTGGCCGCTGAAGTCGGTACGGCGCGGGCAGCCAGGACACGCAGCACTCGACGCGCCCACAGATGGCTCTGATGAAACAATGCGAAATGACGTGATGACACTTCATAGACATACATTCTATAATTTCGGGTACAGTAGCTGTTTACGCACGTCTGATGAAATTGAAGAGCACTTAATTACTACTAGCTTACACTATTTGCGCTACAGCATGGTGCGGGTGACAGTTTCAGTAACGTTTCGTTTCACTCTTAAAAGTTGCCGCGCTTTACAAATTATGACTTAGTATTTCGGCTTATATCTTAAACTATTAATAACTGTAAAAATTTAATTAAACCCAACCAGAATGTTTTAGTCTACAAATAAAATCTAATTGAAAGAAAATTACGCAAAGTTTAATGCGTATAACGTAACGCCATAGACGTATCATGTGGTACTGACAGATGTCAACGTCATACGGGCAACTGTCACCCGCACCATGCTACAGCGCAAATAGTATAGGTATTACCTAACGTTAACGATATTTTATGTAACCTATTGCAGTAAATTTTAAAAAATCTGGCGGGTAGAGAACGTTTGCTAACTTCACATATATTTCGCCACGGCGATCTTTGTTCCTTTTCGATATAATAGTGAAATACACCAAACTGAGGATTATTTTGAGTTTTATTGAAGAAATTCCATTCTTGTATTAAAACAGTAGGGCTAGCATGAAAAGTTCTAATCGAATCGGCTGAACGTGGTCTACCCTTTCGGATCTAAAAAGTGCCTCTCAAAGCAGTGATAATTTATTCAGACATGTAAATACTGGCAAATAATACAGAAATAAATAATAATGTGATACATCTCGTCGTAAGTTTACAATTTTAGCTTAAAACATTATTTAAAAAAAAAATAATACACTTTATTGCCAAACCAGTTACAAAATAAAAATAAAAAGAATGACAATGTGGGCGGCCTTATCACTAAAAGAGTGATCTCTTCCAGGCAACCCTGAAATGTATAAATTAACTAAAACTACTGTTGGGCAGAGCATTTCAGCAAGATATAATCAATATTCTTTAATACATATCACAGAGAAAGATTCTTTACACGTGTTTCAAATGCCTCAAGTGTTTTTACCGAATGTAAAGAAGCAGGAGTGACTTCCACAGAGAAGTGGCTTTCACCGTGAACGACTGCTGATGAGTACGGGATGTGTGCCTAGGAGTAGCCAGCAAAATTACTTGCTGATCGCAAGATACGTTACCTTACGTGAAATTTTGTAACATCATTGAGAGTGACACCAATCAAGCTTGATTTATTCTTGTATTCCTTATTTTGTTTATATTATATTTATTTATTTATTTAACATTCACAAAGCCCACAGATCTTCATTTATATATGAACAGTAAGACTTACAAATTAAATACCACATCCAATAACGGATTTACATGATATTTAAATATCCATAGACAGCAATTAATGAGTTAAGAAAAATTAGTTAAAGTGTACATATTGAAAGATTAAATATTTAGGCATATGTAATATGATGGGTGTGGTTTTGTAGTGTCTGTGTCTGTGAGGTGTGTGCGTGTGTGTCTATGTGTGCAAATTGTAACAGTAATCCATATATTTTCACAATTTTCATACTCAAGTCGCAGTTAGATACTCAATGATTTGAACTTGTGTTTGGAATCATTGAACAAGTCGATTGATTTTGGCATATCTTTGTATGTTTTTAACGTTCGATAAATTACGGAGTTCGGCGTATAGTTCGTACGGGCATGAGGGAGTATAAGTATACTGTGCAGTAGTTAGTGACCTATTTGTGTGTAGTATTTTGATTTTAAGTTAGGTACTAGGCGTATCTTGTACAGTTGTTTGCTGTCCCTAATAAAATAAATAAATTATATCCGCATCCGAAACACACGACTTCACGTTTGAGAGTAGTCGCATATCACGTGACATGGGATTGTAGAAAGATGTCTTCGTTTAGCTGTGGAATTGCCTATGTCTTCGCTGAGTCCTCCTAGTCCTAACGAAGTTCGAGTTCGGCCTGCAGATCGGGTAGAGAGTCAGTAGACTAGTGACCACACTCGTCCAATTGTTTATCATGGCCACGCGGTCACCTGATGGTAAGTGGTATTCGTGCCCATGGACATCTTTAGTCGAGGGTGTTTTATTTTTATAGTAAATAATAAATAAATATTTCAAACTATCACACCACATTATCTATCCCAAATTAAGTACCACTAAGAACTTGTGTTATGGATACTAGATAACGGATAAATAAACTTAAGAAATGTATAAACACACATAGATATTTTTTTATATATAAATATTAGCAATAAACTTAAATAAACATACATACACATCCATGACTAGAAAGCAAATATGATAAAATATCTGCGTCTACCAGGATTCGAACCCGGCACCTCTGGCATGGTAAGCTAGGCTACTTACCTCCACACCAAACAGGCCTTCATGGATGGGATTATAATATCGACTAACGACGTATTGGAATTGACTTTGTTCCTTCCCTTCGACCGGAACACAGCCACTGATGATGAAACAGGAAGGTTGTAGTACCACCCTAGCTGTGCTATACATACATAGTAGTCCATACATATTAGTTTATATAGAATAAGTGATAGTATAGTTTCTTTGGTTAAGATCTCAGCTGGTAGCTTAGATCTTTTTTTATTCGCGAAATATAAGAATCCTTCAAAATATATTTTACGCTAACGAATTGGATTTGTTAAGTGCATTGCAACAGACGCATTCAGCTAAGATTGGCGAGCATGTTTATTCAATGTGAAAAACCATTAAGTTCAAATAATTCTCTGCTCAGGGTTCCGGAGGAAAAAATAATTTTCGCTTAATTCTTAAGAGATGTAATACATACATAAACAGTCGAATATGTATTATTAATATAAATTAAATTTATTATTGGTATAGTTTCTAATATATTTGATACAGGGCATCTGCCAAATGTACTGATGAGCCTGTCATTAGTTATTTTCATAAAGTCTGCTACAATAAAAAAAAACATGGCTTTTTTTTAATTTGCGCTTAAGCAGCCACCCTCTGCGGGGACGCAGCCGTCTGCGGGGTGATGTGGGACTCACCAGAGTGGCACCTACCCACTAAAACCACCTTCACAACTGCGGCATGGAAATGCTATGCGGCCTTCATTGGAGCGACACCCTAGTAGGGAAGGGGGTGCGCGAGCGGGGACCCGGTAGCGGGTCAGCCGCTGAGAATCAGATAGTGCTAGTGTAGGGTTGAGGGTTGGTTCGGCCTGGAGAGCCAGAAGCTAGTCCAGATTTGCCATAAGCCGATTGAGGGGGTCTAAGAGAGCATTGTTCAGTCTACGGACTTTTGTACCTCAATAATAATACCCGTCCTACCGATCAAATATTGCGTTGACTCCTGTTACTGGATGCTGGTTGAGACTATGTCAACCGAGAATAACGTTTAATGAATATTCATATTGTAATAATTTTTATCCACATTGACAATTACCTTCTTTTATTGACGTTAAATAAATCATAACTCTACCACCAGTTCGGAAAAACCTTCATGAAGAAGAACTGGCAAGAAACTTTATGTCTATACAAAATTATTCTAATCTGCATCTGTTAGCTCGGCAAGTTTCCCTCCCCCCAAGTATCCAAACGACGGACACCCTCAAACGGCACCCGTTCACGAGTTACCGCGGGATTCAGCCATCGCCCTCAACCGTATTAGAGGGAAGTGAGCGACCCGTCACCCGACGCTACCGTAATGAGACGTAACGTTAGAAAAGAACGGGGTCTTAGCCTGCTCTGTATTATTTTCGACTTAAACTTCCCATATCACAAAAAGACCCAGCTTCGACCACGCCTAGCTTTAAAGCTTACAACTACAACGTATACAATTGCTTCTTAAAATATTTCGTTTGCAGTCAACGCAGACATCCATGGCAAGGTCAAACTGAGGTTTAAAAGTCAAAATACTAAACTTTATTTGAAAGCACAGTTGCAGACATACCAATAACGCTTTGAATGTGTAAATAACGAATTTGTATTACTTTATTATACTTAAAAATACTTTAAATATGGTACAGTGTAAATTTAATTACATGCAATTAATTAATTTATTTATTTATTTATTTATTAGGTCACCAACTGAGTGTTACATCAAAATAAACATTAGGTATATAATATAAAACAAAATTACATTCTAAACGCCACTCTAATTACAGGTGACGTCGACATCCTTAAAGTATACAACTATAACACAATCTATAAATGGTTGTTAATTATTATTTAAGTTTAACTAATTTATTTATTTGTAACAGTTTTTCAAATACACAAATAAACAACGAGCAAGAGAGAACAGGGATGAGGTTCTCAATATTAATTTAAAGTAAAACAGTTATTTAAACACAAAAATATACAACAATATAAAACGAACAAGAAAAACATGTGTAACGTTATAATTATTTAAGGTTTTTTTTAGTTATTTTGTTTTATTTAAAGTAATGTTAGTAAAAATGCCATATGGCATAATAAATAAATACCTCAGATTAGATATTACATTTGCGTAAAGCGTGCAAGAACGCTTTCCATGTTTAATACTGTTGTAATGGTAAAACTATTTGAAGAAACCTAACCGTTTTTCCGTCACGGTTTTCCCGCTGAGAACCCTACTACCAAGTATTACGCCACCCAGCAGGTCCTTTCACTAACGGTACCGGTATAACTGGTCACAATTTATGAAGTTAGGAAATACTGTATTTTATTATATGGAGTTTGGATAGTTTTGTCGGGTTTTGAGGGGACAATTTATGATGAAAACAAAGCAATGTTTGTTATGAAATAAAATTCCATAAGTTTACAATACCTATGGAATATACAAGGTGGAATTTTGCGATGCCACCTGGAGAGAAAGTTCTCAAAATACAGGGGAAAGCCAGTTTTACTACAAGGAAATATTTTTTTATTTCTGGAAATAAATTGCCACGCCTGGGAATTAAACCGGCTAAAATCCGCAAAATAAACACTTTGAATTTTTATGGCATCAATCAATAGGTTTAACCATGAGGATCAAATCTGTCTAATAAACATGGTGATTTAAATAAAACGAAAGCCATGCGAAATTCCACCCTGTACATCAATAAATAACACTTTTATTCGTTAATTAAAATTCTATCCAGATACCCAGTAATATCATTAAGATTTTTATTTTTTTATTTATTTGAAACTGATAAATGACTCCATCAAAAAGATTTCAATAATTACCTTTTTTTACCTTTCAGAAGCATCGAAAACAAGAAATATTATTCATGTTTTATCTAATTATACCAAAAAAATCATGAGCTTTACGAGTGAAAGTGACTAGTATAAAATCAAAATAATTTTTTTTTATCCCCAGACAAACACACCAACTGTATGGCCCCAGAGTAAGCAGAGCTTGTGTTATGGATGACCATACAGCGAACTGGGGGGGAACCCAGAATAACCATACATACATAAATACAAACAACCATGGTCCGAGAACAAACATCTGTGTTCATCACACAAATGCATTCCCCGGCCAGGACTCGAACCTGGGACCTTCGGCGTATGAGGCAAACCTCTACACCAATCGGTCGTCAAGAAGCTACTTAAAGTGATTTGTTCTTTCTTTCCAGTTTCTTGAATTCAAAGACTAAGTTTAGAAAGGTACCGGTATTGTCCTTGTGATTACATTCAATATAAGCTATTAACAAGTAAGAAAATAAAAGAATTTACGACTGGTCGGGTAACTCACTTGTGTTATGACGACAGATTGCGCACCATCTGTATGCATGACCTTACAGCGAACTGGGAACCCAGAATGAACGTGCATACATAAATACAAACAACCATGGCCCGAGAACAAGCATCCGTGTTCATCAAACAAACGAATGCCCCGACCAGGACTCGAAGCTGGGATGCTGGTATGATGCAAGGCTGCTACCCACTCCGACACTCGGCCGTCAAATAGTACAGAAGTATAGATAATAGCAAACATGTCAATGTTAGGGTGTCACCACACTAATCGATCGATCACTAATCGATTAATTATACCATCGATCGATGGCGTCGATCGACGATTGATCGATTCATGTGGTGACACCCTTAGATTTATTGTTGTATGATAAAACACACGTTGGGATATAATTCAACATATATGATTGCAATGTAAGATTTATCTAATATACGATATATGTGTAATATGTATTGAAAGGCGAGTACACGGTTGTAGAAAGGCAAGATCACGTGTCACGGTCTAATCTTACAGCCTAGAAGAAAATTGTAGCCAAAATAGAAACGCATGTAATGTAAAATTCTGCAGATAACTGTTATGAATGTAAATTATCTATCTCAAATGTACTTTGTGCTAGATCCCTGCCTCATACGCCGGAGGTCATTCATTAGTGTGATGAACATAAATGATTGTTCTCGGGACATGGCGATATTTATATATGTGTGTTTATTCTGGGTTCCCCCCCAGTGCGCTGTATGGTATGGCCACAACACAAGCTCTGCTTACTTTGGGCCATACAGTTAGTTTGATTGTCTGGGGATTTATTATTATTATATGTATTATTATAAATATAATTAAGCACATGAGTTCATCCTTCCAAAACAATGTTCGAACCCGGAGTCCTACTTTACGCATCATACTTGAAATCCTTATAAACGCACGATACATCTAGAAATTTTCCTTTACCGTCATTATTAAAACTATATACCTGCTTACGTATACAGTCGCAATCGTTGACGCAGTCTCAGATTGTCCCCTGCAGTGCCGTCGTCCCCTAGTATGTGAGGCGCCTACAAGGACCAAACAACCCGCAAGCGATTCTCGCCCTTAGGCGGAATACGTCAAGTGTACATGGTACCAGTTACCAAAGCGAAACAAGTAATTAAACCCCCACTAAGAAAAATATTCACAATCCTGGAGGGACGACTGAATCAACATATCGTTTGGACGTATACCGCGAAGACCATTGCTTTTACACGCGGCACATTTTAAGAAAAAGAAAAGAAATTACCGCGCTTTTCTTGATCGCGCGCGCTAGTCAATTTCGTTTCATTTGTTTTGTGACTGAAAGACTTAATTTTTAATAACATAAGAACTGTTTTGTTTAATTTTTTTTTAGTGTATAAGTAAGTAAGTTTGAAAATGCAGCACACGTTGCCGTTAGCTTGTTTCCTTTCGTTGATACGTAAGTATTTAGATATACAACCTTCTTTTACACATCGAAAAACCTAATCCGTTTTTACATAATCAAGACAAGAAATAATAATAATAATAATAATAAACACTTTATTGCCAATAAAAAGAAAACAACAAAAATGAAATATAAAAAATGTAAAAAATAACAGAAATGCAATTTGGGCGACCTTATCACTACAAAGCGATCTCTTCCAGGCAACCTTAATGAAGAGAAGCTAAAATGAAGAGAAATATCTTAAACAATAACAGACTGACGGACAGTGCAGTTATAAAATAAACCAAAAAAAAAACACATCATAAATAATAAAATAATATATAGGTACATACATTTATATCATATACTTACATAAAAATACAATACTTAGATATAGATATACATCATGTCATGAAAGACTGTACGAATCATTGTGAAAGATAAAAGAAATGGAAAAAATAGAAAAATAAAGAAATAATGTATACCCAATCTGATTTTAAGCAATGAACATAATGTCAGTTCCATTTCATCAAATACCTAACAAATTATAGATATATTGAAGTAATAATATGTATTATTAATTAAAATTCAGTCAAATAAAATATTTGTTTATATATATATAGTGTACTATGTCAATCCCAACCTATATAATAACTACATCCCAGAAACAAAATATTAAGGATTAATTTTTTTTTAAATATACTGTAAAGTTTTATTACCCAAAAACCGAGTAATTTTCGCTACTTCGCGAATCTTTTAGGAATTTCCAGTCTCTGCATTTTAAGAAGGTAAGAATTTATAATTACAATAATTTACAAATTGTTAAAATTAAGGTCAAGTTAAAATTACAAAAGCACAGTGAAATTAACAATATACAAAAAGTTATATTACTTACAACAGAAATGTTATTGCAATAACCTAATTTATTGTCCGACCGTAAGAACTTGAACCGGTGTCATTCCGATTCACGTGTCTATGTAGGGTCTACAGATGTATTCAACTTGTAAAATAAATCAAACGAACCCTAACTCGAGGGATTTACTGGAAGCCATCGAAGAATTCCGCTACCGTCTCCTGCCTTCATCATCAGACCACCTCGAAGGATCCAAAGCGTATTGTCCTGAGTGTTACATGCATCTCAAGTCATTATATCGACTAGAAGTTGGCTTGATTTGACTTCCGAGATTTGTTTACATTGTTAGTTACGATTGAGGCATATACACGTATACATTTGATTGAAGTAAAAATGGGACAGATAGGCGACCAGACCCCGAGGCCCGTTCCTTTAAGCTCTTGTTTCCGGTCGCCTGATTTTACTTGACAAATAGTTCGTCAGTCAATGCGCGAACCGAACCGACGATATACGAAACTACACGGATACGAAATATTTTGCCTCGCTCGCACGCGCATGTTTTGCATCATTCCATCTGTATTATATCAGGGAGCAATATATTTGGGTGTGCGTGAGTGAATGTATCTGTGCTAATAATATAATAGTAAAGTTTATTTATTTCCCACTCAGTAAAAAGTTAACAAGTACGTAGTAAACATAAAGATATAAAAGGTCTTAAACTCTTTGTTCTCTTGTATCTAAACTCGGCTGAGCCTGTCTTAGATACAAGTCCCTACCCGTGGTCACCATTACATTTATTTTTATGCGTTACTGACTACTTAAAGATAAATATAAAAAAGAGGGAACAATTACATTCATCTTATACAAGTTTTAAAGGTTACAGGTTTTAATAATATTTGCCAAACTATTTTATTATGGTAAACAGATATAGATAGATAAGAAATATTAGTTTTGAAATAATCGAATGAAATCACTTATAGTTTCCACCCTGTATAAAAAATTCAAATACATACATACATTCATGATACATACGACATAACGGTTTTTGTTGTCCACTGTCATCAATAGTCAATCAACAATCAATCAATATCAATAATCAAAGACTTGGGTAATCGATAGGCTCGGAAATGACAGAAACGATTTTAAAAATTCTTGAACCATTAGAAAGCTACATTATCTAGCATGAACATTATATTGTATCCCGGAATTCCCACGGGAGCTGGAGTTTCTGGTGGAACCGCGCCAGGGACCTCTAGCATTGTAAAAAGCTGACTTCAAAAATCATTTAACTAAATAAAATTATCTATATATAGGTATCAAGTCAAACGTAGAACACGAACAGAACATCCGACAGCCAATCAACCGTCGAACCGGCTCGAATACGGAACCAATTACAATGTTATAACCATTACGCTGCTATGCTATAACTGATATCATTATGATTTCGTCATTATAAACAAATGTAGCAAAAAACAGATGAATTACAAAACTTCTTGAACGCGAATTAAACAAGCGAAAAATTTTCCACCTGACATTTCTATCTTTAAGTCCCGGGTTCGATCTCTGTGACTGCTTATATCAATGATTTTTTCCAACTAAAGTACATAAAGTTTCTCCAGCTTTTCAATCCCTTTCATAAAATTGATTATGGCAACCCTTTGAAATAGGCTTGACAAGCACGATGTCTTTATTGGAGCTAAAGGTTTTCCCAAATAACCAACTTTTTAAATTCGGAAACAGAAAATTGTCGCAAGGAGCTAAATCTGGCGATTAACGATATCTTTAACGGCTGTCAAAAAAAAAAGACGGACGGTACTGGCTGAAAATTTTGGTTGAGTCCTTCTAAAGAGTTATGAACAGGGAGGTTTCATGCAATTTGCGATAATTTTATTCCAAAATAGATTTATACCAAACCAGAGTTATCAATTTCACTGATTTAAATCAGCAGAAATGTGGGACACGTGTTAGTAAATTTAATGAGTAATGAAATTATTGAGTTTTGCGCTGAATACCTACCCCGTGAAGCGTGAAACTTAACACTGTTACTACACTATGGTCTAACATCGTTTTATGTACGCGCGCGATGGTTTTAGATTGAGTGTTCCGTACATTAAATTATTCTTTAAATTTAAAAAAAAACTGTCTGTTGGTACGATAGTAAAAGGTGAACTTTTTTGTCTGCAAACGAGGCCCATACACATAATTTAAAAAAAAAGCAAAGTTAAATATAAATTTCGGTCCAGAATTCCAGAACATTTGATCGATTCATAAAAATATACCACACACAGTAATCTGGTATCACAGAATCACTTTTGTACCTCACTTTGTGAATGAAAAAATAAATTGGTTGCAGCTGCAATTATTTACAACTAACTAACTGTAATGATAGAACTCAAGCCATATTAAGTTTATATTTTGATATACATTGAAAATATTCCAATGAAAATCGAAATAAGTCCGTACGAGTGAACGTCACTTACGACGAGGTGAATTTGGTGCCCAATCAACATAAAATGCTTTTTCGTTTAATTTCGCCTAAGAAGTTGTCTCTAGCACAGACCCCTAAATTCCTATTTATTATACTGATAATGTGCAATAGTGATTGCTCTGACACAATACTGAATAATCTATTGGTGTTTCTAGGTTATGATGTTATGCAGTTTACCTGTACGAATAAAACTTAGTTTTTGATGGACGTACTTGGATGACTTTTTTAATTATTTTATAAATGATAGAATGCGGCATTCGTTGGTATAAGTCTAATGCAACTGATGAGCCTATATTTGGATATGTAATAACCTCCTTTTTTTTTTTATTTCACATGGTTTTACTAGCATACTTCAGATTGCGTAGAATTTTTTAAAAGTAAACAGATAATTTAGCTTTTTAACGGTGCAAAAATGATAAAAATCGTTTCAAGTGTTTATCGATCGCTAACAAAAGAACGAAGAGTAGTCTTTTAGTAAAGGATAATAAATAATACTTAGTTATCCTAATACTTTAAGGATGTCGACGTCACCTGTAATTAGAGCGGCATTTAGAATGTAATTTTGTTTTTATATTATATACCTATGTTTATTTTAATGCACACTCTGTTGGTGACCTAATAAATAAATAAAGACAAAAAAATCTAAAGTTTGGCAATATTCATTTTCCCGTTATGAATCATTCATATTCAAAACAAAATTTAAAACTAGTCAACCATGACTGTAAACATAAGAATTCCTTGTATTTGCGCTACAATTGACAATCCTCCGTTTCTGCCATACTACTGCAGATCCCTAAATATCAATCGATTATGCACTGATAATGCTAACCCAAGTGCAACGTCTAATTAATTGTGACAAAACAATGATAAATTAATAATGTTTCTAGGTAATAATACTTATGATTCATTTGAATGAGTGAGTATTTGAAGACAATTTCGTACATAGTGAGTGCTATCCGCGAAGGCGCGCCCCCCTGCTTTCTTGGTATATTCATCGTAGTGTGAGATCTCGACCAAACAATAGTGGGACGGGTCTGCGCTCGCTGAACCATTCATGTTTTATTTATTTATTTTTTTAGTTCTCCAACAAGGGCTTACATTAATACTTGCTTTACAATATTTAGCATAATACGTTAGTTAAATGCGCCCTCAATTATAGGCGAACACAGCATGCCTTCACTTTAACAAAATACACTTTATCACAAAAATAAGAACGTAAAGGTCAAAAATGTATACGAAAATAAAAAAGCAGATTATCGGTACTAAAAACACACTGATTGTATCGGACACAAGGCAAAGTTCACTCGCGTTAGGTATCCTGTTAAACGCAAAGGAGAACATTCTTCTAATTGGCGAATAATATCCTAAATTATGGCACCAGAATTAAGATGAATTTTAACCTTGGTTTATACAGAATTTATAACTTGATGACTAGGCACTTTACCAGGATCCAACCCAACTAATAGAGACCACAATTGCCAAATTTCCAAATCTTATAATATACAATTATCGCATATTACAATTCGTCATGAGCTGTATTTACGCAATCGCGTTGAAAATAAAGAAAAAGATGACTTACATCAAGTGTAACTTTCTTAGCTTCGAAGAAAAATAATATTTTGAGTATTGAATTATTTGATTTCACCCGTGTACAACCAACTGAAGAAAATTTCTAAACAGAAAAAGACATAGTTTTTAGACGAATAAATTTAAAGGCAAAGTATTTTACCTATTTTTTCATATGGACTGTAAGTTGCTCGAAACCGCTCCCCTATTAGGGTGAGGCGGATCCCTGCGGTGGGATTTTCATAGTGTGTGATTTTTTTAACCTTAACCCAAAAATAAGGGATTAATAAGTTTAGCATGTATTAGTGTGTGTGTGTGTGTGTGTGTGTGTGTGTGTGTGTGTGTGTGTGTGTGTGAAAGCATTCAAGTTCAAATATTTATTTCTTAACATTGACAATTACTTGTTTTTATTGGTAGTATATCGAAGAATTGGCTAGAAACTTCACGGGTCTATTTTCTTCAAAACAAATTTACAGTGTCTCTTTTTGTCTGTACCAAATTATTCTTATCTGCATCTGTTAGCTCGGCAAGACTCCCTCCCCCCAAGTATCCAAACGACAAACACCCTCAAACGGCACCCGTTCACGAGTTGACGCGGGATCCAGCCATCGCTTGACTCTTCCGAACCTGTGGTAGAGTCATGCTTTATTTGACGTCAATAAGAACAAGTAATTGTCAATGTTGAGAAATAAATATTCGAATTTGAATCTGTCCTTAGGATCGTATTTCCTATACGATTGTACTGAAAGCGTTCCTAGGGGCCCAACCAACAAATCCAGGCAGCAAACCCGAATGACCGATGACCATTCGGGAAAATATCCGCCCGGCCAAAGCCGTTTGGGTTTCGGCAAGACGATCCGAATAAGCCGGCATAAAGCCGCAATTGCCGATTATGTGTAGTACTCAGTCCGGGAGGGGTCAGAGCGGTCGGCTTTGTGTACTTACTTCAATTGTAAAAACTCATTGATACAATTGAGGAGTGACTTTACAAAAGAGGATATCTACATCTTATCGTTGCAAAAGGGGATATTTAATTTTTTGTTTATTTTCTACCACTGAATTAGAGAGCCAAATATTTTTATTATATGCCTTTTTATCAATCTTATTACATAGTACCTACATAGCTATATAGACTTTGAGTAGATCCGTGTGTCTTGTCTTTGTGGGTTTTATTAATTTTCTGAAAAAAATGATAAGATGTAGTTATTCCCTTTTGTAAAGTCACTCCTCAATTGACAGTCACTGGGGATCGAACCCGGAACCTAAAGATCTAGAAGCCAGCGCCTGAACCACTGCGCCACGGACGCACTTTTAATTTGTGTTTACAAATAACCTGTAATGCCGTAAGCATACCTCAAAACTATACACGGTATTGCTTTTTATTCCAAAGACTTTCTATAAGTATAGTGAGTGTCAACATATATAAATAAATAATAAATATTTCTAACAATCACACATTTAAGTATCATTAAGAAGTTAGGGTATGGTTACTAGATAACGGATAAATAAACTTAAGAAATATATAAAAATATATTCTTATATATATAAATATTAGAAACAAAATATCTGCCCCTACCGGGATTCGAACCCGGGACCTCTGGCATGGAAGGCAAGGCTACTTACCTCCACACCAATCAGGCCGTCATATAGTGTGTATAGAGGCTAAGAATGGAGGGGCACGACTTTGCGGGCGGCGCTAACTATAATCGACTGCACTTTTATAAATAGCAAATACTGTATAATAACCAGAGACTAGTAAATAACTATAGACTGACCATCTCCATACAAAAATTCGTGACTCGGAAAAAGCTCAAAATCCAAGCTATTACTATGTCGCTCTCAAATAGCTTGGAACAACCTTGTCGTCTTTAATTTTTATATGAATTATTGACGAGAAACGTAATGCAAAATATTTGTTTGTATATTAATACGGACTAAAACTGCTAGATGGCGTTGTCAAATAACCTGAAACCTTAGCAAGTAAATAGTTGAGTTCATTCCAGGCCCTCAATAAGCTTTTGATTTCAGTACTTTACGCAAAAAATGACTATACCTTAATTTGTATAACATTTTATAATAATTACTAAAAAGAAAGTCAGAACCAAATTATGTATATAAATATATAAAAGACATAAAAGCAAATCAAAGAATATGTAACTGCGTGCATCTTTACCGATAGAGACAAGGTTCTCGAAATATAGGTGAATCATTATGCAAAAAGAAATACTTGAGGGTATCTTTATGATTTAAAATAGATGACATAGATATTCAGTTGTATTAATTACTTTAAAAAGTGTCAAAATCATAACATATTAAATATCACAAAAAATATATTTATGTCAGCTTTATAGTCAAATATTTTATTTTGTGCTTTTTATTTGCTGGATTTATGTGCGAAATTATTTTCTTTGATCGGCTCGAGTCACAGTAGGCGAGCAGAAAAATTGTGAATTCAAAGAGATGCAGGGAAAAGTTCCAAAACAAACACACACTCATAGCAACAACAATAAACGACAAAGAATTCAAATTGTCAAACAAATAAAATGTTGTCATAAAAAGAACAAAAAAAGTTGATTTAAGTTATAAGTGTCTAAATACAATATTTACAAAATATTTCAAAATCCATCCAGCAAGAAAATATTTTTTTAACTACTGCAAAATAGTTATGAGTTATATGCATTATAAATAAAAATTATGCACTTATTAAGACATAATTTTTATCGATATCAAGAAATCAATTAAAATACAAAAAACCTATTAATTAAATGCACTGAAATTCGTTTTATTATGTTAAGGCAGATAAGAACAAACTGTGGAGATGAATGCTATATTTTTGTGGGAAAAATTATATACTGGCAATACAGTAATCCAGTAACACTACAAATAATATCCGGGGTGCTGTAAAGATTTCTGTTACTGAATTATAAGAGCGGCAACATAGCATCAAATAATATAATGCACTAGCTGGCAACGTCTGTTGTCGCCTGATACCTACGGATAGTACTTGCAATGAAATATCAAATGATTTTGTAAACAGCGCCATCTTAAGTTTTTTTACGCATTATTTTTACTAAATTTAAATAACTTGTAAATGTAATACAACTAACGCCATCTCTCTATCTTAAAAACAACTATTTTTCAAGTCACAAAATTTTGTTAGACATGGTTAGTCTATAGTTATTTACTAGTCTCTGATAATAACAAATATCCTGCTTAACTGTTACGTAGTTGGTCATGTCAACCGTTTCCTAGTTTATTCAGTTTTTATGTAATACCATGTTCCACTGGTTAATTTTATATTTACGTCTGATATTGTGAAATAAACAGGAAAGTCAGCATAAGAAATTTGTGTTGAAACCAAAGGGCTTCGAACCGCCTTGGCAATTTCAAGCACCTTCAATGTAAATTTTTCGCGTTCACGTGTCAAACATGCATGAATCGAAAGAGAAATTAATATGAATAACAAATACTCTTTGACAAAATGTCGTAAGTGATATACTTTTTCAGATATTTCAGACTTCCATTGAAACTCCAACCAATAATGTGCACAGCCGCAAAAATTGAAAAGTGTTAACACTATTTAAATGAATACTGCAGGTTCGGATTTCTTTTGGATCAAAGAATTTATCTAGAATATATACTCATCGCTCAAGTATACAAATTAGATACACAACTTGTGTCAGAAGATCGTTCTCACCAAAACAATGCCCAAATGTGTATTTGGGTGCTCTTTAATTTAGTAATAATATGTCACTGTCATTAAACATGTAAATCATTTAAGATGAATCTTCAGATTCCCGGGATGTATGTAATCGGGTATTTAACACCATTTGAAAATGCAAGTTATAACACATAAAATATGTTGAAAAGCAGTTTTGAATTTAATATCGAAATTACATAGATTAGAAAACTTAAAAAGAAGCAAAAATGGTTATTATAAAATATGTATTTTTTTACATTAAATAGATAAAAACTCTATTTGCCAAAAATGGTAACACGATATTTTTTCAATTCACTTTTACAGACATTAATTACAATAGCTTACTGACATTAAATATTACAATTTTTATTACAACGTTACGCATGTAAACTCATTATCTATTTATGAGATATTATTTGAAATTATGGAGCGTTTTATCGCTATAGGAGAGTTTCGGAATAAAGTAAGTTTTTCAAAACTGTACCGTCCGAACGGAGTCTTTTTATGTCGTTAGATAGGGACGGTCAAACGGCACTTAACAAAACAGAAAACCAAAAATGTTTTAAGAAAATTACTGCGAACTATGGAGTTATTTATCGCTTAATGAGATCTTTAGTAAGAACTTGGGTGTACTAGCAAGTTTTTCAAAATTTTACTGCCCAAGCACCCATACAATTTTTAGTATGAATTACAGGTTGTGACGTCACAACTAGGTACCGCTTTGTATGGAGCGTTTTTCTGCGACTCGCAGCAGCTCCTCAAACACATTGCTGTATCTAGAAAACTATTGATTGTAAACATACTGTTACTTCTCAGCAAATTTTTTTAAACATTGGTAAACTATTTAAATATGTAATTAAAAAATTTTGTCGAATACCCAATTATTATCTATATACTTATGAATTCAGTCAAAAATGATCATAAAACCTGCTTTTTCTTATTTAGCTAGAGTTTTGTTCATCGATAATATAAAACTTTTTAGTCGGCTTTCTAAATTTAATTTTAAATCATGCACGTAGGGTTATATTTGCAATAACACAGTTCGTTATGTACCAATTGTCACTTCTCGACACACGTCTATACCAGGGGTCGGCAACCTGCGGCTCGCGAGCCACATGCGGCTCTTTGGACGTGAAGCTGCGGCTCTTTAGTTCCAGACGCAAATATTATTTATTTTATAAACAAAAAACATTTGAAAATCGTTGTGAATCGATTAATCGATTAACATTTATATCTCTCAGCCACTTAAATAATAACAATAAATTCTTTATTTGCTGGTATAAGGTATAACAAATAGGTCTTAAATTAAGTTTAAAGTCCCAACATATACTGCTGTTGTTTCAGCGTACCAATATACATGATGTCCTGGTCTACAGTTCTAATTGCTAAGTCCGGGTCTACAATTTAAATTATATTGAATGTATATAAATGTCAAATCATAATTATAACTAATAGTCCAAATATAAATTGCATTAAAAAAAGTAAATACAGAAAATAGGAAACAGAAGACGTCATTACATATAAATTTATAAAGACATTAGTCGGGATAAAAAATTAAAAGTAGGAAAAATTCATATTAAATGTGATTACAGTTTAGTGCAAATATTATAATTAATTGGAAAGTGATTTATGTCATAAATCTGTATCGTTTAAATGTACCGTATATCGTAGTACATTTTGTTTAATAGGAATTTAAATAGAGTAGTTTTAAATTTATTAACATTGATTTCGCTAATTTGTACAGGTAATTTATTAAACACTCGTATTGCCATACTTTGTTTTTGAACTGAATATGTTAATGCTGCTTACGTATTTTGAAAATATGAATTCGTTTTTACCGCCCCCCTCCCCCATGACACGCATCGTCACTGTCGTTAGCCCGTAAATGTTTACTTGTTCTAATTTTTTTACTAAAATAATAGGTGATTATCGAATAATATCATATTTATATTATCTAATTTATTGTGTAAAAAAAATATATATATCTTTTTATTGGCAAATTCAAAATTTAACTTAAATTAACAATTTTAAAATAAAATAAAATTAAGCTACAAATAAAAAACTAAATCTTAGCTTGAATCCATTAAAGGCAACGTAGCCAAAAGGCTGGCCGAATTACCACGCTGGATTGCAATAGAAATTCGTTGTGCGGGTAGGTGCCAGCCTTAGGGTCACGAGTTTCACTCACCAATCGCCTCGCTAGTTCCGAAAAAAGGCGATGAGACCCTGGTCCCCAGGATCCCATGGTTTGGCCAAAAGCCTCAAAAATATACCCGGTACCCAACTTCTGATATTTTCTACGTTTAAAGCTTTCAGCGTTATTAGCAGCATGATCGGATTGTGCACTGGTTGTAGGAAGATGGAAAGCCGCGAGTGTCTACGCAGGTTGCATCCCACACCAGCGGCCTACCCATCCTCCACGGGACCAGAGTCCCATCAGGCCGCTTGCCATCGTCACGCAACATTCCTGACGGTTCAAGAACCGAGGGAGAGTTGGAGGTAACAAGAGCCCGATGGATGATGTCATTTAAACTGGCATGGCGAGATAATCTGCCACCGCTGCGAGAACATGAAAGGCCATGGCGACCGAGCTCATCGAGCAATACGCCACAGCGGCAGCGGTGACGAGCACACAATTTTATTCCTAAAGTACAGGCAAGTCTAAAGCTATGGTTGTCAAAAAGGGTTCCCAAGTTAGATGACGGAAGCGCCTGCAACCATAGCCCTGACTCCCACGAACCCACCGCTAGCAGACGAGCGCGCTCTGTTAAATTAGACGTATTTAATTTTTTGTTCCGCTCTAAAATACAAAGCACGTCGTCTCACTGACGCTGTGACGCGGGATTTTGTGGAACCGCTGAACTGTTTGATACAATATTCCGGTGCGTTTCGGCATCCGAAACATGAGAAATCTCGCCCCGAAAAGAAAAGGACAGAATTTTATTGACAATATGTTTATTACTGTACATAGAAAATAAAAAGGCTGGCAAAGCTAGAGAAGAAATATTTCGAGTTCCTAAACCTCCGAAGCGCACTGGTAAACTGGCTTGATCCCAGGAATTATTATCAAAATGAATGTTCGGAATATTCGTAAGAGTTGACTTCATTTTTTCATCGAGATCCGAAAGTAAAATTGATGTGTCTCCAAAATTGTGAGCAGCGAAGATAATAAATTAATTTTGGCACAAATAAGCAATGACGTAAAATTTAAAAGGCCATATGTTTATTAATTTGTGAAAGCCGGGAACAACTTCCTGAAAATTTTGAAATTTTGTCAATAATAAAGTTCTGAAAGGAGTCATCGAAAATTGGTGAACCTAGGAGCCGAAAAACACTATTTATATATGAATATATTAATAAAAATATATGAATATATTTTTTTTTATGAATTTTTATATTTTTTTATAATGCAACAAAACTAATATATGCAAGTACTATTTATTTTTGAAACATATTTGTGGCTCTTTAGAAACTAAAAATTTTTTGTAAATTGTAATTTTTGACTCTTCTGACTCAAAAGGTTGCCGACCCCTGGTCTATACCATTGTGGACCTTAAAGTTACTTTTTTGTATGAAACTGTGTATCTAATCTTTATAAGAACAAGTAATTGTCAATGTTGAGAAATAAATATTTGAATTTGAATTTGAATTTGAATAAGTGATCGAAACGGTCATAATTTATGTTTGGTTATTCCACGAGCAAATCGGTCCCTATATTATATCCTGAAGCATTGTGCAGGTGACAGCTGTCAGAATTACACACAAAATTTATTTTGCAAGTCTACGGCGTAACGTTACACGCATAAATATTCTTTCAATTTGATCTTATTTCTTTCAATTATTGTTATCATTCGCGCCCTATCTGATAATAAGTGGCATCCGTACCCCTGGACAGCATTCATGGGGTGTTTGATTTGTTTATAGTAATTGTTAATATTATATCGACTAATGCTACGTTGTCGACCGTAGGCCTCTGTTGAAATTGCCTTTGTTCCAGTTGCACCGGTTGTTCCTTCCCTTTGACCAGAACACAACCACGTCTACGTGGTTTTTTTGGCGGGAAAAATAGGAAGCGCTGTAGTGCCGCCCCAGACGAGAACAAAGATTGTTTACCACTTGTTGAAAATAAAATTAATATTGTCTATGTTTGTCAATGTCATGCAGCATGTATGTTTTTGAGGTTATCTAGCAATAAACCAGTGTGCTCACTCATCACTGAATTTTGAAGTATTCTTGATTATTTTATTTCGTAATTTTGCTAAAATAATACATGGTGACAGCGGTGATAGTAAAAAACAAATCACCATGGAACCCAAAGGACTTACAATGTTCTCCATTGAGGGTGATATCCATACGAATTGGAGATTATTCAAAAGAAAATTCTTAACCTATATCGATGCTTATTATGCCCACGCTTCGGATCGACAAAAAATTGGGATATTGTTACACCATGGCGGAGACTACTGCCAAGATGTTTACGAAGCTTTAGAAATCAAGGTCGAAAAGCTTGACCAGGTTCTGGAGAAGTTTGACTCTCATTTTATACCAAAGGCTAGTGTAACGTATGAGAGATATAAAATATTCACTCGTAAGCAAGAGCCAGAGGAGTCATTTGAAATGTTTGTAACTGCATTGAAGCGGATGAGCCAGTCATGTAATTTTGGAAACATACAAGATGAATTAGTGAGAGATTTGTTTATATGTGGTATTAATAATCCTAGCCTCCAGCGGCAACTTCTGGGAATGACGGATGTTACCTTAGAAAAGGCAATCACAGTATGCAGAAATTATTCTGTAGTTGAAGGCCAGGTTGAGGAAATGGAGAAAGTTAGTGAAAAAAAAATCAAGAAAGAAATAGACATAGATGTACTTAAAAAGAAACCTTCAGGAAGAAGGGGTAACAAGAAATCTGATTGTCAATATTGTGGCTATAAACATGACTATGGAAAATGCCCGGCTTATGGAAAGTTATGTGTCATCTGCCAGAAAAAGAATCACTTTGCTAAAATGTGCAGAAATAAAAAAGTGAGTCTGTTAGAAGAAGCTGAACCTAGTGATGAAAGTGATGGTGACTATAAAATAGCAATTTTGTCTTTAAAAAAAAAAAACAATAATTATTCTTGGTATTGTGTAAGTTTAGTCATAAACAAAATTAATGTAAATTTGAAAATTGACACCGGTGCTCAGTGTAATGTTTTAAGTAAAGCACAATTTCTCAAACTCAATTTAAATTATAGTGATTTAAAAAAAAGTAACGTAAAAATTACTTCTTTTACAAACGGGAAAGTACCAGTTATTGGTAAATGTGTACTTAAGTGTAATTATAATAATACAATATATGTTATGGAATTCTACATAATAGACTCAGATTGTTACAATATATTGGGTTTGGAAAGCTCTGAACAGTTAGGTCTGATTAAGAGAGTTGATACAATTAATAAATTAACTACAATAAAGTCACATCATGATCTTTTTGATGGAGATGTAGGGTGTGTGCCACATGTGGTCAAATTAGAAATTAATGAAAATATTAAACCTGTAGTCTCTCCTGCTAGAAGATTGCCTTATAGTTTGATGCCTAAAGTTAAAAAAGAGTTGGATCATTTAGTTGAAAAGAAAATAATTGCTCCGGTGACAGAGCCAACCGACTGGGTAAGTCAGATGGTAGTGGTACAAAAGAAAGATGGTTCACTTAGAATTTGTTTAGATCCAAGACCTTTGAATAAAGCATTAAAAAGAGCACATTTTCCATTTCCTGTAATCGAAGATATAACTTCACGTTTAGCTGGTGCAAAGATGTACTGTAAATTAGATGCTCAGTCTGCGTTCTGGATGTGCCCATTAGATGAAGATAGCTCAAGACTCTGTACTTTCCAAACTGCATGGGGAAGATATAGATTTTTGCGTTTACCATTTGGAATTTCACCAGCGCCTGAGATTTTTCATAAAATTATCCATGATACATTTTATGGCATTGATAATGTAGCTTCATTTCAAGATGATGTATTATGTTGGGCTGAATCAAAAGAAAAATTGGAACATGTGTTAAATAAGGTTCTTAATAAAGCTAGAGAGAATTCTATTAAGTTTAATCCTCAAAAGTGTCAATTTTTTGTTACTGAAGTTACTTTCTTAGGTCACATTATCAGTGAACATGGTGTAAGCATTGATAAGGATAAAGTCAGAGCTGTGACTGAATTAAAAGCTCCTAAAGATAAAAAAGCATTGCAGCGGGTATTAGGGATGTTTAATTATTTATCTAAATTTATTCCAGGTTATGCAAATATCACATCACCATTAAGGAATCTGTTAAAAACTGATGTGGATTATAGATGGGAGGAAAATCATGATAGATGTTTTCAGGAACTTAAGAAACTAATCACAAATGCACCCATTTTAACATTTTATGAACCAGATAAAGAACTTGTCCTTAGTGTTGATGCCAGCTCTATTGGATTGGGAGCGGTATTACTTCAGAAAGGTCTTCCCATTGCATATGCTTCTAAAGCATTAACTGAGGTGCAGATAAGATATTCACAGATTGAGAAAGAACTATTGGCCATTTGTTTTGGAGTTGAAAAATTTAAGCAGTATATCATTGGAAAAAATATTGTAAAAGTAGAAACAGATCACAAGCCTATATTAGGTGTAATGAACAAGTCATTATGTAAAGTGCCAGTTAGATTACAAAAAATGATGATGCGACTGCAACCTTTTCGTATAAATGTTGTGTATACACCTGGAAAATATTTGTATATAGCAGACACTCTATCAAGGGACTTTGCAAGGAGTGGGTGTGATTTTGAAACAGATCTTGAGGATGATATGGAACTGCAGGTGTGTTTATTGTTAAATAATTTACCAGTTACATCACATTGTTGGAGTAAAATTTTAAAGGCTGCTAAAGAAGACATTGCTATGAGCAAACTTAAAACAGTTTGCATGAATGGTTGGCCGAAATATTACAAGGATGTTGATGATGAAATAAAATCTTTTTATCAATTTAAAGAAGATATTGTCATAGTTAAACAATTACTGTTTAAAGGTGATCAAATTATTATACCAAGGACATTGAGAAGCTATATGCTAAAAAATCTTCATTCTGGTCATCCTGGTATTTCAAGAATGATAAGTAGAGCTGAATTATCTATGTTTTGGCCAGGCATAATACAAGATATAAAGAAGTTTGTAAAAAGTTGTGATACATGTCAGAAATTTCAAGATAATAAGCAAAAAATGGTTTTGAAATTTAAAAAAGTTCCTATGCTACCATGGCAAGAGGTTGGTTGTGATATTTTTGAGTTTAAGATGAAGCAGTATTTGGTAGTGGTTGATGCATTATCTAACTATATAGAAGTTTGTAGTCTAAGGGATTTAAGAAGTGTGACAGTAACAAATCAATTAAAAACAATTTTTTCAAGATATGGTATTCCATTAGTGCTTTATACAGATGGAGCTTTGTGTTTTGACTCTCAACTATTTAAGTCATTTGAAAAAGAATGGGATTTTATACACATTAAGTCTAGCCCACACTATCCTAAGTCAAATGGATTAGCCGAAAGTGCAGTAAAAACAGTGAAAAAAATCTTTATGAAATCTGAAGACAGTAATGAAGATCCTTTGCTTGCCCTTCTCAATCATCGAAATACACCTAGAGGTAAAGTAAATTCACCAGCAACTATATTAATGGGTAGACAATTACGGACTAATATTCCATGTTCCTTTGTTACATTAATTCCAAGATTAACCTATGATAAGGATAGAAAAATATTGAACAAACAGAAGGAAATTTCAAAATGCAATTATAATAAGACAGCTACAACAAGACACGATTTTAAAGAGCATCAGTTAGTTAGATTTAAAAAGAATCCTTTAGATAAAATATGGATAAAAGGAAAAATTATTAGGAAAGCTGACCAACCTAGATCATATGTAGTGGAAAATGAAGAAGGTAAAAGATACTGGAGAAATGAAATATTTATAAAACCAAGTGAAATTAATTTATCTGACACTGCTGATACTGTACCTAACTTGATTACAGATCCTATTCAAAATTATTCTGCAGATATTCCTATACCTAACTCTAATGTAGAGCTTCCCAAACCAAATAATATTGTGACTCGTTATGGTAGAATTGTCAAACGCCCAGATAAGTATTCTGACTAAGCAATCAAAGCAGGGATGTGTTAAAGATTTTTTCAGTTAGGTTGTTACATTTTTGTGAATTTTTGTAATATTAAATCTGTGTTAGTTAACAACATTCAAACTATTTAAAGGCATTGATGGTGAGGCATGTATCTCTATAGAAATAATATTTTGCATTAATTAGTTTTGGAAATATCTTATAAGGGAAGATGTTGAAAATAAAATTAATATTGTCTATGTTTGTCAATGTCATGCAGCATGTATGTTTTTGAGGTTATCTAGCAATAAACCAGTGTGCTCACTCATCACTGAATTTTGAAGTATTCTTGATTATTTTATTTCGTAATTTTGCTAAAATAATACACCACTTAAACATAATTTATCATATTTCTTATTATTAACAGGACCTCCTGGAGTGGAATTCGAAAATGCCCTTCTACAGATAGCGCCGGTGAATAAAGAGAAATGTCCCTTCGTTCGAGACAGAGCTGATGTGGACTTCCAGTTGTACACCAGGTATGTGATTAAAAATATTATGGTAGCGTCGAGTGACGGGTCGCTCATTTCCCTCTAATATGGTTGAGGAGGGCGATGGCTGGATCCTGCGTTAACTCGTGAACGGGTGCCGTTTGAGGGTGTTTGTCGTTTGGATTCTTGGGGGGGAGACTTGTCGAGCTGACGGATGCAGATAAGAATAATTTTGTATAGACATAAAGGGACTATGTAAATTTATTTCGGAAAAAATATACCCATGAAGTTTCTTGCCAGTTCTTCTTCACGAAGGTTTTTTCGTACTGGTGGTAGAGTCATGCTTTATTTGACGTCAATAAGAACAAGTGATTGTCAATGTTGAGAAATAAATATAAGAATTGAATTAAGATATTAATCTTAAGTTAAAATCAGAATAAATCATTTACAAATAATAAATTAGGCACTAAATCCCCAGACAGTCACACCAACTGAATGGCCACATAGTAAGTAGAGCTTGTGTTATGGATGGCCATAGGGGGAACCCAGAACAAACATCATATAGAAATATCAACAACCATCTTCATCACAAAAATGAATGCCCCGGCCAGGACTCCAACCTGGGACCTCCGGCATATGAGGCAGAGCTATTAACCACTACGCTACTCGGTGACATAGGTTAAAAAAATCACATTCAAAGTAATAAAAAATTTCTTTTTTGCGAAAAGAATTGCAGGTATTTATTCGGCCGAGTGGCGTAGTGAGCTACGCCAATACCTGCAATATATAATATATATATTGCATATATTATATTATTGCCTTATACGCCAGAGGTCCCAGGTTCGGGTCCCGGTCGGGGCATTATTTTGTGTGATGAACTTAAATGTTTGTTCTCGAAACATGATCGTTTATATACACACACACACACACACACATATATATATATACATATACATATATATATGTATATATATATAGATATATATATATATATATGTGTGTGTGTATGTATATGTTTCTTCTAGTTTCCCTCAGTTATCAGTCAGGTTATCCCCAATCAAGTTCTGCTTAGTGGGGCGCCATAGGGGCTGTCCATTAATCACGTGAGGCTCGAAAGGGGGGAGGGGGGGTGTTCAATACTTATATTTTTGAGTCACGTGGGTAGTTATAAGTATTGCCCTTCCTCATCGACGTCACGATCCGCGCCGTCAGCGATGCGACAAACAGTACGGCTGAAGTATCCGAACACATAAGACAGGCGCCTCCTTGGGCCTGCACATATAGTACTACAGAATACATACATACAATTGATAAGTGCAGTAAAACTTCATCGTGCCTCTTAGGTCTATACCGCACAGGGGGTGTAGTAATATATCACGTGCATTAATTTTTTCGGCAAACGCGCGATAGTGAACCGAAAAGCGTCGTGACGTGTATTTATTTTTTCGTCAAACGCGTACAAAATCGAAAGCGGCTTGTAGTGTGAAAATAAAATTAGATGATACTTATACCTGTATTTAATAAATATTTTTAAAAAATTAAAATTTTTTGTAGGTACAAAAAAATACACGTGATATAGGGGCGTGGGCAGGGTAGTCTTAAAGGGTAGGTTAAAAATGCCAAAAGAACATCTTGTGATTAATGGACGGCCCCATACAGTTAGTGTGTTTGTCTGGGGATTTATTATTATTATTATATTTTATGGCTCAAATTACACAAGGCATTCGTTATCAGCCAACATCGAACCAATTCAAACAGTGATAAACAACGTGTCGAATTAATGACATAAAACAGAGGTCTAATCTAGTTGGTTTTAATTCTTTCCTATCCAGACACAACCCAACAGTCCCTGAGGAACTCGTGATCGACGACGATGAAGCTCTGTTCGCCTCTAACATCGATTTCAACGCTCCTACAGTGATATACTTCCATGCCTTCATGGAGTCACCTGGCGAAGGCAGCGCAGTTATGATACGCGAAGGTAAGCAGCAGCTGTTCCCAAGGTCAAAAATGTTAGATATCGCTTGAAACTCATTTCAGTGAAGTTGGACAGTCGTTTTTAAATATATTTTATAGTTTATTATAAGTATAATAGAAGCATGACCGAACAAATTTTGAATACATTATTGCAAAGATTAACCGATTCGTTGCGGCGCCCATTTTCGAAAACTTTTCGCCATTGCTATGAAATTTTTTTCTATGACACGACTGGCGTGTCAAGCGCCATAAAGTTGATAGCACGCCGTTTGTGCCATCAGCCATGTATATAAAAAAAACACATGCTTCCTTTCGCTTTTTCCCTAGATTAGACTTGACTGAAGATTAGCTGACATCAAACTACGGTAGTGTACGGCACGATACGTTATTTAAACTAAATTTAAACTGGTTTTTAAAAGTTAAACTACGCGCTTTTCCTGAAATGGAAGATTACTGACTTTACTTTTTCAGTTGTTTCAAACCTTTTGTGATGTTGTTTAACTTTTTTGTTGTATTCAAGGAAAATAGAAACATTATATTCGACTTGGGGGTTATTCATTTATCACGAAATAACACTGCGGGGTGGGAATTCAAATAGCGCTTCGGGTCAGCATGTGCACATAAATGTGGCCTGCCACATGTTGGCACTTTTTACAATCTTTTTATTGTGCTTGTAAACACCCCTGGTGTATTAAGCAAAAACAAACGGTATGTTTATGGTACTTAGCAAGATAACGCGGTAATTATCGTAACACACATTGTATTAGTTATCTAAAAATCTAAAATACTACTTTCGAAATCATGATAGTTTTGTTTTAGGGAGACCCTTTAAAATTTTCTTTGAGGTTGTTACAAGACATTCCAAAATACACGTCTATGGTGTAAAGCGCCACTGATAAAAAAAATTCAATGCATATTTTAAAGGCTAACCTAACATAAAAATTTTGAACTCGCACAATATCAGAAACTAACACAACAGGCTAAATCTACGTAGAAAATCATGATAGTTTTGTTCTGGGCAGACCCTTATGAAAAGTAAATTGAGGGAGTTACAATCGATATAAAAATGACACGCCTCTAGTGTCATAAGCCAGAAGTTAGAAAAATTGATGACACGCCTGTCATGACATCAGCAACGAATCGGTTAATGTTCTACAGACAGATTATTCAAATTAAAAGTTAAATCACGTGTGAACAGCTTGGCTTCAATTTGACATTAGCACCCATGTTAAGTTGCCTTGTGTTTGTTTCTTTCTGGTCCTAGTTAAATTGCATAGCTACTAATTTGTATAAGGAATGTTTTTGACAAAAGACTGTCGAGAGGTATTTCGCCGAAGTTTACTGATTACGTTTACAAACTCCAACTTTCACTGCGCGTTTTTAGACACGCGTATGTTTTTTTCCGTCGGCAATTTTTCATCTCGGTCAACCTGTACAGCCTTTTTTAAATCCGAAATCTCCACAAAAACGTTAATTAAATGTTCGCAATATCCAATATTTTTTTTTTAATTTCGAATATAACTGTTCAGCTAGCAAATTAAGTTTTTAAGCGCTTACACAGTTGAGAGCTCAACTCTAAACACAGTAACTAATAACATCAAATAATAGACAGGCAAAGTAAAGGTTTTTGGCGTCAGGGAGTGACATGCGACAGGGGGGGGATTTTAAAACAATAGCGCGCGCAAGCATTTTGTATCCGTTGGATAAGCCACTGGGATCTCCGCAAAACACAGGGACCATACACCGCGATACAGTAATACAGCTTAGATAATAGAAGCCTATTACAGTCCTATTATAGTGCCATATTCTATAGAGAACGCTCAGACGAAAAAAACCAATTCGAACGCAATCCTCAATGTGCAGTTTTTAGACTACACATGCGATCTTAGACGAAAAAACAAGTGGGGCGCATTTTTGTGGATGGTATTCACTATACGAACTAACTCGATTCCCTCTCCTCTCCAGCCTACATGCTAAGAGGAGACCATAACTTTATCATGGTGGACGCACAGAGACTCGAAGCCGGGCCCTGGTACTTCACAGCCGCGCACAACACTTGGTACATTGGAAAATTCGCAGCACAATTCATTGATTACTTGGTTTCAAGGTGAGTCTGTCATAATAATTAATAACTCTCCTTATTGTCACAAATAATGCGTCATCTCAAGAGACGAAAGAGAAAGCAAGAAGTAATCGAAGTGAAATGATGAAAAGTCAATAGTGGTGGTAAAGAGTTTCTTAAGAATCTCGTCTGGTACCACAACAGTCCTTCCTTTTTTGACCGCCATAATAATCACATTTATTTATTTTATGACTTTTAAGGAAACGAACAGCTAGGTACATTTTTTATATAAGTTCATAACAACACGTGTAAAACACGTATTGGAAGCTGATGGCCGATTAGGTAGGGTTATATGGGTTTACAAAAAGAGGGAAAGAAGACAAAAACAAGTGAAATTTAAATATTACAAGCAAATAAGAAGAAAAAAAAATATCAACAACTATAATTAGAGAACGAGAAAAACTTATCACTCAAAATGTGTTTTAATTTAGAATTGGAGACATTAAATCGATCAATATCATCATCCTTTTTGCTCTTAGTCCAAATGTTAAGAAAAGTACATGCTCTTATAATAAATGCCCGTTGTGTGGTTGTGCTCCGGTTCCAAAGGAATGATTGGAACATAGGCAGTTCCAACTGAAACCTACGTCATTAATCGATTCATACAATAATATAATTAATAATGATGTGTAATTTATAATGGTGGCCACTTATGGCTAGTTTACACAGCTGCTGCCTAGCCAGTGGGCAGCTACTCGGCTTGTCCACTCGTACGCCAGTAGCTCGGCTCGCCTTTGCTGTCTACACGACACCTGGTAGCTGGTCCCAGTCTTGCGAGTTGCCGCGATGGCGAGTATAAAAAAACTATATGTTCCAAAGATGCTTTTCTTATATGTCTGTTTAGGTGGTTTTTATCAAAAGAATTCCATAGGTTTTCTCTGTAGAGTTTCATGAATTAAATATTATTTTCAGAAGACCATCTATCCGCAACCAATATAAATTCGATAACGGCTTGTACTTAGGCGCATCACACAAAAAAATGATGTCTACTGCAGTGCTGCTACTCGGCAGGCTGAGCTCGCACTGTGTAAACTAGCCATACACAGTTACCTCTTTTTGCGACAATCCCCACTATGGTGTAATCAAAAAAATTTAAATAAATAATTGTCTATCGACAGAGGTCTGGATCTTCGCAAGACACATTTGGTTGGACACAGTTTGGGGTCACAGAGTGCTGGGGTCGCCGGCAGTTCCATAACTTCAGGTAATACTAACACAGGTGACAATTAAATACAAATATTAATACGTGATAATATTCAAACTGGCACCCAGCAATTGTGCGAACACACAGCATTATTATACATACAGCTTTTATTTTTATTATTAATTAAGATAAGATAATAAATATATAATTATATTAACAATAAAAAATATGATAAGACAAATGTTTGCTTTCATCTGAACTGATGGAAAGTGATGATGCACGAGGGACTTACACGCCTATTCAAGAGCATACTCCTTCCACTCCTAAAGATCTCAGAATAATAGAACCCAGCAGCTTAAATGCAGATTTTTGGCAGGGAGAAACAAAATGGCGCTATCAAATCGTTCAGTTTATTAGCGGATTCCTTGCATGCGTTTCATAGTCCAATGTTGATTTTCATTTACTTGGTTTTACGACCAGTTTAAACGCGTTAAGTAGTTAAGTTGGTAACTAAATTTTAAGTTCTGCATGTCACTTGTGTGTCCAAACGGATTAAGTAGTTAAGTTCATAAGTTCAATGAAGATGAGCAGTGATGAATGTCAAGGAATTCGTCAATTCTGTACTGAGATGTATGGTAAATGTGATTTTGGTCAAATTCAGAGAAGAATTTTATTCGGAAATTAAAATCTTTACAAGAATATGTTTTTTTCTACAGGTAGTACATTACTTAGGTATCCTACTAGTATTATAAATGTGAAATAATGTATGTTTGTAAGTATGCATGTGTGGATGTTTGCTACTCAATAACACAAAAACGTCTGAACAGATTTGAACGATTTTTTACTTATGGATAGAATAAAACTTCGAATAAAATATAGGCTGAATTTTATCAATTCAATCTGGATCAGTTCACATTCCTTCATTTGAGTTCATTGTGAAAATGAATTGATCAAAATCATTATTTTAATCCTGCGATCGTTCATTGTAAAAATTTTTGAGAGTTTGTTATTCAACAATCATTAGGTGGGTAAATTTAAATTTATTTTGTTTTATGTTTGTTGGATTAAAAAAGATCTTGAAAATGCTGCCATGGATATACTATTAATTTATAAGAATTTCAGGGCCAAGAATTGTAACTGTTCCGAAAAACTAACAAGATTCTTCAATGCCGCAAAACCTATAAGGGAGTTTTAAACAAGTGGCTTTCAACAAGCGCAGACAGCCGGCAAGTTAGTTAAAATGTCCCTCCGTCACTTTCTATTTCTATTGAACTGATAGAGACCTAAAACAATAGCTAGCTTAGTGCCAAATGTGCGCCTTCTAGTATTGATAACTAAATTTAGAACCAAAAATTACATTGCGCACATTTTAATATCAACAATTTCTTTTTATCTAAGGGACATAAAGCTTATAAGTTTCAGAATTTAGCTGCAGTAATCTGTCTAGCGATAAAGGTTTATTAAGTTTATGCTACATTGTTTTAAGCATAGTAATAATTACTTGTTTTTATAATAAATTGATTAAGGATAAAAATATACCCGTGACAGGTACAATTATAGTTTATCAGAGCTTTTGTTTCAATTGCAGCAAATTTCACAATGTATTTCTTTTTAATAACTGCGATTTTCAACCCCTAGGACGCGTGTCAAGAATCACAGGTCTCGACCCCGCACTGCCCCTGTTCGATAAAATGCCGATGGACCAAAAACTGGATCCATCTGATGCTGAGTTTGTCGATGTCATACATACCGACGCAGGGATATTTGGTGAGATATTACATAATATTATGACGATCAGGACTGAGAAAAATTATAGTGATACAATAAATGATGTTAAAGTATATATATTCTCTACTGCACGTATGTAAATCTTAAACACTAGGAACAAAATTAAGTTAACTATTTAGCAAAGATGGACTTATCTCTAAAAGAGATCTCTTCCAGCCAACCCAAGGTAAATTAAGTTTAAGATGTTTTAGATTGTACACTGTTAGTTGTGCCATCAAATAAATACACAAAAGTAGGTGACAAAAGTGCAAGTAACAAAAAATAAGAAATCACAAAATATACATAAATCATCAAATTTACTTCTGAGATAAACTTATTATTATTAATATAACTGTTAGGGTCCTATACAGGGACTTTAGATGAATGAAAAGCGGACTGTATACACATTGGGTATAATAAATTGATTAATATAAAGGCAGATGAACTATCGGATACGCATGCGTCTCTCGTCAATGCGTAAGGTGAAGTGGCGCCCCCCGGCTCCCATACGTTCGTCGCATCTCTCGAGCGCAGCCGAACGCCAACGGAGGCGCCCGAACCACAACTCTATTACATTATAAAGCGAAAAGATTTTAGTGCTAGTCGAGTTTCTTTGTACTACAGTCCTTCCTATTTTTCCCGCCAAAATACTCACGTTCACGTGGTTGTGTTCCGGTCCTAGGGAAGGGACAGCCGGTGCAACAAAGGTTTTTGTAACAAAGGCAATTTCAAATGAAGCCTATGCGTCATTGCGTCAATATCTAAAGCGTCATTGTCACTAAA
Source organism: Marasmarcha lunaedactyla (assembly GCA_923062675.1). Classification (NCBI taxonomy): domain Eukaryota; kingdom Metazoa; phylum Arthropoda; class Insecta; order Lepidoptera; family Pterophoridae; genus Marasmarcha; species Marasmarcha lunaedactyla. Next base: position 2,265,320 of record OV281367.1, on the reverse strand, counting down.
GTACGCCTTCTTATGGTAGCGTCGGGTGACGGGTCGCTCACTTCCCTCTGATATGGTTGAGGAGGGCGATGGCTGGATCCCGCGTTAACTCGTGAACGGGTGCCGTTTGAGGGGGTTCGTCGTTTGGATACTTGGGGGGAGGGAGACTTGCCGAGCTAACAGATGCAGAAAAGAATAATTTTGTATAGACATAAAGAGACTCTGTAAATTTATTTTGAAAAAACATGTACCCGTGAAGTTTCTTGCCAGTTCTTCTTCACGAAGGTTTTTTCGAACTGGTGGTAGAATCATGTTTTATTTGACGTCAATAAGAACAAGTAATTGTCAATGTTGAGAAAATAAATATTTCATTTCATTTCATTTGCCTATGTTCAGCAACGCATCCCTAATCGAGATAATTACCACAAGCGCTATTAATAAATAAATACCTATTTAACGAGCGAGTGGTGTAGTGTTAAGTAGCCTTGCCTCATACGCCGAAGGTCTTAGGTTAGGTTTGTTCTCGGGCCATGGTTGTTTGAATTTATATATGTATGTTTATTCTGAGTTCCCCCGCAGTTCGCTGTATGGTCATCCATAACACATGCTCTGCTTATTTTGGGGCGATACAGTTGGTGTGTTTGTCTGGGGATTCATTATTATAATTAATAAATAAATACCTATGCCACTTACCAGGTCGCGTGTTTGTTCGTCGACTATAAACATAGTAAAATAACAAAAAATGATGTATGAAAACTAACACCTAGCAAACAGTACCAAACCGGTTTTACAACATCTTTCAGCATATCAATGTAGTCACGAAGTATCATACGCTACACGAATATTTTCGAATCAGCGATCGAATCGGGCGATATAACCGAGTGGGAGCTCTCCTTAGCAGCCTTCATGACATAAAATCCCCAACAAACACATCAACTTTATGGCGCCAAAGTAAGCAGAGCTTGTGTTATGGATGACCATACAGCGAACTGGGGGGAACCCAGAATAAACATACATATATAAATATCAACAACCATCTTCATCACACAAATTAATGCCCCGGCCGACTGCATGCAGCGAACAACCCTGGCACAAAACTGGCAATTTCTTTTTTTATCTACAAAAATATGGCCAGTATTATAACTTTCAGACATCTTTATTAAATACACAATTTATTTGTAAAATGTGCAGTGACAGTCCAGAACATTTGTCTTTCACCACCGAATGGCAAAGCTGAGGTAAATAATTTTTGTAGGAAAAAATTATGAGAATAATATGTTTTTTCTCAAAGATACCTAATGATATTTAACAAAATGACATTTGAATATGATAGATCTACTATTCTACAATATTTACAAAAAGTAAAGTTGTTTGTTCACACACCAACAAAAAAACACCGACCAAAAGCGTCATTTTTCGAAAAACAAAAGAAAATCCGGGAATATCTCGAAAACGGTGATACTTTTACTGGGGTAATTTTTTTTCATCTGGTAGGGCACAGCTCAATCTTTCTTTCATTTCCGTTTGTCGTGCAAGTCACGGGACACCCTGTATAAAAAGACAACCATGACCCTAGAACCATCATCTGTGTTCATCGCACAATGAACGTCCCGATTGCGTGTGAGGCAGGGCTACTACCAAAAAGCCACATGACTGTCCAATCCCATCGCAGGGGCTTCAGCCTATCCCAACTAAGAGGTGGTATAAGGCAGTTTATAATCCACCACGGTGCCTACTGCGGGTTGGCAGGTTTTATACGATGAGGAGGATTTCCGCACGATGTTTTCCTTCACCGTTGGAGCGATGAGGTTCTTTAGGTGTAAAAACTCATTGGTACTATAAGCAGTCACCGCTCACAGCGCATACTCCTTTCAGGTTACAACCTCCCAATAGGCCACGTGGACTTCTTCCCCAACGGTGGGATAAGCCCGCAGCCCGGATGTGAGCTAGAGATCGTCATCCCGCAACAATTATTGCTGAACAAATGTAAGTTATATTTTATAACAAAAGGGTAAAATATTAAAAAAATAGCAGAGTTATAAACCTATACAGTGATTGTCATTCATGAAGTCACGCCCTACTACTTTTTTGTTCTATCTATTTATTTATGTATATGTAATGCACAAAACAAGTTGCAAACAATACAAAACATACATAACGAAATATACATAGTAGGAACTGGGTTGCAACTCAACAATATGTGCAAGTTAAAAATAATATTTAACTGTTGAACTCCGTTACAGAACGTGACATGTCAAGCAAGAGAAATTATAATAAATTGAAATCATTTACATTAACAATAACAGTTACTATTTCATAATATTATATTATTATCAAACAAATTTTAACTAAAAAGTTATCTATATAATGTCAAAGTAATGGTGATAATGTCAAAATAAAATGTCAAATGTCGTCTATCGCTCACACAGCGATGTATACACGAGAAAATATTGGGGGGGGCGACTTCCAGGATGACTTTTTGATTGGAACTAGATCAAGTAACAGTAAATACATATATAGATTTAAAGCTTGCTTAAAAACGGTATCTGACAAAATACTAATTTCTATAAGATGCGCTAAGACGGAAACCCCAACTAACTTTTCAATATCTAATATTTGAGTCAGTAAATCCGTCTTTAAACTTTTGGCTTACTAATAACTCCATCTCTAACCCCCCCTCCCTCCAGTTTTCTGCTCCCATTGGCGTTCCTACATGTTTTACGCGGAATCCGTAATTCGGCCGCGCGGCTTCGTCGGTAGCGCATGTCCGTCCTGGCATCAATATAAGAAGGGCGGGTGCGCGGATAGCGTGCGCTCTCACATGGGATTTGGCGTTGATTTTAAGTGAGTTTTGTATAATATTTGGGGTTTGGGAGTTTAACTTTTGAATACAAAACATCCTTTATTGAAGTAGATGCAGCCGGTTGATCAAACTGCGTGAGCCAACACCAATATTTACGAATTCAAGATTTTTAATTATGAGTTAAGGCGCTTCTCAGTATAGATTTTGCTAAGCGAATATTTAGCGAAATCTAAACGAAGGAGCGCTCCTACCGTGGCCGTAGTAACAACAACCGAAAAAAAATTTACCAAAAAAAAATATCGTAAATATCCGTCACAAATGTGACGTCATAAACAGAATTGTAACATGCGAGGTTTTCATGCGGTTACAAGCAGGTTGCGTCATTTACTTCAATATTGGTTACTTGATGTAAGTAAAAATGGGATAATTACGCCTTATAGATTCACGGTTTCACAGTATAAGCGGTTTATGCAAGTAGTTAACTCTGCACTGTGGTATTTGGTAATAGATATTAACGTAATGAACATTGAAGGCGGTCATAGTAAGACTTTGTCTTTCTGTCTAACATGGACCCCTGGTCCAATTTTGGTTTCGGTATACACTTAAAAAAATATTTTTTTTTTTAATATTTTACTACATCTAGATAATAGATCGACAAATATTTGCAAAATTGTCTAAAAGCGGGCCAACTTTACCCAGGATTCACTGCAATTGTAATCTTTTGCAGAAAGCTGTATGCATATCTGTACAGAACAGAACTGATAATCTGCGTATATATTTATTTATAAAGTTTAAACAATTATTAGAATATTTCGATGAATACAATTAACTAAACAACATACACATTCAGCTCTACAGGCTGCTACGTGTATGCCTTAGCACAACTAAATATAAATCAATAAGAATTGCTCTTATATAAAATAGATTATTCGTACACAGTATACAAATCGATTGCATTACATAATTATATATTCATATAAATTTACTATACCATAGCGTAAAGCACGGCACTTGAGGGGTCTTTTGTAAATATCAGCTTTTCCACTTATATTTCAGGTGACAAATACTCTCAACCACAAGAATACTACGTATTTAGCCTAAAACCAAATCAACCCACGCATCTAAACAAAACCGCAACCTTTTTAAACAATATTCGCGAATTCTTAACACAAATCCGAATATTAAAAGAAGATAATAAAGCAAAAACCGTTAATAACACTAAAATCAAGAAAATGAGAGATCCTTTAAAAGAGAAAGGTCTGACTAAAATTGAACGCACCAAAAACGAACATTCGGAAGACGTTCCAAATTCAAAAAAAGTTATTTCGAGAAATACATACGCAGAAGATCTCGAAATTGATGATCAGAGACCATTTATAGTTACAGTGAAACCAGAAAATGTTATTACAAAAGATGAACTAAAAACAGAACTAAATGACAATATCAAAACAGGACCTAATAAGGACACTACAGACAACACACCAACCCTTTTAAAAGACGGTACAGGTACAAGCGACAAAAACATGAAATCAACTTCCAAAACACGCTCAAAACGTTTCATATCTTTCTTCAAAAAGGACGAGGCCGATGAAAACGAAAATTTCCTATTCAAAACCTTGAACTTCCTGCTCAAGAATAGGAAAAATATTATTCCAGTATACAGTGTCATGCGAGAAATAAATACGATTGTAAAAGGTGCTAATGGAGAGTTGAACCATTCAACGAAGGAAAGGAACAATTTTATAGGAGCGCCCCCTCCGTTAACCACACCTATTACATATACCTTGGAGTTGGGAAATGAATCTAAATTAAAAGCCTTTTTGAAGAGTCTCATAGGGTTGAGTCCGAAGGGCGGTAGGTTGACTATCGGGAGTGGGAAATAAGGTAAGATTCTTTGAGTTCCAAAAGTACACAGTGCCCCATCTTCGAAGACGCGCGATACTCATTGGTTGAGGTCGAACCAAACGATGAATGTTCTATAAGCGATTATGAAGAAGAATGTGGCGCGTCTCCGTGGATGGCAGTAACTATAACTTAAAGCAGTGGATGGCCATTGTGTATGTTTAAACAAAAGTTACTTTTAATAAATTTAGCTTCTAACGACACTTTGTGGATTAATATCGCGATAAATCGTGGCTACCGTAACGGTTAAAATAGTAAGGATAGTACCTACAGTCCGATAGTAAGTAAAGTCCCTAGCATGTGTAATATACAACATTTTCTGCACATACTGATGTAAAAAAACGCAACTTTAACGTACTTTTTTGAAAATATGACATTCAGTTATTTTCACCAACAGCTTAGCAGTGAATTCACAGAAATAATAACCGTTTATGCCATTATAACTTGCACCAATTTCTTTAAGCATTCGTGTTATTTCATTTACAGTGTAGTTGGGCTTTCTCTTATGAGACAAATATTGACACGTATGGACTCGGTGGTAGCAGCAATTTCTATTATAGTCCAGATATAGATGGTTCAACTAATTTGTGCGCGATGCCCTATGTGTACGTTAAGCTTGTATACATACAGTAACTGTGTGTGCTTGACAAGATGTGTTGATTGTACAAGCATACCAAAGCGGCGAGAACACAGTTCGACAAGATGGCGGCCGCCGCACAAAGTTAAGTTGCGTATTTACAAGCGCACGCACACATACGGCCGCGCACACAAATGAGTTGAACCATCTATAGTCTATACAAATCCTCATCGGAAAATGAGTGTGATTTACAAGGACGTTTACGAGCCTTGGGTGTTTGTTTATTTATATAAGTTTATTAATTCTAAACTACCCGCATTTCGCTTTACGGCGCTCTTTATTTATTTATTTTTTTTCATAAAGTTATTGTGTTTATATTTCAGCTATTTATTTGATTATCTTTAGTTCACTATAGTTTATGTAAAAGAGACTTATTTCCGCTTTCAATTTTTATTTTAATCTTGACATCTCAAATAAAACAAAGTTTATTTTGCCAAGTCAATTTTCAAAAGTCAAGCCGTTTATGCTAACTTACGTGCAGTCTCCCAAAAAGTAATCTACCTCTATTGACAAACAAAACATCCTGTGTAACCGAAATAGCTGTAATGGCTGGCTTACACGTAGAGGTGCGCAAATCATGTCCCGGACCGGATCGAACATGGAACGGTTCTTTTCATTGTCGGAACTAGGTCCAGGAAACATGTCCATGGAACTATATATCCATGAAGTTAGATTTTACTTCATGTCCATGTTCTTTCATAGTTCATACGATTGGATGGAACTAAGAAGAATGCTTTATTATTTACTACTTACATGTCTGTCGAGCTCATCAGTTGTATCGAATATACCTAGTAGAAAGACAGACATTTTTAACACTCGTATTTGTTATTTTTTAATTTATTAGACTTTTTTTTTTAATAACTTACAAATATGTTTATGAAAATTGTAAGTAAGGAAAGTGAAGTACATAGGATGTTTCCTTAATCAAAACACAAATTTAATACCGCAGCACAAGGTTTATTATTTCATAACATGTAGTTCTTACATATTTTATAGGTACCTTTCTCGTATACACCTGCTAAACATGAGCGCGCGCGCTCGCTTCGGCATTCACTCGGTCCTACTCAGTCTTTCGTCCCATGTTCGTTCAATCAATCGGTCTTTTTGTAACGACTGGACAAGGAATGAAGGAACTATGAACCTATTTATATTGACTTATCGGAGCGGAACGATATCGTTCCATCGTCGGACATAGTTCTTGGAACTATTACGGTCCGGAACTACACATGTCTACTTACACGCCTTTAGTAGTTAAGTTGGTAACTACATTTTAAGTTAAAAGTTACCTTTTTAGTTAGGTTAGTTAAAATTTAGTACACAAGTGATTCAGTAGATTAGAATTCGTTCTATTCTTCGTATAAGTAGGGCGGGGCTTCTCACTTAACACGTTTGGACGTGATTTTTTAGTTAAGTGCATAAGTTGACAAAGTGGTTGGCGGCAAGAGCTCGTGCTTATTTCACATTTTTTCTTCCTTTTTCATAATTTCGGAATGGATTTTAGACTCTACTTTAAAATTTGTTGGAGAATATTTAAAATAAGAATGCTTGTTGAATACAACCTTCCGAAAAATAGTCTTTCAAAGATTTTAATTTCGTACTTCAATTTTTCTCTGAATTTGTCCCGAATCCCGCAAATCACAAAATCTAAGTACAGAATTAGTAACTTTAAATTTAGTTTCTACTTAACGCTTGTAAACCAGCTATAAGGTTGAAGGTTGAGTAACTGTCCGAATCTTATTACAACGTAAAATTAACCTTGTTGTTTTATGATGAGCACATGAATGAACATCACCAGTAGGGTTATCGACCACACTTTTATCCAACTGTACAGTGGCGCCAACCTATCTGCAGCGAAAACTGAAACTAAAATATTGACTATTTTAACGTGTTTAAATAAAGACTAACCTAAGTGTACATTTTGCTAAGCGAATCTTTACTTTTTTGTTTTTGAAATTGAGTCCAAGCTTGCTTAGCGTTATCTATACTAAATAGCACTACGTAAATTATAAAATTCCCGAGTTCTTCAATATTATTAATACTTTTTTGCTTTCAGCGCACGAGGGAAATACTTCTTGATGACACACCGTCACTCGCCCTTCTCCATAGAATGATTTACATAAATATTAGTATATAAAACATGAATGTCTAGTAACATTATGTACTTTAAGTAATATATGCTTTGCAATAATTTAGTTTAGTTAAGTTCGGTGTTGCAAGTAATTCTGTTAATTTAATTGTGATTTTAATGTAATAAATGTAATTATTTAAGAAATATAATTTAGTGTCATTGGTTCCAAGCTTTATAATATAGTCAAAAACAGCAGCAATATCAAATTTAGGTAAGTTTTTGGTTCTTGTGTTTCACAGGTGAAGATATGTTACCTATGAAAAAAAAGCAGGGATTGCACCACGAGAAAAATGATTATAATAAAAAAAAACGACACCGTATTTTGCTCTTAATAAAGAAGTATAACGTGTCAATGAACGCACTCATTGCCAATACGTCACGTCATATTGTTTGATAGAACCAACAATACAATTTTGTTTTATTGTATACAGATTCTTCTACAGATTACATTTTGGAGAGTGCGCGAATGCTCTTTTTGATCAGGTTGAACCCACAACCTTCTTACATCGGATTACTAGACGCAGACAGGCCTTCCATCCCTTTATAGTAGATATCCCAAGAAATCGAACCAAACGCTTCGATAGTTCCATTGTTGGTGCGGGTCGCCAAGGTGTGGAATGAACTGCCTGCGTCTGTATTTCCAGAAAACTATAGTGCCAGTTCTTTCAAGCGTCGAGTGAATAGGTATCTCGTGGATAGACGTGTAACACCTTCGTCTTCATCGTCACTTTCCATCAAGTAAGATAGAAAACAAACGTCCTAGAAAAATCCTTTTTCAATAATAAAAAAAAAGTGCTCCATATGTTTTTAAGTTTCGTCTGTTAGCATATCGCTTAGCAATAATTTCTTTTCAATCGATACAAGTGAAATATTTCCGTGGTGACGATTACACATATTGCACACAAAAACCATATGTGTGCCTATTGTTCTTTTAGTTGACGACCGAGTGGTGTAGTTGTAAGTAGTATTGCCTCATGCGCCGAAGGTCCCAGGTTGGAATCCTGGCCGGGGCATTCATTTGTGTGATGATCACAGATGTTTGTTCTCGGGTCATGGTTGTTTGTATTTATATATGTATGTTTATTCTGGGATTCAGTTTGTGTGTTTGTCTGGGGATTTATTATTATTATTAGTTTCCCAAATTAAGATACATAAATAAACAAGCGTGTTGTGAATGTCGTCCACGAAGACGCGCCCCGCTACTTTTGCGGTATATTCATGGTAGATGGCACTCAGTATAAACCTATACGGTACATTGCACCACCAGTCACACTATTATGTATACAGGGTGAAACATAAGTCGTAAACAGATATTTTTGATGCAAATTCATTGCATTAACTCTAGAAGCAAACAATTAAACTTTATTGATAGTTATTTTCAATAGCAAAAACACCAACCTTATTGTCACCCTATTCGAATACAGTAACATGCTATGGATGGGTCTATGACAGTTTAACGTAGCAATTAGGGTGACCATGAGACTCAGTACATTTAAAACAATTTCTTAAATTAACAAACAACGTTTGCACATTTGCCTGTTGGCACGTCCACATTGTTTACGAATGAATGAATTATAGCCTCTGTCAATGTTACAGTGACTTTGACGTTTGTAAAATCTCTCTCTGCTTCCGTTCTTGTAAGTGATGGCTGCTCAAGAAGCCGTACTTTTTGTAAAAATAAAATAAATGTGTAAAACAAAACTCCAGCGCCTATTATCAAACAAACTTGGTCCTTCGAACCGGATAAACGATTTGGAAAAGACAGCGTTTCAAGTTTTTTTTATGTCTGCCATCGCACATGGAAGCCACGCTAACAAGCAAAATCCACAAACATCTCAAAAACTACCAACAGGTAAAAAGATTCTATTCATTTACATTAACAGTTCAACAGAACCAACACCACAACAGCTTTAATTTTGGCAACAACACGTTTCCAACAATACATATTTAAAATGGAAACTTACGAGAAGCTGGTCAATAGACGCAGTAATTACAAGGGGCGTATGACACGCATATACAACTTTATTGATAATCAAGATAATGGAGAAAAAATCCACGAGATCCAGGTCAGACAATCGGAATTGGTTGATTTGTATAAAAGGTACAATGATACGCAGGATGAAATAGAAATGTTTGATTACGCTAAATCGGACAAAAAACTACTACATGAACAAGAGAGGTCTTCTACTGAAGAAAAATACTATGAACATCAAGCTAAAATAGCGGAGATCATCAAATTATATGAACACAATCAAAGTGATCTTTCTTCTCAGTCGGTTCAAAGGCAGTCCAATATACATGAATCAAAGTTACCTAGTTCAAAGATTCCCCACTTTGACGGCGATTTAACTCAGTACTCAAGTTTTAAGGCTTTGTTCGATGGAGTAATCCATGAGAATGACCGTTTGTCACCGCTACAGAAATTTCAATATCTCAAGTCACTACTACGAGGAGAAGCGGCAGGACTCATTAATACCTTAGTTGTCACAAGTGAAAACTATGCTCGTGCCATTGAAATACTGACCAGGAGGTATGAAAATAAGCTATTAAACATAAATCTCCATATCAAAAACATGTTAAGTTTTCAAACTATAAGTAAAAATAATATTAAAGACTTTTTAGTAATTTTCCAACAAAGCATAGACTCTTTACGATCATTACATGTACCAGTTAATACATGGGATTTAATTTTAATTTATTTAGTTGTTCAGAAACTAGATCAATCCTTGCACTCTGCATGGGAACTTAGCAGAAATAGTGATAATTTGCCTACACTCAATGATTTAATTGAATTTCTCTCTCATAGGTCACTTGCATTTGAACTAATTAATGACAACAAGTCAACTACTAAGTCACATCATGTCTCTAAGCCTGCTACCCGTGTATCCACTCATTTAGGCACTATAAATAATAGTTGTACTCTTTGCAACATGTCTCATGATCTTTATAAATGCCCTTCCTTTCTAGAGCTTACACCAGGGAAGAGAAGTGAATATGTCAAGAATAATAAATTGTGTTTCAATTGCTTACATCCTTATAGTTTTCAACATAAATGCTCAAAAAACAAATGTCTCATTTGTCATAAGAAACATCATACTATGATACATATTGATTATTCTAAATTAAAACCGATCAATGATGCTACTACTAATATAGCAAATCCAGGTAAGCCTCTTCAAAATACTCAAGTGAATAGTTCAGTACTAGTCTCAAGTTGCAACAACTCTAGTGATACTCCTCAAACATCGAAAAATACACAAGCTTCAGTTTTATTGTTACATTCAAACAAATCGGAAGTTTATTTGTCTACTGCACTTATTCTAGTGAAAAATAATGAAGGAAAACAGATAACATGTCGTGCTCTTTTAGATAGTGGTAGTCAAATAAGTCTTATAACTAAAGAGTTAGCTACTAAGCTCAAGCTACCTTTATCACAACAAACAAAATATGTAATCAACACCATAGGTTCCAATCCTATTCATTCTTGTACGTCTACAACTATAGATATTGCTTCTCGCTATAACCATTACTCTAAAACATTAACTTGCATAGTTACTGATCATATTTCTAACAGATTACCACAAACATATATGCCTCTACAGAATTTTAAGTTACCTAAATCTTGCAATTTAGCAGACCCTTTATTTAATTTTCCAAAGAGCGTTGATCTATTATTAGGTGGTGAAATATTCTACTCATTATTACTACAAGGTCACATTCAACAAGGCCCACAACGACCCACACTTATAAATACAGTTTTTGGATGGGTTGTAACCGGAGACATTGAATTAAGCATGCAATCTTTATTTAATACAACAGTCCATTTCTCTCAGTATCTTTCAAATCATTCACAATCTCAATCAGTGACATCAGCACACATCAGTTGTGAACAGTCTTGTGACCAATTACTTCAGCGATTTTGGGAACAAGAAGAAGTTAAGCCTATTCTTACTTTATCTCCTGCACATACACAGTGTGAAAATTTATATAGTGATACTGTACAAAGAGACAACACAAGTCGTTTTACAGTACAACTTCCTTTGATTCAAGAAAAACTGCAACTACTTGGTGATTCATACAACATTTCTTATAAATGTTTTCTTATGTTAGAAAAAAGGTTCTTAAGAGATTCTATTTTACACAAACAATATTCTGATTTTATCAAAGAGTACATAACTCTTGGACATGCATCTTATTTACCAGTTACTTTTGATCATAAAACACATAACAAACCTATGTTTTTCTTACCCTATCACCCAGTAATCAAACCCCAGAGTGTTTCAACAAAACTTAGAGTAGTTTTCAATGGAAGTAGTGTTTCTTCAAGTGGTATATCCCTTAACAATACCTCACACGAAGGTCCAAACATATATACAGATATTAGTGATATAATTCTAAGATTAAGAACATTTAAGTTTGCAATATCTTGTGACATAGTTAAAATGTTTAGAAACATAAATGTAATTGATGAACATTGCTATCTTCAGTGCATATTATGGAGAGACCAACCTAATGATGAACTGCAAATCATCCGCTTAAGCACGGTCACTTATGGTACAAGATGTGCACCCTATTTAGCTTTTAGAACATTGTTAGAGTTAGCAAAACGTGATGGACATATGTATCCATTGGCTGCTAAGTGTATACAACATCAAACATTCATGGATGATGTTCATTGTAGAACAAACACACTTTCAGAATCTATTGAACTTTGCAATCAATTGATATCCTTATTCAAAGGGGGTGGATTTGAATTGCACAAATGGTCATCTAACCATCCTATGATTTTGCAAAATGTAATTGATAATAATAATGGTAAACCCTTACCAAGCAGCTTGCTCATTGGAGATGAAACAAGCACACTTGGTCTTAAGTGGGACCCAGTGACAGATGTTTTTAAAATTAACATTCCAGTTGCAAAACAATCTGACTTTACTAAAAGAAATGTACTATCAATAATTGCTAAGATATTTGATCCTATAGGATTCTTATCACCGGTTACTATCACTGGTAAACTTTTCATGCAACAGTTATGGAAAGAACAATTAGATTGGGACTCACCACTCCCAGAACACCTTCTCAATAAGTGGTTACCATTTTATAACAGCCTTCAGCATTTGCACAATATTGAAATACCAAGGTATTGTTTTTCAAACATACCATCTAAAATTCACCTAGTAGGATTTTGTGATGCCTCTTCTCAAGCATATGGAGCATGCATTTATATTATAGCAGAATATCATGATCAAATATCAACCTCTCAACTTTTGAGCAGCAAGAGTAAAGTGGCATCTTTGAAACCAATCACCATTCCTCGTCTTGAACTTTGTTCAGCATTGTTACTCTCTATTTTAGTACAAAAAATAAGAACAATTCTTGAAATAGTTTTAAAATTTGATTCTATTCATCTTTATACAGATTCTCAAATTGTTTTACATTGGATTAGATCCCCTGATAAAAAACGGGATGTATATGTAACTAATAGATTATCACAAATCTTACAAAATACCAATCCAGACGCATGGAATCATGTTAGAACTCATGAAAATCCTGCTGACCTTTTAACCCGTGGTATACTTTTTAAAGAATTAAAAACTTATTCGCTTTGGTGGCACGGCCCAAATTGGTTACTATCACATCAAAATGAATGGCCTCATGCTACTAATGTGAATATTCTAGAAACCAATGAAGAACTATTATATAACACAAGCAATACTAAACAGTTAACATCTCATACACTTACTGTTTCAGACAGTTATCATGGCAAAGATGTAGAATACTATATCAACATTTTTGAAAGATTTTCATCATTTCAAAAGCTTCAAAATTCAATTGCATATTGTTTTAGATTTTGTCATAAACTAAAAAATCCTAAATCTAATTTACCAATTTCACTCACACCTGATGAAGTGAAGGCTAGTCACAACTTTATTATTAAAATAGTCCAAGCTCATCACTTCAAAAGGGAATTGATTGAACTTAAGTCAAACAAAGGCAAATATGTATTTTCAAGTAGTCCTCTTAAAAGATTATCTCCATTCATAGACAGTGAGGGCATACTTAGAGTTGGTGGTAGAATCAAACATGCTAACATTCAATACAACCAAAAATTTCCAATCTTACTTCCTAGTAAAAGCCATTTGACTTCACTAGTCATACTAATGTATCACTTGCAACTTTTTCATTCCGGAGTTCAAAACACACTCTCCAACCTGAGACTGGTTTACTGGCCAATTCACGCGAGAGTAAGAGTTAAACAAATTGTCTACAAATGCATCGTATGTACTAGGTATCGAGGTCAAACTTGTAGCCAAAAAATGTCAAACCTACCATCTCATAGAGTTAATTTAGAACGTGCCTTTTTACATGTAGGTCTTGACTTTGGAGGACCAATTTATATTAAAACTTCATCTCTTCGCAATGCTAAATATTCAAAGGGTTATTTATGTCTATTCATCTGTTTAGCTAGTAAAGCTATCCATATTGAGTTAGCCTCAGATTTATCTACGGATTCATTTTTAGCATGCCTCTAACGGTTTTGTGCTAGACGTGGTATTTGTAATTCTATATTATCGGATAATGCTACAAATTTTCATGGTGCTAATACATGAGCTATATAAATTGTTCAAGAATGAGACATCCTACAGTAAAATACTTGATTATAGTAGTAGTTTCTGTATAGAGTGGAAATTTAATGTTCCTTTAGCTGGCCATATGGGTGGAATATATGAGGCTGGCATTAAACAAGCTAAATTACTACTTAAAAGGAAATTAGGAAATTGCAGAATGACTTATGAGCAACTTTATACCACTTTGTGTCAAATTGAATCTATTCTTAATTCTAGACCTTTATGTGCTCAATCAGATTTAATTGATGACCTAAATTACCTAAGTCCAGGACATTTTCTCATAGGAACAACACTTTTAGATATCCCAGAACCTAGTCTTATTAATTTAAATGAAAATAAACTTAATGTTTGGCAAAGAATAACTTCAATAAAACAACAATTTTGGAAAGCTTGGAAAACTCAGTATTTGTCAGAACTTCAAAACAGACCAAAATGGTTAAATGTATCTTCTAACTTGGAAAAGGGTAACTTGGTTATTCTCAAAGATGAAAACACTCCAGCATCATGTTGGCCCATGGGGAGAATAATTAGGACATGTACTAGTAAGGATGACCAGTTAACTCGGTCTGTTATTGTAAAAACCTCAAGGGGTGAATATGCTCGTCCTATTCATAAGTTAGTTTTACTACCCTGCTAATCCAAACCACAGACGAGTTTAAATGAATAGACTGATGATAGCCATACAAAACATCGTAACCTGCAAAAAGTTCAAAATTCCGTGTTATGAACAGATGGCGCTGGCTCATAGCCTGGAAACTTTTTCACTAGCCATTAAAACCATGAAATTTATATTACTTCGTCATAAAAAACGTCCAAAACCTATCTATTTTTTTTTTTATTACTATAAACAGTTAATAATATTATATTTAACGATTTTATTTTACATGAATTATTTACCAGTTTCATATGTTAATTGACAGATGGCGTGGCGATAGAATGAAAGGTAGCATACAAAATAATGCATCGTTTTTTTACTAGGTGGCGCTTAACACAAAATATAAATGGCGATTTTGTTTCCTTCGGTAGGTACCTATCTATTAAGCCTTAAAGGGGAACCAACACTTATTTAGGAATCAATATATTACATTATGTAATTTTATGTAGGTAATTACTATATATATTTATATATATTGGTACTTACTACATAATGTATTTGTAAATTGCCTTGTATACATATTGTTGGTGTGTCTATGTATACGTAAATAAATATATAAAAGTATGTTAAGTATGTATTACTGCAATAGAAATCGAACGCTACTTGCATGCAAGGTCTGCAAGTTTATGGCTGTTAACTACAAAAAAAAACGCTAATGCACACAAGCTTCGAACTTGGTGTGAAAACAGTGCACCCTCTTAACCCTTAAATGCACAATGTTGTTTTTAAACAACAAACCAAAAACCACAGATGAAATCGACCTTCTTTTAATTTTTTGTTAATTTTGTCAACTAGTTCTTATTTCTGAACGAATTTTGTACATTTTTTAATGTTGGCACTATCCAATGTTTATAAGCATTGAAAAATAAGTTAATGTCAAATGTCACTTTGAAGAAAACTTTTCTAGTGGCGAGAAACTAAGTTTTGAAGAGGTGTTTGGACTTTGATAAAATATCATGTGAGTATATAAAAAATTTTTATTTGCTTGATTATATCTTCAATTACATGTTCATGTTGTAAAACATTGAAAATTACTTGATGCTACTGTCGAATATGGCGAAATCTGGTATGTTGTAGGAAAACTACAATGCGCATTGCCTGCTAAATAAATGAATGTTTGGTGAAGAAAATTTCTTTTGGTTTTCAGCATGCCGCGATTACTAGAAAGCGAAATTACAAAGTATTTAGAAACTCTTGAAGATTCAGAAGATGGCTTAGACGGGTCAGACTCCGAAGTAGAGGATGAAGGTCACTATTATCAAACCGCTCGAGATGTTCTTCGAGACCTTGAAAATAGTGATGAAAGTGAGAATGCCCAGCCCGATGAAGTGGATGCTGATCCTCCTCTCGTAATCGACAACGATGAAAATATGCCAGACCCTCCTATTTTGGAAGCCGAAGAAGCAGCACCCCACAGTAGATCACAAGGGATTTCAAGACGACCTCTAGTTTGGCGAAAACGGAACCTTGTTACTGCTGAAGACAGCCTTATTTTTAGAGGAGAAACTCAGATAACGGAAGAATTGATGTCTTGTGACACGCCATATGATTTTTTTTCATTTTATTTTACATCAGATCTAAAACAGAAAATTGTAGAACAAAGTAACTTATACGCAGCCCAAAAACAAATCTCGAATCCTGAAATTATAAATGAAAATATCCTAAATAAATTCCTAGGCATTCTGATTTATACCTCAGTTATAAAATTTCCAAACACGAGGGCTTACTGGAGTGACAAATTTGGTTATGATCACATAAAAAATACTATGCCGCTAAGAAAATTTGAAAAAAAAAAGGTCCACTCTCCATTTTGCCGACAATACGCTATGCTTGCCCAAAGACCACCCAGACTATGACAGGCTGTTCAAAATAAGACCCCTTGAGGAAACGCTCAACTGCCAGTTTGGGAAGGTTCCCTTAGACCAAAGGCTTTCCATAGACGAGCAGATGTGTGCAACCAAAATGAGCCATTACATAAAACAATACATGCCCAATAAACCCCACAAGTGGGGGTTCAAATTATATCTCATCTGCAGTCTACATGGATATGCTCATAGATTTGAGATTTATTGTGGAGGGGGCTCGAAAAATAGCATCTTACCTGGTGAGCCAGATTTGGGAGAATCTGGCAATACAGTCGTCAGGTTAGCTAGAATCGTACCACGCAATGTGAATCACATTATATACTTCGATAACTTCTATACTTCTGTGCCTCTCGTCACCTATTTAGCTAAGGAGGGAATTTTCTCACTGGGAACAGTAAGAGTTAACCGATTGAGAAACTGCAAATTGCCTGAAAAAAACACTATAATGAAAAAGAATGTACCCAGAGGATTCTATGAGGAAAACGTGGCGACTGTGGATGATATTGACGTAAGTGCTGTTGTGTGGAAAGATAACAAGCCTGTTAACCTTCTTTCCACTTACGTAGGAGCAGAACCAGATACCACAGTCACACGCTTTGATAAATCGAAGATAGAGAGAGTTGCTATTCCATGCCCCAAAGTCATCAAGGAGTACAATGCCCATATGGGAGGCGTGGACTTATTAGATTCATTTATAGGTCGTTATCACATCACAATGAAGAGCCGCAAGTGGACCATGCGCTTATTTTATCATTTCCTGGACCTTGCAGTTATAAATTCATGGGTTATGTTCAAGAAGGTAAATAATATAAAAGGAAATGATCAACTTCTCAATTTGGGTACATTCAGACTAGAACTTGCTGAAACCCTCTGTAAATTGGGTCTACCTACAAATGCCGCTAAACGTGGTCGACCTAGTGGGAGCACTATACAAAGTGAACTTGTAATGAAGAAGTTCCGAGGACCAGCTCAAGCAATTCCTTTGAAAGACGTCAGATTGGATCAGACATGTCATTGGGCAGTTTGGCTGGATAAGCAGCAGAGGTGCAAATTCCCAAAATGTTCAGGCTTTACATTCAAAATGTGCCAAAAATGTAGTGTATCTTTATGTGATACGAAAAAAAGCAATTGTTTTTATAAATATCATAATGAAGCATAAATAAATACATTTCAAAAACAATATCCACTCTTATTTTACCCATACTTGCAAAATCTCAATGAATGCGCAATGTAGTTTATAAACAACATTCACATTATTGCAAAAAAAGTATAGTAAATTCATGTCTAGATTTTTTAAATCATTTTTCCTAGACAGTAATACATATCTATTAACAAATATATTTTTTTCAAACATGAAACAAAAATCGTCCATTTAAGGGTTAAGTCAACTTATAAGTGTGAGTCAAGCTCGAACTCAAACTAAAGAACCTAATGAATAAGAAAATACGATTTCTTTGCTAAAAACATTTTACAAATATGAGATGGCATTGAATCCTCGTTGAGCAAGTTTGACTCGCACTTGACCGAAGCTTTGTTATAGGGCATCCTCATGAGGTTTTCCTTGCAGGTTTTTCTTTGCAGACTAGGCCAATATGGCTCTAAACCTATGGTGCACACGATGTCAGTGGCATCTGGGCCCATGGACATCATTAATCTAAGATGGATGATTAATGATTCAGTGCTAACCAAAACAGGAACAAACAAAGCCTTGTTCCTGTAATTACACTGGCACAGAACAATGCTTGCACACAGTTATTGTGATGGCAGTCAAAATAGGAAGGACTGTAGTTCACACACATGGGTCTTAACAAAAGAGACTACTACGGGTAAACTAAACGTGGAGCTTTAATATAAATTAAAATATATTTCATGTGATCAAAAATCATTTATTTTTTAATATTCGCAATTTCGGTTGAACTCTCGTATTTCCAAATATATAGTTTTTTTTATTTTTACAATAAAAGTGAAGTTTAACTAAAATCATGTGCTCAATTATGAAGAATAAATGCTTTTCACAACTAGTTTTCAATAATTCCGGAGCCTCACACCTCAATAAGTCCACTATTGTGTTAAATAATCGCATTTTAATTTTATTGCAGTGCACAATAACGTGGAAATGCGAATTGAAGCATTCGATAGCCTTACGAACTAGTTTGATCAAGTTGTCACTCGGCATTTTTAATTTAATGGTCTTGCTACAATCATATGACCTATTTAAAATTAACAACTGAGTTTCATCGTCCAGGTTAACTTCTTTTAGTAATTTTTTAGCACAAAGCTGACAACCATTTTTGTCTAGACATGTCTTTGCCAAATAGCCAGAAAAATAAGTAACTGAACAGTCTTCTAATGTTATTTGAGTCAGACTTTGTGCAGAAGTGGTAGATTTTAGAGGCTCCACGCGGTATCCAGCTTTACAGCCAGATGGACCTGCAACTGGTTCAATAATATCTGTTGAAGATATCAAGCAGTGCGCTTGTCTGACTTTTGACTGACCAGTCAGTGACCCAGACAGTTGTTCACCAGCCGGTAACTGAATAAATTTATCTTCTTCATCCTCACAGTTCTTTGTTTTTGGGAGTTTAATCAAAGAATTTATTAAACTGCTCCTAAAAATTGTTCTGAGCAATTTTGCTGTTGGGTTCCTGTTTGAGCCTCCCTTTTGCCTAAATTGTGCAAACAAATTTTCGATAACATCTTGATTTAATTTTCTGGTAATTACATATTTTATACTTGGGTCTAAGGTTTCTTCATGAAACAATTGTAAAACTGCCTCACATGTTTGTACAACACCATTAAAACATGGTGGGCGCGTCAATTTTTTTTTTCTTTGACCGTTTTTGTCTTGTCTATACACTATTTTGTACAAATTTTTGAATAAATTTTTTGCTTCTACAATTGCACTAATTGCAAATTTAGAATTTTTTGACAGTGCATGTTTATATGGATTTGAATCAAATTGATTTCTACTATTTAATGCATCAAACATGTTGTTGACAACTTGTACAAACTTCGCCGTGGCATTTGCTGTTTCGCTATCCAACTGTTTTGTACTTTTCGCAGTTTTTACGGCGGCAGCAACGGAATTACTGAATATTTGAGTCGCAAGACTAACTGTCATTTTTTGGAACGGGTTAGGATTAATGTGTCTATCAGTTATTTTTGTGAGAGACCTACTTGTATTTGACCTTTTATCAATCTCATATGTTTTGACAATATCTTGAAAAGACATTTGTTCTTTGGCATGTACATAATCATTCGTAATAAAATTGTTTCTGATGCTTTTTATTAAATGGGGGACATCAAAAAGAGCAAACAACTTTTTCTCATTACAAAAAAAGAAGGGACATTCATTTGATACACCTAAGTTCTTATACAGAGTTTGGTTTGTGGTGGCTTGGTCGCACACCACAACTTTAGGCAAGAGCCCATGTTCAAAAAGTTTATTTATAATTGATTTTAATAATAATTGTAGCATTTCTGCATTTACATTAGAACTTGACAAAAAATAGGCAACTGGCAATTTCCATTGACCATACAATCCTCTAACTAAAAAGACTAAAGCATATTTGGCAATTTTACTGCATCTATGCCTTCCCCCTAAGTCCTCAAACCCCTCAATGAAATCATATTTTTTAGAGTATTCTAAATTTGTCATAATTGACATTTCGTCAAAGCAAATGACACATGCCTTTTCTTTTAAGCTTGCATTTTCAAACCTTTTTTGAATTTTATAGAAGGTATCAGAGCAAAGACCAGGCAGACAGTCCGATTTTGCCAGCCACATTCTTATTGTTGAAGGAGCTGCAAGTACTACACCTTGTAGTCTTAAAAAATTGTAAGTGGAAGGTGATTTATAAAACAGTGACAAACACAAATTTTTTTCTTGTGCTGTCCATTTTTTCTTCTCATTTTTTTTTCTGAATTGCATGAGTGTTAAAGTTTTTGAAAATTCTGTACGAAAATCATTTGTTTCAATAGGTTGCTTGGATTTTGCCCGAAGTCTAAAAATTTGAGCCTTTTGTGCTTTATTTCTTTTTAATAATGAAGAAGCTGTTCTTTTTAATCTTTTGGTTTTGGGAGTATCCTCACTATTCTCTTCAAAAAGGCATTTTCTTGATAATCTTCTCTTTGGTCCTTCGAACATACATTTTCTTGACAAACATTGTGTTGGTGTGTTCATGTAAATATCCTTGCACATCGAAGCCAGGGATGATGGTGTTGATGTCTTAGCTTCTTCCGTCAGAGAATTTCTTGTCTGTTTTCTATAAAATTTTGTTGGTGTTTTCACTTTTAACACTTCCGGCGAAGACAGCATATCTAAAAAAAAAAAAAATATAGACAAATGTAAAGCAACAATGCTATATAATATGCATGATATAAATAGGATAGAAAGGGTGGCTTTCATTTATTATTATATTAATAGTAATTAATGTAATATTTTTTACAAATAAAATACAACACACAAGCGCTGGGTCCACCAGATGGAAAGTGGCATCCATGCCGCTGGATATCAATAATCAAAGATGGAATGATAAGTGATGAATTACCCTAGTGATAAGTGATGAATTATTTCAGTTCAAGCATTAGGATGCTTGAACTGAAATAGCCTTTTGTTCCAGTAATTACACTGGCTGATCCTTCACTTTATCCGGACGAATACTAACCTTATATGTAGTTATTATAATAGGAATTGCAATTATAATGACAAGGAATTATGAGTACCCACTGGGACGGCTCTAATAAAAAGAGACTCCTATAGGTGTTATTGTTAAAATTACAAGCATGTTTGCATAAAACAATAAAAGTATTTAAAACATAAATTACAACCCGGTGCAAACAATATTAACTGTCCCAGCAAGAACTTTTAGGACTGCATTCTGTTGGCAACTGCACCGCCACTGTGATTTGTTTTTGTAAAACCTTTCTTATAAATACACTAATTTATTTTATTTAAAAGACTTACCATTATCCACACTTACACCAGCAGTTTTCTCATCCACATGTGATGGATTTGAAACCCCAACTTCCACACTTTGATAAGGAACAGGAACAGCAGGTCCAATTAGTCTACTTCGCATAATTCCTCTATGGATACTGGATGGTAAAAAATGTGCAGCACATATGTACCGACGTCTTAGTTCTTCATTAGACAGAGAATCCAGGTTGATATTTCCTAGAAATATACAACATTCATTTAAATATACAAATGGCATACAATTTACAGTTGACAGTAACAACCCTGAAGTTGTTCGTCCACATATTTTCCCAACAAACTGCCTGCACAGACCGCCATTCAAACTTCAGAGGGACTCAGAGGCCCAGAGAGAACCACCACACATATCCAATAGTTCACTAGCATGTCACTGATTCACTTCATTTTTTATCTTATTCATAACTTCGTAACATTAAGGGCCGTAAGATCAAAAAAGTTTAAACTATGGATTTCTTAATCTAGGGTAAAAAATAATCGATGGTTTAATCTATTGTCGTAAGATCTAACAGAAAATGTAGACAGATTAGTTAAACTCCGATTATTCATTTTCATATGGCAACATTTTGTGGTTTAAACAAAATTTGTTCACTCGTTCAGGCAAATAATGGCATTTAAATGTTTTGACAGACTTATTAACATTGTCACTTTGGCCAATTCGCCGGCGTCCTTCGGTTTTTATTCCGTTTTAAATGAAAATTATAATATCAATTACCTACGGTTAGATAAAATAAAATATCAAAATTAGAATTTTATTTATGTTGTTTTAATATAATTTTTAGATTGATGATCATATTTGATAGATTGGATGGACGCAGGATACTTTTTTGCCAGGAAAATTAGGTTTAGGCAGGGCATACATATATGCCTACGTATTTAAATAAAACACACCTTGCTGTAGGGTGACTAATTTCACTTTCAATTTCGATTAAAATGTTTCTTGCTGTGGATTTGGAGACACGAAAACGACGCAAGAATTCTATCTCATCCCACTGATCCCAATGATTTTCTCTTGTGCGAATTACATATTGTCTACTATAATGTCTATTTAAATCATGCAGCTTATGTAAAATTTCGACATCCGAGTCAGAATCACTGTAGTTTTCCATTAATAAGAGCAGTAAGTAGATTAGTTATTATGGTTATTTTTCAGTTGTGACTGCTGACATTAGGAAAGTTAATAGTTTAATCTTTAAGGAGAGGTTAAATGTCCCTCTAGGCTAGTTTAAACTAATCTGTAGTTTAAACTGCCGAGAACCGATTAACTACCATTGATCTTAAGAAATAATCGATGGCATGAGATTAAACTATCAAGCACGGTTTAAACTACAAATGATCTTACGGCCTTATCTTATCTTTGACAAATACTACTAGTTGACAGGTAACTCCTCTGTAGAAATTGACACCAAGTGAGCAAATGAAGTCAACGCCCATTATGTGAATTTTAGGGTTGATAAGTAGGTATGAACATTTGTTTATGAAAGTGCATTGAATTTGGGTGAAGTATTAAGTAGGTACATACCTGAATTTCGTATCCATACTGATAGACGGCCTGGATCGTGCACGGGAAACCGAAACATAGAAATATCACTGCTTTTATTATCACATTTGTGATAAGTGCACTTGGTATACGACATTATTACCAAGATAAACACAAAGTTTTAAAACTTAATGAATCGAAATCCTTCAAATATACACAGGACACAGATATACGTAGACAATCTGAGTCCGGTAGGGACACGGTAGGGAACCAGAAATATTGTTTTTTATCAGATATTCAAACGCAAAGAAAAGTACCGAAAACCAACAAACTACAAATCAAAAGCAACCGCACACTCGCACAGAGCCACACCCACTAACTTTTTTTTGGTACAATTTTTCCTTGTAAGGAAAGGCAAAGGAACTAATCCATACAGCCTTACCTGAAGGTAAATAAATATCAAGTATCTGATTATCATGTGAAACAGAAGGGAAACAAGATGCACGCAATGTTTTTGTTGATAAGAAATGAAATATATTATAAAATTAATTGATATTTTGACTACAATATTTTTATCAGTTGAAAATATCAGTAAATATTTTTTTTCAAGCACTTTCACAGAACATTAAAATATTTTTATAACTTGAGAAGTTAATCATGTAGATATTGAACTTAAAAAAACAAACATCAAAAAAGGTTTTATGAAGAACTCGAGTAAACAAAAAGAGTATATTTGGTTCAATAATTGCGAGTATATAAATTTTTTTTAATTATCAGCTTTTAGTGACATGTATATTATGTACAGCTCCTGGGTCATTTGGCCACTAACATCATTGAGACGCTGCGCCGCGCCCAGCAATGACCGTTATTCCTTTTTGTATCGATATTTCGTATCGGAACGTATCATAACTGGCTGTGGACATACATACCTGATATTATAATATTGCTTGGTATCGTATTGTTCAGCGTATCATATATTGAATTTTAAATATAAAACTATCAACTAAAAAGTAAATAAATACTCTATGAACAATAATCGATTGTTATGACAATGACTGTTCATTATCCAAAGCCCCCTTGTGACGAAGTGAATTTGTTGCAGTTGGTAGGTACTTTCCGTTTTCATTTACATTTGCTAGATGCATTTTGCACTCTACTCACATTTAATAAAAAAGCCAAACACTAGACTTTCAAGATCAAGTATAAACACTCAATGCTAAGATAATTTTTTATTCCTAATCTACCTGCTTAGTACTATAATTATTCGAATCTTTTAATCATAACAAAGATCAAGTCACGATTAAAAAAACTGCCTCATTTTATTGTAGACGTACACGTCATTAAATACGATATTTTTATAAGATACACACACCGGCGATTCGATACGATACCATCACATAATATATAGTCGTGTATCGATACGAAATGTGTCGATATACAAAAATATCGATACGTATCTATAAGGGTTATAGTTCATATAGTCTTTTGGTTGTGCAAGATGAATAATATAAGATTTATTTTATTTATTAATTTCTTTTACTTAAAAAAAAATATAATCATACTTATTGAATTAAACATTCCACAGTACAACATAAACTTGCAAAAGTTTTTCCATGTCCCACCACCGATTCGTAGAACTCGATCAAGTCGGGGTCGCAATAGTACGCTTAGTAATAACTTATATACCACACTGCATTATTGGCATATTTATAAAGGGTGTTTTAAAAAGGAATTATTGTTGTAATTGTAGCTTTTAAGCTACATGTTTTTTTAACAGTTAGTCCTTTCAACAGTAACTAAAAAGTAAAACAACCTTTTTTAAACAGTACCGAGCAATCCAAAACTGCACACATTAACAAGTTTCACTGATAAGTAAAACAAAAGATACCAAAAAGCACGCAAATGAAAGAGATAGCTATAATTTTAATGATTGCACTTCAAATGTATTCTTGTGCCATCTCTCGCTCATCATTTTGCTATCTCTTTCTTCACCTGATTAAGGCGTCTTTGCGTCAGTCATTAGATTGTTTCAAAAATAATTGACAAATACTAAATAATCTAAGTACTTTTGCATATTCAGATGTGGTATGAGATCCCTTGTATTTTGTTTATTTTATAGTAATAAATACGGTGCGGCACGCTTGTGATTACGCTCGACGCAGACTAATTACAAGACGTCACAATTGGGACGTATTTGAGTCTTCATAACGCGCGCGCTTATAACATATCTGTAGTTTATAATATTATTGCCTTTCACCATCTGTATCGTTATTGGTATTGCCGATGAATATTCGTATTTGTATTGTCGTATAAGTATCGGTATTGGTATCATATCGATCAGAAGGCGTATCGATGCATTCCTATTGGGCACCCTAATTATTATGACACTAAAAAGTGTCATATATTCATTTTATATTCCCAAAAAGCGATTAAACAACTATTTGAATACAAAATATAAACTCCACGTACGATTTCAATGAATTGGTTTAGGAAAGTTATAAAAATATTTCATGATTTACCTGAGTATTTTTTTAAGACCATACTATTTCATTTAACAGTGAAACGGGAATAAACAATCTCCTTTGTTTAAAAAAAAATGGATATAATTAAATCATATGAAATTTTGGTGGGGTCCAAAAGTAACCCTGTATAAATATTTAATAAGAAAATATAGTGAAATTACAAGAACAAAAAACTAATACTACTTGAGATTAAGCCGGCAACGCATAAATTATCATTCCTTCGAGATTAATGATGTCCATAGGCACGAATGTCACTTACCATCAGGTGGATCCAGTGCTAGTATTCCGTTTTCATTGATAACTAACAGTGAATTTACGTGCCATGAAATAAGTTAAGTTTATTTATAGTAGGTACATCTGCGGTTGGCCGTACATTTCTCGGGAACCTTAATAATACAAAAAATAATTTTATGTATGTAACCTACTTAGTGTTTGGCATTTTAAAAAAAAATGCATTAGAAAACAAAACAAAATAAAGATCTAAAAAATATAACATTAAAGCGACTGCATTTCTGAGGATTCTATGTTCTTGTTTCTCAATGTAAAATTGAAAAACTATTAAAATAGATTAAAAAGAACGCGTGTGCTTTAGACCTCACGACTAAAGTAAAACTCCCTCTCAACTTCCATACGCCTCGCCCGATCACACTTTTCGTAACGCAATCACCAGCTTACTCTCCAAGTCAAGCGTGCGTAAAACAGTTTTACTTCAAAAATTATAAGATCGCGAGCGAGGAAGAGCGGCAACGTCGCATAAGTACCAAGCGTGGGACGAGCTGACAACGTCCGCCGCCCCGTGCCTGTTTTGGTTGGCGAACACTAAATTGAAAATAGCGCCATCTAACTATTTTCTTTTGTACCTCTAAGAGTGGTAGTAAGCTCAAGGTGCAGATAATTAGTGACGTCTTTATTTGAAATGTGTTTAAATTATCAATTCGCAACACCTAGCGACATCTCGCGTTGCAGCTGATAATCTGTTATCGAGGTACGGTATTTTGTACGGCAATTGTTGGTCTATTCATTTAAACTCGTCTGTGTCCAAACTTACCTTTTTGTCTTTTAATAATATAATTTATTATTATTAATAACCTATGATATTGTATTACAATTGTTTTATATCATGTATGAATAGTTTTAGTTTACTATCCTTGATACTCTAATAAGTAGAAATTTCTTTAGTAGCACTAAGTAACATTTAAAGCAGAACTTTTATCTTGGAAATAAAACTAAGTGTATGTAATTACAGCTTTATTATGAGCATCAATAGGTAATGATTTAGTCTCATTTACTATGTATAACAATTGTCAACTTTAGATAACTTTATATACATTTTGTAATCTTTCAAACTAAGTAATTAATTAAGTATTTTCACATAACGAGAACAGCTCTTCCTGTGTAAAATTGTTTCGCTTTCCTCATTTTGAAGCAGTGTTCGTTTTATATAACATAATAAGTAATACTCCCATATAATATTGTATAATCTTTTCGCTTAAAATTACAATGTTTACTTTTAATTTAGTTCAGACTACGTCAGCGCGGGGGTGTATGTTTACGAATGAATGAATTATAGCCTCTGTCAATGTTACAGTGACTTTGACGTTTGTAAAATCTCTCTCTGCTTCCGTTCTTGTAAGTGATGGCTGCTCAAGAAGCCGTACTTTTTGTAAAAATAAAATAAATGTGTAAAACAAAACTCCAGCGCCTATTATCAAACACACATGTTTAAACTAAATTTAACAGTAACAAACGCATATTTCTGTTTACGACTTATGTTTCACTTATGTTTTATATATAAATATATACAGTGTGCTTGGTCACCCACTAGCTCTATTTGAAAGACACTAAGTATTGCTAATTTTATCGACAAATTACCCACAGGATGGAATTACCGCCCTCCATATTTTAGAATGGCCACCATTCACATATTTTAATTGTTATTTTTGACTTGTATGTAGTAAAGCCCTATATCTTCGTAACTAGAGATCACAGGGGGTAACGGTAACTTTAACTGAAACTTTGATAATATCCCTATTTAATGACGCAGATACTGTTTATGGCCCGAGGCTCTACAAAAAAAAATGCTCAAGCCATACAAACATTTTGTTATGATGTTCCAAAACGAGCACATATCACACCTAACCTTAAAGAACATAATTGGTTCAAAATGCAGAAACGACGCCAAATACATCGTGCATGTTTAGTTCACAAGGTTGTCATCAAACAGAGACCAATTTACCTTTTTAACAAAGAATATTGGCAAACTCACACACATTGTCAGTACCGCTTTAATTTCCGCAGAGCATTCACGTGCCTCAAATTGAATATGTGGGTTTGACTGTTTGAATGATGGATAATCGAAATGCAATCATAAGATAGAGAGAAGTTGGGAATAAAAAGTCAAAATTATAATCTAACCTCAAAAAAACACGTGAAAAAGACATGAAAACGTTGTTTACTCAATAGGACGAATACGGTTAGAGGATGATCAGATGAAGCTATTGAAATTAAAAATACCCTAATTTCAATTATTGTTCATATATCAGCGGACCGTGGCAAGACCATTGACATAGGGCTCATTGAAATTGCGGCTCAATGTCTTTGAAGTTTCACAGATTGACAGTATATATAATTTTTCTAGACGTCGGTGAAAAAATAAATGGCGTTGTTACGGGAATAATTGGATTTTATTATATTTCTAAGTATCCTAACAACTATCTCAATACTTGAGCTTGGTAAATATGTGTCTAATATTGACCTATAAACTAAATATGGCCCGGTTTTGATATGATTACAATTTATAAATATTAGAGGGTACCCAGTCTGCCATTCTGTGGAAGTCTACGTCACGTGAGGAGAGAGTTCGTTCCTGTCATAGAAAAAAAATGATATTACCTTTCAGTAAATACTTCCGCGATAGTTATAGAGGCAGCTTTCGTTACCGGGCGGCCAAGATATGGAACGATCTACCTCCTCCGTACCGTGCTGGTATGTCCCAAATGAACCTTAAAGCTATTCTTAAGATATTATTTCAATCTCAACACAATCGTGGTGACGACGTCTTAAAAACTTGTTTGAATTAAAGATAGATATTATTTTCACAATTCATATGTAACTTTTCTTTTTTCTTTTACAAAATGTTTAAACCAACTTTAAGATTTTGCTTCAATTGTGAATTAATGAATAGCATGCAGTATTTACTATATATTTAAAAATATTACTAAATAATTGAAATTCTATTTCATTAAGTAATGTAAACCCATGCCCTTTTGTTAACCGGCATTAAGTCAAGGGGTGTTTTCAAAATCAGCGTTGCCTGTCTTAGGCGACATTTTGCTGAAAATGCCCTTTTGGCACAGTATGTCAATATAGCTATTTGTGTAATGATCTGGATAAGACACTTTAAAAAAAATTGAGCTTTGGGTAATAGCGATGCCTACCCACAAAACATATAAGAGTGTTAAATCCTAACATAAAATACCAAACAAACATTTTTTTTTAATTTTTACAAAAGATCTACATATACAGGGTGATTTTTTAAGTTAAGTTTTTCAGGTTGGCAGCACTGGTTGGTAATGGCGTCTAAACGTTATCTGTCAAAGTGAAAACTTTTCAGTATACTCTGCCATTTCATCATGGAAAAACTTACAAACGAGCAACGATTGCAAATCGTTGAACTTTATTATCAAAATTCGTGCTCTGTGAAAAATGTGCATCGTTTGTTACGATCATATTATGGTCGTCATAATCGACCTGGTGAATCAACGATTCGTGCTGTCATCAACAAATTTCGCACCAAATTTACTTTTTTGGACATTAAACCATCGACGCGCATGCGTACAGTGCGTACCGAAGAGAATATAGCAGTCATAGCGTCCAGTGTTAATGAGGATCGCGAAATGTCAATTCGTCGCCGTTCTCAACAATTGGTCATGTGTTACTCAACCACATGAAAAATTTTACGTGTCGATTTGGGTTTGAAAGCCTATAAAATTCAACTTCTGCAAGAATTGAAGCCGAATGATCTACCACAACGTCAAATTTTTGGTGAATGGGCCTTAGAACAGCTCCATGAAAATCCGCTGTTTTATCGAAAAATTGTATTCAGCGATGAGGCTCATTTCTGGCTCAACAGATACGTAAATAAGCATAACTGTCGCATCTGGAGTGATGAACAGCCACGTGCCATACAAGAATTACCTAAGCATCCCGAAAAAACGGCAGTTTGGTGTGGGTTATGGGCTGGTGGCATCATTGGTCCATTTTTCTTCAAAGATGACCGTGGAAGAAACGTTACCGTCAACGGCGAACAATATCGAGCCATGATACGCGACTTTTTTTTGCCCCAGTTGGCTGAGTTGAACTTGGTTGACATGTGGTTTCATAAAGACGGTGCCACATGTCACACAGCTCGTGAAACAATGGACATGTTGAAGGATGAATTTGGTAAGCAGCTTATCTCTCGAAATGGCCCTGTGAGTTGGCCGCCAAGATCATGCGATTTAACGCCTCTTGATTATTTCGTGTGGGGTTATGTGAAGTCGTTAGTCTATGTGGACAAGCCGAACACGACTGAGGCCTTACAGGATAACATAACACGCGTAATTCGTGGAATACAGGCCGAAATGCTAGAAATGTGTTCAACAAATGTGTGAATTTGAATTTGAAAAAAAAAGTGACGCAAAATTGAACCTTCCGAATAAACCATTTGAAACGGAGCCGCGGACATCATTTACATGAAGTTATCTTTAAAATGTAAATGGCAATGGCCACTTTATCGATTCCAATAAAAATTTTGAATATATGATGCAAATTTGAGTGTTTTATTCGATTTTTAAAAAAACTACGCTTAAAAAATCACCCGTTATAATAACATATTGTAAAATATTTGGTTTTCGTGCATTAAATTTCTGTATAATAATTGTAAAGCATAAAATTCCCACGTACCTGTACAAATGATGGTGATGAAGAAGCGAACCCAACACGATGGAACTTAAGTAGACAGGTCTTATAATGGTCGATAATAAGGCCCCTTGCAATCCGACCGTGCACCATTTTGCCACTTTATCCGAACATGACATTGTCACTAGGCGTTCACCCTGTCGAATAAATTTCGTATCTTTAATCATTTATTCCAAATACTTAAGTTCATTCCAGGCCCTCAATAAGCTTTTGATTTCAGTACTTTACGCAAAAAATTACTATACCTTAATTTTTATAACATTTTATAATAATTACTAAAAAGAAAGTCAGAACCAAATTATGTATATAAATATATAAAAGACATAAAAGAAATCAAAGAATATGTAACTGCGTGCATCTTTACCGATAGCGACAAGGTTCTCGAACTATAGGTTAATATCATTATGGAAAAATAAATACTTGAGGTAATCTTTTTGATTTAAAATAGATGACATAGATATTCAGTTGTATCAATTACTTTAAAAAGTGTCAAAATCATAACATATTACATAATATCACTAAAAATATATTTATGTCAGCTTTATAGTCAATATTTTATTTTTGTGCTTTTTATTCGTTTGGGTTTATGTGCGAAATTATTTTCTTTGATCGGTAACCCTCAATAAAAAAAACATTCGCTCTGTTTTTGTGCAACAAGTGAATGCAGCCTGCTGACTTATGAGATAGCAAACTAACACAATAAATAATTAATAAGTAGTTAATTGTTTATTTTTCCTTTTTTCCATATTAAATAAAGTAACAAATATTTTTAGATTAAAGAATTTGTGGTGCAATACAATATTGTTATTATAAGTTTACTCTAATGATGGCTATTTTAACACTAAAAATAAAAATAAACTAATTAGTATTTAGCTCAGGTGACTATAAAATATGGTATTAACCTGATTGATTATTATAATAAAAATAATTATAACTGTATATTTTACTGAAACATAAGTGGCCGACAGCACGAACATTTTGAACTCAACCCTTTGAATATACTTATTGTTAGTTTTGAGATTTTATGACAGAAGTGTCCGTCGTTCAACAAAACGTGCATAAAATTATAGATAAATTCCCAGACAATCAGACCATTCGTTTGGCCTCAAAGTAAGCAGAGCTTGTGTTATTTAAAAAAAATACTTAAAAAATACTATATTTACGTACAATGTAATTTATGATGATTTTTAATAACAGAGTGCTGAGAGAATTTTTTTCTGCCGCCTTTTTCCCTCTCACTTTACCCATAATACCTTTTGAAAGCCGAAGTAAATTTGTGTTTACGCCATCTCGATGGAGACGAAGGGAAATAAGACTTTCACCAAGCGTACAATTATTTTACCTATGATGATATAAAATGTTTTGAAAAATTGAACCTTCCCTGATTTCAGATTCCGTATATAAAGTAACTTTGGGGCGTTTTTTTTTTCTGAAAGAAATTTGAGATTATAAAAATATATATACGGAGGAGTTTAAAATCGCATTGCAAACTTTGTTATATAACCTGGAATGAACAACTGAAATTTGCTATGGATTCTTGAAGACAGATATTTATTGTAAACACTTGGTTCTATTACATGACGTTTAAACCAAGAAGTGCTGTAAATGAGGTCAGTTTTGAAGAACCCCGGTAAGGGGTTCGTTTGGAAGGGCCTGACAGATTGAAAAGTAATTAAGGATCAGTAGAATTTATATCTATTTGCGAAACATATCATGCGCACCAAACCACAGTCATTTTGTTAATCTTTTTAATTCAAAAACTTCATACACAAATGATGTAAAAGTAGAATGATTTATATGTGTATTTGTGTATTTTGCAAAGTTGCTCAGAAAATTTTGGTCTGACCTTATCAATAAATCGATAATCATTATTGGGTATTTTGTCACCCAACGTTTGAAAATGCAAGTTTTTATCATTTTTTAAGAAAATATAGGCCCAAAAAATGTTTTTAATACAAAGTTTGGATTTTAATATCAAAATTATACACATTAGAAAACTTTAAAAATAAGCAAAACACTTATTATAAAATAGGATGTTTTTTTAATTATTATCTTACATAAAATACAATAATTTTTATTTTGAAAAATAATAATAATGAATAAATCCCCAGACAAACACACCAACTGCATGGCCCCAAAGTAAGCAGAGCTTGTGTTATGGATGACCATACAGTAAACTATATGACCTATATGACTATATCACCCGAGAAAAAATATCCGTGTTCATCACACAAATGAATGCCCCGGCAAAAAAAACTCAACGTATGAGGCAGGGTTACTTACCACTACACCACTCGGTCGTCATAGACCCGTTTATAGATCTGTGAAGTATTGAAACGACCCAGAATGGTTGACAATTGTCCATTCATAAATCGGACTACCCTCAAGACGTTCACTTTTACAAGAAGCCCACACCTTAACTTAGGTAATTAGACAACAGATGCTTGATGCTGACTTATGTACATAATTTAATTTAAAAAAAACCTAATGAACTTAGTTAACCTACTTATATAATGATGTCACTTGTGTCAGAAAACTTATCAAACTGGTCCAGTCCTTTGTTTTCAGAATTGCAAGCAAGAATAAACTTATTTTAGGCTCAGGAGGCTCTGATGAAATACTAGTTTGTAGCGCGAGGGTCTTCGAAGTTAGATTTCGAGCCAATTCAAACTCAAATATTTATTTCTCAACATTGACAATTACTTGTTCTTGTCGACGTCAAATAAAGTAAATAAAACTCTAACACCAGTTCGGAAAAACCTTCTTGGCGAGAAACTTCACGGGTATCATTTTCTCAAAATAAAATTTACAGTGTCCCTTTATGTCTATACAAAACTATTCTTATCTGCATCTGTTAGCTCGACAAGTCTCCCTCCCCCCAAGTATCCAAACGACGAACGCCGTCAAACTGGGTTCGACTCACGATTTAATGCGGGATCTAGCCATCGCTCTCGTCCTCTCTGGTCTTTTCACCATCGTCGTCCCTACTCATGCCATACTCTCGCTGGACTCGTCATCCGTATATATACAGGGTGTCCAGAAGATTCACGTCTAAATGGAGGGGGTTCACGCACCATGGTCTAAATAGTAAAAAAAAATATTAAAGAAAATCTATGTGGATTAGTTTAGTAGATATAGGATGAATTCTTAAATATGTGAAAAATCACTTTAGGATATCTACTAAACTAATCCACATAGATTTTTTATTAATTTTTTTTTACTATTTGTACCATGGTGCGTGAACCCCTTCCATTTGGACATTGACCTTCTGGACACCCTGTATATATCACTATGTATATCATTATAGTACTTTGTCGCATATTTTGCGGTTTGATTACATTTTTATTTTCTGGAACGCTATTGATTAGTGTCGACAATTTCAACGATAAATACCTTTTTTAGTTTTTTTTTATATTTGAACGAGGTGTAGAATCTTATTCAGTGACCAAGCCACAAATACGTTTCTTGTTATTTTCTATCATGATGACGTCATTGGCGACACTTTCACTTACAATATTGATCTTAGTACATTTTACTTTTTTACCGGCACCGTTAGAAAGTGTCTCATAGAAATCGAAACCTTCCAGTCCAATCAAATGTGTAAATAAAATCGCTTGCACTTCTTCTTCACGCATCCCGGATGCTTTCGAAAACAACTGGAACTGCGTTTGCCAACGCTTCCACGCATCAGCGTCCTGCGGTGGCCGAAATGTTCCATGATACCATAACAGACTAAGTTTATTCCACAATAATTAATTCGCAGAGAGAAATATTCTTTGTTTCATCAATTGACACCGCTGTCACCATATAACGTATTGAAACGACCGAATAAAGTTGACAAACTGTAGCTAATATTAGGTCTTTACCTATGAAATTGCCGTTTTTCTCGAAATAAATGAAGCGTAATTTTTTTATATATTTTTTATTTCTATTAATCAAAATAATCACCCATGCAATCAATGCATCTTTGCCAACGCATTGGTAGCTTATTGATGCCTTTCTTGAAGAAATCAGCTGGACGGGAGGCAACAAATTCTTCAAAGGCATTTTGTACTGCCTCTCGGGTATTGAATTTTTTTCCCGCCAAGAAGTTATCCAAATTCTGGAAAAAGTAGAAGTCTGTAGGCGCAAGGTCTGGTGAGTACGGCGGATGACGGAGAACTTCCAACCCCAACTCTTGTAGCTTGGAGACCGTCTGCTGTGCAATATGAGGTCGCGCGTTGTCGTGCAGGAGCAGTGGAGCCGAACGATTGACCAAAGCTGGTTGGAGACGTGCGAGCTTCTCCATCATTGTGTTCA
The DNA here is from genome assembly GCA_923062675.1 of Marasmarcha lunaedactyla. Classification (NCBI taxonomy): domain Eukaryota; kingdom Metazoa; phylum Arthropoda; class Insecta; order Lepidoptera; family Pterophoridae; genus Marasmarcha; species Marasmarcha lunaedactyla. The sequence continues at coordinate 2,230,469 of OV281367.1, read as the reverse complement.
GTTCTTCACAGTACACATCTGCAGTAATGCTTGTCCCGTTTGGCAAGAAGCTGTGATGAATTACACCCGCGTTAAACCACCAAACAGTGACCATCACTTTTCCAGGGGTATGTTTTCGTTTAGGGCATTGTTTGTGTGCTGAACCAGGGTCCAACCAACTTGCTGAGCGCTTACGATTGTCAAACAGGATTCATTTCTCGTCACAAGTAACAATGCGGTTCAGAATTCCTTCATTTGTATGCCTGCTGAGCAGTGCAAGGCACGTCTCCACGCGTACTTCGCGCTGGCGGTCATTGAGTTCGTGGGGTACCCATTTGTCAAGCTTTTTTACCTTGCCAATTTGACGCAAATGGACCAATATTGTTTTGATGCTAACGTCGAAAGCTGCTGCTAATTCAGCCGTGGATTGAGTTTCATCAGCTTCCACAATTGCCTTTAATTCGTCATTGTCGACCAAAGTTTTCGGACGACCACGGGGTACATTTTTCAGGTCAATATTTCCAGAACCGAAGCGGGTAAACCAATAACGGGTGGTGCGTTCGTTTGTAGTGTTCGCTCCGTAAACGTCGTTGATGTTGCGTGCCGCTTGTGCCGCTTTGCTGCCACGACGGTACTCATACTCCATAATTACTCGAATTTTTAACTTATCCATGATGACGAAAAATGTTCAAATGCGTTGAAAACAAAACACTAACTATTAAACAAATGACGATTTAAGAAAAAGAATTCCATGTTTGTCAAATAAAATTAATTTGAAATTAGAATTATCTGTCCAAAAAAAAAATATATTCATTTGAAATGGCCAGTACGGCAAAACGGCAGTTTCATAGGTAAAGACCTATTATATATTTTATCCAAACGTCCATACAACTCTCATAGTATTTCCATTTCTTTATTTTCTCGGTGACAGTTCTATCTATCTCGTTTATCGATATAGCTCCATTCCTATCAGTTTCTCCGACTCTGGTATTATATAACCTTGTACGTGTGTCAACGTCAAATTTTTATAAAATAATGCATACTTTTTGTAAAAAAAACGCTCGCACAAGTTTTCACAGGAGCTGTCATCGAGAAAATAAAGAATTGGAAATAGTATAGTATGATTTACACGCTGTGACGTCACGACCCGGTATCGTCTTTTATGGAGCGTGTTTCGGCGACTCGCATATCGCTGTATCTAGACAACTATCGATTGTAAACATACTGTTACTTCTGCAATATTTCTTTACTGTTGATAAACTATTTAAATATGTAATAATAACAATTAAGTAAATTACCTGCAGTACTCCGTCCCATGTTTGAACGACATTGCTACAGTTTTTAACTGGAATAGTTCCCTCGCCCGATTCGATTTTCGTCCGCAACTGTCCCCTTGCAAGTCTGTGGACAAATTAATTTGATTTTATATGAAATAAATCAAAAACCAAAATAAAAATTTTTAAAAAAGCATCAGGAATATTTTAAGGAACTCGGTAATGTCATGATTTTAAGAACTAGAAATAAAGATATTTTGAGTAAAAAACTGTATATGCCGCCTGGAAAATTAACATTATTTAGTAGAAATGTTTATTGTATGGCTATCGATATATATAATAAGTTGCCCTTTAATTATAAAAACTTAAATTTTAATTAATATAAACGAAAAATATATGACTTAAGATACAAAAATGTTACTACACAATTGATGAATATTTTAAAGACACTGAATTGTAGTTAAATGAATCTATTGTATATGTATAGGAAAGTTTAGGAATCATAATGTTTTGTAATATTTTTATGACATTTAAATATTAATAGTTGTAAATACTATTTGATATTATTTAACAATAGGTTTTTAGATAGTGATTAACTTTTTACAAATATTTGCACGCTGTTTAACAGTAAAAATGTAGAACTGTCAATTTAATTAAGAACACACACATTTTCTCTCTTTCTCATTTTGCATACCACCAACATGCAGACACAAATTAGCGCACGTGCGCGCACGCACACGCAACTTTTTTGCTCTCAGTGTTTCCTTATTTCCTTTTCCTTAAAATTTTAATTGAATCTCTTTTAAATTGTTATGTCCTATTGTTGTTTTGGGGCACGGAAAAAAAGGATTTCTTAAAAGAACAAAATCGGTTTTCTTGGGATTTCAAGGTAATATTAGCTTTACGCAAGTATATTTTCATCATATCAAGAAAGTGTGTGTTTTGAAACAAAAGGTCATGTTTACTTGTTTATTTATCTAAATCTAAAACAAATGTTCTCACCTTGACTTTTTGGATTGTTTTATCGAAGCATACGTCATATTTTGGAACAAAATAAGAAAATCTCTCAAATGGAATAAATATTCTCTAATATTAAGTAAACGCTTACTTGCGTCAAAAACCGTTTTGTTGAAATAAAACAAAAATAATATACTTAACTCAAAACTATGTGACATTGAAAAGAATTAACATTTTCTTATTCCAAAATAATATTGAATAGGTTTGACTCAATTTGATCTCATGTTAAAAAATATATATATTTCTAAGTTTCAAGTATTTATTTGGCTAACCCAAGACAATAACGTGTTGTTGAAGCAAAACGAACTGTCGTTTCATTTCAATACTTCATATTTGTCTATGTAACATCATAATATTTTTGAATTAAAATTAAATACACTTAATACAAGAAAAATTGCTCTCTATAGAAAAAAACACATTTATATTTACATAAAAAAATATTGTGTTCAACGAAATAGAAATTTTCTTTTTGAAGCAAATCAAGCAGTCGTTCCATTTCAATACTCCATATTTGTCTATGTAACAAAATAATATTTTTGAATTAAAATTTAACAGAATTAAAACAAGAAATAACGCTCTTTATAGAAAAAAAAACACATTTATATTGACAAAAAATATTGTTATCAAACATCAAAATTGTAATTAACTTTTTGAAGCAAATCAAGCGGTTGTTTAACTTCAATGCTTTATATTTTTCTAGTAAAAAACAAATATTTAAAGATATTTTAAAGTGGAAATATTTGTATTTTTGTATGTATCTAAAGAATAAACTCAAAAGCTACTGAACCGAATTCAAAAATTCTTTATCATTAGATAGTTACATTATCCAGGAGTAACATAGACTGGGTTTTGGTTTGCTAAGAAATTCCCACGGGGTCAGGAGTTACGCAGGAGAAACCTCACGAACCTTTATAAAGCCTTATAAAACCCGTACTTTATAAAGCAATTTGATGGGATCGGGAGGAATTTATATGTTTGCACTTGCCATTTACCCATTATTGTTGTTTACGCCCAATATCAAACGAGAAACGGCCTCATCGTCAGTGAAAGTGTTGCCTATATAAAATACTAACCGGTCCCTGCTGTTCCACTTGCGTAACTCTCATTCCCGTTCCCGGGATTTTGGGATAAAATATACTTAACCTTCCCCAATGCTCAGCTATATTATATTATTATATATATATACAATGTTTTTTTTAAATCGGACTAGTAGTTCCATAGATTAGCGCGTTCAAACAAACTAACATACTCTTCAGCTTTATTATATTAGTATAGATGAGCCAGTACCATTTACAAACGCAATAAACTATTCCACGAGGACAAAGTCGCAAGCAAAAGCTATATTCTTATAATTGCAAACGCTTAAAACAGTAAGTTACATATTTTATAGGCGTCAAACCTTTCATACAAGTCATCCCCTATTTCAATCAGTACCTACCTATAGTTAAAAAAGTAATAGTACAGTCTAACATACATTCAGCAATCACCTTTGATGTTAGCGAAAACATCAACATCTTGACATCTGCCATGATTTACAAAAGTGCAAGGCGTTTCACACTATCTATTGGACGTAGTTACTTAAGAAAGACCCAACCAATCTACAAGAAGTTAAGTACTTTCGATATATTTAAATTATTATATTATGTATATATAAACTCAAACGAGGCCCATATAAAAAATTTGCTTTTGCCCGCATCTCCGTATTGCGTTTGTAAATGGAATTGGTCCGTTTTTGATAAAGGCGTTTTATATAGGTACATTTTCATACAAATATTCATCCTTTTTTTCAACCCCTAGAAGAAGTTTTCGCAATAAAAAGTAGCCTATGTCTTTTCTCATGTTAATATCTGTTCTAAGTTTCATAACGGTCGGTTCAGTGGTTTAAGCGTGAAAGCGCCACAGACACAGAGTTACTTTCGTGTTTATAATATAAGTCGGGCTTTACATATTTGGGTCAACCGCCATCTTGGGTTTCAAAAACTACATCAAATTCGTACTAACTGTATCCTAAAACTACTCGAATACTTTCAAGTTACGAGTACGACTTCCCAACCACAACACCACACTCTTCTCTCTTGACCTCACTCATTTTTTAAATCGGACTGGTAGTTCCTGAGATTAGCGCGTTCAAACAAACATACAAAGTCAAGTGCGCTAATCCCGATTTGAAAAAGTATTTTTGCATTTCAAACATTCCACATTCAAGTATATATATTGTTAACGCAAGACAAACAGATTTTGTCGGAGCAAATTGACCTGTTGTTTCATTTCAATACTTTTTACTCTCGATGTAAGAAATTATTATTTCTGAATAAAAATTCAATACACTTAACAGAATAAAAAACTTTCTCTTAAGAAAACACGTTTATATTGACATGAAAAAATATTTTTTTGAACTAAATTGAAACGTACTCAGAACAAAAATAGATAAACTTAAGTTAAACATTTTATCCCCCTCCTATTTATTCTGTCACCGACTGTCGCGGCCGAACGTATTTCGCGGGTCACGCGCTTTGACACTTTGACCGTTATTAGTTGGTGATTATTGCTAGGTTTATGGTTGTACTTTGTGTGACGCACGTGCATGAGAAGATTCAAGCAAAATATGAATTTGGAAGTCGAAGAAAACACTTTAGCACAATTGCTTTGCTCGTGGAAAGTGCGGGAAGATATAATAAAAACATTTATTGGTAAGTTTTTACATGTTTGTTTATAACAACGTGAAATCTCGGATCTATAAAATTTTATCAGTAGGTCGTATTTGTAGAAGTTTAGAAAACAGTGTGCATTTGTCTGTTCCTGGATTGTCTTCTGTGAGTAATCAGCCATCGTATTTCATCATATCTGCCTTTCCTACTCTTTGCTGCCTCGCACGCACGTGGTCTTACATTATGTGTGGTAGAAAGTGTTACACTTGGTGCATATAAAACAGATTCTATTAGTCCTATACAGTAAACGCTGCCTTTCAAAATAACCATAGTATTACTTAGGTACATGCGAACCCTTAAATGCATGAATTTTTTTTGATGTTTCAAGGTTGTAAAGTTTCGGGAAACGCGGGAAACGCCCACTGCTAGATACAGGCCTATAACTGTAGGTACTGTCATGTGGCAACAATTAGTAATTTTCATAAATTATAAACTTTGTGTAGAGTAGGATGTTCAGTGTACTATTCTTATAAGATTCGTATCTTTAAGATTTGTATCAAAATTTTTTCAGATAATGATATAACAATAGACCTTTTACCTAAATTATCAGAAGAAAATCTAAAGGAGCTATGCCCCCACATGGCAACTAGAATTTCTATTAAAGAAAGAGTTGCTGAATTAGTAACTGCAACTGTAAGTTTTTAGCTAGCCACACCTATAGACCTAAACATATTAAGTATCAATCATAGAATGCAACAAGTGTAGTAATTAAGACAAGTAATATGTAGGTATAATTAACAAAATTTAACAAAAAAGATTGAGATATTAAATGTTGTAATTCAGTTAATGCAGCGTAGTAATTTTGTGCATTACCTATCTGTATTGGATCACCTTCTTAATATTTAAAAATTTTTTTAGACTCCAACTGAATCAAACAAATTAAGTACCACAAGCACATTGGTTGATAATAAAGTTGATGGGGCATCCTTTATCTCCCTTGATGGAATCAGCATTATAAATGATTTTATGGAAGAAAAAAATTGTACAAGAAGCCCCAGAAATTTCCCTGATTTTGATTTATCTACTTTACTGCAGACAACAGCTGGTGGGAGCAGCGTTATTGAATATTATAAAAATTTTGGGTGCATAAATAATACAAAAAGAAATCAGTTAACGGACATCATTATTAAACATGTTTACACCCACATTGTAAACAGGTATATAAATTCCTTTTATATTAATCTTTTTATCATAATTAGATAGTATGTTAATCATTTTGCATCACTTGTAGAATTATATTTTTTTTTCAATGTGTCTTTATTTTTATTTATGTTGTTTTAGCAAAATAACATATGAAGAATATAACATATTGGCGGCAAAAATAATAACGTTATTCCCTAAAGAAGCAGTGGGAACATATTATACGAAACCCATAAGAAAAAACCAAACTATAAATAAAAGGTCTGTCATAGCCAAAGGCAAGCTCGTTGACAAAGTAAGAAATTTAATTTATAAATATGGAGACAGAAGAAGAAGTTCAACACCCAACCATGAATATGAAATACCTCAAAAGAAAATATGTCACACAAATCTAAAAGGTAAAATGCAGACAATCTTCAATTCAAATTAAATCTTATTTTAGATTCAGACTTAAGATTCAATGAAAATGTATACTCTGTCATTTGTATTATAGATAAAAACTAGTATTTGGACAGAATTGTAACATCATTGTCCCTTTTCATTTTTAATAGATTCTAAAAAAATGCTTTATCTTTGCAGAAAGCCATAAGTCTGCCCTTATATGGCTCCAAAATCATTCTGATCCATGGGAAAATGTGGAGATCAAATGGAAAGAAAGTTATGAATTAAGACGAGCAGCAAAGTATGAAAATTTGCACCATTTTTTAAAAGAATGGAGTATTTTAAATCACCCAAGAAGTGATGTATTAGTAAGTAAATATTATTTGTACACAACTGTCAACCTAGTTTTTTTTGCTTTGAAACATTAAACTTGGTTTATCTAGTTACAATAAAAAAATATTAATAGACAGAGCAGTATAATAATTGGATTTCACTTTTGTAAGTAATTTATAATTTTCAGATAAACATTGATTTTGATTTAATGTTCCCTGAAAAGGGATTAAACTTCTACCTTAATTGGGACGACTTTTATAAAAAAATTATACAATTAAGACCTACACAGGAAGAAAATATCATAAATTTAATAAATTCTGTCGAGAATTTGGAGGATGATTGTAAGTTTCTCTTCATCATTAATTCAAAAATTTAATTCGTTATTTTTAAGGTTTTTTGAACATGAAAATTTTAATTTTATTACAGTAAAAATTCCATCACAAATTTCTGTGCTAGGGCATTTAATTCCGCCAAAAGGAAGGCTCAATAAAAAAGAAAAATTCTCCACACAGGAAGCTATTGAAAGCATATTTGTCTGTGCTAAGGTAACTATCACATTGTTCACACATTCATGTGTTAAATTTAATGGCAGTCTTTATATAGTCACTCCGAGATATATAGAGAACCGTACCAGATTGCCACGGTGGCACTCTCTTCATATTAAAAAGGGGCATAGTTCATACCATGTTAGCTCAAACATTTTACACAAGTGTGTGTGTGTGTGAGATAAATAATGCTGTGGTGGCACCACCTTCTATACCAGACAGTCCCTGTTTCCAAACCTGGTAAGGGTTGATATCTATATGATAATCACTGGTGTTGTATGTGAAGTTTTACAGTTTAATCAAGAACATAATATGGTCAAAATTTGGTGGCAACTATAGTGCTCATTTTAGCTTAAAAATCGTTGTGTGATGTGTTCTCTGATTTATTTCAGCATATATAGAATCAAACATTATCAAATATTTTCAGACTGCTGGTGACGTTGACAGTGTGATTGCAACCCAAAGAGAAAAGGCCTCTTTAAGGAAACTATCGGTGCAACCCTACCTCATATTTCAAGGTGAACTCCATGAGGCTTCCTCGCCACTTTTAGTAATAGATAATGCTAAGTATTATTTTGAAAGCACACGAAAAGCATTTGACACTTTATTTAAGGCTTACCACGTATTCCACGCCAGGTACCCTAAGTCATCTGACCATTTATATTTAATAATACAAAGATGTGTATATAATGTAAGAACGAACTATGATAATATTGTGCCATATATTGCAGACATCCTTGAGTTAAAATAATATAGTGCAATATTATTGTTATAAAAATATAAAGGATTATATAAATTAATGTAAATTTTTAGAGGTTTTCATATCACACTGGGTTGAACTTCTTCAGTCTTTATATTTATAATATAAATGTCATAGTTTGTCAACTAATTTCATCTAGCGCTTATTAGTCTGTCATTGACGTATAAAAAATACCATACCTACTTTAGTACCTACATAAAATTCTAAGAGACATAAAAATTTTTTTATATACTTTAGTATATTGCAGCAGACATCCTTAAATTAAAATAAAAATACATTCAATTTAAAATTTGTTTCATAATGGCTCTAGGTTGCAATTATTGTAACGCGTGTATTGATAGTTTTTCGTATTATATATTTCATTTAGAAGTAGAACATAAAATAATAAATTATTTTATTTGTCCGCTTAAAAATTGTAGACGAACATATGATACTAAATCTAGCTTTAAATATCATTTCAATATGTGTCACAATCAAAATGGATGTTCCATATATGATCTCAGTAAGAATAATTGCAATGAAACTCAAAACGTGAAAAGTAGTACCGAAAATAAAACATCCCTTGATGAGCCAAAATCGAATAGCACATGCTATGTGAACGAAATTAAATCTAGTCAAACAACAAGAGATTACTTAGAATACTTTTTGTGTGAATTGTATAGTATAATAAATGTACCTAGATCTTTGGTGCAAACAGTGCTAGAATTGGTACAACATTTGGTAGATGGCCTACTTCAGGATGTTAAACTTGTTTTAGATAATAATAAACAGGACATTATTAAATTAATTTCAGCAGTTAAAAATAAGATTACAGCTATCATGAGTGAATTTAAGGGATTTGATACAGAACACAAGCGTTTAAAGTATTTCGAAAATAATGAACATTATATTAAACCTTTAAAAATCAATATTGGTTACACTAAAGAGAAAAGCATTATTAATAATAAAATAAAAATGATACTAAAAGATAAGAATATATACATTACTCCACTTAGAGCCACTTTAAAACAATTTCTAGAACTACAAAATGTTTTTTCTGTTATTTTGCAATATCAAACTCAACTTGTTCAAATGAAAGCTAAAGGATCTAAAATAATAGAAAATATTATTCAAGGATCTGTGTGGCAAGAAATGTTAGACAGTAGAGAAAACGATGATAATGTTGTGACTATGCCGCTAATAGTTTATTTTGATGATTTTGAGTCAGGCAATTCTTTAGGTAGCCACGCCGGTCAGTATAAACTAGGTGCAGTATATGTATCCATTGGAACAATACCTCCGAACAAACTTAGTCGTCTTGAAAATATATTTATCGCGCAGTTATTTTATTCAAAAGATAGATCTTTTTTTGGAAACAAAGTAATTTTTAAAAACCTAATTGATGAACTTAGGTATTTAGAAGAAATTGGCTTAATGATAGAATTGCCAGACCGAAAAACACATGTTAAATTCATACTTGTTACACTTTCTGGAGATAATTTGGGTATTCATAGTATTTCAGGGTTTTTTGAAAGCTTCATGGCCACAAACTTTTGTAGATTCTGTTTGAGTACTAAAGTAGAGTCAGAAAGACAAGTACATGAAAACGATAACTTAAGAAAATGTGACGATTATTCAAGTGATGTTGTAAATCGTTTAGGTATAAAAGAAGAATGCGTTTGGAACGATTTACCATCATTTCATGTATATAAAAATGTAACTTGTGATGTAATGCACGACCTCATGGAAGGGGTTCATAGATATGGCATGGCACATATCATTACAAGTTTAATAAATAAACAGTATTTTTCTCTTGACCACTTGAACTCGCGGATTAAGTATTTTAAATATAATACATCAGAAAAAAACCTTGTGCCAGTAATAGGTTATCAGCATTTATTGAATAAAAGCATAGTGATGTCTGCCACAGAAATGTTGTGTCTGGTGAGAAATTTCGTTTTTATAGTTGGCGATTTAGTTGCAATAGATGAACCCGTATGGCATTATTATTTAATATTGCTGGAAATCACAAATATTTTGACTTCTCAAGTATTTAATGAAGACTGCTTAAATTATTTAAAATATTTAATTGAAGAACACCATCAGCAGTATCAACATTTATTTCTAGCCAAACTTAAACCTAAACATCATTTTTTAGTACATTATCCTAATCTCATACAAAAAATCGGTCCCCCCATATTTATAAGTGCGTTTAAATTCGATTAAAGTGAAATTCGTGAATTAAAGAAAGTTTGCCAATCAACATCATCACGGAAAGATCTTCCTTTATCTGTAATGATACGTTGTCAATTAAAGAACTGCTTCAGACATGTCACAAAGAAAGGTTTGACAGATAATATTTTTCATACCAAAATCCAATGCGATGAAATTGAAGAGGAACCATTAAAAATTCGTTGGGTTGAATTAAATGGCATAAGGTATAGCATTGAGGACGTCATATTATATGACGTAAACAATGATGTTCCTGAATATTATCTTATAAAAGAAATTATCATAGATAACACGTCAAATGAAATATCATTTGACTGTGTTCACTTAAAAATTTTAGACTATAGCTCTCACTTTAGATCATACAAAATTATACAATCATTGCAGAAAAAAACCATTAAATATGGTGACTTGCAGACAAATTTAGTAACTGTAATTTACAAAGTCAATTCAGAACTATTTGTCAAGTCTGAATTTTGAATACCTGAAAACAACTGAATGCTAGATAGGTGTGTGTTATGATATTTAATACCTAGCTAATAATTTAAATTTATATTTGTGGAAGTAGAAGGGAAGGAGTAAGGTAAAAAGAAGGGAGTAAGAAACTATTCAAGTTAAATTATGATTAGTAATTATTTATGTTAAAAACTTTTAATTAGTACCCAATAATGAATGATAAATATGTTAAAGAAATAATATTATTTGACTGATTTTTTAAAGTTATTACTTAATTATAATTGTTATTTGAAGCGAGTAAGAAACTATTTATGTTAATTTTATACTAAGAAATTATTTATTTTAAAAACTGAAAGCTAGAGATAAGTGTTGATTATATAAGTGCCTCATAAAGAATAATGTGTAATGTTAATTTTGTGATAAATGTGTCACAAAAATATTATAAATATTATTATGTGACTTGTATTCAATCTTATTATATCTAAAAGTATAAATGTTAATAATTATACAATCTTTTCAAAAAATAAATATTCAATAAGGTGATTTGTAGGTACCCGATTTGATCACTGTCATTTACTTACAATTCAATACTATTTCCCATTGTGAATGTTGATTAGGTACTTACCTTCTTTACAAAAGTAAAATGTTAAGTATTAAGTACAATACCCCTTAAGATTATGTTATGCTTATGTTATTAGAGGCAAATTTGTTATTTGCCTCTAATAACATAAACTGAATGCTAGATTTAAGTGTTAATTTGATTAGCAGGCAGCTAATAATTAATAATGTGTGATGTTGATATGACAAATATGTTTCAGAACGTTAAATTTTAATTCCATAGTTAATAAATAAATGTTACTTGTTTAAAATTAAATAAGACTTTTATTCATTTGAACAACTAAGAACGCATGTTTCATTCATCTTTTTTAATATAAATGTAAAATAGTTTTAAGAAAAATATTTAAGTATATGTATGTCTTTCACGTTTTAAGGTGTCATTTGGTAATGTCAAAGAAAAGAAGGCATATGCGCGTTCAAGATACCTAGGCTGTTCCGTTGTTAAGTACCTACATAAAACTGTTGAGCACGCGCGCTGCGCCAGTGCACAAAACAGTTTTATGTAATAAATTTAATAGCACAACAGTGGGGTCGCTTGATCACATGTATGTATTCATAGCTAAATACAATGTAGATGTAAAAAAATAAAAGTTTTGATTGAAAGACATCCATTCTTAATTGAAGAGAATATTACCTAAATTTAAAATAAAGAAAGTTTTGAATGAAAGACATCCCTTCTTAATTGAAGAGAATATTACCTCAATTTAAAATAATAAAAGTTTTGAATGAAAGGCATCCCTTCTTAATTAAAGAAAATATTTACTAAATTTAAAATAAAGAAAGTTTTGAATGAAAAACATCCCTTCTTAATTGAAGAGAATATTACCTCAATTTAAAATAAAGAAAGTTTTGAATGAAAGACATCTCTTCTTAATTGAAGAGAATATTACTTCAATTTAAAATAATAAAAGTTTTGAATGAAAGACATCCCTTCCTAATTGAAGAAAATATTAACTAAATTAAAAATAATAAAAGTTTTGAATGAAAGACATCTCTTCTTAATTGAAGAAAATATTTACTAAATTAAAAATAATGATAGTTTTGAACGAAAGGCATCCCTTCTTAATTGAAGAAAATAATAACTAAATTTAAAATAATGAAAGTTTTGAATGAAAGACATCCCTTCTTAATTGAAGAAAATATTTACTAAATTTAAAATAACGAGAGTTTTGAATGAAAGACATTCCTTCTTAATTCAAGAGAATATTACCTAAATTTAAAATAACGAGAGTTTTGAATGAAAGACATTCCTTCTTAATTCAAGAGAATATTACCTAAATTTAAAATAACGAGAGTTTTGAATGAAAGACATTCCTTCTTAATTGAAGAGAATATTACCTAAATTTAAAATAATGAAAGTTTTGAATGAAAGACATCCCTTCTTAATTAAAGAAAATATTAACAAAATTTAAAATAATAAAAGTTTTAAATGAAAGACGTAACTTCTTAATTGAAGAGAATATTACCTTCAGTCAAGTAAATGTTTATTTGATTTACAAGAAAATATTGATTTGAAGTGACATTATTCCATTTTATTCATATAAGCACAATTAATCTTATTTTAAAGAAAATTAACCAAGATTATCCCTAATTTTATTTTAAGAAAATATTCTTTTCCCTATATATGAGTGAATCGTTTTCTTGGACTTATGAAATTTGCTTTAACTGGAGTAAATTTTCTTTATTTTAAGAAATCCTTTTTTTCCGTGGGTGGGCACACTACTCATCCTATGCTCACAGGATCCTTCGACCCTTCGTTAGGGAGCAGTGTACTCAGTATGTTCTGACCAAAATTGCATGGCTGCGAGGCGCCGAAACACGCTCCATACAAAGCGGTAGCGAGTTGTGACGTCACAACTTTGGATAACATATATAACATTGTTATATTTAATGTCAGTAAACTAGTAATATTTAAAAAATCAACATATTTTATAATAAGCTTTTTGCTTCTTTTTTAGGTTGTCTAATCCGTATAATTTCGATATTAATATCCAAGCTTTATTTTTCGAAAAATGTTGAATGTGATATTATTTTCACAATATGACGTTTCCCATTCGGGCTTTATACAGAGCGGCGCAATCGCCTCGTCCCGCAACAATCCAAACAGGACATGTGTCCAAAATGGCCCGGAGTCATTTTTCCCGCGCTTTCATTCACACACATTCCCGTCCTGTTTCGCCGCCCCGCAATGACGGTTGATACTGGCCGAACATGTCGGTAGCCCTTTACTCTAATTCGATTGTTTTACTACTTGTAAAATGTAACTAAAAAGACAGTAGTAAAGGTATCATTTCATACATCAAAAATTAGTAAGTAATAATAGATAAATAAATCCCCAGACAAACACACCAACTGAATGACCCCAAAGTAAACGGAGCTTGTGTTATGGATATACTAGAATAGGCGCACCTTACCATCGTGGAGGGCCTTCGGACTCTCGCGATGGTCGCGGATGTGTGCGAAAGTGTTCCCGTAACCCCGTCACAAGGCGGCGAGCCGGAATATAGGGGGTTCTTAGTGGGTATACCGTGGGTCTCATTAGCCTATACGGGAGTCCCACATAACCCCCTCCGCCCGGGTGGTATGCGTAATGCATTTTCCCCCCGAAAAGAAAATGGATATACTAGAATATATATAAATATAAAAATATAAGCAAAAATGACCCGAGAACAAACAAATATGTTCACCACACAAATGAGCGTCTGCGCCAGGACTCTCCGGCGTATGAGGCAGGGCTACTGATCACTACGGAAAATATTTTTCTTACATAAACCGCTTTTTATCTACATAATAATATCCCCAAGGGTAAATGAGTTTCTCCAGGGTTTGCCAACTATCTATACCTATTAGGATGCCTGTCGGGCTGCGTGTCGTGGTTGTCGTGCGGGCTGAAGATCCTCCCGTCGCCGCAGGGCGCCGTGCTCACGTACAGGTGCACGTTCCTGGAGGCCTTCAGCTGGTATCCACCCAAGGGGACGGGCTCCAAGTCGTTATCTTCTATAGGAACGCGGGGATCTGAAAAATGTAGAATTTTTTGGATGGGTAACAGCCTTGTTAACTCGACTTCGTTTCCGTGAACTACCGATGCCATTAGAAAATTGGCGGAAACAAAGTATTCAGGGGCGCTATGTTTATTCGGGACTGTAGTATTTGTTAAACGACAAGCCGGCCCGTCAGGGAGTCTCGGCTAAATCCGAACGGCATTGGCCGGGCGGTATTTTCCCCGAACCTTCATCCACGCATTGCCACCCCGCAGTGCCGATTACAGCCTTACTTTATTGACTACTTGCGGATAGCGTCCCTCGGAAATTGGCCTATGTATACTTACGTATATCATGTTAAGGTTGGGTATGCAGCAAAACTGCACTGGGAAGCTCAGTGGTGTACTTCGATTGTGAATAGAATTACATAAGTTTCTTAATAAAAAGAGAAAAATAAATGAAGTAAATCCTATAGGTAAATTTTAACGTCGCACAACTTTGGTAGATACCAGCCTTTTCTATACTTTAGCAACATTTCAGCTCCGTAACATCAATAGTAAATGTCTATTAAATATATCGCACTTTCTAAGTATATTATAAATATTTTATAAGTAAATATAGCCAGGTGTCGCTTATTATACAGGGTGTTTTTGGTTGCCGTTCGGAAAATGGACATGTGAGATGAAGTTACTGAAAAGGATGACTCAATTTTGATGGATGATGAAGCAACATACTATGTAAAAAGTAACTTTTGTTCCAAAATTTTGGCAAACTTAAGAAGGGCAATCAGCGCGAAAGAGTATTAGTAGAGTATTAGAGTAAAGTATTAGTGGGAAAAGACTTAGGAGGGACACATGCTGAGCTGACAGATGTAGATAAGAATAATTTTATAAGATACATTGCGAATTTATTTTGAAAAAAATATACCCGTGAAGTTTCCTGCCAGTTCTTCTTCACGAAGGTTTCTCCGAATTGGTGCTAGAGTCATGCTTTATTTGACGTCAATAAGAAACAAGTAATTGTCAATATTGAGAAATAAATATTTGAATTTGAGGTGTTATATACTTGACTATTTTTATGACAGTTTAAAAGTATCTATTGTAATTAAAAATATCTCTATGAATAGTACCTAAGGCCCACTTGCGTAAATCTGAGCTAGCCGGTTAGTTAGTTAAAATGTCCCTCCGTCCCTTTCTATTCCTATTGAACTGACAGAGACATAAAGCAATATTTAGCCCAGGGCTCGCTAATTCAGAGCCACGCTTTTGGGCCTCTCCGTCCCTTTCTATTTCTACTGAACTGACAGAGACATAAAGCAATAATTAGCCCAGTGCTCGCTAATTCAGAACCACGCATATGCGCCTCTCCGTCCCTTTCTATTTTTATTGATCGGACAGAGACATAAAGCAATAATTAGCCCAGTGCTCGCTAATTCAGAGCCACGCATATGCGCCTCTCCGTACCTTTCTATTTCTATTGATCGGACAGAGACATAAAGTAATAATTAGCCCAGTGCTCGCTAATTCAGAGCCACGCATATGGGCATAAGACTCAGATTTCACAGCGCAGTGCAAGTTGAATATTTTGTATTCTCTTATTTACAAACAGCTTTATCAATAGTTTTGTATTTTTGTAATTGTTATCTGTTAGACGGTTCAATTATTAACACAAAAGGTGAAATGAACCATGTATATGACCATGTAGACCATTTTATTTTTAAATTAAATAATACACTAACAAATAGTTATATGTTTTTAAATAAATAGACATTTATTTTGTTCCTCGCAAATAACACTCATTTACGCCATAACTTGCACGCGGTTCAAGGTGTAGAAAGAGAAACTTGTTTTCGAATGCATTGAGTAAGCCCTCTAAAAGCGACCAATATTCCAACTATGGTCTACAATATTTGAATATTTACAAACCCCTATTACGGCGGAGTAAATAGTATTAATACAGTAGAAATGCAAATATAGCATTTATTTAGAAAATTCAAGTTATTTTGACACAAAACATTATTGGAATACTAAAGTTTTTAATTTAATATCGAAATTACATAAATTAGAACACTTAAAAAAGAAGCAAAATATGGTAATATTTCAAATATGATTAGGTTACTGACATTAAATATAACAAAGTGTATGATGTACACGCTGTGACGTCACAACTCGTGTGGAGCGCCTTATCTGTATCTAGACAACTATTGTTTGTAAACATACCTACTGGTACTTCTGCAATATTTCTATACTGTTGATAAACTATTGAAATAATGTAAATTCCAACTGAGGTCTACAATCGGCAACGCGTCGTTTAGCGATGTTCTAATATAATCATCATAACTAATAAAAATAAACAAAACGTTATTTGGAATGGGTTCACTAATTGATTATATAATATTATATATTTTATTATAATATTATTATTTATTATAATTATTATTTTTTGTTTCACAGCTTTTACACGACGACCGGTTTAAATAAAACACTTTTTTACCGGATATTATCGCGTATATTTTAGTTAATTTTAAAATTATTATTTCTAAATCTAATAAAGTCTTTATTTTTAAAAAATAAAGACTATCTAAGGTCTATCGTGACCACGGCAACTGCAAAGATGCCGAAACGTCGAAATAATAATTTTAAAATTAACTAAAATATACGCGATAATATCCGGTAAAAAGTGTTTTATTTAAAGTATGAATCGTGAAAATTTAAGAAAACGACGACCGGTTTTTTTTTTTAATTACCCCGTCCCGAGACCCTCAGGAAAAAAGATATTTAGCCCCTAAATTAGTCCCCAAAATATTCACTATTTGTTTTGTGGTGAGTGTTCTGTTGTAGAGTTTGTGTTTCGTTTTGTTTCTGTGGTTGTGAGTTTCTCGTGATGAATCTGTATATTTTAGGGTTTCCAGGATTACGTTCCTTGAAAATCTTTTCAAGTTTTTTCATATATTCTGTTCAATCTACTTTAGCTTTATAATAGCAAAACATTAATTCCTCCTGTTCTAGTTGCGAGTATTTTTGCCGTCTATCTGTTTGATTTAAGTTATGTGTTATATTCGACGTATGTTTACCTGTTGTATTGTTTGTAGTGTTTCTTTTGAAATGACGTTCTGTTTGATTATTCGTCGTGCTTGGTTTGCCAGAAGACTGCCACACATTTCAGATTTTATGTTGTCCGGGTTGCGTTGCTCAAATAAGGTTTCTAATTATTATTATAATATTATAGATTATAATAATAATAATAAATCCCCAGACAAACACACCAACTGTATGGCCCCAAAGTAAAAAGAGCTTGTGTCATGGATGACCGTACAGAGAACTGGAGAACTTTGGAGAATGAGTTCAAAAACAAAGTCTAAATTTGCACTTATACACAAATAATATAATCTCCAATTTACAAAAGTCGCATACAAACAATCATCTAACTACGTCACAACGATCGCTAAGTAAAAAATGAGTGCGCGCTTATATTATATGCCGAGAGTTAAAATCCGACTGACGTCATCGTAATTCAAACTGGCGACGTTCGCGCTCCCGGCGCGCGGCGACCGCCCAACCGGGTCACGATCTGTACGTAAAATTCCAAACAAGGATGCTAGAAGCTAACTTTGCCTCGCGGTTTTCTTAAACGGGAATTATTTAATTATGTATTTAGTTTGTTAGGAAATTTAAAGTTTCAATTTTTTGTTGTAATTGTAATTTTATATTTTGTGTAGGGTTTCCCACACCCCGGCCGCGTATGAACTAGGGCTACTAACCACTACTCGTCATATCACATCTCTGAACTATGTTGTCCATGTATCGACATACACGACACGACACGACAGTCTGAATTGGTGGTGTGTGGTGGTGTGATTGTTACAAATATTTATTTATATTTATTTATTTATTATTATTTATTATCCTACTGCATTTAACATAGAACAAAACTAAATAAATGGTAAAAAAAATTAAACTTTTCTTTATTTGAAATAATTCAAAGATTCATTTACCTGGAGAACTAGCGTACTGCATCAGTTGAACGTACAAATGCCTTTGCAGGCATCGTCTGGCCACGACCTAAAAAAAAAGCAAGAAAATAAATGAAATAACGACATGCTGCCTTCTAGAGAACGGCACTCCTTGAACCATTTATCTTTGTATTAAGTTATTTAAAAATCGAATTGAGACTATGGAACTATGTCCTATAAGTTTTTGAATGCTTCATACGTTTTTCCAAGTCACGTCTTATTACTTTATTAAATGCGTGCAAATATTTATTCTTCATAACAGGTACAGTCTGCACAAAAAGTGATCTACCAATTTTGATAAAACTACCTGTGTAACCAAAATACGAGGGTGAATTGAAAAGTTCGCGGCCTTAATAAGAAAACACAGGAATAATGCATTTTTTTTATATTTATTTTATATTTATATATACTTTTCTCCTAGGTCACAGCACTTAGTCCAGCGGTCCTCCAAAGCCTTGATCCCATTTAGATAGTAGGTCTCATCAAGGTCTTTAAAAAAGGCGTCTACGGCCACTTTGACCTTCTCATTGGTGGAAAATTTCATTCCACCTAAGTGTTTTTTAGTTTTGGAAATAGGTGGAAGTCAGAAGGTGCCGAATCAGGTGAATAAGGGGGATGAGAAAACAATTCGAAACCACAATTCACTATTTTCATTATTCAGCATTGTCCTGATGAAACAAAACTTTCTTGGTCAAGAATCCTGGTCTTTTAGACTTTATTTCTTTACGTAAACGACGTAATAGTGTGCAGTAGCATGCAGCATTAATAGTTTGACCTCTTTCTAAGTAATCAACCAAGATGACACCCTAACAATCCCAGAAAACCGATGCCATTAACTTACTTACTGAAAAACACACCTTGGCTTTCTTGGGGGTCGGAAATCCGGGTCTCTTCCATTGTTTGGATTGTTGTTTGGATTCAGGAGTATAGTGATGAACCCATGTTTCGTCCAAACTAACAAAACTTGCCAAAAATTCGTTTGGATCACCTTGAAAAAGCTCTAAACAGTCTCTAGAAATCGTGAGCCGAGTTCGTTTCTGTTCAACTGAAAGGAGCCGCAGAACCCATCTTGCAGACACCTTGTGGAACCCTAATTCGTTAACAATCATGTTTTGTGTACGTTCATATGAAGTCCCTAGAGCTTCAGCTATCTCAGATACCTTCAATCTTCTGTCTCCCAAGATGAAATCACATATTTTTTCGATGTTTTCCGTAGTCGTAGCCAGAGCGGGGGTCATCTTCGATGCTCTCCCTTTTCCACGTTTAAATTCAGCTGTCCACTTTTTTTATCATTGTATACGACGGAGCAGATGTTCCTTAAGTAGCCACCATATCTTCATGAATCTGCTTTGGAGTTAAGTGTTTCTTGTGGAGGTATTTGATCATGGCACGGTGCTCTAAACTATCCATTTTCAAAATTAATGAAACTTACTCTCAATGTTCAATAAAATAAATAATTACGCATGTATCTCAGAGAAAAATTGCACAGAGACTGACAAAGAGTCTAGGTTTCATATGAGGGTAGTTTAATAATAATATGACAACGCCATCTATGTTAGGCCGCGAACTTTTCAATCCACCCTCGTAGCTGTAAGGTGGAGTCAGTTACTGTCAGAATATTGTAACAAGGGAAAATCAACCTTGTTGTTTTATGACGTCAAATTTATAAGTTTATTAGAGTATTTATATTAGTATACATAGGGTAGATATTCACCTCAGCATGACAATCGTTTACAACCAATCCGCGCACAGACATATGTTCTCCGGAAATACATTTAGTCCCAGTTGTTACCGCTATCACCTGAAAACGTAATAAAAACGTGTACAGCGCCAATTTATTTGTTCAGTAGACAAAATCGGGACTAAAAGATTCATACAATGTAAACCGCTCTGGCGTCTAGACGCCACTTCGACAACGCTCCCCACCATCGCAACCCGCTGGTCAATAAGTCAGCTGACTACACAGCCAACCCAGACGCGCCGGTCCGTTACAGGCGTCCGCGTAACGTGTTAACAAATCCCGACGACGCTATTACAACAAGGAACGCCGGCGTAACCCACCGGTGGGCCACGCTAACGCGGCGGACACATTCCTACTGAGTTTCTTGCTGGTTCTTTGGCAGTAGATGACCCTTCCGAACCAGTGGTAGTTTCAATATACGACGTCCTAAGCCGAGGTCCGTGCCCTCTCGGGTGCCCTTAGGTGTATCGTATGTAGGAGTAGTTTAAGTTCCGGCTAAGCAAGACCCTAGCAACCAGTGGATAATATTAATTACTTTATAACAATAATTATACAACATTATTATTACTTTGGACATTATAATTTTTTTTAATACTTGATTTTTAATGAACTTATCACATTAATACTAGTTTTGTAATTTATAATCTGATTAGTATTTTAATTGATAATTCTTGCCATGAATATTATTAATTATCAACTTTAAAGCAGCACTTTCAGCTAATCGTGCGTGCTAATGAAACGCCGCAGCCTTTTTATTCGAAAAGAACAGATTATATCTGGCCCGGAAATTTCACCAGACATTGTAGTCTAGCGCTGAGGGCGCTTAGCCGGAACTTAACTACTCCGACATACGACACGCCTAAGGGCTTCCCAGATTCAAATTCAAATTCAAATTCAAATATTTATTTCTCAACATTGACAATTACTTGTTCTTATTGAGGTCAAATAAAACATGATTCGACCACCAGTTCGGAAAAACCTTCGTGAAGAAGAACTGGCAAGAAACTTCACGGGTATAATTTTTTTCAAAATAAATTTACAGAGTCTCTTTATGTCTATACAAAAATTATTCTTTTCTGAATCTGTTAGCTCGGCAAGTCTCCCTCCCCCCAAGTATCCAAACGACGAACACCCTCAAACGGAGACAGAGGGCACGGACTTCGGCTTAGGACGTCGTATATTGAAACTACCACTGGTTCGGAAGGGTCAATCTATTTTGACCGCCATAATAGCTTTGTTCACGTAATAAGGAATGTTCCAGCCAGTAATAACAGGAACAACGGTACAAATTAATTAATTAATTAATTAATAAAACACCTATTATACAAGTGCATCGGATGCTTATTTACTTATTTATTTATTTATTATATAATAGGACAACCAGTGAGTAATATACATTATGAATTACAACTAAATTATATTCTTATAGTAATAAAGAGATAAATGTACACTCTATTTATGCTGCTCATTTAATGGGTATGAAGATATAAAAATATACCAATAACTTACCTTAGCATTTTCAGGTCTATTATTGATGGTGATAACGATTCCGGCTAAGACTTTTCTCTTCGCATGTACTATGTCATCTCTCATTAATTCATTGAATTTCTCGTTTACCAACCTATAAAAATAAATTATAAAATATATCCATCAATAATAGTATTAAGATGTATACGAAATTTAATAATACTTTAATTATATTTGAAATTTGACAACTGAGTGGTGTAGCGGTTAGTAGCCCTGCCTCATACGCCGGAGGTCCCAGGTTCGAGTCTATTTGATGAACACAGAGGTTCTTGGGTCACGGTTATTGATACTTATATATGTATGTTTATTCTGGGTCCCCCGCCAGTTCGCTGTATGGTCATCCCTGGACATAGCTGGTGTGTTTACAAACCTCTTTTATAACCTCTTTATAAATTTCAGCCTATCTTTACCCGAGTATACCTCAGCTAAATGGTCAAATAAATAGCGACTCTGTTTTATACGGTACAGTGATGAAAATGGAATTTGACAAGATTGGTGTCAGATGATTTCAGAAGATGTAATCTACGTCGGTACAGAGCAAAGTCGTATTTTATTTGACAGTTTAGCTGACATAAGCCCGTACAAGTCTAAGGACGCTGAATAGGTTATAGCCTTATAAACCAAAAATATTGATAACTTCATTTATTTTTTAATAAGATATTGAAGGAATCCGTGTTATTGAATTATTACTTTATTCTAAATACATGTCAGTTATCGTCACCGATGAAAGTTTGGGAATACCGTGGCATTGACAACATTGACATTGACATTGAGGATACTGGGACATTGGGAATACCGTGAATCTAGGACATCTCCAAGCTCATGTTGTATCTACATCTGTACCCTGAGTAAATACTCTAAATTTTGTGTAATTTTTTTTAATGGTTTTCATTGGATGGTTTCTTGGAGCCGTGTGAACGTATTCCGAACGGTAAAAGATGTCAAACGGTATACTCAATTTCATCGAAATATGTTTAGTTGACTAACAAATAACCAAAATTACTATTATTATTATTTTCACATTTATATTACTAGCAGATAGGCAGTGTTATATTAGAATTTAGGGTAATTTTACAACATTAAAAGATTAATTTGAAAAAATTATAATTTTGTCTACCCAAATTACATCACACTTTGACAGTTCAATATGCGCAGCCTTAGTAACTAAGCAAACGTATAAAAATATATACATATAAATAGCCTTTTGCTGCGTGTTTCACGACGGCGATAAGGAATAATGAGCAATGGGCCCGCGTAGTCAATGCCTGTGTGAAAGAACGCCTCAGTTTCCTGAACCCCACAGGCCGGCAAGTCGGCCATAATAGGAAATTCATTACGAGGTCTGGTTTTAAAACAAATCTGGCATTGTTGAACCTGCCGCCTAAAGGCAGACAAAATCCACCAAGGACATACGCGATTGTGGACCAGAATGTACTTTCTGTGATAATAATCAATAATAATATTTGACGGCCTGTTTGGTGTGGAGGTAAGTAGCCTTGCCTTCCATGCCAGAGGTCCCGGGTTCGAATCCTGGTAGACGCAGATATTTTATCATATTTGCTTTCTAGTCCTGGATGTGTATGTGTGTTTACTTAAGTTTATTTCTAATATTTATATATGAAAAAAAATATCTATGTGTGTTTATACATTTATTTGTTTATAAGTTTATACATGTTTATACGTTTATAAATTTAAGATAGATAATGTGGTGTGATTGTTAGAAATATTTAAAAAAATTAGGTTGACGACATGGTCAAGAGATTTATTTATTTATTTATTCAAGAAACAAACGGCTTACAATATTTCGTATAAATAAAAGTTAAAAATAAGTATCTCACTAGCCAAAACAGTTTCCAATTTTTAATAATACTTAGCGGATGTAAGAACTACACAATATTACCTAATTAATGTACAATAGAAGGAGAATTTTAAATTTAGTAATAATATTTAAATTTTGAAGTACTTTTCAAACTGCTCACTCTTCCATGCATTTATTTGAGATTGCGAACAAAATAGGATACTGACTAACATAGTTCACGTGGGCGGTAGCTAGTAGGCCTCCAACACGAAAAACGCCGTCGTGAACGAACGCTTTCATTTTGAGGAAAGCAGAAGATAATTTTTCATAATAAATATTTTAAACTACCGCGGTTATTATCACTATAATTGAATGAATTTACGGGATCCTCACCACGATTTTCGATTTTTATTTCGCGCGTCCGATTATTCGATGCTGTTGCAAGAATAAATGCGGGGAATGAAAATCAAAAATCGTGGTCAGAATCCCGAGAATTCATTAAATTATAATAAATATTTTGTATGACTTCAATTATTGTTAATTCAGCTACATCTGAACAAGATAATTTGAAATCCAAACTATTTTTAATAATTGCGACCGCGATGAGACTCGAAGAGCAAGCGTGTACAGAACTGGAGGTTCTTGGGTGTTAGTAGAATCCAGGACTTTACTTAATTTCAGGAATTCCCTGAGCTGATATAGGATCAAACTGTTTGATGGGCAATTCCATTCAATCAGTTGGAATTAACACATGAAACATTAAACCTTCTGGAAAGACTTACCCCATCAACTTACTAAATCAAATTTTTTTATAAAAAAAACTCTGAACAATTTGAAGACTTTTGCAACTCGTATTTGACATTTCTTGTCTAGACTGATTCCACATAATTTGGTAATTTTTGAACACTTTTCTCTGTAATTCTATAATCCAGCACTATTACTATATACCCACTACGCCACTCGGTATATCAAATAACTATTATAGCAACTAATACTTTTGAATATATATATATATATATATATTTTTTTTTTTTTTTTTTTGGAAATGTCAAGATGTAACTAATTATTTATGTACACCTATTGAAGACATGTTTGCACGCTGATATATCAGTTGTATATGAACGGACGGATATTATACTTTAAGATCACCATTGTATCGCATAAACTGGCAAATAAAGAATTTTATTATTATTATTACTATTTAAGTCATCCTTACTTCGCCACGTGATCGGCCAAGGTCTGGGGCAACCTGAAGCAGGCAACAGGAACGGGCTCCACCTTTTCCTGGACGACGCCCAGCGCGCTCCGAGCCGCCGCTAACTTGGCCAGCTTTTTGCTTGAACCTTAAAAAGAGAGTTTTCGTTGTGTTATGCTTTCCAATTCACACTCAAAATATTTTATTTCATCATTGACATAAGAAAATTATACTTGATTATAGTCTTCTCTTACTTCACCTTGATCGTCAGAGCGAAAATACGCCTTAGACTTCAACTTAGAAAAATAAATTATTTTAACCCCCGACGCAGAACCCCGTCTAAACTCACTTTCCTCTGATATGATTGAGGAGGGCGATGGCTGGATCCCGCGTTAACTCGTGAACGGGTGTCGTTATAGAGGGTGTTCATCGTTTGGATACTTGGGGGGAGGGAGACTTGCCGAGCTAACAGATGCAGGTAAGATGAAGGTACAAGAAACATTGTAAATTTTATTTTGAAAAAATTATACCCGTGAAGTTTCTTGCCAGTTCTTCTTCACGAAGGTATCTCCGGACTGGTGGCAGAGTCATGCTTTATTTGACGTCAATAAGAACAAGTAATTGTCAATGTTGAGAAAAAAAGATTTGAATTTGAATAGTCTGTCTGCGGCATCCTACCTCCCTTCCACATGAGTTGACCAATTCTGATAAATTTTTGTTCAATAGCTGAATGATTCGAGAACGTTCCATGAAAATTTTGCGGTTCACAAGTTATATTGGTTTATCCCGTTTGTCGGGGGTTTTCAAATAGTTAACACATGACCTGTTCTAAATATTAATTGATGGTCGTCATTATTAGTATTTCAAGACTCAATAATATAATTGTTTAATATGTTTGAAACTCACCATATCCTTCGAACTTCTGATCCTTGATAGTGCAAATAACTTTGAACCTCATACTGTGGCTTAGTTGCAAAGGTGCTGGAATAAAGACACATAACGTTTACAACTAACTTATTGAAGAGAAACATAAGGGCGAGAATACGTACATTTAAACGCTTATACTTTTAAGGTCGAGTTTACTAAATTCCCATGAGAGAGCGGACAGCGGAAGTACGGTCAGTTCAGCGCCGTGTCATTGTAAAGACACCCCGCACTCGTGAATCTAAATTCATAACAAATTCAGTTTGAAACGCAATTTTGTAATAGGCTTTTTGAAAATATAAAAATAATGAAATGTATATTGCGATCCGCATATGTAATGTATTTTAAAAGCAATTCGCATTACTAGACATAAACAATAATTAATATTTCCGAAAATAAAAATACAAAAATAAATTTAATTTTTTTAAATGACGTCACAGGCAAGTCCAGATCTTGTTTCTGTCAATGCATGCCGAGTCCAAACAATCACACCAACTGTATGGCCCCGAAGTAAGCAGGGCTTGTGTTATGGATGACCATACAGCGAACTGGGGGGGAACCCAGAATAAACATACATATACAAATATCAACAACCATGACCCGAGAACAAACATCTGTGCTTATGACAATAATGAATGCAACCAGGACTCGAACCTGGGACCTCTGGCGTATTAAGGCTGGGTTACCGCCCACTACATCACTGGGTCGTCAATCACAAAAAAAACAACGGGGATGGCGCTCAATATAACATCAGCTGCATAATCCCGTAGGCTTATCTCAATATTGTCGTTTTAGAGTCTTTTGATTTGAACACTTATAGTTTTTACCTTGTATATATAATACAGGGTGTTTCAATGGACTGGTCTAGCCGAAGCCAGATGCTAGGGAACTACCACACCTATCTATTGAATCTATCTGGCATCGGCTTGACTTGCTGATGGGAAACACCCTGTATTTACATCACTATACTATATCCATTTCTTTGTTTTCTCGATGACAGCTCCTGCTAAAAATTTGTGCGAGCGTTTTTTTATTGTGTTAGCATTATTTTATAATAAAAATATGACGTTTACACACGTACAAGGTTATATAATACCAGAGTCGGAGAAACTGATAGGGATGGAGATACATCGATAAACGTAACACGATAACAGACCCGATATTTTTTTACAAAATGTAAGAAACTAAACTACTGCCGGATACTTTTGGACAAATTTATTAACTAATATTATATATTTCATTACAAGATGTTACACGTATTAATTCTTGATTGGTGATGCCAACTTCTTTAAAATTTTCAAAGCTGTTGTAAAATAAGTAGGTATAGGTAGGTACTCGACAATGAAACGAAATTATTATAACGACAGGTAATCTTTATTTATTTATTTTAATCAAAATCTGAGGAATCGTCACTGTCACTCGATGAGCTCTCCCCAACATTTATTATAAGTTCCTGTACTTGTATATTATCGAATGCCACATGAAATTCCCAATCCGACGCTATAATGTTTTGGGTTCTTCTCACAATTTTTTCCCAGTTTTCGGCAGTTACTTCCGCACATGCATTTTGTAATAAATCTAACATCTTGTTTGCTGTAAAAGGGGGATG
This sequence comes from Marasmarcha lunaedactyla, assembly GCA_923062675.1. Classification (NCBI taxonomy): domain Eukaryota; kingdom Metazoa; phylum Arthropoda; class Insecta; order Lepidoptera; family Pterophoridae; genus Marasmarcha; species Marasmarcha lunaedactyla. The sequence goes on along the minus strand of OV281367.1, from coordinate 2,203,263 downwards.
GGTATTGTTTCGAGCGGCGTGTCCTTTGATTTGTGCCCATATTAGTTCTAAAGCATTGTACTGGTAATGATACGGCGGAAGTCGAAGAACCCAATGACTACATTCGGCAGCTATTTCGTCGATAACAAATCTTTTAGGGAGGCTTTTTTTCGATTTTAAAATATTCACTAATTGTACTTTTAATAAAGTACTATCCACATTTTCGCCATGACGTTGGAGCCAGTCAATTATCTCTTGTTTTTAATTGGCCTGCGTCGGCATTTTATCAATTTGTCTGGAGTGATATGTAGCGTTGTCCATAATAATTATGGACGGTTCTTCCAGAGATTGCACCATTTCTTTAAACCATCCTTCGTAATTCTCCGCGTTCATTTCTTATTGGTAGTCCAGTGTTTTCTTGGATTTAAGGCCAGTAAAGCATCTGACATGAATTCTTTCGTACACCCTTCGTGGCATATGATAAGGCGTTCACCTTTTCCCATTGGCACTGAACTAGTGGAAGCGGCGGTGTCGTCAGTCCAGTTCTTAGATACTGTGTGCATTTAACCAAGTCTCGTCAGTGAAAATAACATTTAACCAATCTGATATCTTTTTGGCTTCGCTCAAAAATTCGCAGCGAGCCATAGCAATGTCGTGACGCTCCATCAATATTTTACGATTGTCCGATTTTTTATAAGAAAATCCAATTTCTTTATAACTAAGCTTAATGACGATTTTTGGCCATGGAACAAACCACATTCACGTAAAGAAACAACAAGTTTTTTAAGTGTTGGAATTTCTTTGCGCAAGTAATAGTCATATATATAACGGCAAATAGCATCAGCGTTGAAGTTGTCAACTGATGTCACAAGACGTGGTTGGCGTTTTTTCTTCGGCGTACGAAGCTTATTTTCCTGCATGCCGCTTGTACCGTAAGCTTCGGGTAGTAATTTTTCAAACAGTAGATCCACTAATTCCTAATGCGGCCGCAACACGCTCTCGCACTTGCGACAGTGGTAATAGCGGGCCACCATTTTGATACTCTGCTTCAAAGTAATTACGAACCTTGTTCACCAGTTCTCTCGTATGCCTTATCAGAACAGATCCTTTCGGCATTTTGATATTTGACAACTGGGTAATCAACACGGAGGAACACAAAATACACAACGTAACGTATGGATAATGTGAAAAAATTCAGCGAACAGAAATGTAGTGACTAGCACGACCGTCTTGTTGCCAGTGACAGATTAAAACAATTACAAAATGGCGGTGGGCCATTGAGTGTTCCCACCTTGAAAAAATATATTTAAATGTTTTTGTTGTATTTGTCTTTGTTCAAAATATACTAAATATATGCGACGTCACAACGCTACATTATATCAAATTAGAACTGTCATCGAGAAAATAAAGAAATGGAAATAGTATAAATCACTGTACGAAAATGTAACACCTGTGTTTGTTATTGAATCCCCCTTTACCCATCTAACCTATAATTGGCCCTCTAAAGCAACTTGTGTTATCTATTGTTTTTCATTTGGCTGTTGATCTTCCTGATATAATAAAATAAAATAGATTAAAAATAACCTACTTTTGTGGTACATCTGACACAGCACTTATCGTCGTCACAAATTGAATATAAGTTAAAACTTCAAGCAAGTAATTTCGGTTGTAAATTCTCCAAAAATGTTTCTCATTTTAGTTCTTTCAATCCATGCACAGTTGATAAAGTGACTCACGTGTAGGATGATCCAAAGGGGTGCCGTCTCCGTACGTGCAGTGGAAGTTGACCCCGGGGCAGGATTCGTATAAAGTGTTTATCGCACTTTTGTATACCGGCGGGGGAGGAGCGGTGAAGAGCGCAGGGGGGGCGGTCGCTAGAACGAAATATTTCAAACTTACATTCTACAAACAAAGAATGACAAAAAACTAACTTTGTTGGGACCCTTGTATCGCGAGGTATTCGAATTATCTATGTATGATCCGCGACTTTCATAGTTTCCAAGTTATGCATTTTGTTCTGAATTTTCGAGATGTTTCGGAAAACATAAAAAATTTCAAAAAAAACGAGAATCTTGTTCGAGGTTTTATTTTGCACCTGAATCTTCGTGATTCGTACTTTTATGCAAAACGGATGCAATAATAAATAAATACGTAAGATAATTAGCTGGGTAACTCTAATGAAAGTTATAACATTTTGATCTAAAGTAAATGAATTACATTCGGTGAATTACAACTGAAATTGACATGGACACATGTCAATATTTTGACTTGGCAGAGACATGTCAATATTTTTACTTGGCAGAGACACATATCAATATTTGTCTTGGCAGAGTCATGTATCAATATTTGTCTTGGCAGAGACTCATATCAATATTTTTACTTGGCAGAGACACATATCAATATTTGTCTTGGCAGAGTCATGTATCAATATTTGTCTTGGCAGAGACTCATATCAATATTTTGACTTGGCAGAGACACATATCAATATTTGTCTTGGCAGAGTCATGTATCAATATTTGTCTTGGCAGAGACTCATATCAATATTTTTACTTGGCAGAGACACATATCAATATTTGTCTTGGCAGAGTCATGTATCAATATTTGTCTTGGCAGAGACTCATATCAATATTTTTACTTGGCAGAGACATACCAATATTTTTACTTGGCAGAGACATACCAATATTTTTACTTGGCAGAGATATGTCAATATTTTGTCTTGGCAGAGACATGTATTAAGTTTATTATTTTTGGTTATAGAACAGTGTTTGTTCTCCGAATAAAAGAAAATAAAATACAACATAATAAATAGAAAGATGCTGACTTGGAGTAGAAGGTTCTTTTTTCTGCGCCGGCGCTTGTGCGGGCGGGAGGGATGGAGTCGGTTTCCGCAGTTTCGCTTCCAGGCATTGGAATTCGGATTCTGTAATAACATTGTCGATCCAAACATTAAAGTAAATTATAAGATGAATAAACTATTGTTTTGAGTTCCTATTCAAAGTCGCTTGCTGCTCCTTTTCTGTACTATGATACATTTTGTAATGTTGATATCTTTTCAGAATTATTTCAATAGTTTTTAATCTTTTAAATTTAAAACCTTTACATTACATACTTTACTTTCTATTAAATCAATAGTTTGTGAGAAATAAAATAAAATGTACTTTTCACATATAGTTTATAAATGATTGCTCGCTAGATCTATATGCCTTTGAGAAAGATACTAAAATAAAATAAATAATTTACTTAATTTAATTAATTTTACTAATAAGAATTACTTTTCTAAAGAATTCACACGGTAACAGCTCATTACTTGGAAGTAAAGATTTTTTAAGGGATCTTTAGACGCGAGACTATAGCGGAAAATTGATTTAGTCATCATTACATAAATAATAAAGAAATCCCGAGAGGAGCGCACCAACGGCCATACAGTTGGTATGTTTTTCTGGGGATTTATTTATTTATAAGAATAAATGTATACTCACGTGGAAACTGGCCCACATCATCAGCAGTGAAATCAGGGTTCTGTCCCGTCATGGTCAGTAGCCTGCCGGCGCGCGCAAGCAAAGCCGTGAGGCAGGCGCGAGCGGCCGACGCACGCGCCTCGCGCTTGCTGTGGCCACGCCCTTCGAATGTCATGTCTGCTACCTGTTATACAGAGATACAAAATAAACAATCAATTCATTCCACACAAAACCTTTCACAGAACTTCTTATATAAAGATACAGAAATGCCAATTTTATGGCTTTGAAACCATATTTGATCACGATTTGTTCGAATCGTACGTTTTGATTTTCATTGCTTGTTGCAGTTCGATACGAAGCAAGCATTATTATTAACACACCGCAATAGACACTGTGGTAGGCCATACGTGCAAAGGTATAGCACAGCGGTCGAGCATGTGTGTACTAATTGGTGTATGTGTGAGTATGGTTCTCGACTAGCGGTTTCCAACGTTATGCCAAGGTAATAAAGCTCATTATTTCTTGTTTGGAAATGTGCGTGTAAATTTATCCGTGGTAACGCAAGTGATTTCAAACAAAAGCGTTTCTTTATTAAAATAATAAGAATAAATCATTTTTATTTTACAAAAACAAAATCTTAGGGTGTTACCATCGAGCGACGTCGACTGTTCTATTCTACCATCGATTGGTCTAGTAGAAACCGTCGATCGACGTCGACGATCGATCGATCTATGTGGTAACACCCTTACAATGATATTTAGCTGACGGGACATTATAATGGCATTACTTTAGACCGGCGTAATCGTTTTTCTGTATTAAGAACACTCTTGATTCATTATGATTTTAAATTAAAAACAATATCATGAACAAATTCAAAATTCTAATTCAAATATTCATTTCTCAACAATAAATAAGAAATAAGAATAAAATTTATTTCCTGAAAACTTACATCTAGGAATACACAATAAGAACTTACAAATTTATTACTACGATAAACTACATAAATATCAATTATAATATGTGTCTAAAAATTTACAATAGATACTATAATTATGATAAGTCATCATATCGGTTTATCATGATCTAGGGTAACAATAACTAGGCAAATACCTAAACTAAGTAATTATGAATTACCTGTTTTTTAGGTACAAATTATTAAATTAAGTACAGTATGCTGTATAAACATTAATTCTAAATCTAGTAAGTACATTAACAATTAAATGCGCAAAGTGAATATTACATAAAATGTGTTTCATAATTCTCGTCCCACTATAAACATTAGAAAATAATAATAATACTAATACTACACGAAAAAATAAATAAAAATACAACAAAAAATTAATTAACATTTTGGAGACATTAATTATCTTATTTTAATACTATTAATAACTTCTCTGTATCTTCGTAGGACATACTCAAAAGTGATGCTCGGATTATTCGTTTAGTGTTGTTGTAGGTCAGAGGATATATGCCAAGATTGGTGTTTAATCTTTTATATAGAAGTGGTCCTAGGAAAATGTAAAATCTGGAAGAAAATGCCGTTTTTGTGCTTTGTGGACAAACAATGTCAAGCCGTCTTTTGTTAGCTGTTTGTGTGCTATAGTTAAGGGTGCTATGAAGTTTTAAAGTTGTGCTCATTATAAATAACTGCCTGACTGTCAGTACTTTACACTCTTTATAGAGAAGTTCAGTGGAGTAAAGGAAAGGTCGGAAATGGGAAACTTTCAAAATTGCTCTTTGGGCTCTTTCAACGTTAAGGAGAAGAGTTTTAGCTGCTCCGCCCCATGACGTAATACAGTAATTTAGTATCGACTGACACAATGCAAAGTATACCTGCCTCATAAGTTTAGAGTGTCCTATGCTGCGCAATTTTTTAAAAACAAATATTAACTTGCGTATTCTGTTGCTAACCGCATCTATGTGTAGTCTAAAAGACAGAGTTTCGTCTATAATGACACCTAGGTATTTTATTGTTTTAGAAGCAGTAATGTGAGGACATGAACACGAATGATTGATTTGATCAATACAATAGTGCGCGTATAGGTTAGGGTTTTCTGAAATTGATTTTCGCATAGAAAACTGGATGAAATAAGTTTTATCTGAATTTAGAGTGAGTAAGTGTTGCTGTAGCCACTTGTTTACTACATTGAAGCCTCGTTGTGCAAGCTCATATAATTCTGTATCTGAGTTTGCAGAGAACAAAAGAGCGGTGTCATCAGCAAAAGATATGATTTTACCACCGTTTATTTTCAGGTTACAAAGTTCGTTAATGTATATTAAGAATAGTGTGGGACCCAAAACACTTCCTTGAGGAATTCCATATTCCGTGTTTACTAGGTCAGAACTTAGGATATTTCCTATTTTTACACATTGCGAACGATCGTGTAGGTAATCTGCAAAAAGTTTGTGTTGGGTTCCCCTTATACCTAAATTTTCAAGCTTATTTAATAGGATAGGAATAGAAACTGTATCAAAAGCTTTGGAGAGGTCTAAGAAAATTCCCATAGTCCGATTACCTTTGTCAAGTTCCTGGACTATGTGGTTAGTAAGATCAAGCACCGCGTCGGCAGTTGACAGCTTGTGCCTAAAACCGAATTGTGTATTTGACAGGATGGACTGTTTCTCCAAGTATTGAACAAGTCTGTTATTTATAATTTTTTCTAAAACCTTTGAAATGCCTGTTAATATTGAAATTGGCCTATAATTAGTAGTTTGATCTTTCTTGCCATTTTTGTGAATTGGAATAATGACAGCTTTCTTTAGACATTTTGGAAAAATGCCGTGTTTTAGGCACTTTTGAAAGATATAGGTTAGTGGGGTGCAAAGGATGTGATGAAAGAGTTTTAATATTTTGTTAGAAATATTGTCCCATCCTATTGCTGAATCGTCCTTCAGGCCTTTGATAATTCTAGATACCTCAGTTTCGTCAATATCTAATAAAACAAATGAATTTAAAAAGGAGCATTTAGATAATTGATTATGGGACGTGAAGAACGGCGAATGCGATTTATGAAGCATTTTTTCAGCCAATGATTTCCCAAAGTTAGTAAAAAAATTATTTACTAGGTTAGCAGATTCAAAATGCGATTCAGATGATCCACCGCGCAATAACTCTGTAGCGGATTTATGCTGCTTCGACAAAAACGTAACATTTTTAATAAACTTCCAGACCTTTTTAATGTTTGTTCCCGCCTTTTCTAATTCATTTTTATCGTAAGTATTTTTTACTTTCTTAAGAAGAGCGTTACAAAAATTTCGGTATCTTTTGTACGATATTTGTAATATTAAGTTATCAGGCTGAGCTTTGGCCTTCATATGTAACTTATCCCTATGTCTCATGCAGCGAATAAGCCCCGGGGTGATCCAAGGCTTAATGTTGGTAAATTTTTTACTTAGACGAGAGTACGTAGTATTTTGCAATATGGCTTTTTGTACCTGTGATATAAAGTATGTCATACAATAATTCGCGTCATCAGAATTGTAAACAGTAGTAAAGTCGATTTTGCTTAAATCCGCTTCAAGGTTATGTAAATTAATTTTCGAACTATTTAGTGAGCAATTTCTTAGTTTAGGCATTTTACGAATTAAGGTTAGTAAGGCGGCCTTGTGATCAGTAATTGTCGAGTTAGTTACAAAGGTTAGTGACGGAAAAGTAGTTTTAAGCATAATATGATCTAAACAAGAGCCACTTTGATGTGTAGGTAAAGAATGGGCGGGAAGTAGTCCATGAAATGAGCATAGGTTAAGATATTCCTGTCCACAGGAATCCAAATTCTCTGGTATGATATTGATGTTTATGTCGCCTATTAAAATTATATTTTTAAATGATTTTAAACTTTGTAGTACGTTTTGCAAAGAATGAATAAAATTACTTATATTTTTAAATGAAGGAGATCTGTATATGGCTAGAATTGCGGTGTCTGAACCTACTTTGATAAGTAAGCGATTGCATTCTAACATGTTTGGTTCCTCGACTGATATGTTTAGATCATTTCTGGCGTAAACTACTATCCCGTCGTTTTGGTTGTAATTTTCCTTGCTGCTGTACAAAACGTACCCTGGCATGGATGGTAAATGACAATTTTTAGCTAACCAGCACTCGGTCAGGATAATTATATCGTTGCTAACATTAAGTCTATGTTGGAAAGTACTGAAATTATCAAAATTCTTAACAATACTGCGTATATTTTGTGTAATTATTGTAAATCGGTTATTGTAACGGGAAATGTACTGACCACAACTTTCAACCTCACACAGTTTTGACTCAGATACAGAGAAATTATCTAAGTCATTATTTAAGTTTTCAGCCATTATTTCTATTAACTAATAAAAGATCTAGATAAATATTTACAGATGGCGCTCTTAGGCGCCCTCATAGTCAATTAAATTTATGTACCTTTTTTCTGCAATATTTTTCGCAGGACAGTCTCCATCGCCCGTTTTGTGGTTGGACGGCTTTTTAAAATGCAGACATGTGGCGCATTTTGGTGGATCTCCTCGTTTTTTACACTCCTTCATTGTGTGACCTTTTTCTCCGCAATGACCGCAAGTGTCTTTTTCTTCACGACAAAACTTAGCTGCATGTCCATACTGCTGACATTTAAAACAACGTGTTACTAGGGTATAGTCTCGGACTGGGCACGATGACCAATTTACAAACAATCGGTCTTTACATATCAGGGCTTTACGAATATTGGCTGAAACTTCTATAACGTAATTACAGGTCTCGGTGTTCTTTTTCCCTGACTTATGACTTAACTTGATTGATTTTAAAAAAGTTTCAATGGTCATGCTCTCAGATTTTTCAGCCAAGTTTTGGTGGTAAATGCAGCTAAAAACTTCAGATTCTTTCAAGGCCGACGGTACTCCGATGACTACAATTCTAGGCCTGCGCTTGTTGGGTTCATCAACGGTAAAACCAGAAGATGTCAGTAGTGCCGATTGCTTAAGCTTTTCTATATCCTCTTTACTCTCTGTGCTTATTATAACTCCACCGTTTCTGGTCTTGCGTAATCCCCTCACTTGTAGTTTCATGTCTTCAGGGCAGATGATTTTTTGAACAAGCGATTTTGTTTCATCGCTCGATTTCTTTCCGTCACTTGGATAGATAGCTACCGAGCTAACATTCCTGGGCAGGATGAAGTCCTTAGAGTTTTTCTTTAACATGTCTGCGAACGATATTGTTCCCGTCACTGGTTTTGGACACTGTTCGAGCGACTGCTTGAGGGCACAAATTTGTTTTGAGAGGTCTCTTTCTTCATGAAGGGCTTGCAGGTTGTTATGGGCTAAAATTGTTTTTTGTTTTAATGACTGGTATCTCACAGCCATCTGAGATGTTCCATGCCCAACTTTTCGGCAAAGATTACTGACTCTCATTTTTTGCTCGGAATTCAATTTACCGCCTTCAGCGATGACGCACACTTCGTTCAGGCATTGCTCGATAGTTGTCATCCAGTTTTGGATCTCAGGCGTGGACAACAACTCGTGGACTTGTTCCTCTTCCGGGGCGCCCCGCGGGACAGGCCGCGGCGGGGCGACGGGCGCTGCGGCGACGCAGGGAGGCACGGGCGCCGGGGAGCGCGTCGGGCTGCGGCGCGTCAGCAGGCTTCTATTGAAGGGACTACCTTCCATTATTCCTTTTTATTTTTTAACGTTATAAATACATTATAAATTATAACACAAAAACTTATATCATTCAATCAGACACAAAAGGCTTGCTTCCGCCTAATACTAGGTCAAGAAATTTTTCAGTTAATTGTTTATTGTACTCATTAATCAGCACGTCCGATCACAACGACTACCACTACTCGTTAGTTACTTGTTCTTATTGACGTCAAATAAAGCATGACTCTACCACCAGTTCGGAAAAACCTTCCTCATGGCCGGTTTACAGGCATTAAGTATTTAAGTTTGTAATTAAATTTTAAGTTAAAAATTACGTGTAAACAGTCAGTTAAGTGACAAGTGGTAAGTTAAAATTTAGTAAGCAACTGATTAAGTAGATTAGGATTCGTTCTATTCTTCGTATAAGTAGGTGGGCGAGACTTCTCACTTAACACGTTTGGGCGTGATTTTTTAGTTAAGTGCATAAGTTGACAAAGCGAATGACAAGCGAATTTTTCTTTTTTTTTCAAAATGTCGGAACGGAGTTTAGTTTCAACTTTAAAATTTGTTGAAGAATATTTAAAATAGAAATAAATGCTTGTGATAAACGAGGTGAAAAATTTAGAAAAAACATATTCTTCTAGAGATTTCAATTTCCGATACAAATTCTTCTCTGAATTTGTCCAGAATCTCGTTTACCGCATATCTAAGTACAGAATTGACGAACTCCTTGACATAACTGTTCATCTTCATTAAACTTATGAATACTTCATCTACTTTATCTTTACTTACTTAATCCGTTTAGACACACAAGGGACATGTAGTAACTTAAAATTTACTTACCAACTTAACTACTTAATACGTATAAACCGCGCATGAGGAAGCACTGGCAAGAAACTTCAAGGGTATATTTTTTTCAAAATCAATTAACAGTGTCTCTTTATGTCTATACAAAATTATTGTTATCTGCATCTGTTAGCTCGGAAAGTCTCCCTCCCCCCCAAGTATCCGAACGACGAACACCCTCAAACGGCACCCGTTCACGAGTTAACGCGGGATCCAGCCATCGCCCTCCTCAACCGTATTAAAAGGAAGTGAGCCAAGTGAACGGTAATTAGAGCTGAGATGGCACAGACAGAAAGACCACTTTTTTAGGGTCAGGGTTTAAAAACATCGCAGTTATCGCGCGATCAACGCTGAACATCAGAAAAATTTCATTCATACAATTTGCATCCTATCGCTGGTACGCGATACTGGTTTTTTGGCAGTCAGCGATTCAAGAGCAAATATCGCACAAATTTTGCCATCGGAAGTTACGTTACGTTACAAACCTACGGGAGACATTTTCTACCGTTCCGTCACATTTCTTAGTACCTTTCCCAAAGGCACGATATAGCGGAAATGAAATGGATGGGTGCTTGCGGTGGTAAACATTGGTTCGGTTTAGAAAACTATACCTGTCTCGATCACACGTTGCTTCTTGTAATAACGCGGTATTTAGGTGCGATTTATTAACACCTTAGATTTTAGTTTATCGTGCATGCGTCACGACCTTGTCACCTATGGATCACTATTTAACTTAAATCAGAGGCTTTCCTTTAGACATTTATGAATGTAAACCTACGGTGACAGCCACAGTAAAGCTGGGACAATGCGCCGGGCCGCCCTGCGTCAGTACGCTATACGACACTTTGATCCCGAGTTCGTTCAGCGCGGACACAGGAGACTTTCCACCAGTCTCCACTGCATCCGCGGCAATGGCCAGGGCCTGGGGAAGTTCACATTTATTTATTACTTAATCAAAAAATATAAGTAAATACATATTTCAAAAAAAACTGGATTGACAGGAAATAGTAGACATAACTTTTGAACCGCTGGACCAATTTTTATAAAACATAACTAAGAACGCTCTCGATTTGCTCAGCTTTTAACTAAAAACAAAAAGTTCGATATCACTTCAATCGTCTGGGAGATATGATGCCACACACACAGAGACAGACAAGCACGTAAAACTTAAAACACCCTCTATATAGCGTAGCAATCTCACTGCAGATTTCCTGACGATGTTTTCTTTCACCGTTAGAGCAGTTGGCTTAAACTCAATTTAAAAAAAGAATATTTGTAGGTTTGGCCATCACAGGAATCGAACCCTTTATTTATTTATTTAGATTCTCCAACAAGGGCTTACATTAATACTTGCTTGAGTTTAAACATACTGATTTTATCGGACACAATGCAAGGTTCACCCGCGTTAGGTATCCTAAATATCCTAAATTTGTCTTGGTGAGTTTTACGTAAAAGAGTTTTCGGTTTTGTTTTCTGCGTAGTTTATGTGGTATATTAAATGAAACCTAAAAATACTAGAGAGAGTGGTTTGTATTCAATTGACTCAATACTTGGACTCGGAGTTAATAATCCCGGACATACAGTCAGGGTTTCGTAGGGGTCATAGCACCGCAACTGCGCTATCCCACGTCACAGATGACGTCATTGCGGCGTCAGACACAGGGATGGCTACGATATTGGTCCTACTTGACTTTAGTAGAGCTTTTGACTGTCTGAACGTGGAGTTATTATTGGCAAAAATGAAATACTACGGATTGCCGATGCAACCTGCAAATGGTTTAAATCATTTCTAATTGGTCGTCACCAGTTTGTCGCGGTAGAAAAGGACTGTCAAATAACGGAATCGGACATTAAAGAAATAAATAGAGGCACCCCTCAAGGCTCTATACTCAGTCCATACTTTTTACTTTATACACAGCAGATTTATACCGGAGAGTAAACCATTGTAAGGTGCATTTGTATGCAGATGATACGCAACTGTACCTCTCTTTCAACCCTAAAGACACTAAGGATGCCGTAGAGAAGATTAACGCAGATTTAGAAACTCTTTATAAATGGTCGTGGGACAATTCACTTGTGTTAAACCCCAGCAAGTCAAAGTACATAATTCTCGGCACTAAACACCAATGTACTTCAGTGATTCAAAATTATCCGAAACTGGAAATAGACTCTATAGATATTGAAAGGGTAGAGTGTGCAAAATATCTAGGAGTTTTATTTGACGATCAATTACGATTTGAACAACACGTCAATGCGAAAATTAAAAATTCATTGTATAGGCTCAAGATATTATATGAATTTCGAAGACATCTCTCCATTAGTGTTAGAATATTGCTTACGGAAACCTTAGTTCTGTCAGGTTTGCACATACTGCGACACCGTTTATGGACCTAGGATTTTTGATAAAACCGCGAAAGCCATCCAACGCATACATAACGCTTGCATGCGTTTTTGCTATGAAATACCCAGGCGTGAGCATATAACACCATATTTAATAAATAAAAATCTTTTAAATATGAAAAACCGAAGAAAACTTCATTTAGGAACATCAGTTTTTAAAATAGTAAAAACAAGAAAGCCTACATACCTATTTTGTAAACTGGAATGGAAAAGAGACGTGCACACTATTAATACTCGATCCAAACTGCAAAACAAGCTAAGCATACCAAAACACCGCACAAGTAATTTTAAAGGTTCCTTTAAATATGCAGCTTCAAAGATCTGGAACGACTTGCCACCTCCCTTACGACAAGTAAGCGGAAGTAATACATTTAAAATAAAGTATCGATCATTACTCTTACGTACAGAAAAAGAGCATAGCACGCTCATTTTTTATGTCATTTAGTTTATTTTGCCATTTATTAATTTTAAGTTTAGTGAGAAACATATTTAAATTGTACTGAAATATTTAACTACACATAATATTTAAATTTTTAAATTTTAATGAAATTATTTTGTAACATTTGACTTCGTATCTAAATTTGAATTTGCAATTGAATTTGTTTTGTGCTTTTAATTTATTTAGTAATTTATTGTAATCTAATGAGGGTAATTATTTGACTTTTATAGCTGAAATTTTAATTTTATTTGGAATGTTTTTGAATTTGGACTTAATTTAACTTTAATTTTTACTTTGCATATATTTAAATTTAAAAATATATTTCTATATGGACACATTACAAATAAGACTGGTAGATAAAATATTCTTTTTGGATCATACATGTTATCAAATAGAGACTACCCTGTGTGTCAAAATGTAAAAAGTAAAATGATATACACAGGGCTATGCCTGACAACCAGCGCGGTTGGAACTTACTGTGTCCAGCAGCATTACGCTGAGGCATGGCCTATTATCCCAAAATGGAATTTTGTATCTTCTCACTGTATGTATTTTTTTATTTTTGTGTTACTATTTTTGAGATAATAAACTTCATTTTCATTTTCATTTTTTTTCATCGTTACTATCAATAGCGCCAGTTAGAAGTTTATCAAAAGCGCTGACACACGTAGACAGCGTCATACATGAAGACAAACTCCACTCTAATTCCTAATCGCTACGGTACGACGGTATCGTCATGTGGGTATGGTCCTCGAGTACGACCTCGACCAATCAGTAGCGGATGTCACTCACCACGTAGTGCAGTATTTATAAGTACGCATCTAAAATAATGATTCACCTGCAGATTCCACTTGAATCCAGTTCCGATACGAATCGACGGAGCTGATTTTTTAGCCGGCGTCTCACCATCTGCAATCAAAATATTAATATGCTATAGGTACATATGAAGAACATAACTAATGATTACTATCTTTTTCTTTCTTCTCAAAATTGACAATAACTTGTTCTTATTGACGTCAAATGAAGCATGACTCTACCACCAGCTCCGAAAAACCTTCGTGAAGAAGAACTGGCAAGAAACTACACGGTGTCATTCATTCAAAATAAATTTACAGAGTCTCTTTATATGTATACAAAATAATGTTTAACTGCATCTGTTACAACGAACGTCTTGAACAAAGAAAATCTTAAGACAGCACTCGTTACAAGTTAACGCGGGATCCAGTCATCGCCCCCCTCAACCATATTAGAGGGAAGTGAGCGACCCGTCACCCGACGCTACCATAAGAAGACGTACTTTAGTGACAATGACGCTTTAGATATTCATCGGGACGAGGAACTCAACGAGCAAACAGACACATTACACATGTTTTATTACAAATACTAGTGATAACCAGTTAATGGGGGGATTATACCCAAGGGCTTTTATCATCCAAATAATCGGATAGTTTATAATATGCTCTAGCACACAACTTCTCCTTTATAGTTTCTTTGAATTTGTCAATAGGAAGACCTTGGATATCCTCAGGAACCTTATTATAAAAGCGTATACATTGACCCATGAATGAGTTAGTGATTTTATCAAGCCTACTATTATGAGCTGCCAGCATATTTTTCCTCTTGTGTTAACATTGTGCACATTTATTTTTCTTTTGTACGTGGTTATGTTCATTTTAACAAACATTAAATTTTCTAAAATATATTGGGAATGAAAAGTAAGAATATGTACTTCCTTAAATTTACTTCTAAGTGATCTCCCTTGGATCGACCTGATAAACTGCGCAAACAACCCTTTTCTGCAGAGTTAATACTTAATATAATAAATAATACAAAAATCCCCAGACAAACACACCAACTGCATGGTCCCAAAGTAAGCAGAGCCTGTGTTATGTATGACATGATACAGCGCACTACGAGGGAACCCAGAATAAACATACACATATAAATATCAAGAACCATGACCAGAGAACAGACATTTATATTCATTACACAAATGAATGCCCCGGCCAGGACTCGAACCTGGCACTTCTATCGTATGACAGGGCTACTAGCCACTACGCCACTCAGCCGTCTTATATTACCGACGTCAACAGCCCTCCCCAGATTACTGGAACCCAGGCAATTCGAACTGGAGTCTACGACCGGCAACGCATTAGTCGACATTCAAATGTTATACACTTGAGCGATGTGAATAAATAAATCTTTATAGAATAAGCCTCCATATATTTATTTCAAACTAAAAATAAGGGCATGATAATATCAAAAACTCGATCAAACTCAGGATACCGAAGCTTATAAACCGTATAAAAATAAATTAACTGTCTTAACTCAACAGAACATCAGTACAAAAGATTATCTAAGCTTCAAAGGCTTCGCCATATCTACTTTTTTAAATTCAAAGTATTTTATTTTACTTTATCTTCATCATAACTTAAATACACCTTAACTTCGACTTGCATAAGGCACATTATGGGTAGATCGAGAGAAAAACAAGACGGCAAGAACGAGACCTCGCGGTACACTTTTCTCAAAATATAAATAGTGTGAATTTGACTACGACATGCAAGAAACAGAAATTAATCCTCAATCCTATAAATTAATATTTCTAAAAATTCCTTTCTAAATAAGTGGAACCAAATAGAATCGCATAGATTCGACAACTAACGCCAAGAAACTTTACGAACATTCCTCTCTTTAGAATTTTAGTACTCTAGTATAAACCAAAATTGAGATAACATTCGCTGATCTAATTATTATAGAAAACATTAAAGACGATACCTTCATTACGCTGACTCGACGTATCTAAAACATCGTACATTTTATCAAAACTCTTGAAAATAACCTTAGGAGTCACAAATACGTATTTATAAACACAGTTTTATTACACGAATATTAATATTTCTAACAAATATTAAAGGAATTAAATTTTAATGCAAAGTTACGCAAATGAACAAGCTTATGAACAGGCGGAAATATTCGAAACTACCCACAAAATAACACGTCTAAAAAATATGTATAAGTTCTAGAGCAATATAAACCTTTTGAGGGTAGAAATGGAATCATCTATCGTGTTACGTGAACAATTTATTTTTGTACCAGATTCGATTGGAATATCGGTAATGTCAAAAAAACAGATGTTTAACTTTGGCACATGGATGCTTAGACTGGTATCTATATAACATATTATTAAGTGTAATCTCAACTAAATGGTCAAACAAAAAGAGACTTTATTCATATCACATAGAATACAAATTCTGGAAACATATGACACCAATCTTGTCAAAATTTGTCCAATGCGATATTAATCACTTTATCGTTTATACAAAGTCGCTTTTTATTTGACGATTCGGCTGAGATAAGTTTAGCATTCTTTATAGATTTAAGGCGTAGAACAGTAATACCGATTTATATGTTGAGTATCAAAAACTTGAACTAAAGCTTTTGTTACGTTTCTAAAGGTCAAACTTCATTTACGCTTGGAACGCAGCGACACGATTTATTGAAGAGATAAGTTGGTAGAACTGTAGGTATATTTGTTTCATCCGCGTATCTCCTGACATTAAGTGAGTTTCTTAAGAACATAACCTATTCTGGATATAGTAGCTTTCTCATAGTGATATAAAAATAAAAATCGCTTTTAAGATTTTTACAAACCGTACAAACCAAGTAAAGTACAAACCGCCGCGTGGCGTCGTGGGGCGGAGGAGGTCCCTGGTCGGGGCATTTATTTGTGTGATGAACACAGATGTTTGTTCTAGGCTAATTTTTTTTTAAATTTAATAATTCACAAAACTGGTAACAATTTAAACTTAATTCTGATACAAAACAGTGTTCGTTTCTTAATCATCGCCTACTAGATGTGAATCCAACATGCATTAAACAGTATAATCATGTGGGGATTTTACATTTATTTAAAAGATCTTCTAACTATAATGAACAATTGAATAATCTAAGATACTGAGTTTTAGCATTCTTTTATTGCTGCTCTGATTGAGGCTAAAGAATCAGAAAATAAATCAAAGTCGTTTTTTGTGTTATTTGCGAAACATATCATTCTTTGAATTGGAGCATGTCTACCAGTGGTGGTCTTTATTGGAGCCGACTCTAAAATCTTACGATTTGTCAAGCGGCTTGATTTTATATATAAATACGTATTGTATTTTCTGTGTCCTCCCTTCCTCCACTTACTGTATCCATAACACAAGCTATGCTTACTTTGGGGCCATAAAGTTAGTGTATTTGTCTGGGGATTTAAAAATACTGGGCCGGTCAATTGTGTCGAAGGACAAATGGTCATTGGAGTCAATTGATGGCTGGATCGCGCGTTAACTCGTGAAAGGGTGCCGTTTGAGGGTGTTCGTTTGGATCCTAGGTGGGAGGGAGACTTGTCGAGCTAACAGAAGCAAATAAGAATCATTTTGTATAGACATAAAGAGACATTACAAGTTTATTTTGAAAAAATTATATCGTGAAGTTTCTTGCCACTTTTTCTTCACGAAGGTTTTTCCGAACTGGTGGTAGAGTCATGCTTTATTGGACGTCAATAAGAACAAGTAATTGTCAATGTTGAGAAATAAATATTTGAATTTGAATTCCAACTGGTCCTTGATTGATTTGATTTGATAAATAATTATAATAAAATGAGTATGGAATTAAGTTCGTTTGCACAAAAAATAATGCCAATTAACAATTCTTATTCTATGTGAATTATCACAAATAATTTTTCTGATTACTAGCAGTCATGGTCTGCAGGCAAAAGATCCCATCACAGCAGCGCAAATTAGTTAATTTCTAACAATTTGGTTTCAATTTGTTTTCGAATAGCTGTTTTCATGTTTGATCAATTCCTGATGCGTTTTTTATTAATCCCCAATGATCAGACACAATTCAATTTAAAAAAAATCCCATATTACAAATTTGGTTATTTAGTCAAATTCGCTCCTTTTCTACATTAATGGCAATAAGTCACTATTTATGAAAAATACATTTATGAATTGTACCATTATAAAATCTACTTGAAACAGACATTATTTTAAAATTATTGGACACCCATGTATTCATAAATTTTTTTCATACCCAAGAGGTTTGAACTTTGCTTAAAAAATATTTTTTGCATATTTTTCAAAAATAAATTATTTTGCGTATTTCTAAAAAAAAAACTGCGTAAGCTTTTCATACTATTTACTTTTAATCTATCAGAACAGTTAGTCTATAATATTAAAACAACAAAAAACAAATAGAAATTATTCATTTCTGGTCATAGTTTTTAAGAGAGTAAAATAATATTGAAAAGAAAAATGACTTTTCTTTAAAAAAGAAATATCAGAGTAATACTACTTATGATAAATAATTTTTCGTACTTTTTTCAGAACAGCCATAAGTTGTACTATTAGACGTTTCAAGGTTATCCATTCATTACCGGAGACCCTGTATAAGTTTAAAGTGTGTATTTGTCTATTTAAGTGTGTATCTTTCTATTTAAGTGTGTATCTGTCTATTTAAGTGTGTATCTGTCTATTTAAGTGTATATCTGTATATTTAAGTGTCTATCTGTCTATTTAAGTGTGTATCTTTCTATTTAAGTGTGTATAATATGTCTATTTAAGTGTGTATCTGTATATTTAAGTGTGTATCTGTCTATTTAAACTGTGTATCTGTTTATTTAAGTGTGTATCTGTATATTTAAGTGTGTATCCAAACGACGAACACCCTCAAACGTTCACGAGTTAACGAGGGAAACAGCCATCGCCCGCCTCAACCATATTAGAGGGAAGATTGAAAGGAGAAGCCGTTCGTCCTTCTAGTTCACTCGGTCTAGTAGTATCTAAGGGTACACTTACACTGTGGCTGGCTGGCGGGTCTCTTCTGCGCGATGGGGCCGTGCGTTGGCATCACGAAATCTGTTGTTGAACTTATCACACCGCTTGAAGTCTGAAATGTCATAAATACTTTTCAACTATCAGCATTAATAGCATTGCTGCGGAAAGGTTAATATGTTTTTTTCTTTTTTAACTCTGTCATAGCCAGCAAACTGGCTCGCGATTCATCTGATGGTAAGTGGCATCCCTGTCTATGGACATCATTAATTGTAGATGTTCTTTATTTGATTATCGATTAATGATGCCTTTGTGGGGCAATGTGAATTGATTGTAAGGTAGTTGGAATTCTATAAACAAACGTACGAAGGCATTTTTAACAGGAATTTATTCATTTATTTATAATTGTCTCCAGCGTGATATGTCAAGGTATGGAGTACTTTATACCGTTCTCTGATGTATCCCTGGAGTCCAAAGCCCGCCCATGGTTTAATGCTGATTGCCTCCTAGCTGAAAAGCGGAAGCATGCAGCATACCAAGCCTGGGCTAGCGCTCGCAGAAGCAAAGCTATGGATCTCCCAGCTAAGAAGCAGGCGTACAATGCTGCTGCCAAGTCCTGCAAAAAGGTGATCAGAAGCGCTCGTTCCGACCACATTGGCCGTATCGGGGACAAGTAAGCATCCTATCCCACGGGGAGTAAAGCTTTCTGGTCCCTTGCCAAGTGGGTTGAGATGAACTTCTGTCGCCCATCACTGCCACCACTGCAAAGGCCTGACGGGTCTGTGGCCCACAGCGCAATAGAGAAGGCAGACTTGCTCGCAAATCTCTTCGTGGAATGTTCACGTCTAGATTCCAAAGGTAAAAGCCCAACCACGTTACCCCCATTCGGCCCCAAGATGGAGGCCGTCCAAATTCACCAGAAAGAGGTACTCAAATGCTTACTAAATCTAGACGTGAACAAAGCCAGTGGTCCGCATGGCATCCCCGCAGTGGTTCTAAAGCACTGTGCAGCCGAGTTGTCTCCTGTTTTGACACGCTTATATCGACTCTTTCTAAGGACTGGAAAAGTTTCAAAATCATGGAAGTTTGCAAACGTACAGCCCGTACCAAAAAAGGGCAGTCGAGCCGACCCAGTCAACTATAGACCTATTGTAATCACTTCCATAATTTGCAAATTTATGGAATGTGTATTGAACCATCGTCTCCTGACGTACCTAGAGACCAATGAGCTCCTCAGTGACAACCAATATGGTTTCCGTGGAGGACTCTCAACAGGAGACCTTCTAGTGTACGTCACGCATCTATGGAGCATGGCCTTGGAAGGGAACGGAGAGGCAATAGCCGTATCCTTAGATATCTCCAAGGCCTTTGACCGGGTATGGCACGAAGCCCTCTTGAGCAAGCTTCCTGCGTATGGCATACCATCTGGACTCTGCGACTGGATTTCTGATTTCCTGAGGGAACGGTCAATTCGAGTTGTCGTCGATGGCTTCTCATCGGACCTAATGGCGATCAACGCCGGCGTACCTCAGGGATATGTTCTCTCTGCAACATTATTCCTGCTGACCTTATTTATCGGAAGGCATTATTGGTTACGCTGATGACAGCACTGTTGTAGAGAGATGTGTCCAATGCGGGAGCGAGTCCAAACCAGATCCAATTACAGAGAGAGTCAATGATCGAACGGGTTGATTTGACACTATGTAGGGTTTCCGATTGGGGTGAAGCCAATCTTGTCAAGTTCAACCCTTCCAAAACCCAGGCGTGTCTCTTCTCCGGTAAAAATAGCACATTCAACATGACGCCCACTTTCCAAGGTCTATCTGTACTGATCACAAACCATCTAGGGCTTCTAGGCATCACCATCACGTCGAAACTTAATTTCGGTCAACAGATTGAAACCATGGCACAGTCAGCTTCCAAAAAATTGGGAGTCTTCGCAAAGGTCCGGCGGTACTTCAACTCCGAACAGTTGCTCAACCTGTACACAGCCCAGGTTCGATCCTGTATGGAGTACTGCAGCCATCTTTGGCATGATTCCGCTAAGTACCATCTTGAAGCGTTGGATTCTGTCGACCAAAGGGCCCGTAGACTCATAAGTGACAACAAACTTACTTCTTCGAGACTGCAAAGTCTCGAACATCGTCGAAAAGTTGCTAGTCTATCGGTTTTTTACAGATTGCACTTTGGAGAGTACAAAATGCAAATGCTCTTTTTCACCTGATCGAACCTTCCCATTTTCTCCACCGATCAACCAGACGCAGACAGAAGTTTCACCCGTTTGTGGTTAGCGCGCCGAAGAGCCGAACTAAACGGTTCGATAGCTCATTTTTGGTTCGTGTTGCCAAAGAGTGGAATGATTTGCCTGCGTCTGTTTTTCCAGACAAATATAACCCTGGAGCTTTCAAGTGTAGAGTGAATAGGTAGAGTGAACCTCTTGGACAGGCGTGTATGATCCTCGTCTTCATCGTCAATTTCCATCAGGTGAGATGGAAGACAAACGCCTGCTAATTATTAATAAAAAAAAAAAAAAGGTTACATTTTACTCGCATAATTTTTTTTTGACTAATTTTCTTAGGCATAATTTTGCATAATCTTTACTGCCATAATGATACTTTGGCATAATGAGTTTTAAGAATTCTGTTGGGCTATATTCAGTTGGACTATTGAAGAGACGCACAATAGTCTTTAGCCATTTTTATTATTCTCGTAATAATAATTTAGCAGAAAAAAAACATTCGTCGAGTTCTCCTCGCCGGGGTCCATATTATATTGGAGTTACTACAAAAATCCATTTGACATTTTATTAGTATGCCGTAATATTACATGTTTCTCATATTTTTATGCTAAGTTATCTTTATGCCATATCTGATTATGCTTATTAAAAAAATACAACAACAATTGTGTGTATAGTTGTTATGCCATAATATCATTCTTAAAAACACCATGCCTCAATAAATTATGACAAAAGTAAAGACTTTTGTCATAATGCGAATAAATATAGAAACAATTAATGAAACAAACAATTAAATTAATTAGTACTGGAACCACAAAAAAGCAATAAAGCTGCCACAGTTCAAGTATTATGTAAATCCAATAACAACAATAAAAAAAAATAATAATAATAATACAATTAAATTTAAAAAAAATGAATACTCCCAAAATTCAAAATAGATGGTATAAATGGTCTAACACTTAATTAAAGGATCCTCACACTTAACTGTATAACAGCATGAAATACATTTTATTTATTATATATTATGATTTAAAAAATACTATAATATTTTGTTCATGTGAAACAAAAAGCTTCAAAATAAAAGAGAAACAATATAAACACTTAAATATAAATGTTAGAAGTATGTCTCTTAATTTCCTTTTATACGTGTTCATGCTACAGTCAAACATATCAGTTGAACTAAACATAGATTGTAATTATTACATGCTCTGTATAAAAAGGCATATCTTTCAGCTGATCTGTGGCTAGAGATTTTTGCTTATTGGAAAATTTTGTATATTACTTAAGTATTATTGAAGTGGATAATTTAGTTTCTTACCAAATTTTCAAAGGTATCTGAAACAAAAATAAAATATTTAGGTACTTAATATAATTCCTTTTTTGCACATTTTATATTAAGAAGTATTTTGACTACCTCTTAATTTAAAATGTATATGTGATGTTTCCTACTTAGATATAAATGTTAGTATGGGTGAGATTGTGATAGCACACACCTCAGTCAACAATTTAACTTGGAGTTATCTAACTTGTGTTAAAATATTGCTGCATCTATCAGTCACAGATGGCAGAACATTTTAACTGATTTACCAGCTAACTTCATTGTAATTTTGAACATCAGCTTTGGCCTTAGCAGCTAATTTATCTATAACTTTTATATCTATTAAAGTCTACTCTATTAACTTTTTTTTACCAACAAATTATTTACAAATTTACAATAAGAAAACGAAAAGTAAGGAAATATAAAATTAAAGATACAATACAACACTCAAATTAAAGTTCACTTTTAAGGTGATGGTGGAGAGAATTTGTTCATACAAAAATCTTTATGTAAACAGCAACAAATATATTTGAATTTAAAGTTGTTTTACCATAGGGCCTAAATACAGCGCTAGCTACCAAAATTGATTTTATGATTCTCATTGTCAATTATTTCAGAAAACAATGACCTTATTTAAATAAGTATAATGTCTATAATTTTATCTTTGAAAAGGTATTTGAGAAATAAAAAATAAAGGTATTGGAATAATAACAGCCAATAAGATTCATCAGGACAGTTATCAGAAATTGACCCTAATAAGGTAAAGCAGTTTTAGGGTACAATTTTAAAAAGTAGTGCTTATGCTCTAAAACGGATATCTAAAATTAAAGGTTAAATGTCATAAAAAGTCTGTTTACAGAGCCAGTAGCCCCGAAAAGTAAACAAACACTTCAAAATTAGGAAAACATTTTAAAATATAATTTAAAATTCAGTAGCTACCATGAAACTGATTACACTGTAATAATAACAAGTAATTTACCGTTCTTAGTAAAGTCCGTAGATTTAGAGCCCATTTCATTCATAAAAACAGATGTAACAAAAACACTACAGATTGTTGAACTTATTTCCAAATAGAACACGTAAATTCACATTTAGCACACTTTACTTCACAAGTACATATATTCAAGAGCTACATTAAAAATGCTATATGAACAGATTTCTTTTTTAACTTTATACACTTACTGATATTAAACTCACCGCATTACAAGTTAACAAAACACAAACAGAACAAAATTTTTCACTCAAGAACCGCGCGCGAGTCGCAGCCGGTCGATATCTGATTGACAATCTGGCAGTTACCCGTTCCGAATGATGGTGAGCACGTTCATAACGGATATAGCGTTTATGACGTCATTAATGACGGCATATGCCATCTTCCCACTCACAGTGCCATAGCTATGAAGCATGGTCGCTCTGATTTGTTTTTTTTTTTTATTGAATTTTATGCTTCTGTGATGTTTTGTCAAAACTGACGCATGTTTCTTGGTTGATGTTTTTATATAGGCGATGAAGATTTTAGAAGCTTGCTTATTAATTTCTTTTGTAACAATATTAAGAAATAGCTCCTGAAATAATCAAAGTCAAAGATGTTCAAGTTTGTATACGTTGAATATTGGCAGGCAACACTTGTCACATATGAAGTGACAGTTTTCTAATATTAAACTGTTCATTTAAATGTCATAACAGATGATTGTTTTCTGTTATGAATTACTTCTCATCTAGACACGAACGATGTAACATCTGATAGTTATAAAAATATAAAACCTACCTAGTGTAAATATGAAATAGTGTTAGTGTATGTAATAAAATAAATTACAATAACCATAATATCAGTGTTTTAGCTTCCAGAGCCAAGTCCCTTAAAAAAGAACCTCTTACAGGTTATGGGCACAGCATAAATGAAGTATAATTGAAAAGATACATATTTATAATTGTTTAATGTTTTAAAACCTACAATATAACCGTGGAAACCAAATTGTTTATACAAAAATATACATAGCAACCAAACATGGATTCTATAAAAATAAAACCTTTTACAAATGAATTTGATTACAAAGTTTGGAAAATTAATGAAATTATTTTTGGATTCAAAGAACATAAAAATAGATGATAAAAATGAAGAAAAATTGGAGAACAAGGAAAAATTAATAATATTTAGTTCTATTGAAGAAAAATTTTTGCATAATGTCATTAATTTGGAAACAATTTTTGAAATTTTTAGAAAATTAGATTTTATGTATAACTATAATACAGAAGGTCAAGATAATAAACATGTTATGAAGTTTTTTGAAATAGTATACTCTGGAAATATTTTAGATGATATTAATAAACTACAAAACATTCAATTTGAAATTAAGAAGAAAGAAAATAAAATTTCTGAAGAAATATTTATGGAGAAAATTATTAATCTACTACCGGATAAATTTAATACTTTTAAGTCTATTTGGAGCAATTTGGATATGGAAAGGAAAAATTTAGAGGAGTTAATTAGAAGAATCAAAAATGAATTGGAATTTATCAAAGAAGATTTCATAGCAAAATCTCAAGAAATCCTAAAAGGGGATGAAAAGAAATGTTATATATGCAATAAACCAGGACACATTGCAAGATTTTGCAAAAATAAAAGGTGCAAAGTCTGCAGCAAATCAGGACACAGTGCAGATGAATGCTACAGAAACAAAATATGTACCAGCTGTGGTAAGAAAGGACATATAAAGAAATTTTGTAGAACACATAATTTGGTAAGTGACAATTCAAATTTCCTTTTGATAAATGCAATATTTGATTCTGGAGCTTCGTCACACATGTTTTCGAGTAAAGAATTCATAAAGACGAATGACCATTCCTGACCTGTCAACATTTTGACAACTCGTATTATGTATAGATAAGTAATATAGTACAAAAAATTACAAAATTTTAGCTGACTATAAAACTTATTTCATTTCAAAAACTACAATCCACAAAAAATGAATTCAGTTTTCTTTCTATAGTCATTTATTGACATTTGGTTTGCCACGAACGCGCCCAGTAAATATATGGTCTATGACACGTTTCGTTCCACATAAAGCTCGAACTTCAAAATATTTCGAATTTGCTTATAAATTAATAAAAATATATGACTTTTTTAAGTAAATTAATATTCTATTTGTTAATTTACTGAAATTAATGCACATCAAAATGAAATAATCAGTTGTTGTTCTTAAATGTACAATACCGCTTAACTTAACTGTCATATTGACAATGTCAAAAATTACAACATCAGTTCAGATTTGAATTAAACGTTAGCATTCCTTCGTTTGCATTTGCGTTATTGTGTACTGTGCTATACTAATCTGGATTTTTTTAACTTTTGATCACCTTGGCATTCCGGCATTCATGGATGGCGCAACGTATGCTGTGTATTAACTGTAACATATGTGTTAATACTTGTAACAAAGTTCGTCATCACCTTGTTATCGGTTTCGTATTTATATTCTAGGATCCTCGTAGTTCGCTACATGGTAACCCATAACACAAGCCTTTGCTTACTTTGGGGACCTGTTCTCTGAGGACTTTTATTTTTAAATCCACACATACCTACTTATCTGTGTAAAAATCTTTAATCTAACTGGATTAAATGAATAGGTGTTTCACTGTCTACATTACAATGCCAAGGCTTACTAAACATCAATGAACTCATTTAAAATCGAGTCTTTCACGTCATTTCATTACAGCGATAGAAGGTATGTCTACATTTTAACCGAATATGAGTTTTTAATTATTGAGGATACTTAGTAATGAGGTTTTGAAAGGCACTTCTTTTGCTAAAAAAAAATAACATACCCGTCTGAATCTGAAACCAAAATCTTGAAATGCTGCACTTTCGTTTTTCCAAGTTAAAAAGTGCCAAGATATGCTATGAAAATTGATTGAATTTGACATATAACCTCGAAATATATTGTTCAATGTAACTTTTTTTCTGAATTGCTAAATTGCATTAAGTTGTTACCTTAAGTTTAGGAATATAACACTTTTTTTTTCGGATGGTTTTTATATTTATACATTAGATCAATAAAAAACAGGTTGACAGGTCATTGCATATATGAAACATGGGCATTGTTCTTTACAGAAAAAATAGAAGTAGAAATTAAATGTGCAAATAAAGAAAATTTAGTAGCAACAGCTGTTGGATACATTAATACAGATTTTGGGAAATTCGAACATGTTCTGTATGTACCAGGAATCTCTAGAAACCTAATTTCAGTAAGCTGTTTAACAGATAATGGAGCCACTGTAATTTTCGAAAATGATAAAGTTATTATTAAAAAATTAGGAAAAATTATTTTAACTGGAATTAAAAATAAAATTGGTTTATATGAAGTTCAAATTAGAGCTCAGTTTAAGAAAGAAATACATATAACTGAGAGCTGCAATTTGTGGCACCGTCGTCTTGGTCACGCTGCCGGAGTGCAACGTTTTTCAAAATTTTTAAATGGGATGAAAATTGATGGAGGTTTTTCGGACAATTTTTGTGAGATTTGTGTTAAGGCTAAAATGTGTAGACTTCCGTTTGGTAAAGAAAGGATAGCAGCGAAATCTCCTTTAGAGATTGTTCATACTGATCTTTGCGGTCCAATTGAATTACCCACTTGGGACAACCATAAATATTTTGTCACCTTTTTGGATGATTTTACTCATTTTTCCGCGGTTTACCTTTTATCGTGCAAAAGTGATGTGTTTGATAAAATGAAACAATTTGTATTTTTGGCGGAGAATCATTTTCGGTTGAAAGTAAAAAAGATTAGGTGTGATGATGGGACTGAATATTCGAACAATAACCTAATATCGTGGTGTCAAAATAAAGGAATAGTCCTGGATTTAACTATTCCATACACACCGCAATTGAACGGTAAAGCAGAGCGACTGAATCGTACTCTTATGGAGAAAACGAGAGCCTTGTTGTTGGATGGAGCTGTACCGAAATATCTCTGGGGAGAAGCATTACTAACGGCTAGCTTCTTATTGAATCGATGTCCAACAAAAGGGAAAAACAAAACTCCTGCGGAATTGTGGTTTGGAATAAAACCAGATGTTTCAAACATTCGAAGATTTGGCTCAACTACATATTTTAAAATAAATTCTGGATTGAAAAAGCTTGATGATCGTTGCAAAAAGGGTATATTGGTTGGCTACGTACGAAACGGTTATAAAATTTGGCTTGAAGACGAACAGAAAATTATAAGAGCAAGAGATGTAATAATTAATGAGGGAGAACAAGGAATTCTAGGTGGATACTTAGAAGATAATGAAGTAATTAATGGGCTTTGGGGCTATGAAAGGGAGAACACTAACACAAATGAACATAATCGTGAAGATGAAGTCAGAGCAGTTCGAGAAGGTGATATTGGAAGAAATAATAGAAATGGAGTTAATGAAGTTCGAGAAGATGTTGTTATGAGGTAAATTAATAGAGGAAGAAATGAAAATCAAGAAGAAAGATGAAGAATTATAAGTATTGAAGAAAGAGATATATTTAGTGAAATAAATGAAGATGAAATAATTGAAGGTGAAACAAATGACAGCGGAACAATTGAAAGGGAAACGGAAACAAATGACAGCGGAACAAATGCTAATGAAAGAAATGAAAATGGATCTGAAATTTAATATGAACAATGTGAGAGATTGCAGCTACCCAAGTATTTATCACTCTACACTCTGAATATCATTAAATTGTATAAAACATGAATTTAGTGACTGAATGCGCATTTCTAATTCAATTATTTCATTAGAATTTAAAATGCTATCTAATTTAGTGACATATTTTTCAAATAAAGTTAACCTACACTTAATTGTACCCCGTTGTCTTTTCAAATCGGAAAGTCTGTTATTTGACGTTGCTAAGCGCGGGGATTTAGGTCTTTCTAACGTTTTAGGTTCAGCAGCAAGTTTAAATTCATCGTCACTCATTTTTAGAAGCTTGTAGGAAAAGATTACTTACGGTTGTTGGGTATATTAATGCAGTGCGTAACGGTTTTTTTGTAACGGTTTTGTTTTTAATAAAGGCACGATATTAACACAAATCGAATAAAAGGGTAAAAGGATATAGATGACCTGATGGACGACGTTGACCTCTGCGACTCCGATTCCTCCCGCTGCTTCTATGTCTTGAAGGGCTGTATTCTTCGTATTATCCGGCTCGAAGGACCAAATGTTGAAGCTGCTCTCGAACGGTAGCCTTTGATGTGTACCTACTTGATAGGTATTGCAGGGTCAGGTGATCAGGTCTCTTCAATGATATTATTTATTGTTTAAATAATGAAACGTATATTTAATCAACTGAATTACAAGAAAAAAATTACAATAGGAACGTGTAGATGCTTCAGTTATAAGAACGAATGTGTGTCTTGAAGTTGTTAGGAGCGAAGTTAGCTGCACGTTGCGTCATCGGCTGTTATCCCCACTCAAAATACTAGCTGCAGCTATTCGATTACAGATGGCGCTAGTAGTTTGAACAAACATCCATCAGTCAAAGTAGATAAGAAAATGCATGAAGACTATAGAGAAATGGTAGGTTCTCTGCTTTATCTGTCAAATACAACAAGACCTGACATTAGTTTTCATGTAGGCTATTGTTCAAGGCATAAATACAGTCCAAATTTAAATGATTTAAACAATGTTAAAAATATTTTGAGGTTTATTAAAAGTTCGAAAGAAAAAGGTATTCATTACAGTAAAGGTGACAATATATTGAGAGGTTTTTGTGATTCTGATTTCGCTGGTGATCCTGACACGAGACGAAGTACTTCTGGTTTTGTGATCTGGATGAATGGTGGACCAATTGCATGGAGTTCAAGAAAACAATCAGTTGTGGCACTTTCGAGCACTGAAGCTGAATACATTGCTGCTGCAGAATGCTGTAAGGATTTGTTATATAGACGTAATTCCTAGTTTTTTTTGTATGAAGACTACCTGCTATGGCATGGTCCCTGTGAGCGGCCTGTCAATACTGACACATGACATTACTTTGTTGATGTTTTTATTAGTCGATTAAAGATTTTAAAAGTTTGCTTATTAATTTTCTTTTGTAATAATATGAAAAAATGGCTCCTGCTTCATTCGGGGTCAAAGATCTTAATGAAATTGTAACTTTAGACTTAAGCGACGAACAATCAGAACGTTAGCGCGATATTTGCCGTTCCGATTGCAATATTACTAATAACACTTTTAGCGCGCTCAAACGAATCGGAACGGTTTTGAGCACTTTTAGCTCTGTGAGCGCTGTAATCGACAAACGGAACGCAGCATTATAAATGATGTCATGACTCTCCTACCAAACTGTCATCCTATCTAGTACTGTCAAATAAGTTGACCGATGTGGATTTCTAAAAAACAAAATAATAATTTTTAAAGAGAAAAGAGAATATTTGTGCAATAGTAATCGAAAATGGAGCTAAATGATGTCATAGTGAACCAGCCCGTCGTCATAGATAATGTAAGATAATTGATTCATTTTACAAATTTAGGGAGTATATTCCGGCGTACCCACATCTTTTGTATTATTCTCAAATAAACGGCATAAATTTCGTAAATTCTATTCTATTAGTTTGTTGTGTGACAACCAGGTTTTTGTTGCAAAAAGTGCCGTAATGTTCAAACTATTGGAATATGACTCATTCATTATAAATTCTGAGATTGTGTGTTCCATTGAATTTTTAAAATTTAAACCTTTATAATTATTCAGGGTTCAGGAGTTATCAAAGCAGGATTTGCTGGAGATCAGATACCAAAATGCCGGTTTCCAAACTAGTGAGTTAATCCTTTTTGAATGATTTTTATTATTAACTGTTCTTCTACCATCTGACATATTTATGTGTTATTAAAAATATTGTGTTGAACTGTATAAACTGTAAACTCCTGTAAACTGTGTTTTGCTGAATTGTATCTAAACTAAGTCTATAAGATCTTTTAATGTAATGACTTAATCTGCATTTGTGAAACTTTTATTTGTCTACGGCTGAATTTAATTCACCTGGTGTAGTTTTCAAAATATTGGTCATCTAATGTTATAAATTCAACAATTTATCCGAGCATTGACCTTATCTTTATAGGTTACATTTAACTCATAGTTGATTACACATCCTATCTGCATAGGACATCATAGAACTGCTTCTTATAAGTGAGGAGCTTGAATCCCAATATAGATAAGCATTATATGTTTAGACCTTGTTCGTTGAGTGGCATCACTAAGGGTAGCCCTGTCTCATATGTTGGTCATCTATAACACAAGGTCTGCTTACTTTAGGGCCATACAGTTAGTGTGTTTTACTCAGGATTTTATTATATTATTAAGATTTTATTATAGTTTAATAAGATTAATATGTTAACTTTGGATTCTACATATTTATGTCTTTGTATACATATTATGTCTTAGTCTAAACTGCATGTCCAAGAAAGCTGACTAAGGAAAATAACAAAGCAATAGAAATTTTCCACTTAGTTCTGTTATTACTTTTTTTTTAGTTTCTCTCTGCATACTCTCTTACGTTTAAATATAAATAAAAATAAATTTAAGATTTTGTTTAAAATAGTCATACTATCATTATTTACTACAAACTATTTGAAAAGTATGGTAGAATGTGAGAGGACTTGTATATATATAATATAAATAAAAAGATTTCATTATTATCAAATACAAATCTGCATAATATTACGCCAATGTTTTAATTTTGAGAAATTAATTTCTATAATATAGAATAGCATATTATGCTTTCCAGTTTTCTTACAAACTCCCAGTTAGAAAACATATTGTTTAAAAATATATTTTGTAAATTAAGTTTATTATTATTTATTGGAAGTATGAAGACCTCAGAGGTTTCTTGCTTGTGTAGAGCACACATTAGGTTATTAAATAACATTGTTATGGTTCCAAACATAAAGTTAACAACAAATTTTAATTTTGTTGAGATTGAAGAGCATGATATTTTTTAAATCTTAACTCCTAATCCTAACATTAAATATAAAATGGCCTATGTTAAATATACATATTTATAATTTTTTCGCTTTATTTTTACAGGGCTTTTTTGTGGTGTCATAAAATAACATTGAAACATTTATGGTAGTTTTTTTGTTAACAATGATTAGCATGGTGTGTCACTCACACAATAACTTATGGTCTAAGATCCGGTACAAGAAAAAGTTATACCCTCATCTTTATCTAATGATTATAAACAATGTATGCTAGATAATATATACATTGTAATTGCCTGTACATTGCAAATAAGTTGCCTAGCTATATTGTGTGTATTCAAATTAAAGTTTTGATAAAAGTTACTATAATAACATGGCTGCTAAATGGCGTCGACGGCATTCGTCGAATTGTAGGTTGTGGATGCTGGAACCGGTTTGATGCAAACCATGCTTCTGTGTCTCGCCCTCCCACCCGGCGCCGCGTTCCTTTATTTGGCCCCCCCAAATTTTATTTTATCTGCTCTTAACTTGAGGAATAGATGTAAGCTTAGACATGAACGCTAAGCATACCTAACAGCAGCTTGGTAACTTCCTCTATTCCGCTGATTGTCGAAGTAGCTCATATAAATTTTTTAAATTTCTCTAATAATTTTCAGACTAATTATTTTTCGAAAGTATGTCATTTAAGTGGTTAATTACTGGTATAGGTACTTATGTTTGGTGTAATTTATTCTATTGGATAACACTACTTTCATCACTGGCCGCTAGCTAAAAATCAAGATTTTTTTTTAAATGGCAAATTTTTCAAAGTTCAAAGTTTCAAAGCTAATTAAACTAAGCCTCGATTTTGTTAAAAAATTAAATTTAGTAATTTTTTTTTAACTACCTGGGTACGCAATTAAGCTAGGCAACGTATTTGCAATGTGTTAATGTAATTATTATCTAGCATCATCATTAAATAACTCATGAGGGTATATATTTCTAATACCTTATCTCGTTTAATATAAGGTCTTTACCTATGAAATTGCCGTTTTTCACGAAACAAATGAAGCGTAATTTTTTTTATATATTTTTTATTTCTATTAATCAAAATAATCACCCATGCAATCAATGCATCTTTGCCAACGCATTGGTAGCTTATTGATGCCTTTCTTGAAGAAATCAGCTGGACGGGAGGCAACAAATTCTTCAATGGCATTTTGTACTGCCTCTCGGGTATTGAATTTTTTTCCCGCTAAGAAGTTATCCAAATTCTGGAAAAAGTAGAAGTCTGTAGGCGCAAGGTCTGGTGAGTTCGGCGGATGACGGAGAACTTCCAACCCCAACTCTTGTAGCTTGGAGACCGTCTGCTGTGCAGTATGAGGTCGCGCGTTGTCGTGCAGGAGCAGTGGAGCCGAACGATTGACCAAAGCTGGTTGGAGACGTGCGAGCTTCTCCATCATTGTGTTCAGTTCTTCACAGTACACATCTGCAGTAATGCTTGTCCCGTTTGGCAAGAAGCTGTGATGAATTACACCCGCGTTAGACCACCAAACAGTGACCATCACTTTTCTAGGGGTAAGTTTTCGTTTAGGGCATTGTTTGGGTGCTGAACCAGGGTCCAACCAACTTGCTGAGCGCTTACGATTGTCAAACAGGATCCATTTCTCGTCACAAGTAACAATGCGGTTCAGAATTCCTTCATTTGTATGCCTGCTGAGCAGTGCAAGGCACGTCTCCACGCGTACTTCGCGCTGGCGGTCATCGAGTTCGTGGGGTACCCATTTGTCAAGCTTTTTTACCTTGCCAATTTGACGCAAATGGACCAATATTGTTTTGATGCTAACGTCGAAAGCTGCTGCTAATTCAGCCGTGGATTGAGTTTCATCAGCTTCCACAATTGCCTTTAATTCGTCATTGTCGACCAAAGTTTTCGGACGACCACGGGGTTCATTTTTCAGGTCATAATTTCCAGAACGGAAGCGGGTAAACCAATAACGGGTGGTGCGTTCGTTTGTAGTGTTCGCTCCGTAAACGTCGTTGATGTTGCGTGCCACTTGTGCCGCTTTGCTGCCACGACGGTACTCATACTCCATAATTACTCGAATTTTTAACTTATCCATGATGACGAAAAATGTTCGAATGCGTTGAAAACAAAACACTAACTATTAAACAAATGACGATTTTAGAAAAAGAATTCCATGTTTGTCAAATAAAATTAATTTGAAATTAGAATTATCAGTCAAAAAAAAAATATTTTCATTTGAAATGGCCAGTACGGCAAAACGGCAGTTTCATAGGTAAAGACCTATTATATGACTTTTGAGTAAACATTAACCCATTCGGTTCATGCCAAATCTTCATATAAAAATTCAGTTTTCTTCGGAAGTAATTCAAATTCAAATATAAATTTTCCAACATTGACAATTACTTGTTCTTATCGACGTCAAATAAAACATGACTCTACCACCAGTTCGGAAAAACCTTTGTGAAGCAGAACTGGCCAGAAGCTTCACGGGTTTCATTTTTTTAAAATAAAATTTACAGTATCTCTTAATGTGTATACAAAATTATTCTTATCTGTATTTGTTAGCTCTGCAAGTGTCCCTAAGTTAGGTATACTTGACTTTATTCAAATGCACCATCTAAAAATACCTTCTTATTTTTCAGTATCGGGCGACCGAAACACGTTCGTGTGATGGCGGGTGCTCTGGAAGGAGAACTCTTTGTAGGGCCAAGAGCAGAAGAGCACAGAGGCCTGCTGAGCATAAAGTATCCCATGGAACATGGCATTGTTACTGACTGGAATGATATGGAAAGAGTCTGGAATTATATTTATAGCAAGGTTTGTAGTGTTCCGTCAGACTTTAGGGTATGTTCCTCGTTCCTGTATGCTGTTGGAGTAAGGGGTGATTAAGTCTTATTCTAAGAGATATAAATAATAAATAAATATTTCTAACTAACACACCACATTATCTAACCCAAATTAAATATCATTAAGAACGTGTGTTTGGATACTAGATAACGGAAAAATAAACTTAAGAAATATATAAACACATAGATATATATATATATTTTTTTGTACTTAAAGATCAGAAATAAACATACATACACATCCATGACTAGAAAGCAAACATGATAAAATATCTGCCCCTACCAGGATTCTAACCCGGGACCTCTGGTATGAGAGGCAAGGCCACTTACCTCCATGCCAAACAGGGCCGCCTAAGCGTATGTTGCACTTAAAAACAAAACATTTTATTTGCTTACTTAGTTAATAGTTTATGTGCATACAGGTTTTATATCACACATAGAGAATTCGTTGTGGGGCTCCTTTTGTTAAGATTTCGTCTTGGGCAGTACTAGAGCGCTTATTTGTTTGACAGCTATAATCTGCCTTTACGATGTTGTGTTCCGGTTAGCTTGTAATATAACAGAAACAAAGGCAATTCCGACCAAACGCTGCCGTCAGCTACTCCTCATTCTAATTCAAATATTCATTTCTCAACATTGACAGTTACTTGTTCTTATTGACGTCAAATAAAACATGACTCTACCGCCAGTTCGAAAAAACCTTCGTGAACAAGAACTGGCAAGACACTTCACGGGTATATTTTTTTCGAAATAAATTAACAGAGTCTCTTTATGTCTATACAAAATTATTGTTATCTGAATCTGTTACCTCGGCAAGTCTCCCTCCCCCCAGGTATCCAAACGACGAACACCCTCCAACAGCACCCGTTCACGAGTTAACACGGGATCCAGCCATCGCTCTCGTCAACCATCTTTCCCCATTATGTCAATACTCTTTTCAATATTTATCAACTTAACGCCATGGGTATGGATGCTTCTTAACTAAGTGTATGCGGTGCTAGTTTGTCGGCTATGAAATAAATAAGAAAAACATATCTTATTGACCAAGTACTACCAAAGGGTTATTCAGGGTTAATTTTATGTCGACCGCCTTTTATGACCAACCAAAACTTAAATAGGATATTTGACTAGTTTTCGGAAACCATGTTACATTATTTTATGGTGTATAAGGGATCCTAGAAAGAATATTGGTTTTTAATAAATTTAAGTAAACCATACAAAAAAACTCATTACAAAGTATATTGATTATTTTAGGGTGTTACCACACCATTCGATCGTCCGTCGATCGACGTCGACTGTTCTATTCTGCCATCGATCGACCCGTCGACGTCGATCGACGGACGATCGATTGGTGTGGTAATACCCTTAATAATCACTGGAAGGATATCAGCCTCTCCCAACTCAGGGTGGTGTCAGACAGCTGTAGGCCATCACACCTACTGCTGGTTGGCAGACTACACATACCTTCATATAAATGTATGGTGTATGGGATTATTTTACTACTATTACCAAGTCAGGGGTGGCGTCGACCGATCGACGTCAATCGATTGGTGTGGTAACACCCTAAGCTGTCAAAACGCTCGCTCCAGCAATATGGCGTCGAGACTGGACGTCAAGAAACAAGATTTTTACTTGCCTGTGACGTCATGTAAAACCTAGCCAATCAGTGTCTAGATGTTCCGACTCAAAGTAGATAACTTTATTTTGTTTTTTTTTTTTTGTTGAGGAAATTTTAATTATTATTTATGCTTAGTAATGTGAATAGCTTTGAAAATACTTTATCTACGCGGATGGCAAGAAATATTTCATTATTTTTTATATTGTCAAATAGCCTACAAATAGCCTATTCATATTTATTTTGGGTATATTCTAAAATATTTCCTTTTGTAATTCTGATAGTATGGATTTGATCGTATAATCTTTGTAAGCAAGACTGTGTGACCAATAGTTGTCATCCCTTAACTAAACATATTTTAATGTGTTTAAAGAAATATTAATGCAGCATTTGATTTTCTTTTAATTTTCTTTTAAAATGGAAGTATTTAAAAAATCTGAGAATAGATTGGTTCGATAAAAACAGGAAAAAAAGATTGATTTTGTATTGCTGTGACTAATATTTTGATTTCCTATTCCAGGACCAATTGTCAACTTTCTCGGAAGAACACCCTGTGCTTCTGACCGAGGCACCCTTGAATCCTCGCAGGAACAGGGAGAAGGCTGCCGAAGTGTTCTTTGAAACGTTCAATGTGCCGGCGTTGTTTCTGTCCATGCAAGCCGTTCTTAGTTTGTGAGTGATTGTAGTTGCAGTTAGATAAAACGTAATAAAACTTTTAAGTTTTTTTTTTAATTTGTCATAGGCAGCAAATAGCGAAAAATAGTAGGAACTGTAGAACCGCCCCAGACGAAATATAACAATAGAGACTCTACTGCCCCTTGAATGAATTAATGTTATTTATTGGAGCATAGACAGAGATTACATTTGACGAAAATACAATATTTTGTTAAAAATTAATGGTGATATTCTAATCTGGGCCACCAATTGGTCGCCACTCAGCGTAGCTAAAGCATCGCCTGGATGCCACGACGCTGGTTTTCAGTGGCACCATGGGTGATGGTATTTAGTGAGGATAGCAAGTTACATTACGAATAAATATACATCTAAACCCGAATATAATATAAATAAACAGGATATAATAGAAATTATATGTCAAGCAACCAGGGCCAAAAAATACGTATTTGTCAAAATGCAAATAATATTTTACAGTAAAAATACATTTAATATAGACTTAGAACGACTGCTGGAGAGACTTGTGTGTCTAGAAGAAATTTCTTTAAAGAGCGTTTAAAAATATTTAATGTTTACTTAAGTATTTTAGATTTGTAACAGCACAAACATTTTAACTTTAGTTCCCTAGGTTAATATTAATTCTGTCACCCGTCAATAGATGGCGCTAGTGGTATATTAAATCGCGCAAGTACTTTTATCAATAAGTTTGTATAGAGTTTACTTTAAGTCTTGTGTCGATAACCAATATAGCTAGTCATTGGAATAACATTGGTTACGCACTCAAGCTCTTGAGACGTCTCCGATTTATCTCAATACACCTCAGCACTAAACTTTGAGCTTTCACGCTTGTGATCACAAAGTTGGGTCTGCTTTATCATAAGTGAAGCTCTGATATATACTTCTTGAAGGTTGGAAATATATAACTGTTGTCCTGCGACCTGTGCCCTTTATTTTCGACAGAAACCTACGTTGCCACCCCCTCCTCCTCTTCACTCGACCCCGCTACAAACTGGCGCCCAACGTGGGGCCCGATCGAACCCATATTCGTAATAACAAGAGCTGGAAGGAAGACAACGTACGTAACCACTACGAAGAAAGAGCAAGGTGACATGGCAATTAACTTCACGCAAGAACAGTTCCAGCAGCTGATGTCCTCTATCAGCAATCGACGTGGAACCCTTTCATCATGTCAAGCTTCATTTAATGGAGTTAAAAACGTTGAGGCTGTGGAAGCTTTCTTAGCAGCGCTAAGGGTTTTTAAAAAAATGGAAAATATACCGGATCCAGAGCTGATTGATGGCTTACCACTTTTACTACACGGTGAAGCGGCTATCTGGTGGCAAGGGATCAAAGGAAAGGTTTCGACGTGGGATCAATTTGAAGCACAACTCAGATATCAATTCGCCCCACGTAAAGCTGAATACATCCTTTTTCAAGAGATTATCAGTGAAAAACAAGAAGCTGCACAAGCAACAGATATGTTCATAGCCAAGAAAAGAATGCTTTTCTCTCAGTTTCCTGTAAATGAACAACTGACAGAGAAACAGCAACTGGACCTCATTTTCAGTTTGCTACATATAAATATTCGGGACAAGGTTCCCCGTTGTAGCATAAGCAACTTTGACGAATTACTCCGCGACGCTCGAAGTGTAGAAGAAGTATTATTAGAGAAGAAAGGAGCTATTTCTACACAGGAGAAAAAACCAGGTAATAGACCTCGTTGTAATTATTGCAAAGCGATTGGTCATGTTACGGAAGAATGCAGGAAAAGATTAAAACGAGAATCTGAAGCCGGCGTTTTCAAACAACCGAAGACGGTCACCACCATAGAGCCGAAACAAGAATCGAAGCTTAAGTGCTATGGCTGTGGAACCCCAGGGGTTTATAGAAGCAATTGCACAAATTGCGCAAAAACAGCGATGCCAACAGATAACAAAATTAGCTTCTGCGCTCTAAATGTTGAAATCGAGACGCATTCGAGGCCAACCGTGTTTATAAAGATTGAGGGAATGGATGGAACGGCATTTATTGACACGTGCTCGAAAACCAACGTTGCTTCATCTAAACTTTTCGAAAATCTACGAAAGCGAGGAAAGGTTTTCCATCAGCAGACCGTGAATCTCACCATGGCAGATGGAATAAAACGCCAAAGAAATGTTTTAAGTTTTAACACAGGAGTTGAACTGTGCGGCAGAACAATTCACAGCAATTTTATAGTTTTGCCAGAATCGAAAGATAACCGCACCTTATTGGGTGTTGGGTTTTTGAAAAAGGCAGGGATAGCCCTAAACCTTGCCCAATTCACCTGGAAATTTGTAGACCAGCCAAACCAAAGTTATGAACTTTATGCGGAAGATTTCATCCACTTCGAAGAGAATGAAGCATCCCCACCAAAGATCAGACACTTGAGCCCTGTATCTGCAGCTGCGACACTATCACTTGGTCAGGAATCAGCAAATGTTACAGCTTCAGCATGCGAAGTTCATCCAATTGAGGCGGTTGCTACGGGGTACAAACTTATTCCCCTGGACCTACCTGACACTCCACCCTATGAGAAAGATTATAAGAATGTTCTGTTTGATGGGTACTCCCCCCGAATAGAGTACATTATGAAAGACGCCATTGCCAACACTCACTACGAAGAAACAACTTTAACATCCGCCGAAGATGAACTATTTCCTCACCTAGCTATAAGTAGTTTAAATGTTGAAATTAATTTAAAAGATACGGAGTCACTTCGTTTAAATAGTTTGTTACAAGATTATAACGATGTTTTTATTTCAAATGGTAAACCTACAACCTTGACAGAACATTCTATCAAAACAGTTAATCATCCACCAATTTCCATGCCTCCTTATAGACTCTCACTTCCCCGGAGAGAGATCCTTGAGTCTGAACTTAAGAAAATGTTGGATGAAAGTATAATAGAACCTTGCTGTTCCCCTTGGGCTGCTCCTGTAGTAATGATTCCAAAGCCCAATGGAACGTTTAGAATATGTATTGACTATAGGAGATTGAATTCAATAACCATACCCGATATCTATCCCATGCCTCGAATAGATGACTTACTTCACGAGGCTAAACCGACCGCATTTATGTCTGCACTGGATTTAAAAGCTGGGTACTGGCAAGTAAAAGTTTGTGATGATGATCAGGAGAAAACAGCGTTCATCACGCCATCCGGAATCTACAAATTCAAAAGAATGCCATTTGGATTACGAAACGCACCTGCAACATTTCAGAGACTGATCGATAGATTTCGTGTTAGTCTGAATGGTATAAAAATACTGGCTTACCTTGATGACCTAATCATTTTCTCCTCCGGATTTGAATCTCACATAAACGATCTCCGCCAAATCTTCTCCAAGATGAGAGAGTTTAACTTAACCGCTAACAAAGAGAAGTGCCGTTTTTGTTGTTCGTCAATAAAATATTTAGGACACCTTATAACTCCAGATGGCTTATCAATGGATCCTGAAAGGACAGCTGCCATTACTAATCGGCCTGTACCTTCAAACCTAAAACATCTTGTATCCTTTTTACAGACCTGTTCATGGTACCGTCGTTTCATGAAAGACTTTTCTAAAGTGGCTGAACCTTTGATAAGACTCACAAAGAAAACAGCTCCATGGATCTGGAATGAAGAACAAGACAAAGCTTACCATGAACTGAAAGTTTTACTTACCACGGCTCCGATTTTAAAGCAAGCTGACTCTTCAAAACCTTATACGCTCAAAACAGATGCCAGCGATTATGCTCTTGGAGCAGTTCTTGTTCAGGGGGAGGGAGAAAGTGAGCACCCTGTAGAATATGCGAGTCGTTTACTTACCCCAGCTGAACGCAATTATAATACCACAGAAAAGGAGGCTCTAGCTGTAGTTTGGGCCGTAAAGAAATTTTCAGGATATATAGAGAGTTTGCCAACCACGGTTATTACAGACCATCAGGCACTGAAATGGTTGATGAATTTAAAATCTCCAACCGGAAGATTAGCTAGATGGGCTTTACAGCTTCAAGCCTACCCTATCACAATAAACTACGCTCCGGGACGTACCAATGTGATCGCAGACACCCTTTCACGACCTCCTTGCGACAACGCAAACAAAGAATCTTGTAGTATATGCAGCTTAAAGGTACGAGGACGTCCCAAGAAAGATGCACTCTAACTCAGTCCTGTCTCTTCGTCGGGTCGACTATCAGAGACAGAGGGGGAGATTGTAACAGCACAAACATTTTAACTTTAGTTCCCTAGGTTAATATTAATTCTGTCACCCGTCAATAGATGGCGCTAGTGGTATATTAAATCGCGCAAGTACTTTTATCAATAAGTTTGTATAGAGTTTACTTTAAGTCTTGTGTCGATAACCAATATAGCTAGTCATTGGAATAACATTGGTTACGCACTCAAGCTCTTGAGACGTCTCCGATTTATCTCAATACACCTCAGCACTAAACTTTGAGCTTTCACGCTTGTGATCACAAAGTTGGGTCTGCTTTATCATAAGTGAAGCTCTGATATATACTTCTTGAAGGTTGGAAATATATAACTGTTGTCCTGCGACCTGTGCCCTTTATTTTCGACAGAAACCTACGTTGCCACCCCCTCCTCCTCTTCACTCGACCCCGCTACAGATTTAGATTTAATTTAATTTTCTTTTGAGGGATTTTCTGAGAGCCCGAATTAGAAAAGGTAGCTTTGAAAAAAGCGATAGATGGTGCTGGGATATTACTGCAAAGGTGACGAATCAGAGCGAATGAACGACAGAAGGGCGCTGTCGAATAAATGTGACAGTCCAACCAAGCTACCTGTGAACTGACAAGCGTCGCCAGTGTTGTGTAAATGTTACCATTTTAATATATACCAATATCGGAAGATTATAAAATGTATATTATAAAAACTGCATGCAAATTTAAAGATGTGAGCCGGGTTTCACGTCCGTTTCACTATTTGCAAACACCATCTATTGAGTACTTTTGTAACCTTTTTTTTATCAGCGCTCAGAAAATCTCGCATTACGAAATGACATGTCATAAAGGGATAAATGAGTGAATGAAATTAACCCCTCAGATACGCGACTGGTCGTACGACAGGAGTGGTGCTAGATTCAGGGGATGGGGTGACCCACGCAGTGCCTATTTATGAGGGGTTTGCGATGCCCCATAGCATTATGAGGGTTGATGTCGCTGGACGAGATGTTACCAGATATTTGAGGTAAGTTGGACCTGATATGTTTTTATCGGTGCCATAGAGTTGGTGTGTTTTTCTGGGTATTTATTATTATTACTAAATTTGTGTCATATTTGCTGCAGATTACTTCTACGCAAAGAAGGTGTTAACCTACGCACTTCAGCGGAACTTGAAATAGTCAAAACCATCAAGGAGAGAGCTTGCTACCTTTCCCCCAACCCTCTTAAGGAAGAAACTTTGGATACAGAGCGGGCGCAGTATTCCTTACCGGACGGATCCAACGTTGAGGTGAGTGGAGTGAATAACTGGATACAATCCGTAACTACCGGTATTCGACTTCAATCAAAAGTCAAAAATCGGTAATAGGCGCCAAGTTCCTGATGCATGGACCGCGTAACTCTTGTCGGGACCTCTGAAATCGGCGCCATTCGGCTCTGCCCGGTGGCAAGGTGAAACATGTGTGGACGAACTGCCAATGTCGTTTGGGTTTAAGCGAGATTTATTTGTATTACACAAATTATTGTATTACTACACCCCCCCCCCCCCCCCAGCTTCGTAAAAATTACACTCGTAATAACTTTTTTATCGTTGTGTCACTAACTATAATAAGGAGTTGTATGATATTGACCTTTTTTGTAATTCTCTTGATGAGCTTAATTTAAAAAAATTTGACAAACTTTTTGTTAAATACATTTAAAACATACTATTTGACGAAAAGAAAATATTTGTAATTAGTATGCTAGCATTACATACAAGAAGTAAAAACAAAATGTTATACTAGCATTAGTGTAACAAACGACATAACTTCATGTAAAGCACTTTTCGGCGCTCGTTTTCTTTATATTATGAAAGAATTTTTGTTAAATTTCCTTTTTTGTTTGACGTTTGATGCCATAATAAATAAAATTTTCACTTTATGTATCATCGACTACTTAGAGCGTATAAATCTCGAACAGTTTTCACCAGGCGATTTGTCATTTTGGACGCGCTGTCGGGCGGCCGAGCCAATCAAGTCTGCTATCATATTCACACCACTTTTACATTTACATTTCATTTTTGGTCCCGTGATATCTGTATTATAGTGATGAGGCTGCAACAATGCACATATTGATCTATACAAAGCCATTAATAATATTATTTATACCATACCTACTCTAAAAAGCTTATTTTATTCACGCAAAACAGTGAATAAAAAGGCCTTTTATTCACTGTTTTGTTTTTATTCACTGTTTTGGTGTTTGAATTTGGAACACAAAATATATCCGATCTCCATTTCAATGCTTACACAAACTCCTTGCGCTAAGATTCGAAATTCAAACTCTTTGGTGCAAATAAATTCTCGAGATTTGATTGGTCGATATTTGCGACAAGGAGTTTGGCATTAGATTAAAAACTGTTTTGTGTTCTTTGCTGCCATTATAAAAAAAAATAAATATTGTTTCACAAGTTGACCACCCTAATGATAATAATAAGAAAATTACGCTTAATTTCAGTCATTGCTCTAATTTTAATGTCCATTTCAATTAATGTAACATTTATTATTTCTTGATTAAATTTCTATTTTCGCTTAAATTATGTCTTTTTCTCGTAGTCATGGTATAAAGTATAGTATGCAACTCCTGAATAAAGTACGAATTTATATCGAGGGCCATGAATCACTCGCGTCGCTCAGGATTCTAACTGTTGAATCACTCGCTGCGCTCGTGATTCAATCGATAGAATCCTTCACTTGCTCGTGACTCATCTACGGCCCTCGCTTTAAATCCGTCCTTTATTCACTAGTTGCATAATATACTATTATACCATACCTACTCTAAAAAGCTTATTTTATTCACGCAAAACAGTGAATAAAAAGGCCTTTTATTCACTGTTTTGTTTTATTCACTGTTTTGGTGTTTGAATTTGGAACACAAAATATATCCGATCTCCATTTCAATGCTTACAAACTCCTTGCGCTAAGATTCGAAATTCAAACTCTTTGGTGCAAATAAATTCTCGAGATTTGATTGGTCGATATTTGCAACAAGGAGTTTGGCATTAGATTAATAAATATTGTTTCACAAGTTGACCATCCTAATGATAATAATAAGAAAATTACGCTTAATTTCAGTCATTGCTCTAATTTTAATGTCCATTTCAATTAATGTAACATTTATTATTTCTTGATTAAATTTCTATTTTCGCTTAAATTATGTCTTTTTCTCGTAGTCATGGTATAAAGTATAGTATGCAACTCCTGAATAAAGTACGAATTTATATCGAGGGCCATGAATCACTCGCGTCACTCAGGATTCTAACAGTTGAATCACTCGCTGCGCTCGTGATTCAATCATCTTAAAGCACTCGCTACGCTCGTGATTCAATCGTTAGAATCCTTCACTTGCTCGTGACTCATCTACGGCCCTCGCTTTAAATCCGTCCTTTATTCACTAGTTGCATAATATACTATTCTTTAATCATTGTACGGTCATCAGCTCATGAGACTGCCACAAAATGTCAAATTTCCTGAATGAATTTTGAAGTCTTTGGCGGTGAACTCTAGGTTGAAAATCGATTGAGACAATTTGACGTACATATATTAAAAGCAATTTATTTTTTATTTACAGATTGGCCCCGCTAGATTCCGAGCACCAGAAGTATTATTTAGACCCGATTTAATAGGAGAAGAATATGAAGGTAATTATTGACAACGTTATAGCAGATTTTGGCAGTTGCAATTCGATAACCATTTCGAGATTTACCATTGCAAACACGAATTTATTTATATTTCCGGATTTTACGTTTTCTAAATTTCGTAGAAAATGGTTGACACCAAAAATATGCCGATGACGTCACTCGACGGCTTCATTCGTTTTTCTTGAATGT
Organism: Marasmarcha lunaedactyla; assembly: GCA_923062675.1. NCBI lineage: Eukaryota > Metazoa > Arthropoda > Insecta > Lepidoptera > Pterophoridae > Marasmarcha > Marasmarcha lunaedactyla. The sequence continues at coordinate 2,159,028 of OV281367.1, read as the reverse complement.
CACTTTATGTCAGTTTTTCAAATTAGTTGCGAATAATTCCTTTTCAGCATTGTGTCCGGTACAATCAGTGTGTTTTTAGTACGGATAATCTTCTTTCTTATTTTCGTATACATTTTGATAAAGTGTATTTTGTTAAAGTGAAGGCATGCTGTGTTCGCCTATAATTGAGGGCGCATGTAACTAACGTATTATGCTAAATATCGTAAAGCAAGTATTAATGTAAGCCCTTGTTGGAGAATCTAAATAAATAAATAATTCATTCCAAAAATTTAAAAATGCTCGCTAATTTACAAAATATATATGATTACGGAGTAATAATGTGAAAAAGATTACGAAACCTGACTTTATGATTCTGGAAATATTTCTATTGACTATCAAAAAACTTTTTTTTTGTTGGGCAAATTAATCTCTATTTTGTGAGCCCCGATGTTTCGTCACTTCCGGTGAAAATAGTTAGTTCTTTAAAATCAATTATAAATATGAATATGTGCTTACATATTTCACAAACAAAAAAATACAGGTCCCGTAAGTTTATGAGATCTCTTAGAAACTCAAATATATACACATTTTTAATGGATTTAAGTCAATTATGAAATACACATAATTGACACAAATACACTTCAATATTATCTGCAGCAGAAAACAAGAACAACATAAATAACTGGTAAACATCCAAGTTTAAGTACCACTTATATAGGTTATTTTTTTTTAACGTTGTATATAATGCGCAAAGGGTCTTCTATAATTAAAGTAAAATAGCAGACGATAGGTGACAAGCGTCACCTGACGCACGGCCCTCATCATATATCTCCGTCGCCTGATCTAACTCCGTCGCAATCCGACTTTAAAAACTATTATGAAATATGATAATTTTTTAAATCAGCTTACTGACATTAAATATAACAATGTTTATTAAGACAGTATGCCTGTAAACACATTATGTACGTAGCTATTATATATTGTATCCAACGTTGTGACGTCACAACTCGTGTGGAGCGCGTTGCGGCGACTCGCAGCAGCTCCTCAAACACATCGCTGTATCTAGACAACTGTTGATTGTAAACGTACTGTTACTTCTGCAACATTTCATTACTGTTGAAAAAAACTATTTAAATGTGTAATAAAATTATTAATACCCAATTTGGTCAGGTAAATAAAATATGCTGGCTTGAAATACCGAAATAAATAATAATTCTGTACCCGAAATACATGGCGTCACGTTTGACAGTGGTCTAATTAGCTCGAACAGTGCCATCATATTGATTTACTTTTATTTGTGAGTACGACACTATGTGGTCACTCTGTGTGGCGCCCTATCACACTGCGACCTAATGTTCGACCTAAACCGTCATGACGTACGGAATGAAGCGTGGCCTCTAACTACGGGCCTTATAAAAAGCTCAAAGTCAGTCAGAGAGCAATGGAGGGGGAAAGAGGGAATTTCCTTGCGAGATCCAATCAAAAATGAGTAGATCCTGATTTGAAGTGGCAACGGTCAGAGCCAAGTTAAAGTTATGGAGTGACGACCTCGACCTGGAAGACGTAGTGTAGGCCGGCCTCCCACAAGATGGACCGATGATCTTGTGAAGGCTCTGCATGCGGGCTGCACAAAACGGTCCTATGCCTTTGTCCTACAGTAGACGTCTGAAGGAAGGATCTATTGACTTATTAATATAAATGTTTTTATAATTACAGGGCTACACGATGTGCTAATGTTTGCGATACAGAAGTCAGATATGGATCTCCGTAAAGTTCTGTACCAGAATATAGTGTTGAGTGGCGGGTCTACGTTATTTAGAGGATTTGGTGACAGACTGCTCTCCGAGATTAGACGAGTGGCACCTAAGGATATTAAAATTAGGGTAAGTGTTACTTTCAGGATGTCAGTGGTGCAATGGTAGGGGCCAACTGTGCTTAATGAGCTTGGATCGTTCCTTCCTCTAGACTGGTGGTGGTAGAAATCTTTAGTCCGTCTGACACCGACTATTAGTAATGTTACATACAAATAGAGAAGAGATAAATACTGGTGTAAAAATCATAAAAATACAAAAAACATAAATGGCAGCTACGTAATGATTGTGAAGGTAAAAATATGTAACGCCAAATGAAGTGACAGCTCATTATATAATTAATATGAATAATTTGTAGTTTAGATACGCCCACATGGTACAGTGTCAATGTGAGAAATCTAAAAATTGGTGTCAAGATTTGATTGAAGGCCGAATGGCGTACTAAGCATTAGCCCAGAATCAGGAGCTTAGAGTCCTGGCTGGGGCATTCATTTGTACGATGAACACAGACATTTGTTCTCTGGTCATGGATGTTGATATGTAAATTTATGTTTAATCTGGGTTCCCCCCCAGTTCGCTGAATGGTCATCGACAACGCAAGATCTGCTTACTTTGGGGCCATTCAAAAAAATTATGAACTGTATTTTTTCCAAATAAAATTAACTCAAATCTCTTTATATATCTGCAGATCTCAGCCCCTCAAGAGCGACTCTACTCCACCTGGATCGGAGGATCCATCCTGGCTTCACTTGACACCTTCAGGAAGATGTGGGTTTCCAAACGGGAATACGATGACGAAGGACATAGGGCAGTGCATCGCAAGACTCTGTGTTAAATAGTGAAGTGATGTGTAGTGCTGTGTTCGCTTACGGACTTGAGTTACTGTTAAAATGATGTGATTGGCGTGCGGATCTCATAAATCAGGTCATGTCGCTTGATTTCAGAAGTTGAAATCCGACTGTCACTATGCGAACAGAACGGAAACGGTACGACGCGACACGAGTACTAAGGAAACTGTAATTTATTCCGTCTTGCTCGCACGTCATGTCGTTAAGTCAGTCTGTCTATTTTTTAGTTTCATTAATGTAAAGTTTCACTTGAGTTTGTGTTAGCAACAAATTCATTACTCATAGAACGTCCCCTATCTTCCTATTGGCCCGTATTTTTCATCTTCGCTCACATCTTTGAGGGTGGGCAAGAGCATAGCGACTCCCACTTCTTAAAATGGTGCATGGTTTGAGTTTTCGAGGTTGATGTTAATACGAGACCTGGATATAAATACATACAATCATATTTTCTCATATTGTTGTTAAAACTTGTAAGGGTGCATACCATATGCTATACATTTTTTAATTGGTATTTCTATAAAAATGAATAAATGCTAGTTTTAATAATCACTGCCGGATATAAGTGACACACAACTGTGGGGGTGCTTTTAGGCAATTTATAGTCCACCACAATTCGTGAAGTGGACCTTACACCACCCTTTAAACTGTAAAATGTAACTTTTATGTTTTGATTTTACTGAACCATATTTTATACTATAATTATCCGCTGTGCATGGGTAAATAACTTTATATATTAAAACGTAGGTCTTATAACAATCATTCCACCTATGATACATTTAGATCTCCGTAAAAATTTAAAGACAGAAAGGTGTCTAAAGAAATATTTATCGAAAGTTTTAACAGTAACTTAGGTATTTATCAAACATGCATTCTTCAGTAAAAGTCTATTGAAATTGTCTACTCTGAGGATAAAATCTATAGGTGTCACGGCTAAATGGTCACTTGTTACTTAATGCATAGTGATGAAAATCGTCTTTGACAATTTTTGACAACATGACTGTCACATGTTCCCAGAATTTGTGTTCTATAAAGGTATGACACAAAGTCGCTTTTTGTTTGACCATTTAGTTGAGATAAGTCTTTATAGATTTCAACCTTAATGTTATTTATAACTTAGTTAAGATACCGTCACTGACTTAGGATATGTAAAAGCTTTTTATGTACTATTTGGTAATGGAACAAAATGTTTTATGAAAATTATTATTATTATTGCTTAAATATAGTGTAAATTTTGTAAAACACCGTGTTTGAAATTATGTTATGTCTGCAAACTTATTAACATACTTAAATAATTTATTTGCTGTATAAACGGAGGTATAGAATGATTTTTTAAGTAAATTAAACACTATTCACTAAACACGGGTTTTTTTTTGTATGTAAAGGGTCATATTGTAAATTTTATGTTTTAATAAATTTTGCCTGTGGCTTCACTTGCGTATTCCTTGGCGACAGTACTTTTTGAATCCTATGAAGTAATCTCAAAAATAATTGTATTAATTTTGACAAGTCAATATTATAGAAGGGCAATATTGTTCACAATAAGAGTTAGGAATCATTACCAATCCAATTATTGTACAATGGGTTTTTTGACTGAATTTGATTAGATATCACAAGTAATTAAAATACATTTATTTATTATTACATTGTACAATTAACTATATTGTGCTAGTACAAATATCGTGCGATCTGAATGCTGTCGGTGGTGCTTCACCCGCGTCCCGCAGCCTGCACGTGCTGTGTGCATGGCGGGGTGTGACGACGTGGTTTGGAAGGCCCTGCAACGAGTTCAACTGCATTCAGATCATGCTAGGTTCTGTAGCAATGGACATAAAGCTGACCATGTGAAAAGTATAAGGTGCCTCAACGAATTTCTATTGCTTTCAACTTATGAGATCATTGTAAATGGCAACTTTATGTAAACTGTAGTCTCTGAAATTTAAATGACAAATTATTTTGAAAAAACTCCTTTAGCTGCTTTGGTTACAAAATTGGTTATGATATTCCTTCCTATTCTTCCTGCGCTTAGAGAATATTCAATGAAAACAGGTAAAAAGTAGATATATATACAAAAAAGGAATCAAATATAATATAAATATATACTCGTTTTATTGTAACATTAGAGAGTTTAACGTGTTAACACCAAGTGTTTAATGCGAATGCAATTAAAACAACGAAGCATACGAAGATGTAGAAAAGGCCCCCCCCCCGCCGCAGTACGGCGCCTCCCTCGTGAGTAGACAAGCACCCGGCTTATTACCCATGCAAAAATAATGATTTACGTAACTAACGAGAACTATACCACAAGAAAAAGAATCTTATTTAGAACTAGTCTTCGCCCGCGGCTCCTTTCCCGTAAAATAACAGGAGTGGTTAATTTCATGTTGTTGTTTTAAACAATGACATATTACATATAGACATGTTATCCGCTCTCAAAAATGGCAACGCAAATGCAAGGCAGTTGCCGGCTATTTGACTCAGTCTTGTGCAACCCAGTGTCACTGCTAAACATCAAACAAAACTTATTCCCTATTCTGTGTTTTTAATACCGTACAATGCCTTCTTGTGTGTTTAGACAGTGTACTAAGTACTCTGTTACTGATAAAGATAGAATAAACGTTTCTTTTCATGCGGATGTACTATTTTTTTATAACGATCTTATTTATATTTTATTTTGCTATTTAAAATGACGTTTTAAAATTGACATAGCTATTCGTTTCAACAAACTCGAAGAGCGAGATTTAATATGATTTTGTATGTGGGAGTAAAAGATAACGCTATAGAGTTTCGACAATTTACGAACCGTATTATTCTTTCCTTCTCCCACAAATAATATTACTCTATTGCTGCGTTCCGTTTGCCGATTACAGCGCTAAAAGTGCTCAAAACCGTTCCGATTCGTTTGAGCGCGCTAAAAGTGTTATTAGTGATATTGCAATCGGAACGGCAAATATCGCGCTAATATTCTGATTGTTCGTCGCTTAAGTCTAAAGTTACAATTTCATTAAGATCTTTGACCCTGAATGAAGCAGGAGCCATTTTTTCATATTATTACAAAAGAAAATTAGTAAGCAAGCTTTTAATCTTTGAGTTTGAATGAAAGAGTAAGTGCTTATAGAATTTATTTTGTATTTTTTCTAACTGTTCGTTATATATTTTATAGTATGGATTCCAACAAGTTGACGCATATTCCAAAATGGAGCGCACAAAGGAATTAAGTATATAGAAGTAACATCGTTGATGTATTTTTGAAGTCTTTTCCCACTCTTAGAATGAAACCCAACATTCTATAAGCCTTATTAAGTGTTTCTCTTATATGCACGTCAAATATTAACTTTGCCCCAAGGAAAATGCCAAGATCTTTTATGGAAGAAACATTTTCTAAGTGATGTCCTTCGATACTATATTTAAAGTTGATGATTCCTGCGAGTAAAAGCTATAATAAGAAACAAACGATTTATTTTACAGTAAGCTGACAAACTATCTAGATCAAATTCAAATTCAAATATTTATTTCTTAACATTGACAATTACTTGTTCTTATTGACGTCAAATAAAACATGATTCTACCACCAGTTCGAAAAAAAACCTTCGTGAAGAAAAACTGGCAAGAAACTTCACGGGTATATTTTTTTTTTCAAAATAAATTTACAGAGTCTCTTTATGTCTATACAAAATTATTCTTTTCTGCATCTGTTAGCTCGGCAAGTCTCCCTCCCCCCAAGTATCCAAACGACGAACACCCTCAAACGGCACCCGTTCACGAGTTAACGCGGGATCCAGCCATCGCCCTCCTCAACCATATTAGAGGGAAGTGATCATTCTGTAACTGTACGCAGTCATCAATAGTTTTGATAACTTTATAGATCTTTGCGTCATCTGCGTATAGTACGAAATTAGAATGTGTGAAAACGGCTGCTACATCATTAACGAATACATTAAAAAGCAGAGGTCCCAGATGCGAGCTCTGAGGAACACCGGATGGAACAGGTATAAAAGATGAGCAGAATCCCCTTACTGGCACACCTTGAGATCGATTGTTGAGATATGATTTAAGCCAACGAAGAAGATCGCCGTGTATACCAAAGTGATTTAGTTTTTTACAAAGTATTTTATGGTCAATTTTATCCAAAGCTTTAGAAAAATCTGTGTACACGACATCTACCTGATGACCAACTCCAAAAACTCACATAAATTCGTCTCCGTACATTATTATTTATGAAACCGTGCTGTTGATATGGGGCCTTACTGCTGGATATATATGGTCATAAATAACGCGTTCGAACATTTTAGGTATAGTCCTCAGTTTTGAGATAGGCCTATAGTTCTTTATATTGTATTTATCGCTCCCCTTTGCCAATAGGAACTACAAAACTCTGTTTCCATTTAGATGGCATTATACCGGACCTGAGAGAACTATTAAAAATAATATGCAGTGGGTAGCATAGATGCTTATAGCATTGTCTTAAAAAATATAGAGGTATACCGTTTGGACCTAAACCCTTAAAAACGTCTAGAGATTTTAAGTACTTTTTGACCAGGTCGCATGATATAGACAACGATGAAATATCTACCTGGTCATATAGATTTGATCTATCAGTTAAAGGAACTTTCGGAGGTTCGATGTCAGATTGTAAAAATACAGATTGAAAGTGATTGTTAAATAGATTGCAAATTACATCTCCGTCCGAAGAATGAATATTACCAAGAAATATGTGGTTTGGAATATCATCGTTCTTTTTCTTTGATTTAATAAAAGACCAAAATTGTTTACTGCATTTTAAAATATTTTTTTCTGATTTGGCAATAAATGTTTCATAACAGAATACTTCCATTCTTTTTTGTCTAGCCCGCAAACCTGAAGAAACTTGATAATCAGAGAGACGTTTGTAGTTTTTCTATTTTCTGTGATACTTTAGTTTTTCTTTAACTACCTTAATTAATGATGATGAGTACCACGAAGGAAACTTATTGGCACATCGAGTCGTTATGGTTGGAACATGTTCAGAAATTACTCTCTCTAAAATATCATAGAATCTATCCACAGCTACGTGGATATCAAGACCTTGTAATTTCCCATCCCAATCTAACTCAGAGAGCGCTATTTCAACCTTGTCGTAATCGCACTGCCGGAACAAGCGAATTAATTGAGGTGGTGATCGGAGTGATATTAAGTTTATATCTTTAACCTCTAACAATAATGAAGGATGATGATCATCCTCACAGACCAAAGGCGATGGCGAGCGTTTGACTTCACATTGGCGGTTGCAAATTACTAAGTCCAGCAGTCTTTCATTATTATTTCTTATCAAATTGAATTGTTGTAGATTATTAAACAATAGAAACTTCGATAAAGCAGAAACTAGCAAATCGGAACGGCTTTCAATTATTTTGATCAGCTTTTCGCTGTTGTCACATGTCCAAATAGCGTTACTCAAATTAAAATCACCGGTGATTATAAGGTCATCCTCAGGATAACTCAAAACAATTTCTGAGACATCATCAAAAAAACCAGTTTCGGACTCAAACTGCGTTGCCCCATGTGGAAAGTAACAGCAATAAACATGCATTTTTTTTCTGTACCATTTTTATCGTAACTTATCCTTACAGAAGCAATATCAGCTGAACGTTTTTTATTAGATGGGCATATCATTACATTTGAGACAACTATTCTTACAACTATTAATACCCCGCCACCCATTTTATCGGTTCTTGTCGAGTAATCACAGTCACATCTATATACCATAAAACGTTCATTATTTACACAGTATTTACATATGCCTAGCCTTAAATAATTCTGCAAATAAAAACCCGCAATAAAAATCATTATACTTAACAATAAGTATAAAACAATAATATTAGGTCTTTACCTATGAAATTGCCGTTTTTCACGAAATAAATGAAGCGTAATTTTTTTATATATTTTTTATTTCTATTAATCAAAATAATCACCCATGCAATCAATGCATCTTTGCCAACGCATTGGTAGCTTATTGATGCCTTTCTTGAAGAAATCAGCTGGACGGGAGGCAACTAATTCTTCAAAGGCATTTTGTACTGCCTCTCGGGTATTGAATTTTTTTCCCGCCAAGAAGTTATCCAAATTCTGGAAAAAGTAGAAGTCTGTAGACGCAAGGTCTGGTGAGTACGGCGGATGACGGAGAACTTCCAACCCCAACTCTTGTAGCTTGGAGACCGTCTGCTGTGCAGTATGAGGTCGCGCGTTGTCGTGCAGAAGCAGTGGAGCCGAACGATTGACCAAAGCTGGTTGGAGACGTGCGAGCTTCTCCATTATTGTGTTCAGTTCTTCACAGTACACATACGCAGTAATGCTTGTCCCGTTTGGCAAGAAGCTGTGATGAATTACACCCGGGTTAGACCACCAAACAGTGACCATCACTTTTCTAGGGGTAAGTTTTCGTTTAGGGCATTGTTTGGGTGCTGAACCAGGGTCCAACCAACTTGCTGAGCGCTTACGATTGTCAAACAGGATCCATTTCTCGTCACAAGTAACAATGCGGTTCAGAATTCCTTCATTTGTATGCCTGCTGAGCAGTGCAAACGTCTCCACGCGTACTTCGCGCTGGCGGTCATTGAGTTCGTGGGGTACCCATTTCTCAAGCTTTTTTACCTTGCCAATTTGACGCAAATGGACCAATATTGTTTTGATGCTAACGTCGAAAGCTGCTGCTAATTCAGCCGTGGATTGAGTTTCATCAGCTTCCACAATTGCCTTTAATTCGTCATTGTCGACCAAAGTTTTCGGACGACCACGGGGTTCATTTTTCAGGTCAAAATTTCCAGAACGGAAGCGGGTAAACCAATAACGGGTGGTGCGTTCGATTGTAGTGTTCGCTCCGTAAACGTCGTTGATGTTGCGTGCCGCTTGTGCCGCTTTGCTGCCACGACGGTACTCATACTCCATAATTACTCGAATTTTTAACTTATCCATGATGACGAAAAATGTTCGAATGCATTGAAAACAAAACACTAACTATTAAACAAATGACGATTTTAGAAAAAGAATTCCATGTTTGTCAAATAAAATTAATTTGAAATTAGAATTATCAGTCAAAAGAAAAATATTTTCATTTGAAATGGCCAGTACGGCAAAACGGCAGTTTCATAGGTAAAGACCTATTATATAAGTAGTACCTACTTTATCTTTTTTAAATCACTCATGCTGCCAACATGGATAACAGGACTGGTATCATCTTTACGCACCATTATGGTACAGTTTCGAACCCAAACATATTCATAAAGTTTTTCCTTTGTAAGTTTCTTAGTTTCTTGTAATACCATTTTATTATATTTAGTTAAATGATCATTAAAATAAATTCGAGACAAGTCACGCGAGAAACCAATATTTGCAGCTCTAAATTCTTTATCACTACGCATTTTAGCGAAAAAGTCATCTTTTTTATACCTAGAGATAAATCGGACAATAACAGGCTTCCGCTTTGTAGAGGCTCTATCCACTTATGCAATCCGAGTTACAAAATCTATGTCCACTGCTGGGTTTATCTCTGAACCGGCATATTTTGCGATTCCTTTCGTCTCTGGTAGTCCAATAATTTCCACATTAGATCTTCTCGCCCATTGGTCTCTCGTTTCTAATTCTTGTTGAAAACGACCTAGTTTACAGTTAATGTTTTCGAAATTGCTCACTATGTCCGGAATCACCTTCATTTGGTTAGACATTTCATCAACCCTGTGAGATATGACATCTTATCGGTCACTCATAAATGTAAGGCTTTCTTTTAAGGCTGACACTTCGTTCTTCAGTTCAAGAATGCTGTCCTTGAAGCCGGCAAGGGCATCCTGCACCGCGCCCTTTACTATCAACTCGACTTGGTGCAATGGTACCACTTGCATCCCGGAACCAAGTTCGCACTCCTTAGATGTAGGCTGGGCTGGTTTACTTAAAGATTTTAAGGCTATATCTCTTGACATTTTTGATAAGGAACGCACTGGTGTATAATCTTTATTGTCCCGAGGAGTTATTCTCACACAGTTAGGACAAACCCAGGTAGATCTAAACTCTGAATCCGGCACCCAGTCCCTCTTTTACGAAAGTACACAGGCAGTGTGTTGATTAGTTTTACATGATGTACAAACCAAATAAGATCTTTTACTGTCCCGGACACTAACTGGCTTATGACAACAAACATACTCCATATCGTTAAAATTATCTACACGAATTTAATATGATACAGAAAATAAAACAAAAAATTTGCAAAAATCTAATACAAAGGTAATTAAATATGCTAAAAGAATTTACCCTAAAAGTATTTGTAATCCTTAAGATGGCAGTTTCTTAAGTTTATTATTGATTGTATAAAAAGACCAATTATATTCCTTTATATCAATACTAACATAAAACACAAATTACATAATAATAAAATGATAGTTTAAAAAAAAATATAATAAAGAAATAAAAAGCAAATAACTCAAATGTTCATATAGAAAATTGATATTGATTGATTGCGTAGGTATTGGAATTCTACCTGCCATAGGCTGCTTGAAAGGTAGGAATATTAAAGAAGCAATCAGCTTTTGTAAAAGAATCAAGTCTAAACAGTTTTCATTTGGATCAATAGAGATACTCAAAGGTATTCATAATATTTGAAAGTGTACTTAATATTATACTATTTTAAAGCGCATGTTTCGATGGTCGCTTACTATACGACTATAGTTACGTATTAGTATTGCCAGAGACTAGTAAATACTATAGACTGACCATCTCCATACAAAAATTCGTGACTCGGAAAAAGCTCAAAATCCAAGCTATTACTAGATGTCGCTCTCAAATAGCTTGGACCAACCTTGTCGTCTTGAATTTTTATATGAATTATTGACAAGAAACGTAATGCAAATGCTAGATGGCGTTGTCAAATAACCTGAAACCTTAGCAAGTAGGATTTATTCCTTTCCTGAAATTGGAAAATGTCATCGTTTTATATCATTGATTTTGATAATTTTACTCAATAAGAATAGGTAGATAGTAATTTATTCTTACTTTATAGATGATAAAATAACAACTACAAAAGTCCATAAACATACTGGTATAAGTTTATTTTGTTCAGAGATGCCTGGGCACTACCATCCTCTTTATTTTAATTGCCATAATAACCTATTTTTAAAAGCTTTTATTATCACAGTTGTGATAAACACACATGTTATACGATATATGTAGCAGCCAAAACGTAAACTTAATCAAGATCCATACAATTTGCACGAGTCACAGTAGGCGAGCAGAAATATTGTGAATTCAAAGAAATGCAGGGAAAAGTTCCAAAACAAACACACACCCATAGCAACAACAATAAACGGCAAAGAATTCAAATTGTCAAACAAATAAAATGTTGTGATAAAAAGAACAAAAAAAGTTGATGGATAAAGAACATTTTTTTAAATAATAATCCAGGGAGAAAAAATTTTTTTCACTACTGCAAAATAGATATGAGTTATATGCATTATAAATAAAAATTATGCACTTATTAAGACATAATTTTTATCGATATCAAGAAATAAAGTAAAATACTATATACCTGTTAATTAAATGCACTGAAATTCATTTTATTATGTTAAGGCAGATAAGAACAAACTGTGGAGATGAATGCTATATTTTTGTGGGAAAAATTATATACTGGCAATACAGTAACCCAGTAACACTACAAATAATATCCGGGGTGGTGTAAAGTTTTCTGTTACTGAATTATAAGAGCGGCAACATAGCATCAAATAATATAATGCACTAGCTGGCAACGTCTGTTGTCGCCTGATACCTACGGATAGTACTTGCAATGAAATATCAAATGATTTTGTAAACAGCGCCATCTTAAGTTTTTTTACGTATTATTTTTACTAAATTTAAATGACTTGTAAATCTAATACAACTAAAGCCATCTCTCTATCTTAAAAACAACTTTTTTTCAAGTCACAAAATTTTGTTAGACATGGTTAGTCTATAGTTATTTACTAGTCTCTGGTATTGCTTATCTCTTTTTAATGTCTTTTACAGATGTTTTATTTCATGAGCGTGGGTGCGCCATACTTGTAGTTGTAATGCGCACATACACGCACTTATGTGTGCGTAATTATAAGTAACGTTAGCAAGTTCATCGCCACTAACTAAAAAATAAAGTTATTATATTTTTGCTAGTTATAGAAAAATAGGTGCAATAAACTACAAATGTAAATTTAAGAAATAATTTTATTTTACACCATTGATTTTACACTGAATATGTTTTTTTTAAAGACAACATTATTTATTGAAAAATAAACACAGCTCTATAAGTAACATTTGGGTCAAAATTTGGTTTTTAATTTATAATTTTAACTAGACTCTTCCGAGTCATTTACGTCATTAATTCAAAATCAGTGTCAAAATATTTCATATAATCAGTTTCTTTTTTTATTACGCTATTGCAAGTATTACACCATGTTTCATTTGTTATTTTTGTAATACCCTCTTAAATAAGATGATCTATTGGTCATATTTTGCTCAGCATTTCTTAGAGCAATGTAGTTTTTAAGGACCCCCCCAGATGTTCTTGGCATTAAGCTCAGATGGTAAGGGGCAGGCGTAATACTAATACACTTTACTTTTTATGAACTCGTCGATTTTGTAGGTGATGAAATCACTTACCTATGTTTTTTTATTACATCATCTCAACTTTGCGCAAATTTGAATCAAAATGTATAACCCTTAGAGCCTTGCATCTCATTTCATCTCTTGAGCCATTCTTGCATCTCAGATTTTTTTGAGACTGTAGTCGGCAATTTCTCTGAACGTGTGTTGTACGATGCGTTATCTTGCACTATAACGGATTGATCTGGCAAAGGAAGCAAGTTTTCATTCAGCTATTTCACGTAGTTTTCAAAACTCATGTTTGAGTGGTAGTCTCCAACTGTGGAAGTAGCTTTGTAAATTAACTCAGCGTCTTTAGTAATTCCGGTATCGGTTCAAGCGTGTACTAAAATAAACCTGTACTGTAAGTTTTTTTAAATTGTGATGGTTCACAATTTCACAAGTTCACAGTTGCACTCAGACCTTTCTCTAAAGCAGACGCATACACAAATTTAATCTCAAATCTAAAGATACCGTGCAAGCTAATATATTCCTTAAAGCTTATTCAGTTCATTGGTGATAAGTGCTCTTTTCGCGTATTGTATAAGCTTAAACGTGCCGTGTGAGATACCATTCGAAGAACCCCTGCCCCACCTGCGAGAACGAGAGGAACCATCTGCGTCTCTGTTACTTTCACCAGTAACACAACTTTCTCCCTCCCGCGCACCGGACGAAAGCACCCCAGCCGTCAAAATGACCGTTTGCGCAGCTTGCGAACGTACCCTGCTTTCTAAGGAAAAAATTATTTGCAACAACTCAGTATGCTCTAAGCCATACCATTATTTATGTGTTGGCCTAGCTTCTAGCAGCTTCAAAAGACAAGTAAGTTGGGTCTGTCCCGCATGTGCCTCTAAATTACCGAAAGGTGACAATAGTAATACACCAGTTAAACACCACGATCAAATAAGTCACAGTTCTCATCTTGAGGTTGATGATCGCACAAACGTAACTTTAAGGCGAACTAAGTCACCAGCCAACGATTTATCGCAGTCATGCTCACCATCTACTGTAGAATCACACATAGCGGAACTTCCAACACTCGTACGCAAAGCTTTAGCAATCGAACTCAAGCCATTAAAGGAACAAATAAGCAACTTAGATTCATCTATCAGGTTTATAAGCGCGCAGTACGACGATATGTTAAAGCGATTTGAAAAAAGCTCTGCGGAAATAAAGACCCTGCGTGAAGAAAACAATACTCTTCGCCGTGAAGTAGCTGCCTTCGAGACTCGCATCAATAGCATTGAGACTGCCATGGCGCGCCAACAGCAGTGGTCTCGACTTCAGAACGTCGAAATCGTCGGTGTCCCGGAGTCTAATGCAGAAAGCACCGTGGACATTGTAGTCAAGGTCGCTGAACATCTCGGCCTAACCCTGTCAGGTGAAGAGGTCGAGTTCGCACATAGGGTGCAGCCGCGTCGAGCCTCCGCCGCTACTAAGAACGCTCGAGATATAGTGGTCCGTTTCAAGAACCGCTCCACCAAGGACGCCGTAATTGCAGCCGCCAGGAAAAAGCGCGGTTTAGTTGCTAAAGATCTATGCTTAGGTGGTGATCGCAACGTTAATAAGATTTATATTAATGAACACCTAACTCCTTCAAACAAAAAACTTCTAAAAGATTGTAAAATGAAAGCGCATGATTTAAATTATAAATTTGTATGGACTAGAAATTGTACAATTTACGCCAGAAAAAGCGAAACGTCACCACCTATTCATATTTTAACAACCAGCGATTTAAAAAAGATAATTTAAAAGTAACGTTCGGTTTCTCACTATATCTAATAATTTTTTTTATGTCATCGATAATAATTAACACTTTTATAAGTCACTTCTTTCAAATACTCATGTCAAGTTATAATACAAACACTGTCATACATAAGCACCTCATATTAACACTCAACAAAACACATAATTCTTACAATCACAAGCCATACGACTATTACTTGGTATCTCGTTCATTATTCTTTGTCCGAATTGTTTATTGACAATTGCGTTCATTCAATTATTGAAACTGCTTAACACCCTGACGTACAATTATTATTATTTAAACCCATGTTACGCTGTTATCTCACCGGTACTGTTTATACTATACATACAATCAATTCACTCAGACAAATTTCATTCATTTACTTATATTTTTATTATTACGTTACGTAAATATATTTATATGACGAGCTATCCAGTTACGCTTAAACACCTCTTATTTCTCAATGGCAGTAAACGGTAACAAATTACATTTATTTTACCAGAATGTACGCGGACTAAGAACAAAAACTAATACTTTCTACAATAACATACTTTCACAAGATTTTAACATTGCACTATTTACTGAGACATGGCTGTGTGATAGTATTTTGGACACTGAGATCTGCGATAAAGATACGATGTGTTCAGGCGAGACCGCGGTGGCGGCGGGCAGGGTGGCGGCGTTATGGCGCTCTGTGACATACGATTGCATGCGCGTGCGCGTCCGGAGTGGCAGCGCGCCGGCCTGGAGTGCGTGTGTGTGGGTGACTGTCCCCGGCCACAGCCTCGCCGCCCGCGCCCGCACCCCCTCCCAACCGGATTTACACGTAGGTCTTGTTTACATCCCGCCGAATCGATACATGGTGGACCGAATATTTTCATTTATTAGTTTGTTTAATGAAATTTTTGACGCATGCCCAGATGATAACTTTATAGTCGCGGGAGATTTTAACTTGTCTTGTATTGACTGGAGCTCGCGGGACCCGATATGCTTACATCAAGGTTCTATGGAGCTTCAAAATGTTGCCGCGGAGTTATTGAATAATTTATATTATTATGGCTTAAAACAGTCTAACTCAGTTTTAAACTCTTATGACAATACATTGGATTTATTGTTTTCTAACTTTGAAATAAAGATTTGGCGTTCTGAGAGCCCGCTTGTGCCTGAGGATAATCATCATCCTTCAATCGAATGTTATGTGTCCGAAATTCTAGTTCCATCTATGAAACTGAAATCGCGTAAACAATATATGTTTAGGAAGGCTAATTTTGACGCTATCAATTTAGAACTAATTAATTATGACTGGCTTACCCTATTCCGAAATTCTGACATCGAAACATGTATAATTATTTTTTACAATATTCTTCATGGTTTAATAGACAAATACGTTCCTCAAGCTCTAGTGTCTGGCACTCACAGGTATCCAGTGTGGTATAGCCAGGCTCTTATCCGTGTGACTAAGGAGAAAGCTAAATATCATAAATTATGGAAACGTTATAATAATCCGAATGATTATAATTCGTTTTCAACTTTAAGAACACGTCAAAAGCGTCTGCAAAATGAATGCTGTAAAAACTATATCAATTGGTCACAACAAATAATAAAAACATCCGCTAAATTCTTCTGGAAATACGTAAATAAAAAAAAAAAGGTATCTCGACTTATCCAGGATGCATGGACTATGGGGGTACCAGTGTAAGTGGTGGTTCACATATTTGCTCAGCGTTTAATGATTTCTTTTAAAAAAAATTTAGCTTGCCTCTTGACACATATGATGACTCACATATATTGCCAAGTTTTCTTCAAACTGATAGTCTGGGAACTCTTAATATTAATACAGAATATTGTGATAAATTATTAAGAGGATTGAATACCTCTAAGGGCCCTGTTAGTGATGGTTTGCCGCCTATTCTGTTCGTGAATTGTTCTAAAGCCCTGTCTTACCCCGTTACTTACATTTTTAATCGATAGATGTTTCGCAGAAGGCTATTTTCCAACACCTTGGAAAATAGCGCATGT
Organism: Marasmarcha lunaedactyla; assembly: GCA_923062675.1. Lineage (NCBI taxonomy): Eukaryota > Metazoa > Arthropoda > Insecta > Lepidoptera > Pterophoridae > Marasmarcha > Marasmarcha lunaedactyla. Next base: position 2,141,995 of record OV281367.1, on the reverse strand, counting down.
TACGCCAGTGCACAAAAAAGGGCCTAAAACGTCGATTGAAAATTATCGTCCTATCTCAAAACTTAATATTCTAAGTAAAGTTGCTGAAAGAATTGTATATGATCATATTTACCCCCTTGTCTATAAAATGATCCCTACTCAACAGCATGGCTTCATGAGAAACCGCTCCACTAGCTCAAACCTTGCCGTGTTTACCAGTAGAGTCCTACACGATATGGAGGGGGGAGGACAAGTTGACGTGATCTACACAGACTTCGAAAAAGCTTTTGATCGTGTGGATCACGTTATACTGCTGCGGAAACTTCAAGAGGTAGGAATATGCGGTAACCTATTAAGATGGCTGGAATCTTAACTGCGTAATCAAAGTCAGGCTGTTGAGGTGGGTGGCTTTCGATCAGACTATATATATCTGTGTCCTCAGGCGTGCCTCAGGGCTCAATCTTGGGGCCATTATTATACTCTATTTATCTCAATGACATTAGGCAATCCATTCAACACTCTAATTTTATATTGTATGCTGACGACACAAAAATATTTTTAAGTATTTAAAACGCCCGTGACAGCCTCAAGCTACAGGATGACTGAAACCGTTTATCTATTTATTATTTAAAAAATCGTATTAATATTAATATTGACAAGTGCTTACACATCACGTTCACTCGGAAGAGGAACCCTTTTTTAACCAAATACTCTTTAATGACTCAGTTCGTGACCTGGGCGTGCTCCTTGACTCGAAGCTTAGTTACAATGAACATGTTTCTAACATCGTTACAAAATCGTACAAAAATCTGGGCTTTGTATTAAGGACAGCTGCACCATTTTCAGATTTAACGTGTTTAAAAGTTCTGTATTACTCGTATGTTCTTAGCATGCTGGAATATTGTAGTGTTATATGGAATGCCCAGTATGTTGTCTACAAACATGCCATCGAATCTATCCAAAAAAAATTCTTAAAACTTCTAAACTATAGACAACAACTGTCTCACATGCCTTATCCTGAAGCCTGTAAACATAACCAAATGTTGGACTTGGAAAGTCGCCGTAGCTTACTTGACATGCTTTTCTTATATAATATATGTAATGGTTCTATGGATTGTATTGACTTGACACAACTTACCCTTAATCTACACACTCCCTCCACCAGAACAAGGCACACTCAACTATTCAACACACAACTCGCAAAAACAAACTACAACCAAAACTCACTCATTATCAGAATGCACAATACTTACAATAAGCAGTTCTCACATGTCTCGGATATATTTAATGATAGCCAACCTAAGTTCAGGTACGAGATACTAAAAAATATTTACGAGATACTAAGTTCCCTCCCTACTGGCAAGTGACAAACAGTCATAGACACACACACACACACACACACACACATACACACACACACAAACACACACACACTCACGCACATACACACAAATACATACCACACAAACTTTACACTAAACACCCTCATTGTGTTAATTATTATAAATAATTTTTTTTTGTTGTACTTAAACCTGCTAAATGCAAGGTTTCTTATCGTTCAATTAATTTCTTTTTAAATTCTTCTTTTTATAAAGTAATTGTCTTTTTTTGCCTTTGCTGATGCCTTTTTTTTTTGGTATATTGCTATTTATTTTTTGTGTAAGTCTGATTAAGGTTAATATAACAATTGTAAGTCCATAAATGGCCGTCAGTATTTTCACAATTGTTATTCTACTTATGTCTAAGGGCTGTGGATTTTGTAATAAATAAATAAATAAAAATAAATAAATAAATAAAATCTTTTTGGGTCCATCTATTACTTCTAACAAGTGTTGTCAAAATGTAACTTTCGTCAATGTAGACAATAGGTCGACCTACTTTTACTCGCGAATTATATGAGGGCGAAAAAAATATATTTTATTTTAATAGGTCTTTATTCAACGATTGAACATACAAGACTGTCTTAAAAAAACTAATTTAAATCTAAGCTTAAATTCTACGTAATAAACAAGTGCAGGTGTCCTTTCTGCAATTCAGCGTCTTATGTAGATAATGTTATTACCCTAGGCTGCGTGGGTGGCGGAACTGGCGACATAACTCCTCCCCCATTAGATTCGAAATCGTCGACAGAGTGGGGATTTCGATTTTCACATAAATGGATGAATTTAAACTTATACAGAAAATAACAAGTTAATGACAATATTAAAATTACATATAAAACTATTGTCCCAACACTAACACTTTTTGCATTTACCACCTTTTCACTATATGCACTATTTTCTCCTTCACTGTTTTTTCTTAAGACGTATGATAGAGCGTGGAGTTTCGCGGTATCGATGTCGTCGTAGTAAGCGGGCGTTCTCTTCGCAGGACTCAGATGTGGAAGCTCTGGTAGTTTGAGTGTCGGCAAGGCATGATACACAAGGGTATGTTTCTCATTCGGGGTTTTCCTTTTGTGCAGTGTTTTTCCTTCAATTTTAACTTGGCAGTTATCATTCAGAGTAATGATGTATGTTCCCCAAACGTTATAACGCATAATTTCATTTTCACAATTATTGGTTATGAATGTTTTCTTCTTGGTGTATAACACCCAACGATTTGGTTGAATTGGTTCCAATCGGACTTCCTTCACAACCACTGGTAAAGGTTTACAGGCGGATGTGTCATCAGCGAACTTCATCAATGCGGAAACACAGTCATCAGTGAGTAATGACGCTGCAGCATCTTCCGCGCAAAGAAACAGTGAGTTTTCAATTTCAGGACAAGGCTGCGAGAGCGAGATAGTGTTCAACCCCTTCACTAATAGGATGGGATATTTAGGAAGAATTAGGAAAGTTTCATTTGAAGGGTATAACATAGGAAGAGGATGTATTTTGTAGTAAGTATAACTATCATTAGCAACGACCGGAATTTCCAAAATAAATACTATCTGATTTTGCTTAACATACGCCTTTATCTTAATACACCTTTCTATATTTATAATGTTATCCCATGATATGGGATACGGAAGTTTAACAGTATTTTCTAATAATTTTAGTTCATTAAATAATTCGGAACTGTTAATGATTGATTGATGCAAGGTGTTTAGCTTAGCAAAAGCTAAAGCCGTTTCAATTTCATCTAAGGTTATATACAACGTTTGAAAGTTATGTAAAAATAAATTTAATAATACTATTACGCGTTGCTCGATAAGATCCAGTGAAGTTTTATTAGCAACAAAAACTAATTCATTTAATTTTTCCGTTATACGGATGAAATTATAACGAGTTGAGTTTGCAAAATGCTCCACTGTACCCACCATTTCGGTTATTAGGGTCATTTTTCTTTCAAATGAGTTTTGTCGAATTTTCAAATCATGAATAAGGTGGTCATACTTTACGGCATCAGTATTATCAAGATTTCCGGTTATTAATTTTATTATAGAGCCAATGGGGTTTATGAGTCCTCTTCTATTTCTATTGATAGGGACTAACTGACTGTATTTATCGAATGTTAGATTTCTTATAAAGTTAACCTGATTGATTACATTGCTTAATTCAAGCCCTAAATTGTTAGTGTCAAAACAGTTTTTAACATAACTAAAAACTTCATTAAACCTATTCAAATTACATTCTATATCTTCGTATACTAACTTTAAATCTAAAACCTTAAAAATTAACCACTTGTCGATTTCTATTAAAGCACGACCTTCCCTAACGGGCATAATTCCTGGGTTCCTTTCAATCTTCTCTAGTTGAAGGCCCTGGTTTTGGGTCACTTGTATGAGAAGCAGGAACACGCACCTGTGGAGGACGTTTTATATCTTTAATAGGTACTTTAGTTTGGCGCTCACGAACCTTGACAGGAACGGTATGTCTTACTATGTCGCCTACTATCGAAGCTTTAACAAATCTTGGTTTGTCTTTGCTTCTTCTAGTGTTAACGCCTTTAATAAATATTTTGTCACCCTTTTTCAAATCAAATTGTGTTTCACCTCCACGTTTTTCTAAAATATGCTCTTTTGAGTTTATAATTTTGTCTGTTATATATTTATAAAGATATTTAGTACGCTTAACGTGTTCCTTAATTAAATTTTGTGTGTAATTTTTGGAGAAGTCTACGCTAAAAGAGCTTCTGCATTCAGTGTGGCCAAATACAACTTCAAATGGTGTTAAACCTGTGGTGGAGTGAATAGTTTGATTGTAGGACATGATGGCGTAAGTCATGATTGAGCTAGCATCGGTTAACTTATGTTCGTATTTAGCTAGTCTATAGATCTCTAATATAGTTGAATGAAATCTTTCTATTAAACCTGTGGAATTCGGATTATGTGGAGTTGTTAAATGTAAATTAATTTTATAAAAATCTAACATCTCTTTCATGAGGCCATTATTAAATTCAGAACCGGGATCTGAACTAATTATATCAGGTGTACCATAAAAAGAAAAGTATTTTATTAAAGCTCTGATAACCTCTGGTGTGCTTCGATTAGGAATTTCTATAGCTTGTCCCAATTTGCTAAACGCATCGATTATAGTTAAGAAGTATTTACCCTCAATAGAGAATAAATCGATAAAGAGTTCTTGAAAAGGTTTAGTCTGAGTTTGCGTTAGTTGTAAGGCTGGTTTGTACGGTTTACGGTCGTATTTTAACATTTTACAAGCTTCACAAGAGTTTAAGATACTTGATACGGTTTGTTCCATATTATGCCAAAAGTAGTGCCTTCTAATGTGTATTAATGTTTCTTTTATCCCGCGGTGACAAGTTTTGCCGTGATGATATTTTAAAACTATTTCTCTTTGCTCATTTTCATCTTCTACAAAAATTACACGTTCTGTACACTCAAATAATTTTACTGTATTTTTTTTAAATAAGGCTAACACAGCTTCATTAAATTCCTTTTTATGTATTTCGTTTTCAAAGTATAAAAAATATTTAATTTTAGGTCGTATGTATTCTTTCAGGAACTGTTTTACAAGGTCGATTCTATTTAAAGGCATATGGACTTCAAGGACTTTTTGTTTGTTGCGAGATACATCTTTGACTGCGGTTTGATCTCTATTCCATGTGAAAATTAATATTTGATTGGGTTTAGTGTCTACAGCTTCATGTAATATAGGTACACCGTCTGTGTCGATATCATGGGCGGAATGAGCTGTTTCAGTACTACTCCGGATATCGTTATTTTCTGAAACGGTAATTGTAGAGTCAGAAAGTGAGGGTAAAGAATATGGAGATTGTCGGCCAGGTAAGGACTTAACACTAATAGTTTTTTCAGATTCTGATGAAATGCTAATTGCGTCGGCTTTAGAATGATTGGTTTTATCGGAATTACGGCCTAATCGAACGATTTCATTAGTAATTTCATCCATATAATTCTGCAAATCCTTTTCCTTATCATCAATATTAACCATCATAGAACTATTGTCACCTTTGTCTATTGCATTTACTTTAATTCGTGATAAAGCGTCAGCGTTACTATTTTGCTTTCCATTTTTATAGACTATGTCATAATTAAATTCTTCTAGACGCAGTTTCCATCGTATCAGTTTGCTATTTGGTTCCTTTAACGATCCTAACCAAGCTAAGGGCCTGTGGTCAGTGTAAATAGTGAATTTATTGCCGTATAAGTATGGCCTAAAATGTTTGACGGCCCATACTATTGCTAATAATTCCTTCTCTATGGTACTGTATCGGGTTTCTGCATCATTAAGTGTTCTGCTCGCGTAAGCTATCGGTTTGTCTGATCCAATTGGGCCTTGGGATAATACGGCACCAATTGCGAAGTTCGAAGCGTCAGTCGTTAGAACAAAGGGTTTGGTGAAATCAGGGAATTGAAGTAATGGGGCGTTTGTCAAAAGTTCTTTACATGTTTCAAATGATTTTATATATGTTTCATCAATAATGATTTTATTTCTTTTCTTGAGACAATTAGTTAAGGGTTGGGTAATTTTTGAAAAATCTTTTATAAATTTCCTATAATATCCAACCAAACCTAGGAAACTTTTTATTTCAGTGGGGGTTCGTGGTAATGGGAATTTGAGAACGGCTTCAATCTTATCATTATTAGGCTTAAGTCCATCCTTAGTAATTACATGTCCGAGGTATAAGACCTCTCTCCTCATAAATTCACATTTATCTAAGGTAACCTTTAAATTTGTATCGCGCAATCTTTGGAAAACCCTTCTTAACTTATCTATGTGCTCTTGTAAACTAGAAGAATAGATAATTATGTCATCTAAAAATACCAGACAATGAATACCCTGAAGACCTCGCAAGATGTTATCCATCGCACGTTGAAACGTTGCGGGTGCTGTTTTAAGCCCAAAAGGCATTCGAGTGAATTCGAAGTGTCCTGACTGAGTTGTAAAAGCTGTCTTGTGCCTATCTTCTTTTCTAACCTCTATTTGGTGGTACCCACTAGCTAAATCTATTGTACTAAAGTAAACTGACTTGCCTAGTTTATCGAAAAGATCGGTGATGTTTGGAAGGGGGTATTTGTCGTCAACTGTAATTTCATTAAGACGTCTGTAATCTATCACTAATCTATATTTCTTTTCTCCATTAGCATCAGATTTTTTTGGAACCAGGTGTACTGGAGCTGACCATGGTGAGTGTGAGTCGGTAATGACATTGTCTTTTAGCATTTTGTCTATTTGTTTTTGGATTTCTTCGTTTTGTGCTGGTGGATGCCTATAAGGTCTCACGTAAATAGGATCTTCATGTTTAGTTCTTATGCAATGTTTGACTTGACCGGTATGTGTTAACGGGAATTTATCACAATAAAATATGTCTCTGAATTCGTAACATAATTTTGAAATATGTCTCTTTTCTTCTTCGTTTAAATGCTCTAATCTAAGTTTATTCAAGTTCTCTTTTAGCACGTTATCTACTTCAATATTATTTAAATCGTTGAGATAATTTAGTTCACAAATTTCACAATCTAGTTTTGAAACACCAATATTCTTGTTAAAAGTCAGTTTTATTTTTTCATCAGACGTATTTTGAATAACTGTGTACGCAAAATTGTTGTAACAACTAATAAGAGCTGATGGCATTCGCACACCATTACCAAAATCTTTAAATTCTATAATTGCCTCACCTTTATTTAAATTAGTAGGGATTTTGATGCGAGTCTCTGACCTAGGATCTAGATTAATTTCATAAGGTGGACTGTACAGGATAGGAATAGATGTATTACGAGTTTCTAAAATTTGTTTCTTCATATTAATTGTTGCGTCTAATTGTTTTAATAAATCGGCTCCAATTAAACCATCGTATCGCTTATCTACATTGTACACGTAAAACTTATGTTTTTGAGTACTTTTAAAAGATTTTAGAAGTGGTATAAAAATTACTTTATCATGTCTACTACGGGCGTGTGTACTGACTACTTCAAATGGTTCTTCAAAAACATAATCTGTAAAATATTCTTCAACCTTTTGAGGACTGATAAAAGATCTGGTACTACCTGTATCTATCATAAATCGAGCATTAATTTCCGGGATGTAAATATGTGGCAATTTTAAAAGACTATCGCAATTCAAAAATACTATTTCAGGTCCGTTGGTTTCGAGGCTATTGTACAAAAATTTTCATCATAACAATCTCCTGAACCCTGCACTTCATTACTCTCAATATTTTCATCAGGTAATTCGTAATACTGGTCGTAATGCACGTCTTCATCATGAATTAATTCGTCTGAAGTTTCTATTTCGTTATTGTAAAAGACATTTTGAGGGACATGTACTTTGTTATTTCTATGTACCTGAGGGATAGTACGCATAGACACGTCTGTATTGATATTATGACTAGGTTTTTGATAATTAGGTGGAATACCGAACTTAAATTGATTAGGCTGATTATTGAAATTTTGCGGCTTAAAGGTATGCGTAGGCCTGAAACCCTGTTGATTAGGAATGCCAAACTTAAATTGTGCCTGCTGGTTGGGAATTCCAAACTTAAAATTAGTATTTTGCTGATTTGGATTAATTTTAAAACCTTGCTGTTGTGGTATACCAAACCTAAAACCGGAGTTGTTAGGAATAAATTTATTTTGTACAAATCCAGAGTTCAGAGGTAAATTAAATTTATTATTTTGGTTTGCAAAAGAATTTGGTGGTATGCCAAACTTAAAATTATTACTTGGAATTAATTGATGCTGAAACTGGGACTGAATTGTTGGTTTACTTATAGGATTCGCTTGTTTAATTTTATTCTTAGCGTTATATTGAAAATAAAAGTTTACTTCTTCCATAACGACACTCAAAGCACTTTCCAAAGTTGTACAACGATTTAATCTTACAATCCTAATTAAATCTTCAGATAAATTATATAAGAACACATTCAAAGACAAATTATTGTAAATGATCATTTTTGCCGCCTTAATGCCTTCGTCACGAATCAAATTTACCTTCGCAAATAAACTACTTCTTATACACTGAATTTTGTTGCAAAAATCTGAATATGATTCACCTTGTTTAATTTTTAAAGATTCTAATTCAATAGCAATGCATTCTTCCGACCTCGGATCACCGAAATGTTGGATAAGAAGAGTTTTTAATTGTTCCCAGTCTAAAATATCGTTTCTTTCACTTAATAATTCTGCGGCTCTACCAACTAGCTTACTAGTTATGCAATGAAATATGTATAAATTTTGGGCAGCAGTGCCCTGACCTTGAAAATTAGTAATCACGTATTCACACTTTTTAATAAAAGTATTCAATAATTTTCCTTCCCCTTCAAACTTGGGAATTATACACAAAATTTCTTTTGGCACTAATTGAATTTGTTCCATTTTTAAAACCAATATAAAATAAGAAAATGAGCAATTATAAAAATAAAAAAAATAAAAATAAAAGAATAAAACACAAACACAGAATGAAGAAAAAAAAAAAATCAATAAAATTTCACAAATTAAAATATTTAACCATACAGTCTTAACTTTGACAATTTCATTTAATATGTTATACGATAAACACTTAAAACTTTGTTTCCTTTTAAAACTGAACGGTTATTTCAGTAAGAAAAATCAATATTTAAAATCCCATTATAAAAAAAAAACATCATTTTAAAACTTAATAAAATAAATCTTTCAAAATTGTTCAATTAAATCAAGTAACTTTTCAATTTAAACTTATATAAGTATTCTTAATTATTAAAACTATTAATCAGATAGTAGATATTTTGGCGATTTTCGGTCCAAATTATCCTTAAATGAATAGTTAACTACGTAAAAAGTGACTTAGGAATAGAATGGGATCAAGGATTAGCAAAGAGGTCTACTTACAAACCGCCCGAGCCCATGTCCTCCAGGATTCACTGTATTGCACCTCGTAATTCGCGGAAGCTATTTATTTGGTTCGTACGGATTTCTTCGCGCTTTTAACTATTACTGTACCAATTTTAGTGCACAGGATAGTAATGCGACTTAAAAACTTACTCGCGAATTATATGAGGGCGAAAAAAATATATTTTATTTTAATAGGTCTTTATTCAACGATTGAACATACAAGACTGTCTTAAAAAAACTAATTTAAATCTAAGCTTAAATTCTACGTAATAAACAAGTGCAGGTGTCCTTTCTGCAATTCAGCGTCTTATGTAGATAATGTTATTACCCTAGGCTGCGTGGGTGGCGGAACTGGCGACATAACTACCTTGAGAGCGCTGTTAGGATTTTTTCAAGTATTTTGTCTCCACATCTGAATATCATGTCGTTCAACTAAAACTTTCCTATTGTTGTCGGTTTTACACCATTTGAAGCCCAATTTATGTAATTATTTACGCAGCGTTGCGAGACATCCATCAAACCCAATTTTTTCATTTAAGACTGATTTTAGTTTTGCGAGTGCTGGAATTTGTTTTTGTATAATATGAAGTTCTTATATTGTGTTCCTTTCATTGTGTTATTTTCAATGTCTACTTTATTTTCTCTTGGCTCCTGTTTCAATCAGGTTCAAAGATCTTAATGAAGATATAACATTAGATTTGAGCGAGGAACAATTAGAATTTTAGCGCGCTATTTATCGTTCCGATTGAAATATCAACAATAGCACTATTAGCGCGCTAAAACGAATCGGAACGGTTTTAGCGCTGACAGAGCTGTAAGCTGCAATCTTGAGGGTTTTTGAGGCATTCGTCGCAGCTCCATTCTATAATTTTTTTTAGTTGCGAAGTTGAAGACTTGTTTGTAGAGAGCTTGGTACAAGTAATATCAGCATGGACAACTTTTTCACACCTTCTACATTCTAAGCCAGGGCCTTTTTGTTATTTTTTTAATTTTTACATTTAAAACACTTTTTGAAAACCTTTTTGGTCTGTTGTTATACACAACCGAACACTGTTACAATTTGCTGTTTTATAGCTCAAAACTCACTTGAGTGCTTGCAAAGTATTTTTGGAACTTTAATAAGTAATAAAAATTTATAATAATGTTTTTATCCAATTTATTCATTTCATTTATTACTAAACCCTAAATACATGAATTTACATATTTTTTTCAAAGCTATCTAGGCAAAATTAAAAATAAAACATCAAGTAAAATAGTGTAAAAATATGAATATAAACAACTATTAAAAATAAGGCATACAATGTATAGTTTAAATTATTAAGCTATAGTATGAGTGTCAATTTTAAGTTTTTGTTTAAAAATCAATAATTCCAAATAAGATAAGTGTGTCAAAATATAATCAAATGTAAAGAAAAATTTATCGACAATATTGCGTGCCTTGTTCTTTTCTTGGGTGTTTTGAGTGTCAAGGTTGACTTTCTGATGTCAGTACTATCAATCGCACCACCACTGCAAACGTTGTAGAGGATTTTTTTGGACATTATTTTGCATAAAAATACAGATAGCAATCAAGACATGTATGTTTCGCTAACTACCCCCTAATTCTCGTAATAGTATTAACATTTTATAAGTTATCACTAATTAGGTGAACTTAATACGAAATAACTATAAATACTTCTTTATGAGTGTAAGAGTTTACACCTTACGGATCTTAATTAAGGACCATTTTCCAATTCGCACTGTCTGAATGATGGCCTTGTAGCGGGTGGTAGTAGCCCTGTCTCACATGCCGGAGATTTAGCGTTCGAGTCCTCCTAGTCCACACACGTGTGCTAGGAAAGGTTTCTTGTCTACAAAATATGAGTCAATGTTTTTTAATTTAAAGAAAAATATTGAAAAATAAACTCGCGACTGCTGAAAGATGTAAAAAGTAGACTCTTTCTAGAAATTACCAAACGGCTTCAAAGATATTTGATATAGATTACCGCATCAACTATTTTAACATTAATTTCATCATTGTAAATAAATTTCAACTGTATGGAGTTATTTAATACCTGATAATTAGATACAATATGTAATTTATGTTTTATTTTCTTTTCAGGCTTTTTCCACTTGTATTTTTGTACCCACTGTTATTTTTATCTTGACTCGTGCTCGTGGACTCGTGGACACTGATATGGCCATTGGGCATAGTGATTGCCATCTGCTATGAAAACCTTGATTTCAGGCCAGTAAACATCAAAAATATAGCCATGTAAAAAAATTATTTCGTTTCCCTGATTCAGGGTTTGCTGTTTAGAGGTTTTCCCGCAAATTCAGGGGGTAAAAAAGCTGAATTTTCTGTTGAAATGCTACAAATTTTTATGATGGTCTTGCATTACACTAAACTTAATCCTTCCACTGAAATGTGAACTTTATTTAATACTTAAGTGTATGATTTCCATCCCAGGAGAAAAAAATTGAAATATTATTTAAAAAAGAATAGTTATTTTGTAACTTTGATGTTCTTTTTTTATTGGGATTTTTTGGAATTATTATGGTTTTAGGGGTTTTTGACTTTAGCTTCAGGGGTAAACCTTTTTGGGAAGAAAAAATTGAAACGTGTTGCCAGATTACGGGATTTCTTGATTTAGGGGTTTTTTTGACCGAGTTAGGGGCAAAATAGGGGGAAAAATATATGGGGGTTTTTTAGCGGCAATTTATATATATTATTATTGATATATTCCATCTCACAAAGCAATCATTTAAAAATTCTGTTATTGCTGAACTCTATGCAGATCAAAAGTGACATCCAAAACTATTTCCGGTGTAATACTTGAACGTAAACCTAACATACATATATATATATTTTCACACACACACACACAAACACACACACATACACATATTCGCGTACTGTTATTATTATTTGTAAATTCATATACATACATTTGTTTAATTTATCTCAAATTTCTTTTTTGTGTTTCTCTCTGTCATTTGTTTTTTGTTTATAGTGTTCTCAGTCCAAAAATGTAAAATAGTTCACATAGGTATTCTACTCTATAAGATCATTTTAAAAATTGTGAGCCTCTTATTGGCGGTCTGTTTAAGCAATTAAATACAAACAAGTGTAAATTAGACCTAAGTGCTGTTGGCTCTGTGAAACAATAAATAAATAAATAAATTTAAAAAACATCAAATACAGTTTTTTACCAAATATCACGTTGCTGACGTTTTGTTATTAATGTTTTTTTACCATCTTTAAATTACCTGAGCGCCACAACTAGTCTAGCTCGAGATTCGAGGTGTTGAAGATAACGAATAAATTTAGTAATAAGTAATAAAATGGGCCAATAATATGGTTTAATAATATATGAACCGCATATGAGCATGTATCGCCTCTTTAAAAAATCGCTGCATGCCAACATCCACTTGGTGAGGGTATTCTAGGGGAGATATCAAGTTAGTCTAGGGGTATGTCGCCGAGACCATCTTGCACATACTCGGCATGGCGAACTCGCTAGAGTAATATTTTTCTATGATCTGGCAACACTGCGAAACACTGTCCTCCGTCCGTCCGTAGTTTATGTTCCTTGGTCCTGAGTTCCCTTCGCCGTAGTTAATGTTCCTTGGTTCCTTCCGTGTGCGGTTATATTTAAGATAAGAGGATTTTTTGAAAAATAGATCCATTGTTATCCTGCAATTTGCCAGACTTACCTATCTTATAATGTGTGAATCTGAAACCCGTGAAGCTAGTACGAATTCTTCCTTACCTGGCCATGGTAAATGAATAACTATTTCAATTTATTTTTGTTTACAACAACTTTTATATTTATTAAAAATTTTATGTTTACAGATAAACCATTGATGCAATTATTTGAGCGGTTAATTGGAAACGATAACAAGCAAAACACAGTGCTTACCAATGCTCAAATCGTAGATATTTTAAACAATGAGTTTGATATTGACATAATGGATTTACATGAACTAGAAGTCGAAATATATTTAAACATTATTAAAAGATTTCTAAAAGATTGGCCGCAATGGGATGAATTTGACAGAATAATGAAAGAACTTAAAGAACAAGGTAATAATAAAATGCTCAGACAACTGCTTATCACAAAATATACCAGTTTAAAGAAGTATTTAAAGCTGATGTTAGAAACTTGTAAACCTATGGCAAAAGAAACTGTAAGCAATGTTGTGGAAAAGACTGCCGGAAAAGTAAATAAACCTCAAATTGATACTAGTGATATAGTCATGGAAGTTCAATGCTCGAGAACTCAACTGAACCAGTTATTTTTTTGTAAACCAAACCCAAATTATAAGAACACTATATTTAACATAGCAGAAAATGCGCCATCAGCCAGGATTATTGTTAACTCTTTGCCTTTAGAATCTATGCTAAATTGGTGGAACGTCACCATGACAGTTAACCTAAAAGGTTTTGTATACACTAGAGAACTAGTCCATAAGCTGAAACATGTGTTAGTCAACAAAAAGTTAGCTCCTGAAGATAATGAGTCTAATGTCTTAGATCAAGACTTAGAAGTTAAAGTTCAGAAAAAACTCTCAAAAGTATGCAAAATACAGATTCTAAAACTAATATCTAGCTACTTAGAAAATATTAAGAATGCCATACCATCTGGTTTGTTGGAAACATACACAATAGTATTAGGTATTATAAACAAGGATATGGATTACCTTCCAGACGAGCTTGACATTCCAGGAGTGTACAGAAGATATGCAAGTAAATACAAATACAGAAGATATTTATATAAAGATGTTGAAAATTTTGAAACAGACAGTAATAAATATGATTTACAATTAGAGGAAACATTAAGCCCAATGTATAAATATAATATTATAAAATTTGATTCTACAGTAATGAAATCATCATTAAATGAGAAAATTCTATTTAATTTTGAATGTGGATTATGTTCGGAAAAGTTTGAAGGGTTGCAGCCAGTGGACTTACTTAAGGACCACTTCATGAGTCATCAGCTGGAGCCAGACTGGCATTGCACTAACTGCAAAACTAATTTGAGTATGTCATTATTGGCTTCACAAAATTGGATGCATGAATGTCCTTCCTAAAATATCAAGCTCAGCTCAATATTTTGAACTTCAGATACTGTATGTTGTAAGTCATGAAAGTTAATACAGAATGTTGTAATTTTATTTATCTAGTTTTTATTAAGTTTAAAAAACAAATGCTTGTTACATCTTTATCAAAATGAAATATTGGAGCATTTCCTACGAAGTGACATGTCACTTTAGTGTGAAAAAGTAGTAAACAGATATGCACATTAATTTGCTATTTCTTCACACTGAAGTGATTGTGCAGAATGACACCTTCACAACAGATTTAATGACCCTATTGCACCTATTGACCCTAGTGCTGATCAGCACTAAACTGTCACATCAGTCTCCCCAGTTGGTTGTCAGGCAATTTATAGTCTACTACTCTTGGCAGACTCTCACATGCCTCTAAAATAATTTCTGTGTTGGGTTTCCTCACAAATTTTTTCCTTACTATTAGAGCAGTTGGCTTGATGTACTTGTTAAAACACATTGGTTCAGTTGGCAGTTGAAAAATCTTTTCTGGGAGAATGTTGGAAAATAAAACAACTTGGTACAATCGACTACTAATTTATTCAGATTCCATTTCTGTATCACTGGTGTGACAAATAGAGCTCTCCTGTGTGTCGTACACGTAGCTTTCACTTGAACAACTGGACGATGAGAGTTGGCGGCGTCTGGAAATATTTTGTATTTCCTTCTTAATAATTAATAATTAAGTTCTATAACAGTTAAATGTTTATAGCAGGTTGTTAGGCTGCCTGCCTAGAGCAGAAAGGATAGCTGTGCCAGGATTAACCAATCGAATTGCATAAAATCTCCGTTCCACTTCCGTGGCAGCTCAAATATCTCGTCGACTGCTCGCGGCTTAGCTCCGCGTGAGGACATTGTTTTTCTTTCCTTCTTCTACCATGGTAGAAACATCGTCATTCGGAAATCAAACTAGTGTCAGCATTATAGAAATTGAAACTCAATTTCTTCTACGTGACAATAAAGAGGGTGTCTGGGTCTATTCCAGATTTTTTTAAATTGTAATTTGGGTCGGCGTTTCGCGTTATATCTTCTATAATCTAATAAGGTTTAACCTTAGGTAGAAATCAACTCACCAAGAACAAAGAAGAGGATGTAACAAGCACCTTAAAATTGTACATTATTACTGCGATTTTAACAAAGTACTATTTGTTAAAATCGCTTTACGATTTTATCTATGTGTGGTGGACGAATTTCGGGACACAGCGATAAATTAAAGGATACCTTGGCGTATTAGTAGTTTGTCGTTTCTTGCGTGAACGACGATTATTCGCAGTTTTTGCACGTTTAAATCTTACTACAGACTTAGGGTTTTCCACATGACGCCGTTTGTTGTTCTCTTCCTCCTTTTTCTTAATTGTATTCCTTCTCTTTCTAGACCTGTATACTTCACAAGAGTCTTTTGGCAATAATCTCCAAGATTCCTTACCGGTAGTACCACTTCTTTTCTGAAACATTACACAGCCAAATCCACTTCAATATTGAGTTTAGTATGTTAAGAACCTAGGGTTTCTCCAGCTGGGGTGATATTCCTTAATTTAAGCATTTATGGCGGTAAAATTACAATGAACAACCAGATAAGCAACATGAACAACTAAATACCTAGTGCAATTAAATTATTTGTGATTATTGATTCCATGAGATCAACATCCAGTAGATCGTGTTCTCGTTAGCCGGCTATGAAAAAATCAAAAAGAACGATTTGAACTAAGTATTACAATCCAAGTACCTACTGTATAATTATTGGTACTGATTGTACATATTTATTAAAAATATTATATGTGCCGTCAATTTATTGTAAGTATACTTTTCATTGAACATTTATAAATTTAATTAAAAAGAAATTATTACATTTACGTTTGCGCAGCAACACACAGTGAATAAAACCACTTTAGAGCTTTCATTTATAGCAGTAATAGTAACACACACAAAAATGATTTTCTATGATTTGTTTACTATTTCGTACAATCCCTATGTAGCTATTTTTTTGCTATCCTTAGGCATTCAGCAAGCTTGATAACTTAAGCACTATTAATAATGAAGCACCTATTTATTTAAAACATTAACATTGTAGGTATTTTCAAGAGCCTAACAGCTGCACGCAATCCCGAAAATGAAAGTTTATTAATTTGGTTTATTACGATTTTATGAGCTAATCTTATAAGTACCTATGGGTAACAAAGCTATTCAGTTACTAACATGCATTCGAAGTAATTCATTTATTGCATCAATTTCCGTTGCTGATATATTAGCATGCATTGGAAGATTTTGTTTACCAGCTCTACTATACACTGGTTTAGTTTTTAATTTTAATGATTTTCTATGGTTTACACGCATTTTTTATTTAATTATTTAAATCACAAACAATCTATGTTTAAATAATTACGTCGGATATAAAACGGAATTTTAAAATACCAAGGTACTATTTCTTGATAATTCTTTACAGATCTGAAGGAAAAGAAATATTGATAAATTTTCAGATGTTTATGTACAATTTGTCAGATTTTCTCCAAATAAGTAAATCAAGTAAATGACAGTTCTTAGCATATAGAGAAATGTGAAGTGAGAAAACTATTCAGGATCATATCAGTCATCTTGCAATGGCGAACCACAAACTTACTAGTGATGCTACGTGACGAGTATACAAATCTAACTAGGAATCGAGCACAAATATTTGATTTTTGTTAATAAAATATTCTTCTTTTGTTCGTCCACTGATAGAGCTATTAGAAAAACCACACGTCCAGACGTATTTTAATCATGGCAATACACAAATAACTTGAAAACTAAACGCAACGTCATGTGATTGAAGAAAGTTAAGGCTACCAACATGGAAAATAGTTCTCCATTTGGGGCAGCTGATATTTATTTGTAAGGATAAAATTATCTAAATATCTGTACGAAATGGGCGCATCATTTCTTCCCATCACGATATTCACCGTCCTGTGGGGCGTGGTTGGCATAGTTTGTCCATTTTTTGCACCTAAAGGACCAAACAGAGGGTGAGTAATGATCCCAGCTAGATATTTCGAAACCTGGGTTTCTCTTTATTTCAAACCTTCCCTTTGTTAATTTTCAGAATTATTCAGGTGGTATTGATGCTGACAGCAGCTACGTGCTGGTTATTGTAAGTATTAAAAGTATACTACACTGTTTTACCTCATCTCCTATGACTTTAGTGTTTGACTGCCTATTAACTAAATTTTACTTTGTAATCGTGCATTTCAGCTGGTTGTGTGCATACATGGCGCAGATGAACCCTCTCATTGGACCCAGACTTAACAATGAAACTCTCATCTGGATGGCCCGCACTTGGGTAAGTGCAGGGTATTTATTTATTTTAATATAATAGGAAAACTTTATGCTTTTACTTTACGCCAAAAAAAGCTTCCTCAAATGGCCTTGAAATGTGAAGGCACTCCAAGATAGAGTCAGAAAAATTAAACGGACATTGAAATAGATTTGGTAAACAAAATATGGAACATAATCAAAACTAAAAGCAAACAAATAAGTTAAAATAATTTTTTTTAATTATCTAGAACGAAAACAATATAACAGTCACAGCCAAGTCAAGTAGTTCACTAGATTTCAAGATCTTCTATTTTGTACCAAAACTATATTTAAAACTGCCTTTATTATTTATTTACAAATTACAATTATATGTTGCTTGACTTTCCAAAACCACGGCTGGTTTATTTGGAAGTTGCAATTCCTCTAATTGATCAACTCTTTACCGTCAAATTTTTATTGAGCTATCTTCTTTGCATTGTACCTAAATTCCAGTTCTGATGGTACAGATCTTAAGAGCTTTAAATTTTAATAATCACTTTTTGCAATGCCTTTTTCAACAATGCCCTGGCTCACTGAGTAACTTAAAAGATATTGTTTTTACAGACCTTTCTTACCCGGATTAGGATCCCAAAAACATGAAATAAATCCGGATAATATATATAAGGGTGATTTGGGTTCCCCAAGGTTTGCCCCTCTTGAACACCAATTGACTATATTTCCTGGGTCCCTTGTATAAATAAAAGAGTATTTTAAAATTAAAGATGTTCCCTGTTTCAAATTATTAAAACACACAAAAAATGGAGCTAATAGAGTAAAAATAAGTAAAACTTGTCAGATACAGGGTGAATGGTTATTAGTGGCGGATATTTTAAGGGGGTATAAAAGAGGTCAATTCCAGTCGATTTCACAATATAATGTATTATCCAAAAGTGAATCATTTCCAAGATATTTCAAACCTTATGTTCTTTTTTAAATCAGTAGGGTCATCTTAAAAAAAAAATTAAATCTATTTGGATTTTTTTTTATTGGTTCTGCAATAAAAACATTCCCATTAATACATAATATCAATTAGGTCGAGATAATTAACATAAACTTAGGCACTGTGCTCGAAAATATTTGAAAATTCACATTTTCTTCGTGCAGATTATTTTAAAAACGTCTGTGTTTTATTAGCTTTCGAAAAAGGTATTACAATCGCATACAATCCCATATCGGCAAAATAATTACAAAGATAATTGCCAATTAGTGCAGGCGCAGGTGCAGGCTTGAACAAAGAGTACCGTTACTAGGCAAATAACTCGGGGTTGTTTCTCACCCCGCGCCCATGTGTTTAGTCCGCTCTTGGGATTTATTGCGTTCAGATGTGTTCACTTGCTCTTATTTCGGTTTTTTTTTTCTTATGACTTGGCTTGGTAATGGACTTTTTAAAAGCCCTAAGGCCCTCCACGATGGGCACACCAGATTGTAAGGTGCGCCTCCCTCCTCGGCCTCCACCAGTACTATGGATACCAGATAACTGGAACCCGGTGACAGATCAGGTCTGTGGTTCTGCCACTGACCACACCTCGGCCGCAGAGGATAGGGCAAGCGGCGTACCGTAATACCAACACGCCTCTCCCCCTGCGATCCGTCCACGGCCGCAGAAGATAGGGAGAACGGCGCACCGTAATACCGGCACTCCTCTTCCTCTGCGGTCCCACCTCCAAGCGCGTCCTCAGCGGACTGGGAGCGCCCTCCTCAGGCCAGCCGGCGGCCCCAACAGGCTGGCCCTGGTTGCCTCTCAGTTCACCGTGGGTGACCAGTCCACGGTTACTAAGCCCCCCCGCCACGACAAGGCGGGCAACCATCGGGGGGGTGAGCACAGTGCCTAAGTTTATGTTAATTATGTCGACCTAATTGATATTATGTATTAATGGGAATGTTTTTATTGCAGACCCAATAAAAAAATTCCAAATATATTTTAAATTTCTTTTTATAAATTTTTTAAGATGACCCTACTGATTTAAAATAAAGTAAATATTTGAAATATCTCGGAAACGGTTCACTTTTGGATAATACATTATATTGTGAAATCGACTGGAATTGACCTCTTCTATACCCCCTTAAAATAACCGCCACTAATAACCACTCACCCTGTATAAATAAATAAGGACCTTATTGATAGTTAATAAATACTACGGTATAATTTAAAAGATACTTTTATGGAATAATAAACAAAATGAAGTCTGACCGTTATTCCACATTCCTATTTGAACCGCCATTATGCATCATTACTGCGTTTACATGGTTGTGTTCCGGATAAAGAAAAGGAACAGCTAGTGTTATTATTGGAACAAAGGCCATTCCAACTTTAGGCTACGGTTGGCAAAGCATCATTAATCTTTAACAAATAAATAACAATATGTTACAAACAATAATAGAAAATAGGGATGTAATTCCATGAGAAATAACGATATAATTAATTAACAAAACCTACCATTAAACTATCGCACTTTCCAGTCGAGCTGATTAAATAATGAAATTTTAAAAGAGGAACTTATTTTCAGTTGCAGTGTCAAAGTGTTTTTAAGTAATTAAGCTTTCGGTCAAACTAACTCGTTGCCATTGATGAAAAAGGGAGAGCAGGTCGCTTAGGGCAGGTGTGTTTATAGCCACCGCTATTAAAGTGGTTGACCATAGAACA
Organism: Marasmarcha lunaedactyla; assembly: GCA_923062675.1. Classification (NCBI taxonomy): domain Eukaryota; kingdom Metazoa; phylum Arthropoda; class Insecta; order Lepidoptera; family Pterophoridae; genus Marasmarcha; species Marasmarcha lunaedactyla. The sequence goes on along the minus strand of OV281367.1, from coordinate 2,121,680 downwards.
AGAGCCGTGATTGGTCGGTTTAGTTACGCGTCATCACTAAGGTTGTAAACGGGCCACCGATGTTCATTTGGTTTTTCAAAGTTTCCGTGGAGACAAGTGGAGAACTGCCGCAAGTGGGCCGTGGACACTGATGTAGCGAGTCCCGTCATAATGTATGATTAAGCGTGTCTACAGTTTGTCGCTGGCCACCTGTGGCCCCTGTGCAACAGATGTGCAACCAACCCACCTGTGCCACCAGTGGGTTGGTTGCACCGACTCTTGGGTGAATAAATATACTGTTAGGGCATTAGCCTAAAAACAAACGGACGGTGGGTTTTATACAAAATTGACGTTCAAAGCGTCCCGAGTTATCCCACGCATGTACAGTTATGAATAAATAAAATCATGTGAAATTTAAATAATAATAAAAAGTTTATTTTTACACCAATTTCTTATTGGTGATTAATAAGAAAATTACTATACGGTAAAAAATGGCATACAAAAGGCCTCCTTCATGTCTCGTTGCATTACCGCTGATTGTCGCTTGGCGCAATGTTTCACCCTGTCCTACTGCAGCTATAAAGTTGACTATACAACAACCATATGCAGCTTCGACCACTCCGAGCGTTCAAATTTTGACAGTTTTCACCAAGCAATATGTCATTTAGAACGCGTTGTCGGGCGGCCATGATCAAACTAACTTCATGTTATGTAGTGTATATCGTACCATTTTTATCCGACGGTTTAGAACGCTGACCCGAAGTCTATTCGTTTGCAATATAATGTGTTTGAGGTAAAAAAACAGTATAGCGGTCTAAATAGGAAGAAATATAGTATCAAGCCTGAATAGATCTTAACAAAAGCAACTCCTGTCATACGTTGTACTAGTTCATAAGACATATCAATAGAAGACGAATTATGATTCTATCCATAAATGTTCAGCTTAAAACAGGGTAAAAATAAAAATTTTAATTAAATTATAAAAATTAAAATTAAAACAATACGACGATATTTAATACAAAATTAGTGGGTACGAGTCGAAAGCGTAGTTTGGTTCATAATTGGGCGCCAGTGCCCATTTCCCATTGTAGAGAGGGGGACTGGCTCCCGAGTTAAAGGTTTTCCTATTTGGGGAGCTCAGACTTTTAAAAATAATAATAAAAAATTCTCTAAATTTAGTTTAAATAACCGCAATTATCTAAACCTTTTAACAGTATGTTATTTAATTTCCTATTTTTCTTGTTGTCCTTAATAAATGATCAATTAGGCTGGCTATATTTGTAAAATAATTAATTTTAATGCTTTTGTTTCAGGGCAACCCCTACAACAAGACGGAGTAAATCTTTATCTTCACGTGTTCAGCAGTTATGTTAATTGTAGCTTGTAAATAAAATTAAAAAAACATGCTTTGTTATTAAACCTTTTTAGATCGTATTCCTCTTTTGATCGCATGTTACTGATTAATAAATAAAATAAGAAATAAGAAATAATCATTTAAAATAGGAATGTTGCTTCAACGCATTTTCTTTCGAATTTCACGCCTAAAAAAAAATGAATACCAACTATTTACATATTAATTTAATTTATATTAGAATATATGAATAAACAACTTATATGACTCGCTGAATGTATTATTTTTACGTACAGACCATTCCAGTTTCCACAAATCTGTGGATGTATAAAAGTATTGTAAAAAATTGTCTTTAGAATATATATGTTTATTTAATTTTATTAAATGTTACTGTGGATTTAATCGTTTTAATTTTTAGGTCCAATTTTGAAAACGGCATAAGTTATTTATAAGATACTTGTTCTGACTCAACTGTCCAGGGGCCCTGGCCATGTTAATAACATTGCTATCTACTCTGTCTTTAATCGTTTACACTTTAAACTCTGAGGTATAGAGTTGAATTTTCTTTGCATTTGTAGTGTTTTATGTTACATAGTACTATTTTGAATTAGCGTAATAAACTGTAAATGCAAAGAATATTCTACTCTACCTATACCTATACAGATTTATTTATTTATTTAGATAATAGAAAGCGTCGTCTGCAATATGGCCAAGGCGAGATTCGCTTGGCGTTGTTCGGTCTTTTGTACGCGCTCCCCATACTAAGGCGCGACAACACTGCAGGGGATTTTGGGGCGAATCTGGGCTTTCGTCGAGTTCCCCGACTATACATACGAATTGTATTTGTAATATCTATTAAATAGAGAATTTGTGGCCCAAAAACATAGGTGTTAAAAGATTACTTAGACTTGACTGAGTCTTCTCTCAGCCAAATGTTCAAAGAGTGACTTTGTTTAGCACTGTATAATGATGGAAATCGCATTTGACAAATTTTGACAAGATTGGTGTTACATGTTTCCAGAATATGTGTCCTTTTCAGTGGAACACAAAGTCGCTATTTATTTAACCATTTAGTTGAGATAACGTTTAGTATGTTTTATAGATTTTTAGTCTCAGATAAGAACAGAGTCCTTCTTAGGCTGGATGTTAATAAATAAGTAACAAATACCTATTGTTTTAGCGGTGTGTGGTTTGAAGCCTGCTTCTTCTGATGTGTCAATATTCGAAGCCTGGCGAGGCATTCATTTTTGTGATGAACAAAAATGTTTGTTCTCAGGCCTCCGCTTTTCATAAGTTTTTATGTGCTCATTGATACCCAGAAGTGTAAAATAGAGACAAACACACCAACTGTATGGCCCAAAAGGATGCGGAACTTGTGTTATGGATGACCATACAGCGAACTGGGGGAGGGACCAGAAAGTATATAAATACCAGGCCACTCAGAAAGTTTAGCGAAAAAAGGTTTTATGGTAAGATAGTAACATGCTGGCGAGTTATATTGTATTTTAAAATTCGACTGTGTACCGCTGGTATAACGAGTTTAAGTGCAGTCGTTTAACTTTGAAGGATGAAGAAAGAAGCGGTCGTACTCTGACTGCTATTACGAAAGAAAACGTGCTGATAAAAATTTTTCATCAAAACCGGCGAATCACATACAAGGAGATTCAGCACAACGTACCCCACAACCTCACAGAGAGATGCTCAGAAACAAGCGCGCGTGGAATGGTGGCATGATATGAATGATAAATGCACAGCAGGTTCTTCCCGTCGTGTTTACGATATCATAACAAGTGACGAATCTTGGATTTATCAATATGATCCAGAAATAACGCGCCAGTCAACAGTATGGCTGTTTCAAAACGAACCAACGCCTGCGAAGATGAAACGATCGACAAAATTTTGATCGCCAGCTTTTTCTCCATAACAGGATGTTTAGTGTCAATTCCCTCAAGAAACCAAAATAGCATCAATGCAGAGTGGTACGTTACCAAATGCTTGCCAGAAATTTTTGCTGCTGCTAGCTACAAGCGATCGAACACGGGACTCTGCGGCATTTGTCTCCACCACGACAACGCGCCCGCGCACTCTGCGACCATGACTTTTGGGTCGTCCGCGTAACCAACAAGAACAAGCAATTGTCAATTCTAAAAAATTAAATTTTGAATCTGGTGATTCACGTGAAGTCACTCTCTTGCTACTTAAATAAATAAATACCTAATTAGGTATAAACAGTATACCTGGTAATGTAAAAATATTTACTGTACACTTCTTTTTTAAAAAACAATAAATATGATATTGGGTTCGACAGTTTGTGTCGCCAAAGATTGGAACGATCTGCCTGCGACTGTTTTTCCAGACAAAATATAATACTGAAGCTTTCAAGCATAGAGTGGGTAAGTACCTCTTGGGCAGGCGAGTCCGCGTCTTTACGCCACTTTCCACCAGGTGTGACGGAAGACAAACGACTCCAAATAAAAACAAAAAAAAATGATAGTGTGCAGAAAATGAGCATAGATGATGATGCCATACATTAACAAAGAGCATTTTCATTTTTTTTCAATTCTAGTAGAGTGAGTGCCATCCCGAAGGCACATCCCATTATCTTATTGGTCGAGGTATACTTGGTAGGGTGCGACCATAGAAGCCGCAGGCTTCTCTATCTTTAGGTTCCGAGATCAATCCCCTATGAACTCCTAAATCACTACTAATGGAAAATGCAAATTCACGCGATATTGATTTCACCTTTAAACATGTTACTGTTCCACAAGTTTAAATGCATCTAAAAGCATTAAAGTAAAAAATACTGCCGATTTAGATGGAATTTCTGTTAAAATTATTCAATCTGTCATTGATGGTATAGCCCCGTACTTAGCCAGTATATTTAATGACTGTGTTGATAATGGTGTATTTCCTAATTTAATGAAATTGAGTAAAGTCATCCCAATATTCAAAACAGGTTGTATGTCTGACCCTAATAATTTTGTACCTATATCTGTACTACCAGCGCTCAGTAAGATTTTTGAAAAATTAATTTTAAATCAATTACTTTCTCATTTTTATGTTAATAGTTTAATGAATTTTAAGCAATTTGGTTTCACGCGGGGTCGCTCAACAACCGATGCCGGTGGTGAGCTCATAAAACACGTATTTAGCGCCTGGGAGGAGTCGTGTAATGCTATTGGTGTCTTTTGTGACTTGTCCAAGGCGTTTGACTGTGTGGATCACACTACTCTACTCATGTAACTGCACCATTACGGCATAATAAACCGAGCGCTTGCCTTGATTAAATCATATATTTCTAATAGAAAACAGAAAGTTGCAATAAATGGAGAAAAATCATCAGGATCGGCAGTGATAACGGGTGTGCCCCAGGGCTCAGTTCTTGGTCCTTTCCTATTTTTAGTATATGTCAATGATCTGCCATCGGTCGTTAAGAATCAATGCGAGGTCATATTGTTTGCTGACGATACTTCCTTCTTGTTTAAAATCAAAAGACAAGAAACTGACTATCGAGCAGTAAACAAATGCATCTCCAACACAGAAAAGTGATTCTCAGCTAATAATTTACTCCTCAATGAAAACAAAACTAAATGACGTGTTAAGCTTACATTGCCATTGTCAAACAGGTAAACATAAACATTGTAGTTAAGGGCCAGGAACTGACTCCTGTAAACTCAACTGTATTCAAATTCAAATATTTATTTCTCAACATTGACAATTACTTGTTCTTATTGACGTCAAATAAAACATGATTCTACCACCAGTTCGAAGAAAACCTTCGTGAAGAAGAACTGGCAAGAAACTTCACGGGTATATTTTTTTTCAAAATAAATTTACACAGTCTCTTTATGTCTATACAAAAATTATTCTTTTCTGCATCTGTTAGCTCGGCAAGTCTCCCTCCCCCCAAGTATCCAAACGACGAACACCCTCAAACGGCACCCGTTCACGAGTTAACGCGGGATCCAGCCATATTAGAGGGAAGTGAGCGACCCGTCACCCGACGCTACCATAAGAAAACGTACTTTAGTGACAATGACGCTTTAGATATTCATCGGGACGAAGATTTCTGGGCATATCCTTAAACGCCAAACTTCAGTGGGGACCGCACGTTGATGGGTTAGCGAAAAGGCTTGGCTCTGCCGCATATGCTGTAAAAAATGAGTCAAGTTTCAAATGAAAAAACTGCTCGATTAGTCTATTTCGGTTACTTACACAGCCTCATGACATATGGCATTCTATTGTGGGGGAGTGCTGCCGACATTGATACTATATTTATTCTGCAGAAAAGGGCTGTTCGCGCAATCTATCAGCTCGGTCCAAGGGTGTCACTTAGAAGTAAATTTAAGGAAATAAATATTCTTACCTTCCATTCACAATATATTTTAGAAAATTTAATGTATGTAAAAAACAACATAACCTTGTTCAAAAGAAAAAAAGATCTGCACAATGTTAACACAAGAGGAAGAAATATGCTAGCAGCTCATAATAGTAGGCTTCATACAGTCACTAACTCATTCATGGGTCAATGTATACGCTTTTATAATAAGGTTCCTGCGGATTTCATTTCATTTCATTTCACGACTTCAAAAAGTACCAAAGAGTTTTTACAGTTCAAGGGCACTAAGCTGACTGCTCTAACGGCGAAGGAAAACATCGTGAGGTGAACATACCTAAAAAATATTTCGAAGCCACATTTAAAATGTGCCAACCCATAGTAAACTATCGTGGTGGACTATAAATTGAAAAAAAAACCACCCCATATGATTGACAAGTACATGATTGAGGGTGTTCGTCGTTTGGATACTTGGGGGGAGCGAGACTTGCCGAACTAACAGATGCAGATAAGAATAATTTTGTACAGACATAAAGAGACTCTGTAAATTTATTTTGAAAAAAATATACCCACGAAGTTTCTTGCCAGTTCTTCTTCACGAAGGTTTTTTCGAACTGGTGGTAGAGTCATGTTTTATTTGGCGTCAATAACTGTTTTTTGAAGCGTATTTTGAAACCTCGCGAAAAGGTTCACCTTCATTGCGACCATTCTTATAAAAACCAGCCCATAAACAACTTGAAAGACTGAAGGCGGTCCGAGCAAATCTAACGCAGCCCGCATCGTACGAACATTATTTCTTGATCAGGGAAACCGATTATTTTCATAACTAGAATCTTCCAAATCGTATAAATGCGGCTGACCTCGTACGTAATCTACAAAGTCTTCCGTGTCAGAACACATTTTAATTTATAAACAAAAACAAGTGTAGGTATTCTTGAGAAGCCATTGAGGGTTACAGGCAGGGCACAGCTTAAGTTACTTATTCCAAATTATAACCCAATTGTGACCTTTCAAACTTCACCTGGCTTGAGGCACTGACCATGGTCATGAGTAGAGGTAAGAGAGTGAAAGCAAATTACTCATTTGGATAGGCATTTTCAGACGACACAGGTACAGGCTTACGTCACAAGCGTCATAAATACAGAGGCTCTAGCCAAGAGCTAAATTAACTACGTTTTCTATTAAACTACCAATTGTACCGGTCACCATAGGGTTTGACTTGTTTGTGTAACATGTATACAAACAAGTGTGAGATTATTGAAATCCGTACCTACTGTAGCGTCAACTGGGATTAGTTTGGGTGGGACTAGGTTTTTTTTAAAGCAAGGAAAATAAAAGAAAACCCATGCATTCTTATACAATCAAGAACAAGACAAAGCACTTTCATTCCAGCGTGCATCGTGCAAGTTTAACATTCAAATGTTTATAGAACTATTGAAAGAAGTCCTCAAATACATACTACCTGCTAAATGAAAAAATAGACATAATATACCACATAATATACCAAATACTAGACGGCCTAGTGGCTTAGTAGGTAGTAGCCCTGCCTCATACGCTGGAAGTCCCAGGTTCGAGCCTGGTCGGGGCATTCATTTGTGTGATGAACAGAGATGTTCGTTCTCGGGTCATGGTTTTTTATGTTTATATATATGTATGCATGTTTATTCTGGTTTCCTCAGTTCAATATATCGTCATTCATAACACATGCTCCGCTATACTTTGGGGCCGTATAGTTGGTGTGTTTGTTGATTTATTATTATTATTATGAACAAATTTTCTACTTATTTCAAAACATTCGTAACAAAAAAATCTATAAACGACTTCTTCGCTTGAACGGCCAGCTTATCAAAACACTTCTGTTTTGTAAGCCAATTCGAAAATAGAACAGAATAAACGATTCTGTTCTTGAGTTAAAACGAGCAAATTTTTTCATTTACGTAATGCATTTCACAACGAACTTACGTATTCTGCCAGATCTGAGTTTTCCTTTTGGACGAAAAAAAGTTGACCGCTGCCAAGAGAAATTGCTCTGCAAGTACATTGCCACCAACTTATCTTTCTGTAGATGAAATTGGAACTAAAAGTTTCCGATGACAACTATGATGTAAAAATAAATTTTAATATAGAAGACAGTGCCACCCTTCGCAGGCTCCTTCGTCGGCGTGTACTTACAGTTGCAATAATATCGTAATTTATGTTTCTCGTGATCGGACAATGGGTGATATTGTGAATAATGTCCACGGTCGAATGCACTTAGTAAGGAGTTCGTGTACTTTAGATATCGTGAAGCGTGAGATTACTGCTTCCATCAGTCTGTTATATTATAGTTTTTTTCTCTGTTGAACATTTTAAGACAATCAATTTCTTGTTTTTTAAATATGGCAACATTTGTAGGTCTTAATACGTAAACTTATCAGAACACATATTTAACTGTACGACAGCCTGCAATAGTTACATAATTATTCCTAAATACTAAGTTTACATTTCAAATTGCACAGTCAACCATAAGTTAAAGTCAACCATCTTAAAATTTATCCTGTACAGTTAAATTAATTTGTACAGTTTATTACTTTTTTTGTAGTATTAAAAAAAATAATTAACGAATATAAACGTTTTCTTTAGTGAGCCATAGGCATAGTTTTATAAGCAAATATAAGTAAAGAAAGCCCGTGTAGTAGGACATTTTAAGACATTATTCGATATTTGAATATTGACTACAATAATAATATAATTATTATACTGATACTAATCTAACAGAATTGTGATAACCTTATATAGTGTGTGTCTCCAGGAAGTCAACCCACACGAATTTTTTGGTGTCCCACAAAATTCAAAGTTCTCAACATTGACATTTATTCGTTCTTATTGAAGTCAAATAAAGCATGACTCTACCACCAGTTCAGAAAAACCTTCGTGAACAAGAACTGACGAGAAACTTCACGGGTATAATTTTTTCAACACAAATTTACAATGTCTCTTTATGTCTATACAAAATTATTTTTATCTGCATCTCTAAATGTTGAAAAAGGAACGTAAGAAAGGTTCTTTAGTGACAATGACGCTTTAGTTAGACATTCATCGGGACGAAGAATTCAACGAGCAAACAGACCTTGGGTATCCTCAGGAACCTTGTTATAAAATACACTACATATACAAGCACATCGAAGGACAGCTTGGTACCTATACCCGTACTTACAACTTTACCATACTTTACAATATATAGGTACGTAAATAAAGAGTACTTAAGTACAGGACCTATATTTGAATTCATACATCATACTCATACAGTTCGTACATTCATAAAAAACATTTTATAAATCTTAAAACAATATTATTTTTTTGCTCACAAGTTTCATATTTAATCGAGTGGACAAAGTTTGCCGAATGTACATAATGTACTTACGTAATATATTTGGAATGATTTGTTTGTTTATAAATAAGCAATAAATTTGGCACTCGTGAACAAGTTAGATTGACCTGGACACTTGTTTTGTAATTTGCTATTAGTCCCGCCGCGCCGTCCGTCTGTAAGGACTGGGATCATGTAAAAATGTAATTTCATATTAAAATTCTTTTTATTTTAGCATTTAGGTTCTTCTATCTATCTATCATCTAGTGTCATCAGTGTATCATAAAGTAACCTTTTGAATTATTTTATTCAAAATCGGTTCATTGGTTCACAAACTGAATAAGATAGATAAATTGATTGCCTATGTTGACATCCACACTTCTTCACATTCACACGCGTTTTCACGCGCCCCTCTACTTTTATGTTCTACGGTCTAATGGTTAAAATATATGGATAAAACTAGGAGTGGGGCGTGTCTTCATGAGTGCCACTTACTATATACATACTAGTCCCGTTACTACATAGTCCCGTTAAAGTTATAACACCTACAGAGGTTTATACCTAGGGAGGTACTTACCTATCTACACAAATATTTTGACTTTTCGTCTTTTTTTCCGAAATGGACCATTTATAACTTAACTGCAACTGGTTCAGAGAGTCATCTTCTGCCAAAGAACCAGCAAGAAACCTAGTAGGAATGCGTACTATTAATTATGAGCCTCGGAATAAAAGGGTTTATAAAAAATAATGTATTAAGACATGGAAGCCGTCGTGATTGGATGAACAAGGAGACTAACTGGAAGAGAAGCGGAGTACGGAGAGGTCGTAATTATCAGTTTGGTGACTCTGCTGAAGGGATGTTCAGGCTAGGCAAAAAGGCACACCATTTAAATCTATAACAGTAGCCAGTTTAAAGCCAGCAATAAACAGTTGCATTTAAATCTATAACAGTAGCCTGGCCCGCCGGTGGGTCAGGCTACTCAATGCCGCGTTGCTTTATTTCTAATTGGAACGTCGGCGTTTCCCGCGCTTTTTCGTCAGACGCTAACGCTTGAGCTTAGCTTGTTGCTTTATTTGTAATAATGCTCTTAGTAACCCAAGCATGTACAGTCGGCCGCATAAGTCGCTTAACAGAATCAAAAGTTCGTTGGAATGAAAACGTTTATCAACTTATGAATCAGTTGTGTTATGCTTATTATGAACGTTTGTAAGTTAGTTTTTTTTTTGCGCCCTTGTCACGACAAAGACTTATAATTTGTTGGGTGTTCAGTTGTTTTGCACTTTTGTTTCTGTTAAGCGACTTATGCGGCCGACTGTACGTGCGTTGTACCTTAGCTTGATTTGAGGTATAAAGTTAATTCTTATTTATGGCCAAACTCCTTATGTTACTGGACACTTAGTCGACAAAGATTTCACCTGAGAACACCAAAAGAACTTAAAACTCTTTGTTTATATGTGAACTTTGTCTGAAAGTGAATGATTCGAAATTGTCATACATCACGAATAGTTTACATCAAATAGCTTGTCACGCTAGTCGCGTTCTAAATAGACCTATGAAGTAATTACTTAATATTTAAGAACGAAGAAAGGAAACTAATGTTTAATACAAATACAATTTTAATATAAACTATATAAAACTAACAATTACATAATATTAAAACTCGAATAAATAGGGGAGTGGCTCATTCAAATGGTCAGGAACCGATTGCGTAAAATGAAATTGGGTCGCTGTCACTGTCCTGTGGGTAGTGTAGCTCGCAGAGGTTCCAGCCGGTTAGGGTAGTAGTCCGGTGGCTCAGGGTAGCCGAGGGAAGGCAGCCAGACGATAGTCAGCGATCCAAAGGCAGAATAGGGTAGCGGTGGTCCCCAGAACTGGGGATAATTTACACACTTACTTAAACTTAAGTTATTGTATCAACACTATATTTTTTAACAAATTTTAAAACAAACGATAGAAAGACACGAGCTGCTGACCCGTGCGTTCGCCACGCTCCCCGCTCGGTAATACTCGGGCCCTCTCGTAAATTCCATAGGCAGCTCGCCGTACCGGTGCGGCCACGCATCACGAGCGTGATCGCGTGATCCCATTGTAGGTATTGTAGTACTCTCAACAATATATGGATAATTTTGAAGTGCGTTTATAGTAAATTAATTCTATTTAAATATATGTATATAGTAATACATAGGTTTAGTGTAAGTAAAATTAATTATTTAGTTAAGAAATTTAGGATTAATAACGAACCGTTACATACCCCCCTTTTTAGGTTAGGATTTTTCTAGAAAATCCTCGTTAAAGAAAAAATAAAAAAAATAGACTCAAGTTAATTTAAAGTCCTTTACGTGCCAGGCTCCTAAGATATTTCCTGCCATATCTTCCAGATCGTACACAAGTTTCGATCGTTTAGCTAAAATACGACATTTTATAAATTTAGGGGCAAATTTTTTTGAAAATCGATTGTCCTTATCACTTTGATAAAATGTACGTTTCCATACAATGTCACCAACATTAAACTCTATATTTTTACGACGAAGATTGTAAGTAGTAGAATTCCTAGAATGCGCTTTAATTAGTGATAGTTGTACTTTGTCGAATATCTTGCTGAGGTTGCCAAGATTTTCAGCATACTCATCACGGGGTGTAAAAATAATATCGCTACCAATATCGTTGTCAATATAGTGGGAACCACAGCTGATTAGTTCGCGACCATATACCAAAAATGAAGGCGTAAACCCTTCTTCATTCATTCATTCATACACTTCATTTACCGCACTATTTAAGGCAAACTGAATTTTCGGTATATGGGTATCCCAGGACCTATGGTCGTTTTCGATAAAAGTAGACACCGCTGTGATTATGGTTTTATTGTATCGTTCGACAGAGTTAACTTGTGGGGTATATAGGGGAGTATAGAAGACATTAGGTACTTTGTAAGAAGTGAATAGATTTTTCATGGTAGAGCTAATAAATTGACGGCCATTGTCCATTAAAACTGTACTTGGAACACCGTGTATTAGAAAAACATTTTCTTCTAATATTTTACAAATTATTTCTGCAGTTGCGCGACGGATTGGAAACAATAGACAATATTTTGAAAAACAGCAGTTTATTACTAACAAGGAAGTATTTTGCTTTCTTGTTATGGGTAGGGGTCCTACTAGATCAATGCTTATCATTTGGAATGGGCGGCAGCAATCTTTTGGTCTGCCCATAGTACCCAAGGTGGTGTGATTAGGGTGTTTGTAAGAAATACAGATTTCACAACCAGTAACAAATTTAGAAACATCTTGATGTAGGCCAGGCCAAAAGTAATTAAGTGATAGGCGTTTGTACGTTTTAAAGACGCCGAAATGACCGGAAATAGTTTCGCAATGATTTTTAGCAATGACATCTTGGCGAAACTCTAGGGGTATTACTTCCTTCCATTCAAATTCTCGAGTGAGGGGATTCAGGGATTTTATGTACCTAAATAGTTTGCCACCAGATATTCTGTAGTTAGGAAATGAATCAGGAGAATTTAAGCAACCATTGTATTTGTTCAAATACCAATGGTCGTTAGTTATATAAGAAGGTTTAGTTAGTATAGTCTGTTGGTCAGTCAAGTCAATAGCATTTATGGGAACACTACGAGATAAACTATCTGGAACAACATTATCAGCACCTTTGCGGTGTTTTATTTCAAAATTGAAGGCTGATAAGCGAACACCCCAGCGGGCTAATCTACCGGTAGGGTTATTAATGTTGAGAAACCATTTGAGGGAAGAGTGATCAGTAAAAACTTTGAATTTAAGGCCGTTCTCTAAGTAGCATCGCCAGTGTTCTATCGCAGTAAGTACCGATAGTGCTTCGCGTTCAGTTGCGCTATAGTTTCGTTCTTGCTTACTTAGAGATTTGCTCATGTACGCAATGACTTTTTCTTCTCCCTCAAGGGTTTGTGTTAGAACAGCACCAATTCCGTGATCACTAGCATCGGTATGGACTTCAAAAGGTTTGGAGTAGTCGGGGCAAGACAATATAGGGGCTGAAGCTAAACATTTTTTTAGAGTTTTGAAGGCCTCGTCGGCTTCTTTAGACCATTTAAAGGGTGGAGCATTTTTTCCTTGAGAAGTTAGTTTATTAAGTGGAGAAGCTAATTGACTGAAATTTGGGATAAAACGACGGTACCAGGAAGCAGTGCCAATGAAACGTCTTACCTCTTTACGACTAGAAGGGGTAGGGTAATTAGATATAGCGTCAACTTTTTCAGGATCAGCATGTAGTCCGTTAACATCCACGATATAACCCAAATATTTGAGTTGATGTCTGAAGAATTTACTTTTTTCAAGATTTATAGTAAGGTTAGCCATTTTTAGTTTTTTAAGGACTTTTGTAAGGAGATATATGTGCTGTTCGTATGTTTCAGAGACGATGATGACGTCATCAATGTACGCAAACACCCTATGCTCAAACTCAGGGCCATAAAACAGAAAGTCGACCAATCTCTGTTGTGTAGCTGGTGCGTTCGTTAACCCGAATGGCATTGATTTGAATTGAAACGTTCCGCGACCGGGAATATAAAAAGCAGTCTTACATCTGTCCTCTTCGCGGATAAGTACCTGCCAAAATGATTTTGACAGATCTATACTACTTAGAAACTTAGCGTCTCGAAGGTTATCAAGTATTTCCGTAAGGTACGGCAAACTGTAGGCATCTTTCTTAGTTACCGAGTTAAGTTTTCGGCTGTCAAGGCAGAGCCGCATTTCTCCGTTCTTTTTCGGTATTAAAAGAACAGGAGATGACCAAGGACTTTCGCATGGCTCGACTACGTCATCCTTTAACATATCATCGAGTTGTTCGATCAAAATCCTTTGTTTCTCAGGAGACATTCGATAATACCTCTGACGTATGGGGGCAGCATCCCCAGTATCTATTGGATGTGTAATTAGAGAAGTACGACCTAAACCTTTTTTTTCGTAAGAAATATCATCGAACTTAGAAATAAGATTATCAGCGGTACGCTTTTGATCCTCTGATAGGTTATTATAAGAGAGTACCATAGGTTTATCAACAGAGCTAGTATGTACAGTAGTTGCAGAATCACGTTCTTTTAAGAAACTTACAGCGATTAGATGTTTGGGAAAAAGACCAAAAGCTCGCCAGAAATCAATGCTTAGTATTAATGAATTTTTAACATCTGGTACTACATATGCATCTATATAATGAGTTTCATTTTGGAACTGAATTGGTAGTTTGATAAGACCTATTGAGTTTAATGTTTCACCGCCAGCAGTTACAAAGTGTGTACCACTAGTATCAAGTAGTTGGAATCCCATGGTAAGTAGTTTTTCATGAGACCCATTACCTAAAACTGTAACACAAGAGCCGGTATCTAATAGGCCAGTGAACTTGTCGTCCAGAACCCTGACAGTTACATAAGGCCGGGTTTTTCCCAAATTTGGTTCATTATTATTAACGATTGAATTGATCTTGTTAAATGTAAGGAATTTATTAATAAAAGTCAACCATTCCTTCCACTCTTTCCACCGATCACTCCAATCGTTCTTAATCAGTTTTTTAGAGGTGTATTTTTAATTACAGTAGATTGGCAGTCAGGACAGTTGGGATAGGTGAAGTCTTTTTTTCCACATCTAAAACATATTAAAAATCTTGGTTTTGAACATTTACTAAGTGAGTGGGTGTTTGATCTACATCTGGGACAGTAGGTTGGCCTAGATGAGCCAAAGTGGATGGCGGCAACTTCACTCTCTGGCGACTGGCTGTTATCGATAGAATTTATTAGGTTAGGTTTTTTGTTATTATTATAAGTTCCAGGTGAATTAGAATTGGTATAAGCACTTTGTTTGTAGAAATAATTTTTAGTTTTCTCGTTATTATTTTTATGGGGATTATATTCGTTTTTATGTTTATATGCATATTCAGGAGCAACAGTACTGTTAGTAACTTTGGGTGGTTCTTGGAAATGAGAATACTTAGATGTCACAGCTTCGTAATTACGGCAAACAGCTTTAAGTTGATCAATAGTAGAAATCGGGGGTGATGCAGCTAACGTACTAGCATAACATGGACGAATGTTGTGCGTAAGTATATCTAGTTTGTCATCCTCAGACATAGGTTTGCTTAAACGGGAAAACAAGCCATGCATATTAGATAAGTACACTACGATATTCTCTTGTTCACCTTGAGTGCGAGTACGGATTTCAGCAGTTAATTGATAGTCGTAGTCTTTGCTGCTAAAGTCCTCTTTTAGTAAAGTACACAAATCTGTCCATGATTTTAACTTATCTTTATTACAACGGTACCAGTTTAATGCGTCACCAACAAATATTTCAAAAGCAAGTGATAATATTTTATCGTATGAAATACCCCTGGACTGCACAAACTCATCAACTTTTTGAATAAATGCGTGTACACAATCATGGCCCGAAAATTTAAGTTTATTTATATCAGCCGATAAACCGCGATCACATGAGACGGATATGGTAGGAAAATCCAAAGCACTGGTAGATGGTTCAGGAGTAAATGTAGATTGAGTACTTTGACGTAATAAATTTATAGTTTTAAATTGATCTCTAAGACTTGATTTACAAATTTTATAGGTATCATTAACATCCTTCGAATTCACGACACGATTTAGTCGGTGGTAAATGTGGTTAAGCAAGGTCTCAGTCCTAATGAATAAATTCTTGTCAAATTGTTTATCGAGATTACTTAAATAATTCTGCGATTTAAGGAGCGATTCTTTCACCGCCTTCAAGTCATCAGTAGGCTCTAAATGAGATTCGAGCACGTCCTCAGGTGGCAAGAGCTGTGACAATTTTATAATTTCTTTTCTAAGATCTTGCACAGTTTCGCCACTACCACCGCGCAATTCTACTTCATACTGTAGTTCTGCTTTTTGAAGTGAAAGGTACTTAATAGGATACGCCATAGTGAATTATACCAAGTGAGGTATGTGTTGCAAGGTATTACGTACTAGAACAAAATACTTAACTATATCTAATGATTACAAAGCCTAAGAAGCAAAATGTAATACACTCAGCCACATTCAGATGTATAACTGGAATATATTAATAATATAGCAAGTAATAACTATAAGAATGTAATTTTCTGTTCAAAATTAATAGTAAGTATGATTATCAATAGTTTTTTTTTTTTTTTTTTTTTTTAAGCTGTAGGGTAGGTAGGTAATCAGATTTTAGAAAAACAAAAAAAAGATACTACTAAGGATTTGATATGTGGGTGAACATACAACATGGAAATAGCGACTACTAGTTTGAGTAGTTAAACAAGACAAAATCAACCTTAAAAACTATGTAAGTACATAAGCCAACACCAAAGAAAAATTATTAAATGCCAAAATACAAATTACGCAATCGGTCCTGAATATATACCTATAGTTGGGCGCCAATGTCACGCTAGTCGCGTTCTAAATAGACCTATGAAGTAATTACTTAATATTTAAGAACGAAGAAAGGAAACTAATGTTTAATACAAATACAATTTTAATATAAACTATATAAAACTAACAATTACATAATATTAAAACTCGAATAAATAGGGGAGTGGCTCATTCAAATGGTCAGGAACCGATTGCGTAAAATGAAATTGGGTCGCTGTCACTGTCCTGTGGGGTAGTGTAGCTCGCAGAGGTTCCAGCCGGTTAGGGTAGTAGTCCGGTGGCTCAGGGTAGCCGAGGGAAGGCAGCCAGACGATAGTCAGCGATCCAAAGGCAGAATAGGGTAGCGGTGGTCCCCAGAACTGGGGATAATTTACACACTTACTTAAACTTAAGTTATTGTATCAACACTATATTTTTTAACAAATTTTAAAACAAACGATAGAAAGACACGAGCTGCTGACCCGTGCGTTCGCCACGCTCCCCGCTCGGTAATACTCGGGCCCTCTCGTAAATTCCATAGGCAGCTCGCCGTACCGGTGCGGCCACGCATCACGAGCGTGATCGCGTGATCCCATTGTAGGTATTGTACAACAATATATGGATAATTTTGAAGTGCGTTTATAGTAAATTAATTCTATTTAAATATATGTATATAGTAATACATAGGTTTAGTGTAAGTAAAATTAATTATTTAGTTAAGAAATTTAGGATTAATAACGAACCGTTACAAGCTACTTAAGACACTCCTAAGTTTTAAGTGAGTTTATACTAGAGATGAAACGGATAGCTATTTCACCGGATACCGGATACCGAATATCCGGCCACTCTTGTAGCCGGATAGCCGATTGGCGCATCGTTATGCGCGGCGATCCTTCGGAGATGGTGCACAAAGGATCGAGCGAAGTTAGTGCTGTAATGTTCAAAAGAAAAGAAAATATCTGCACAATGTTAACACAAGGGGAAGAAATGTGCTGGCAGCTCATAATAGTAGGCTTCATAAAGTCACTAACTCATTCATGGGTCAATGTATATTTATAATAAGGTTCCTGAGGATATCCCAGGTCTCCAAATTCAAATATTTCAAAGAAACTATAAAGCAAAAGATGTGTGCATATTATTAACTATACGATTATTTGGATGATAAAAGCCCTCGGGTATAATCCTCTCATTAAAAGGTTTTCACTAGTATTTGTAACAAAACATGTGTAATAATTATGTCTATTTGTTCGTGAGTTCTTCGTCCCGATGAATATCTAAAGCGTCATTGTCACTAAAGTACGTCTTCTTACGGTAGCGTCGGGTGACGGGTCGCTCACTTCCCTCTGATATGGTTGAGGAGGGCGATGGCTGGATCCCGCGTTAACTCGTGACGGGTGCCGTTTGAGGGTGTTCGTCGTTTGGAAATTTGGGGGGTTAGAACTTGCCGAGCTAACAGATGCAGATAAGAATAATTTTGTATAAGTAGACATAAAGAGACACTGTAAATTTATTTTGAAAAAACATATAGCTGTGAAGTTTCTTGCCAGTTCTTATTCACGAAGGTTTTTCCGAACTGGTGGTAGAGTCATGTTTTATTTGACGACAATAAGAACGAATAAATGTCAATGTTGAGAACTTTGAATTTTGAATTTGAAGTCGCACCTTATTACGCGTTGTGTAATGTCATGTCATGTAATTGTCAATGTTGAGAAATAAATATTTGAATTTGTTTGGTGTCTTATTGAATTGATTCATAATGAGCCAAAAAAGTTGTTGTGAAGAGTGACTCCGTCTCTTATCTGTACCTCTCGCTGTATCTCGAGAAGCTCGTGACTCTTTCTGGAAGTGCTTCGAATGTAAATGACAGTAAACTGACTAGTTTCAGGTCATCAAGGAAAAAATGCTATGGCAAGCGAAATTGATCTTTATCTCCAGTCAGTTGGCGTTGCTCGCGATCGTGATCCAAATATATGGTGCTCAGCTGATGCTGTTCAGTACTCTGACTTAACCAAGTATGCTAGAATTTATCTTTCAGTAATCTATAGCATTTTATAAGGTGAAAGACAACTCTCGGAAGCTTATAATCGTATAAAACAAAATCAAATTGAAGACAACAAGATCGATACAATTCATAAATAACTTCCGCAGTCAAATTTAACGCCACATCAGGAATGTGTCAAGTCAATCAGCTGATCTACACGTGTGAAGCTTACACACACACATACATACATCTTAGAAATGTCAAGTACGCCGACGAAAATAGTCACGTGAACGAAAGACTTATGTAAGCTAGAAGGGCAAAGTCAAATCCGTCCCATACAGAAACTCAAACGTCAAACTTGGCATTTATCCAATAATTCTACGCACAAAACACTACACGCATATCTAGTACAAGGTTCTGGCTGGACGATAGTTCACACCAGAAAAATGACAAAAAGTTATATAATTTGTTTTTTTTTTTAGTTGAAGGTTGGCCAAGGCCGAGGGAGCTTCTTTTACGGCTCTGTTTGAAAATCAATACTGTGAAGCAAGGTTCGGGTATAACAGTAAAAATTAAACTTACTTACCTGAGTGAAGTAAACAATTTGAACTTACTTAGGTATCTAAGTTCTGGTTAACAGATTATCTTTAATGATTTATAATCTTTAAAAGTGCTATGAAAGTAGGTACAACCTTTTCATTTCATTTGAATCGCAGTTTATCACTTCAATGCATTCTTACAATTTTGATTTCACGAGATCGACAGTCTCAAAAACCTACATTTGGTGTTAAATCAGAAGTGTATATTTTTATCAATATATAGAACCGCTTCATTTAATATTTAATACCTGATGGTGACATACAATTTTTTAATACGAAAAGAATACTAATACGTTTTCCTTCTTACATTGACCGTTTATCTTAATATAATTATTCAAAGATAGATAACTATGCCGTCTAATAATGCAGGCAAAGTAGGTACTTGTTACGTTTTAACCTTGTTCTATTTCCAACTGAACCATCCTGACCTAGTCAGATTGTTAGCATTATCGTTCGTTCGTTCCGTTCGTTCTATGTATGAACCGCATGAACAGTTTGACAAAGATAGGACCGGTGTTCGTTCATATTTATAAAGAAAATTCTGGCACTTATATAAAGCCAGTTTGTTTTGAGTTCATGTTGGGTGTATTTTTAATATAAATAACGCCATTTTTCGATGAAGTTTTGATAGCCTTTTTGTTGAAACTTTAATAAAATTAAACACAATTTGAAGTTCCCATTGTGGATTTAAAGAGTTTTAGTAGGAATCCCCTTTGTTCACCGCCTTCAAAAAAGGAGGCGGTATCTAAATTCATTTTTTATGTTTTTGGACATGACTTCTTTTTCTCCATGGTTAACTAGAAGATCTATTGTGAGTTCTTTCTTTCATAGATCCAGTGAACGGCCGTAGTTTTAAATAGAATTCAAGGGTTTGGTTGCATGGTTGTTTACTCTCGCAGTCGGCAATATGCACAGAGGAAACTAAATTCATACAACTATTGATATACATCCAGTGTTGAAGTGCAAGAAGGTACGAAATGTATTTTGCCATCACCGGTTTAGGCTTTTTAATTTTTTCTATGTAATAAGTAACTTTTTTTTAACTTTGTCAGCAAACGAGGATCTATTCACCCGCTGGTAAGTGGCATACGTGCCCATAGACATAAAGAAACATTGTAAATGTATGAGGGAAAAACCCGTGAAGTTTTTTGCCTGGTGGTAGTGTCATTCTTTATTTGACGTCAATAAGAACAAGTAATTGTCAATGTTGAGAAATATATAGGTATTTGAATTTGAAAGACATCATATCATATACATATATATACCACTAGCTGTTACACGCGGTTTCATCCGCGTTATTCAAAATTTCGTGGGAATATCGGGATAAAAATTATCATATGTGTTATTCCAGACTATAAACTATCACTGTGCCAAATTTAATAATGATTCATTCAGTAGTTTTTACGTGAAAGAGTAACAAATATCCATCCATACTTACAAACTTTCGCGTTTATAATATTACTAGGACATACTTACATATATAAGTAAGTATATTATTCCTTTACAAATTATTCTATTATATTTTTATTATCTGTATAAATAAGTGAATATATTTTTTTTTTTCGAGCAAATGTATGTATATATTTATTTTTATATATGTATCAATTATCTAGTTTTCTTTTGCACTGCACTACTGACCTCTCCAATTGATCGATGGTTGACTGGTAGAGAATGTCTTGTGGCATTAAGTCCGCCCGTCTTTTTTTGTGCAACAAAGTTGAAATAAATATATAAATATATTTCTAAGTAGAACTATCCTGTAAGTATATATAATTCTGTTAATTATTGGTATTTATTAATTATAGATTAATGATGCGTTGCAGACTGCAGACTCTAGTTGGAATGGCCTTTGTTCCAGTTATCACACCTGATGCTCCTTTCAATTAATTGGAACACAACCACGTAGACAAAGGTTATTATGGGGGTTAAAATTGAAAAGAATTAACAAAGATACTCTACCCCCACTAAAAACGATGCCAAGACTAATCGTTCTATGTACGCAGACAAGCCTTTTTAAATAAATAATAGGTCCTATGAAACTGCCGTTTTGCCGTACTGGCCATTTCAAATGAAAATATTTTTTTTTTGACTGATAATTCTAATTTCAAATTAATTTTATTTGACAAACATGGAATTCTTTTTCTAAAATCGTCATTTGTTTAATAGTTAGTGTTTTGTTTTCAACGCATTCGAACATTTTTCGTCATCATGGATAAGTTAAAAATTCGAGTAATTATGGAGTATGAGTACCGTCGTGGCAGCAAAGCGGCACAATGGGCACGCAACATCAACGACGTTTACGGAGCGAACACTACAAACGAATGCACCACCCGTTATTGGTTTACCCGCTTCCGTTATGGAAATTTTGACCTGAAAAATGAACCCCGTGGTCGTCCGAAAACTTTGGTCGACAATGACGAATTAAAGGCAATTGTGGAAGCTGATGAAACTCAATCCACGGCTGAATTAGCAGCAGCTTTCGACGTTAGCATCAAAACAATATTGGTCCATTTGCGTCAAATTGGCAAGGTAAAAAAGCTTGACAAATGGGTACCCCACGAACTCAATGACCGCCAGCGCGAAGTACGCGTGGAGACGTGCCTTGCACTGCTCAGCAGGCATACAAATGAAGGAATTCTGAACCGCATTGTTACTCGTGACGAGAAATGGATCCTGTTTGACAATCGTAAGCGCTCAGCAAGTTGGTTGGACCCTGGTTCAGCACCCAAACAATGCCCTAAACGAAAACTTATCCCTAGAAAAGTGATGGTCACTGTTTGGTGGTCTAACGCGGGTGTAATTCATCACAGCTTCTTGCCAAACGGGACAAGCATTACTGCAGATGTGTACTGTGAAGAACTGAACACAATGATGGAGAAGCTCGCACGTCTCCAACCAGCTTTGGTCAATCGTTCATACTGCACAGCAGACGGTCTCCAAGCTACAAGAGTTGGGGTTGGAAGTTCTCCGTCATCCGCCGTACTCACCAGACCTTGCGCCTACAGACTTCTACTTTTTCCAGAATTTGGATAACTTCTTGGCGGGAAAAAAATTCAATACCCGAGAGGCAGTACAAAATGCCTTTGAAGAATTTGTTGCCTCCCGTCCAGCTGATTTCTTCAAGAAAGGCATCAATAAGCTACCAATGCGTTGGCAAAGATGCATTGATTGCATGGGTGATTATTTTGATTAATAGAAAAAAAAAAATATATAAAAAAATTACGCTTCATTTATTTCGAGAAAAACGGCAATTTCATAGGTAAAGACCTAATAGTAAGTAAGGAATCCTAACCTATAAAAAATAATTCTTATGCAATCAGTGTAAGTAAATGTTCACGTGATTATGATACTGAAATTTAGTTGATAGGAATATTACATACGACGGCTATGGATGGTAGGTATACAGTCTTGGATGTACTGTTTATCTTAGATAAGGCTGCGACAATAACGATATGAAATTTTAATTAGACCTCTTTACTTGTAGATATGTACTTATACTCGCGACATTTTGATCTTCTTATCTTAAATATAGCGAGTGGAATCTTAGGTGAGTTGCGTCTTCGCGGATGAAACGTCTCAATATGCGTATTATCTTACATTAGTATTTAAAAGCTATACAAGAATGGAGTATTCGCTTTCGAGTAGCGTAGTGGTTATAGCGTAGGGGCTTTCATTTGTGTGATAAACATAAATTTGTAGATGAATGTTTATTCCTGGTCCCCCCGCAGCTCGCTGTATGGTCATCCATAACACAAGCCCCGCTTACTTTGGGGCCATACAGTGGGTTAGTTTGTCTGGGCATTTATTATATTTATATTTTATTCACTGACATCAATGTCGTTAAGCAGTGATGCAGCGGTTAATGTGCTGACTTCTTGATCCCGGGTTTGATTCCCGGTGCAGCCAAATGTACCAATGTAACAACTTAAGTAAGTAGAGCGGCTGACAGTGAAGGAAAACTTCGTGCGGTAACCCGTATGTGTAAGTCAGCCAACCCACGGTAGGCGAGTGTGGTGGACTGCAAATTACCTAATTCAAATTCAAATATTTATTTCTCTACATTGACAATTACTTGTTCTTATTGACGTCAAATAAATCATGATTCTACCACCAGTTCGAAAAAAACCTTCGTGAAGAAGAACTGGCAAGAAACTTCACGGGTATATTTTTTTTCAAAATAAATTTACAGAGTCTCTTTATGTCTATACAAAATTATTCTTTTCTGCATCTGTTAGCTCGGCAAGTCTTCCCTCCCCCCAAATATCCAAACGACGAACACCCTAACAGCAACAGTTATTTGGGTGGGGCGGATTTCTCTGCGGTGAGTTTATTGAGGCTGCGTGACGTAGAATAAATACTTTTTTTCTATAGATTTTGAGACGTTGAAGCTATATTCAATTATATAATCTACTTCTTTGGATAAACGGATTTATTTTTTTCGAAACGGACAGTTTCTTTATGGCTCTCTGGGCCTTTTAAATTTCACCGGATTTTGTAGCCTAGCGCTGAGGGCACTTAGCCGGAACTTAAACTACTACTATATACGGACACGAGAGGGCACGGACATCGTATATTGAAACTACCTCTGGTTGGGAAGGATCAAAGGGATAAACGGAAAAAAGGCAAGGTTATTCGAATTATTCAGAAAGCTGTTAGGTATTTTACTAGCCATACCTAAACAGGCTTATTTGTCAAGCTATAGAACTAAATATGCCTCTCAGAGATATCCCGAGTCAAGTATGACTGTTTGTTTTGACGCTTTGTTGCCGACTTCATAAAAGAAGGAACCAACCTTTCGCCTTTCGTTACAACCTTGTATGTAACAAAAGACATTTTTGCCATCCATGTTGTTGAATATTTTAGTTGGGTAGGTAAATCTATAGAGCACATCTAACTTCTCAGTAACAAAGAAATGAAGAAAATGAAATTGATTCATACCCACAAAACTTAAAAGTCTATTATTTTAATTAGGTATTGAAATGTTCTGAATCATATATTTTTTTTAGTTAACAAGTTATCTTGGAAAACCATATTTTCCTTCACAAAATATTTCCTAACCTCACAGTACAATGACCTTACATTTGACAGGTCAAAAGGCACTGCAGATGTAGCATTGTATGTTACATAACCGGTAGCGGCAAGATTCCCGCCAACTGCCGCCTGATCGATCCGACTACCCAGACAGTTTGGCCTTATTATACTCGTACTGCGACTACAAAATGGAATTTTCCTGTGGAATTTTGAAGCGAATTACTTTTCAATGTATAACTATTAGAAACGCACCATTTGGAAAGGACTTTTTTTCTTAAGTTATGTTTCATGGTGTAGTTTTGACTACAGGTACCTAATAATAATAAAGAGCGCTAATGATATGTTGTGTAGTTTTTAGATAAGATTGGTCAAAGGTACTTCACGTTTACTTAAACACTATTTGTCAAAACTTATTGCAAAAGTTAGTGTCCAGCAGCCGAGGTAAATTAAAAGAATAATTTTTCTACGGCGTTGATATTAAAATCAATTTATTGCAGAAATATGGTAACATTTGGTGGTCTACACAATTTTGAGGACATATTTTACTGTATTACAGCTTGTAACATTTTCCTAAAACTATCTAAAATTCCTCTACAGTTGATTATTCTATATCTACAATTATTATATCATTATTTACAATTATAATTACAACATATCTACTCATTCCTTATTAGAGAACATAATTATTCATATATAGAGCATATAGAGGCATGGCACGTTACTGCAAGTTCAACCTGAGTTTAACTTACATTTACGATTGTCAACATATGAAAGAACTCCTTTTTTTTTTAATTTCAATTTATGGCAATTGCTGTAGCATATTTGCCAGTGTCACGTCTTATTTACATAACAAATACTTAACGAAGCGGAAAACTGATGGGGTCAACGACCTGAAAATAAAAAAAAAACTAATTCTAACTAAACACAACTACAGACTATTTATAAGATACATATAATCTAATTTTATTTACAGAAATAAAAGTAGAAAGAATTGAAGCAACAAAAGGTGAAAGGTTAGCTAACAGAAATGAAACATTAACAGGTAAAATGAAATGACTAGCTAATGAATGAAGAAATGTGGCATGATCATAAAGAGGACAGGAAAAGAAAATGTGATCCAAGTGGCCCTCCTCCAAGCCGCATTCACACAAGGAGGAGTCCTTTACTCTTAATCTATTTAAAAAAACAGGAGAGCAACAGAAACCCAAACGCAAACGAATAATGATGGAAGAAGGAATTTTGTCAATTTTAAATTTGAAAAACCAGGGCTTTTTTGGAATGAAGGGTTGATGTTTAAATAAAGTTCTTCGAACACCATGTTCCTGCCAAACCTCATTCCAGGTTTTGTACAAAGACATACCAGGAAGAGCTAACAGGTCATTGGTATGTATCTTAAAATTATCATAATCACCATGCAAAATAGCAGATTTGGCCAACTCATCTGCTTTTTCATTGCCTTTAATACCACAGTGACTAGGAATCCAAGCTAAAGCAATTTCAATGTTTTTATTTTTACAGACTAATAATAAATCTTTAATTTTAGATATTAATGGACTATATGATTTAGATTTAAAGGGGTTACATAAAATAGCCTGAAGACAAGAACGAGCATCAGAGAAAATTACAGAATGTTTTAAATTAAACAGAAGAATGAGACGGAGAGCTTCAAGAATGCCAACACATTCACCCGTGAAAACGGAAGTTTGAGGAGGGCATTTTTTCTTCATACAAATTTTAGATTGAGAGTGATAAACTCCAACACCCACACAACCCAAAGAATCTAATTTGGAAGCATCAGAGAAAAGAGTGGACCAATCAGGAAATTTAGAATGAATAATGTGATTGAAATGAGAATCAGCAAACATGTCGTTTTTATCAATATCTAAATCCAGAAAAACATTAGGGGTAGATAAAATGGAAGCTAAAGAAGATTCATAAAGAGGAAGAATGGGAGAGTGGAATTTAGGGACAGATATTTTGTTGTATTTTTGGAAACTATTAACCAAAAGAGGAATATCTTTATTTTTCCAAAAACAGTTAAACTGAATAAGGTTATTAAGATTAAGGAGCTTAAAGATAAGGGGGTGAAAAGAAAATTGAAAACACCGAAACAAGAAACGATCAGCCAAATATTGAGCACGAAGAGGAATAGGAGGCTCAACACATTCTACCTGTAGGGAGTCTTTAGGGCTATTCTTCATAGCTCCAGTAACAACCCTTAAAGCTTTATATTGAATTTTTCCTAATTTGGCTAGGTCCTTCTTTTTAAGAGGAAAAAGCAAAAACAAACCATAATCTATTAAACTTCTAATAATGGCATTGTATAGAAGTTTAAGAGAGTAAGGATGGGCACCCCACCAGCACCCCGATAGACATCTGATTATATTTAAGTTTTTCTCACATCTAGAAATTATATAATCAACATGGAGAGATCCTACCAATTTTGAATCTAGAATCACACCCAAAAATTTTGCATGATTTTTAATAGGGATAATATCATTACCATAATGAAATGTTAAATCTGGTAGGGACCTTTTTCTTGTAAATACAACTGCTACACTTTTGGATGCAGATAATTCTAACCCATTTTCAAAAAGCCAAATCCCTAGGGACGCAATAGCTTTGTTTAAGGATTCTGAAGCCACAGAAATATTTTCATTGACTGAATATAATAAAATGTCATCAGCATATTGGAGAATTTTACTTGAGGTGCCACACTTAATATCATGAGCATAAATATTAAAAAGAAGAGGGCTCAACACAGAACCCTGAGGAAGTCCTTTATAAACAAATCTTGAAGCTTTTATTCCTTGACAATCAGTTTTCAGTCGAATCTCTCTTTCACACAATAAATTTTTAATAAATAGTACAAATCTAGGAGAAACCCCAACAGAAGTTAACTTTTTTACAAGAAGGGGAATTTGAACATTATCATAGGCACCAGTGATATCCAAGAAAACACTAGACACAGAATAATTTTTACTAAATGCTGTCCGAATATCTGATGAGGAAGTCGCTATGCTGTCCAGAGTACTTCTACCCTTCCGAAACCCATATTGGAAATCTGGAAGGATATTAGTACTTTCAATTAGCCAGTCAAGGCGATTCTTCACAAGATGTTCCCCAATCTTGGTCAAACAAGAAGACATAGCTATAGGTCGAAAAGAAGAAATTAAATTTGGATCCTTATTAGGCTTAGGAATAGGAATGACATATTGAGATTTCCAAGAATATGGAATTATACCAGAATCAATAATGCAATTAAAAAGGCATAGGAAGTAAGAAAGGATAGAGTCTGGGGCATGTTGCATAAAAGAATATGGGATACCATCCGGGCCAGGAGAGGAGTCATGTAATGATGATAGAACTAGTCTGAGTTCAGATAATGTGAAAGGAGAATCAATAGAATTAGAGGAGGGGAGAGGAGCTGAGTTAAAAGAGGGAATTTCAGATAAAGAGGGACAAAATGGTGGAGCTAAATTATCAATGAATTAATCAGCCCATGCCTGATCCGGGACAGAAAAGTGATTGGAGTTGGAGAAACTACCTCTAAATCTTTTAATATTTCGCCAAACTTCTGAAACCTGGATATCTGGAGAAACTGAAGAACAAAATCTTCTCCAGCCCTCTCTTTTCTTTTCTCTCAATAATTTTTAGTTTCTTGCATAATGTCTTTTAAAGACTGGTAATTTTGCGAGGAAATATCATTTGCAAAAGTTAATTCAGCATGTTTTCTTTTTTTAACAGCCTCAGTGCATTCCTTGTCCCACCAAGGTGGGGGAGGGGGCTTGGTTGAAATAGGCTTTTTAAGCGGAAATGATTTTTCTGCACAAGAAACCAAAAGATCAGAAAGAGCTAAGGAACATTCTGAGATATTTTCAGAAGAAATAGGAGGAAGTGATCCAGAAGCCTCAGACAAAAAAATACTAAAAGAATCCCAGGACACATTGTTCAGGTTGTACTTTAACAAGGGCCACCTGGAAACAGGAGGAGGAGAGTTAACGGAAGAATTGGAAATAAGTACAGGAAAATGTCTACTTCCATAAGTAGACTTTAGAACAGACCATGAGAAGTCAGGAGAGATTGAAGGAGAACAGAATGAAAGGTATATACAACTTATATTATCACCAGGACGGGAACGGTAAGTAGGAGATCCACCATTCAAAATACATAAATTAAGGTTATCAAGTAAACCAACCAAAGCCTGGCCGTTACGATCATTAAAAGAAGATCCCCATAAAGTATGGTGACAATTAAAATCACCTATAACCATGATAGGGGAAGGAAGAGAGGATAGTATGTTATAAAGTTCATAAATCAAGGCTGGAGAAGGATGAGGAATATAAATAGAGCAAAAAGTTATGTTAAAGAGACTGATAGCAGAAATTTGAAAACCATCATCATGAGGAGGAATTATGATACAAGAATATTTTAAATGGTTCCGGACCAAAATGGCCGAACCAGCACATCCATCAGAGCGGTCTTCTCTGAGGCATGTAAAGCCTGGTAGAGAAAAGTTAGACTCAGGCTTTAACCATGTCTCAGAAAGAGCAAAAAGGGATATTTTAAATTTATTAGCAAGAAAAATGAGTTCAGATTTCTTGCCAATAATTGATTGACAATTCCATTGTAAAATAGAAAACTTATTTTTCTTTATTAGCAGATTTGGCTCCATTATTGGAGATTAAGTTTTGTAAAATAGAAGAGAGTAATGGTGCAACGTGGTCAGGTATAGTAGACATAATAGTAGAAATAAAAGAAGTAAGGGCAGTAAGAAGAGATTCAATAGAAGAATCTGTAGATTTAAGATCTGAAGGGATAAGGTACGCCATCCCATTACCTGAAGTAGGTTTGGGATCTGAAATAATTTTACTATATGCCTTCCTATCATATCCAGAGTAATGGATGGTAGGGAGGTATAGGTAGGGAGGCTTTGATTTTGCGAAAACAGTTTTTTTATATGATGTTGTAGTTTTAGAGTAAGATTTTCCAGGCAAACTAATAGCAGCAGAGGCCTCAGCATAAGAGACTGAGTTCTCTGCCATGAACCCTTTGATTTCTTTTTGCCTTGACAACTCAACACAAGATTTGTCATTGGCAAAGTGCGATTCACCACAATTTATGCATTTTGTTTGATCATTAGAGCATGAGTCTCCTAAGTGATCGCCTCCACATTTAAAGCAGCGGGGCTTTGATCTACACTTAGTTTTTGTATGGCCATAACGGCAACATGCAAAACAAAGAATTGTTGGGAATTTATATAGTTCTACGGGAAAACTGTTATAGCATGCAAAAACTTTATCTGGAAGTATCTGACCATCAAAGGTTAGGACGACAGATTGACTTTTGCGCCAAGTGCCATCTGGATTCTTATAATTGAGGCGACAGGCTTTAATGATTCTACCTGATTTGGAAGAGGAGGACACAGAGAAAAGGTCAATAATTTCTTCCTCTGACCATTCAATAGGGATGACAAAACCCATTTTGCAAATTGCAAATTGGGGGATTTGGCAAGAGTATCCTTGTGAACCTAGGAAAGAATTAGACAGGAAATTATTAGCAGAAGAGAAGGTTGAAAATGAAAGGGAAATTCTATTTCGACCAATTTTTTTAATACTTTCCATGACAATTTTAGGAATATTCGACTTAAAAAGGAATCGACCAAAGGAAACGGGATGAATAGAAGTTGATAAGGAATCGGAAATTTTCTCTACATGAACTATAAATGGACCAATGTCATGTTCATTGTAAAGATTTCTATAAAAAGAAGTTGGGGAAGATTGGGATAGAACTGAGTCATTTGTTGGAGTAATTTGGGTAGGAGAGAGACAGGAGGGCACATGAGGAGGCGATAGTGGAGAGGAATGCGATTGCTGAGCCAAGGGGAGATCAACTTCGCTAGATGACGAAGAATCTCTAGACGCCTTTTGTTTTTTTGATTTGTTTTTTTTTTGAAATTTTGTTTCTTTTCCGAGGAACTTTAGATCGGGCGGTTCTTTCATTGTGTACAACTATAAACTATTACAAATTAATTACTTACCAACTCCAAGATAAACTAACTAATTTAACACGACACTATACAAAAATGATGAAATTAATACGATTTTAGGCCTTTGACCACAATAAATATTTAGATTGAAAAAATTTGCAAAAAATTAAACCGACGCGTAAGACGATCGCTGACAGTCCCCCCAAAAAAAAATCTAAATTTATGTTATTTGCTTGCTTATTGACCAAAGAACTCATTAATAGGATGTGATTAAATCTTTTTTTCACATTGTTTTTTTTAGATCATATCCTATTATGATCTGAACAATAAATCTTATTGGACTTAGTCTTTCAACTGTATACTTACTTACCAACATGAAAATTCAAAATTTATTAATTTATTAGGTCATGAACAGAGTGTACATCAAAATAAACATTAGGTATATAATATAAAATAAAATTACATTCTAAATGCAACTCTAATTACAGGTGACGTCGACATCCTTAAAGTATACAACTATAACACAATCTATCAATGGTTGTTAATCATTATTTAAGTTTAACTAATTTATTTTTTTTATAACAATTTTTCAAATATAGGTACAACGAGCAAGAGAAAACAGGGATGAGGTTATCAATATAAATTTAAAGTAAGAGTTTATTTAATACAGTTATTTAAATACAAAAATATACAACAATATAAAACGAACAAGAAAAACATGTGTAACATTATAATTATTTAAGGTACGTTTTTGTCAGTGTAAAGTTATTATTATTGAAGGGGTTTACTAGATTTGTTCACCCTTGCCACAGAATCCTTGAAGAGATTGAGGCCTAGTCCAAAAATGTCCACTTCAGTTCCTCTGGAAATTGAGTTGTACAATTTGATTAGCCTGTTTGTTGGTTAATAATGTTCGAGGTTTGTTTTGGCTCGTTTTTCCGTGAAAAGTAAATATTTTCCTGGGCGATGTAACCTGGATGGTATCCGGAAGTTTAAACGCGACAGCAGCAAACTCGAATCAATTGCACCATTCGCCAATTTCCAGAGAAACCGACTGTCTAGCAGGGCACGACGATTGTGAGAAAAAAATATACCCGTGAAGTTTCTTCACGAAGGTTTTTTCGAACCGGTGGTAGAGTCATGTTATTTGACATCAATAAGAACAAGTAATTGTCAATGTTGAGAAATAAATATTTCATTTCATTTCATGTGATAGTTAAACTGCAGTTTTGGTCCATGATTACACCCAGGTCGCGAATATTACTGAGACCAGTCAATGCAGTGCCCTTAATGGTGAAAGGTTCTTTAAAAAAGGAAATTTTTCTTTTTGCGAGAAAATGTAAGTGAAAGCACTTTGAAACGTTGAGAGCCATTCCAGTGTTTTGACACTAATCGCATAGGCGATCAAGATCTCTCTGAAGATCAGCGCAGTCTTTACTAGAGTAAATGATTTTGAAAAGTTTTAGATCGTCTGCGAATAAGCAGGCCTTAGATAAGATAAAGCAACTGTCAATGTTAGATGTTACAAAATAACAGGTCTAGGTGTGAGCCTTGCGGCACACCGGATACTGCTGTGAAGCTGTCAGACGTAAATCCATTGACAACGACTCAGTAGATATGACTTGCACCACTTCAAAAAAATCATCAGATATGCCAATAGAACTAAGTTTTTGTATTAGCGCAGAGTGGAGAACTCGGTCGAATGCCTTGCTAAAATTGGTGTAAATGACATCCACATCGAGGCGAGAATCAACAGCTTGAATTAATTCCTCTGTCAAGAGTAATAAGTTCGTAGCTGTAGATCGTGCCCTGACGAAACCATTCTGGAAAAGGGAGAGGAGATGTTGAAAGTGATAACAGATTACTTGACAAATCGATTTTCCAAAAACCTTTGCATACACAGGCAAAATTTAAGTTGGGCGGTAGTTAGTAATGAGCTGTTTAGCCCCATTCTTGAGTTGCGGTACGATCAAAGGTCCCTTCCATTTAGCAGGAAAAACGGCTTCTTTCAATGTCCTGTTGAATATTAGGGTTAGAGCATTAGCTAAAACATTAGCACACCTGGCTATGAATATTGGAGGAATGCCATCACTCCCAGCACCTTTAAATACATCAAGTCTCTTGAAAGCTTTATACACGGAGTCTATTTGTATGGCTATGGAATCTAAAAAGTACAGAAAGAGAATCCCCTTGTACAGATGAAGTCCTCTGGGGAAAGTTTGTCATGTATTATACGATTATACACGGATGAGAAGCGTGAAGCAAAAAAGTTGCAAATTTCAGGCCCATTTGTCGCTGTATCACCATTGTACTGCATTTGGTCAGGGTATGAGCTATTATTGTTTCAAAATAATTAATTACATATGATTTAATATATTTTCATTAAGTTAATTTAATACAATGTCATTTTGCGTTGCTCAGTTATTGTTTGTACAACTTCCCAGTAAGTAAAAGTAATCTTAAATGACAAAGGATAATAACCGTACAGACAGTTTTATTCTAATTACACTGTAATATTAAGCCTTAAAATAATGTGCTCGTGTTTGTATTTATGTTGATATTAGTTACAGCCTCGTATTATCACACCTCGGACACTCGCGGCAAAATGTATGAAACAAACGCGTTCTAATAACCTATTACGCACACAGTCATATGTTCGTGCAGGTGAACGCGTGCCATGTTTGTGTGAGTGAGAAAAGATATGCTAGGGTTGGCGCCATTTTGTTTTAATCGTAGTGTGTTCGGGAACGCATGAGACGGCAATATGAGATAACCTAGTAATAGCGGCATCGAGTTAATTTTGAGTGCTTATAATTATTTGTTATGAACAAAAACGTTTATTTATTGATTATTATAAACTCTATTTTCTGACATTATTATTATAATAGTAGTTAGAAAGAAAGAAAAATAAATCAGTTTCAATAACATAAAGTATTGAGTATAGGAGTAGTATAGCCAACGGAAAACTGAATATTTGCAATAGCCTCTATACTAAAAGGAGATTCGAAGGAAAATGAAATTGTGTAATCATGCTTGTAATTTTATTGTTTATTTTTTACGAACGAATCGTACAACACTTACACATTGTTCTTCGAATCTTCACCAAGGTTTTTCCGAACTGGCGGAAGACACATGCTTTGTATAACGACAACAAGAACAGGCAATTGTCAATGTTGAGAAATAAATATTTGAATTTGAATTTGCACTATTTAAAGGTCTCAAGTCTTTCTTTGAGTCTTAATCAAAATTCAATTTTGATAGCCACCGTTTGGTATCTTTTCATATCTTATTAGACAATGAAGTGGTAAATGTGAGTAAGTGACCAAATGTGTTTATTACGATACGCTTGCAAATACCTTACTCACTTAAAGCGATATACAATAGAGCTGGCAAAGATATATAGATATATCAGTGCCCATGGCCATTATTAATATTACTTAGATCTCCAAAGTCCATGTTTGTAGAGGAAGGTTCAAGTTCTCTTTGCATTAGTTCCTGTTATTTCTGCTCCTTCCCTTCAACTGGAACACAGCAGCAAATACTTAGCTGTTGGCGTTTGAATTAGGCAAGACTGGAGTACTGACCCAGACGAAAACAATTTCTAGTCAATACATAGTCCGAAAGTGTTTTAAGAATGTTTTATTTAAATAGGTATACCGGTACCTAATAAATAATAATAATAAAAAACTAATAAATTGTTTTTATTTATGTTACATAATTACATATCCTCATTTCCCTTTCCTTTCTTCCTTAACTACTATTTATTATTATCTATTATTAAATTATCTATTATTCACACGATACATTTGGCCTAGTCCAGGGGTCTGCAACCTGCGGCTCGCGAGCCACAGGCGGCTCTTTGGATGTGAAGCTGCGGCTCTTTACGCAAATATTTATTTTACAAACAAAAAACGTTTTAAAATCGTTGTGAATCGATTAACGAGCATTAGGCACCATTTCTGTCCCTCAGCCACTTGAACTGGTTTTTACCGCACCCCTCCCCCATGACAAAACCCCCATGAAATGCGTCGTCAATGTCTTTAGTCCGCGAATGTTTACTTGTTCTAATTATTTACTTAAATAATAAGTGATTATCGAATAATACCATATATATATTATCTAATTTGTTGTGACAAAACACTACTTATATATGAATAAAAAAATATTTTTCTTATGAATAAATACATTTTTTTTAAACATATTTGTGGCTCTTTAAAAACTTATAAATTTTGTTAATTGTAATTTTTGACTGTTCTGACTTAAAAGGTTCCCGACCCTGGCCTAGTCAGTAGTCGATGTGCGATTCGCGGCACGTGGCGCCCGGTGCGCTAACTGAAGATCAGCGTTGCGATCCCCGCAATATGTAGGCTGAGTTAGTGCCCTTTCACATTCTCTGGCCATAATGTACTCATTATTTTGTTTTTAGGTTATACTTAGCTTAATTTTTAATTTTTTGGCTTTAAAATTTGTTGTATTTTTATGTGCAGAGATTCTGTGAATAAATAAATAAATATTTACAAATTAACGTGATTACGGATAGAATACAACGCCTATTATATTGCACATAGGGTAAAGTGGCTGGCGGCGTTACCGCGTCAGATCGCTACCGATAAGCTTTGTACAAAATAATATCCAGCCTTAGGGTCACCAGTTTCACTCACAAATCAATAGAAGGTACCTAATCCTGTTTCAATGTTCTAAATTCAACCTCATCATACGTCCTCTTATAGTAGCGTCGGGTGACGGTTCGCTCAATTCCCTCTAATATGGTTGAGCAGGGCGATGGCTGGATCCCGCGTAAACTCGTGAACGGGTGCCGTGTGAGGGTGTTCGTCCTTTGGATACTTGGGGGGAGGGGGACTTGCCAAGCTAACAGATGAGGTGAGAATAATTTTGTACAGACATAAAGAGACATTGTTGTCACGTAATAAAAGGTTTTATTTTTAAAAAAACTGTCACGGACATGAATTAGTCGGAGGGTCGCCGCGAAGACTTCCATGGTGAAGGCGCTTAGGAACGTGCAGGGTCAGTGGCAGACGCTCAGGTGCCGACTGGCGCTCTGTCGCGTGCAGGATCAGTGAGAGCAGGAACAGGAAGAGCAGGATGGATCAGCGGGAAGGATGAGGCGGTAGGCAGGATCATCAAGGTCAGCAGCAGGAGCAGTATTAGGCGTCAATGTCGAGGTTTTCAACATGAGGCAGATTCAGGTAGCTTCTGTAAGAGGCAGCTTCAGCGTCAGGTAAAAAAAATTGCTAAACAATTCTTTTTTTGAAGAACATGAAAAATTTTGAGGTTTAGACAAGTCGCGTACAATTTCATACATCACTTATATAATACTAACATACTTCATCTAGCATACAAAGGGGTAGAGTTCACACTCTATGGCATCTACTCCAACACGACAGTGCAGTTGTCATGACGGTCAGCCGCTCCAAGTGAAGACCCAATTACGACACTAAGGCTTATTTAGGTAGTCGCCAACCGCTACTGACAGTAAGGCTAATTTAAGGAGTTGTCAGAGAGAGAAATGTAAAGTAGTAGGCTAATGTAGATTAGACCCACAGAGTACTCCAAAAGGAGGAGTGTAGAGTAGTGAAGATAAGCCTTTTTAGTTAAAAGACCTTTCTTTTTCAGATTCACAAGGCGAGAATTTTGTGAGCTTATTAGCTTAGAAAATAGTGAATTAGTTTCTTGCCAGTTCTTCTTTACGAAGGTTTCTCCGAACTGGTGGTAGAGTCATGTTCTATTTGACGTTAATAAGATCAAGTAATTGTCAATGTTGAGAAATAAATATTTGAATTGGGTCTATCTCTATCTAAAAGTGTGATAAAATCCCATAAAGTTGCTTCGAACCCTGGACTTGAAGTCCCTTTCGTTACAAACCGTCGTTATTTGATCAGCCTCCCGAGCCGAGTGTTATGTTCCTGTTTCGAGTACCCAACAATTAGAAAGATATGGACAAACACTTAACTTAAGATTTTTTTTAATGATGGAATTTGGTTCTCCATCGTATACTTACTGCATGTACTATCAGGTTACAACCGCAGTTCATATATCAAGATAATACATAGCGTTTAGTGTTATAATTACAGATACCTACGTACAAATATTATAGGTATGTGATATGAAAACGAAACCGATGAATAATATCCATTCATGTGCGCACGTATACGCATAGGGGAGCATAAGGGTTTATCTTTGGTTGGACAACGTTGTGGAGATCTCTCGTGGGTGCCAACTGTCGGAACAAGAATATGAGTTTGCCTGCAGAAAAAGTATAATCTGTGTTATAATTATTGATCAAAAGGAATCGATATTAAATTATACACCAAGTAGCGTGGATAAAGAAGTGGGTTATGTCAGGCGCGGCATATTGAATCCACGTAATCCAGAGTTCTTTAATAATTAATAAGAGGTTTGATGGAACGTCTATTAAAAAGATATGCAGATATATATTAACCGCACAATCACCGGTAAATTAGTACTATTGTATTCAAGTACCAGGGTTGCCTGAGAGTCTAAATGACCTGCTTAAGACTGAGCTTGCCTGAAATACAAACAGGAATAATCGTGCAGAAGGTGTGAAAAAACATATTAACATTAATTATTGTGGGAGATTAATTTTGATATAAATTCTGTCCCTGAAAGAGGTATTTTGCAAGAAACTCGTAAAGTTTATCCCCTATAAATCTTTAGAATACGATGTTATAATTAAGCACCAAACTATACAGTTATTAGTTTAAAGGTAAAGGTACAGTTGTTTAATCCTGACATCATTAATAATGAAATATTTCGAGTTTAGCAGGTTTCTTTTACCTGTACCTACTAAAGACAAGGATTGAAGTGTACCTATAGGGCCATATCTGTTGCATAAGGGGTCTAGAGCAGGATATAGACCTTATCGGTCCTTAAGTTGCAATATGATACGCTCTAAAGCTTATTCGCAACCATTTGTGCTAGTTGGGTATTATTGTACAAAGTACGTGCGTACAAAAAGTAACGTCATCGAAAATATACACAACCTACTTATGATTAGTATACTATACTACTTATAATTAGATACGCCAACAACATGTTTAATAAATTAAAATTTATCATTACTTAAAGTGAGCTAGGGACATAATATACCTACACACGCCAATTACAGGTTCACAGCATTGGCTGCTAGTTAAATCTTAAACTTATATGCACTATAAGTGTGTTTCACAAAAACATTACAAATTGAATCAAATCATGGGGAATGTATTATAAAGACAATAATATCATCTATCTAAATATGAAGTAATTAGTCTGGGATATGGAATTAGAACAATTTAAAATTAAAATAATAATAACGCTATGTCAGTATCCGTAGTTCTAACATTTGCAATCATCGTTTTAACATCTGCAAAATAATTTATAGATAAACTTTTTTAAAGATAAGAATGAATAACTGTATTTATCTAAACCTCGTCGAAGTATCACTAAAAATATCCAGCTCTGGCAGCTTAGTGTTCAAGAAATTGTATTGACACGACGACATTGTAGATATCGGATAATGTACACCTACTATATTGTACGACATGGTATCAATTTTTTAGTTTATACAGTTATTTCTTTAAATATATTTATTACAATATTTTTTAAATATTATTACCACATTTGCCTATCCAGAAAATTCATCACTTGAGATCTTCTATAATCCCCGGACTATACTTACCTGGAAAGGCAGTTCATTTCAAAACTTGGCTATCTGAAGACATTAGACGGTATAATTAGAACAGGAAATTAAACAAAATATGCATCTGGATGCAGTTTCAATCGAGCAGATGCATTCCCCTACTGATTGGTCAACAATAGATTGCTAATGTGGCACTTCACATGACTATTCGGTATTCGCTTTTTTTCGCCTTTGTGTTCGTGCTGAACACAGAGTTCGTGCGAATCGGCGAATGTAGAGGAATAGAGCTACAGCACATCGTCGTATTTATGGGTGAATAAGGCGAATACGTAAATAGCGATGTGAAGTGCTATAAAAGTGCCCTAAACTTACTGCATATACAATGACAATATGAAACTGTATGAGTCTAAGAATGTGACAGCTAGTAGATGTTTGGATCTGTCGTTCCTATTACACGACTACATTTCAGAGGTCATGTTAATAGCGAGCGAGTTTAACGCCCGTACTTAGTCATCAAATTCAAAATTTGCTTGGCAAAATTTATGATTAGGCTCGGCTTTACTAACACTTAGACGTCGCCGATAAGTGCGGCCGTAAATTATCACCCAGTGAAATTGAGTAATTTTTCAAATACCGACTAAAAGTAGTAGTAATACCGACTAAGTATGATACGTTCTATAATAAATCCCTAAAGAAACACTTCAACCCTGTGGCCTCAAAGTAAGCAGAGCTTTTGTTATAGATGACCACACACCGAATTGATGGGCACCCGGAGTAAACATACATATACAAACACAAACAACCATGACCCGAGAACAAACACCAGGACTCGAACCGGGGACCTGCGGCGTATGAGGCAGGGCTACTACACGCTACACCACTCGTCCCCTGCTAATCTTAATTATAGAATATTATGAGTTTTGCTATGCAAAAAGTCCAGCTCAATCGTGTAATAAACATACAAGAAAATAACCTTCTATATACCTGATCGGTTCGTAGTATTCAAAATGACTGCCCTTTTACAATAAAGATTTACCAGTTTGTACTGGAATAGTCAATTGGTCCATTTAGTTCAATTTAGTGATAAAGTCGGACAATGAAACAACGCCGAATTACGATTATTTTACATACAATGAATGGGATATATACAAGTTTTACAGAATAATACTAATATTATTATTCTACTTTACTGCCAAGTACCTATACTTATCTTATTTTAACAATAAGAGTTTAAATTCCATGGCTTAACGTCATAGCCGTTATATTAAAGAATATAACGAATGTACCTGTCTTAAGATTTGAATCAAAATATAGAAACATAACTGGAACTATGACCAACGCTAGCATTTCCTTAAGTTTTCACGATTCGTTATATTCAATAAATCACGTTTTTAAACGGATTTTATCGCGTTTAATTATATTTTTGCATTTTAACTAAGAGTCGCGGTGCCTTTTCAGACCCATCTCGTGGTTCCTGTAAATGCACCAAAATGCGAGTTCAGATGTAACAATATAAATGAACACGATATTATTAAATGTGTATAGTGATTTATGTGTAATATGTAAGAGTAGTAAACAAGAGATTTTATAAAAAAAATTATGAAGATTTGATCAATTTGGTATATTGTAGACTTTTTTAGTTTTAGTAATGTTTATTTCAAAAGTCTAACGAAAGAAGAATCACACGCCCACTGTAGATGCATATAGGTACCTATAACATTTACTACTGCTTATGTTATCTTTAAAAGAAGTTGTTTAATAAAAGTAAAAAAATAGTTCATGACGGGTCACTTATTAAGTTAACGTCATAGATCACGTCATTTTTTTTTACTTTCGATGTTCACTTCGGTTGGCACCCATGCTAAGTAATAGTTTATCTAAATGCGCGGTGTGTATTTACCATTAAACCTGACCAGCAATGGTGCACGCAGACCTAAGCAATTGATTGTAATTTAACAATACTAAACTTACATCAACAGTTAGCTATTACGTGCGTCATGAAATTCTACCAAACGATAATGTTATATAAAATTGTACAGCCGCATGCCAATCAAGCCTTGCACATGACGTTGCTAATGGCTCTATTAGATTAATATAAAATTGTTTTCCGTTCGGCAGATTCTTATCTTGACATCTTTGAATGACCGATCAAAATGGTACGTAGACGCGAAAAGGTAGGTTAAGTTCAATTACACAACATACTAGTTCATTGGAAACATTGACCCAATGGACGATTCGTGCTATGGGTATAATTTGTTTCTGAAATAAAAGACTAATATAACATCGATTTTCAAATCCAGACATGCCGTTTGATATTATGAAATTATGTGTAAGTATTGTAACAATAAAGCTATCTATCTAAAAAGTCGACATGTCACGTGATTCGGTTTTTAATAATATTCTCTGTAAATGCTGTATATCTAAAGGAATTGATAGATGTAACGTATAGTCAATGCCATCATGCCATGAACTTCGAACTGGCAACGTGGCTGTATGTAACATTACCATTGCTCAGACGCGTACACATCCGAATTTTTTGTATGAACCTATAGCAAAAGCGTGGCAAATGTAGGTAATAATAAGAACGTTTTCAACACTTAATTATATGGTTGTGCCGGCTTTTATATGAACGGCTGATATAAGCAGAGTATAATAAGTGTTACGAGAGTGGATTCTAATAATGCCAATTAGGACGGTGTAGGTACTTCTTTTCTAAATCTCCTAGAATTCTTCACAGAGTTAAGAAAGGCTCTGGCAAAAAGTCAGTTCACTTATCGTGTGAGTGAACTACTTAACGTGCCCCCCGAAGCGCGGAAACGTTGAAGTATTAAACCATTGGCGGTCACCCATCCTATTTCTTTCCACACCAACGTTGCTTAACTTTGACAAGGAATAACAAAAAAAACCGTTCCACCATGAGCACTTTAAAGTGTAATAAGAGCAAGGCCCTGAAGAAGAGTCTTCTTAAATTCAGTCTCTGAAAGGGAAATTGCATTAAAAATACATAATAAATCCCCAAAATAAATAGATAATAAATCCCCAGACTTGTGTTACGGATGGCCACACAGCGAAATGGTGGAGATCTAAGCATAAACATACATATATATATATATATATATATATATATATATATAAATAGAAAACATCCATGACCTGCAAACAATCATCCATCACAAACAAACGTTCATCACATGGATGTAAGCTCTGACCAGCTCGAACCCGGGACATCCGGCTTGTGAGACAGGATTATTACCACATACGCTACTATAATTATTGAGGGAATCAAAAATAAACGTGTCAATGTAATACACAAAACGGTTGCATTTTTGCAATTAGACATAAGTATTAGTAGGTAAGAACCTGACATACACAAGACCGATATATAGATTTCTAACACAAGTCTTGGATGTTTTCTTATTTGCTACTGTAGTCAATAGTAGATCAAGAATTACTTTTTTCATAACCAACCTTTGTAATCAACATGCATGGTAACAAAATTCGTCTCTTCGTGAATCATACTCCTTGGAAAAACAAAACAGTTAGCTGATGGTGCTTAGCATGTTAATTCAAACATATCTGGACAATGCTGATTCCGAGAGAATTTATAAATACCTATCTACTTAAATAAGCTAGTAATTCTTTTGACATATTTCATCGAAGATACTGGGTGATACTTTGTAACCACACCTGGAAGGAAATACTCTAACTGGAGATATATTTGCTAGCTACACCCGGGAATCGATTACATTCAAGTCAAACAAGTTAACGCAGTGTTTAACAATCAATATGGTCAATCTTAAGGATCTAATGTCTCTGGCAATAATTTAAATGTAAGAAAAGTTATTAAATCTTTACCTATAAATTCAATAACAAAGTAAAGATAAAGCATTTCCTCAGGGGTGCATCTGACTACTTATTTTATGAATAAATAATTGACGAGTTTTATTTATAAATAACGATTAACTATTACGATAAGATACTATACTTTTTATTGAATTGTTAATTCATGGCTTTTTCCACTTAAATTATGTTTGCTAGAGATTTGATTATTATGATTGAACCTATCCATTGATACCATGAAAGTGTACAGGGTGTTATTTTTTGTGTGAACAAATTTTCAAACTTTCCTAATTACCTATATTTATTTTAAGAGAGTAATATTTCCTTAGGGAAAGACTTGCCTTTCTTTCTTGAGTACTATCCTTTGTGGGGTTACAAAACTCCACTATGTAAAACAAATGGTTTGTTTTACAATGTCTTTCATATTGATTGCACAATCACATATTTTGGCTACATTGATTTGTTCCTTTTTTTATAAAATTTTTTGAATTTCGGTATTTTTAGTTGCTCCAAAACAGTATGTAGTTGTAGACAGTAAAGTTTTATTATATTTAATAAACACACATCCCTACCTACTTACCAAAACTAAAATATAAATAATAATATGTCTTACAGCAATTCCATTTATTCAAATGAATTCAGAATGGATATACCTAATATAAGTACTTAGAATTTGTGGCAATAATATTCAAAGTACATTTTGCAATAGCACTACAGTTGTTTTCTATATAATTGCACAAATATTGATTTTCAATATGATAATATTGCCTTAAACTTTACCAAAAGAGACTAATGAGAACTACTCCCTATTTAACATTTTTGTTTATGTATTTAACTTTTTATAACAATATTGTGATAAGTTATTGCAGCCCTCATGCAGTGATAATAATTTGTCCAACATTATGCTTGTTACCCACCATTACTGGGCAGT
Source organism: Marasmarcha lunaedactyla (assembly GCA_923062675.1). Classification (NCBI taxonomy): domain Eukaryota; kingdom Metazoa; phylum Arthropoda; class Insecta; order Lepidoptera; family Pterophoridae; genus Marasmarcha; species Marasmarcha lunaedactyla. Next base: position 2,079,258 of record OV281367.1, on the reverse strand, counting down.
GATGAGCAAAACACAAGTTAAATTTTTAATCAAACTGAACAAAACTGATCATGTTCAAGTTCTAAGCTTCAAAATATTCTATGTTGTTAAACACCATGGAAAGCCAAATTATAACCTCAAATTTACTTTATGCAGAATATTATGTAACTTTAATATTATGTAATAAACTGTACTATGTGTGATAGGAAGGCAGGATATGAGCTTTAAGTAGGCTATTCTGATTCATGAAGTCAAGTCTAAATGAAGGATTATGTAACAGGCTAAAAACTTTCTTACAGTATAACTTGGTAAGTATGTCAATAAAACAACACAATTATTTTAACATTCTATATTTAATTAACTCGATAGCCGTGAATTTTACTAACCAAAATTCACATCGAGCAATTTGGGTGTTTAACACCAAAAACATAGCTCAATTATATTTATTTAGATTTTAATAACACAATGATTTGTCTTTTTAACTATGAAGAACCAATGGGAAAGCACATTGAACATTTCTTAAAGCAATGTTACATAACCACTTTATAAAACTTACAAGATGAAACCAGTTACACAAGTCAATACTGTAAAATCAATAGTTTTCATGTTCTTTCAACTCACACAAGATCTAGTTGGTTTAATTTGAAAAGAACCTATCACTCACACAGCTAGCTAATTCTAGACAACCTTGGCCTCAAATATTCAGACAGAATGGTTACATAATCACCACTCATCACTAGTCTGAAAATAAATGATTGTTAATGATTTTAAGCAGTTTGGTAGTCAAGCAGTTATGTAACACCACATACAATAAAACAAGAACATACTGGAATCAATGTATAACACTTTATTTAACTAAAAAATAAGTTACTAGGTTTGATTTTGCTTCTATACATACATGATTTCAGAAGGTGTGGCTCACTGCGACTCAGAATCACAATTAGATTATAGTAACAACATAACTTAAGACTTACAGGACCTTCTTGATCTCTTCATATAACACAAGCACGAATGCACCACCAGTACCACGGAGTACGTTGGAGAAGGCTCCCTTAAAGAAGGCAGATGATCCCTCAGTCTTGGCGATGGTGGCCCAGCAGTGGATGGTGTTCTTGTAGAGCATGTCTCCCTTGGCACGTCCAGACTGCATCATCATGCGCCGTCTGACTGTGTCGAAGGGATATGACATGATACCGGCGACGGTGGTCACGACCTGAGCGATGGCCCAGCTGATGACGATGGGGGTGTTCCTGGGGTCAGGCAACATGCCACGGGCAGTGTCATAGAATCCGAAGTATGAGGCACGGTAGATAATGATACCCTGTACGGATACACCGAATCCACGGTACAATCCGGTAAGACCGTCGGATTTGAAGATCTTGGAGATGCAGTTAGCGAGACCGCTGAACTCACGCTGTCCATCACCTTTGCCGACGTCAGCGGCGAGACGAGTACGAGCAAAGTCGAGTGGGTACACGAAGCAGAGGGAAGTGGCACCAGCGGCACCACCGGAGGCCAAGTTACCGGCGAAGTAGCGCCAGAACTGTGTGTTCTTGTCTACACCGCCCAAGAATACCTGCTTGTACTTGTCCTTGAAAGCGAAGTTCAGCGCCTGGGTGGGGAAGTACCTGATGACGTTGGCGAGGTTACCACGCCAGAAGGAGACGAATCCCTGCTCTTTGGGAATGCGGACGAAGGCGTCGATGATACCTTTGTAGCGCTGGTCAGCGGAGATCTGCTTGCTCACATGCTGTACTTGAAGCAGCAGTTTTACACGCTCGATAGGTGCGACGGCAGTCTTGGAGACAGCCGCGGAGATACCACCGGCGAGGAAGTCCTTAGCGAACGCGACCGGATCAGCTAGGTTCGACATTTTGTTCAATTACGTTTGGTCACTGGGTAATTTGCCTCGCGGCCTTTATTGCACGCACTGATTGTAAAAATCACGAACTACGAACTCCTGAATTATAAATCAGGAGATATACAGTAGTTTCGTGATGTCCCAGGAGTCAGGGGTAGGTGTGAGACTTTTGGAATTCGATCGATCACGTTCTCTCGCTGTTCTGCACAGAGGTGCGGCGCAAAAGAAGGAAGGAAGGGACGGTGTTGCCAACCTAAGCAAAAAGTACCACGAGGCCAGTGTGCCTACTACAAAACGCCTGTTTCCTAAAAAAATGCATTATTTGTTAGCCAATCTTCGTTGATTTCTAAAAGAAAATAAATTTAAATCAAACAGATGTTTGATTAAGCTTACCTTAATGAAACCTTTATATTTAACTTAATCGACAATCTCAACCCTTCGTGGAACGAACTACTTCAGCAATATAGACAAAAAAATTAATGCAACTTTCAAATCAATTTTTAAATGCTGTCTAAGGCTAATAAAATCACCTGGCTAAAACGTGAAAAAGTACTGCGGTAATTATTGTCATTTGTCAAGAACAAAATGTGCGATTACAGAATTGTTGAGTGTTGATGTAAAGACTGATATAATACCATAATATAATATAATAAAATAATATTCATAATATAAGTTTACACATACGAGTAATATTATTGTTTAAACTTGTATTTATGAATTAACGAGCGAAAAATAATAACAGTAATATTTTATAACTTATTATAAAAGATAAAAGATATATTATGTAATTGAACATAATTTCAAATTAGTAGAACGCAACTAATATTATCATATAAAAAGTTAACGAGAAAAGATGTTTATATTGAATAAAATGGTTGATGCATCAGCTCATTGAAGCCAAAGCAATATCAAGAAAAAAGAATGAGCAAGAAACTGTAACTAGGCAATACAAAATGACAAAGTATTTAATGTTAATACAAAATAGTTCGTGTCTGTTAGTTCGGCAAGATTTCGTCCCCACAATTCACAGGCATTTGTCATTGTTCAATATCTTAACAGTGCAGTTAGCAATTCAATGTACAAATAACAGAAGCATCATACATTCGTGGACATAATGATTATCAGGTTAGATTTTTGTTAATAAGCTTCCTTGTTTTAATTTAAGAAACCTACAAATTTTGTTTGGTTTTAAGATATGGTAACACTGACCTTTATTCAGACAGTTACGTCATTTGCGTTTAGTTATGGTTACGAAAAATCAATAGTCTACGTTGAATGTTTTAGTTTTTGTCTATGAAAAAGCGTTTTGATTACCAAAATAATGGGACTTATTATCAATTTATTTCTTGGATTCCGAAATCCAAAATTGAAAATGTTATGTCATTGTTTTAAATAACATATTGACACTGATTTCGGTTAATTAAACAATTTTATATTTTTTTATGTAAAATAATTATTTTTCATACTACACACTATGTGAACTGAAAATATCTATTTACTTACTTAACAATAAATGAAAAGAAAATATTTCTTATGAAATCACAACTGTACGTAAGTTTATCACATGCAGTGAATTTGCAGTTTTTCAATTTATTTACATACTTTTGATTTTATTATTAATGTTTTATAATGATTGATGTATTTAGGATGAATGAGGTAATTTTCGTCTTTCAATGAAAATCCAACTTTAAAAAATACGTAGTGTTAAAATTGCCATTTTCAATTAACAAACTACTTAACTAACCGAATAAAATATAAATATTTAGAAATAATTTGGTTTTTGTGGACACATTCTTGAAAGCAATGTTTTAATTTTATCATATTTATACTGGAAATTGGCAGAAATATTTACTGTGTAGTAACAACAACTGATTGCCATCAAATACAAAATAATAATTATAATAACGTTAGGACCTTTTGGCGGCAATTCGGTGAAGCAAGTTGTGCTACGTAAGTTAGTGTTTAATAGTGATCGTGCATTGTGCAGTGAATGCTCATAGACATGTGCATTAAATGGAAAAGCCAATAAGGAGTGTAGACAGTGTTTTTCGTTTTGCTCCAAGAAGTCCACGCGATGATAATAAAGTCACGCATTACATTATTATTGACTTCTATCTTTGTAGTAATCATTACCATACATAATATCATAATAAAAGAAGAAGAAATTATATTTACGACAGACCAGGCTGTATGGCTTAGTTTCATATTTTATTAGAAGATGACAAAAAATCAACGAAAAAGAAAATGAAAACGCTAGTTCACTCACTCATTCCTGCTCAAATTCTTCACATTGTTCAATTTCATTCAAGTTTGTTTTTGTTTGTGAAAAAAGGTTTATTAAATGGTAAATCATTTTCTTTAAGCCGTATTAAGTAAGGACTAAGTCTGCAATTATTTCGCTAACAGGAACACAAATGAGTCGTATGGGGTCTCCATCTGTTGGTGAAGACGACAGTGGCTTAGGCCAAGCCCTGAGCGATTTTCTGCTGCAACTTGAAAATTACAATCCGTCTATACCAGATTCAGTTGTTGCTCATTATTTGAATATGTCTGGATTTGAGTCACAAGATCCGAGGTAAGAATTTACGAGAAATAACACTTAATACAATTTCTGATAATAAGCAAGAATTACTGAAATGAATACCAATAAATAGCTTTAGCTTCATTCGTTTCTTATATCTAAACTGTTTGTTAGTCCTATCCAAATAAGCAGTTTTGATTTAAAATCTGGCTAACTTGTGGATCAATACTGAAACAGGTCAATTATGAGTTGGTTTGATTTTTTTTATAAGTAAGTTTTAAATCTATTTTCAATTTTACAGATTGGTAAGACTCATTGCTCTAGCATCTCAGAAGTTTCTTTCGGACATTGCTAATGATGCTCTGCAGCATTGTAAGATGCGAACATCAACACAAATGAACCAAAGTAAGAATCAAAAAGGTACCAAGGAAAAGAAATTTGTGATGACCATGGAGGATTTAGTGCCAGCCCTTCAGGAGTACATGATCATAGCGAAGAAGCCACATTATTTTGTATAAGAACTTTAGTAAATTAATGTATAAATATTATATAAAATGGGTTTATTTAATACATTTAAACATAAATAAAGCTTGTTTAATGTATTCAAGTGCTTTTTTTCATTGATTAATGATTTTGTTCCTCATGATAAATAATATGATTGTACTTAAGAATGGTTGTGTGAAATATATAAAGATGAGCCTATGGGTAAGTAAGGTAAACCAATTTTGTTATTTTTAGTTCAGTTGGTGCCAACAGAATTGACACCATTATCAAATAACTGAGTAGATTATGATGACATACGAGACATACATTTTTTTAATATTGTTACAGTTGAGTTGTTTGACAGACATGTGATTGAGAGTAAAATTACGGTTTGAATCTTGGTAAAAAAAAATCATGATTTTCAAACACATTTATCTTCTATGCGACAAAACCAACTGAATATTTTAGAAAGAGTTAATTATCAGGATACACAATGTGGTATTGCTTATAAAAATATTCAGTTGCATCAATACCATTACAGATTTCATAGGTGAAGAAATAAAACAGCACTAAATTAAAATGACAAAGCATATTCACATTTATTGCTTGAAACCAAAAAAAAAAACAATTTACATTTTTAAACAAATTACTTTATTAACAAAAAAATTAACTATAATGTGATAAAATTAGCTATGTGAATTCACACAAAACACTTTCTAGCTTTACAATAACTGAATATGTTTGGTAGTATGCAGTTTAAATAATATCAATGTTTTTACTACTTTAGTTTGTTACAATATAGGAATATTTAAATATACCACTGCAACTATGTCTTAAGTTTACATGGAGTTTTAAACTCTTGTATAAACAGCTTTTAAATGTTCAGTCATTGGGATATTATCAGTCTCCATTGAAACAGTGATCATAAGTGTGTTCAAATCAACAAGTTTTATATTCCTCTTAAGTTTGTTCACATATGGAGGTTTTGCAAATGATATACGGGAAATTTCTACACTTTCAAAATTTATTTCTTTATTTGATGGATCATACTTGCCTTCTTCAATAGATGTCATGCCAAAGTTATGGCTAATAATGAAAGCAAGCTCATTGGTCCCTGGTTTAATCCGAAGAAAACCTCTTTCTTGATGCATGGGAGTATTTTTTTCAGGATGTTTGGAAGTAGACATAAAGTTAAACATTGGTTGACCTGTGAAATAATAAAAGATTAATACTACTTTTTAGACTTCACAACATTTGAATCTTAGGACGTAATTACCAATAATGCAGTATCTCAGTAAATTTTGGGGACGTATTATAAAACTTACCAAGGCATCTGAATTCAATTTCTTCATAATAGGAAAATTCTTGGATGGTAGGAAATATTCCTTTTCCGTTATCTGTGGACCATTTGCCAGAAAGCCAACTTAATGGGGTCAGTGCTTCGGGTATTGTTGTTTCGCTATCACCCATTATGATTTATCTATATATTTATTTCGAAATATTTGATTGTAAATAATAAGTCAAAAACACCAACAAAAAATTTTTGAGTTCTTCGCCGGCACGGCACTCGCTTTTTTTTTTATAGCAGGTTTTTTGCTCGACATCTTGGCTAACGTCAGGCAATATACATACGAGTATTAACGCGGAAACAAAACACGAATTAGCTTCAAAGACCCATAGGACTAATTCTACTTACAAATAACTACGACTTTTACTTTTAATACAAATCAGTAAACGCTTTCAGTACATAGTGAGAACAAAATATTTATAATCTAATTTTATTTACAACAATAGGTAGCATAAAGTGGGAAGCTAAAGTATGCAGATGCAGGAATGAGGTACGATCGTAAAAAGGACTAGAAAACAAAAAATATTGTCTAAATGACTCTCCTCTATGCCGCAATCACACGAGGAGTCCCTTATCCTTAGTTTGTGAAGGAAGACATTTGAATAATAGAAACGTAAACGAATAACAACAGAACAAGAAATTTAACAAACTTTGAACCAGGTTTTATTAGTTATACCAGGCTGAAATTTGAAAAAGACCGTTTTTGGAAGGGTTAGAACGTCACTAGTATACTTTTTTCAATTATCATAATCTCCACATGAAATGGCTGATTTATCTAATTTATCCGCTTGCTCGTTACCTAAGATATCGCAGTGACATTCTATTTGCGCATGTTAGTTGTCAATTTCGAAAATAATGGGATTATACAATTTAGTTTTAAAGAGGTTACACTGAGCCTGTAGATAGGAAAGGGCTTCTGAGAAGATCACTGATTGTTTTAAATTCAAGAGAAGAGTAAAGCGAAGAGCTTCCAATTTGCCTACTCATTCACCTGTGAAAAAAGAGGTTTGAGGAAGGAATTTTTTAACACACATTTTTGACTGTGTGTGATAAATATCTGTGTGGGAACACAGCTAAGAGGGTCCAATTCAGAAGAGTCAGAGAAAATAGACCAACCAGGGAATTTTAAATCCACGGCAAGATTGAAATGAGAGTATGCAAATTCATTCTTATGAATCCCTAGGTCGAAAATGACATTTGGGATGAATGGGATAGAATTTATAGAGGATTTATAAATAGGAAGAACGGAAGAGTGGAATTTTAGGAGCTTGGAGGTAGTTGGAGGCGAAAGCAAAGAGGATTCGATAATGAATGACATATATTACCTTTTTTTTGTTCACCTTCATGAAGAGGGCAGGAGGAACTAAAAAATGCTCTTACACATACCCCGCGCGCGCGATCGTGGTCATGTGGGACTCGCTCCGAGCCTATCAGAAAACCCCACTAAAAAAGCCCCTGAATGACTATGGCAATCTTTTGCCACACAGCCTTCAGCTGAAGCGACGGCCAATTGGAGGAAAAGGCCGCGCAAGCGAGGCCCTGAAGGGGTCACCCGCTGGGAATTACATAGCACTGAAGATGCTCAAAGCACTGAAGGTGAATTTATAGCACTGAAGGTGCTCAAAATTGCAAAGAGAAATTAAATTAATTCGAATTAAAATTATAATTAGAATTATAATTTGCAGCCAGGAGGGCTTCGAGATCGTTTGACAGCTGGGTGGCTTTGTACGTTTGCGCATTCCTAGGCCTAGCGACTTTGAACTTCGAATCAAGGACAGGGGTAGTATACGAGACTGAATCTCGAACTAAAGGATTAGGGTGGGTTTCGGAGCGTTTGAAGAACGCTTCCGAGAGTGTTTTGAGGTGCTGTTGCACTGTAGGTAGTTCAAGATCTCTGTGCAGGTCCGCGTTGCGCACGTATCAAGGTGCGTTTGTGGCCCGGCGGCAGAAGAGATTTTGAACCACCTGAAGTTAGACAGCTGCTGTGAAAAACAAAAGTCACGGTTTTGGTTACAGAGGTAAATCTCACAAATGTTAAACTTTACATCAGTCATGTTTTCCTTCAACGTGAGGGATAGCCATAAGTCCTCAGCCGTCGAATTAAAGTTTAACTGATGAGTAGCAGATAGTTCTCTGCGGGTAGCAATAAGAACACCACATCCACGCGTTTGGCTAGCATTAGCATAGTCTCGATCTCGACGCCAAACCACGTACCTGTCACCGAAAAGTTCGCTGGCCGAGATCGAGTTAACCAACCATGTTTCGGTAAGAATAATAACATCAAATTTTGAAGCACACATATTACGATAGAAATGTAAAGTTTTAGATCGCAAACCACGCACATTTTGGTAGTATATAAACAATTTAGATGAATTGGAAGCCATTTGAAGCAAATTTTAATAACATTATAATTAAATGGTATGATAGTATCAAATATATATAATGGAAAAGAAGATTGGGTAAAAGCGTGAGACTAAGCGTAAAAACGTCGAGTAAACGTACGAGTAAATGGGATTTAATTAAAAGATAGATTGTACAAAAAATTATAAAAATGCGTTAAGGATACAAGATGTTGTGAGACAAAACTATCCATCCGGTCTGGTGCCACTAGGTATGTAGATTGAAGCTATGATGACGGTCGGATGATCTGTCATAGCAACATAGCAACACAGTATCTTCCATGTTGAGGAGAGGAGGGAGAGAGGTAGGGAGCGGAGAACAATGGAAACCTCTTTTATAGTAAATAGCTGTGCCGCCGTGACCGTCGCGGCACTGGGCTCATCTTGAAGAGTAAACGCGTATTTAGGAATAGTGAATCCCCTGGAGCTAGATGGAGTGAGCCACGTCTCTTGGAGGAGCAGTAAGTCTGGCTCATTGTTTTGAAGGAAAAGTTTGAGCTCAGGAAAGTTAGAATTAAGGCTACGAGCGTTAAATGAAACTAGGGATAAGCCCTTGGATTTAATACGACCGAACGCGGTATTTGAAGGTCTAATCATTGTATTTATTATTGAAAGAATTAAAATTATTAATATAATTTATTTAAAAAAATGTTTACAACGAACTAAGAAGCGAGTGATGCTCGGCTAGCGCGAAAAGACGCTCTTGAAGAGAGTGGGCGGCTCGCAGTTTGCGTGCGAGCACGGCGATTTCCTTAATGTCAACGTTTTGAATAACGTCGAACACGGTCTTCATGTCCTCAGCCAACGACGACTGAGGTGAGAACGAAGGAGCGGAGCGCGGGCCTACGGGGCTATGGGGGCTGGGATAGGACGGGAAGGTGGAGCCATCTCCAGACGGCTTCTACTGCTCGGGCTTTGCTTCCTGGGGACCCCGGTTGTGCAGCGGCGGGAAGTTGGCGAGAGTGAGCGGTGGCGCCGGTTTAGGCGCGGCCCTCTTAGTGGAGGAGCGCGGACAACCTCTGTAGTTAGCTGTGTGACCGACGCTCGACGGAGATAATCGAGAGACCGCGGATTGTGCGAGCCTCTCTGAAGATTTCCCTCGATTTGGGAGTGTTGGATAGGATGACGAGGGCGAGAGGAAAACGTCTGCCGTGGTTTGAGTGCATTTTATGCACGGCTTCAGTCGGCAAGCCCTGGGACTTAAGGTCCTCAAGGATTTCGTCGTTCGCGAGCTCGAACGGGACGCCCCGTATCACTGCGCGGATCTTACGCTCCTTCAGGAGGGCGTAGGTATGTTACGCGATTTATTTTACCGAGAGTAATCTAGTAAAAGCGCGGAAGTCATCGATAGTCGCGACCTGAATTTTGATAGTTTCGCCTGCGTTAGACGCCTTGACGTAGTTAATTTTGTGCTCTTTGCACAGATTAGAAACCGCGGTCCATCGCGCATTTTCACGGAGAAAGACGGGAGGAGAGAGCTGGGCCTTAGCCGAGACGGGGGTGCAGCGCGTTGCTGGCTTTGACGGAACCGACGGGGACGCGGACGCTTCGAGTGACATTAACGGCATGTGGGCGGGTGTTGAAGACACCGGGGAGGGTTCGGGTGTTGAGGACACCGTGATTTTCTTTGAGCGCTTCTTGGAGCGTTTAGAGACTAGGGTGAATGGGGGCTCAGGAGAGCCGGTTAAAGTGGCGGTGACTGACGACGCATCCGACGCGGATTCAGAGTCGCACCTGGGAGCGGTATGATTTCGACGCGATGTGCGCGAGGACGTGTCCGACACACAGTCCATCTCGGAAGGATCGAGGGATGCGTGGGAGCTGTAGACCAGAGCGGTCATGGCGTTGGTGGCCTGAAGGGCCGGGGTTGGAGCCTGAGGGGCCGTAAAAAGTATGCCTAGAATTCCTAGCAACCCCAGCGGCTAACCTCCCTACCAGCGGTAGGGGGGCTGGGGAAAATAACTTAAACTAACCGTAGATCGCCGAAGGCCGCTACCTTGAATCCTAAAAAGGGGATGCAGGTAAAAAGTTGACCGCGTTAGAGTTAACCTTTACCGACAAAAAGGGCAAATGTACACGGGAAGACACAAATATGATAAAGATAAATATGAAAATAGAAGAGTAAATAAAATAGTAGAAAGGAAATAATAAATAAAATAATAGGACTGGATCAGTACAAATTCAGTCGGATCAGTTGGGTATCCTTTGTACTAAAACCAGAATACTTTACGCAGGGCACACACAGCACTCAGCACAAGCACAACACAGAACTTTGAAACTAAAGAGACTTAGTCGCAAAAAAAACCACTTCGGCAGCGCTCAGAGGGAGTAAGAAAACCCAGAAAAACTGTATCAGGGAACCAACACGCTATACTGTGACGTCAGTAAACTGAGCGCCACTGAATATCGTGAAGGGACCGATCAATCGGAGAAACGTCAGTACTGGGCGGCGGTCGGAGCGAGAATGTGTTGAAAGTGAAATAAACTGGTAACATCTAATTATGATACACCCCTCCCCTTACATCAAACAACCATCTATTGCAAGATCGCTTGCGTCAATATAAAGCCTAGTGCAAATGCCTTCTTCGTTACTGAAGTGACGTAAAAGTGGAGCTTTTTGGATTAATTATAAGACTTTGTTATTATTATTATTTTGTGTTTTATGGCAATCAGTTACCTACTACACAATAACTACATCTGCCAATTTCAAGTATTAGGGTAATAAAAGTATTAATAAAATTAAAATATTGCTTTCAAGACTGTAAAAATCGATAAGACTTTGTTCAAAGTTTATTGTTGACAACTAGTCCAAACAAACCTTTTACCTTATTTTAAAAGTTTAGGCAATGGTACAGTAAATGACAAACGTGTTTTTGATACATTTCCTGTAAGTAAGATCAGATACCTAATAAAATAAAAATGATTTATTTTCAGACCAGTGATCCATAGTAACAATGAATCTCAAAGACTATGTTAGTATTTATAGCACTAAAAATAATAAGTACTAATGTTAGTAAAAATATAACTTACAGACTATGTTTGTATTCATAGCACTAATAATACATAAACCGAATAAAATTAAATACCACTCCAATTGGCAGACTCGTCACACTTTTGCTGCGTTCCGTTTGCCGATTACAGCGCTCACAACGCTCATATACCCGTTCCGTTTGCCCGTGAGCGCGCTCACAGCGATATCGATACGTCATCAATGACGTCATAAACGCCGCCATCTTCCCGCTCACAGTGCCAACGCTACGGAGCATGGTCGCTGTGAACGGCCTGTCAAAACTGACACATGACGTTACTTTGTTGATGTTTTTATTAGTCAATTAAAGATTTTAAAAGCTTGCTTATTAATTTTCTTTTGTAATAATATAAAAAAATGGCTCCTGCTTCATTCAGGGTCAAAGATCTTAATGAAATTGTAACTTTAGACTTAAGCGACGAACAATCAGAATGTTAGCGCGATATTTACCGTTCCGATTGCAATAGCACTAATAACACTTTTAGCGCGCTCAAACGAATCGGAACGATTTTGAGCACTTTTAGCGCTGTGAGCGCTGTAATCGGCAAACGGAACGCAGCATTTAAAACACATGCAGTTCCGTGAACGTGCCAACCAGGGCTAAATCGAGTCGATCCCCAACCATCCCCAAGATTCGGTTCGAACTCAACCGCACCCTGTTTACTAGCGAGGCAACCTTTTTTCGCATTACTGCCGATTATAGGAAATCGAATGTTCGAATAAAGTTTAACATTTGTTTACAAACAAAACTACTGTTCGACGGTTTTTAATTCGATATTTCAATTTGCTCCCCTTCATCTTTCTAATACTTGGCTTGGTCGAGGACTTTTCTAAACTCGTCAAAACTCTCAACGATCACGTTGTCTACGAATACACACGATTTCAAAAACGTTCAATTTCACCTTTTGACTCCATCGAATTTTTGCAATTCCATCTATTTTTTTCAACCTTTTTTGTTCATTCAGACTTGTGTCTGCACCCGGTTGCTGTACTATCGGTGACCGACGACGCCTCCACCATGAAAAGCTTGAAAACGGTCGAGAGGCGATTGAAAATACTGGATTCTCGCAATATTATTTGGTGTATTTCGGATTGTCAAAAAAAACATATGTAGTCCCGAGCGTAGAGCGGATAGGAATGTGTCAACCGTAATAAAATTTTGTTTTATTGTCATGTTCTATTTTTGATTTTCTAGAAAACCAGTGGGTCGCAAAGTTTGTGGACACGTAGGTACACTGAGTTATCGCTTTTTGCACCCTCTTCATACCGTAACTCTGATTTTTCTTTATTTAATAAAAAATTTTTTGAACGACTTATATTTGTTAGTTTTAATTACTTTGTTGTATAGTGATTGTAAAATTGTATGTGTGTTTTAACAATTTTTATATATATATTTTTTAATCTTTACATTTTTTTTCCAAGAAGTTATCTTATCATATTTTAAATTATTTCCCTTAAAGTCTAACCAACCATTTTTATAGACACAGGCAACACTAAGGCAAAGCCGTAACGGTATACTTACCATTCGGTGTGATCGGCGTCAAAATCATCTAAGGCAACATTCTCCGTAATCAGGACCTGCGCGAGCACAGCATCTGTCGCTATCTGGATGGTTTTGAACAGTCGGTCGGTTTCGGTGCTACCACTGTGAGACCTTTAAAAGCAGCCATAAATGCGGGGAAGGTCGTTAAAATCCACATGCAACCAGATGGCAGACAAATCCAGACTTTCATGGTTGTTATAATCCGCACGCTGAATGATGATCCCTATGACAGTTCGTTAGCGCTTAACATTGTACTTACGTCCTATCACATCAAATCCTTTAGAGGTCCATTAAAAAGACGAAAAAATCATAATTGTGTACAATTGTAAATTATAAAAATGAATATTAAGAAATTATTACGTAATGTTCGGAAATAATAGAAAAAAACTCAATGCAAATGTACATGGTACGTGCTGCAAAAGTTACGTCGTCAATCTGTTATCGACTAAGAAGGGACACATCGATAAACAAAATATCGATAATTTGTTGGAAATGTAAAACAAATGCTTTGAGTTTGTATTTTATTTATATCAATCTGAATCTGATACAGGGTCAATCGGATTTTCAAAATCTGAGTCTGAACTGCAGCTATCCGTGACGTTTATTATTAACGGTTGGTCAATGATATTGTCGTATTGTACATCTCGATCCCAGTCTTGTAAGCAAATTTTCTTCGTTCTTTCGACCACTTTTCGCCAATCGTCAGCTGTCACTTGAGCGCAAGCTTCTTCCAATAAAACCATCATTTTATTTGCCGTGAATGGCGGAGTTGTGTTATGCCTAGCTGCATGACCTGAAAATATTTGTACATTTAGTAATTATTTTTAGAAATATATGCATATACATAATATTATATAAATAAAAAATATAGATACCTTTGATCTGCGCCCATATCAACTCGATTGCATTATATTGGCAGTGATAGGGCGGTAACCGAATTACCGTGTGTCCATTTGATTTGGCCAATTCATCCAAAAAATATGATGGGTGCGTCTGTTGTTTGTGAAAGTTCAACAGTCTAACCAACTCTTTTTTTAACATCTGACTGTCAGTTTCCACACCATTGCCGTGTAACCACTCTTTAATTTCAGCTTTTTTGTTATTGCTGCTGGGGGGTTTGTTAATTTGAACTGAGTGATATGAAGCATTGTCCATTAAAATATAGTGAGGCTCATTCAAATTTTCTAATAGTTTTATATACCATGTCTTAAAGTTTTCGAAATTAATTTCCTCGTGGTACTCCGTTGTTTTCACTGACTTAAAAGCCCACAGGCAATTCGGCACAAAACCTGTAGCTGTGCCAGCGTGGCAAATGATTAAGCGCTGGCCCTTTCCTTCAGGAGTTTTTGTGCTGGATTTGGCTGTGTCATCCGTCCATGCCTTACCTACAGTATGATTGGCGTTCAGCCATATCTCATCAAGGTATACTACCTTCTCCCAGTTATCAATTTGTTTGATTTTGCGAAGAAAATCGCATCGTAGTAAAGCTATGTCAGTACGCTCCATTAATATTTTTCTCTTGTCACATTTTTTATAGCGGAATCCACATTTTTTCAAACCAATTCTAAGAGAAGTAGCACCGCCTTTGAAGAGTTCTGCAGCTTTTAATGAAGATAATAACTTCTGGCAGGTCGGTAGTTCACCTCGTAGGTAGTAACCATAAATATGATTGCGTATAGCATCTAAATCAAATTCATCAGGTTCTGCTATATGACATAACCTTTTCTTTTTCTTCTTTGGTGTTAATAGTTTATTGTCCTCCATGGACGACTCCCCAAATTTTTCCTTTGTTATTCGAGAAACAGTAGCCTTTCCGATTCCTAGAGCATCGGCTACACGATCGCGAACATTGTCAAGCGGTAACAAGGGTCCGCCATTTTGTTGTTCACGAGCAAAATAGTCTCGCAAACGAACTACAAACTCGCGAACTTCACTGTTGAGAACAGTTTTCCGCTGTCTTTTCGGCATTTTGCAAAACCGAAAATCAACAAACAGGTAACAGAAAATCAACAAATAACACAAAACAGCGAAAACAGAAACAAAACTCAGCTAACAAAGAAAGACGTGGCGCATACAAGGCGTTAGAGCCGTTAGAGCACTCGTATGACGCGATGTGATACGGTGTGACAAGAAGACAAAACAGACTGACAAGACATGACATGACTGAATTAAAAAAATACGGTAGGTCTATGGCCTCCTTTTAAATACTTTTCCATGTAATCCATAATTGCCAGCTAATTATGAATTCTTTAAAATTCAATTCAAAAAGAATTTTAAATTCTTTAAATTATGCAATTTGAATAAAAATTAAAGTATAGTAAAATAAAATATAATAAGGCTGTTACTTTTTTATCTAGTGTTTTATGTCCATCAATGCGCGTGGTCTTTTTTTCAAAATAAATAAATATTGCTTATTATGTTGAATGACCTGGCTGAATGACATGACATTTGCCTGAAAAAACAGTATTTTATCGAAATTGTTTCGCATAACTAATTCGGCGTGCGGAGTATAAGGCACCGATAGCAGACAACCTCCCTATCGTGAGCGCATACACTTGCATGGCGTTGAAAGAAAGAAGTGCTTCAATTTGTATCCCTTGAGCTGTGGCATCCATTTCGCGCGAATCTGCGCATCTGTGGCACTACGTAGTCCCGCGTGATATCAGCGTGTCATATCTAAGCTGTTTTCTCAGAATGTTATGAACTGTATAAAAAAATATGTCATTTATATTTTCATTAAACAAGCTTAAAGTTAGGACAGATTAGGTCAATGTTTAGGAAATGTTTTTTTGGAACCTTCATGTACATTGTTTCCTTTAAATTTCCATGAAGAAACGCAGTCTTAATATCAAATTGTTTTAATTTCAAATTTTTATCAGCTGCAATAGACAATAAAATTCTCAAAGAAGTAGTGTCTATAACAGGACTATATGTTTCATCATAATCTATCTTATATTTTTGTTGAAAACCTCTAGCAACACGTCTAGCCTTATATCTTCCGTCAGCTTTTACAGTAAAAATCCACTTGCTTGTTACCAATCTTCTTCCTTCTGTTTATTATTATTATTATTATTATTTTGTTTTATGGCAATCAGCTGTTGTTACGACACAATAACTATTTCTGCCAATTTCAAGTATTAGTATACACACATACTACACGAGGTTAATAATTTTGTAGCGATCAGTTGAGTAGAACTTGCAGTATCTCAAGCATTGAGTTACCTTGAACAATACAAAAACAGGGGGACGAAATAAGTTTTTACAGATATTTTTAACATAGAAGAGTATAATTTATAAAGGCGTCTGGCCATTGTTAAGAAGAAGATTAGCAATAGGGGATAACTTTTTAGCAACGGAGGACGGTAGTGGGATGTCTTCAAATTTTGAGGCGAGGAAGAGAAAAACAGAAACACTTAAAATAACTCAATGATGATAACAAAATCACCAAAATAACCGACAAATAACGAAAACCGTGTGTACACCGCAAACGAAAAATTGACAGTCCCTTCTGTTTATAACTATCAGATGTTACATAGTTCGTGTCTAGATAAGAAGTAATTTGTCATAACAGAAAACAATCATCTGTTATGACATTTAAATGAACAGTTTAATAATAGAAAACTGTCTCTTCATATGTGACAAGTGTTGCCTACCATTACTGACATATACAACCTCCAACATGTTTTAATAATTCTAATTTGAAAACCGGATGAGTGATTTTTTTCCTTTACGACGTACAAAGCCGTTCAAATTGAAATAAAAGGTCATGTTTTTTTAAAGATTTTATTTTATTTACATAATCAAAGTATTATTCTACACATATCATTAAAAAAGAAACACCTTTCCAAACATTTTTTTACACCACATGCTTTACAAAAACAAATCATTTAGGTATGTGACACGAGCGCACGGAAAAAAAGGGTAACTTAAAAAAATCGTCGTATTTTTGCATATTGTAATGTTTGACTTTATGCCATCCTTGTTTTTCTCTTTACGATACGACTCAATATGACAAAATTAAAATGTCGATGTGTTATCAAACTCCTGGAGTGCGGTCCACAGACGAAAGGATGTCAAGTTTAGCACAAATAAGTGGAGTCTTAAGGCGACGATATGTGCGCTTCGGTGAAAAAAAGCAGGGCAGGTTTCACCTCTCCAGATGGTTGTAGACGACATTTGAATGGAGAAGGGAATGCCGATATGTATTTGCTACGTTTACCCTTAGCAGGCAGCCCGAGCATGATCGCTCGGGGAGGGATTCTCCTGCACACGACCGCAGGAACCCTCCCGGGGTATTTTACATTTTTAATGCGCGTCCATATTCTTGGGCTGGAGGGGATAAAAGAAAAGAAAAGGAAAGTAGGTAATTTAATCATATATTCGTTTAAAAAAACCACAAATAATAAAGAGCGTCAGCGTCACAGTTGTTAAGGCACGGGTTTCTCTAACTTAAGGTCCCGGTGCCAGCCAAGTCTACCAATGAGTTTTTATAACTAAAGTACATAAACCTGACTGCTCTTACGGAGTATTAAAACGTCGTGATTAAATTCACATATCTAAGACATTATTTTGATGGTACTTGTCTGCCAACCCTGCAGTAAGAAAGCGTGGTGGACTATACTACAAATTCCCTGAAACTAATTATATGTATTATTTCTTTTCCTTTCTATTGCAAATGTTGCGTGGTATCTTAGTAGATATTTAAGAATTTACTTATTATAATATAGTGGTAGGTCAGAGTTGAATTGCAAATCCTCGTGCGTGTAACGCCAATCTGCAGCAAACGCTTTAGGCACTTGGTTTAGGAAATGGAGAACAGAAATTAACCCAGAAAAAGGTGCTCTCAACTTGCTCTAGGACAACCTGAGCTGGCTGGATTCCGCGTTAACTCGTGCCGTTTGAGGGTGTTCGTCGTTTGGATACTTGGGGGGAAGGAGACTTGCCGAGCTAATCGTTACTGAAGTGACGTAAAAGTGGAGCTTTTTGGATTAATGATAAGACTTTGTTATTATTATTATTTTGTGTTTTATGGCAATCAGTTACCTACTACACAATAACTACATCTGCCAATTTCAAGTATTAGGGTAATAAAAGTATTAATAAAATTAAAATATTGCTTTCAAGACTGTAAAAATCGATAAGACTTTGTTCAAAGTTTATTGTTGACAACTAGTCCAAACAAACCTTTTACCTTATTTTAAAAGTTTATTCAATGGTACAGTAAATGACAAACGTGTTTTTGATACATTTCCTGTAAGTAAGATCAGATACCTAATAAAATAAAAATGATTTATTTTCAGACCAGTGATCCATAGTAACAATGAATCTCAAAGACTATGTTAGTATTTATAGCACTAAAAATAATAAGTACTAATGTTAGTAAAAATATAACTTACAGACTATGTTTGTATTCATAGCACTAATAATACATAAACCGACTAAAATTAAATACCACTCCAATTGGCAGACTCGTCACACTTTTGCTGCGTTCCGTTTGCCGATTACAGCGCTCATATACCCGTTCCGATTGCCCGTGAGCGCGCTCACAGCGATATCGATACGTCATAAACGCCATCTTCAGTCCCCATCCGCTCACAGTGCCCAAGCTACGGAGCATGGTTGCTGTGAGCGGCCTGTCAATACTGACACATGACGTTACTTTGTTGTTTTTATTAGTCGATTAAAGATTTTTAAAGCTTGCTTATTCATTTTCTTTTGTAATAATGTAAAAAATGGCTCCTGCTTCATTCAGGGTCATAGATCTTAATGAAATTGTAACTTTAGACTTAAGCGACGAAAAATCAGAATGTTAGCGCGATATTTGCCGTTCCGATTGCAATAGCACTAATAACACTTTTAGCGCGCTCAAACGAATCGGAACGGTTTTGAGCACTTTTAGCGCTGTAATCGGCAAATGGAACGCAGCAATATAGACATTGTAAATTTTATTTTGAAAAAATTATACCCGTTTGTGCGAACTGGTGGTAGTCATGTTTTATTTGACATCAATAAGAACAAGTAATTGTCAATGTTGAGAAATAAATATTTCATTTCATTTCAACCTCTAGAAAAACTCCAAAAGATTAATCAAATATTTAGGATTTACTTTAAACAGTGGATTGACATTTGCGGTTTAATAAAACGAGTCCAGGACTGATAAAATTCGACTACTATATTGAAACAAATCAAGGTTAATTATCTCATTTATTGCATACGGAAGATTGACACTAGAAACAGAAAAAAATAGAAAATAAATAAAAATATATTTTATTTAAAAATAAATTAACATGATTACACTTATCATACAGTAAAGCATCACAAAAGTCAACTAATTATAATACATAATGATGTGGCGGTGCGTGGAACAATTTCTTTACCTAAATTGTAATTACGTAACTTCTACTGCCTTAATATCAGCTACTTCAATATCATACGGGTTATAACCGACAAGTTTAGCGCTACTGATTGAAATCATTTATATTTTAAATTACTATACAGGTAACTTTGAAATTGATCAAAATTTTGATGTTAACAGTGATACACTGTGTTGGTACATTGTGTACCTAGCTTTATAACAAGTAGCGCAGAATGTTTTGCTAATCAATTTACTTCGGCAGCTTTCCTTCGGCTTCAAGGCGTTTTCTCATGGATTCAGGCATCTCAGCTGGGGGGGGACGGGGCATTCTGAGCCATACCTGAACAAAAATTACGTAATTTGTAGGTAAACATTTTAATTTACATTGTTTTTTAAATAAAACTTTAGGTTTTCTCATAATTACTGTTTTCTACAGAGTTTTGTCAGTAGGAACAATTGGTAATATTATATGTTAATCATTGAGATATTCCTTTTTTAAATTAAGTATTGAATTTTATAACTAAAACCATATAATTTCTAAAGTTACCTTGACGGCATCGTAGATGAACCATTGCAGGGCAGTAAGGGTACCAATCATGATAATCCTAGGTCCGAGACCCTTCCACACTCCGCCCCATCCAAGTTTGCCCATAATAGAGCCAACAGTAGCTGCTCTGTCCTGTAATTAAATATATTATATTTAGTTTAATAAGCTCTGTAACTTAAGTGTGAAATGCCACCCTTGCAAACAAGTATCAACTCTACTTTAAAATAATAAATTTTGTTTTAAAAGAAAAATACTTTTTTTGGTGACTTCACAAATAGTTAAACCACCATTTTAACTAAATAGTTTCCAAAATAAATAAGGGGAGTTCATAAAATATGTTATATAAATTGATGTACCAGTGAAAATTTTATGACAATTAAAAATAGGCTCTTCAAATGCAAATAAGGACCTATTACGTAATTTAACAAAAATCTTACTTGGTTCAACTTGGAGACAACAGTGTCAGCGGGATGTGATACAATAGCGCAGAACACACCAGCGATGTAACCAGCAGCGAAGGTGACCACCAACTGCTCTCCTTTAGTGCAGTCAGCTCGGGCCTTGGGCACTACATACTGTGGGAAGTCTGAAGTTTTTAGTAAAGGTTCTATCAAATTATTAAATATCAAATAATTATAAGTTTTGCCCTCAGTATCACCCACATATTAACCAAATGTTACTCTAAAATGCCTATTTGTTTATGCACCAGGATTCATTAATATCTTGTACTTATAGCTATAATTACAACTGTTTAAGAATTCAATACATAAACTATATGAAGCTACTTATTACAAAGAAACTTAAAAATATGAACATTACAAAAGAAACTAAGAGAAAACTGAAACTGGTGTATTGCATAGAGTTAAATCTTGGAGTAAATTAGATTTAATAATGAATATACCAACCTTGTACAGCAACTCAAGGGTCTTCTCAAAGCATGAGAACTTCATCATGGTGTATGGGATCTGTCGTCCCCACAATGGGACCAGGCCCTTGTAGAAGGTGCCGTAACCTTCATTTTGGACCATCTTTGGCCAGGCCTCTCGGAGGGTGGTGGCGAAACCAGGCATGGTTTGGATACGGACCTGGGAAATTGTTAATATGTTTGGATTAGGTCAAATAAACTCTGAATTAAAAAAAAAAACAATTTTTAAATAATGTAAAATAAGTCATTTTAATCATAACCTACATTATTAATCAGTAATAAGAGCTCCAATCTTCAAAAATCTTTTAATATTGAATTTTAACTTTAGGTTGCAATGTCAGGTATTTGGCCATGACAATGTGCTATATTTAAAGAAAAAATACGCAACGTATAAATACTAAGATTTTTCTCATTCAAAACTAAAATTCTAAAATACTTTGGCAAGCCCTCAGATCTCATAATCATTGGTCACAGGGCAACCTCGTGAAATCCGGCCAACATCACGCCGACGCCATGACTGCCGCGGTGTGTCGTCAAATGACGTCACTGAATGCTAGCTGTCACTCACGACCCCCCTCAGTGCGCTTTTTGTCATCATCGGGCGCCATACACTGACAAGAGTAGGATTGTATTTATACGTAGCGGTATAAAAAAGTTGATAGCGCGATGTAGATCCAAGGTGCTCAATAGATAATATTATTTTATGTCAGCACATAAAATTAAATCTAATTAGGTATTAGCAATTTGGGTATGGTTTCTATGTTATCAAGTGCATTAAAATAAATGACTAAGGCGTTTATTGATGTTATTGCGTTTATTATTAGGTTGGGTTCATGGAAAACAAAGAATGGACAAGTAATATATAATAAATTACTGGTCCATTCTTATCTACTTCATTAATAGTTCCAGCCATAGATTGCGCAGATCGCTTTTTCTTTTCTTATTGCTATGTAGAACATGAACTCATCATAAATTATATATTTAATTAAACCTATCCATAATTAATATTTTGCATAATTTCTACATTATTTACCTTAGCAGCCTCCAAGGGAGACAGGGCAATGTCAGCGAAGAACTCGGCCGATGCTGAAGCAGACAGGTACACAAGGGTTCTGTAGGTGTATGCTGTTTCTTCGTCTAACAGACCCGAGTAACCAACTTTGAAGACTTCGTACAGACCGAATTTGCAGAGACCCTGTTGAAAGAATGGAATTGTGTTGCTCTTGCATTATCATGTTTTTATAAAAATGTGTACCTGTCATTGCTAATATTCTCAAAGTAGTTGTTAAGCATAGATTATCTTTATGTACAGCAGAGTTGTACAGGTTTGACAATTTGGGTTCAGATGTTTGCTCAAGCTTTTCCTTAAAAAATATTTTAATGAGTTTTGAACTGTAACAAGTTATCACTTAACTAAGAAACTTCTCAAGTTTTTAGGTAATTGTTTTATGAAATTTAATTATTTACCAATTTACGAAATGTTTATCTTTCATTTGAGAATTTAAATTGGTATGTAAAGAAAAGTTTAGATTTTAATTTACTAACCTATTTGAGATATCCTTTTTTATATATTTTTAAAATGAGATTAAGTTTATTTAACGAAAAAGCGTTAATTAATTTGACTTAAATTCAACTATCAAATGAATGTTAAAATTAGCAACATTTTCTGTCTTGTCAATTTTTCCTATAAAATCTGTCACCCAAAATCAACTATATGATTAGATGCATTCAATCATGCGTTTTTTTATAACACTCCATGACAGCCTAAGTCAGAGCAAAAGTTTTTACTATTTAACTCTTTCAAAGACTGGAATAAGTCGATTTATTGTGTTGTGACTGTAGGTAATATAATAAACTTTGTAATGCGATTTTTAAAAGATAACTACTGCGCGACGTCATAATACGAATTTCTTTAAAAATCAATTGAAAATTAAATACTGCACCATAATCAGAAATATTAAAATTACTTTACCTACTAAATTGTTGATTGATAAATCAGTAAAGGTCTTGGCTGAATGGAACCCAATTTGGGGGTGCAGAACAAAACCAGGACAGTTAACAATCACACAACTTATTTAAAAAAGCCTTAACATACCTGAAGTGAGTATCCAATGAAGGTGGGCGCCCAACCTTTGGCCAGACCTCGCATACCCTCCTCTTTAACGGACACCTTGAATCCGTTGACGACATTCTTGTACTTGTCAGGGTCTACTTGGAGACGGCACTTAACCAGATCCAGAGGAACCACAGCGGTGTGGGTGATACCTGAGGGATGTTGATTGATGTTCAGTAATGTATAGTATCTTTAAAATATTGAATTTGCGGAGAAATGTAATAAGATTTTAGTATTTCAAACTTTCAAGTGCTTGGTATTTCAGTCTTGTTGTTTAAGATATCTATTTTATAGAAGGGATATTATAAATAATTTTTGTTATTCTTTCATACTGTGAACCTGTACAATATTTGATTGATAGAAGGTGGATAGTTCAAATAATGGTCTGAAGTAACCATTATAAAACTGATTACAATAATTAATACAAGGGTAACACAATTAGACTTAATGATAGAAATAAATTGATAGATTTGATAGCTTAAAATGAATGATAGGAATGACCTTGGACACTACTTGTGCACTGAAAGTAAATTCGCCCGATTGTCGTAAATTGCAAACCATCGACCTAGAAGACCCTATATTACTTCAGTTTTTCTTGATTTTGTGACCCCTATTCTTGTCCCAGGTTCTCATATAATATTGGCAAGTCTCCTTATGTCGATGTTACATTATATGCCGAAATACCGAGCACCTATTTTATTTAACCCGTTTGTTTATAAGCCCTCAGATCTCATAATCTGTTTGTCACAGGGCAACCTCGCAAGCTGTATCCATCGTAACACACAACGTCACAAAAAACGTTAGGTGACGTAACATGACGTCACATTACAAAGGAATCCAGCTGCGACCTCCCTCAGTGCGCTTTTTGTCATCATTGGGCATCACTTAACACGGTTAAAAATTAAAAGGAAATTGGTTTTGTGTAATACTGATAAATGTTTTGTGTAAATTGGTTGAAATATGTTGATGATTACTGAAGGTGTCGGAAAACAACGAGCTGACTGGTAGTGTTGGGGAAAAAGACAAAGGGGGCTAAAGGGATTACCTATATATAAATATATATATAATTTGATCGATCAGGTTGCATTAGTCAAAAACAATGCCTAATCCCTTTTAAAATGTAACAAAATATGGTGGAATTGTTCTAATTTATAGGTCTAAAGAAAGCCCGCATCTCTAAGGGTTACCACACCAATTTTTAATTGGTGTGGTAAAACCCTAAAGGATAGGTCACTATATCCATTTTAATGTTTAAAAAAAATGTCACATATATATTATATGTGACATTTTTTTTACGGTAACATTATATACTATGTAACATAATATGGTAACATTCATGCTAATCAAATTAAATTATTATTCTATGCACATTATAGTTGCCCTTTACACTATACTATTGTAATTAACATTATCGCAAAATTTAAACTATCGCGAGACAAAATAAATTTGTACCGTCTCATACCGCACCAACAAAACACGTGTAGGCATAATTTATAATATGCTCTGCTAAAGCTAGGCGTGCGACGCAGGGGCGGGTCGCTAGTTACAATGCGGAATATAAATTGATAAAAATAATTAATTAATTACATCATTTATCTTTTTATTCAACATTTTACACAGTAATTAAAAACTAAAAAGATATATCTTATTTTGTTATTTTTATAGAAAGAAATTGCAATAAAGTGGTTATTTTTATCAACAGTGTCAAATTTTTTTTTTATTGTTCCTAAACTATAAATTATATAAGACAGACATGGATGGCGTCTATTAGAAAAGCATTTCTTTAATGTGGGATTCAGTGGCGGTCTAGCCAAGTTGCAATCTACAATAATTGCAGCAATTATTGCTATAGAAAACGCTTATACCTACTTTATGAAGTATAATCATGTGACGCTCCATACTGACTGCATGTATTTTCAATAGCATTAGCGATTGTACATTGCAACTTGGCTAAACTCACAATTACGCTAAATCAGCTAATATATTACAATGTGCTGATCAAACCTACCCAGATGGACTTTGCTGTGAGTATTGCATTTTAATATTTTTGTGACACACGATGTTATTTAGCCCATCTTAACTAGAAATAAAACGTAATATTTCTTGCCTCTCAACATACATAATTAAATGTAGGATTAATTTATTGATTGTATAAAATTATAAAAAAAGAGTAAATTTATTTTATCATCAGCTTCCATCAATTTAAAGTCTAGACAGGTTTATCACTCAATACACTGACTACTGATATACCTATATGATGTGAATATTAATTCATTACTGTGGCACAACCTGATAAAGTTTATTATACTATAAACTAAGTGTTTGTAAAAGTGATAATTTCTGTAATTAAATATTATTTCTTTTATGAGCCATGTTATAAAAATCATTAAAAATACAGGTGAAGGGATCGGATACAACAGTTGGTTTGAATATAAATCACCTTGGCAGTGATTATTGTTCAAATAGATGTAGCCATTCAGATGTCCACCCACGACATCGTGACGGTTCACTGTGTGCCTATATTGATGCGAAAATACCTTTCATGTCGTAATTTGCTACCGTTAGAGCAAGACAACTAATAATATAATTATTCAAATATTTGAGTAATGTAATGAACCCCATTTTAGTAGACTGCTTCAAACATGTATTTTTTTAATTCAGTTTTGTTTGACTTCATTCAATTTAAATACAGTTTGAAATAATGACATTTCTTATGTACAATGTAATAAACAGAGATGGTATATTTTCAAGATATTTCCTTAAAACTAGAACAAAATAAACAAGCATAATATGTAGTTTTATTAATTTTCCTACAAAATATATGAATTAAGGTAAAAATAGTGTTTTCTGAATTTTGAAAAATTATGATAGTCCTACATAAATCCTTAGTATAATTCCCCCACACTGTCACACCACCACTATCTGTTAGCACTAATGTTGAGATTCCATCATAAATTGTGGACATAGGAAGGTTAATTAGGTTCCTATGTTTTAAAAATATAAAAAAATCTTTATTTGAAACAATAAGTTACATGTAAGTATGTATGTATGTTTAAACTAAAAAATAATAATAAAATAATTTACAAATATTTTTGTGTTAATATGCTCATGAATGTGATGTTTGAATAATGGGTGCGTTTGGGATAGTTTAGTTTTATTATTGTTACAAGTGAAGGAAAAGTAACAATTAGAATTTTTTAATGATTAAGGCTTTCTATTTTACTGAATACATGCACAAAATTAGGAACTGTAAACTAGTTTATTCTTAATATGCTAGATTACAGTTTGTAATCATATGCTAGAAAGTGAATAAAGAAAAGAAGGGTAATACTTACCACAAGACAGGATACCACCAAGACCACAGAGTGCAAAGTATTTGCTGGAACCAAATTCACAAGAGTCCCCTAGATCTGTGGGCACAGCTGCTGCTGCAGCCATACCAGCCTGGCAACAGAGATAAATATGAAACTTATGAATTTATTCCAAACTATACTTAGTGCTTACCATGAAGTTATTTTCCTAATGACTAACAGTACAAGCAAATCACTGTGCGGTAACAATGGCAGTAACCATAGAGGAGTTGGCACTTCTTTTGATCCCGACATGGGTCTTGGTGGTTTGGCTTTTGTCTTTCATTCTCAATTATGACGCTTAGAACTCTGGCCCAAATATTGAAAATTACATATAATTACCGGTCTTTTATGAACCAATTGGGTATATGACAATTTTTATTTACATATTTAAATAGATTGTCCATAATGTAGAAATATTGCAGAAGTAACAGAAGGTTTACAATCAATCGTTTTCTAAATACAGCAATATATTTGTGGAGCTTGTGATGTCACAATGTGTAAATAATACTAAGAATCGTATAGGTGTTTGGATAAAATATATAATAGCTAAGTAAATTATGTGTTTACATGCATACTGTTTGAAAACTTCTTCATTTGAAGTCCTGTTACTTCTAGAATACAGATTGCTTAAAGACTATAAAAAACGGTATTCTCATTGGAATAACATGCCAGTATTTTCATGTAATTCAGATTACTTATACATCTTGTAATGTTTTTCTCTTACCTGTGGCAGTGCTTGGGTGAGTGATTGTGTCTCGCATTGTGCAGCGGACAAGGGGCCTCGGAATGGGGAGTTCCTAGCCGCGTCTAACAGGGATGAGAACATTATTCTGGAAGGAATTAGAATTAGTTTAGTGATGGATTAAGAGTAAAAGATATTTTTCAAAAATTATAATGAGACTGCTCAGTATAAGTTAAATCTCAATAAATTGGAAACTTTTATGTTTTATTTAATTCTTGGTAGGTTGTGATAAGATTTGAATAAGTTTTAGATAAGTATGCAAAAAAAACTTGTGAATGTGTTGCAGAATACTTAAATTAGGAAAAAAATCAATCATCATTTTTAAGGATAAGGATTTACATGAGATAAGAAAGTAAAACTGCTATGAGCACACATCCAACTGTAATCATTACAAAATGAAAAAAAAAAGCTGGTTAAATGTATGCAGTTCCTTCAATAACTTTGAATAATGGTAAAAGCCGGAATACTAATGAAAGTGCAGGCTAAAAGAACTTCGTTTAGAAAAAGAATCGCGCATGGTACGTTTACCGAAAAATAAAAAACTTAAGCACTATACTTTGAAATAATTAGCCAGCAAGCAACATCTAAAATACAAAGTTCGGTACCATCCGTGACAAAAATTTACAAGGTCGGAATATTCCAAGTTAGATAACGCTTGTGTACAACGTAATTTACTAAAAAAGTACAATAACCTGTATAAATATATTGTAAACTATTAACTTAATTAGTTTTATAGCTTAACTCCTTTTATAAACCTACATTGCGGAATACGGTACGCTTTGAAATAATCAATACCGCTATACACTGTTACTTAGTTGACTACTGACTGTCAATTATAATTAGTAATTCTTTTCAGTTTACAAAGTAAATTAAATGATCTGATCCTAACAGTTATGATATTCCATTTTTAAAAACTTTACAGGGCAAGGTCACGTGCAAACATAATTGTATTAGGTTACGTAAGGCATACATTTGATAATAACCAATATTATGACGAGGCTACCTGATTTTAGATTATACTATTTGTAGTAGTATACTACTAATAATACAATTGGTTTTAATTTAATAACTTACATGTCTAAAATCCGACGTTCACTATATAAAGAAACTCACACACCGCACCGCGCCTGACGCACAGTGGTAAAGGAAATTGTTGGGAGGTAAACTGTCAAACTTTCTGCAAAGCGAAACTAGCGCCATGTCAAATGTCGGAAGTAACGTAATATATATTTTTTTAATGTTACCATATAAATTAGATCCTACTATATCCTATAGTCTAAGACTATAATTATAAAATAGATGACAATTACAAAGAACTTATATACCTTTACAAGTAACTATAGTCAGGCCATTTTAATAGGCTTAATGAAAACATCGATTAAAGTGAATAAATCGATACGGACTTGAAACATCTGTAAATTTTAAAAATCATCAGGCAATAATAGGACAGGGAGTCCTATTAATATTTTTTCTTTCGTAAAAAGGAGCAAAATAAGACAAGTATATAATATAACAAAAAATTGAATTTATTATGTTGAACTATCAGAAATGTTATTAGTATTGTTATCTTCAGTCACTCAGAGATATTACTAATTAATTTTCAATAATATTGTCTATTCTAACATCTCGTTCAAAATCTCGTAAAATTATTTTCTTTGTTTTCTCTACGACTTTTTTCCAGTCTTTTGTAGTGACTTCTGCACACGCAGTTTGTAGCAGAGTCATTATTTTAGCTGTACTGAAGGGTGGTTCAGTATTGTTCCGCGCTGCATGACCCTTTATTTGTGCCCAAATAAGCTCGATGGCGTTATACTGGCAATGGTTGGGAGGCAATAAAAAAACTTCGTGTCCATGCTCTAAGGCTAGTTCATCGATTACATAGCGGATCTTGGACGGCTTAGTTGCTACCAGATTTAACAGCTCAACTTTAAATAAAGTTGGACTTGCATCCACACCATTTTTCACCTGCCACGAGACAATTTCTTCCTTTTTATTTGCTTGAGTTGGTGGTTTATCAACTTGTACAGAATGATACGGTACATTGTCCATTATAATTTTCGATGGGTTTTCTAAACTGACTAGCAGCTTCTCAAACCACTCCCTAAAAACCTCAAAGTTCATTTCCTCACGGTAATCACTTGTAGTTTTAGAGGCGAATGCGAGGAGGCAGTCTGGAATAAAACCTTGAGAAGCTAATCCTGCGTGACATATAATAAGTCGGGCTCCTTTTCCCGATGGAACTTTTGAGATGGAGGCCGCTGTATCAACGGCCCATGTCCACGAAACCGTATGGTTCGCATTCAACCATGTTTCGTCAATAAACACGACATTGTCCCAATCTGTAATTTTCTGTACTTGACGTAAGAATGTTACTCTCTTCAAAATAATATCGTAACGTTCTAGCAGGATTTCTCCCAGAGAAGCCAATCGATTTAAAAACCTTTAATAGAGACGATTTACTGCCAAAAAATAAGCCAGCGTCTTTTAACGAACTCTTACCTTTTCCCGTGTAGGATATTCTTTTCTCGAGTAATATCCATAAATGTGGTTGCAAATTGTAGCAGCATCAAAATCAAATCAAAATAAATTATCAACCACCATCAAGACTTTCCAAATGCCCACCTCACCTGCCCGTGGTGCACCCTGCTGGACAGCGGACGAGGCTCTGGCGACCGATGAATGGCGGGATAACCATTTTGCGGGTGGTAGGTTTCGACCACGGCTTGCAACCACCCTCGAGACAAAGCCATGCCGCCAAGTGACCTAGTCACGTTCCGGCATGATGTCTTGAGTAGCCATTGGAGGAGAATAGGTCCGAGTAATTGCACAGCGTATGAGAGCCGTTTGAACTCGATGGGTTATGATGCACCGGGTGGCTCATTCTGAAGGGCAGCGGGATCCAAAGAAACGGTGCACCGCTGGCTGACCGCAGGTTGTAGGGGGCTCAACTAGCGTTCTAGCCATTCGCGAAAGGCTTCCCCACCGCCTGTGTAAAATCCCGGGATTGCTCCATCGTGCCGGTTGGCGACCGGATGGAGAGGGCCCGATGGCGATCCCCGGGGGGTTTTGGGCGTCCCCGCGATCTCCATGTGAGTCCCCCACCAGTGGGTCTGACCACTCGAGTTGCTTGGTTCCAAACGTTGCGCTTCACTCAACTTCTATTCCTCTCACCTATTCACGTAATGGAAAAATCAAAAAAGAAAAATAAGTGCCGACAGCGGATGCACTCCCGCTCCTTAACATCCGAGGAGTGCACTCAAATCTCCACGATGTCCACCACCACCTTGAGACAGAGAGGCCGCACTTATTCTTTCTGACAGAAATGCAGATCTGTGATCGTTCGGATCTGGCATACCTGCATTACCCAGGCTATATTCTGGAGACCAAATTTCACCCCAATGCGGGCGTGTGCGTGTATGTCAGAGACGAGATCTGTTGTCGGCGTCTCCGATACTTGGAAGTTCCGGATTTTTCTGTTTTATGGGTCTATGTAGATACTGGCCTGGACCGAATTGTATACGCCAGTATTTACCGATCACACACGGGAGATCAGGAGACAACTCGACTTATTGAATATCTCAGTGATACTGCAGATAAGGTCCAACGACGCTATCCCTCTGCACAGTTGGTGTTCCTTGGGGACTTTAATTCCCACCATGGAGAGTGGCTGTACCCGTTCAAGGACACCGACCACTCTGGCAGAGAAACCTATCGGTTTGCAGTAACTCATGGTCTCTCCCAGCTCGTCCACGAACCTACGCGCATTCCTGACGTTGTTGACCATACTGCATATTGCTTGGACCTTCAGCTGACAACCGATCCAGACAGATACTCGGTGTCCTTATCTCCGCCATTAGGGACATCCGACCACTGTCTGGTGAAATCTGTGTCGCAATACACGCCAACCGATACCAGCCCAAAAGGCAAAAGGCGAGTATGGCGGTACAAGTCAGCAGATTGGGATGAGATGCGTCACTTTTTCGCCTCTTATCCTTGGTGGCAAGCTTGCTTTACTTCTGATGATCCATCATGCTGTGCTGATGCTGTCTCCAGTGTGATATGTCAAGGTATGGAGTACTTTATACCGTTCTCTGATGTATCCCTGGAGTCCAAAGCCCGCCCATGGTTTAATGCTGATTGCCTCCTAGCTGAAAAGCGAAAGCATGTAGCATACCAAGCCTGGGCTAGCGCTCGCAGAAGCAAAGCTATGGATCTCTCAGCTAAGAAGCAGGCGTACAATGCTGCTGCCAAGTCCTGCAAAAAGGTGGTAAGAAGCGCTCGTTTCGACCACAGTGGCCGTATCGGGGACAAGTTAGCATCCTATCCCACGGGGAGTAAAGCTTTCTGGTCCCTTGCCAAGTTGGTTGAGATGAACTTCTGTCGTCCATCACTGCCACCACTGCAAAGGTCTTTGGCCCACAGCGCAAAAGAGAAGGCAGACTTGTTCGCAAATTTCTTCGTGGAATGTTCACGTCTAGATTCCAAAGGTAAAAGCCCACCCACGTTACCCCCATTCGGCCCCAAGATGGAGGCCGTCCAAATTCACCAGAAACAGGTACTCAAATGCTTACAAAATCTAGACGTGAATAAGGCCAGTGGTCCGGATGGCATTCCCGCAGTGGTTTTAAAGCACTGTGCAGCCGAGTTGTCTCCTGTTTTGTCACGCCTATATCGACCCTCTCAAAGGACTGGAAAAGTTCCAAAATCATGGAAGTTTACAAACATACAGCCCGTACCAAAAAAGGGCAGTCGAGCCGACCCAGTCAACTATAGACCTATTGCAATCACTTGCATGATTTGCAAAATTATGGAACGTGTATTGAACCATCGTCTCCTGACGTACCTAGATACCAATGAGCTCCTCAGTGACAACCAATATGGTTTCCGCGGAGGACGCTCAACAGGAGACCTTCTAGTGTACGTCACGCATCTATG
Organism: Marasmarcha lunaedactyla; assembly: GCA_923062675.1. Lineage (NCBI taxonomy): Eukaryota > Metazoa > Arthropoda > Insecta > Lepidoptera > Pterophoridae > Marasmarcha > Marasmarcha lunaedactyla. Next base: position 2,047,126 of record OV281367.1, on the reverse strand, counting down.
GCGCATGGCCTCGGAAGGGCACGGAGAGGCAATAGCCGTATCCTTGGATATCTCCAAGGCCTTTGACGTATGGCACGAAGCCCTTTTGGCAAGCTTCCTGCGTATGGCATACCATCTGGACTCTGCGACTGGATTTCTGATTTCCTGAGGGAGCGGTCAATTCGAGTTGTCGTCGATGGCTTCTCATCGGACCTAATGGCGATCAACGCCGACGTACCTCAGGGATCTGTTCTCTCTGCAACATTATTCCTGCTGCACATTAATGGCCTTCTTTTATCGGAAGGCATTGTTGGTTACGCCGATGACAGCACCGTTGTGGAGAGATATGTGTCTAATGCGCGAGCGAGTCCAAACCAGATCCAATTTCAGAGAGAGTCGATGATCGAACGGGTTGATTTGACACTATGTAGGGTTTCCGATTGGGGTGAAGCCAACCTTGTCAAGTTCAACCCTTCCAAAACCCAGGCGGAAAATAACAGAGAGCACACCAAAAACGCAGTCACTTCGCACAACGACAAAAGACTGCGTCATGTAATGGCGACATGACATGGCGTCATCGACAGGCACTGGTGTTGCCAGCAACATCCCACCTAAATTCTACCTAACATCAATGATTTTTCTATTTAGTTAGTGATATTTCTTCACAAGTAATCGTTGCATTCGATTATCAGCTTTCGATTTTCAGAGTAACATCCCTAGTGTTTAAAAAGAAAAAGGGTTACTTAACTGACGCAACATTGTAATGACGCACGTTCAGTTCTTTAGATCAGAAATTGTTTATTATGTTTAGAATGGTTTATTAGCAAAAGCAAATTGTAAAATTACTCGTATCGGTCATTATTACAATAAATATGTAATCGTAATTGAAAAAAGTAAAGCAATTGTGTAGATCTAACAAAACGAAAAAAATATATTATTTTATGCCCGCCGTTACAAGGTTACGTTGTTGAATTTTGATGAATTATCAAATGTTACCTATTAAAATGGCCTGACTTTAAAAGTTATATTTAAAATAATTTTAAATCTTATAATAAAAAAATAAAGTCTACTTTCTATTAAATTTAAAACAAAGCAGAAACCGGTCTGGAGAAAGACCTAGAACTAAAGAGGTTATGACAATTGGCTACATTTTGTTGACTAAACTAAGAAAGCTAATTAGAAGCTCCTGATTCTTAATGACTAGATGCTATTAGACTTGTCTGTATTTAGTGACTAAATCATTTAGACGATAACATTTTGCCAAGTGTAGTTAGTAAGTTAGTTAGTTGGCGATTGGTATGGCGGACTATTTCTGCCAGTGTCGCATATTGGTGGAACACAGTACAAAAAATAAACTAAAAAGTTAATTCAACATTAATTAATTCATTCCAAAAAATTAATTCCACAGGGCATTGAGAAATATTATAGGCTAAAACAAAATACAAAACACTAACAATAACTTAAACTAATGATTAATTATCTAAATGGTATATGACATGCTCTAAATTTAACTAAACTTACCAAAAAGAGGAAAAAAAATTATAATAAATTCAATACTGAACTCAAAATACTTGCTAACAATGTACAGTCATAGGCTAATATTAAATTGATGAATGAATTTACACAATATTCTTAAAATCTTCGGGCTGTACGTAGAGAGGAGAGTTTTGATATTAGTTGGGCTCTGTATCTTTGGAGGAAGGAAATCAAACATTGATAACCGAACGAGCGGGCAATTCCTTCTGTTCATAAATGTTCCTAAATTCTGACCACAGTCGCAGAACGGGGAAGAGCGAACTCCAATTCTGTTGAGGAAACTTGGGGAACAACAATGAGCTAAGCGAAGTCTACAGATCACTGAAGTTATCCTTTTATCTGCCTTTCTAAATTTAAAAAAACCAGGTCTTTCGGGAATGGAAGTCTGGATGTCACCGTACTGCTTACCTTTTACTTTCCGCGACGCCTCCCATTCGGAACTCCACACGGCCTGCAGGTGGGATTCAGCTAGGAGACTCAAATCCTGAGCGAAGCGCATGTAGTAATCTGAGGAACCGATTTGGATGGAATCTTTCGCAAAGCCATCAGCTGTATAGTTTGTTAGTTAATGCCAAAAAATAAATTCCGTTTTGCATTGGGATATTCAGCTGTATAGCCACTTGACGCGACAAGACGCGGTGTCACTTTCATGCAGCTGCCACCATCATAAAACTAATCCGTATACTACTGGAAGGTTCTCTTCTGTTATGCTATGCATATAAGCTGTATTCGTTACTCACTAGCTAGATAGTAACTCAATTGTTGTTTTTAAGTCTGGGCTAAACATCAGATCAAAAAAAAATCGTATTCTTCTCTTGAAATCGATTTATGAATACCGTAGTTATCACGCAATAATCAAGTAGGATTTGCAATTCACCCCCGACCTACCCACACTACCCATAGGACTAACTCGAATTTTAGAAAGTAAAATGTCAAATGTCCCCCCTAAGATACTACGCATTATTTGTACCATAGGCATATATTTTAAATTTTTGTTGTGTACAAATAGATGGATTTTATTGTATGGTACTTATTTTGGTTTGTTTTTATTTCTTTTTTCGGCATTTAGTTTTTTCATTTCTTTTTTTGAATTCATTAATTCTTTGTTTCTGTTTTTGTGATTTCTTCTGTAATTTTGTGTATGATGTGTGTTTTTCTTGTTTAAAATAAACAATCTATCCACCTATCTATCTATACATATAAAGAAAATTTGTGTGAAATATTACAAAATTTATACGTATGTTTTTTATTTACAGTGTGTTTGTTATTGTTAACGAACAATTTCACAAGTTATATTTCAAGCCAGGTTTCACTATATGAAAGCTTCTTGCTGGAGTCATATTCTTTTTTTTTTAACAATGACAATATATCGTACTGTATTGAAGGTGACAACGTAAATAATATAAAAAAAAATTTGAAATCGTTGTTGCTTTTTTGTCCTGTTAAGAGACAGATCCAAAAATACAAAACATGAGTTATCTGAAACACGTCTCAGATTTGTGTTTGAAGTAATATATATATACTGAAAAAGTGTTCACAGTGCTGATCTCAGTTCCGTCATCAATGCAACATAAAAGTAAAATATTAATTATTGTTGTTTTCACAACAAATTAGAATCATTTTGTGATGCTTTGCATCCAACAATTTCAACTGCATGATGATGCGCTTGTAAAACGTTTACTAAACAAATATTTTACTACAAGAATGATGACGTGGCAGACTTTAAAAATATTGAGTATTCTTGCAACTTTGTACAAAATTCCACAATATCTTGTTGAACAAATCACAAATATATATTGTAGAAGAATATGAAAGTAACGGAGGGAGGAATGATATATAAGGGAGTGTCAACGACTACGCAAATGCGTCGGGGCCCCGCCCTATGTTTGCAATTTAGATCTGCACAAGGATCTCGAGCTGCCCACCATTGCCGCATTAATGAAGTTGGCATCTATACACCACTTCGACAATGCTCTTCACCATCCCAACCCGCTGGTCAATAAGTCAGCTGACTACACAGCCAACCCGGACGCGGCGGTTCGTTACAGGCGTCCGCGAAAGGTCTTAACAGATCCCGACGACGCTATTACAACAAGGAACGCCGGTGTTCCAGTTAGAAATAGGTCAACGTGGCATTCGAATCGCCTGACCCACCGGTGGGCCAGGCTAACGCGGCTTACGCATTCCTACTGAGTTTCTTGTTGGTTCTTTGGCAGTAGATGACCCTTCCGAACCAGTGGTAGTTTGAATATACGACGAACTAAGCGAAGGTCCGTGCCCTGAAATGAAATGAAATATGAAATAAATATTTCTCAACATTGACAATTACTTGTTCTTATTGATGTCAAATAAAACATGACTCTACCACCAGTTCGAAAAAACCTTCGTAAAGAAGAACTAGCAAGAAACTTCACGGGTATATTTTTTCAAAATAAGTTTACAGAGTCTCTTTATGTCTATGCAAAGTTATTCTTATCTGCATCTGTTAGATCGGCAAGTCCCTCCCCCCAAGTATCCAAACGACGAACACCCTCAAACGGCACCCGTTCACGAGTTAACGCGGGATCCAGCCATATTAGAGGGAAGTGAGCGACCCGTCACCCGACGCTACCATAAGAAGACGTACTTTAGTGACAATGACGCTTTAGATATTCATCGGGACGATGAACTCAACGAGCAAACAGACACATTACACATGTTTTGTTACAAATACTAGTAAAATCCTGTTAATGAGTGGATTATACCCAAGGGCTTTTATCATCCAAATAATCGGATAGTTTTGAATTATTCTAGGACATTACTAGGTATTTGAGGATAATAACTGAAACGCTGAGTTGTCTTATTCGGTTTTAATCGCAGACTGCTGCCTACCCTAGCAATGACAATATTGCAATGTTACGACTACCTTCATACATTACAAGTTTATAATATGCTTTAACACACAACTTCTGCTTTATAGTTTCTTTGAATTCGTCAATAGGGAGACCTTGGATATCCTCAAGAACCTTATTATAAAAGCGTATACATTGACCCATGAATGAGTTAGTGACTTTATGAAGGCTACTATTATGAGGTGCCAGCATATTTCTTCCTCTTGTGTTAACATTGTGCAGATCTTTTTTTCTTTACATACATTAAATTTATTCTAAAATATATTGCGAATGGAAAGTAAGAATATTTATTTCCTTAAATTTACTTCTAAGTGACACCCTTGGACTTAGCTGATCGACTGCACGAACGGCCCTTTTCTGGAGAATAAATATAGTATCGATGTCGGCAGCACCCCCACAACAGAGTGCCATATGTGGTGAGGCTATGGAAGTAACCGAAATAGACTAAACGAGCACCCTCTCGGGTGCCCTTAGGCGTATCGTATGTAGGAGTAGTTTAAGTTCCGGCTAAGCGCCCTCAGCGCTAGGCTACAGAGTCCGGTGAAATTGAAATAAATAAACTGTCGGTGCGATACAGTGTCCGATCGTAATATTTTCGTTGTTCGGTTTCTCTTTGTCTTGTCATTAGAGTTAGATTTAGTTTACCGATTTGATAAATTAGTGATTGACTAGGCTTTATTAACTCAAATTGTTGAATTGTTTTACTATTTGTTATTTTTGTAAATTTATTAAATAAGTTTGTAAATTATGTGGAATATTATTATTTTTTTAAACCCCTTTTGATTTTGGTTTCCAAGAATGTTTATGTTCTATCTTTTTATGAAATACTGTTTTTAGATCAAATAGTAATATCTTATTTATTCACCACCACGGCAGCCTTGATAATCCCGCTACAGGACGTCAACTGATTGAGTAGGTGGTTTCAGACAAATTATAGCCCCCCACGCTCGCCAAGTGCGGGTTGGCAGAGCTAACATTTACCAACCGAATACTTTCTTAGGGGTTTTAGTTTGTTGTAATCACGCTGTTTCTTTTACCATAAGAGCAGTCGGCTGTATGTACTTATGTTTTAAAAACTCATTAGCACATTAGCCAGCGCCACTGCATCACTCTTTATTATTTGTTATTTAGTATTAATTAAATGAAAATACTGTTTAGTAACCTAACTTATGTAACTTGGCACTAAAGTAAAATTAAGCAATTGTTTATTTTATCAAATGTTCGTATTTTTTTATTCTTCAGTCTTTTACATATTTACAGTCTTGCAATAACAATGTTTATAGTAGCAGAATTGGGGTAGATAATTACCAAAGAAAAATTGCGTTTGGTAACACAGTTTAGAGTACATTAAAGGATGGTAAGGTAAAAGGTGTAATTATTAATAGGAAAGGTGAAGAAAGGCTTATAATATTTTGCTTTAGAACACCAAGCTATTATGTTCATCCTAATTTTGGACATCCTATTATCATAATCGTATTTTTTAATCTCTATAATGTTGGAAGAGGGACATTCTACAATGTTTCGTCGATTACGCCGGATATGAGGAATTTATATAGTTAACTGATAGGAGAAATGTTATTTTTTAATTTTAGTTAGTTTTAGTTTATTTTCGTACTATTGTTGACGACACGTTATAACAGATGATTGTCATTTATATAGTTGCTATTTTGACTAACGTAAACATTTTTGTTCTTTCCTAAACGTCGAATGAAATTTTTTTACAACACCTTTCGTTTTATTTTATTATATGGCTATCAACTTTGCCTATATCTAATTATCGCATCAACCTCCACTACTGGATACCCATACCATGGGGCATTGTCCTTGCATTTACTCGTTTAAAGGGCTATTTATTTTTTATTTTTTTTATAAAATACCAGCTTCTGTTCTGATTCATCAGAGCTGTACTGCCGGCAAAGCATTTGAAAAGTACTTTGGAACTTACCTAACAGAACTCGCGTGAAAGTATTATGCATCAACCAAAACACCTTCGTTTAATGTAAGTCGTTCAAAGCGTAAACAAGCACTATTGTGCAAGTTACATACATATTTAAATTCAACATGTAAGTAGGTAACAAATATAATCTAGTAACCCTCATAATTGCAAATGAATGCTGGATTATTGTCATTTCTATTTATGAAATATTCTTTTAAAACTAAACACTGAATCAAGATACAGGTGGGCTGTCTGAAAAATCGCTCAGCTATTAATTTTACAATAAATTACTGTGTATCAATGAAAATTAATCACAACCTGATAATTAAGGCACTCAGTTACTTTAAATAACATTCAAAATTATTGTATGAAAATTTTAAAAAAGTAGATACTACTCCAAACGAAATAAACGCAAAAACTTAGAAATTATTAATCATCGAGATCGATCCAACATCAAATAAACTAAAACACACTATTCTTTTCTTCTCAGAAACAATAATCTTAGTTATGTTTTCATTACTAAATTCAAATATTTATTTCTCAACATTGAAAATTACTTGTTCTTATTGACGTCAAATATAACATGACTCTACCGCCAGTTCGGAAAAACCTTCGTGTAGAAGAACTGGCAAAAAAACTTCACAAGTATATTTTTTACAAAGTAAATTTACAGTTTCCTTTATTTCTACATTTCTACACAAAGTTATTTTTATCTGCATCCGTTAGCTAGGCAAATCTCTCTTCCCTCAAGTATCCAAACGACGAACACCCTCAAACGGCACCCGTTCACGAGTTAATACGGGATCCAGCCATCGCCCTCCTCAACCATAAGTATTAGAGGGAAGTGAGCAACTCGTCACCCAACGCGAACCGAAAGATAAAGATTACTAAAGCGAGCATCTCTTTCTAATCTATACAATCTATTATTACAATCTCAGCAAACCTCGACAAGTCAAACATCGACGGTAGCAATTAACAAAGTTTTATTGCACTAAAATCTACAATTAAGCCGTCTAGTCGTTAAAACTCTAGTAGGTAGGCCAAACATATAAGGGTGCCTTACAAAGGTCTTGAAATTTTAAAGCGGCAAATGAAAAGGTAAGGATGAATTGGTAGTGAACAGCCAGTAAATAGCCATTAAATGGATTTAAATGCTGCACTCTGTACAGGCCCCAGTACACTACGGTCTGTGGTGGGCCATGCTCTGCAATGCACAACTGTAGGCCACGATCACTTGGTGTTCACACAATGGCGCATGGTTCATTGCTGCCTGGCAAAACACTTGCGATGGACGTGGAAGTAATTAAGGCCGTGTCTATTTGTTTATATACTGCTTACAAGTATTACAGAAATGTGTAACGCCACGCAGTCAGCTTACAACTATTACAGAAGTGTGTACTGAGGCCACAAAGTTATTAAAAAAAATGGCACATGCAAGCACGCAACAAAAAAGGGTACTATCCCGGTCAGCGGTCGGAAACGAACTAAACAATGGGTGCTTGTGTGAACATCACTGGCCACGGTACGCCACGATTCCTTTGAAGTGTGCCCAAAAAACCGACAACATCCGAATTGCGCGCCACGATTCACAATTGTCCGCCACTATATACCATTATCCGCTGTACGCAATGGCGATCGCCTTTAGTGGGCCAGCATACGCCATTGTGTACTGGGGCCTTTAGAAAGAGGTACAAGTCTTTAAACCTTTTTTATGTCACAAGCGTTTGTCAAAAACCTGATATGACATAATAATACAAACAAAAATAAAATCTTACGGTAAAATAAGCAAAACTTGGAAAAACTAAAAAAAATACAGGCACATATAAATACATGGTGTAATTTCATGTATTATCTACAAATAGTATTTACATATATTAGGAATGAAGTGATAATGTCCAAACTACCAGTTGATTAAACAAGAAATTTAGAGTGTTCTTCATGAACACTCAGTTTCGAAACTATATAAGTAAACGTTCATTTTGCTAACTTGATGGGGAACGCCGCAGGGAAGAAAGTCAAAAGCCACGGGGAATACCAAATCATTAAAAAAAAATACAAAGAATCTATATACCTGGAGCCTATACAAGAAAATGATGCTGATGGAGACATCAACAATGAACATAAAAGAGACGCTGGCAGTATTGATGATAATTTTACAGAAAATGCTACAGTAAACACATATGATACATTAACCGAAAATGGTTATTCTGACCCTAAAACCAACAGAACATACGGGAAAAATGTTAGGCCTATAGACAGATATCGTATAGGTGATACAGCTGAAGTAAAATATATAATAGACGGTGTTGGCAAATGTTATGATTACACTACAGATGCTACAACTAATGATAATACCAGTGTTACCACAGATAATATCTTATATTCTCCATATATTCAAAATTATACTAAGACAGAAGCTAAAAACAACATAAACTTAAGGACAAGCCCACAAAAAAGTGTAGGGTTTGCTACAGACATGTTGAAAGAAGGGAAAACCCCTGTTGAGGATTATTACTACGCAGTAGATGCAGCTACCAACTGTGATAATTCTACAGACGGAAGTGTAAATAAGGTATCGTTCCCAAGATATTACCAAAAAAAATCTATTACATTACCGCATCCTACTATAAAAAAACCTAACACCCAAGCACGTAAAACTGTTAATTACACAACTGACAATATGGATGACCGCCTAAAGCCAGTTATGCATGCCCTAAAGAGATGTGAACGAGATATAAACAAGTTACGAAAATCGTCTGGTGTAACAAGTTACAATGTAGTAAGAAAAGATGTTCTTACAGATTCATCCTCATTCAGTACGAACTTAGCTCAGATATGTTCACTGAGCGATTTATCTCAAACTTTGCAATCACGCTATAAAAGATGGGGTAAGAAAGCGAAGAAACGAAGTAAAAAGTCTGCTGCTACATTGAAGTACCGTCAAAAGCCTTGGCGTGAGCCAAGCATCATTGAAAAGAGTGAAAAAAGTGATTCAGTGTCATTGTCCCAAACTGAAACGGACTCATCTTGTCCTTGTCCCTTTCCGCCAAGATATAAACAATATAAATACCATAGTTTAGTGAGACAATATTGTACGTGCCGTAACAAGACCCCTAAGACAGAGTTGAAATAAATTTGTACCAGGAGTAAATGCATGTGGTAAATTCAAATTGTGTTATAACGTTCACGTGTATTTGTATCTATTGTGAAAAACAATAAATATTTGGAAAAAAAGGTCAAATGATATTGTATTTCTGTTTTTAACTCTACATCTTCATCTTAATTATTTAGACAGTCTTGTGGTGGAAGTGTATGACGCCGTTGTCACTATAGGTATACCTCCAGGCTTACACTTGGAACCGATCGATTGCATTTCAATCCAAGTAAAATCCTCTCGACTATAAAATCGAAATCAACTTCACACTTGAAAATCGCAAATCAAAAAGCCAGTATGGTGCTGTTTATAATTAGTATTGTTTCAGTGCCTTTTTTATGCTTGTTATTATGATAATAAATATTTAAAAGGTCATATATATCATAATAGATACTATTACTAAATATAATTTGTGTGAAATTGTTTTTGTATTATAAAATAATGTGTGTGTATGAAATTAATGATGAACTGAAATATCTTGAAGTTGACTTCAAGAGTCAGAGCCAGTTGGCATTGGCGGGAGAACGCTCGGTACTTTTATGTACCTAAGTACATAAAAATACCCTTTGATGATTTTTCAAAAGTTCTAACTTAGTGCTCACCTACACAAAATATGGCCGCCGTGTAAAACATTTCACGTGTCGAGGTCTCCTTTTTTAAGTAATGCCTTTCCTTGTCAGTCAGCTTAAGCGTTTTGGTAGTTTTTGTATACTGGGGCCATTTTCGTATATTTTGTTTCATAAATGACTTGAGAAGTTGTACCAGCTCCCAGGACGGATCCCATTTTGGGCGAGTTCTAGATTAGACAAAAGTGCATTCGGATTGAAATCTTTAATGCGTGCCTTTTCTTTAGTTTTAATATTTAGCTCGTAAGTTTAGTCTATTATAGTTTAGTTTGTCTGAAAATGGTACATACTGATTTAAAAAAAAATTTATTTTTTATTTTTTGCATTTTCTGAGAACGTTTCCTATAGTAATGTAAATTTTTGTTACACCGTATGTCACAGCCCCTTTTTTCCGAAATTTTAAACTTGGTAAGTAGATGTATTCTAAGAACCGCATTAAGATTAGACACAAAAATAGAAAAAAAAAACCCCATTACTTGGAACTGAAACTCAAATTTTTTTTATCAAACCCATACGTGTCTATGGATAGGTCTTCAAAAATGATATTTAGGTTTGTAATATAAATTTTTATAAACTAAAGTTTGCGCGAGAGACACTTACAAAGTGGTAAAATGTGTCTTCCCCCCTGTAACTTCTAAAATAAGAGAATGATAAAACTAAAAAAAATTTTGTAGTTCATAAACATAAACCTCATACAAAAACCCTGAACCATTATTTTCTAACAATAAATCTGTAATAGGTGCCTAAGTAAATAATAATAAAATTAATATTCGCGTGGGGCGTGGCTTGATCGGTAGCGGGTGCAGAGTGCGCGGGGGGCAGGTTCCCGAATGCGCTTACCCGAACGGGCAGACACTTGAGGGCAGTTGACCCTCGTGCGCGCGGAGATAATTACTTTCGATACATTTGGGAATGCTAAATATTGTACGTTTATGATTTGATACTGTTTTTGTTGGATAAAATGAATTTCAATTACTTACATCGAAATTATTCTTTTAAACTCATTTACTGCCTAGAAATTGGTAAGTAGGTACTATAATAAAACGTCAACCCAATAAAAGTTTTGAGGTTTTCTGTTCATTTCCTTACATCTAAATACATAATATACCTAGCTACTACAATTATACCTACTCATATTAGAATAAAACTTAAGTGTTATTTTAAGTATGAATTCCTTGGCTGAAGATACTTTCTCCTATGTATTAAACCCCAATAAACGACCTGGAAGATGACGTCGTGCGAACATTTCATGAAAAATTGTCTCTTCATACATCTTTCCGTACGCGGGAAGTGGGTCTATTCGGGTTCCCGGAACTCATTGAGCCTGTGCCGCCAAATGAGTCTTATCTCCAAATTATTTATGATGGCAATGTGGGTTCAATAGGACACTGGTCTTGTATTTATTATATCCATGGTATACTACGCGTGTACGATAGTCTCTATAATTGTTTAAAACCAACTCAAAAACTCATTGTTTCCATACCTAGCAGAATTTAATATTCAATTTCCTAGCGTGCAACGTCAACCCGATGCAATAGATTGCGGGCTTTATGCAATAGCTTTTGCCACTTCTTTAGCGCTTAAAATGAATCCCTCTCTACACAATTATGTACCAGAAATGATGAGATCTCATTTGCGCTGTATAATTTTGAGCAAAGATTTTTTGCCTTCTCCATCTACAGCTAGATTTGTTCGTGAACATCCGCCGATAAATCTTTTTATGTTACTTGCTGCTACGGAACCCTTCATGAGCGAGTCCAACTCGCACTTGGCAGCTTTTTTAATATTAAGTCAAAATAAGGTGGAAATATAAATATTTTAAAATAAATTACAGTATATTTGGTTCATAAAATGTAAGTTTTCACCAAATTTCGTGGAAAAAAATTTTTTTTTGAAAGAGATAAAAATAAAAATCCAAAAGGCTTAAGTCCATATTGTTTGAGCCGTCTATAGATTGACTATATAGTCATAAACCATATTTAAAAGGTTATTGAACTAACTTTTTTGTTTTTGGTATTTAAATTAAATAATGAAGTCAAAGGAAATCTTACGAACATCACTAGAGTCACGTGTCCAAAATCTTAATTAGAATATAGAAAGAAAACACATTTATACATTAGACTAACCTAAAGGCTTTTAAAGGAAGAGGTCTGTACCCGCGATAAGTCTCGAGGAGGTCTCAAAATGCGAGAAACTGACGCAACCGAGCCACATTATCTCTCTACCCGAAGCGAGTGTTTGTCGCGTTTAGACACCTTCTCGGCTACTTATGCTAGCCCTGTGCAACTTTAATAGACGCAAACAAGTTTAACCTTCCGCGCTTATGAAGCTTGTTTTCAGCTTGAGTTCTTATTGTCTAACACAGGAGAATTTTTTTTGGATAATTTAGTTTATTTTATGATAAAATACGTTCTAATATAAAGGAAAACCAAAAAGGAAATAACATGGGAAGAATAAAAGTAAAAAAAGGAAAACCGAAAGAGCACATCCACTTGTTGCAAAATAACAGAGCGAATATTGGATCGACGTATTTGAATTTTGAAGTTTGGTAATAGGTATCCAGAACTAAAAAAAACAAAATTCACAAAAAATTATAGTTGCAATCGAAATAATGCTTTGCAAGATTATACAATTAACATAATTAAGTTTGTAATATGTTTTTGATTTTATTTATTTAGTTTTACATGTATACTTTATATGTTTACTGTACTGTTTATGAAAAGCTTTATGCCTTTATCTTTAGAATAAGCCACCAGCAAAACTTCTTTTACATTGAATCGGTAACCCCAACGTTGCGTAGCTATTGTATAGGGACTCCTCACGTTTAGTTTCTTATTGATTGACATAATTTTATTGGGAAATATTTTAGTTCTGATCCTTTTTTTAATAATCATTTACATAAATTGATACGAATTATCGTGCATTCCATTCATCCATTAAGTGCTGAAACAAAAAGCTTACTGACAGCCTAAAATGGACTTAACCATTTGGTGGCTTCCTGTTATTTCTCATATTATCATATACCATACCATATCTCATCTCATCATAGTTGGCTATGAGGTAGACATTTAATTTTTAATTCAGAAATGACTTATTTGTTTTAGGAAACCTATTCCAAAATACATAATGTTAATCAATAAGTGTAAATTTAAATGACTATATATATATATTTTTAATGGAATCCAGCGTGGGAAAAAAAATAATAATTAATCACAATAAATTCAGCATCATACACAATCAAGATTTAAATAAGCGAGTGCCGTCTACGTTGTGGAACGTCTCGACTACAGTTCACACAGCGTAAATGTGGCTGCGAATTATCCATGTTCATGCGAAAGTGGTCGTTTATGGATGGTTCGGAATCCGTAGTAAGGCCAGGGTCATCATGTGATGCAGAGATCGTAGAGTCCATTTCGAAAACTAGTCGTGAAAATGAAAACAAATCGCAAGTAGATATTCAAAACGCAAAAAGCAGGAGCGAATGATCTTTCAGTGTTGCCAGGACTTAATTTAAATTTACCTCAAGTTTGCACCCTAAATCCGTCCATCACTAAACATTTTGACAACTCTTGATGTGATTTAATAAACGAATCTGGAACTTAATAATAATACTACATTTCGAAAAAATCTAACTAAGAAAAGTACCGTACAGTTTACCGTAGACCATATTTCTGCTAAGGTATCATAGTTAATTATTCTTCTTGTTTGTTATTGGAATTTTATTATTCTAGCAGTCTATGAATATGTGCATGCATGTTTTTTAAACATTTTCAATTTGCAACTAAGGAAATGAAATACCAACATTTAATTAATTTATTTTTTGTTTTTGCTTTTATAATTGCTAGATTTGACATTTGTCCAATGAATAATTATGGCTGATTTTTCAATTGACAGATGGTTTTTGCCTAAAGAATACAATGTGACATATTGTATTGATAATCTGTTTTTTTTTAAATATTTGACGAATTCGGATTATTCGAATAATGCAAGTAAATAGTGGTAGTCATAAAACTTGAATCCTTTTTTAGGGCGAATATTGTATTGGCAGCCCTACACCCTTTTTATATTTTGACACAAACAAAATGGCGCAATCATATGCTTTTTCATAATAATGTCATTACAGTACTTTTAGTTTTTACAGTTTGTATTATACAATGCAATCATAGCTAAAATATATAAAAAATTTTGGATAAAATTATAACACTAACGGCTTTTTCCTGAATTTCTGTTCGAGAAATTCTTTTGACGGCCAAGAATGGCAGAAAGGCTTTCTCACCTTTCTCAAATTTTGAGGTTATGTGAAAATATTGTAAATACAGAAGTTGTAGATCTTTTTATTAGCTACTACTTTGCTTTTAACTCTTTTTCATAGGACTTGTAGTTTTACTGGAAATAGAGATAAACCATTTTTTACCCTTAAAACCTCACCCCCCACTTCCCGAACTCAGATCGCCCGTAATTTATTTTTCCTGTCATTTTTATTATATTTTCCTCCTTTTCCAATGGGTTTCAACCTACTGTCATTTTTTTGGTTTCAAAAATTGTCGGCCCTGGTCTAGCTAGCCATGATTTAGAACTGTTGGCAAAAATACTAGCTTCCTAGCATGACTATTAGGTAAATAAGTAGGAATATTGGAACGAATAGTCATTCCCCAGAAGCCTTTCTGAAATAAGAAATAAAATAGATAAGAAACTGAACCATTTTGTAGTATGAGCCTATTTATATCTACCTACAGATGTAGGTATAGCAATGAAGTTAATGTGCAAAAGTTAATCCTAATATGTGAAAGTTTGTACGTCTGGATGTTTTTTACTCAATCACGCGAAAACGGCTAAACAGATTTGAATTATTTTTGGCATATGGATAGAATACAACCTGGAATAACATTTAGGCTACCTTTCATCCCGAAATTTTAATGTGCTCGGGGGTTAATAGATGTACTAATAGGATACATGGGACTTACAAGTGAGTTTTGTAACTAATGATTCATTTATCTTGTTCATTGTGCATACAATATCCATTGTTTGGTCATTGTTCGACAATTTTTTTTGTTTAACAATAATTGTGTGCGTGAATATAAATTTACTTTTCTCTTGTTTTTTCACTTCAATATTTGTATCCTAATTTATTAATTTTAATTAGTAAACACGAAAAAAGTATAAATGTTTCATTGATATTCATTTGTCACTTTTTTATGCATAAATTTTTTTCTTACCGTCTTTTGTTTGATGTATAGGAGTTTTGAACGTATTCGATTCTTTTCGACTATCGGAGGTGCAACGGTTAATGCGCTGGCATGACGGTCCCGGGTTCGATCTCCAATGTCAACCAAACGTACTAATAGGTTTTTACAACTTAAATACATCATAGCGGCAGCTCTAACGGTGAACGAAAATATCGTCAGGAAACCGACTAACTTTAGAGATTTTTTCTAAGATTTTTGTGAAGTTTATCTGGCAAGCAGACAATACGTGAAGGGCTTGCAACCTGATTAACCGAATAACCAAAAACCCGAATAACCGACAGAATTAAAACTCGGTTTTTTTCTATAAAAAAACCGGGTATTTCGGTATTTTGTATTCATGCATGTCAAATCAAATCAAATCATTTATTTGTTTGTACGAATATAGGGAAATACATAAGATGTTTTATTTAATTAACATAGATTGAGCTCGTGCCATATTCTAACATTGTGGCATGTACATAAGTAGTATTACACAGTCATTTTTAGTATGTCTAGAAGCTTGTCATTTTACACAGATTCATTTTAATTTATGTATTTACAGAGAGTTACTTTTACACACAGTCGTTTAACAATTTATTTATTGGTCCAAACATGATAAATAGTCATAATACAATTGAATTTGTTTTTACCTACATTCTTTGTCATTGATATAATCGAGTACAGTGTAATAACATTAATTTATCTAGTAAAAACCATTTCAGTCTACTTTTAAAGTTATTATAATTATTAATTCCATTAATGGATTTTGGTAATTTATTATATATATTTGGGGCCATCCCGTAGAAACTTTCAGCAAACAATGCGGTACTCCGAGGTGGAGCACAAATAGTATCCTTGTGTCTATTTAGTTTTTCAAACAAGTTGAGATTCTTTTTTATAAATAGAGCTGTTTCAAGTAAATAAAGGCATGGGAATGTCAGATTCTTAATGTTTTGAAGAAGGGTTCACAGGATTCTATGCTTTAAAGGTTATATATAGAACGAATACAACGCTTTTGGGCTTTAAAGATTTTTCCTTTATCTGTCGAATACCCCCAAAATATTATTTCATATCGCAGCACCGATTCGACCTATGCATAATGCCGAAAGTACGGACGTCTCGCTGACTACTTTCGAAAACTTACGTAGTGCGTATGAAAATTTATTTATTCTGCTGCACGCACTCTCTAAATGCTCTTTCCATTTCAGATTAGAGTCAACTATTAATCCTAAAAATGTTGTACATTTAATTACTTTTATTTCTTGTCCGCAAAAGTCAATATTATAGTCGATGTTGAGTTATTATGTCTATTTGTGAAATTATATGGGCTTTACTCAAATTAATTGTTAGATTATGTTGCACCTTCGGTAAGACAAGGGCCGAAGTGCTAAAATTTCTGAAAATGAGTTAAATATGCCATAGTGCCTTAAAAACTAATTTCTACCTGTAGGAACAAAGACATTCACTAGATTCAGTTTATTTTCGCCAGAGGGCAGTAGTGCCTTTGTACCACTCGTTCCGTTTTTTGAACGATATTGGCGCGACAAAATCTCATTGGTCAGTTGCGGCATCGCCCGCGTGAGTAGTAGAGATGGTTAGGTCCGTCGTAAATTGGGAGTGGAATCCGGATGTGCATCCAGCTCAGGTGATGTACATCCAGATCCCGTGTCCGACGGACTCGTATGGATCCGGTTGGCGGTCATCGTAACTCGGGTTGTAGGACGGAGAGGCACAAAACATGATTCAGTAGGAAGGTGTACTGGACGCAGACGTAGGTGTGCGAGCAGTTAATTTTTAAAAAGGTTTTGAGCGATTTGATTGCTTGAATGTATGGATGGAAAAATTATACAACTTTTACTTAAATACAATGTTCTAAGAAAAATATAATCAATCAGTCTCATGTTATAATAAAATCTTAACTGTCAGTTACAAACAAAAATACCCCTTTTGGTATAAATAGAGAGAAAAAATAGTAACACTGTCTCATCAAATGAAATTAACAAAACTATAAAAACAACATTTCTTTGAACGATTTGAAATAATTACAAAAACCAATACGCCGCCCGTCAATCGGATTCGGATCGCGCCGACCAGTCCAGTCCGCCAATCCGATGCGCCGTGTCACCACTCCGAGGAACCGTATCCAATGGGCCGTTGGACATGCATCCATCTCTAACGCGTGTGATGCGTGTCCGAGGATTTACATCCAACCGGACCTACCCATCTCTAGTGAGTAGTGGTTGTGTACTGGAGCGTCAAGGTCATTAAGGTAAATATGCCCTTTATTGTTTTATATTATGGAAAGACATAGTCACATTTTGTGTACTTATGCCTAATTTGAGTGCATATATTTGACAGAACAAAGTCGTTCGGGTAGTTGTGCCTTTGTGAGTCCAATACATAAACATTGCCTAGTCTTTAAACCAAATGTGACTTTGTCATTCCAATTTTGTCTTATACAGATAACTATAATAGCATTTAAGACTTTGTCATTCCTACCGCTTTATTTTTTTATGTAAAATTGATAACATTTCCGTCGTTTTCTTTACAATATCTTGTGTATATTTATTGAACTGTAAGATAACTCCGATGTCAATTTTTGAAATGTATTAACCTCCGATGTGAAAAAAGGGTTCTTATAGATTTGACGTGTATTTATTTTTTATCTGTCGATTAATAAACCGAACTAAACGTCTGATTATTTTCGCTTTTAGGGTATAAAAATGGAATCTCGAGGCAGAAAGCTTTTGAGGATGGTGGATGAGCAATTTAATAATAGGTCTTTACCTATGAAACTGCCGTTTTGCCGTACTGGCCATTTCAAATGAAAATATTTTTTTTTTGACTGATAATTCTAATTTCAAATTAATTTTATTTGACAAACATGGAATTCTTCTTCTAAAATCGTCATTTGTTTAATAGTTAGTGTTTTGTTTTCAACGCATTCGAACATTTTTCGTCATCATGGATAAGTTAAAAATTCGAGTAATTATGGAGTATGAGTACCGTCGTGGCAGCAAAGCGGCACACGCGGCACGCAACATCAACGACGTTTACGGAGCGAACACTACAAACGAACGCACCACCCGTTATTGGTTTACCCGCTTCCGTTCTGGAAATTTTGACCTGAAAAATGAACCCCGTGGTCGTCCGAAAACTTTGGTCGACAATGACGAATTAAAGGCAATTGTGGAAGCTGATGAAACTCAATCCACGGCTGAATTAGCAGCAGCTTTCGACGTTAGCATCAAAACAATATTGGTCCATTTGCGTCAAATTGGCAAGGTAAAAAAGCTTGACAAATGGGTACCCCACGAACTCAATGACCGCCAGCGCGAAGTACGCGTGGAGACGTGCCTTGCACTGCTCAGCAGGCATACAAATGAAGGAATTCTGAACCGCATTGTTACTTGTGACGAGAAATGGATCCTGTTTGAAAATCGTAAGCGCTCAGCAAGTTGGTTGGACCCTGGCTTAGCACCCAAACAATGCCCTAAACGAAAACTTACCCCTAGAAAAGTGATGGTCACTGTTTGGTGGTCTAACGCGGGTGTAATTCATCACAGCTTCTTGCCAAATGGGACAAGCATTACTGCAGATGTGTACTGTGAAGAACTGAATACAATGATGGAGAAGCTCGCACGTCTCCAACCAGCTTTGGTCAATCGTTCGGCTCCACTGCTCCTGCACGACAACGCGCGACCTCATACTGCACAGCAGACGGTCTCCAAGCTACAAGAGTTGGGGTTGGAAGTTCTCCGTCATCCGCCGTACTCACCAGACCTTGCGCCTACAGACTTCTACTTTTTCCAGAATTTGGATAACTTCTTGGCGGGAAAAAAATTTAATACCCGAGAGGCAGTACAAAATGCCTTTGAAGAATTTGTTGCCTCCCGTCCAGCTGATTTCTTCAAGAAAGGCATCAATAAGCTACCAATGCGTTGGCAAAGATGCATTGATTGCATGGGTGATTATTTTGATTAATAGAAATAAAAAATATATAAAAAAAATTACGCTTCATTTATTTCGTGAAAAACGGCAATTTCATAGGTAAAGACCTAATATATCGGCTAGAACTATTGATGAACCTAAGATTAATGAAAATTTTGAAAATCTAGTTTTGAGGAATATAATAGTTTAAAAAAGACAAATTCTACTCCTAAAATTAATTCTACGTCAATGGTTGAGCAGTGGATAGATAGCAATGACTTTGAAAATCAGGATCCAATAACAATGATACCTGAAACTACAGGAGCGATAAATTCATCCATGATAACCGCATCCGCTATGGAGGATCCAATGCCAACGATTCCCTGATACGACTACAGAAGTGATAAATTCATTGAATAATGTTATAGCTAGCCCACCCATTATAAATACAACCCCGGGTAATAATGATTCCGAGTCTGAAGAAAATGGAGATTTTTCTCCATCCGAAGGTTCAGAATACAAACCAAATGAGAAACGGGCTAGAAACTACACTAAAGTCTTCAAATCAAGAAACGTATCCAGTTCTTCTAGTTCCGACAGCAGCTCATCCAGTTCTAGCAGCAGCTCTTCTAGTTCTCGAAACAGATTTCTTGAACCTAATACTACGGTGGATAAAGAAGGCAATAGTGAACCAGAACCAACACCACACCCAACAGTCAATGTAGAGCAGAAATCAAACAAACGGTCTAGAAAACGTCAAAGAAATATGAATGAATGGAACAAGTGATATCCAAACGTTTGAAAAACAGTGGCCAAGAGTACACTACAAAAAGAGGTAAAATTGTAGCAGCAAAATCAATTCTTCCTCCTTGCCTTGATAAATGCCGACTTTCGTGTTCCAGTAAAGTTTCTTCTGATGATAGAAATACGATTTTCCAATCTTAAGACAAAGAGATTTTCTCGCGTCTTGTGTGAAACTGATTCCGCCTGCATACCGAAGAGTCAAAATTACCGACAATAATACCTGTTTTAAGCCACCAAGAAAACCAAATTCGACCTACTATTTTATGATAGGTTCACAAGAAATTAGGGTCTGTAAGAAGTTTCTGCTAAATACATTGGCTATTGGAGAAAAAACTTTACGTAATGTCATTGAAAATATATCTAATAATACTATGAGAATGAGTGCTGTAGATAATCGAGGCAAACACGGTAAAAATTGTAAACTAAGTGCTGAAGTTATCCAATCGGTTCACGTACAGAAAGTCATTACTTAAGGGCTAATACTACCAGAGAGTTCATAGATGGTAGCCTGACTATAGCTGAGCTTCATCGAAACTATCAAGCTATCAGAAAAGCAGCTGGAAAACCATCCGTCAATTATGATGCTTACCACCGCATTTTCAACAATGATTTTAATATAGGCTTATTTGTACCTCGTAAAGACCAATGCAATGAATGTGAGGCATTTAAAAACGCTGTTGACAAAGAACCACTGTCAGAAAAGCATAAGTTACACCTTGAAGAAAAGAGTCTTTCCCGTTTAGAACTTGAAAAGGATATAGAAGACAGTAAACAGACAGATTACAATAACATGGTAGCCATATTCGACCTACAGGAAGTTTTACCGTGTCCCATTGGCCAGTCGTCAGCATTCTTTTACAAGTCAAAGCTTAACTGCTATAATTTCACAGTTTCCAACATCAATAGTGATAAAACATTTTGCTATTTCTGGCATGAAGGCCTTGGAAAACGTGGAGCCAATGAAATAGGAACATGTCTTTACAAGTTTCTGGAAGAATTATCTACTCAACAACCCAATAAAGACATAAAATTTTATTCTGATAACTGTTGCGGCCAGCAAAAAAATAAATTCGTCTTCGGGATGTATTACTATGCTGTCAATATGTTGCCCATAAAATCTATCACACACAAATTCCTCATTAGAGGGCACACTCAGAATAGAGCTGACGCGGTTCATTCTGTCATCGAGAAGAGCGTTAAAAGGGCTAAGAAAGCAGGGCCTATATACTGTCCAGCTGAGTATGCATGTCTCATAAGAAATGCAAAAAAACGCGGCAACGGATTCGAAGTCAAAGAAATGAATTTTGATTCATTCCTTGATTTGAAATTGTTATCTGATGATGTTAGTTTAAATCTAAGCAAAGATGTTACTAGAAATAATATCAAAATATCTGAAATTAGAGCCATTAAGTTCTCTAAGAGTTCTGATACATACCAATTCAGATACAGTTACAAAACAAACACATGGGCTGAAGCGCAAGTCAAATTGGGCAGGACGGGTAATAAGAAACGATTGATAGATATTGTATTAAATGTGTTATATTCTGATACTTTACCAATTCCGGATCGGAAGAAAGAAGATATCCGTCAACTAATTGCCTCAAACATAGTTCCCAAGTTTTATGAACAATTTTATAATAGTTTATTTCAATAACACATTCCAGTGAACATGATTGTAGATTTAAGTATCCGCCTTTATTACATTTTTAATATTTTTATAGTAATTGTTTTGTTTTTATAAAGTTTTATTAGTAGCACTACTGATTTGTACCTAATTTAGAAGATTTAATTACTTAAAAAGATTTTTAAGTATTATGATTATTATTAGATTTTGAAAGTATAATTATGCAAAAAGTTATCTATACCTAGGTACTTAGTTGATTGTAAGAAAATGTTCCTATGAATATTGTTTTCATATTCTATAATAGTTAACTTTGTGATTACATTATTAAGAAAGAAATTGTTATTTCAAGAAATGCTGTGATTACTGACTGATTTTAGATTAACAGTATAAATAAGTCTTACGCATTTACACGCCATTTTATAGATTTAATGTTAACCTTTTAGAAGTGACTTTTATGTTATTTTTTTAATTGTAGTGTTTTTTTGTCAGTGATAAAGATGTTCCTAAGAAGAATAATAAAGAAGTACAAATAAAATAGTATTTTCATTTAATAAAATCATTTCAATGTAATGGTGTTACTTTAGTCACAATTGCACAATAATTTAAATGTTGGTGGGAAAAGGGCATAATTGTATGCCTACATTAATATTTCATTAAATATAGTATAATTAAATAAATAACTCACTCTTTTAAATTACATATTTATATTCACAAATGTATGAGGTATATTTCTGCTAAAAATAAAATACAAATTTACATTAATATGGGCCGAAAAACACAATATAAATCTACAAAAACCTTAAATCGTCTGTCCTGAAAAATTTGAAAATTAGCACTTCGGCCCTTGTCTTACCGAAGGTGCGATGTGTCATTAGCCAGTTCATTGCTGCAGTCAATGTATTTTGGATGTCATTTTTGAGTATATTTATGTCCTTATTGTAGAAAATTAATGTACTGTCATCTACAAATAATACCAAGGAATGTGTAGTTATACTGGGGAAGTCATTTATATAAATAAGAAATAATAACGGCCCCAAAATACTACCTCGAGGAATGCCGTGCTTGACTTCTCTGTATTTGGTGAAAAAGTCAGTTTCTGTGAGGGAATATGGGCACATTCTGGTTATTTGGGTAGCTTGCATTCTATTATGTATTTCACTTACGCAAAAACATTTTTGTACATTAATACAATAAAAATAAACTAACAAACTGAAATATGAGTCTTGTAACACGTATACTCTAATCATTTTATAATTCTCAAAGTAAATTTTTATTAATATTTTTTTCTTCAATTTTTTTTTAACGAATACATGTCGATCTCAACGATTGTGATTGTTTTTAAGTAAATATGTTTACGTGAAGAACGTTAAATTTAGTTCGTTAAGTTAATAATGAATATTTCTTTAGTTGATCTCATTTTGAAGACTCAATGTAATTATTTTTAATTATAAGTTTTTTTAGAAAACTGTTGCTAAAGTGTGTTATTTTTTTTACATTTATAAAAACGTTATTATGAGCATAAGCATTATTGAAAATACAAAAAAAAAAAACAATTAAAAACCTTATAAACTGAAAAACCCGAAAAATCTGAATTCCCGGGTTTTTCAATATAAAAACCGAGTAATTCAGATTTCTGAAAAAGTCGGGTTTTTGGAAGCCCTAAATACGTGGCCCTTAGTTAGGTGAGGTTGATATAAATGCAGTAGGAATAATATAAGGCTGCCGTGGTTTCTTTTGATTAGTTTGTTTTACGAGTCCAAACATTTATTTTATATATTTATTTATATATTTAATATTTTATGTACACTCAAGAATAAAAATACAATGAATGAGACTTAGAGACTAAAAATGTACAAAGGTCAGCTTATTTCTTAAAGAAACTTCTGCCAGCAGACCTGAGACAGGAGAAATAATACAATGCAAAGTTAGTGCGTGCGTACTACTAATAAAAATATTAAAAACTTATTTCCTAGTATAATATTACAAAATATAGTTAAATACTTATACATAAAATACATATAATATCATATATGCAATAAATATATAAGTCTATATAATTAATATAATTTAATTTGGATGAAAAATTTTTTTATGAAAGCTAAAATATATTTAAGATAAGTAACCCTAACTCTTTTCCTTAATATTGTTAGAGATTTTGACTCGCGTATTTTGAAAGGTAATGAATTCCACAATCTGACAGCATGTATAGAAAAGGAATAGGAGAAGAAATCGGTTTTATGGGGTTTTAAGTACAAGAGAGTACGCTTATGTGCTCGGCATGGCGTATGTTCAGAATGAGTAAAGGAGAAACGCTCGCTCAGGTATTTTGGAGAATTTGGGTTATAGAGAACGTTAAATAGAACACAAAGAAAGCGAGTATTTTTATGGAGACGCATCGGAAGCCACTTTAGTTTTTTGCGATGTTCTGAGACATGGTCGTACTTCTTGAGGTTAAAAATAAAGCGTAGGCAGATATTTTGTAAGCGTTCTAGCTTACTCAAATTTAGTTCGTGAACGAATGAATAGTTTAGATTCTTGATTTTCTTAATATTTTTTTATTAACTCTCATGAATGCAGAGTTACAGGTTAAGTCGACCTATTCCCGTTAAGGGCGTGTAGTTTACATCGCGTCTGACTTTTGACTATGAAACACCCCTAAATCCAACCATTGTATAGATATTTGAATTAAATTGTTTTTTTTATAAAAATTTCCCGATTTTCAGCTATCAGCTTAGATATTTTGAAATGTGTAAGTCTTATAATTACTATTATTTGGTTTTTACACGTAAAATAAGATGCTTTGTGACCTCGATAATAATATTGTACGTGTTTATTTTTCTTTAAGATATCCTATCTTTAAAAAATATAATATTTAATGTTATAATATTATGACGTATATACGTAATAAGTGCTTAAAAATATCTAGGTTTCATTAGCTATCCAACAAGGTATAACAATCTAGGGCTTTATTAATTTTTTTTTGAAAATCATATTCTACGATGGAGGCAAAAAAGCTAAATATAACAATTGGTGAGTACAAGATACTAAATTTACTAAACTTTCAAGTTCACGAGACTCTTCAAGTGCCTCCACACACAAAAATCCATGGGGGTCAGGCCCGGACTTGTGGCTGGCCAGGCTAAAGACCCACCTCATCCAATCCATTTGTTTGGATAATTTGTATCCAGCCATTCTCTGACACTTCTCCTGAAATGTGCAGGGATGCCATCATGCTGAAACCACCTGTCTCAAATCAGATTGAGTGGCAAATCATCTAGCAGGTCACTTAGGTCTCCTCGCAGGAAATTTCCGTAGTGTTCTCCATTTAAATTGTCGAGGAGAAAGAAAGGCCCAATTAAATGATTAGAAATAATGCCCATCCACACAAGCTGGCTAAATCTTCGTTGTGACCCCTTTACTATCTTCTTGTTAGGATTTTTCAGTTCTTTCGGGGCCCAATAATGAGCGTTATGAAAAGTGATCATCCCATCCGGGAGCTCGCAACTAAGTTTTTTCTATGAATTTGTAGTTAAACCCTAGATTGTTATACCTCGTTATATAGCTGATGAAACGCAGATATTTTTGGGACATCTGCAAAACAGGTGCAATCATATTTTTATTATATACCCTTTAAAGAAAAATAAAGTTCCTAAATTTTTATTAGTTTTTTTTTAATTTTTAATTGTCTACAACGATTTCTTGATTCATATTACGTACGATATTCGTTATTACACTCATAAAACATCTTATTTTACATGTAAAAATCAAATAAGAGTAATAATAAGACATTTCAATTAATATTAATAATTTCATAATTTCACAATTTTATTAGAGGAAACTTTGCTGGATTGTGAATAATTTAGATAATATTGTTGTATTTAAAGGGTATTGTTCTGTTTGTTTCCCAAATAAAGAAAAATCAAATAAAATAAATATCTCCGCATTTCAAAATATCTAAGCTGATAGCCGAAAATCGGTTAGATTTAGGATAGGGTGTTTCATAGTCAAATCAGTATGAAACGATGTTAACTACACGCCCTTAACGGGAATAGGTCAATTGAACCTGTAACCCTGTATAAGCGACAAATATAGGATTAAGACCTAAAAAAGACCCGTATCATAATTTTTGTTGGTAAAAAATGTAGTTTTTTTGGTTAACTCTAATAACGCGCTAGTTGACTCTATACTCACGAAGTTCGTTCTTTCGCTTTTCTCTTTTAATTTGGTTTGTGATAAATATGTGATGGACACGGTTCTTTGTTTTCATTTCTTTAATATCTAAGCTGTTGTCTGTATGCATTGTATGTGTATTAAAGACTATAGGCTGGATCCCGCGTTAACTCGTGACGGATGCCGTTTGAGGGTGTTCGTCGTTTGGATACTTGGGGGGAGGGAGACTTGCCGAGCTAACAGATGCAGATAAGAATAATTTTGTATAGACATAAAGAGACTCTGTAAATTTATTTTGAAAAAAATATACCCGTGAAGTTTCTTGCCAGTTCTTCTTCACGAAGGTTTTTCCGGACTGGTGGTAGAGTCATGTTTTATTTGACGTCAATAAGAACAAGTAGTTGTCAATGTTGAGAAATAAATATTTCATTTCATTTCATTTCATTATATGATTTGTATGAAATAGTTGGGTTTATTTTACGGCCATTCTCCCGATTAGCCAGCTTTGTCGTGTCCGGGCTTGTATATCGGTAAGTATTGTCTGATTCAATAAGTGCAATTTTTTTAAAGTTAGTAAGCATTCTTATTTAGCTGTAAACATAAACTTAGGCCTCAGTTAAGTCAAAATATTTGGTTAAATTAAATTTTGAACCCCTGTTCTCCAATTGCCGTGACCTGTCCGCATGCTAACCTAATGTTAAAACTAGCCTGTAGTTTTTACAAGGTACGGATTTAATTTGTTTAATTTAAAGTTTTAAATAGTATTGCGTAGTGTGTATCTTATAACAAAATATCAACTTAATAGAACCAGTATGTAAACAATTATCATTAAGTACCCGAATGTCCGGTCTAAAGTTATAATTACCGTAGCGCTTTTTGTTCAGGCGTGTTCATCCCAAAATAACGGTGTTTAGCACATCACTACTAGACGCATCGCGAGCCCTCGGTTTGGGCTACTACTCGCAAGCAGGCGGATGTTTCTTGTGTGTCGGTGTCTCGCCACAAAACACGTAGGAGTCTAATTACCGTACCCTTGGTTTGAAAAAATTCTAATTACCGTGCACTTATTTATATACTAGATTGTTAAGATTAGACTCTCGTTGCTTATTTAAAAAAAAGACAGTACTTTGGACTCCGTATGTTGTAGTAGGCCAGTAATTTAAAACTGTATAAATTTTCGGAATTTCTAAGAAAACCTTCCATTTTCTAATTCACGTATTACTAATGTTGCGGAGTTTTGCGCCGGCTGGAGAAGATGCCGTCGATATGTACCCTTCGAAGCCCCGAAGACACCACGACCTGACGAACCACGGAGTGACACCCGACTTGATCGAGTGCAGGTTGGAGCGCAGTGAAAACAACACGTCTTCAAAGTATGAACGTTTATTGCGGATACAAAATAAACCTTAAGTTTAAACAAGCCTATGAACCGCAATCGTTCCTGTAGTTCAGTTTCTTTCTTCAGACCTCTTCACTGGCCTCCGGATACACCGAACAGCCCTTACGTCTTCTTGGGTCTTCACTGGCCTCCGGATCCACCGAACAGCACTTTCTTTCTTCTAGTTGGATTCTTCTGAACTTTTCTTCTTAGACTTTTCTTTCTTCTTATTAGACTTTTTCTTTCTTCTTGTTAGTTGTTGTTTTCTTCGCTGCAGGCACCGAACTGTTTCTTTCTTCTTATTAGATGTTGTTTTCTTGCTTGTGGGCACCGAACTGACTTCCAAAGCTCGGCGTGCGCCTTTTATACAAATTTCGCCCTAAATAATTCCAGCGCTCTGATTGGCTGGCGCGTTATGCAATTTGCACCTGTTTTTACTTGGATTCTAAACTTTACATCGAATTATCTTTCAAACTATTAAGCAAAACTATTACAATATTATATTCAAATAATAGAGCGAAACGATTCCTATATGTTTACATAAATACCAATTTGATAAAATTAAATACAAAAAACTTTCTAGAACAAAGACTATCTCAAAACACCGTTTGCGCCGCCAGACTATTTACTTAGCCTAACATTGTACCTAAGGCGAAACGGTTACAATCGTAATTTTATCATTTTACATTATCAAATTATGCAAACATTCTAATTACAATTAGAATTTAACATAATCAAACAAGATATAACTACCAATTAGGAACATATACAACAACAAAGGTTTTCTCGTTATTCTCTTCAAATACGTAAAACACCATGAAAATAATTATTACATTTCGATAAAAGAAAGCAATTTACACATTATTATCAATAAACCATTACAATAAACCATATAATTACGTAGTTATTCAACGAGAAAATATCTAACCATATTACGTCATTTATTACTTCAAATGCGTCCTTTATTATATGAACCTATATACAATAACGTTATATCTACCATTATGTACCTAATCTAATACGAAATAACCATAAAATTACCACAATTATGACAAATCTAAACAAATCAGTATCTGACAAATAACCTAGGTCTAATTTCCATCTAAAACATACATAAAGCTTCTCATATTATGCTTATATTATACCAATGAAATCTCTAAGAACTTTATTAAACACAAACATCATCAATTCAACAATAAATCAATGTTATCAAAATAGAATTCAAAATATACCTATACCTAGGTTCCTATAACATCATAATTTCCTATAAGAATCTTATTAGTACTTGCTTACGTCACACTCGAAAATAACCACCTATCCGAGGACGGGCGCAAGTAGTGAGGGCGTGGACTAGCGTTATTTACAAAACTATTTGTATGGCTATGTCCCTATTATGCCGAATCCATTTCATGTCGCGTCGCTAACAACTAATTACAGTGTATTTTCTAATTACCATTGTACGAAAATATTAAGTAGTAGGTAAAGACTAATCGGTCACTGTCACTAAAAAACGTCTTCTTATGGTAGCGTCGGGTAAAGGGTCGCTCATTTCCCTTTAATATGGTTGAGGAGGGCGATGGCTGGATCCCGCGTTAACTCGTCAACGGGTGCCGTGAGGAGGAGAGTCGTGCGGGAGAGCCGAGCTAACAGATGCAGATACAAATAATTTTGTTTGGACATAAAGAGACACTAAAAATTTATTATGAAAAAATATACCCCTGAAGTTTCTTGCCAGTTCTTCTTCACGAAGGTTTTTCCAAACTGGTGGTAGAGTCATGTTTTATTTGACGTCAATAAGAACAAGTAATTGTCAACGTTGAGAAATAAATATTTAAATTTCAATATGATTCAAAATAGTTAAATTCAACATTTAAAAGAAAATGTACCTGAGAATGACTGTTCACGTTGATTTTAGCGAGAACTATAACACAAAATACATTGATGAAATCTACTCATTCCACTTTCGTGGCAGCCGAAAGCAACTGCATACATCTGTCATTCCTTACAAGAACAATGGAAAATTTCTGACTCAGTCATTTTGCAGCTTGAGTACTTCACTTAGACATGGGGCAATTGCAGTTTGGAGTCATCTCATGCCTATCCATTTAATTGCCATTAATTTTATATCAGATCCTCCGACTGGACAATACCGTCACAAAAAATGTTTTATGTCATCTCAAAACTTCATTGGCACTTTCCGAAATTTAAAGTGGTTGGCTGGAATAAAACAGAGAGCGGCTCATGGCAAAGGCTCATCAGATAGCGTAGGAGCGGCGGTAAAGAGGACTGCAGATAGAATCGTGGCTCAGGGCTGTGATATTGTCGATATTGAAACTCTTTGTGAAAAATTTAGAGCCAATATTAGAGGAGCCATTACGGAAATAGTTAATAAAGCAGATATCCTCCAAAAAGATCTTCTTATCGATAAGGAGTTACAGGAGTTTAAGGGCACAATGAAAGTCCATCAAGTCGTTTGGATTCATCAAAGCCGAACTTATTTGCCAATCGAAAATTAAGCTGGGGTACACAAGAGTGTATGCAGCAATCAATCAAATGTGAACATGGTAAACATCATGGATTTTGTGCTTTGAATCCAGAAACGACAAAAGAAAAAGAAACTTGTCCCAGATTCATACTATCTGCACCTTCCAAAACAGTTCTTGGGTTCCTGTCTCTCCTCTTAATTTAAATCTTACAATGCCATCCTCCACAACAATGACAAACATCACTAATAATATTTGTTTTGATATGGATTTTTGATATGGACAACATAGATTGATGTAAAAAAAATTTAAAATTACTATAACGCAGACTGATTTATATTAAAATGCACGGTTGTTTTCATTTGAGTACTATACTATTTTATATAATACGTTATTTCATTCTCAAAGTATTGATTTACTATAAATAACGTGAGTACACAGCGATATAAGCAAATCTTAGAGGACACATATGAATAGCTTTAAGCTGGAGCTAAATAATATTAATAATATTAATAATAATAATAATAGTATTAATATTATATTATATTATATTACTAGTATTAATACTAGCTACATAAGTTTTTTAGTACTGAACAAAAGTCCGAGTTGATTTATATGAAAACATACACTGATAAAAGTATTCCTTTAAATAAACAGCTGTGACTAAGCAATTTTAATTATATATTTTTTTAGTTTATATTTAGTTTCCATTAACGAACAATTGCAATGATAAAGTGAACTTTCTTTATTTCCTGATACGTGTGAAACACAGTTTTTAAGAATCATATTAGATTTTTTTAGTTTTACGTAGATTTAATAGTCTTTTCTAATTACCGTTACATTAAGTTTTAGACTTATCTAATTACCGTACACAAAAAGAATTATGTGTCTTTAGCTCAAAAAGTACTAATGCTTTTTAGTGCTAATTTATATCTTTATTTATAATTTATATTCTAGCGTTTTGAAGTCAAATAAGTGAAACATTAAAAAGGCTACGGCAATTAGACGAAGAATGCCTAATGTCGAGAATGACCGTTTATTACAGTTCATTTGTGATAGCTCGATTCCTTTATTTTGTATATGGGTATACGTACTATTTTGCCTATTTTCATTTAATACTCTCTAAGTAAAATATTATAAAAGCTATTGTAATCGGAGCAGCTAACGGAGTTTATTCAAAATAAGTTGGCATTCCAATTTGACGGACTACAATTTCCAATAAAGTCTGCACCTGCAATGATCCATATGACCCAAGGCCAAACCTTGAAAGCAGTAAGAATACATTCAGGCACTTGTGCTTCTCGCACGACGAATTTCTATTGCGGTATTCGGCCACCCTTTTGGCTACGTTGCCTTCAATAGATTCTAGTTTAGGTGAAGTTTTTTATTTGTAGCATATTTTTAATTTAATACACTTTATGTATATTCTTGTAAATATTTTTACCAATAAACTAAACAGCCGATTTCATAAAAAGGAGCAGGTCCTCATATCATCTGTGTATTTTTTGAATGCATGTCCGGTCATTACTTTGTTCCTATATTAATTTTAGACATTTTTATTTGCTCCGGGCTTCCCAACAACTATGTATACTTCTCTTGTTTTTACTTAAAGAATGGTGTATTAAATTCAGCTCAAATTGCACAGTAAGGGCTTGGCGAAGAAAATACAACTACATACAATACACTGACGGAATTTAATTATAACAAATCAGAAGAGATGCATTGCCGGTTGTGTTTTCGCAAAAACAATTCTATTTTTTGAATTAAGAGTTGAAATTATTGACCATTTAAATCTTTGTTTCTTTTTTTCTCTAAACACAATTATACATTTTGCCTTTTAAATTATGTACGACTGAGAAATTTTATCTCAAGGGTACGGTTTACTTAAAAATAAAACGAAATTCATTCGGTTTAACAAAAATAGTTTAGAGTGAAACCAGATTTTTTCAGAGTCTCAAAACGCTTTAGCAATCAGATTTGTTTTAATAGAATAAAGAAGAGAATCAGCCTTCAAAAAATTCTAATAAAACGACGTCCATTTATGAAGCTTTTTAATTTTGACAGTACAATTTAACTATTTTAGTTTTAATTATGCTTTATTTAGTTTATAAGTTGAAAATCTAATGTATTAAATTGTATACTGTAGCTGTGCCAAGTAATAAATAAATAAATTAAATAAAATATTACAAAACATCGTTGGAATCATTCAGATATAAAAGAATTATGTGATTCTGCTAACAATCTAAAGGAACATCCAAGCGATAGATTATGTGAATGAATAAAAAATTATGTTTTATTTTAAAGTGTATAGACGACATACTTTTAGATATACTTATATATTTATTTATTCCTTTTTTTAACAATGAATACATAAGTGACAAACCGCAAACTTTCAACTTTTATAATTTAATTAAGGATCATGTTGTTGGAATGTCCAGAAACATATTTAAATTTTTATTGTTGTAAACTGCTTTGTACATTACTGTTTGTGATCTGCTGAGTTAAATAAAAATATATATATTTGAGTACGCAAACTATATAACAGTGATATGCAATCTCTTCAAAACCAATCCTACCAATCATATCTTATCCTACTTATGTTATCTATGTGAAAGTTTGTATGTCTGGATGTTACTCAATCACGCAAAAACGGCTGAACGATTGATTGACGACGAATGATTTTTGGCATATGGATAGAATAAAACTTGGAATAACATTTAGGCTAACTTTTATTCCGAAATTTAAATGGCATCGGGTATTTATGCATGATCAAAGGAGCTTACAAAGGGAATTAGCAATAAGTTTTATATATTTTTTATTATTCATTGTTCAGTGATGAACATTATCTTTTGTTCATAATCAGTATGCTAATGAGTCTAGATTTAGGTAACCTGTTGTAGCATTATTCACTTCAATTATTTTATATTTATATGGTTCATTGTTCGATTATTCATAACTTGACAAAGCAGTTGGTCGGTGTCAAAAGCACGTACTCATTTCGCACTCTCGCGTTTTTTTCTTAATCTCGAAGTGGAGAAGACTCTTCTCAAAAAGAGAATTGTTGTGGAATATACAAAGTAAAAACTACACAAATTATTAGTCCTCTGCGGGTCTTTATTTCTGGAACGCATTTATCTCTGACTTCGTTTTTCTTTACTTTCTCGACCGTCCATCTTAAATTAACTAAAGAGCGTCTCTAGCACCAGTCCACAACCCACTCAAGGCTCTTTAGCCGTTTGCGTCGGCTTGATTTGGTCTTAAAAAATATTTTTCTTTGGAAATTTCGTACCGCTTAAATATAAGGATAAAATCTATTGTTTTTTTTTAATTATGTCTACAAAACTTGTTTAATAAATTAAACGAATACCTTAATCATAGGATATATGTTTGCTTAGAATACTTATACAAAATATAGAATTGTATTTATACAAAACAATTTATGGAAAAATACAAATAACAAGAACCTGTCTATGAAATTGTTCGCAAAAAGATTATTAAGAGCAATTTTCAAATTTATATGCGGACCTAGGCCGCAAGCACGCGCCTCTCATTTGAGCTGCCGGCGAGCTGGTTCTCTGGATCCGTTTGGTGGCTTCTCTTCCCTGCTCTGTTCCTCCAGTCCACGTGTCCGCTCCACATTAAAATATATGTTTTTTTAAACTATTCTGTAAATCCCTGTCCACACTCAAGCAGAGCGGAGATTTTATGCAATTCGACTGGTTATTTTGGCACAGCTCCACTCCTCTCCTCTCCTTTCCACTTTAGTAGACAGGCAGCCTTAGAGTCTAGGTTTTTGTAACATTGACATGCAGGTTTTTACTTAGTAACATTCAAAAGCTTGATAGACAACGCAGCCTAAAGCTCTGTATAGATGGTTCAACTCATGGACGCGCGGCCCTATAGTATAGTAGTATAAGTATATATATAGAGTGTGCTTGTAAATATGCCACTTAACGTTGTGTGGCGGCCACCATCTTGGCAATGACTTGAACCATCTGTACACGGATTTCTTTTTTATTAAAAAAGGATTAGACGTTTGTCTTCTATCTCAACTGATGGAAAGTGAAATGAAGACGAAGGTGTTACACGTCTATCCACGAGATACCTATTCACTCAACGCTTGAAAGAACTAGGACTATAGTTTTCTGGAAAAACAGACGCAGACAGTTCATTCCACACCTTGGCGACCCGCACCAAAAAGGAACTATCGAAGCGTTTGGTTCGACTTCTTGGGACATCCACCATAAGGGATGGAAGGCCTGTCTGCGTCTAGTAGTCCGATGTAAGAAGGGTGTGGGTTCAACCTGATCAAAAAGAGTTGTGAATAATTTTTCGGCTCTTCGGTCAACTGCGTCCATCGCTTCAAGTTGGTACTTTGGACTCCATACAAGACCGAACTTGAGCTGTGTACAAATTAAGTAGCTGTTCAGGGCTGAAGTACCGTCGGACCTTCGAGATGATTCCCAACTTCTTTGAAGCAATTTGAGCCAAGGACACAATATGTTGCCCGAAGTTTAGTTGGGACGATATAGTTACGCCCAGAAGCCCTATGTGGTCGGTTAAGGGTACAGAAATATTTTGGAAAGTGGGCGTTAGGTCGAAACTGCTCTTTTTCGCGAAGAATAAACACGCCTGTATTTTTGACGGGTTAAATTTGACCAAGTTGGACTCACCCCAATCGGACACTTTCTTTAAGGTCAAATCCACCCGCTCAATCATGGACTCTCTCAAAGCCCGGATTTCTTGAGGACTCGCTCGCGCATTGGACATGTATCTCTTTACAACGGTGACCTTCTTGTGTAGTCCATCAGGCGTAGCACGGGTGGCATAAGACTAAAGTCACAATACGAGAAATTGACTAGCGCCAGTCTTGGAATAGGTAAAACGGGTCAATAATGTGAGTTAATGTTTTGCTGTGAAAAAAATGTGACTAGTCTTGGCCTGATATACAAATGAACGAATGAATCGATGGTATCGGTTACATTGTGATATGGTCCGTGACATAAGTGTTATCTTAACGCACCATGCTACAGGTGCAGGGGATCATTAAGAAAGGGATAGTATCGAATGGTGAAATAGAAACGACTAACTCAAATATCAGTACAAAAATGGCTTCCGATCGTGTCAAACATGTATTACTGTTACCAAATAAAGAGAAGGACAGAATCCATGAATTTATATCAAGAAATAGGCACAAAAGCTTAGAATAGTACTCTCTAATCTTAGTCCTTCTTATCGAATCTTATGGCAGTGAATACGAGAATCATTACTGGGGGTTCCGCAAATTCTCTCAAGCACCGTTCGAAGTGGCAGAAACATTAAGGATATTAACCTTGCTTCGGAGTCCTTGATAAAACCGTGTTGCGTCATATCCACCGACGCAGTTGGCTTATGGAGTAATTTCTCCAAGAATACTCTGGTTTCCGCAGACATGGACGCTTTCACCGCGTTATCACTGAGCATAGATTTCGAGATACTCGAGGTTTTAAGAGATTTTTGACGATTCTTGGCGTGACTTGAAACTCTGGTGGCCATTGCATTGATCGCCTTTACATTTCCAACGCGTTTATTTTGATTGTAAATAATTTGCGATGTTTTGTTTGGGTTTGAGGTTGTTTATTTTTGTTTTTTTGACATGTAGTGACATATTTTAAATAATCTATCTATCTAATATTGGTTTCTTGAAAGCAATGTTTTAATTTTATGAATACTTTTATTTTTCTAATACTTGAAATTGGCAGAAATAGTTATTGTGTAGTAACAACAGCTGAGTGCCATAAAACAGAAATAATAATAATAATATATTCGTTTTGCGTGGTTTTGCACGCCAGTAGATATATTTTTGATATATTTAAAACTGGCAAGACATTCCTGATTTTGATAAAAATAGGAATTTGATAAATTGGGGAAAACTAATCATTTGACAAACTTTCATTTCGCAAACATATTACTTTAAAAAAAATCATTTGAAAAAATACAAGTTTCGCACAAGTTTTACTTAGGAAACAATTCAACTGTTAAATTATCAATTATAAAAACCTCGTGTTGAACCAAAGTCGCTTTTCGTGGTCTTCGGGTTCTTTTAATTTGGTCCTGGCGCTTCAGCGGGTGCTGCCGCACCACGCTCGCTTCGCTCGCTCGGCTCGCGCGCGTATTAACTACATACAAACCTAAACCTAACCCAATTCAACCTGTATTGTGACCAGGTAGAAAGCAAGGGGAGTGCAGCGGAGCAAGCGTCAAATGTGCATGTATGTAGTTTAAAAAAAAATCATTTAGTGAAATTATGATTTGGCATAATAATTGAATACGATTTAACTTTTACTTACTGACCTATGTTAATAACACTGGTTATTGCCAAATAATTCTTTTGCCTTTATGATTCTGGTACACTTGAACTAAAATAGAAATAAAACACGCAAAGGAAATAATCCAGACTTCACACAGCTTTGGGCCTGGCATTACAGAGTCGAAATTTGGCAATAATTTGCAGCATACAAGGCAATAATCAAATAAATAAAAATATATATAAAATGTATATTGTTATGAAGGACATTAATTTTAATTACTGAACTAAAAGGTGACTTATTTTTTTTACTGTTTTTACCTACCAAGAAAATCAAGTAAATCTTCCGAGATACCTTTTAAGGAGGTATTTAGTTTTTTTTAATAGACTATTCGAATAAAATGTTCCTTCTTGCTAGACAATCCCAGTTTCAAAATATCATTCGAAGTGAATCAAATTCAAATTCAAAATTCATTTATTGCATAAAAGTACGGTACTCTAGCGGTCCGGGACCCTAGATGGACCAAGTCTACCATAGGAAGGTCTTCCTAATTAACAAAGGAAAAACACATATAACTTTAAACCACTTTTATTAAAGATGAATCTATTTTATAATAACACAATCAATAATTATGAGACTATTTTCGGGGACGAAGCCTGCAATGGAATGCTCTGGAACAATCTTTCATATTCTCTTTATTTTACAATTTACAAATAATATAAAATAATGACAGACTTATAAGTTGCCAGTCATAAATGTCGGCAAGTTTGTTTGTGCAAGAACAAACTTGCCATAAGCAAACGTTGCAGTACCTACAAAGGTATTAAAAGAATTCACATACCTCGCTGGTCAACAGTATGCCAAATACAAGTAGTTAATCAAACAACAAATTGTCAATCATACAATTGCATTCATGTGATGAACACAGATGTATGTTATTGAGCCAACGTTCACTACTTCATTTATAAATCATATATTTCTAATAAAAAACAGAAAGTTGCAATAAACGGAGAAGAATCATCAGTTCTTGGTCCTTTCCTATTTTTAGTATGTGTCAATGATCTGCCATCGGTTGTAAAGAATCAATGCGAGGTCATATTGCTTGCTGACGATACTTCCTTCTTATTTAAAATCAAAAGACAAAAAACTGACTGTCGCGCAGTAAACATGCATCTCCAACACACAGAAGTGGTTCTCAGCTAATAATTTGCTCCTCAATGAAAAGAAAACTAAATGTGTTAAGTTTACATTGCCAAATGTCAAACAGGTAAAAACAAACATTGTAGTTAAGGGCCAGGAACTGACTCCTGTAAACTCAACTGTATTTCTGGGCATTACCTTAGACGCCAAACTCCAGTGGGGACCGCATGTTGATGGTTTAGCGAAAAGGCTTGGCTCTGCCACATATGCTGTAAAAAAATGAGACAAGTTTTAAATGAAACAACTGCTCGTTTAGTCTGTTTCGGTTACTTCCACAGCCTCATTACATATGGCATTCTATTGTGGGGGAGTGCTGCCGACATTTATACTATATTTATTCTGCAGAAAAGGGCTGTTCGTGCAATCTATCAGCTCGGTCCAAGGGTGTCACTTAGAAGTAAATTTAAGGAAATAAATATTCTTACTTTCCATTCACAAGATATTTTAGAACATTTAATGTAAGTAAAAAAGAACATAACCTTGTTCAAAAGAAAAAAAGATCTGCACAATGTTAACACAAGAGTAAGAAATATCCTGGCAGCTCATAATAGTAGGCTTCATAAAGTCACTAACTCATTCATGGGTCAATGTATACGCTTTTATAATAAGGTTCCTGAGGATATCCAAGGTCTCCCTATTGACAAATTCAAAGAAACTATAAAAGCAGAAGTTGTGTGCAAAAGCATATTATAAACTATCCGATTATTTGGATGATAAAAGCCCTTGGGTATAATCCCCTCATTAACAGGATTGTACTAGTATTTGTAACAAAACATGTGTAATGTGTCTGTATGTTCGTTGAGTTCCTCGTCCCGATGAATATCTAAGACGTCATTGTCACTAAAGTACGTCTTCTTATGGTAGCGTCGGGTGACTGAATCACCTAATTTTTATATTAATCTTGTGCGCCGTATCGTTCTGCATCTTTTAAGGGGATGGACCCACCACGATGGAAGCGGTCCATTTAAATCATGCAATACGAACTGAAAATCAGGCCAATATTCATTAAAATGTAAAATTTTTAAGTTTTTTAAAAATATATTCTTCTAAATTTATCTAATTTCTTTTTTCTTTTGAATGAAGCCAAGTTTGGTTTTAGGGAGGGTTCCTTAACTGAAAATGCTGTTCTAGTACTTAAAAGTTCAGTGAAATTTTATTTGGTGAGAAGAACACCAATTCATGCGTGTTTTCTTGATCTGTCAAAAGGCCTTTGATCGGATGTCAAGTTCTTAATTCTGTTCAAATTCAAATTCAAATTCAAATATTTATTTCTCAACATTGACAATTACTTGTTCTTATTGACGTCAAATAAAACATGATTCTACCACCAGTTCGAAAAAAAACCTTCGTGAAGAAGAACTGGCAAGAAACTTCACGGGTATATTTTTTTTTTCAAAATAAATTTACAGAGTCTCTTTATGTCTATACAAAATTATTCTTTTCTGCATCTGTTAGCTCGGCAAGTCTCCCTCCCCCCAAGTATCCAAACGACGAACACCCTCAAACGGCACCCGTTCACGAGTTAACGCGGGATCCAGCCATCGCCCTCCTCAACCATATTAGAGGGAAGTGAACGACCCGTCACCCGACGCTACCATAAGAAGACGTACTTTAGTGACAATGACGCTTTAGATATTCATCGGGACGAAGAACTCATCGCACAAACAGACACATTACACATGCTTTGTTACAAATACTAGTACATACGGTGTTCTTCTCTATTGGTACAGCAATCAGATTAATCAAGTTAGATGGGGTAATCGATCCTTTGATCCCGATATATTGGAGTACGGTGTTAGGTAGGGAGGACTGTCCTCTCCAACACTTTTTAATTTTTATGTGATTGCGTTGATTGAGGAACTCAGCAGTCAACCATATGGATGTCATATAGACGGAGTTTCTATTCATAATATAAGTTACGCTGACGATATGGTCCTCCTGAGTCCCTCAGTCAATGCACTTAGGAAACTTGTAACGATTTGTGATCGCTATGCTGAGGAGCACGGTCTGGTATACAACAGCAAGAAGAGAGCATGTTGTTCAGAAGTAACAAGCGAGCTCCTGGGTCTGTGCCACAGGTGCACTTGCGTCGGGTGGTGTCCCCTTAATGAGACTGCATGAGTTTGAATATCTGGGACATCAAGTTAATGCTAATTTCAGTGATGATTTCTACATAGAAAGGGAACGTAGGGCGTTGTCGGTCAGAAGTAATATGCTGGCCTGCAGATTCGCTAGGTATATAATGAAGTAAAAATATTTCTTTTCAAGACATACAATCTTCTACACCTGTAGTCTGTGGATGCACCGCGTTCGACACTGTCCCAGCATCATCTTGAGCACGGTGGTGGACAGAGTTGACAACCTTTTCATAAAACACTGGGTACATTGGCAATTCTGCCCAACCAAAGATAGCGAGAATAAAATGGTATTTATAAATAGTCAAATAGTTATTACTGACATATTTTTTCAAACCTATACTAACACAAATGGATGTCTTTTTCCGAAAATAAACATATTATTATAATTATTACAAACAGTTGAGTCGAGCAATATGCGCTATGAACATAGGTATGTCATTTGACATATCTAACCTTTCTATAAGGGATGCTTTATATAAGAAGCGGAGTTTCACTCCGGTGGAGTGTGCTTTCTATGAACAGAGGTGTCGGTGAAACGTTCTTTCTAGGAACAGATATTTCTGTCACCAGTGCCATTCTGTGAACGATTTTATCAGTCGAACATGTTTCTGTATTAAGTATAAACGCTCGGTAAAATTTATAAAAATATTGAAATACTGGCAAGTATACCTACGTTCTTTCCGAAAATATCCTTAAGCGCCAAAACACACCATCATTTGAAATAATTTTTATTACGGATTGACCGTCCCTATTTAACGCCACCAAAAAATTACCACTCGGACGGTAATTTTTTGAAAAAATGCAAGTAGTTGTTCCGAAAATCTCCTAAATCGCTAAAACACACTATAATTAGAAATTTATATTTTTTAAATTTAGCTGGTTCTCTATTTATCTAAGTGCTTTTTGGCCGACCCTATCTAAAGACATCAAAAAGTGGCCTATCGGACGGAAAAAATAAAAAAAAACTGGCGAGTATACCTTCGTTCTTGCCAAAAATATTCTGAAGCTCGGAAATACTCCATAATTTCGATGGGTACCTGGAACTAGACTGCAATAACCACAGTAGCAGTTTATATTACTAGCCTTGTGCACAGCTCATCGGGTCCAGACTTTTTCTCTGATTAAAATAAGTAACATAAAAAGTAATACAAATGAAATTACGATTTTTATACTAGACATTATTAAGACTTCTGGAGCAGGGAAAGAACAACCAATTTTGAGTTTACCGTACTTTACAAAACCTAGTATTTGCCGGCAAAGACATTAGAGTTGTATTTAAATATCACTACTAACATAAGACCCAATAACATAGAAAACTGATTACTTTCAAAAAACCGCATAAGGCAGCCACATCATAGACAATTGCACAATGCGTATGTGCGGTGTGGACGTAGCGGCGTTCAGCGCGCGCAGCACATGGCACGCCGCGACACTATTTGTAAAACAGCGCGCTGGACCCCAGCCTCAGAAACGTTTGCCAAGTTCTATCAACTCCCAAGTGTCTGCACACAAAGCTTTTAATTAATAATTAACTTTCCAAATATATTTCTCGTTAATAAAGTTGTTGTTTATTCACTGAATGACTTAAAATATTATCTAGCATGGATATTTTATCTCTTATTGCAAAACTGAATCTTTGTTTATATATCTTCGAATGAAGCAACTTATATAATATCGATCGAACTTCACTTAAGAAGTTCGTTTGATCTTATATTGTATTGTAAAACTATTGGATCCATCTGCAGCTGCAAAAAGAAGTGCGGTAAGCGAATCGCATCTGGAAAGAATACTACAGATTAGGAAATCATGAATATCAATGGCAATGCATAGTAAAGTTAGAACGTCGAATAAATTAAGAGAACGACAATTAACAGGAAATGTAACAGAATACAAACACTGAAGTATAACTTTAAAGATGGCGAAGATAAAAGTATGTAAAATTATTTTCCTAAGCATTTGAATATCGAAATTCACTGCTTTGGAAAAGGTACAGAATGACGATAGCCTAATCGACCAGCGTGGTCGTCACAAAAACAGACCTCATAAAACAAGCTCATTGACTTAACACAGCGTAGTCAAACATTTTACCTTATTCTCAACAGTAGAAGATTTTTCCAACAATCAATGGTTTGCTATTGAAACTTTGGTTCTTCAAATGGCGAGCGCACGACGGTATAGGAGAATTTTAATAACAAGTCAAATATTTTTTCCTTCGAACCGAAAAAAGATTTATGCACAATATTTACACGCTATGCACAAGCAGATGACGAAACAAAGACAACACTGAAAAGTCGCTATGAAAAACGTAAAGAGCAAACACAGAGTGAGTAAGATACAAAATGCTGAAATAGAGAATTCGAGTGACTTGGAGACAATAGCAGTATGCGATCTTGAGAAGATTCTTAACGTACCAAGGTCCCGTTAAAAATATCCCGTTAATAATTTTACTGTTTTCGATGCTGGGTTTTAGTGATACTTATTGTTTTAGGGTGTTACCACACCAATCGATCGTCCGTCGATCGACGTCGAGCAGTCTACGTCGATCGACTGTACTTGAAGTATATTCGCCTGGTGACCTGTGCATGGCGCCGGAGGTCGTTTTACACAACGTGTGGCGTAGTGACTAACTGTGCCGTAGTCGGCTACTCAGAGATCCTAGGCTTAGCAGAGATAAAGAATAAAATCGGTAAACAATATCTGTCCTTAGGAGCCGCGCGCCTTGATTATGCATTTGCCGCCTCTGATACGGAGTAAATCGATCGATGAAGGCAGTGTAGTGAGTTCCAGTATGTGCGGCATTCAAAGCTTTTGTAATAAAATCAACATAACTTCACACGGTTGCTCACTTCCCTTTAATATGGTTGAGTGCGATTGCTGGATCCCGCGTTAACTCGTGAGAGGGTGCCGCTTGAGGGTGTTCTTCGTTTGGATATTTAGGGGGACGGAGACTTGTTCACACTGTAAATTTATTTCGAAAAAAATATACCCGTGAAGTTTCTTTCCAGTTCTTGTTCACGAAGGTTTTTCCGAGCTGGTGGTAGAGTCATGCCATATTTGACGTCAATAAGAACAAGTAATTGTCAATGTTGAGACATAAATATTTGAATTTGGAATGGGAAAATATTCTTACTGACTTCGGAGACACAAAGAGCTACGCATCTATGGCCGTTCGTAGAACGTAGGGAGCCGTGTTATTTATATTATTTTACTGTTGTTTGAAAAAGTTGTCGGCGAATATTTAAGTAGCCATTGCTCTAGGCCAGCATTGGTTTCCTAACATCCCTCCTCCTATTCCGAACTGACCGAATCACAGCTCTCATAGAGTTCGCGAGGTTTACATCCATGCCCATGATGCAGGCACCGCAACACTTCATGTACCTAACAGTGACATGTGACAGTGAAGCCAGAATTAGGCTTTCTGAATAGTCCCGCTAGCTAAGTTGCAATCTACAATCGCTTATCTACAGGTTAGGTGTTTCCTATAGCGTTAGCGATTGTAGATTGCAACTGGCTAGGGCACGGGTCCCTTCGTATATATTAAAAGTCATATCACACAGCTGGTTTCGAGCTAATGAAGAAAGTAGTGTCATTGGCATAGAGAAGACAGTCGATGAAAACATCCTCACTGTTCGTCTTTGATCTGAGGTTTGGTCGGGCCCAAAGGCAGATTTTATATCATGAGTTATTTCAAGTGGGAGTATAGTTTCTTATGTTAATAATAATAATACTAATAATAGTTTATTTATTTCGGACACTTGATCCATATAAAGAGTTAGTTACAATTTTAAAATTTATATATTAATGTTATACTATTTCCATTTCTTTATTTTCTCGATGACAGCTCCTGTGAAAACTTGTGCGAGCGTTTTTTTACATTATGTATGCATTATTTTATTAAAATATGAGTTTTACACACGTACAAGGTTATATAATACCAGGGTCGGAGAAACCAATAGGGAAGGAGCTATATCGATAAACGAAACACGATAACAGACCCGATATTTTTTTACAAAATGTAAGAAACTAAACTTTTGCTGGATACTTTTGTACAAATTTATTAACTATACTATTTCCATTTCTTTATTTTCTCGATGACAGTTCTAATGTGATATAATGCTCTCTAGCTCCATCCAATAGCTCCATCCCTATCAGTTTCTCCGACTCTGGTATTATGTAACCTCGTACGTGTGTAAACGTTAAATTTTGAATAAAATAATGCATACATAATGTAAAAAAAACGCTCGCACAGGGCTACACAGGAGCTGTCATCGAGAAAATAAAGAAATGGAAATAGTATAATATTATATTTCATTACAAGATGTTACACGTATTAATTCTTGATTGATAATGCCAACTTCTTTAAAATGTTCAAAGCTGTTGTAGGTTCGAAGTAGGTATAGGTAGGTAGTCGACAATGAAACGAAATAATTATAACGACAAGTAATCTTTATTTATTTATTTTAATCAAAATCTGATGAATCGTCACTGTCACTCGACGAGCTCTCCCCAACATTTATTATAAGTTCCTGTACTTGTATATCATCGAATGCCACATGAATTTCCCAATCCGACGCTATAATGTTTTGGGTTCTTCTCACAATTTTTTCCCAGTTTTCGGCAGTTACTTCCGCACATGCATTTTTTAATAAATCTAACATCTTGTTTGCCGTAAAAGAGGGCTGGGTATTGTTTCGAGCGGCGTGTCCTTTGATTTGTGCCCATATTAGTTCTAAAGCATTGTACTGGCAATGATACGGCGGAAGTCGAAGAACCCAATGACCACATTCGGCAGCTATTTCGTCGATTACATATCTTTTAGGGAGGCTTTTTTTCGATTTTA
Source organism: Marasmarcha lunaedactyla (assembly GCA_923062675.1). NCBI lineage: Eukaryota > Metazoa > Arthropoda > Insecta > Lepidoptera > Pterophoridae > Marasmarcha > Marasmarcha lunaedactyla. Next base: position 2,002,925 of record OV281367.1, on the reverse strand, counting down.
AAATATTCCATTTTCCAATATTAAAGTCCATAATAATTATGGACGTTTCTTCCAGAGATTGAAGCATTTCTTTAAACCATCCTTCGTAAATCTCCGCGTTCATTTCTTCGTGGTAGTCCACTGTTTTCTTGGATTTAAAGGCCAGTAAAGCATCTGACACGAATCCTTTTGTAGACCCTGCATGGCATATGATAAGGCGTTCACCTTTTCCCATTGGCACTGAACTAGTGGAAGCGGCGGTGTCGTCAGTCCAGTTCTTAGATACTGTGTGGTTTGCATTTAACCAAGTCTGTGAAAATAACATTTGACCAATTAATAGTAGGCCTTTTGTATCATCTAACCGCTGATACAAAAGGCCTACTATTAAGCTATTTTGAAGCAAAAATTCATGAGCGTAGATCTGAAAGTTAGGTTATAATTTCAAGGTTTCTCCGAGAATCTGATTTTTTCGAAAAAATCACTAAATCCCAAATATTTCAAGAACTACTAAAATTGCTGAACATACATGAGGGTTAAATTGGTAGGTATTGAGGTCCCCGTTGATTTCGTTGATTGAACAGATTCCGTTGATCCACCCCGCCTGTTACACCGTGTATATATTATTTTATTTATATTATTATTATCAAATAATAGGAAACATTTCGAAGTATTGGTATAGTTGAGCTATTACAAACGTGCGAACTGAGTCAAAAATCATTTTTATCAGATCTCTCGCTCACCCTTATAGGCATATCGGAACACTCGCTCGCACTTCTAGTGTTGTGTGTAACCCCTTCTCATCCCTTTGTTCTTCCCATACGTTTGTAATGGCTCAACGTTAGTAGTAGATTTTTTAAGTATGACTATGAAAAAGCAAACCGATAATGCGGTATTTTTGCAGACTGTAGGTGTGACAAATGTGAAAGTGCCCACACGAAATTACTTCATCCTCAAAATTTTTTTAAATCTTTAATTGATCCTTAACATTACTTGCAAAAATAGCCACTTACGGATAACTCACAATAATACATTCTTTTGTTTATTTATAGTTTCACAGAGCCAACAGCACTTAGATCTTCACAATTATAAAGTTCTGTATGAACTGCTACATAATTCATATTATGAATAATTTTATATTCTGTACGTTATGTTTGTTTAGGCTCACTTTCTTTATACTGTGATTTACACGAATGGAGACCACAGCATTTACAAAATAAACACGCCCAAAAGATCGACATCTCTTTTGCTTCTTTGAGTTAGAAAGAGAACACGAAAAATAGGCATGGGTTTTGTGTTTGCAGCTAACTTCAATCTGAATTTGTCTTAATGTTGGTAAAACTGTCAAAACAATAGACAGATCTGCTCAGTACAGTTAAAGCAAAGGAAGCGCTTTTCAAAGCATTGTACAGTGTTTTCGTTTTTCTAGTTCAGCTGGAGCAAGCGCTGTATGTAATCTATATTTTGAACGAACGAACTTCACTAACATTGTTCTTGCTCTCTATGACACGAGTGGACGCAGTGTTACGTTTTTGCTGATAATAATTTTCTATTCACCGTTTTAATTTATTCGCTGTTTATTATAATAGCGGAAAAAACGTTCGATTGGACTTTTACGCAACTGTGAAGTGCTAAGGATATTGTGTGATATCGAATTTATCTCCTTAACAGTGATAATAAAAATAACGTCATGAATCACTTTAATTATGTGTACTGTGACGAGCTAATTTAGATATGCACAAGCACGCCCAATTCCTATCCAATTCTATTCCTAGTTAAATATAACCAGTGGGTATTGGTTTAGTTCGACAGATAGTTAATAATATAAGTACGGTAAAGATAATCTTAATTAATATCAGAATTCGTGTTTTAAAAAAAACCTTAGATATACTCAAAACCTTTGGAAAAAGAGTCAACAATCAAAAGTCAAAAAAGAAACAATTTTTATTATTAAAAGAATGACCAGTGATATTTTGAACCAACTTATGTTAATCATGTGAATCTCGTAAATTAACTTTTCCCGCATCTTTTTGAATAGTTCATCCCAGCTTTACTCTGAAGTTAGTTGCGTTTGTTTCGTGACGTTGTCGCGCTTGCGTGCGCTGTCTGTTTCGTTCAGTTCGTAACGAGCTTCGCGCCGTTGTAGTGGTTTCTAGAGCAGTGTTGGAGGATAATTTGTGTGTGACAATAAAAATACAAAAATAATCAATATTAATTCTTCAACATCGTGATCCTGTGTTGTGTATTAATGATTGGTGTTTTGTGATAATTGTGTTAAAGCGGGTATTAAGCCCGCGTGAATCGCGCAGATCAATACGTTCGTGTGGTGGAATGGCGCAGTGAAAATGAGTCAAGGGGGCTCTAGGAGGCCCTATTCCCGCGGGGGTCCCCGCTGGCACCCTCGCTATAAGGATTATTGGGACTACGAGCAAAATTACAGGTAAATTTTGATCTTCACTCACTTTCGCTCGTGAGAATTTTTTCAATGCGTCATGATCAAGTGTCATGAAACGTTGCTGCGTCGCGCGTTATTCACACGTTGAATATCTAAAAGATTTATTCCAAACGAATAATTATGCGTTTTTGTCACGTGTTAGTTATGTAACTTAATTCGACTTGATACCTAAACGAAGTTATGCAACTTGTGTTGCAGTGTTACATACAAGTCCCCCTTCTAGTAACAAACATATTTTTAGCTCTAGTCAACCAGATTTCACTTTTTATATTACGAATTTCGATTTCCGCATTAGGTTTGTTTTGAACACAAAATAGTTTGATCAACAAAATGTATCACTGTGGGGATTAATAGAGAATGTTTGTGAACTGAAGGTAGTCTACAGTTATGCCGCGCTTATGAAGGTAAAGAAAAGCCTCCTCGTAGACCTATATATCTACGTCAGTTAGAGGTCCCTGATTATTACATAAAAGACCTGCAAAAATTGGATATGATGTGAAACCTCCCTAAATGCAAACATATTTTATGTTTTACATATTAACATTATTTTTATTTAAGTAAGATCTTTTAGTCATAACTATATTGGTTGGGATGTTGTTGAGTGCTGCGTTTTGTGAACAGTGCACTTCAATACTACTATCATACTTAAAAGTACTTGGTACATTTTCTACTCATGGGTTTATATTTAAGTCTCCTTCTTAATTCCTGGAGCGATCACCATTCTGTTCTATTTACCTTTTCCATTTTAACTTCTTACATGGCTGACATTATAACTATTCAAATTAAAATATTCAAATCTTCATCAAAAATCATCACACATCACAAATGAGTACAGATAATGCTGGTAAAAATAATACTGGGTTGCCTATAGTAACAATGTTTTTGGTGTCCTGTCGACATCCTAACAACACATTGCTAAAAAAATATTAATGCTCCTGCATAATGATGATGTTGCTGTATTATGAAATTCTGGAAGGCCCGGTGAACAAAATTTCTTGTCAGTTCTTCACAAGGTCTTTCCAAACTGGTGGTGGAAGTGAGGTCATAAAAACAAAAAATAATTTCGACATTGAATAATAAATATTTTAATGCTAATTGAATTCTCCATCTTTTACCTATTTGAACTTAAAATATTTCCGAGGTCAGGTGGCTATTACTTACATAAAGAGTTAGAGTAGTCCTGTCATTATAGACATTTTAAGATGCATTAATTCACTTAGAGATGAAATCTAGAGTGTCCATTGGTCCCACATGTGCTAAAAAAGTCATTAGTTTATGTTTTACTCCACAATAGATAGTGAATTATTGAAACACTACTTGAAAATTAATAGTATATGTATAATAATAGTAAATGAACTCCATGTCATTCCTTCCACATATCTTCTGATTCTTATGTTATTTTAAACAAAAATGTTGGTTGTATGACCCATCTGTTTTCTATGTAACAAGCCAATTTCAATCCTTTAGAGCAGGAATTTTCAGTAATGCTCCTCTACAGTACTTAATGAACACCTGTACAAAGTTTCATGTGCGTTATCTGCTGGTCAGTCAGTTATAACAAATTAAGTACCTAGACTGTAATGTACAGAAAAAATGTTGTATTAATGCCACATGGTGTAGTGTACAGTCCATTGTTTTATTGAAGACAAATGAGAAAACATCCAAACTCAGGACACATATCTTGGTATAGCAAAATCTATAATCAAGAGTGCCTACTCTTAGTTATAGATTTTGCTAAGCAAATTAGACTTATGTACAGCATATATAAGGTATCCATTCACTAAGTAAAATTGTAAAAAACCTTTCATAATCATTTGATGCTGCTCAGTGCATCCATGATGGAATTAAGGATGTTCAAAATTGTAGTCCTAAATACAACGAGAAATATTTTTTCATGAGAAAGAGGTGTTTTGTAGCTTTGGCCAAGCTGTAACATCATATTTTTCATGGCCCATGCAATAATTGTTGCCCATACTTTGTGAGTTGCTTAATAGATGCTAAACATAACCATAATGTGAAGAATCTAAACTTATAAGAAAACTGTCAAACTGTCAGGAAACTCCTAGATTAGGTACTTGATTTATTTGTAATTCACAATATTTGATGATTAGCCACAATATTTGTGCCAACAGCCTGTGTTCTCAATACTGCTCAAAAATTATTAGCAAAGGAGAACAAAATCTGTTTCTTGTTATGACTCATTTGAAAGAAATTGTGATGACTCAACCACATTACAACAGAATGCTATTTTAGGTAGTTCCTGTCTTGATACCATTTTGAGTATTTAAACATGCTTGTTGACTCTTATCATATCAGTGGCTATAATAGCGATAGAGTACAAAGTTATTTCAGTATAAACTAGAGATCTGGGAGCAGTTGCACTCACATACTTTCCTGGTCCCATTGAAAGTTTGTGATACAATATAGCCTATCTTAGTTTTAGAGGAGGTACCTGCTAGGGTGAAAGAATTGTAATGCTGTGAGTTGTGACCGAGTTTGTTGATTAAACAAATGAATTTTTTCCCTTAATAAAATTAATTAAGAAGAGTAGGCAAGTTGAGTTTGTGTAATGGGATATCATGCTGGGATCCTCGAGTTGTGCAAATAGAAGACTTATGATTTTGTCATCAAATCACGTTTGCAGTCAACAATTAAGAAATTAATGTATTGTTAGTGTATAATTATGAAATGCCCTGTAAGGGAGCTGTAATATCTATATTTTTGCACATAAACTGAAAAGCATGAGATTATTATATCTCTGAATTCTTGACCTCAGTTTGACTAAAAGAACAACATTAAGCATAAAAATATTAAATATGTTCTGTTTCATACGGCAGTTTTGTTTTCTTTCAAGGATCTGTGTTTGGATTCCCATTTTCTTAAGATTGCAATTGCAAAGAAAATTGTGAAAAATCTTGATTATTCTAAATACATATAAGGTATGATTTACAGAGCTTCCTGATGTTTTTTAGTATCTTTTGTAATGAATTGTACTATAAGCAGCTAGCTCTCTTACCATGGTTTTACTTGCATTGGGGCGATCTCGCTTCTACAGGGTGCCATTTGTTGACAGGAGTTGGAGATAATTACTCAGTATTACTCAGTGGTTTTAGAGTTTCTTCAGTTTTAGATCTCGTCTGGTAGGACAGTTCTTCCTTTTTGATCCACATAATAATTGTTAATGTGGCCGTGTTCCAGTTAGAGGGAAGGAGCAGCCAGTGCAATTACTGAAACAAATTAGTATATAGTTAGTCGATGTCATAATAACAATTACTATTAATAAATAAAACATCTACAATTAACAATGTCCATGGCACAGCTACGAAAATAGAAAAAATTCGTAGGCTACTATATTGTACTGTATACTAATATTTACCCAAATCTAATAATATATTGTAGTGTGTGTAATTTTCGTGTACCACAGTTATTTTAGTGCCAAATTTGTTGCAAAACCGGCTAGATTTTGACTTTTTGGCTTACATGAGTGAAGCCGCTGTAGATTTGAGCCTAACACATTTTCTGGAAAATTTAGAAATATATTATTTCACATAAGTAATCTTGCTGATTTAGTACTTGAGTGTTTCCGTCCATCGGAGAGCACGCTGAGCCATCGGTCCCAGTCGAGGTGGCTCCATCAAGTCTGACACTGGAGGAAGCTACTCCCTCACAGGATCCGTAGTAGTATTAGTAATCTAAACTCTTATAAGAACTAGGTAGCTGATAGACTCATCAATAAAGCGAAAAGTCAAATTAAAGTGAACATAATTTTAATTTCATTAATTTACATGCTTTAAAAAGGTGATAACCGGCCCTATTGAAATATACTATTTTAACTTCCTTATAGACTAATCCCTATAAAATATCTCTAAGCCTAAAGCTATGCAGTCTCACATTCTCAGAAAACATAGGACCTCTATTAAAAAACCTTTTTCAACAAAAAGGAAGAAAAAAGTTAAAGGATACGGACTGAACTCGTACGCACGCAGGTATCTGTGGGTCGTCGGCCTCCGCCCTAAATATATGTTGCTGATACAGTACAGTGTCTCAGTTCCAAGGGAAAGTCGTTCTTAACTGTATACCGAGAAGGATGAATTTTGTATGGAGGCTTATTGAGTGTGTATATCAGGAATAGTGCGACAAAAAGTGGGCGCATTTAACACCGATGTTGCCGTTTGTTTGGCAAGCGTTTTGTTTTTTTTTTTATTAAATTGTAGAAAATTTTAGAGGGGCATGAAAGTAGATTTTAATTAGGTACGAACTAAGGAAATCGTGGGCTGTCTAGAAATTTAGTAGTATCAACTTGCTTGAGTTTTAGATATACTTATATCTATTCGAGTAGAATCAAAGCTGTTATGTTATAAAGACACACTTTGGTAAGCTGCTAGATTTCGGAAATGCAGGGGGTGACCACTCTAGGTACAGGGGATTCGCTTCCGAATCTCCCGACTGTATCTACTGCTGTTTTCCCCTTTTCCTGATACCTATACATGGTTATACATTTTCTTGAATAAAACAACCTGAGCGATCTATGATAGACGGCCACACCACCTGCAGTACCAGGTGGCAAGTGCTGTATTAAGAACGCGCCAGGTGTCGAACATTGTGCCCTGCGTTACGCGGCGGTCTTGGTAAATGAAAGAGGAAAGGTAATAAATGCCTGTGGATACTAGTTATATCGATGGTTCCGTAGGAAAATGTCTGGAGGATATCGCTTTAATGATCGAAATCGCATGTTCTGGTTCAGAATTGCATACATAATCCCAAAATCGTGCGGCTGGGATACAGCCTCACCTTACTAAGTTGGTGTCAGACAATAACATTAAAATAATAAATAATAACAAATAAATCCTAAAATATGTGGATTCCCCGCGATATTTTCCTTCAGAGTTAAAAGCAGTCGGCTTGCTTAACTTGAGTTTTTAAGTTTTTAAAATGTACCAAATGTACTCTTTGGTACATTTGGCCATCGCCGGGGATCGAACTCGGGACCTGCACATAGAGAAGCCAGCAGCGCCTTGAAATGAAATATTTCTTATTGACGTTAAATAAAACATAACTGCACCACCAGTTCGGAGAAACCTTCGTGAAGAAGAACCGGCAAGAACTTCACGGGTATAATTTTTTCAAAATAAATTTACTGAGTTTATGTCTATACAAAATTAATCTTATCCGCATTTGTTAGCTCGGCAAGTCTCCCTCCCCCCAAGTATCCAAACGACGAACACCCCCAAACGGCACCCGTTCACGAGTTAACGCGGGATCCAGCCATATCTCAACAATATTAGAGGGAAAAGTGAGCGACCCGTCACCCGACGCTACCATAAGAAGACGTACTTTAGTGACAATGACGCGTTAGATATTCATCGGGGCCACTGGACAGCGATTATAAAATCAGCCGATGCCCATGGGGTCGGGAGGAACCGCGACGGACCCTCTAGTATTAGTAAAAGACGTGAAACTATTTCAAACCAGCGGTAATAGAGTTTCTTTTGCTAAGATTTTGACGGGGGCAGTACTACAGCCCTTACTACATATTTTGACCGCCTTAATAATAAACAACTCCTGGAACAACACAATCACAACTGCGGCCTGCGGTCGGAGACGCATCATCAGTCGGAATTATAATCGCATTCCATATTTAAAAATATAACGCCTTTGACTAATGTTCGTTTCTTTCATTTCGTAGTCACGCTGTATATCTAATTACCTATACTATTTCTCTATTATATAATAGTTCTAATTTGATATAATGCTCTCTAGCTCCATCCAATAGCTCCATTCCTATCAGTTTCTCCGACTCTGGTATATAACCTTGTACGTGTGTAAACGTCTAAAAATAATGCATACAAAATGTAGAAAAAACGCTCGCACAAGGTTACACAGGAGCTGTCATCGAGAAAATCAAGAAATGGAAATAGTATAGTTTATGTATATTTACAATTACGAAAGGGTGCCGAGAGGGTTTTGCCCGCCGGCTTCTTTCCCTCTCTGTCTAAGTTTAATACCTTTATAAAGCCGAAGATAAGGTGTATTTTAGCAATCACGGTGAAGCTGGAGAACTAGAAGACATTCATCACGTGTATCTTTTGTTAACTGTCATGTCAACTGGATGCCACTTACGATGAGGTGGGTCGCGTGTAATGTTGCGTTTTTACTGTAGTATATTATATAGTTATTTTACTATAATATAGTAAAAAAACGAAACAAAATATAACTTGAATCATATCTCAGGTTAGCCAACCGTTTATTGTGAAAAAACACGACTATGGCTTACGAGGAACTCGACACGTATGCGCATTACTAGTTCTGTTGTTGTGTTGTATATGTAATTATCTGCCTTCACCGAACTGGTTCCATCGTTCTTTGTGTGGTTCCGACTGTTCAGTCACCCTTGGGCCAAGCGGTGACCTTGTGTGACGTTGACTCGCGTAAACTATTCATAAATATATGTACAGTACATATATTTAACCAACGTATCTGTTCAGTGAAGGGTGACGCTGAGTTCTTCGCGTAAATGAAGTTTGACATTTGGTCACTTAAGAAATGCTTTAGTTCTAGTTTTTGCTACTGCACCAAGTGAGCTAGACGACTGTTGATTGTGACGTCATTTATTTCCGATCTCGTCTGGAGCGATACTAAAGTCATTTCTAATTTGACCGTCGTGATAATCCACCATAACGACTTAAGGGTGTTACCACACCAATCAATCGAGATTGGTGTGGTAAAAACGTCTATCGACGGACGATCGATTGGTGTGGATACCCTTAATAATCACTGGAGGGATATCAGCCTCTCTCAACTCAGGGGTGGTGTCAGACAATTGAAGGCCATCACGACTACTGCGGGTTGGCAGACTACACATACCTTCATATAAATCTATAGGTGCATGGGATTATTTTACTACTATTACCAACTCAGGGGTGGCGTCAGACAATTGTAGGCCATCTCGCCTACCGCGACGTCGACTGATCTATTATGCCATCGATCGACGTCGATCGATTGGTGTGGTAAAAATCGTTGATCGACGTTGACTGACGTCGATTTGTGTTAATGTAGATTTGCTCAACGAATTTACTTATACTTGTTCCAAGTCTATATTAGAAGAAACCATTTGAAGAAACATATACCTATAAGAAGATAATTCCATATCGTAAAAAACCCTTTTCGGTCGGGGGTTGAGAATTAATGAAGTAATTTTATTGAGTTTTAATCGCTCAGCTTTGGCGTAGGCGCAGCATCATATATTTCAGATTAGGTTGGTTTAGATTTCGCGTCAATGTTGGAGGAAACCTTTTACAAACTTGTCATACCTTTCAGTTAGGTTACAGTTCGTTGGCACTACTTGGGGTCTCTGGCCTCGTCTACTTGCGCTGCAACACCTGCTGTATTGTGGCCAGGTGGCGTGGCGTAGTCGTTTTTTTATTTATGTTGACCCTGGGCTACCTTCAGTTCGCAGTGTGGCCTTCGGTAACATAAACTCTGGTGTGACTCAGCGTTATGCTGTTGTATTAATATACAGGGTGTCCCAAAGAGACAGTCAAACGGTAGTCCAGAGATAGAGCACAATTATTATGCATTAGGGTGTCACCACACCAATCGATCGTCCGACTGCTCGACGTCGATCGACGGACGATCGATTGGTGTGGTAACACGCTTAATCTTCAACACTACATTTATTGGCTACAATTCCTATTACAGTGAGCGCCCTAACTAGACTACGGCAATCTGTCTGTACTAAGGTCTACAGCGCCGCTCCCAGTTTATCTTGCGGGTGTTTGTTTTTAATTTATTTGGAATACGTTACACATTTCAAAGTACAGTAACTGCATTCGTAAACACTTCTATTTAGCAAAATTAAAACAAAAGAAAACAAAGTTAATACATTTTGCGATACCCTACATTTAGACATTCAATTTTAAAGTTATCTATCGAACACAAACAAGTTAGATAATAATGTATCTGCCTTATACAGCTAAAATTATTATTAGCATATACATAAAATACATACAAATACAAATATAACATCAGCCCATAACATACACATGAATACACTCGAACTGCATTGGACTAGTTTTAATTTCCCATTCTAACCTTGAAACAAGAGTGGCTCTTCTGTTTGCCATAATGTCACACGTCCGGCACAGGCTCGGCGTCAATCGGCATTGCCTGGAGGCATACTGAACTATTAAGGCGTATGAATGACTCTATGCTCTAAGGCTTTGTGACATCTCGTGTAGCCAGTATCGTGCCCAGCTGGCAGTTATGTAGGGCGTTTTCGGTTTTCCTTGTTGTGTTACCTCCGCCCGACCAGCTCTCGGCTAATCTGGACCAGCTTAAGGCTGCCCAGGCCGAATAATCATCATTTAAAATATGTCATTTGCACCTTAAGTGATTAGCATTCTGAGCGGGTGATCCTCTAGCGGGTCCCTGCTTGCGCACCCACCTCCCAACCCGGGTGTCGCTCCGATAAAGGTTGACAGCATTCCCATGCTACAGCCGTTAAGGTGGTTTTTAGGTATCTTCCACCTGCCTCCCGTGAGGGTGCTTCGGCAGCCAAAAAAAACCTACTTTAGGTTGAAATTTGTTCCGTAGCAACTTCCGCCCGTGGACTCATTTATTTATTTTATTTTATTAAACAATTTTTGTATACACATAAGAAAACAATATAATGAAATAAAATATTTATTTTTTCAACATTGACTATTACTTGTTCTTATTGACGTCAAATAAAACATGACTCTTACCACCTGGTCGGAAAAACCTTCGTGAAAAAGATCTGAATCTGTTAGCGCGGCAAGTCTCCCTCCCCCCAAGTATCCAAACGACGAACACCCTCAAATGGCACCCGTTAACGAGTTAACGCGGGATTCAGCCATCGCCCTCCTCAACCATATTAGAGGGAGTGAGCGACCCGTCCGCCGACGCTACCATAAGAAGACGTAAAATATAATAATTTACATTTATTAATACACCTTAATAAGGATTTGAACTTCGTTTTGTTCGTTTAGTTAGTTAACGCCCCTAACAGCCGATATGTTGATAAGTACTGAGCCGCTTCTACGGAAACCCGAACCGCCGAATGGCGTCGGGGGACGAGTCCTGGTCGAGCCAATCATTCGTGTCATAAGTTTATATTTATATCCTGGGGGGCCCCCAGTTCGCTGGGTGGTCACCCATAACAAGAACGCCTTCTTCGGGGCCGTACAGTTGGCGTATTATTATTTTGTTAAATCTGAACCGTTTCTCACATTGGCAGGTATTTTATAAAATATTACAATACAGTAAGTATCTTGTTTCTGAGAATCGACGCTCAAATCTTGTTTGTTACCTACTCTCGACCAAACTCAAAATCAACAGTCTCTCTACGAAATAATTTCTGTGATTCAAACCAAGCCAAGATTAAAGCGAATCTACCGTCTCTTTCTATATAGTTGCGTTAGAGCGAGACAGGTGATTAGGGTAACCATACTTTTTGTTCCTCCACAGCCGGCAGGTATTCGTCCGAATACTTGAGGGTGATGTTTTTTCCACGTACATTAAATATCTGCTGTTAGATTGTCAATCGATTCGGACCTTAAGTTAGGTACATAGAGGTTATTTTCGGATTTTAAGCTTGAAGGATGTTTGAAAAAAGAATGGAAGAGATATGCGAGTTTTTGTGTGTCTTTTGCTTCAGTGTTGTTGCATGTCTACATGACTCGAAATTGTTGCATTTGATCGACAAAAACCAAAGTTCTAGGAGAATTGGGCAGGCATATAGCCAGTAACAATTTATTTAGTATTTGTATAGTACTGTAATAATGCGCAAAACTTGCCCAGAGAACCATAGAACTAAAATCAATAATTTACAGGATACATCGATATACATTTAACGGCCGAGTGGCGTTGGTGGTAGAAGCCCTGCTTAATACGCCGGGGACCCAGGGAAGAGTCCTGGTTTATTCTGGGTTCCCCCCAGTGCGCTGTATGGTCATCCTTAACACGAGCTCTGCTTGCTTTGGAGCCTTACAGTTGGCGTGTTTATCTTTATACGGGAAACGTTGCAATTACCAATATGGAGTGGCAATAGCTGGTTATGTCCGCAGAAGGCCTGATGGGAGACGGAGCAGACTGGCACTAGGCGAGCCCTGCAGCCTTTGATTCATTTAAAACGTCGGACGAGATACCTTCCTTCGTTAGGTATAAAATAAGTGGCTCCGGTACTACACAAACAAAATTTACTCACACTCACTCAATTACATTGCTCCCCGATTTAAAAGCAAATTATTTTGTATCCGTATAACTTCGTGTCGCGTCGTGTTTTGTCGGTTCGGTTCGCGTACTGACTAAACGATTAGACAAGTAAAAACAAAAGAACGGGTACAAGAGTTTTGTGGTCCGTGCCTCAACAGCTTGTCGCCGTGTACGCTACTTCACCTTGACCCAGCATTAATCGGCGTTGCCTGCCGGGTGGCAACATCAAGCGTCAAGCTCAAGCAGACCTGCGTCAATGCCGAATATGCGTAGCAATTGCTTCGGCCTTTTCATTGAACAAACCGACCCGACCAATGGGTAGTAAAGCATACCACTTTATGTTTGAAGCATAGCTAACTAGTACCTATATTCGCATAACTCTTTGGAAATACCGAACCGCTAGTAAACTGGAAGTGTAATGCCCAAGGACACAGTTGTCCATTGTCTACGGCTCATTGTTGCAACTCGGAAACATACCTAGAGATTGCATTCATTGAATAATTGCTTGAGTATTTCAATGATTTTGTAAAGTTATAATATTTTCTTGTGTATTGTGGTTTGAAATAGCGTAAATGAGAATTTTTTGCTATAGTAATAAATCTCCAGAGAAACGCACCTTGAGTGAGAGCAGAGCTTGTGTTATGGATGACCATACAGTGAGCTGAACCCAGAATAATCATACATATATAATCAACGACCATGACCCGGGAACAAACATCTTTTCATCACATAAATGAATGCCCCGGCCAGGACTCGAACCTGGGACCTCCGATGAAGCAGGGCTAACATCCATAACGCCACTCGGCCATCAGATGTAGTCTTGGATTCTTGAAAGGCGTGTGGCATGTTCGTCTTCTTTATCACGGGAAGAAGAACATCGGTGATTACTACAAGATGCGGCGAACAAAACAATTTCAAATTTAATATAGAAAAAGATGGCTGGTTGTATATATACACGGTGTAGCATAAAGGAAGCATAATACTTAAGGGTCACTCAATATACTATTGTTAGAATATACTATAAAAGAATTGGAGTTATAGGGGCTGGCTAAGACTTCCATAATTTTTAATTTATATTTTTTTACTCAACATCTTTGACAGTCCTAAGTGGTTTTCATATCTACCTGAGGCACCTGCCTGCATGAGGCACGCGAGGCTGCGCTCGCCTCGCTTGCCACCGGTGAAAACCACCTAGGGCTGTCAAAGATGTTGAAGTAAAAAATGTTAATGTGTGAAAGTCCAGCCCCCATAACTCTAATTCTTTTACAGTGTATTCTAACAATGGTATATTTACTGACCCTTAAGTATTATGCTTCCTTTATGTTACACCCTGTATGGAAGTCGTCATGGCTTCAACTTACTTATATTGATAAACCCACGGCCTTGTCGACTGTTGCCAGCGAGTATTGACTTCCGTACCGTTACCGGGGCTTTACGTTCTGTCTGACGGCCGAGTGGCATAGTGGCTGCCCTGCCTCACACGTCGTAAGTCCCAGGTTCGAGACCTGGTCGGGGAATTCGTGTGTTGTGATGAAAATAGATGTTTGTGCTCCAGTCGTGGTTGTTTTTATTTATTTATTTATATATGTTGGTTCCGGGTTCCCCCGCAGTTCGCTGTATGGTCATCCATGACACAAGATCTGCTTACTTTGGAGCCGTACAGTTGGTGGATTTGTCTGGGGATTTATTATTATTATTATTACACCAATGGGTGGCAAATTGACACCGTTTGCTAGATAGCTAACGTACGTACCGACGGAACCTTCACCTGGAGCGGACCGGTGACCCTGACACCGGTTCCGCGTCACAGAACCCGCCAAGGTTTGATATCATGAAGTCACAACCTGCAAAAACCTTTGACGGAGCTTGATTGGCTACCGAGTCGTACGGCCATTCTGTTTCTCCTCAGTCTTTCAAACGGTTAGGTACTTACGACGCTCTTCGTCATGAAATTTCTTAAGCAAATGTATACTTCGATTTACTACATAATAATAATAACCGTCAAAAATTTTACTATCTCGTTCACGATAGCGTGCTTAGTAAAATAATTAATTATTCCATGTGTTTTTTAATATGAAATAAATTTAACTTTATTTTAATATTTGGAACCCATTTCTGAGTGAAGGCCTCCTCCAGTTTTGCCGCTGTAATCTATCTAGAGCAAGCCATGTCCACCAGCTACGGCCCTGTACAGATGTAGTGTAGGTATAAAGCTTTCATTGACCATTAGCCGGCTCTGAGTGCGGGCGATGTACTCAAGAACTTGGACCTATACTCGTTAGTGAGACAACATGGCCGAGCTTGCGTCAATGCGATCACTTGCGTTAGTGCCGCGTTCCACCACTCGTTTTGTAACTGAATGGCCCAGTATTCGCACGTGACGTTCGTGTCGTGAAATTTTTGTAGGTCTTTTTGGAAGCTACGCAAAAGGAAATTTATCATTGGTTCAGTAAAACAAGTTCACTCGCAGAATCTTTTTTCTTTTTTCCCAGACAATCACCCCAACTGTATGGCCCCAAAGTAAGCAGAGCTTATGTTATGGAGGCAGGGTTACTTATCACTAAACGACTCGGCTGTCAAAATATGTATCGACCATTTCTGGCGATGGCAAACGACACAACTGTAGAGAAAACTGCAACTATACTATTTCCATTTCTTTATTTTCTCGATGACAGTTCTAATTTGATATAATGCTCTCTAGCTCCATCCCTATCAGTTTCTCCGACTCTGGTATTATATAACCTTGTACGTGTGTAAACGTCATATTTTTATAAAATAATACATACATAATGGAAAAAAAACGCTCGCACAAGGTTACACAGGAGCTGTCATCGAGAAAATAAAGAAATGGAAATAGTATAGATTATTATTATGCATGGGCACTGACAATTTAAGAGTCTGTAATAGTTACTTGCAATATTTCCGAGACGGTAGGTTTAAGCTGAAAACCACAATAGTTAGATGCCCAAGGAAATTGAAATCCGCGGTTTAGAAATGTAGCCGAAGCTACAATAAAGGTTGCGAATTACAAGACGCGTTGGGTAACGTTCGTATTTACTTATTGTGGGCCGAGAAGTAAATAAAAAAAAAAACTCCGACTGACGGGAAACTTGTCAGTTAGAAGCGCGCGTGTTTTCATCAAATGTCACTGGGTTAGTTCAGCGTACAAGCGCAAGGCGTATGCTAATAGTATATTATGCAACTAGTGAATAAAGGACGCATTTAAAGCAAGGGCCGTAGATGAGTCACGAGCAAGTGAAGGATTGTAACGATTGAATCACGAGCGCAGCGAGTGATTTAAGATGATTGAATCACGAGCGCAGCGAGTGATTCAACTGGTAGAATCCTGAGCGACGCGAGTGATCATGGCCCTCGATATAAATTCGTACTTTATTCAGGAGTTGCATTCTATACTTTATACCATGACTACGAGAAAAACTTTGGGTTTTGGTTGGTTTTGATGTAAACCAGCCGTGATTTGTTGGGTAGCAAGTTTTCTACAATATCGGCCGCCTTCTCTTTCATGAATTCAGGTGTTAACACAATATCTTCTTCGTCACTTGAATGCATAATCGATTTATTATAATTCAATTGATTTATTATAAAGTAACACTAAGCTTTGTGTCCGTACAATTCACAGTAAGTATTTGAAATGGCGCCAATTCACTATTTTTTTTTTTCTATAATGGCAGCAAAGAACACAAAACAGTTTTTAATCTAATGCCTAACTCCTTGTCGCAAATATCGACCAATCAAATCTCGAGAATTTATTTTCACCAAAGAGTTTGAATTTCGAATCTTAGCACAAGGAGTTTGTGTAAGCATTGAAATGGAGATCGGATATATTTTGTGTTCCAAATTCAAACACCAAAACAGTGAATAAAAGGCCTTTTTATTCACTGTTTTGCGTGAATAAAATAAGCTTTTTAGAGTAGGTATGGTATAAACTGATTTATATACCTAATAATAAAGAATAATTTTAAAAAGTTTATAGACGGTAGGTAGTGGTCTTGCCTCGTAGAATCCAGGTTCGAGCCCTGCATTTTGTCACGCTCTGCTTACTTTAGGGCCATACAATTGGTATTTGTATGGGGATTTATTTATTTGTAACAACCCTCTTTTTTTTCGTCAGTGCTTTTTTAAGGCAATTTAAAAGCGTAATATTTTTTAACGTATTCTCTATTTTGTTTTTGTTATAACAAAACCCACACAACCATAGTTACAATTGAGGATTTCCCTCCCCCCCACTCGTACAGTAACGGTAGAGGCGGGCTTACTAGAAACTGCAACTGTTTCAAGGTTACATTCGGTAGTTTACCGGCGAGAACGATTGCCGTGCTGGTATCAAATTCAAATATTTATTTCTCAACATTGACAATTAATTGTTCTTATTGACGTTAAATAAAACACGACTCTACCACCAGTTCGGAGAAACCTTCGTGAAGAAGAACTGGCAACAAACTTCAAGGGTGCCTATAGTTTTTTCAAAATAAATTGACAGTGTCTTTATATTAGCTCGGCAAGTCTGCCTCCCCCCAAGTTTCCAAACGACGAACACCTTCAAACGGCACCCGTTCACGAGTTAACGCGGGATCCAGCCATCGCCCTCCTCAACTATATTAGAGGAAAGTGAGCAACAAAAACCCAAAATAAACATAGGTACACATGAAAATATAAACAACCACGACCCAAGATCAAATGAATGCCCCAGCCAGGACACGAACCTGGCTTATCCGGCGTATGACGCAAGCTACTGCCCACTACGCCACTCGGCCTTTCAGTAGTTTACTTCCATTGAAAATGAGTTATGTATTAACTCATATTTTGAGGCCTTGCCGGCTGACGTCGACAAGCAACTACGCAGCAGATTCTGTTCAAACATGGCGAAGTCGATTAAAGCAGCTGTTTTTTTTACATTTACATAACCATGTGGCTTGTTTGGTTAAGTCGCCGATACAGAAAACAGACATAAACTGAACTAAGAACAACTGGACATAATATACCTAAGCGAACAATTTGACGACCGGGTGGCGTAGTGGTAAATAACCCTGCCTCATACGCCGAAGGTCCCAGGTTCGAGTCCTGGCCGGGGCATTCATTTGTGTGATGAACACAGACTTTTGTTCTCGGATCATGGTTTTTTGTATTTATATATGTGTGTTTATTCGGGGTCCCCCCCCCCCAGTTCGCTGTATGGTCCATCCATAACACAAGCTCTGCTTATTTTGGGGCCATACAGTTGGTGAGGATTTAAAAAAATGTACACTATTTTATCTTGTCAAGAACAAATCTGCGTCTGTTTTTCCAGACAAATATAACCCTGGAGCTTTCAAGTGTAGAGTGAATAGGTACCTCTTAGACAGGCGTGTACGATCCTCGTCTTCATCGTCACTTTCCATCAGGTGAGATGGAAGACAAACGCCTGCTAATTATTAATAAAAAAAAAAAAAAAAAAAAAAAAAATCAAAAAATTTTTAACTCTTATCATTATGTTATTATACATTTAAAACCAGATCTAAATTTATTATGCAATTATAAGAATAGGTCACTTTTGTGACAGTCGGTATCGTGTAAAAGTTCTAAGCTATCAGCTTCACTCCATATTTGTTACAAAAAGAACTCGGGAAATTTTAAGTCAAGCCTCAGATTTCTCTATCGGCCACGTGATCAAACTTCTAATTTTATAACTAAGCCATGGGAAAATGAGAAAGCTTCTAATAAACTAATTCGTCTTTTTTGCAACGCCTACTAAATATTATATTTGGGTTAGGTTAAGTTTAGTCGAAATTGGATGATAATTCAAAATTTTATAGCAAAAACATCATGTAACAACATATCTTTAGTGGGGAAGAATGGTAACTAGTGGCTAAGATAGTATTATTTAGACGCTCGTCGGTTGTGGCTGAGTTATTAATTTAGATGGCAATATAGATTTTTTTGTGACGTATAATGCTATTAATAAGAAGTCCGTTTAATTAGCACCCAAAAAGTTCTCTTTCAAACACATTTCACAAAAACTTCAAACCCATAACACCCCTCTTTTAATAAATCCCCAACCACACCAACTGTATGGCCCCGAACTAAGCATAGCTTGTTTTATGGACCACACAGCGAACTGGGGGGGATAACCCAGAATAAACATACATATACAAAACAGCCATGACCCGAGAAGAAACATCTGCGTTCATCACACAGATGATAGCCCCGACCATGGCTCGAACCTGGGGCATGCGGCGTACGAGGCGGGGCTGCTTCCCACTACGCCACACAGCGGGCTTTAATAACAAGAGCTAAGATTAAAATTTTCGTCAGGTAAATAAAACTAGCATGAACCACCGGGTTCAGTAATGGTGCTGCTCTGTCCCTACTCTACAATGTACATGGGCGATGGGCGGTTGGCTAGGTCGCTGTGTCCGTGATGAGTTCCGTCTGTAAACAGTTGCTGTGACGTTATATGTATAGGCTGTTAGATAGAATGGTGTTATTGTTCAGTGTGGTGAGCTTTTTCATTTATTTTGTATAATTGCTAAAGTTTACTAGTGCGTTTTTAAATACTTCGCTAACTTGCGTTTCTTTTAAAATTCAAAATATTCTGTCTTTTTCTTATCGTGTTATGACTTCTGTGGCTTCGCGACTGTGATGCTGCGACAAAAGCCGGGACCGACGGCTCAGCGTGCCCTCTGAAGCACGGAAACGTTGAAGTTCTTAAGCCACTGACGGTCACCCGGTTCTATATTATTGCATTATAACAATTATAATAATAAATACCCCAGACAAACCCACCAACTGTACAGCCCCGAAGTAAGCAGAGCTTGTATTATGGATGACCATACAGCGAACTGGGCGGGATCCCAGAATAAACATACTTAAATAAATATCAACAACCATGACCCAAGAACGAAGATCTTTTCATCACACAAATGAATGCCCCGGCCAGGACTCTACTACTGACCACTACGCTACTGGACCGTCAAGATTATTGTTGACAGCTTTTTTAACACACCGGACCGTGCGCGACTAATATCGAAATATCAATAACAATCTGGTCTGGTGATCAGGGAGACAATTCCCCAGTAACACAAGTCTATATAAATACAATATTAAAATGCAAAAAAGTAAAAAAAGTTGCGCTCCTTAATTTTGTAGCTAAGTAAAATTTACTCTATTTGGTTGAATAAGATCGTGCAACGTGTAACTTACAACCGAATGTAAAGTTTTACATTATGTTTAACAATGATGGATAAAAATTCAAATGCCTAGATCAGTCAGGGCGTTACCACACCAGAACAAAACACTTATATATATATATATATATATATATATATATATATATATATATATATATATTGTTATTATTTAGAGCTACTTACTAATAACTGTTATGTACACCGTAATTGTCATGTATATTAGGTCATTACGTTAGTATAAAAAGTTACCTCGTGAATGTATAGATATATGTGATGTGGTTGTACTTTTATAATAAATAAATCGATCGACGTCAATCGATCGACGATTGATCGATTGTGTGGTAACACCCTTATATCAGAAACTATCGATACAATTATTTATCAAGTATTTTCTTACTCTTCATGGACGATGATAAGTCATTAGGCGCATGTGTTTTATCCATTTATAATGATTGTGATTATTGTATCGACTGATGATGCGTTGTCGATCGTAGGCTCCAGTTTAAATTGCCTTTGTTCCAGGAATTGCACTGGCTGCTCCTTCCCTTGCGACCGGAACACAACCACGTCTTCATTCGAAAAGAATGTTTAATATTCAATATTTATACTTAACTACTTTTTCTACACTCGTGCTGAAGACTGACTGATTACGTCTCGCTGAAATCTATTAAGTGTATTAGAGTAAGACTAAATCCAGCTAAATAATCAAATAAAAAGCGACTCTATTTATAATGAATAGCATATATTTTCTAAAAATATATCACACCGATACTATCAGTATTGTTATTTTTTTTTGAAGCTGCATAATGGGAACCATTGTCGTGTACTGGATTTTCATCATTATGTTGTATGAAACAAAGTTTTAGTTAAGTTGAAGTATGCTTTGAAGATTCCATCCTTAAAGTTAAGATTTCAAGTATTTAGTATTCCACAATCTATGTCGTGTTTTGTTTCACTCTGACATGTGAAAACCCAAGTTGTCTGGAAGTGATGGAGATACTTGTTAGTTTCATTATGTTCGCAGTCAGTAACCTCCAACCTACCGAACAAAATCTTAATACCAAGGCCGTGATTTCAATAAACTCCAATATCTGTTACAATGCCAGTCGCAACGGTGCCGGTAGGTGAAGGTTGCCGCGAAATGTGGGTAGATTCGACGTCGCCATCTTGGGAAGGCCGCGAAGTGAACGGTGGGTGGAGGGGGAATCTTGATTCCATTTCAATGGGGTTTGCGTAGTTCATTCTGAATTTGTTGGTGTTCGTTGGTGACAAGCTTTCCGTCTGTAGTTGTGCGTGTGTCTATTTCGTACATCTGTTGTAAAACGGTATAAATAAATCCCCAGACAAACCAACTGTATGGCCCCAAAGTAAGCAAGGCTGTGTTAAAAATGACCATACAGCAAGCTGGGAGGGAACCCAGAATAAACATACTTATATAATACAAACCACCAAGACCCGAGAATATACACCTGTGTTCATCACACAAATAAATGCCTCGACCAGGACTTGAACCTGGGATCTCCGGCTTATGAGGTAGAGCTACTCGGTCGTGTAAGAAAGCCAGACTTTCAGTGACCACCCCAACCCGCTGGTCAATAAGTCAGCTGACTACACAGCCAACCCAGACGCACCGGTTCGTTACATGCGTCCGTGTAACGTCTTAAGAGATCCCGACGACGCCATTACAACAAGGAACGCCGGCGTAACCCACCGGTGGGGCACGCTAACGCGGCGTACGCATTCCTACTGAGTTTCTTGCTGGTTTTTTGGCTGGCAGTAGATGACCCTTCCGAACCAGTGGTAGTTTCAATATACGACGTCCTAAGCCGAGGTCCGCGTCCTCTCGGGTGCCCTTAGGCGTATGTATCTAGGAGTAGTTTAATTTCCGGCGCCCTCAGCGTAGCCGTAGGACCATAAATAACCTGTCCATTTAAAAAAAAAAGCTAGACTTACTTAGCATTACGTTATTTTTCTAATAGAAAAAAAGACAAAAATAAACCTCTTTATTGTCCTGCGGATCTCCGTATTACTGTGTCGACTTTGCATTGCTCCCCTACCCGCATATTTGAGCCGGCATCGATCGGCACTGCCGAGCGGCAAAGTGTAATATGAATTTACATAAAATCGAGGACAAAACCTAGTCATGAAATAAAAAAATGTGACATGGTTTATCGTCGCGCGTGTTTTATCTTTCTAAACCTACTGATGTCATTTTAAACGTATTTGGAAGGAAGTGTTTTATTTCAATTCGAGATAAGGAAAATAAAAGGTTAGTCCCAAAGTCAAATATGTGTTAATATTTGTGACAAATGTCGCCCGAACAATGCCATTCGGGTTTTGACCGGACGAACCGAACGAGCCGACTTGTATAAAGGCGGAAATGACTACCCAAAAATTTCCCCCCAGGTTCGCTGTATGGTCGTCCATAACACGGTGAAATGAAATAAAATTTCATTTCATTTCAAGCTTTGCTTACTTTTGGGCCTTTGGTTATATGTGTTTGTCTGTTCATTTATTATTATTATTATATACATATAAAAATCTATGAAGAAACAAAACTTTTTTTGTTTTTTCACTTACGTACGCCGTCAAAAATGTCGTGAGAAGCGGAACCTGCCACATAAACGTCTTTGTCTAACCGTTTTGTATTGCAATTTAAACAAACCTGAATCTTAAAAATCCAGTTCTCTTTTACTGGGAACTTATCGAGCCTGTGGTTTAAAGAGGTAACAATGTCCAATCTGAGATTAGCGTCAGTTGTAAGTATTTGTACCATTCACAATATAATAACGTCGAAAGAAACTAGATAGATACATAGTTTTATACAAATATGACATTTTAAACGCCATGTTTTTTTTGACGTCGATAAGAACAAGTAATTGTGAATGTTGAGAAGGCGCCATATTGCGGAAATCAGTAAAAAATCGCGAATCGTCATACAGAGCGGGCAGCTGGCCCGTTGGACTCGTTTGAACTGTCGATGTTATTTTCTTTTAGTTTTCGCTTCGTGGTGTCTGCGGGAAAGTTATTTTTACAACTTTGATGGCAAGTGTCATTCGAACTCGTGGACATATTACTCGTGGTTGTTTTGTTTATTAGTAATAGTGATTGTGGTTATTATATCGGCCAATGATATGTTGCCGGTCGCAATAAATCATTTATTCAGAAAATATAAGATCGACCCAAAATATATTTCGTAAAGTTTAACTAAAATCGTAAAATTTACTAAAAACTAAAAATCTGATAAAAGAAGCAAAAAACTCGTTATAAAATATGTGATTTTTTAAAATATTAGTACAGAATGCATGTAAACGCATTATCTACGTAGCTAATAATATTATATATATTAAATACATACTTTATTCAAACGCCCATACAGCTGATTGATTGATACATACAATGATTGACACATAGTGACGTCACAACTCGTGTGGAGCGCGTTGCGGCGACCCGCAGCAGCTCCTCAAACACATCGCTGTATCTAGAAAACTATTGAGTGTAAACATACTGTTACTCCTGCAATATTTCTTTACTGTTGATGAATTTTTTTTTAAATATGTTATAAATTTTGCATTGGCTGATCATTTCAACCAAAATAATAATAATAATAATAATCATTTTTATTCATAACCCACACAAATAATTAAGTCAGTCATACAGAGTAGGCTTATTACAATTTTTTAGGCAATTAACAATTTTTGGGCTGTATAATAAGTCAGGAGCACATGACAAGTAGACCCCTGACTCTGAAACTATTTTAAATGTATTATCAGAGCCAGTGATTCCTCCGGTATGATTGCATTGTTTTTCTTTTTTTAATGAGGGAAGTAGCTTACATAAGGAGTTATTTACAGTAAGACAGACAAAACTGAATGTGGTTACAAATAAAATAAAAAAATCTCAGAATTATGAATGCTGGTGTGTGTATAGTGTGTAATAGTGTATTTTGAGGAAGTGTGTATATGAGTAGTGTGTGTATGGTGATGTATGTATGTGTGGTGTAAAGGATGATGTTATTTTATAAATTATAATATATTGAAAATTGTATGATAAATTAAGGGATCATAAAATTAATAATGATTAAAATAATGTGTTTTAAAAGATTATTCTAGCGGTCAATATAGGAAGAACCGTAGTACCGCCCCACACGAGATTTGAACAAAGAAACTCCATTGCTGCGATTGTTATACACCAGAGAATCAAAGAATATTTTGTACGCTCTCACTTTTCTACGCGTTATCACTCTCGATGTCTACATCTGCAAGTACATCAGCGCACGAAGCACTCTAGCTGTAATTACACTCCGGCCAAGTTGTCAGTGCAGTGAAGCTTGGCGCTGCGCTCTACGCGCATTTCAAGTTTTACATTTAGTCACGTATCAAATGCTTTCGTGCCACGTTATGCTACTGCACAGAATAGTTGGTCGCTCATAAACGTTGGCAGTTAAACAGCTGAGTAACGAGACGCGTGATGGCATTCAATATTTGTTATTTTGTTGTATATTTTCTATGTTTTACGATCATTTCTTTGTGTTTGAGAGTGCCCAGTTCTACCCACGCGTGTACAATCAAGCGCTTTTGCTTGGATAGCGACCAGACCAATCGATCGACGTCGATCGGTGGATTGCTGGGTAACACCCTAAAATACATTGGATTTGTCGGCCGATTAGGTCCGGTGGTAGCAGCCCTGTCTCATACGCCGGAGGTCCCAGGTTCGGCCATCCGTTCGTGTGGTGAACACAGATGTTTAATTTTAGGTCATGGTTGTTTATATTTGTAAATGTATGTTTATTCTAGGGTTCCCCCCCCCCAGTTCACTGTGTGGTCATCCACAACACAAGCTCTGCTTACTTTGGGGTCAAAAAGTACGTGTGTTTGTCGGGGGATTTATTTATTTGGTGACTTTTCTAATAGTTTATCGATGTCTTTTTTAGATAAGCCGTTATTACTTTTCCATAAATTTCGTTTAAAGAGAGATTGTACAGAAAAGAGAGCGTAGCAAAAGGATAGAATGAGCGTGCTTGTCAGCGGTAGAGATGAAAATGTCTATAGATTTACATCTCGAATTCGAGATTAATGTCACAGAATGAAAATTGCCCTTACGATACTGCGAACTGGTCGCCCGCCTCGATAAGCCGTATCTTGGTTGTTTCACGTTTTCACTCCTCACGTGTAACTAATGCACGTGCGAGTGAGCGAGATATACGCACACATTCCGCGTGTCGTGCGAGCGAGACAGCCAGCGGATGTTACCGCGCCTGCGCAGTTACGTCATCGCTCGCTGTTTGTAAACTACAGTTCAACAAACATATCTCAGGTGTCTAATAACAAAGTCAGAAAAGTCCAGTAAACATAATTTTTGGTAATTAATTAAAAACATATAGCCTTGTAAAATATTAAAAAACCAACTGTGGTGATGTGTTTTCATGTTTACAATTGTAATCATATTAGATATTACATATTTTTATAGAATAATAATTATCAAAATAAGCTTAAAACTTAAAATATGTAATGGACTTTGCCATGTTTGTTAGTAAAGCACGGACTTTTCTGTTTATGTTATGAATGGTTATGGACATTACCGCTTTTGTTATAAAATAATATGAATTGTCAACTCCCAGGGCTGTCCAAAATAAAACATTAAATTAAATGACAGAATCGAGTTGTTTCATTTATTAAATCATATCAACTGTAATAAGTAGTGATCGGATAATCGGATGCATCAGGACCTAAAGTAATTATTTTTGGCTAATAAATTATGGAAGTGGCTTCTAAAAATATGTAAGTACTAACAAAAATAAATATATTATTAATTCTTATACAACTAACGCAGGGTTCTCCACGCGGGATTCACAGTAACTTTCTTCGTTTTCTGAATTAT
This sequence comes from Marasmarcha lunaedactyla, assembly GCA_923062675.1. Lineage (NCBI taxonomy): Eukaryota > Metazoa > Arthropoda > Insecta > Lepidoptera > Pterophoridae > Marasmarcha > Marasmarcha lunaedactyla. The sequence continues at coordinate 1,977,194 of OV281367.1, read as the reverse complement.
TAGAGTTAGTAATAGGTCGATCGATAATATTTCTGTAGAAACTCAAATCATTCTTATCTTTCCAATCAGATCCATAATGTTTCGATAGTAAAGTAGACACATCATTAATCTTCTGTGGCTTTACTGGCACACCTAATAACATTTCATGTGGTGAAATCATCATTATATTTTTTCCTCGACGACATATATTGCGAAAAGCTCCCAAGTCACTTTTATAAAATGCCTCACCTCGAACTACCGCACTGTTAGTGTCTGTGCGGCATCTCTTGATAATTATCCTTTTGGATTCCATAAATTTGAAATGCCATTGACCTGGAGGCTTCACAACTTGGTCCACAGCAGCTTTCCAATTGAGCACTTTGCAGTCACTATTACCCATAAGTATCACTGTACCATGATTGGCAATAATATCATGATATTCTTGGGGAAGAATTATTACGTCTTTTCTTTTTATTTCACGTTCTATGTGCCCAAAAACTCTATCCGAGGGTAAGTACGAATGTCCTGTTATTGGAAAATATACTTCAATCTTTTTTACACTTGGATTTTGTAGCAACCATTTACAACACATGCCAATAATAATCGTGTTTTTATTTTGGCCTCCGCAGCCGTCAGATATCAATCTTACTGTATGTATGTTAGTTAGATCTGTTGCATTAAGCCGGTGGTAGACTGCAGAGGCCACGGTATTTGAATCTTTCGAATATTCCTCCTCGCCCCATACATATGAGAAAACATTTTCTTTGGTTAATTTATCCTTTGAACTACCTTGTACAATGGTCAAATTATAGACATAAAATTGTCTGCTATAATAGGTAGACTGATCGGGCAGCTTAGGTAGTGGCTGATTTTTCTGGCAATCATAGGAGAATGTAAGAACCCCTTCTTTCTTAGATTTCAGAACATCGTAAAAAGCTTTTGCTCGTAGCGAGTGTACTCTTTTTAACGTCATCAGCTCATTCTTTTTAGCATTATCAGTTTGGACTCTTATTTTTTCTTGAAACTGTAGACATGTGGAGCAAATATCAGTTTTTGGTGATCCAAATCCTAGGTTGAACTCGGTATTAAATATCTTTCGAAAGAGCGCTTTTGTCGAAATTGGCTGAATTCCTCGTTCTTTGTACATCTTGTAGAGTTTATTTATATTTAAATCAGCTGGTAAATACAGGCGCACGGAAGATGAACCACGACAGTAATGAGGTTCTGAACAATTTAAAGACTGGATGAAATCTCTTACTCCCTTTCTTTTTTCAACAAATTTATGGCTTTTGTGGTCACCTCCGCGATTTTCCTTAGGACACTCTCCCGTTTCAAAATGTTTTCGTATCACAGTATGTACTCTGTGCTTTTTTATGTTTAAATAAGCTAGGAAAACTTTTTGGCACACGAGCATAGGTTTTTTATTTACTGGTATATAAAACTTTGTAGTGAACGTTTTCGGCGTGTGTGTATTCGTTCGAGATCTTTTACGTTTCGTTGGAATACTCTTGGTGTATTTTAGGATAAGGGTGTCCTGTGATTGTTTTGTCGGAATTTTGTAAAACGCTGTATGGAATTTTAAAATATCACTCATGTTTAATGAATTGCAATGAAATCCTTTCTTATGCGTGCAAGTTATTCGGTCGGGTAGCATCGTTGATTCATATCTAAAAATAAAAGATTTATTATCGATAAACAAATTGTCATTTACATTTATTTAAAATGGAAAAGTACAAGAAAATTGGTCAAGCATGAATCGAACTTAAATATATTGATCACTGTACTAGATGATCAATTTTGTTGTTTACCTGAGAATTATTTCACAAAATTGATGCTAGAGCCTTAATGAGTGTTTAATAAAATTATTAAAAAATTAAGTGTATATTCAAAACTTTCATGTACCTAAAATACCGATTCGCACTTGACCATATTTTAATGTAGTTGTTCAACCCTAACACAATTAAACACTAACCTTTGTTTCTTAGCTCTGTTTTGCTTCCAGTTTTCTGGGTTTGCAGCTTTCTTCCTGGCTTTATTTTTAGGCACAACTCTAGGGTTACAGTCCATCTTCAAGAAAACACCTTTTTCTATTAGATATTAGCAATTTAAACACTTAATATTCACAAAAAATAGGAACACACACAGCGTAGTTTCTTGTCGAGTGGCCATTGAAACTGCTGACTTGTGATTGGTCGAAATGGACTTTGCCACCTTCGTTATGTCATTCGGGGACTTTTCCGTGTTTGTTAGGAATCGTCTTTTTTAAGTATAGATTTCTATGGGACGTTACCGGATTTGAAATAAACTAATAATGTGGTTATGTGACACTAGTGTTGCCGTTTAAAATAAAATAAAAATCTGTGTTTCGAAAAAAATGGGACTTTGCCGTCTTTGTTATTAGACCTCTGATCTGTTCAGTAAAGTGTGGCGCTGCGTTCTATACGAAAAGTTTGACATTTTGTTACGTTCAGTTGCTTTAGTTCAAGTTCTTGCTACTGGAGAAGATAAGTTTGGTGGCGGTGTACAGTTGAGCGGCAGCTCTGCGTGTTTTATAAGAGCCTGGTAGTTTTGAGTTTTGCAGTCCGTTGGGATTTTTAATTTGGCGCCCTAGTTGTGTCATCGTGGTGGAGTCTCGGTGCTTATGTCAGCCTGGTAGATTTGATGCTGGTTGGGAGGACATTTTGTTTGATCTTACAGTTTTGTATATAATAGGAAAATTAACGAGAGATATAATATAGAACGCCTAAATTAGTACATGTATACGAATCAGTGGCCAAAATGTTGGCAGAATTACCGCGCTGGGTAGCCACAAAGGAGAACATTTTTTACAGACAGTTTACGTTCAATTTGCTGAGCAGATTCCTAATGCTGAGATGTGTCCCATTTAACAAACGCACTACAGCACAAAAACCTGCAAATAATTATTTATTTATGTAACAGTTTTTGTACTCACATATAAAAACAACATAAAATACCTTGAAGACTAAATATGTACAAAGGTACGGCTTATTTCTAAATGAAATCTCTTCAAGCCGACCTGTGAGAGGAGAGATTAGTATGTAACAAAGTAGTGTGTACCTAATTTAAACATACATGAATTATGTACTTAATACTGTAAATAAACTTACATATACTCATATACATATATAAATAAAGTAACATACAGTAAAATATAAACAATCTAAAATTGTGTAAAGGAAAATTACTAAACTTACTTAATTACTAACTTACTTAATAAGTGAAAAGTACTGGTCTTTAACTCTTTTTTAAGTAAGGTAAGTAGTGTTTCTGACTCGCGGATTTCATAAGGGAGTGAATTCCACAATCTGACTGCATGAACGGTAAATGAATAGGAGAAAAAGTCTGTTTTATGTAGATGTATGTGAAGGAGAGTACGCTCATGTGCTCTGCATGGCGCCTCTTTCGAATGGGTAAAAGAAAATCGTTCGCTAAGATATTGCGGGGAGTTTGGATTATAAAGAACATTAAAAAGGAAAGGATAGGAATTTAATCTATTTTTCTACTTTTATGAAAAGACTATAAGTCCAAATAAAAAACGGTTTTTTGTTGTCCAATGGTCGCTCTGGAAGTCTTTGGGGGAGGCCTGTGCTTAGCAGTGGACGTCCCGTGGCTGATATGTTGATGATGATTCTATTTTTTCCCTTTCTTATTGTTATTGTTTTAATTTTTTAATTTTTATGTGTCTGTGTTGTACTTAGTTGTTTTGTCAAATAAATGTCTGAATTTTGTCAGCTGATAGGTTACAAATTGGCTCTTATTAATTCGGGATAAAACTGTTTCACATTGTTACTGAGTAGAAAAACAAAATCGTGACGATATATTCTTGTGTGCGAGCGTTTTTCGGCAGTATTTGATAAACGACAAGGCCGGCTCAAGGCAATTCTTAGACGTATGGCTTGCGCCGTTCAGACTTTTTGCAGCTCGTTGCGCCAGACCCCAAAGAATACCGAGCGGCATTTTTCCCGAATGTTCGTCTGCCCGGTATTGCCGTTCCGAGTATGTGAGAGCGCCCCTAACATTTTTTTCGGATGGAGTAAGCGTTATTTTCTTCTTATCTCGAATCGAAATAAAACACTTCCTTCCAAATACTTTTAAAATGACATCAGTAGGTTTAGAAAGATAAACCACGCGCGACGATAAACCATGTCACTTTTTTTTATTTCATGACTAAGTTTTATTTATTTATTTATTTAACAATAGGGAAATTTACTTATAGAATTGTTTTAAAACTTAACAGAAAGATAGATACACAAGGCCAATTACAAATTTCCACAGACAAGATTTTAGAAGAAGATTTGTAATTCTTAAAATTTCACGAAACATATTTGCCCAATTCAGTTTTGTTTAGACCCAAGCACCGTCCTTATTACACTTACTCCCAAATAAACTTAAACAATTGAGCAGTTGTTTACAAGAAGCCAATTTTAGTAGTATATTAATTTTGGAGTACTCCCAACTATCAAGGCATATATTGATTCGATTTTATGATATTGTAAGACTAAATTGTAAATGGTGTGTTGTATCTAATGAATACATAACGAAGGTAGAACATTTGCTACGTATAATATTTAGCTGAATTATATATAAAGCTTATATACGATTAAACTTGAGGAGATACCTGAACTTAAATTCACAAAAATATTTACGACATCTTGTTGTTTATTTCTAATGAAAGTTCCGAACTCAACTCAGCTGAATGGTAATTAAACAGCGACTTTGTTTCAAACGTTATAAGGATGAAAATGTTTGAAATTAGTCTTGACAAGATTGGCGTCACTTGTTTTGGGAATATGTACACAAAGAGGTATGAAACAATGTCGCTTTTTATTTGAACATTTACCTGAGACAAGTCCGAGGTGAACCTAAGTTCTATTTTACAATTTTTTTGAAATTATAACCACTGAAACTTTACTCTTAACATTGAAAAGGTAAAGTCTACTTCGTAATATCAAATAGTAAAAAGTCATTCATTTAAACTCGTGCATGCTGTGCTTGTGTTGCGTGTGTTGTAAATATGCAACTCGTGTGTGTAACAACAGCCGCCATCTTGTCAACGCGTTTTACGCACACATGCGGCCGCGAGCACAAATGATATAAACTAACCTAAATATTTAATTTAAAATTTTCATAAAGATCACGGTTTAAATTGTACCGAAAGAGACAATGGCATATAACACGTCGTGTTGTAAGGGTGTTACCACACCAATCGATCGTCCGTCGAGCAGTCTACGTCGATCGATGTCAGAATAGAACAGTTGACGTCGTTCGACGGTTTCTACCACACCAATCGATCGACGTCGACCGGTCGATGGCAGAATAGAACAATCGATGTCGACCGGTCGACGTCGCAGTAGGCGTGATGGCCTATAATTGTCTGATGCCACCCCTGAGTTGGTAATAGTAGTAAAATAATCCCATGCACCTATACGTTTATATGAAGGTATCTGTACTCTGCCAACCCACAGCAGGCGTGATGGCCTACAATTGTCTGACACCACCTCTGAGTTGGGAGAGGCTTATATCCCTCCAGTGATTATTAAGGGTAGTACCACACCAATCGATCGATGGCAGAATAGACCAGTTGACGTCCATCGACGGTTTCTACCACACCAATCGATCGTCCGTGTTTGCGTGTAATCCCCAGACAACCACACCAATTGTATGGCCCTAAAGTAGGCAGAGCTTCTGTTATGGATGATCTTACAGTTAACTGGAGGGAGGGAACCTAGAATAAACCATAACCAACCATGACCCGAGAAGAAACATCTGTGTTCATCACACAAATGAATGCCCCGGCCAGGACTCGAACCTGGGACCTCCGGCGTATGAGACAGAGCCACTGACCACTACGCCACTCGGCCGTCTACTAGCTCGTAGGCTTACTGTCATCCCGAGGCTCTGGATGAAATGGGGATCGATCAAAATAAAATAACGGAAGATGTGATGTTTCACACATACATTTACTCACACAAACTCAATATATTACTCCCCGACCTGAAAGAGATTGGATTAGAATTTATTTGAATGATGCTGTTTGTGACGTATGAATGTGACGGCCTGTTTGGTATGGAGGTAAGTAGCCTTGCCTTTTATGCCGGAGGTCCCGGGTTCGAATCCTGGCAGGGGCAGATATTTTATCATATTTGCTTTCTAGTCATGGATGTGTATGTATGGTTGTTAAGTTTGTAAGTTTATTTCTAATATTTATATAAAAAATATATCATGTGTTTATATATTTCTCTAGTTTGTTTTTCCGTTATCTAGTATTCATAACACAAGTTCTTAATGATACTTAATTTGGGCTAGATAATGTGGTGTAGTTGTTAGAAATATTTATTATTATAATTATTAATGCTACACTGGCGTGCGAGCAAGACAAAAAATATTTCGATTCCGTATAAGTTCGTTTGTATCCGTGTCGCGTCGGATATTGTCGGTTCCGTTCGCGCAGTGGCTAAACCATTTGACAAGTAAAAGCAGGCGACAGAGAACATGATTTTTGAGGTCCTTGTCTCCGAGCTGTCACCTATCTTACGCTATTTACTCTAATCAAAAGAATTTATGCCCTTGTCGCAAGGAAATGTGAAATGGAAAGTATTCACATTCCTTCGTCGTTTGGATACTTGGAGGAGGGAGACTTGCAAAGCGAAGAGATGCAGATAAGTAATATTTTTGTATAGACATACAGAGACACATTTATTTTGATAAAATATACTTGTGAAGTTTCTTGCCGGTTATTTTTCACGACGGTTTTTCCGAAGTGGTGTTAGTCTAGCTGTGTTTGACTTCAATAAGAACAAGTAATAAATAGCCAACATTAAGCAACAAATATTTAAATTCGAAACATTAGAAGGTCGAACTCAAAAAGAAACCTTCTCATATTTTAAGCGTTTTTTTTTATAAACTACGAACTTCGAGCCTACTTAAGCCATAAGAAATAGTAATAGCAAAACAACTCGCGAAAACGTGACGTACTTTGTCGTTACGAAGAAGATGACATTGACTTGCTTGAAGTTAGCTCTGACAATTATAACGAAGGCCATGGTCGTAGTTGAGAGATGGCGGTCCAATGTTCATGCTTAGCAGGTAGCTGAATCAGCCGTCATCCGCGTACTTCCTGATCACATTCAACCAGACTTGAGTAGCGCGCCACCTGTCTGTGCTAGTCGAATACAGCGCTTACAGATATTTCAAGTGATTTGTGCGCGTGTCCCTATGTGTGCGTTCAGCTTGTATGTGTACAGTGACTGTGTGTGCATGACAAGATGGCGGCTGTCACACAAAGTTGCGTGTTTACGCATTAGGCCGCGTGCAGAGATGAGGCTTAAGCAAATGAGTAAACAACCGGAACAGAGACAAAGCTTCTTAAGAACGTGAAAAATTGTTACCTATTTTGGTAGGGTTGTCACAATAGGTTAAGGCAAATTAAGGTTAAGGCGTATTTGTTAAATAGTTTCATTATTCAGTATGATAGAATACATTACAAATTACTTACTGTAATAATTATCTTTTATAATTTTTGTTTTTTAATAATTTATTTGGTGATGTGGTAAATTCTGAATTTAACATATAGTTTTTTCAAGTAATCTAACGGGAAACACTCACATGGCATATCAAATTTACAATCTTTAATACGCTTAAGTATTTCATTGCCAATATAGACAATACTTATTTCAAGATTGAAATATTCGTGAAACTTTGGCTCGAGCAATTCAATTTTATTTTTTCTAGAATTATTCATACACACAGTACAATAAACAACCATTATTAATTAAAAATACAACGGTTTTACATTAAAATAATCAAACTTGCAACTAACAAAACAAACAACGTGCGTCGCAATGACCCTGAGTTTGTCAACTGGCTGTGCCTTTTGACAATGTCTTTTGACATGTCTCGCCGCGTACGTGACAGGCGGCCAGTGGTCACGCACACATGCCCCGCGAGCTTGTTGTAGTACTTTCGTGCGGTTGTATGGATCTTTGTCTCTGTTCTGTTTATCTTCTCATGTGGCTTAATATCTATCAGTACCTTAGGAGTCGTAGTTGAGTTGTTTTTGTCAAGAGACTGCTAAGGGGGGGGGGAGCTTAGAAGTCCTTTCAATTTCCATTGTGATAGAACACCTCAAGGCAGGCAATCAGATAGAACTGTAACCTACGGTTGGCAAAACGTGAAGGTGAAATCCCGTGTTCAGTTTCCGGCTGTAAAAAATGCCACGAAAAGTTTTCTTTCGTTGCAAACAATTAACAAACTGAGGTGCGGCAATTCACGGATCTCACGGCGCACGGAGGCTCTGCGAGCCGCAGCAGCCAGCTGCGAAACTTGTGGACGTGTGTAAGGTCTCGCAATGCCGAGGAAAATCGCGCCGCGTTGTTGCTGTGTACTCTCGAAGTTTGTGGGGTTTGTGCAGAATTTTGTTTTTCGTTACAGCCTGTATCGCAATTTAATCTGAACGTCTATAAAATGGCTGGGTTTCATTTGTATTTGTTGCACCAAGTAATGTCCAATTTTACAATTCTTACTGTACGAATTTTTTCAATTCCAGGTAGATATTAATTAAGCGCTTCGTCTATGTACTATTGACGTCCGACTAGCCCTGCCTCGTACGCCGGAGGTCCCAGGTTCGAGTCCTGGCCGGGGCGTTCATTTGTGTGATGAATACAGATGTTTGTTCTCGGGTCATGGTTGTTTGTATTTATATATGTCTGTTTATTCTGGGTCCCCCCCCCCCAGTTCGCTGTATGGTCATACATAACACAAGCTCTGCTTACTTTGGGGCCTTACAGTTGGTGTGTTTGTCTCGGTATTTATTTTTTATTTAATGGTTGTTTGTATTTATATATTTGTTTTTTTCCGGGGCCCTAGTTTGCTCTATGGTCATCCATAACACAAGCTTAGTTTGCCTTAGGACCATACTGTTTGTTCCATATCCACGTACTTACAGTTTTTAGGTTCAAAGACCTTTCTTCAAAGGGTCCAACCGGGTCAGGCTTTCCAAAAAACTTGACTTACATCCAACAAGTGCCTCTAATTGATGGGTCCTTTTGCGGTCCAAATATATCGGCTCTCGAATCGCCAATTTGCAAAACTGGTTGCCAAAAAAATTGGAGCAACTTTCGAGAAGCGTCGTTGTGCCGAAGGCTGGTGAAACGGATACGGCTGTAGTCTGCGCGCTCGACGAACTGTGCGTGGGCAATCCACCCGTGAGGTACAATGTTTTTCCTCGTCCAGAAAGAAAAGAAAACTTAAATTACATACTTACATACTTAATTAAAAGAAACTTTCGTTTGCAATTAATTTAAAATTTTTCTTTGAATTTTAAAAATGACTAACAAATAATTTTGTTGGCAAAAGCTCCGATTGCCTCCCTACTTGGGTATCAGTGAGTGGCACGATGTTACACATCCTCTGAGTTTTTCAACAGATTATAAATGTATTAGATCCCCTAGGTTGTCTCTCGGCCCCCGCATTGCGGGCCGTGTCCGGATTAAAGACTAATATATTTTGTAGATGCTACTAAGCTCCGGTCGCATCTTTCACCTACTATCCAATGAAACTCCGAGAAACATCAGCGCAGTCACTTTCAATTAGAATGTTAATGAATTAGTAAGTAAGAAACTAAACGTTTGTATTGTATTACTTATAATGAATAGATCTATAAATAGATTGTGTACATTATAGCACTAGGTTTTTGTGGTTTTTGTAATATTTTTAAATAAATGATAAATAAATAAAAAATTATAGTAGCAACATAGTATAGGGACATTTTAATCTTATTTTAATTTTGGGATATTACTTCGTTTAGTCCATAATTACAATCAAAATCAAATTTTTTCGAAGTCATAACACCAGCCAAATTCAAATTCAAATCAAATATTTATTTCTCAACATTGACAATTACTTGTTCTTATTGACGTCAAATAAAACATGATTCTACCACCAGTTCGAAAAAAACCTTCGTGAAGAAGAATTGGCAAGAAACTTATATATATATATATATGCCAGTAGGCATATATTCCTACCTTTAGTTAGTCGGTCGCTCGCACACGTAGGGTTTCGTCGTCGCCTGCAGGGGGTGCGTAAGGACACGCAGGGCGTTGACCCGGCAGATTTTGGGAGTACTCTTTTGAATTGCGAGTTTTGAATATGTATCGACGTTTAACGTTTTTGTTCTTGGTTTTGTTGGTTATCGGTGGTAGGTTTTATTGTTCCCTATCTCCCTCTGTTTCTCCACGGCATATATTATTTCCAACTGATGTCGTGTCTGCCTTTCTAGTTCTGCCCCTTCCATCGTAATTTTGATTCGTATGTACGCGGCACTTATATCCGAAGCAAGGCCGCAGCGGTAGAGTTTCATTGTTAAGATCTCGTCTGGAGTTGTACCACAGTCCTTCCTATATTTCCCGCCATAATACTCACGTTCACGTGCTTGTGTGTGCCGGTGCAATAACCGGAACAATGGCTATTGCAACTGTGGTCGGTAAAATGAAAAGTATATAAAAAATCAGTATTTCCATTATATAAGTCCCGTTCAAGGATACTACGATATTAATATTTCAAAACTTTCTCTTCAACGTCAACCTTGCGAACTTGATGGCCGGTGGTGGGTAGTCGCCCCTGCCTCATACGCCGCAGGTCCCAGGTTCGAGTCCTGTTCGGGGCATTCATTTGTGTGATGAACACAGATGTTTGTTCTCGGTTCGTTCCCCCCCAGTTGGCTGTATTGATATCTCTGCTTACTGTTGAGCCAACAAACAGTCGGTGTGTTTGTATGGGGATTTATCTTATCATTAAATCTTTTTTTGCGAAATTTTATATAGGGAACTTATTTAAAAGAACAATATTTACGTTTTTCTGTAAATAAGTACGCCTATCACAGATGTTTTCACACATATTTGTCAAGGTAAAGAATTAAGGCTCGAATTTGTAAATCGCAAAAACTAGGAGTACTTTAATAATTGACGAATAGAAATACTAAAATACTTTAGGTAATTCTGAGGTTATAATGCTAATAATAACATATTGTAGCCTTACCGCCTTTACAATAAAGCTTAAAATAACAACCAAAAGATTCGGATGATGTCACGGCATTGTCAAAACAATGTTAGTTTTGAATTGGAACTTAAGCTTAAAATAAATAAGGTTTAAATTTGCAAAGCAATCGCGTTCAGGAACACGAAATTTGTATTGTTTTTGTTTATATGCGTATAGTCGACGGACATTCCAACGCAATTTTCAAATCGGCAAGCTGAAAAAAGCTTTATGGTTGAGCGATAAGACATGTTTTGATGAAGCAGTGAATTGTTTGACAATGAGTGTAAAACTGGAGGTCAAACTACAGACGAAAATAAACTCAATGTTATGTGCAGCAGAGTTCAATATCCTTTGATGAATCTATTATTGCAGGGAGTTAAGATAGCCGCGAATAAAGCGTGTTCTGTCTCGCTCGTTCATACGAGGTCGACTCTAGTGCGAAAGGGATGGTTGTTTAGTATTATCATTCTACGCAATGATGGCCAAGTGAAGCATTTTACTTTTTTATTTTGGATTTTCATGATTTAAACTGTATTTTGAGTCTTTTGGGTCTTTTTAGGTCGGTTCTGCTCGGTGACTCAGGTAGAGTTCGAACTCAGTGGCCATCTTGTTTAGGGGTAATGGATATCGGACTTTGCTTTATATATTAAGAGATTTTTAAAGATTCTGTTGAAATCACGTATACAAACAGTAGATTCGATTTTGTACATAAAATGTTATGTGAAAAATAAGTGTAATTAATTTAAATTAAATTGATTACCTACTAGAAAGCTTGCGCAGCATCATCCATGTAATTCGTGATTCCGAAGAATCTTTGGATAAAATAATTTTTTTTATAATTAGGAAATATCGTAGTAGGTATTATTATAATAATTATTATTACATTAAATTATTTTACACTGTCAATCAAAAGATGAATCGCCGAATTGCGCCATGGTACATGTGATTCAGTGAGACTTTCTAAATGCGACCTTGGTGCGTGTGTGGTAGAGTCGATTGTTCCACGGCGTGATTCATTTGTGACGGTCGCGGCGGCGGCGGTTGCGCGGCGTGGTGTGCAGCGACATGCGCGGAGACGTGGCGAAGTTGCGTACTACGGTGGATAGGCCGATAAGCGTTCTTTATTTATTTAAAGGCTTTTATTTACTACATAATTTGTTAGCCCCATGGTCCCTTTGTACCTTATTCTAACTTAAATACCATTGAAACATATATATTCATTGAAAGGCACTATCGGTGTAGTGGTAAGTAGCCTTGGCTCATTCGTTGGAGGTCCCAAGTTCGAGTCCTGGCCGGGGCCTTCATTTGTGTGATGAACACAGATGGTTGGTCATACATGACGCAAGCTCTGCTTACTTTGGGGCCATACAGTTGGTGTGTATATCTGGGGACTTATTATTTATTTTATTTATTTATCACTTTCTATTTCTATTGAACTGAGGGAGACATAAAACATGTAGCCCAGTGCTAGATAACTCGGAGCTCCGCAGGTGAACCTTACTGTTCATTCCGGCTTTGTCGGTAAAAATAGCTTACGAGTGTTCAGGTCATGCATGAGCTAGCGTCGAGTGTGCAGTTCTTAAACCTTACAGATTTATGTAAAAGAAAATGAACCCTAAGGAATGAAAAATAACGCCTATTTTACCTTAAAAAGTAACCGATTTGGGACCAATATTAAAAACTATTCGGTTTGTTTAGTTATAGATACAGTCTGTAGATAAGAAAATGTAAATAAATTCGGTTGCCGGTAAATATAATGAGATTAATTTTCCAATATATCCGGAATAACTGTATTTTGTATTGTCGTAGCGATATATATTTAACACTCTTTCCGTGTCGTATTGATGTTGAACGATAACCGCATGAGTCCGAAGCGGGTGAGCAGCCCGCTCTCTCAACATCAGTACAAACTATTTTTCGTCACAATGAAAGACTATTTGTTTCCGATGTAGCTATATAAATAACCTACCTATTTATTCATAAAGTATATTCAAGTTATTATCTAACACTATGTGAGTCTTCGATTCAATCAAAACTACCGAACCAATTGAGTGGTATATATAAAAGTATGTATGTATATATACACATTTATATTACAATAAGAGAGAAGGTGAAGTTTCTTGTGAGTTCTTCTACACGAAAGTTTTTCCGAACCGGTGGTAGAGGCATGTTTTATTTGACGTCAATAAGAACAAGTAATTGACAATATTGAGAAATATATAATTTGAATAGCGTCTAATTCCTACTCACCTGATATTAACTGGGTGACGTGACGGCTCAGCCGTACAGACGAATCGGAATGTGGCAGATAAGTCTATTAAAAAGGTTTTGCTTGAGTTTAAAAGAAATTCAAGTAAGAATTGTAGTATGAAAAAAACTTATCAGTAAAACTGAGTCAAGATTTCAACATTAAATGAATTTGCAATGTACGCGTGGTTGCGCAGCCTCTCGCTCCTCACCAACGTCGACACGCACGCAGTAACACAAAATGTTACTAGGGGACACGCTGCTTGCTAACAACTGTCCATTCCGAAAAAAAAAAAATTCTTCTTTACAATGTGATTATACCGTGTAATTCCCGATCCCATGGAAATTCCGGGGAAGTGCCCTGTGCCACTGTACAAGTCGCAGCTGAGGCGAATCTGATGACGCCTCATTTGTTGAAATCTATATGGGACAAAGGCATGTAATCACAACCACTGTTAATAAATAAAACGCGTACAATTAATGATGTTTATGATTATTTATTTATTTATTACACACAACAGAATACGACTTTATTGAAATTAATTAAAACAAAACGTTAAACATACTTAAGTCTAGGTTGCTTTTCACAAGAACGTGTACATAGAAAAATACATCAATTAACACTGAGATAGATCACATTGTATATTAATTTGAAAAGTTTCTTAACCTTCATTACATCTAACACTAACGGATTACCTAAACAGTAATCACATTTTTATTTTCAAAATTATTTTTATGCTTACATAACAAAAAATGGTGAAATAAACGTAAAATTCCATTAAGTCAAGGCCATATTATTCTGATAAACGATATTTTTAAGAGTTTAAAAAAACAGAACTTGTTTCGGTAATAGGATGTCGAATATACTGTGCTGTCAAAAATACTGTGGAAAATCTATTAAAGTTAACTATTAGCACCGAAAAATTAAAAACATATTCAAAAAATTGTCAGTTCGCCACGCTTTTCTCTCAAATCTGCGGTACCACCGAAAAGAACCATTTCGGTTTTTGTCCCACGACTCGCGCTTTCCGATCGGTGACCTACATCCACGCTCCGACCAACGTATATCCTCAGTGAGGCGTGGCGCTGCGTTCTATGCGTAAATGAAGTTTGGCTTTCATTCACGTGGCAACTGTTTTAGTTCCTGTTTGTGCTACTTCATAGATAACTTGGTGGCTTGTGTGCCTATCAATGGGTGTCGTGCGGCGTTGCGACATGCTGCGTCTTCGCGGAAACAAAGCGGGGGACTATTCTGATGCGGTCGAATCGGAATGTCTATTAAAAAGGTTTTTAGTTTTAAAAGAAATAAATAAAGAAATTCAAAATATAGACTAGGTCAGTAAGAATTGTACTATGGTTGAGACGTGTATTATTTTGACAATCCAAAAAAAAAACCACATAATATATCAAGAATCCAGTCTTTTTAATCGCATCCCCCCGCCGTACGCAAGCTTGTCAGTACCTACTATCGCGTAATGCTTTCATACACCAAGTACCTACTAAGGTATTAATAGAACTGTATCCCTCGGGAACCTGCGGGTATAAAGCCGGGCAACGTCCTGTTATGATATGTATGGTAATCGTCTTAATAATAAACTTGAAAGGAAATTGCTAATTTGTTTCGGTGGAGCGGGTTCCATACTTGGGGATAAATTTTACTTACCTCGCCGTGTCGATGGTACGACGGGTGAAGGTTTTGTGCGTTTATAAATAAAAATTTAAATCCCCAGACAAACACACCAACTGTATGGGCCCAAAGTAAGCAGAGCTTGTGTTATGGATGACCATACAGCGAACTGGGGGGGAGAACCCAGAATAAACATACATATATAAATACAAACAACCATGACCCGAGAACAAACATCTGTGTTCATCACACAAATGAATGCCCCGGCCAGGACTCGAACCTGGAACCTTCGGCGTATGAGGCTACTTACCACTACACCACTTGGTCGTCATATAGGCTTCAATTTTAATTACAATTTGCAAATCGCATATTCTTTGCTTTGTTATTAACTATTCTACATGGATAAAACGAAATATAACGATATGTAGATGGTTTGTCTTTTAAATTATGTGAATAGTTCTCTCTTATTTCCAGTTACTATTTCAAATAAATAGGTATATGAATCTTAAAATAAAAAGCATTATATGCCGTCTGTTTTTTGGCAAAGGATACAAGGCCTTATGTTTATATTGCATAATATTTCTTAATCCTGTAAGATGATGAGTGGAGGTGGAAGTCAATGCTACACATATAGTTTACTAGTAGACTTTACTCTCGACTTACATACTCCTTGGAACGAAACGAAAAACAGAGTCTACACTCCTCATTTGGTTTTATATTGAATGCACATGTCTGTAGTTGAGCCATTACAAACGTGCGAACTGAGTCATAAATCATTTTTATCAGATCTCTCGCTCACACTTACAGGCGTATCGGAACTCTCGCTCGCACTTCTTGTGGTGTGTGTAATAACAAAGAAGGGATTTGTCGTAATGTTATATGACTCAGTTCGCACGTTTGTAATGGCTCGACTATAGAGTATTCATTGCACAATATTAACCAATACATATAATTATATACACTAAACACTAATTTAGGCACACACAAAATAAATATCAATGTAGAGCACGACTTATTCCGTTCATTTCCCGCCATAAATCCCGGACAGTTTGTATAATAATTATTAAAAAATAAACACAAGATTATAAATGAGTTCACAGCCGTTGATAGTTTACTTCACGCCGTAGAGTTGCATATTTATACTAAGTTTCCTAGATGTACAATATGATAGTTAAATATTAATAATAGTTGTAAATCAAAACGCTTTTTGATAGACAAGTGAAAAGTGTATTGGAGGACTATTTTAAAGACAAATAACTGTGTTTTTTTATAAACTAAAATATATTACGCTATAACTTTATTTGCCGATATGCGAGTTACAATGATGTTAAAACGGTCCTTACAGGTACTACTGATATCCCAAAGTGCAAATAACGGTGTCCTCAACGCAACGTAAATACTTTGTTTATATACCCGTATTTGTGTAAATAAAATGATTTGATTTTTTATTTTATGTCTTAGGGTGTTACCACACCAATCGATCGACGTCGATCGATGGTAGCACAGAACACCCTTATTTTATCGAAATACTCTAAATGTGTCGAGCCATTTTACGTAGTTACTAACAAAAATCCAAGATATTACAGAAACGTTCATACAAAATTTAATGTATCAAACAGCGATTTAATGTATCGAATGACCGAGAATCGGCCGCCTGGCTCGGCGGCGATGGTTGTGCACTATGACGTCACGGCGTTACGTCACCCCGTGGCGAAACGCCTTAGTGCGTACGACCAGCTTGTCTGTTCCGAAAAAGGTGGCGCTGCGTTAAACTCAAATTCGGATAAAACACTTTCACGCGGTCACAAGTGCAATCATCGTTATATCACGTGATGCTCCATACCGCTTACGAGTTTTCTATATCGTAAGCGATCATAAATTGGAACATGGCTACTGCCCCTGTTATAAAAGTTTGTCTGACCATGTTTTCGTTGTCTCCAGCGATGGCAGCTCCGGAGGCAGTCCGAAGGAGGCGTGCGTGCAGTCGCCGCCGCCGTCCAAGCGCGACCCTCCGCCGCCCCACATGCACCACGACCAGCGACGGATGAGTATAGGTGAGCCGGCGGTTATACACACGTTTTATTCATGTAGTGATACCGAAGTTATGGAGATCAATTAATGAAGCTGCTGAAATAAAAATAAATTAAATCACCAATTACACCAACTGTACGGCCCAAAGTAAGCGGAGCTTGTGTTATGGATGACCATCCAGCGAACTGGGGGAAACCTAGAATAAACAACCAAGACCCGAGAACAAAAATCTGTTTGGTTTACACAAATGAATGCCTCGGCCAGGATTCGAACCTAGGACCTTCTAAAACTAAATTAGTCACTTCAAGACAAGAATTGTTCTATGTTTTGTCTACAACTGTATGTTACCTGCAGGTGGAGGCGCAGGCGGGTCGCGACGCTCGGAGCGACGCACCGCCGGGCCTTCAGACCGCAGGCGATCAGGTATCTAGTACCATCTGTACTGCCAATGTTATAAAGAGGAAAGATATACGTTTGTTTGTCCCGGATAAACTATATTCTTTCACATATAGGAAGCTATGTCATCAGCGAGTAATTGTAGGGCTGTATTTTATTTAAAAACATTTACTTATTGTATTCCAAGGTATCAACCTATACGGTCATTATTTGGCGTGCGCTGCAAAAACTATTACTTGGACATATCATAACTAAGTGTCAAACTTTCAGGGTGAAGTCTACCCGCGAATACATACAACTTTTTCTATGCGACCACCTTAAACCCCCGAAAAGAAAATCTATTCCATACATCTTGGTTAAATAGGTATTAGCATGAAACAGCTTACATCTTTGGATGTGAAAGTTGGTCCCATGGAAAAAGCTGTTTTCCCCTTGATCCCTTTCGATCACAAATAAATACCAGAAACACAGTTTCATACAAATATGCCACTTTAGACTGTCCTGAATGGCAAGAAATGACAGTTGGTACATAACGACCTGTGTTAGGGTACACCAAAAGATCGACGTTCGACGATCGACGATCAATGTAGATCGGTCTGGTAAAACTGTCGATCGACGTTAACTGTTCCATTCTACCATCGATCGATGGCGTCGATTGACGATCGATCGATTGGTGTGGTAG
The DNA here is from genome assembly GCA_923062675.1 of Marasmarcha lunaedactyla. Lineage (NCBI taxonomy): Eukaryota > Metazoa > Arthropoda > Insecta > Lepidoptera > Pterophoridae > Marasmarcha > Marasmarcha lunaedactyla. Next base: position 1,959,177 of record OV281367.1, on the reverse strand, counting down.
CAACACCCTTATTGCAAATACAACCCTATGTGCGTGACTTTAAATATAATTTAGAAAGCCGATGTCAAAATTATAACTTTTACTAACGAAACTGGGCTGTCGTTTTTTAGTTGGGATTCAAATTGAAAAACTTGTTTTTATACTGATTTATTGATTAAATTCATAAGATTTTTATACATTGATAATAATTACAAATGTACTTGCCGAATATTTGATAATTCATTCTTTTTTAGAGAAGTAGACGTGTAAATTTTTTAAATGTCTTGGCATGTTTACGTTAAGAGTGATCAAAACCTATTAAATTAGAAGAGAACCCAAATACTCATTTCGGCACTCTTTTCGTGAGGACATTTATTTATTTATTTGTATCTGATCGAAGCTCATCCTTGAAACTTAGGTGTAAAATCACCCCGCTTATTGGTATGAAACCGTTAGGATTGTTATTATAATGATCACATATTAACATGGATGCCTGGACATTTCAGAGATGCGCGTGAGTCCCGGCGCGGGAGCCGGTCCGTCCGTGGAGGCTTCCCACCTGCACCATCAGCCCCATCACAATCATTTGGTGAGCTTTTTTATTTAAACCTAGCGAGAGTGAGAGAAAGTTAAACGGCGGGAAATAATGTTGCAGTATGCCCAACAACTGAGCCCTCTAACGATAATAGTAAATCCACTGACAAATTATTACATATTTAAATTGTTGATCAACAGTAAAGAAATATTGCAGAAGCACCAGCATGTTTACAATCAATAGTTTTCTAAATACAGCGATGTGTTTGAGGAGTTGCTGCGAGTCGCCGAAACAGGATCCACACGAGTTGTGACGTCACAGCGTGTCAATCTTACTACTTATGGACTTTAGGATAAAATATATAATAGCTAAGTAAATAATGCGTCAACGTACATACTGTCATAATAAACATTTGTAGGTATACTTAATGTCAGTGAGCTAATAGTTTAAAAAAAATAACACATTTTATAAAACCCAAGGCTTTTGCTTCTCTTTTAAGTTTTCTAATCTTGATAATTTCGATATTAACTTACAAACTTTATTTTTCAAAACAGTTTTTTAGGTCAAAATAACTTATATTATCTAAAAAATGTCTTGCATTTTCAAATGTTGTCAAATACCCAACAGAGCTTGTGTTATGGATGTCCCGAAAACAAACTTAAAACATAGATTTTGATTTGTAAGTAAATAAAAAATAATAACTTTGTGACAGGGTGAGAACGACGAGTCGTCTTATTGGGTTATTTCTTAACTTTACAAGGTATCGGAATACTGGCCGCGGATCCTGTGTGTACCTTACTAGCTCTATCTAATTACATCAGTAAAACAACACCGATCTGTTCAAATATTCGATGTTTCCAGCTTCCGTACATTTAGAACGGCAACAGGGCACTCAAAGAATAACATATTTATCTAATTTAATAACTTATTTATTCGTGGAATAAACTCTGAAATAGCGTTCTTATTTCAAATTATTTATAGAAATCAATTGTCTGTTTAGGCTTTTAACTTGCCATTCTCCATCATGCGATGATTGGTTTTAAGACATCTTGTGTGGTCTAGAAATAATCGAACGCGAACGCATAGCGAAACTGTAAAATACAAACGAGTCTTGCTACCAACATGGCGGCGGGCTGTGTAGGTTTTGTCTTCGGAAAAGTTGGTCAGAATTATGGCGTGCTCATGTTCCCGAACAGTAACTAAAGTCACCCGGTGTAATACGAGGGCGTCGTAGAATATCTGTACACGACTCAAGGAACTTGGATCGACCTGCCCTAGGACCCGACTACCTGCGCCACCTGCCGGGCCAGTTGTGAATCTAAACTAAAATCTCAAATAAACTCATTTAGATCATTCTGCCAAATCTTCTATACAGCCTATGGGTAAACTACACCAAGAGGACACTCAATGCTTTGCGCGTTCAATATAATAACGGTTTCAGGATTCTGTTGGGCCTGCCTCGTTACTGTAGCGCTTCGGAAATGTTTGCAGCTGCGCAAGTGGATAGTTTTCATGCAATAATGCGCAAAAGGGCAGCATCGATGATGACGCGGTTGCGGGGCAGCACCAACGGACTCCCGGTAACTTTCAATGACCGGTTTGATTCGGAAATATTGAAGCACTGGGGTAGTAGGCATGCGTGCTGGTCGAGTGCTAAATGACCATTTTTTTAATCAGACATTAGGTAATTATTTTAAATTTGGACATCAGTTATTTAAGAATCATATATATGCTGGAATTGTTATGACATGAATTTTATAATACTAACATAGTTTTTTAAGAATATTGTTACTAACATAATATGGAATAATTCCGAATTAAATTGATATTATTATTATGATTAAGAGTGTACAGTGGTGGCGCTACTTCCTGGCCGCAACTGGAAATCGGCGCTTTGTCGTCTTAAGCTACAAAGCCGAGTTTGTGCGTGCCTTTGTTTCGGCAGCGCCGGCTTCCTAACTAGGTCACATATTTGTTTCCTATTTTTATTTACATTTCCGTGTGCTGCTGTGACCATAAATAGATTTTTACTTCACTTTATGCATAGAAGACGAATAAATTCATTTTATTGTCGCTTATCGACTTTCATAGCGAAGCGAGGTTCGGTGCAGTGGCTAAAGTACCTGCGCAATTCCGTGCTTCGGAAGCCACGTCAGAGCCGTGTTGGTTTTCCAGAGGTGGCTTGATGAACTCCGACACGAGAGAGCGCCACGCCCACACATGTTCAGTGATGGCACTAAGACTGAGTCTCCGTTCTTATATTTCCAGGACACGAATCCGCTGGCGGGTTCCCTCGAGCCGCCGGCGACCGGGCCGGCTTCGTCGGACGGTGAGCTGTCCTCCAAGGCCGGGGACAGCCCCACCAGGAAGCGGAGGAGGGTGTCCAGCCATCTCAATAATGGTATGCCTTATTCTCCTATTGCCTAATAGATTGTTTATAGGTATCAGTGTCAGAGAAACGTCCTCACCAATTGAGTAGGTATTTGGGCTCTCTTTCACTTTGGTAGCATTCGGTCTCTTCCGCTGTCAACATGTCAAAACATTGTGGACACCACTCTACTAGTTCTATAAGAAACTAATTGTCATATTTTTAGAAAGTATATTTGTAACTATCATCTGTGTATTCGAATAATTATGAATTTAGTCAAGAACACAGTTTAAAATAATTTTTTTGCTTAATTCCAGCCAAAAATGAAGTTTCGTTCATCAATTTTAATTTTTGTTAATCGGCATTCTGAATTATATTCTAAGTTACTCACATAGCAACCCTATGTTTGCAATAACACAGGTCGTTATGTACCTACCAGTTGTAATTTCTTGAAGTCGAAGTACAGACCAGTGAGTGAGATAAAATTAAACAATTCAAGTTGGCTGAAATCTATTTTTTTTTATTGGAAAAAGATTACACATTTGTCTTCTATGTCACCTGATGGAAAGTGACGATGAAGACGAAGGTGTTATATATGTTACGTCTATCCACGAGATACCTATTCACACGAGATGCTTGAAAGATCTAGGACTATAGTTTTTTATGAAGCGTACTTAGATTTCTCTTCTTCTTCACGAAGGTTTCTCCGAACTGGTGGTAGAGTTTGTATGACGTCAATAAGAACAATTTGTCAATGTTGAGAAATAAATATTTGAATTTAATCGATAATCAGTAACAATATAATTAATAAAAAAACATCAGTGGACTATTTTGGACTAGGCCTCAATCTCTTCAAGGATTCTGTGGCTAGGGTGATCAAATCGAGTAACCCCTTCAATAACTTTACACTGACAAAAGCGTACCTTAAATAATTATAACGTTACACCATGTTTTTCTTGTTCGTTTTATATTGTTATATATTTTTGTATTTAAATAATTGTATTCAATAAACTCTTACTTTAAATTAATATAGTATATTTGTGTATTTGAAAAATTGTTACAAACAAACAAATTAGTTAAATTTAAATAATAAGGAACGACTACTTATAGATTGTGTTACAGTTGTATACTTTAACCGATTCCTGGCACATGACGCACCTAGCGCGTCATTAGAAAATTGTTGTAAATCAAATTTTTATTCAATTAAAAAAAAAGATCCTTTTATTTTATATAAAATTTAACACTTGAGAGTCACTAATATCTGGGGCCACGACATTTTTTTGGAAAATTAAATTGTCAGAGGTCGTCAACCACATGCAATAATTGTTTATTAATCCATAATTCATACACTAAAATATAAAAAAAATGTCCAATAAAAGTGCCATCTACCCAACTCTTTTATGGTAAATGGCTATTTGGTTCAAAATTATAAGTAATTCGTGATAATAATAAGAACATTCATATTATTTCTGTACAATACCTCAGAATAAAGATTCGTATTGATAGAAAACTTAAAGCAACTTATTAACTAAAGTACTTACTGCATGGAATAATGTTTAGCTCATCAAGGTCAAGAACTAATAAACAAATATCTAGAACGTCTCCTGCCCAAAAAATCCCTATTAGTTTATGGTTTATTTTTGAATAAAATGGTCACAGGCTCATCTTCGTCTTAATACAATCAAATGGTCGCGTGGACCTAGAACTTATTACGTTATTAACTAACAGAAAAATATTTATATGCTAGCCATTCTATTTATGTAAATAATTATTATGCAAGCTATGATATGTATGGCCAACGAATTCTTAAATAATAACACATAAGTATTTGACCAGCACTTTAAGGGTCAAATAAGGATTGGTGTGGTATAAACCGTCGATCGACGTCGACTGTTCTATTCTGCCATCGATCGACGTGGCCGGTCGAAGCCGATCGACGGACAATCGATTGGTGTGGTAATACCCATAATAATCACTGGAGGGATATCCGCCTCTCCCAACTTTGGGGTGTCATCAGACAATTGTAGGCCATCACGCCTACTGCGGGTTGGCAGACTACACATACGTTCATATAAATGTACAGGTGCATGGGATAATTTACTATAATCCCATGCACCTTTTATATAATTATGTACTACTATTACCAACTCAGGGGTGGCGTCAGACAATTGAAGGCCTTCACGCCTACTGCGGGTTGGCAGACTACACATACCTTCATATAAATGTACAGGTGCATGGGATAATTTACTATAATCCCATGCACCTTTTATATAATTATATACTACTATTACCAACTCAGGGGTGGCGTCAGACAATTATAGGCCATCATGCCTACTGCAGGTTGGCAGACCCACACATACCTTCATACAAATTTACAAACAAAGAAAGGATACACACACAGGATGTCGACGTCACCTGTAATTACAGTGGCATTTTGAATGTAGTTTTGTTTTTTGATGTGCACTCTGTTGGTGTCCTAATAAATAAATAAACAGCGGCGATAAACGTAGTATGTCCATGGAATCGGATGGCACTCACCATCTGGTGGCTCGTCTGCTCGTTTGCCCACTGTGGCTACATTACTTACCATCGGACTTATGGATTTAGCATAGACAATATTTGGATACTTTATGGTAAGTTAACTAATCCATATTTGGATACTTTACTTACCATAATCCATATTTAAATACAATTCAATTCAAATTATTTATTTCAAAAAGTTACAAGATTATTCAAATACAAATTCATATTATATAAAACGGTTTTCCAAGGTTTTAAAATGTATATTAAAATAATTATAATTAAGTATACAAAAATTACAAATTACAAAAAATTACAATATACAAAATTACAAAAACTGTTAGAATAATTATATCAGTAATATCCAAACAATATATACATTTAAACAACGAAATTTAGATTGTGTAATGTCAGTATCATGCAAGATTCAATACTCAATTCTCTTGACGTCAATAAGAACAAGTAATTGTTAATGTTGAGAAATACATATTTCATTTCATTTCAATACAATAAATAATATAATTCATATTTGGATACTTTACTTACCATTAAGTATCCAAATATTGTCTCCGCTAAATATTCTATGTGAATAAAGAATATTAACTTTATGTATCTATTTGTTTCTCAGTGGAGAGTAACGTGTCGGTGACGGCGCCGCCGATAGAGCGACGGACGCCGCGGCATCACTACCACCAGCCGCCGTGAGTTTTATTATTATTATTTAATAATTGTTATAAGTAATTAACTGGCATGTGACAGTGAAATGCCAACATTTTAGATTGGTCCAATGAGCTATCTGTTCAGTGAAGGGGGGGCTGCGATCTGCCAGTGCCTGAAGATGGATACTAGTTGCGTCGCATACTGTGACCTGACGCTTTAACGATGATGTTGATGATCAAGATATAGATAAAGAATGAATGAATGAATAATTTATTGACATAAACACACAACAAAAAAATCTAAATTTACAAAGAAGAGATATTATGTACAAGTAATAGTTACAAATTTTCCATTTTTCTGCCGTGCCCGTCAAAAGGCTCCGGCTCAGCATAAATAATACTAACATCGAGTGCATTTTTTTTCCTATGATAATAATAAATAAATCCCCCGACAAACACGTGCACTGCATGGCCCCGAAGTAAGCAGGGCTTTTGTTATGGATGACCAGACAGCGAACTGTACAAACCCAGAATAAACGTACATATATGAATATCAACAACGATGACCCGAGAACAAACATTTATGTTCATCGGACAAATGAATGAAATTGTATTTAAATATTTGTAGTTCATATAACTATAATGTGGTACGAAGCGTCCTCTTGTAACAACCCAGACTCGTTACCATTTATAATGTGCCAAATCTTAACTGAATTGTTAAAATGTGTTTGTTACCTGAATACATAAATGAGACATGCTAATGTGTGAGGTGTCCGTGTTGCAGCCGGCGCGGCAGGTTCTCGGCCGGCAGCTGGCACGACGCGCACGCGCACCACGTGCACCCGCTGCTGCTGGACGTCAACCCGGTGAGTCGCCGCCAGTGACGGGATTCTAACCACGATTATGATTTTTAACTTGAAATTGTTTATTATGCGGAACCCAGTCGTCAAGATTATAACACAACATTAAAAAAAAGAACTGAGTGACCACAGTCAACAGCCGAGTGACACCTGGAGTGTTTTTTGTAAAAGTGAGTTCTAATAGTAGTCGCTCCAGAAGAACGAGCAGGCGGCTACAGCGCCTCGTCTGGTTGAGGAGGGCGATGGCTGGATCCCGGGTTAACTCGTGAACGGGTGCCGTTTGAGGGTGTTCGTCGTTTGGATACTTGGGGGGGGGGGGGACTTGCCGAACTAATAGATGCAGATGAGAATAAATTTGTATAGAAATAAAGAGACATTGTAAATTTATTATGAAATAAAAAATGGCATGTAGTTTCTTGCCAGTTCTTATTCACGAAATTTTTTTCCAACTGGCGTTAGAGTCATGCTTTATTTGACGTCAATAAGAACAAGTAATTGTCAATGTTGAGAAATGAATATTTGATTTGGAATTCGTCTGCCTGTAACTGTCATCGCCGACTACCTACAGGCGCTTGCACGTTGTTCTTTATTCTGTAGGCGCTCCGCATAGTAAGCCTCCGCCTGTCTCCGTGACCATGGCGCTCGGAATCTTTATAATCAAAATCGTAGTAAGAATCCTTTTAAATAATAGTTTCAACAAGCGCAATAGTCTGCAGTAAGTAGTGAAGTAGGTCACGCGCTGCGGCTGTCACCTACGAAGCGAGCTTGGACTTGTCTCGACTTGTCTCCGCTGGATGGCGGCAAATGTAAAGCGACTGCGTTTCGCGACATTGATAACACAATTCGGTCACTTGTCTTGATATGTTTTCCTAATTTAAAAGCCCAACACGGTCATATACAGACAATGTGGTAAATTCCTGTGATGACGTTTTCTATGAACAATATTGGCGTCTGAAGATATCTACTTCGTACACATTTCACACCCCCAATATGTAGTAATGCGTAGTGATGAGAATCAAGTTAATTTTTTTTACATTTAATACATATAATGTGATAAAATCGCTTTTTGTTTGGCACGGCCGCAGCACCGCGCTTTGAGTGTGAGTCATCTTAAGAAGCGAAACAGGTATTATGTTGTACACCGGCCGTCTCGCTCTGCCGCTCGCATCCCAATAAGAACAGTTCCAGTGATTGTGTTCCAGTCAACGCAAGGGACAGTCAGTGCTATTACTGGAACAAAGGCAATTTTATCTGGTTAAAAAGGAACAATAAAGTGCAAAAAAATTCGGGAGCCCTTTCGGTCGCATAATCTTTTTCATCATAATGTACTTTAGCATAAAAGTTTTAGCATAAAGATTTTCTGCATCAAACATGATATGCAGAGTAGTATAAACGCAGAATGCTTACATAGGCATAACTTTAACTTCTTCTAATTTTAATTATCATAATTTTAATTAGATAGATGTAAAGAACATAATTGCTATAGGTCTAAAGGTAATTTATCATAAAATACGAGACACATAATGGATGTATCCATAACCTATAACGTCATGAATGATTTGAATTGGTGTGGTAATACCCTTAATAATCACTGGAGGGATATCAGCTGTCCCAACTCAGGGGTGGCGTCAGACAATTGTAGGCCATCGCGCCTGCTGCGACGTCGACCGGTCGACGTCGACTGTTCTATTCTGCCATCGATTGGTGTGGTAGTAATCGTCGATCGACGTCGACTGTTCTATTCTGCCATCGATCGACGTCGACGAAAATAAATCCAGGTTTCTATTGACCAATTAGTGAATCAAAACAAAGTTTATAAGAATTCACTTGCTATTTTGAAATGTTCAATATTTGTGCCAGTATTAGTGTTAATAAATGTTTGTTGATGTATTGGTAACTGATAAAAATTTAAACAACTTTATTCAAAACACTAGTTTTTAATTTATTTAATTTTTTGTCGTTAATTTGTAAAAAATGTCGGGATTTTTTTGAACAAAACCAAAAATATTGAATATCTCGATAACGAGCCTCCTTGGTATTAGAAACATTATAGTTAATTTTGTTGGAAATTAGTTGTATTATCTCATCCCAAGAGGACTACGTCGAATTACATGTCACCCTGTATATAGACTTGTAATCTTTATGCCTTAGGGTGAGATGCCAATAAATGTTTTGATTAATAATCGTTATTCTAAAACCATTTATGCATGAACATTTTATGCTTATATATTATTATTATAAATATAGTTATGGGGAAATAAAGTATGCCTTATGATTTATTCCGTATGAACGTTATGCGAAACAAACAGTATGCCAAAAAACGTTATGCCGCCTTATAATATGCCAGTTAAATTTATGCATCCCAATACGGACCCAAAAATTCATCCGCCTTTATTAACCGGATTTCTCTAGCTAGTATCGGTGGACCCCAACAAGTAAATGTGTTGTCTTAAAAATCAAATAAAATATACTAATTTTCATTATTTACCACGTAGATGTCGTTGAGAGGCGCGCGGCTAGGCGGGCTCGCCTCGCAGTGGCCCCACCACGCACACAGCGACCACAACCCCCACCACACACAGGTAATTAATTTATTACTACAAAAAATAATACAGATACATATATATTGTTTACAAGGAACTATGCAAAAAATGTTTAAGTCTGACGACGGTACGTTGATACAGGAAATATTGTGGATGTGGCATTCTTTAAGACTGGTTATCAAATTGGTATGTATAGCCGAGAATATAAAAAATACTGCAAGAATCTGATATGTAGATAAAAACTTTCACATGTAAAGTTATTCTACAAATAAAATGTCCTGAATATTGTAAAATCGGCCGATTAATGGTTAAGCTTCACTAGTGACATCCTTTTATGTCGAATTTCAAATTCAATTGAAGAAAATCAATTCCGTTTTGAAATGTTCTTAATATTTTGTATGTTCCAGTATTGAGCGAACATAAATCTGTTTTTTTTTCTGCCACATCCACGTATTATAATTAACACAATGTATTTTATTTACTACAGTGTATGTCAGGATTATTTTCTATTTTACATGAGAATTAAGACTTAACACATATATATGCATTTAGTGAGTTGAGTACAAAATAAATCTAAACACCAACAGAAGATAAATTTGTGTAGCTCTCAGACCCTTCAAAATCAATATACATATCAGAAATATTATTTTTTACTTTAAAATAAATGTTTAATGTATCAATAAATAACACAAAAAATAGGCTCAGTTGAACATTATTCTTACCTTTTTTTAAATAATTTTATTTTCCAATATAAGTTGTATAGGTACTCAACACAGAGATCCGACACAATAGGTGTCGATGAGTCCACACACGTAAACAACTTACGCAAAGTTGCATAATCTGCACATTTCAATTGATATCAACACGACTGAGTGTGTAGTAAGAAATTAATTGAAATGTCATGAAACTACACACACCTCGGTAGGTAAATACGAAATACTATAATTTTGTGTTTTACTTATATATTTTGGTACACTTCATTTCTTGTGGCTATTTACGGAAGTGCCGTATCCAGGGATATCATAGTTCTACTGTATGAAAATGAGATGTTTCTTAAAAAAATTAGAAATAATTGATGGCTTTGATTTAAAAAAAATATTATTAAAAGAATTGGCTTAATTATTTAATAAAAATTGAAACAGATGCTTATAAGTAACATTTTCAACATTTGATATATTTCTTTAATATCAACACCAGTCTTATGAATCAAGGTCTTTAAGAAAATATCTCATTATTTCGTGTTGTTCAGACATTGTATGATTTATCTGGGCATCGCATGCATATCTAGAAATATTAGATGTATTCAAATATTCCAAATGTTGTTTGTCTTTAAGAGAAATGTATTAAGGAAATAAAATACGTGTCCTAGTCGTAAGTGTTCTCTAAGCTTTGGATGGCGATTACTTATTTAAATATTACGTTGTTTGAGTCACTGGATTTCACCTCCGTCTGTTTCACAACGCGGCGTGTTCCTCTCGATGGCGTCTAGCGTCTAATATCAACTCGAAGATTTCTTTTTCACAATTTCAACTTAGGGAAGTGTCGTGTGGAGGAGTTAAACGTTCTATAACTGTGAATAAGTAGTCGTCATGCCAAAGCGTATCTACAAATAGCCGAGCGGTGTGCAGGTGACGGGTGGGCCGTCCGCGGGCGAGCTGTGGGGCGCCGCCATGATCCCGCCGTTGCCGATTCGATACCAGGTACAAATACCGGTAACTAGGTGCTGGCGATACCGGTATTACCGGTATCGAACGAGGTACCAGGTACTTTGGGCTCCAATGACATTCGGATATTACTGGCTGTTCGCTTTCGTTGTGTTTTCTCTTTTGTTCATAGTGCTCGTTTGGATTGAGTCGTTGCACCGATCTTAGATTGTCACTTCGATAAGTATAAGAAATAGTTCCCCTTCTGAAGCATGTTCCTTGTTTACACTTAATTACCATACTTTATTGCCTTCCTTTCTTCATTCATGCTTTCGTCCTACTTTGTAATATTTCTTTACTGAGAGATGTCATTGCTAGTTATGTACTCGGCAGTTGCGCACATCGCAATTCGCTTCGTAATTTAACCGAGTGCGAGCGAGACAGACTGCCGACGGCACGACGACTCAGTTGCTCACACGGGCACTATAGCTCTACAGTACTAAGCTGTCCTGAGCGGATAGAAAACTACACTTGTTGCGTGTGCCAAGCGAACAGGCAATAACTCATGCTTTTATTAATAACAGGCGCATGTACAAAAGCATGAATTACAAATATCCGATTTGAAGCTTCGTCTTAATGAATTTTACTAGCACTGGTTTTGCACAGCTAAATCGTCCATGTAAACCAATAATTGATTGCTACTTCCCGCCCTTGCGTTCGAAGTTGTTTAGTCCGTTGTTATCGACGGTTTGATCACCGCTCTAGTTGCAATAACGCTGTATTCTAACATTTTAACAGGGTTTTTGTTGATTGTCCATGGTCGACCTGTCGCTTGTTCAACATGTATCTGACAGTTTGATGGAATTATATCTGCACTGATGAATGTTGTCTCTTGAATAGATTTGCTGCGTTGTCTTTTGAGAAACGATTTTGCAGGAAGTCATAATAGCCATTACATTAGTTGGATGAGGTTAATCTTGCCAGTTCTTCTCGACGAAGGTCTTACCAAACTGGTGGTAGAGTCATGCTTTATTTAACGTCAACAAGCATAAGTAATAGTCAAATAAATATTTGAATTTGGAAATTTGAATTGAATTACCTCACTATGGAACGAATACGGCTATTGTGAATTCTATAAATTAACAGATTATATTTCGAAAACCGACACAAGTCGATGTTCGCTAAAGTTTGAACTTTAGCGTGTAACTCATCGGTGTAGAATAGTTCATCTTATGCAACTTGCTAAGGGTACTAGTGTCCACAACTTTTGTAATTAGCTCTGTAGTGATATTAGTTTGACTGTTTACTGGTTTTTATTATAATTTATTTTGCACACTTTCCTAAACTAGCTATAGTCTGTTCGCGTCGAGAAAATTCAATAACTCATCGTTTGTTTACTGCTGATTTTAGCCAATATAATGACCGATTTAGATAGCTTTAATATTTGCGTGTTGTTATTGGCTAGAATATGTCATTGCAATGGTGAGATGTGTCATTCTCAACGTGGAGTGGCTATGAAGGTCTCTCGCTTTAATTGCATTATTTAGCCGTACAAACGAACAGTAATTGGTTGAACTGTCACCGCAGAGCCAAAAATGTCTTGTGAAATGATCAAAGTTTTTTATCGCTTTAGGATATACCTGGTGCGTTTGTCGCTTTGTTCACTCTCAGTGTGAATGCAGATTGGAGGTTGAATTGTTAATGCGCTGATAATGCTGTCCATAGTGGTCGTCCGTATGTTGCGTGAATATACCCCCCTTCCCCGACCGTTTCATAGATTGTTATTTGTCTGAAATAATGATTGAAGCAATTTGATGATCCTCTCCCACCCCCGTCAGTGTGTAATGTACGGACGGCCGCTTATTTATAATGTCTAATAAGTCGATTACCGCGAGTATGATATCTATGTTTTGTCAGTATACGTGGGAGCCGTCTCGGAAATTTTAATACATAGCTCATTTTAACAACAAGCTGGTGGAGTTATTGCCATTTCCTTTCACCTCATACCTCATCTTAATAACTAGCAAGTAACATGCAAGGGCTACCGTTATACTGAGAACAGACTCTGACATCACGTGGATGTAATAAGTGGATTATATTGTTATTATTTTGTAATACCCCCTCGTGTGCCTTATGTTGTAGACGCATACGCCTGAATCACCTACCGCTTTAAATATATATATATACTTATGTCACGTATTTTCGCTTTCTATTCTGTGTTCTTATGTCATCCTGGTAGCTATTGCATTCGTTCGTGCCCGCCCACACTGCCTAGTGTGTATCTACGACATAAAGGCACGTTATTGTTAAGATATTTACATTTTAAATCACCACAAAAGCTTACTTTTTATTATTACTAACCTACATTTTATTTTATATAGACAATAAAATTCAATGTTTTTTCATCATATATATAGTGAATACACGTTACTTTACAATCCGATGCACAGAAGTATATGCATGCCCAGATTAATGATTATTGTGATATAACGTAGGTTTGGAGGTCGTTCAAGGTACAGACGACTAAATATACATTATGTCTTGGAGGAAAATTAAATAAATGCATGTTTATTTGATGAAATCGGCTTGAGTTTCCCGAGCATTTAGCTTCCATATCGATTTGTTTATTGCTTGTGGCAGCGCCCTATCTCTTGGGTCGGAATACGAATGTTTTTTGTTCATGAGTCATAGCTATAGATAGTTATATGCTTTGTTGATCAAATTTGCCGTTCAACAGAAGCTTCGGTTTGAAAAGATGGATGACGTGTTTGCCTAAAACTTAAATTCTATTGTCAAGTCTTGCTTTATGTTTCATACCATTTATTTATATTTTCCTTCAATAATTCTGTGATAATTCCATGTGGCTTGTATTGTGAAGGCTTTCGTCTTGTGCCATAGGCTCGGCAGATAGCATACTACGCTCAAGATTTACTCAAAACTGTACCGATCGCTGCCCAACTTTTGAAACTTTTAACATCTACGCTTCCTTGAACATTGACGGAAGAAAGTATTTGACACCTGTCAAAATAGCTTTTCATCCGCCATTTTGTATTCTGTGATGTTTAAAAGCAAAAGTCTGGCAGCTTTCGCTGAATACACGTGTTGTGCGATTTAGATGGTGGAGGCACACTAATTTAAATAAATCGTTTTACCAACTGAATCCAAGCTGTTGAAAATTGAAGAAACATTTATTTTATCCTCAAAAATTGTGTTGTAATGCCTGGGGTCATAACTTCAACAATATCAGAATACATATATGAATGGGTTCGCTTGGTAAAGCTACGTAGATATATTTTTCTATTACAATATCCAGTATTTTTGTCATCCAAGCTACTCAATAGATATTCCTTAAGTGTGAAAATCCCGTAACAAGATTATTGTGTTGCATTTCTTAAGATTATATTTGAACTGTTTTAAACACAAACTTTATTGATAATTTTATATATGGGCGTTATTAATTTATTATTTTTATTACTTTTTGGTTACCTGTTTTCTTTTGCATAAATACGTAGATATATATTTCTAGTGTTTATGTCTTAAATATAACAAGTAAAAAAATATATTCACATCTTGTATTTTTAAATTAATAATTTCTTTCCATTGTGTGACTTGTAGGCTAAACCTTATTATTTTCTTTTATTATTATATATTTACGAATTCATATTAATCGTTATCCAAATACCCAATTTAAATTTAATTTAACAAAAGAAAACATTTAAAGTATTTTTAATTGTTTGTCACCACTTCTACACTTTTTCTAAGATCTTTCAACGGCACTTGGTAATGTTAGTTCGGCTGCGTTGGCTGTAGTTTGGTATTATTGTGTACACCTTTTTTAAATAATAAAAAAATATAATAATCTCAGTGTGGTAAGGGTATTTCGCTAAACTTTTGTTGTTTTAAGTGACAGTTGACAAGCTGTCAATCTATTGGTTGACATTCAATCGGATTCGACATTGAATTATGCGAAATTTGTAAGTCATTCGAAACAACAGAAGTTTTTAATAAGATACTAGTGGTAACTTTGTGGTTAAGGAAGATTAATGCTAATAAACATGACATTATAATCTTTTATCAAAACGATTTTTAAACCAATGACAAGTTTATCATCGCACATGCATTTATCTTGAAACTATTAGCTTACGATACAGCTGTTGTACCAACTATGTTCTAAAATACACCTTAATACTATTGTCCCATCGATGTTTTTACATTTATCACTGATTTCAATCTACATTTTTCGAACCTACCCACACGATTTATATATTTTAGATAGTGAACAAGAACTTGTGTGTTACTTTAACAGATTGTCTCATCTTAGCGGCTTTTTAGCGGTGGGGCTCGATTGGTCGAAGCATGCGAACATTCTAAGGTTGCTCGGTGCGTTGTGGAGAAATGACTGCTTTTAAACAAGTTTTATTTAAATGAATTACAGCAAAAATACTTATCTACCCTCTTTCCTCAACGCACCGTTCAATCAAAGCTAATGTGACTTATTTTCGTTTCTGTTTTCATGTAAATAATGTGTAGGGTTCATAGAATGCGCTGATGGACAATGGCCTAGTCGTGAAAATACCACACACGCGACTATTCAGTCTATTTATTTATTTAAACAGAAGTAAGATGCGGTTTGTGAGTTCACCGTAGACTCACATTAAATTTTTTGTATTTTTTGTATGCAATTGTTTTAATTTCCTTTACGAAAACTAAAACGTAGTCATGTGGTGATTTTGGTTCTCACGGTGCTCATGATTGGGTCTTACTATTTAAAAAGAAACCTTCCAAATATCGGTATAAACATCACATTTGCATACTATTGCGAGCTTTATCGATTCAAGATTTTTCGACTCTTAACCACTTGTTTGAGCCTTGTGATATTCCGAACATACATAAAGGTTAAATGCTCTGGTCATATCAACGTACGTGCAGCTTCACATTTTATTGGAAATAGGCCTTCGTCACCTGATGAACAATGACGAAAATAGATGAAGAGGTCACGTGCCTATTCGCGTTTTACGTTTAGTTTACATAACTTTTTTTAGTGGTAGTAAAGTTTGTTATGTTATGATATTAAATAAATATTTATATCAATCACACCACATTATCTAGCCCAAATTAAGTATCATTTAGAACTCGTGTTATGGATACTAGATAACGGATAAATAAACTTAAGAAATATATAAGCACGCATAGATATTTCTTTTTCATGTATATTTATCTAGTATCCATAACACAAGTTCTTAACGATACTTCATTTGGGCTAGATAATGTGGTGTGATTGTTAGAAATATTATTAAATATTATATTATTATTATTAAATAAGTATAATCAAATATATTGGTGTGGTAACACCCTTACTGGCTCTTGGAATTGTTCCACTACCAAGCTTTCTTTGAATGTGTGTTGTTGATATTTGGATGGTCGCTTCCTATAGTTGCTGTCCTGGGCTGCAGCGTTTAGTGTTTCTTTATTATCTGTGTTCAGTGCTCGAGGTATGCCATAAACTTGGGAAGAATCCATTGAAGCGAAATGAGAACTTCAAACGGCAAATTGGTCGTTGCTACCTAATTACCAAGACTGTTCTATTAGTATTGCTTTAGAAGTTATAATTGGTCTGAATGGGGCTCTGGATTATTTTGTATTGTGCTATGACAACGCTTTGTTAAGTTCATATTTCGCTTCATTTAATTTGTAAGTTACTTGTCTTTAACAGGAAATGCTGTCCGCAAGTTTTTCATCTATCTACCCTTATTAAAAAAAAAGTGTGATTTAAAACAATTCCTAAAAATTATTTAAGAGCTCTATAAGACAAGCTATGCCATCAGTCATTTCAGATTAGAATAGTAAAATATGCGTCCAAATTTAATTATTTTAAATTGTTTATGATGCCATCACAAATAACCTCACAACCTTGACGCTGGTACGTCTGCAGCGACGACAGAGTTGGCTCGGTAATCTTTGTCGTCAATAGATTTTTTTGCTATTTGAAGGCGCTATCAAAGATTTGATTGTAGCACTTCACACCGCTATTCGTGATGTTGTATTCGTCTTATTTGCCAAAATACGACGTCTATTCGTCTATATTCGACTATGCTCAAGTGCAAGACGAATGTGCGTGACGAATGTTGCGTGTTCGGTTATTCAGACTTCAACATAACAATCAAAGGTGAAAAAATGCGAATACCGAATAGCGATGTGAAATGTCATAGTAAAAGTTCTTCATAATTTACTCTACCTTTCCTATACGGACCGCTTTTGCATTTATCTAAAAAAAAATTAATTATTCTTCATTGAGTAAAGTGTATATGTATATACGTTTAATGAAAGAATACTATGCTAAGGCTTGAACATTAATTTTTTTAAATGTTCTACTAACGAAAGCTTCTGTGTTGTCCGTTCTTATTGAATTATCCAGACAATTTGAGTACATGTCCCTTGTTTACCCCTGCGTAAAACAATGTATCCTTTCGCCATAGTAACATCATAAAAGACAGCATTTCCTCCCCCGCCCGTGCCCCGGTCTAACCCAACCGTGCCTTCAGATGGGCGGCGTGTACGCGGGCCTGCAGTACCACCACGGCGGGTTCGCGCCGCCCCCGCCCCCCCGCGGCCCCTTCGCGTCGCCGCCGCATGCCCACGCGCATTACATCGCTAACGGACAGGTGGGTATTCGTATCGGTTGCACAGGAGACCGTTTTTCTATTTTTCTTTCTGGTGAAGAAGAGGTCCTAGAAACTTTTGAAAAGCTGAGCAAGCTAGTTCACTTGGTAATATTTAGAGGTTTTTTTTTCTCGCCTTTTTATATCTTCTTTCACACGCACAGCGCTAGTGGACACGCAGTCTAGGTCAGAGGAGACCGTGTATACCGTGCTTTGATTGAAGTAAAATAGCGGAAGATAGCTGACAAGCTCTTCAAGTATCTAGTTCCCGTTCGCCTGACCAACCGACAAGACACGAAATCATTCGGAATCGAAATATTTTGTCTCGCTCGCACGCCCGTGTTTTACATTTTTCTATCTCTTTCATGTCACGGTGGTTGTACCGGAGACATTTGTCAGGTTCGTTGTGTGAGGACGTCGCCTATCTCCTGCTGTCTCAGTTTAATCATTTTATTTGACGGCCTGTTTGGTGTGGAGGTTGGGAAGTGAAGCCTTGCTTTCCATGCCAGAGGTCCCGGGTTCGAATCCTGGTAGGGGCAGATATTTTATTCTATTTGCTTTCTAGTCATGTATGTGTATTTAACCCGTCCCGTGTCGAGGGTCAAATTAGCTCAAACGCCGGTAGTGTCCAGGGATTTTCGACAAAAAATTTTTTTTGCGACTTAGGTTAGAAAACTTAAAATAATTCCTAGATTCTTACAAGTATATGCCACATTATATACAACGTTAAAAAGCTTAGATTCCAAGCTATATGAACGTTTAATAATGTTATTTAAATATATGCATTATGTTCCCAAAAATACGTGGTTTTCGTGAAGTTAGCAATTTTTGTTTACATTTTTTGAAATACTTTGATTTATTACAGAATACTCAGAATCACCCATCACTTTTGTTACACATTATTTGAAACTCTACTATTTACTTAGTCTATTTCATAAATTAGTTATTATGTAGACCAAAAAATAACTTCACAATATTAATTTATTCACGGAGTATCACAACGCGTTGCGCGCTAGCTGCCGTGGTTGATTGCGAGGAACCGTTGACAAAAAAGAAATTAATATATTTTAATTTTGATTGATAAAAATTATAAATTGATTTAAAAAAAAACATAACCAATACTATTAGATACTTTAGTTACGTTTGCTACAAAATTAATCCTTATCCTATTGAGATAATAGTAATTTTTACGTTCAATATTATGAAATATAGCCCAATAGTTTTACGGAAATGCGATAAATAGCGATCCTTTGGCTGAACTGTAGATTGTGCTGGATTGCATGCCAAAATTATACAAAGGACTTTAATGTTGTTTTCAGCTATTAGTTTTGCAAAGAGATTTGATATTAGAGTGCTTTTATTGTATCTAATTAATTTATTTATAAATTTGTCGTTTCTAAAATAAATACTGACCAAATTATCTAATATTGCTCATAACTTTTAGTAGCCTGAACGGCATTTATTTGCTGGTCTATATTCATATATGTATATTATATAAACATTTGTCATTGATTTCTTGGTAAATAGGGAAAAAGGCATACCTCGAAATCACGCTCTTGAAAATCTTTTTATGCCAGTAGGAATGAGAATCTTTTCTGCTTAAGTTTTTAGAAGTTGACTACAAAATATTTTATTTATAAGAGAAACACAAAAAAATAAAACAATATATTTATTTACAATATTTTCACTTTGAGTAACATTTAAAGAGCCTGTTTCTCTTTTTATTACACAGGGTGAAAGGAAATGCGAGACATACCGTTTAAGGAGTTGTAGTTGAGCTTACTTCCAATAAATTTGGATAGACAACATGCGGGGGAAATTATTATTTATCAAGTTGTACCGACGTATTTTTGTGTTTTTTGAGAAAAAAGTCCGATTTCAAACTCCAAATTGATGTATTTTCTAGAAATATATAAACAATAAGACTTATTGTTTTTTTTAAAGTAAATAAACAAGAAACTTATTTAAATCATAAATCTAGTTACGAATAGAACTAAAAAAGGTATTATGCCTTTTAGGGGCGATAAACTAGTTTCTAAGAAACAATTTTTTTGTCTACAATTGGCAAGACTTAGTAAATAATAATTTCCGACCACATGTTATCTATCCAAATCTATTGGAAATAAGCTCTACTACAACCCCTTCAAAGGAATGTATTGAATTGCCTTTCACCCTGTATAAAGTATAGTATGTGTTACAAGAACGTATTAACCAACAGCTGAGCTGGAAATTTTCTAAGTTATATACATATATAAAAATAATGTATTATGTGGTTGGAGTCCTCTTCCAATACGAAACATCGCTCTTCCTCGTCAATTCCACGGGCAGCGGCTCTTTCTATTGCGGGAATGCTGGCATTCTCAAGCCTGCTCGTTCCCCTGATGGGCCAGAGGTCACGTGGCCGAGACCGCGACACCGTTGACGCTTCTTCTGAATTCTATTGAAGAAATACATATTTTTTAACTTTTTTTAGATTCAAGTTATTTTTTATTTTATTAATATATATGCCATTATTTTGTGAAAACAATTCGAAACGTAAAATATAAAATTTCCTTTTTTATAATTTAAAAAATATGCATTGCAATATAATATTTCTGTTCAGCACTACTTTCATTCAATCTATCAATCAAACA
This sequence comes from Marasmarcha lunaedactyla, assembly GCA_923062675.1. Lineage (NCBI taxonomy): Eukaryota > Metazoa > Arthropoda > Insecta > Lepidoptera > Pterophoridae > Marasmarcha > Marasmarcha lunaedactyla. Next base: position 1,938,778 of record OV281367.1, on the reverse strand, counting down.
TATCTTTTTTTGCTGTTAGTACTTTGCATAAATTTTTAGGTTGTTTTTACTAGAAATCGTAATATTGCTAAAAGTATTCAATATTACGTAAATATGAAGTCGAACTTAAATTGCTGGATAAATTTCCCACTAACTTGTCTATTTTTCTTAATGTATGAACATAATAAAGTGATATTTTAACGCAAATCAATGGCGTCTGCTTGCATTATTTCATAGCAATATCAAAGTTAGACACTTTTTTCACTGTAATACAACTATAAAAAGGTAAAATGAATACAATTCACACAATCTATATTATATTCTTAGTAAATTGGTATAGAAAACAAATCACAAATACTTACCGTTTCAAATTCCAGGACATTTTTATTCACTAACTATTTTCACTCGCGAATGCAAAATGGCGGAGTGGCCTTTTTTATGAACACCGAGAAAAAAACTTAAAACTAAAAGGGCATAAGGTCAATACAAAAGCTACAATCATTTAAAACAAAGAGTACATAGATGAGAGCTTCAGAGTGAATGCTTTTTTTTGTCTTTGGAAAAAGAATTATGGGCATATTCATCATTCATTTTCAATTAATGCGTTAGTGCCAAACCTTGGCACTAGGACATTGTAGGTACAAAATCGTTAGGCACAAATGCTGTGCCTAGGACACGGGACGGGTTAAGATTATTTTTTAATATTTATATATAAAAAATATATCTACATGTGTTTATATATTTCTTGAGTTTATTTATTTGATATCCTAGTATCCATAACACAAGTTCTTAATTATACTTAATGTGGTGTGATTGTTAGAAATATTTATTGATTTATTATTATTATTATAACAAAGGTTGTAATAGAAAACTTGACGAGAACATAATTTCGTATTCCAATATTCGTGAAACTGACTCGTACACGGGCCAACTGCATGGTTCCTCTTGTCAGTCGACTGTGGGAATCGGCCTTTATTATACACGAATCAGAGTTGTGTTCAGATGTATTTTAAATCGACTTCAATTCACAAACAGGCGAAATAGCCATTGAAATTACGAACGTAAATCATAAAAAGGAATTTACAGGCTTTACTAGGAAAGCTTTTGTCCTACTACTTGCTATCTGTCAGTTTAGTGGTTATCCGTTGACCATTTTACCCACCACTTGCTATCTGTCAGTTTAGTGGTTATCCATTGACCATTTTACCCACCACTTGCTATCTGTCAGTTTAGTGGTTATCCGTTGACCATTTTACCCACCACTTGCTATCTGTCAGTTTAGTGGTTATCCATTGACCATTTTACCCACCACTTGCTATCTGTCAGTTTAGTGGTTATCCGTTGACCATTTTACCCACCACTTGCTATCTGTCAGTTTAGTGGTTATCCATTGACCATTTTACCCACCACTTGCTATCTGTCAGTTTAGTGGTTATCCGTTGACCATTTTACCCACCACTTGCTATCTGTCAGTTTAGTGGTTATCCATTGACCATTTTACCCACCACTTGCTATCTGTCAGTTTAGTGGTTATCCATTGACCATTTTACCCACCACTTGCTATCTGTCAGTTTAGTGGTTATCCATTGACCATTTTACCCACCACTTGCTATCTGTCAGTTTAGTGGTTATCCGTTGACCATTTTACCCACCACTTGCTATCTGTCAGTTTAGTGGTTATCCATTGACCATTTTACCCACCACTTGCTATCTGTCAGTTTAGTGGTTATCCATTGACTTATGATATAAAAAATTATGTGATTTTCTTTTTCTAAGATCCCCTGAAAGTTGACGTTCACATTTCACATTTCAAACAATATTTAATAATTTCAATTTTACATCGGCGGTTAGATGATACAAAAGGCCTACTATTAAGCTATTTTGAGGCAAAAATTCATGAGCGTAGATCTGGGAGTTGGGTTGTAATGTCAAGTTTTCTTCGAGAACCTGATTTTTTCGAAAAAATCACTAAATCCCAAATATCACAAGAACCACTAAATATTGCTGAACATACATGGGGGTTAAATTGGTAGGTATTTTGGTCCCCTACCTCTCAGAGTCCGCTGATCCACCCCGCCTGTTACACCGTGTATATGTATGTTTATACTGGGTTCAAGCCCAGTTCGCTGTATGGTCATCCATAACACAAGCTTACTTTGGGGCCATACAGTTGGTGTGGTTGTCTGGGGATTTATTATTATTATTTATTTATTGTAAAGAAATCTTAAAAGTAATTTATTTACTTACCTTTAGTTTTTACTCGAGCTTTCTAAGAGAAAAGTCGTTGGTTTGACGTCTTTTTAAATAATTTCAGTATTTTCTTCCATCAATTACTTTTAGTCATCCTTTTACAATGAATACAATAGAAATGTTGCACGTTGCAGCGCGCGGAGGCCGGCCGTCTCGAGCACATGATGGGCAGCGGAGACGGAGCGATATCGCCGTTGCACGCGGCCGCCGACATACCGCTCCTGCTGGCCGCGGGGACTGAGGTGAGGGCGGGTCGATGTTGCCATGCTGCTTGTATACATAAATCCATGAAAACACAAACAATCTTTTTGAAATTCATATTGATATCATTTATTCCTTACAAGTAGGGTACAAAAGGTAAATTAGAAAAAATACTAATTAGGTTCACGTAATACACCGGTTTACATATAGTAAGTGTTTAAAAAAATGTATGTGTAAGTAATGACATATAAAATCATTAATTGTTTGACAAGTCAATAAAACTTTCAGAATTGAATTCGACTGTTTAGTAGCCTATAACTCAGTGATCTCATGTTTATTGTTAGTTATAATACTTTACTTAACTTTGACCAATGTTTTACTTAAAAAAATGTTTTATTTGTTTAAACAACCCATCACTTAAATCATTGCCCCAATCGAGACTCAAACCTGAGACCTCTAGCGTGTGCCACACTCGGCCGTCAAAATTGCTTACTACACATTAAAACTTGTCGCATAAGCTGACCCTCACTACTCCTCCCTTTGGAGTCGGTGTGTATATTACACGTAAACATGTTTTAAAGTGGATGCATCCAGTGTGGCAAGTATCGTAGGGAATGTTAATGCAGAAATTGATAATAATCGCGTTAGCACAAACAATTAGATTTCTTGTGATTGTTTCTTTCATGTCCTAGTCCAGCTGCATACCTGATTACATATTTCATTTGTTTTACAATGCTGGTGAAAGAGTGCCGAGGGGACATTTTCCTCTCGGTCTAACTTTAATACCTTCTGGAAGCCGAAGTTGTGCACTGGCGATCCGGGTGTCGCTCCTATTAAGGCTGCATAGCATTGCCACATTTGCCACAGCCGTGAAGGTGGTTTTTAGTGGGTAGGTGCCACTCTGATGAGTCCCAGATCACCCCACAGAACGGCTGCGGAGGTAGCATGATGCATCTTCCGCCGCCCTCCCCGTGGAGGGTGCTGCCTAGGCGGCCAAAAAATTGTATTTACCCACGATGAAGATGGAGAAGTATTATTTTTACCTATAATGAAATAAAATATTTAGATTTTTTAATTTGAATTTCGAATTAGTTGCGACCTAAAAAATAAACGAACTCACTTCCCCGCGTTAATTTAAATTGTTGGTTAGATTCGAATGCATGTTACCAGGAGACCAGGAAATAACGGAGTGTTCTCTACCAACAGGCTCGCGGCACCCCGATGGAGCTGATGGCTCAGCACCACGCGAGGCACGCGCTCTCGCATCACCATCATGTAAGTTACATGTTATAAAACTTATAATAAAAAAACCCTAATCAATTTATTTGTACAAATATGGGTTTTTACAAATGTTGTATAATATTTACATTTCAATCCATACCGTACCTAGAAGATACGTACAATACTTATAGAAAATGTTGCTACTAAAATTCAAATATGAATTTATCAAATAAACGTCATTTTGTCACAAATATATGTCACATTTTACAATAACATTTCCATCTTTAATTAATAAAATTATAATAACACAGGTACCAACTTGTCATTGAAATAATCAAAAATAGTGTTTTTCCGAACTGGTGGTAGAGTCATGTTTTATTTGACATCAATAAGAACAAGTAATTGTCAACGTTGAAAAATAAATATTTCATTTCATTTCATATTGAGCGAAACGAGCAGCATGTGCTGACCTGCGTAGGTATAGCCCGAATAGACTAACCGAAAAGGTTTAGAAATTGGGCCGGCCTTGCCGATCCGAATGTGCTGGGAGCGCCCCTTACGCTCTATGCCAAAAAAACATCCGCGTTTTTACACCGACATCTTGCAATCAAACCGATTGGAAGAACGCAGTGCTCGCTCGTGCGAGGGTAGAGACGGTAAGGGATCTCGCCCGATTGTTTCAAGGTTTATTGGAACTGATGGCTGACCCTGCGAGTGCTTCACGAGTTCTGTCAAATATAATTTTATAATAACACCGGGATAAAAATATCCGAAACCGAAACATCCAAATTCGACGACCGAGTGGTGTAGTGGAAAGTAAGTAGCTTTGCCTCATACGCCGAAGGTCCCAGGTTCGAGTCCTGGCCGGGGCATTCGTTTGTGTGTTGAACACAGATGTTTGTTCTCGGGTCATGGTTGTTTGTATTTATGTATGTATGTTTATTCTGGGTTCCCCCCCAGTTCGTTGTGTGGTCATCCATAACGCTAGCTCTGCTTACTTTGAAGCCATGGTGTGTTTGTCTGGGGATTTAAAAAAAAGTATTTTTCCAGCTCCCATAGATTTAGTTTGGTGGCATGTCTCTCGGCGCATGAAAATACCTTTAAAGCCGAAATGTACAAATGTTTAAATAATTTTAAATATAAATGCAATTTATGAGTTTATGAAAGCCCTACTAAATGCATGGAAGCTGGAAACATCAAGTTTTTGTATAGATCCCGGTTATTTCGTAAACCATTCTTGATATGATTTGACAATATTTGTATACTTTAGGACTAACTGAGTGAGTTCATTTGTGTATATTGTAACCTTCTGGCTGCAGGCGCGGCGCAGCACGGGCGCCGCCAGCCGGCCGTACCTGCGCCACCCGCCGCGCTGGCCGCATCTGCACCCCATACACGCGCAGGTGGGAACGTACATCATGTATATATACAGTGCAATCTTAATATAACGTACCTCAATACAACGACTTCCTCGATATAACATAATATTCTTCGTAATGTCCTTGAATTGTCCATAAGAGTCCATGTGAAATATACCTCTACATTGCGAACAACCTCTTCATAACGAATTTTCGATTATCAAGTAAAAGTATAGATACCTATATATAATATAATATATAATAAGATATAGATATTTTGTCAACCCAAAACCTTTATAGAAAGTTCCCACCAATGTATGACCGTTATCTCACAGCGTGTGATTCATGTCGCGACAGGTTTCGACGCGCTTCTGTTCGTAGAACAACCATTGTTGTTTGATGGTTTACCTCTTTGTAACGAACTTTAGACCAACCTACCCTCAACATAGCAAACCTCAGTTCAACGAATTACTTGTTATAACGAATATTTACTTGTTCCCTTCCGATTTGTTATATCGAGGTTGCACTGTATCGTCACTTGTTATCGCCACGAAATACGGCCCACTGTGGCAAGTGGTATCCGATCCCATGGGTATCGTTAATTTTGTCTAAGATGTGATTGTTATCTGGACTAATGATGCGTTGCCGAGAGCAGGCTGTAGATCAAATTGTCTTTGTAGCTATAATTGCACTCCGATTGCGCCGGTCAAAACGGGGAGGACTGTAGTGAGTGAGGGGAGACTGTTTTAACAAAGGAATACTGCTGCTCACATTGCTTAGTTAAAGATTTTTTGCGTTTGTTTTTGCGGATCTCCTGTAGTCTAAATCAAATCTTTGTTCAAGTGATATTTCCAAATCTTTAAGGTTATAAATAATAAAGATCTCAAAATTCTCTTGACTAAAGCGCGGTTTTTGTCAAGGAACTCAAATTATACAATTTTTTTATGAATCTTTATTCGGACTCGGAATGTAACACTTTTTACATGAACCTGCAAGTAAGCATAGTTTGTGTAAGGATTCCATCGCAGGCCGCGGGCAGCGCTCGGCGAGAGTACAGGCGCTTGTCAAGACTGCTTTAACCGTTGTGATAATCACGTGTCCGTGTCCCGGTCACAGGGAAGGATCAGCCAGAGCAATTAGTGGAACAATTAGTCGATACGTCGGTGTAATATTCGCAGGCAATGTTAATGGAGAAAACATAAATGGTGAATGGCGTCCGTGGGAGGCACTGATGTCGCTCGGACATCGTTACGTCCAACGCATAGACATGAAACACTCATGTTGGAGGTGTTTCCATTGAAAAGATCCAACCCACGCATAGTAACTTTTGAGGTAGTGAAGTTTTCAAACTAAACTAGGACTACAAAGCATAGAAAATGTATTTCGGTGTAAGGATCCTAGTGGCTTGAACGTTTTAGATACGAAACTTCGTTTGTTCTTGTTATATTCATTTATTTTATATTAATCCATGTAGCTTGGAGCGTTATGAATAAATAAAAGAAATACACAGTCTAATAAGTGGGATAAACGCTTTACCCTTTATATATTTTACAGCTGTCTTCGTGATATGGAAGTTTATGATATAAGGGACGTTTTTGGTATACTTCAGTGATTTTGGACAAAAATGTGGGTTAGCTTTTCATGGATATACGTCCAATATATCTGGTCCGTATTAATGTTGCTCCGTCAGGTCAAATTAGCTATACAGCCAAACGTAACAAATCTTCTAGCTTAGTAACTAAAATGATTACGAAGGAGCCCTGCGCGATTCGAAATACTGGTAGTGCCATCTATCGACGTTTTAAATAAACATCACGTGATAGTTTTATTGGAATGTAAATATTTGTAATTTCCAGGGAGGAGGCGGTCTCGTGGGGGCGCTGCCGACGCACGTGCAGCAAGTGCACGTGACCAGCGTGCCGCCGACCTACCAGGTGAATATTGTAGTGCTACAGATGGCTCAAGTCATTTGTGTGCGTGACAACGCGTACCGATTGTACACGCACACAAAGCGACGAGAACACGCGTTGACAAGATGGCGGCCGTCGCACAAAGTTATGTTGTATATTTACAATGACACGCACACATAGCGCCGCGCACAACTTGGGTTAAGTGTCTGTATTTTATTGAGATCTATCACATATAAAAACTTAATACACAATCAGTGTCAGTAATCGTCCTTACTAAACGAGTGCCTAAATGAGTATATATATATTGTATATTTATAAAACATGACTACCACAACTTCGGCAAGACCTTCCTAAATAAGGACTGGCAGGAAACTTTACCAGTGTAATTTTCTCATTTAAATAAAGTTGCAAGGGAATTTTCCTATGACTGTAAATTATAATCTTTGAAGTGGGCTCTCTAAATTCAACTATAAGTCACGCTCGTAGAGTTGGATTTGCATTGATATGTTCTGATAATTGTCGTGTAATTTTTGTATGAAACGCTGCATCTGGTTTTTGTTTATCACACCCTAGCCGGTACAAGGCTCTTCTTACGTTAAGGCTCAGCGGACTAATTGGGGACTCCTTAGACCGAGCTCGCAATCTCGACTCGTGCTTCATTGAAAGCTGGTGGAGTTGTAAATAGATATTATGTGTAGGTGATCAGGTCATTAATAAAACTTAAAATTACAAGATCGCGTTTCGAACGTATTATAAATGTAGATAGATGCGCAAGCGCAGATTGTGCGTAGAGTGGATAACACGGTGCTGAATCGAGCTTAGCTCGGTCGGCGGCGCGGAGCGAGGACATGCACCGCATATGAAATATTCCTTTAAATAGAGCTACCTGTTGCAAATTGGTAATGTCTTCATACATATAACATGTTCGCGCCATATACATTTCAACCCGCGTTAAAAATATTGACTCTCGCGCCTCGGTTAGTAAACTACCCTGCACGCACTTAACGAGGAAGAACATACTGGAAGCAGTGAGTCAACGCCCGCTACCGCGCTTACACGTACTTAACGTCGTTGAAGTCCGCTGCCGCTCTTGTGGATTCTTGGTGATCAATTTGTGCTGGTGAACGTTGTGATCGCGTGCGCACGCCTAGTCATATTATCAACCTGGAATTTTCTACTCTGCTGCTGGTGAAATCCAAGAAGGAAGCAAGGTGCCTGCTATTTCTTTCCGCCGTTCATACCGCTGTTTTATCATATTACCTTTATCCTGTGAAATACTGTCCATCGAAGGTATTTAACATTAATTTAAACTACAGCGTATATTTTATTCGAGTCAGAACCACAGCGTGGCGGAGTCGCCGTCTGTGGCTCCACCATAACAAGTACCATGACAGCCTTAATAATCCCACTGCAGGACACCAACCTCACCCGATCACGGGGTGGCGTCAGACAGTTTACCCTCCGCCACTCGTGTCTACGGCGGGTTAGCTCACTTGACACATCTTTGAAATCATTTCTCAGTCTTGTAGGTTTACTCGCGACGTTTTCCTTCACAGTCGAACTATCGGCTTGATGTACTTAACTTGTTAAAATTCCACCGGGATCAAACCCAGGACCTACAGATCGAGAAGCTTTCGCCACCGACACTCTGATAATTATAAAAAAAGAACAGTAATGAATATCAACCAATATGTTTCCTTACAGGTGTTCCTAAACCTCCTGGCCATGTTCCCCCTCTCCCCCTATCCCGAAGGAGGTGGCGAGTCTCCTCCCGACTCGCCTTCCACGGAGAACTACGAAGCTCTTCTCTCATTAGCGGAAAGACTCGGAGAAGCCAAGCCCAGAGGACTGAATAGAAGCGAGATAGATCAGCTGCCGTGCTACAAGTACTCCCATGCTGAAGACGACAGTCAGGGTGAGTTCGTATGTACCGTCGGCGCGGCCGGCTCGAGCGCGCGTCGCACCTGGCGCAGTGGAAGCTGCAATCAGGTGCTCGTTGTTGTAAAGATAATCTTGTTGTTTATTGATCTATGGAATGATGCGTTGCGAGCGGCTTCAGATGGAATCGTCTTTGTTCTACGTCTATTCCTTGCCTTCAACCGGAACAGAACACGCCGACGCGGTTGTAATGGAGGTCAACATAGCAAGGACTGTAATACCGGTCCAGACGAGGTCTTAACATAGCATAAGCATAACGAAGCATCAACAAACTAACTTCCGTCCTTCAAATGCTTCATTTCAGTCCTGGCTTTCGGCAGCACAGGTTAGGAATAAAATAATGTTATTGTTAAAATCGATTGTATTTTTTTCTTAATTTAATGATTAGGTAATCGTAGTGCAACAAATTAATAAAATACAGATGCTATAATAAGTAATATTATTGTAACTGGAAGAACTGTATCAATGTCAATGTCAAAAAAAGTAATACAACTTAATAAAAATTATACACAATTAAGTCGAATGAACCCACAAGTAATTGACGTTATTGACGGATTAGTTTTGACAGTCAATCAACAATTGTCAGTTCTTGTTTTCACATGAATTACCTAGAGTGAATCTTAAAAAAATCGGGGAAAAGATATATTTTGAATAATATCTTACAATGAGAGGAAGGACTATATATTCAAACTAATGAATGTATGATGATCTATGTTTATTGCCCTTTAATTAGATATACGGACTATTAGTAGGTAATTTTTTTTACTACCTGCTGTAATGTCGTCAATGTTTACTTAAATAGTAATAATAATAACCAATCCCTAAAAACTTCAAATCTCCCGACGAAACATATCTTATACTTCAGAATTCGGTAATCCTCGATACCTGCAGAGTAGTTCTAAACTTGGTAAACACAGCTCACAGTATCCAAACCGGTTTCTTCCCTGAACTTCTTCGTCAACAACATTAGCCCTAAAACGCACTTGGCGCAGGCCCGCGTGCATTAGTATACCGGCAAGTTTCGAATGTAATCAAGCAAATAAATATAATAATAATAATCGAGTTTCAATAATCCCTATAGTTATCTCTTTGACCGCTGTGACTCTAGATCAACTACATATCTCCCTTAAAACTTCAAATCTCCCAACAAACACATTTAAAGTCCTACAAGAATAATAAATAAATAAATAAATTAATTCTTTATTTGCAAGTATAAGCGTTGTATAAAAGATGTTTACAGTCATTTTTCGTTCGTTCATATACCGCTGGATTTTTGCGTGCCAATATGTCATTAAGAAAAAATTGTTATTAATTAGATAACATTTATATGTCCATAAACAAAGAGTCTTACAAATGACATAAAATAGTTATAATTATTCAACAATCAATCAACCCAAAAACGAAAAAAAAATTTATAATGTTGATGTCAAACAACCTTAAAAAATTGAGAAGAAAGCCTGACCACATGTAGAATCGTCTCAAACTTGTTACAACTGACCAACGCACCCCAGCCTCATTCCTGGCTGAAACCCAGCCCTGATGCCACTCTCAGGGTGGGTACAGCAGGCCTACTCTTGAATGCGATACTAGCGCCAATTGTCTCATTATTGTACGGCCATGTTGTGGAACTAATTGAAATTGAAATTGGCATTGGCTAACCCAGGAATGCTACTCTAAGGCTACTCTAGAGTTTGTTTTGACAGCTGTCAGTTATGGTAATTAAAAGTGTGCATTGTTTGTTGATCATTCAATCGAAACCAACTTCGCTCGCAAAGATGCAATAAGAAACTAATCCCAATTATCAATACAATGATGCTAATTCTGTCCGAAAACCGATTAAACTAAACTATAACTAAAACTTTTACAATTTAGTTTAATTTGGTCAAATTGCTATTCTGTTTTTGACTTCGAACTAAATTTAGTTTATGAAATGGCAGGACTAAATTGATTTTGACGTTTCTAAATTACATGCTCAGGTGTTGCCACCATTTTCCAAAAATCACATAAAGAAGTGTGTTCATTAGACAAAAATGAACGAATAATCACTAAAGTCCATAAATTTTGCCAAATTTAAAAATAAAATTACGGTTGACGTTGGAAAAAAGCGCAGGAACCTCGAAAGAGAGGCGGCAATTTATATTTTATTTTCCAAATTATTTAATTTTTACTACTTTTTCGTGTTTTAATAACTGTACATAATGGGAATACGAAACAAGAAGAAGTTGAAAGATGAGGAGTGTGAAGCTAGTGCCGAGGAAAAGACCAGCGCGGAAGAAGATACTATTTCAGGAAGTACAAACCCTACTTACTATGTATCTGATTATAGCAGAAGATATCCTGAGGATTCTCCTCTTAAATATTTTGTAGTAATTGTAGAATCAGGCGATGAAAAGAGACGAATAGGCACGCAGGATTTAATTTCCATGTCTACAGTTTTAAAGGGATTTAATAAAGGGATTAAATTCTGACAATCTATAAATAAATTTAAAATAGGTGTACATTTTGAAAAGCCAACTAGCTAATGCTTTTTTAAATAATACAACATGTTTAAGTGAATATCTGATGAAAGCAACAATACCAGCAACAGGAACAGAAGTAACTGGCGTCATTAATAATGTTGATACGAAATATTTCAATTCCAAAATCTTTGGTATGACTTCCACTTTCAGAAAAATTATTTGCGTAAAGCGTGTCACAAAGCGAGTAGAAGACAATGGAAGAAGCGTGGAGCAGCCTAAACGCACAGTAATTATCACTTTTGCTTCGAACGGGCTGCCGGAATACATTGATCTTTACGGCTGGCGCCGTGAATGTTAAAACTATGTTACAATTGCTTAAGATATGGCTACTTAGCTTAATACTGTCAAAACTCAGTTTTATGTTCCATTTGTGCTGAAAATCATCACTTCAAAGAATGTAAAATAGCATCAGAAAATGCAGTATGTGTCCACTGCAAAGGAAACCATATAAGTATTTCTGGACAATGCCCTGTTAAAAAGTAAAAAATAAAAGAAAACCTAATTAAGTATCAAAACAGTTCGTTTGCTAACATACTTGACAAAGAATCTTTTCCTGAATAAAAAAAAAGGAATCCAACAGATACATTAAGAACTTTATTAAACAGTGAAGGTATTTTAAATATAATTTTAAATTCTATTACAAAATTAATAAATTTAAAGAAAAAATTATATCTTCCAAATTAATAAAAGATGTTCTCATAGAAAATATAAAATCTAAGTAGCATAATTTTCTTGCGCATTCCACTGTAAATCTTTATTTACAGTGGAATGCGCAGAGTTTAAAAAATAAAAGTCAATTTCTACATTGTATCTGTGAGAATGATATACACATTGCTCTTATCTGTTTAAATGCCGTAAAAAATAAAATGCCGAAACTATAAACTCTTCCATCTTTACAACAAATTACGCGACACTTTTTTACATAGTTTAGTTTATTCCACACCTCTCGACATGTAGATTAAAATTGGTCTGACAATTCTAATTTTAGCCAGAATTTGACGTAAAATAGGCGCAACAGAATACCAAACGTGCAGCCTGAACTAAATTGAGTAACTGAAATAATTATAATACTGTCAAACTAAATTTTGGTCTAGTCCTCCGTTTTCTGAATAGCAAACAAGAATAAACTTAATTTAGTCCAAGTTTAGTCTAGTTAAGTTTATTTCGTGGAAACAGAATCGGCACCAATGTTGACAAAATTGTTCAAGAGTAGATAATTCAGTTACGTGACGTTTGAATTATCTTTGGGTCTGGATTTGTGTTCAAGTAGAATTAAAATTAGTTTCGAAGGTAGACCGGCAGATGCCGCGAAAACGAAATGAAAAAATAAAATAAAAACACCAGCTTCAAATTAGAAAAAAAAATTACAATTCGAAGCATACTTAAATAAAAGAGGGGCAAACGCCCACCTTACCTTAAAGCGATCTTTTACAGACAACCTTTCTGAGACGGACACCTAGAAAATAAGCGGGAGCATTTACATACTTTATACAAATAAGATTTTCATTCTTAAGTTTATTCCAAAAAAATATTGTATGGCTGTGAAGATATTTAATAAATTACCGAATAAAATTAAAAATTTACCATTGAATAAATTCAAAAATAGTCTATTTGAATTTTTGCTATGTAAATTATAATGAATTTTTAAATGACAAATTTATTGTAAATAATAAAAATGTATAATAATTTTACTTTAATAATAATTGACTGTGATAACATTTTTTGACATATCTTAATTTATAATTTTGCACACCGACATTTGTCGGTACGATATTGTGAAACTATAATTATAAACGACCTTCATTGTATGAATTTCTTAGCAAGTAAAGGTTTATTATTATTATTATTAAAATAAAAGGTATACGCAAATAAAGCATACATCTTCCGCAGATTCGCAAACGATGTGCGTGGTGTGCATGTGCGAGCTGGAGGCGCGGCAGCTGGTGCGCGTGCTGCCCTGCGCGCACCAGTTCCACGCGCGCTGCGTGGACAAGTGGCTGCGGGTGAGTTCATGTGTACTCGCTTCTGCAGATCGGAAACGTGTGTACTGCGTGCTGCATCCAATTCATTGCGATTGTGAACAATGACATCTATAAATAAAGTGCTCCCATTGGTGGGTTTGTTCTTTGCACAGCATTCGGGCACGCCGCCTTCTTCGCCTGGAATATACAGAGTGCTTAGACTTGTCTCAGTCTTGTCTCAGTAAATGGACAACCAAAAAAGCGACTTTGTTGTATACTGCACAGTGGTGGAAATAGCTTGTGACTTATTGTGGTACCGAACGAAGTGAACCCGGCAAGACTATAAATAAAGCATACAACATTCAACCAAGCGACTTGCTGTTTAGTGGAGTGCGTGGTTCCGTACCATCCACCCGCCTCTACCATACACGCAAAAGGGTATGAAAGCGAAGCTGCATATGGTGGGGATTTGTTTCAAGCAAACATTTGCTGTAAATACAGCACGCACTATACGATTGTCATGGCCAATGTCACATAAATCAAACTTGTATTGAGTTTATTTTATGCAAGTATTATGTGTAGTGTGTAATGTCCCCAATCGATATGTACACATTGGTTAAACCTGGCGCCTCAGTTTTGAAAAAAAAGAAAGAAAACAAACAACGTGCGCTGATGACGCCAAGCCCCGACCAAAAGTCTCCAAACTCCTTTCTTTTTTGATCGAGTCTTTGAACTGCGAGATTTTGAGTATTTATTGAATCAATCATAACATGTGTATTTTTCTGTACGTTACAGACCAACAGAACTTGTCCGATTTGCCGCGGCAACGCCTCAGAGTATTTCAATAACAACGAGTGACTCAACCCAAACTCGGGACCCAACACCAAGACGTAAGCCAAACCCGCACTTATCGCCTGCACAATACGGACTAGAGTTTACACTTTCTTTTTAAAAGATAATATTATACTTATTGTCTCTCGTATAGAGTTTAGATTTGTTTGGTTTGTTTTCAAAGGAAATGTAATGCTTTTAAATCGTGACCTCATTTTGAAATTTAAGTCTTATTGTATTAAAAAAAGAGGTTGAAATCAATTGAGTCCTGTACGACTATGATTTAAAAAATTAATTTAATGAATTTATGTGTTCTTTTTGTTCTCTTTGAAATCATGTATTAGGCTAATTTGGTTTTTAATGTATTGGGGTAAAAGTTTATATTTGTCGCATGTACCTTAGATTTCCAGGAATAAATTATGTAATTTTTTTTAATTTTTGTTAAGTAATTAAAACATATGTCAATTGTTACAAATAAGAACTTTTGTTTTCTTGAAATGTTTGGTTTATGAAATTAATGGCGAATACAAGTCCCGAGTGCAACGACCGTCGCAACACATTGCGTGTGTATGTGTATGTGTGTGTGTGTGTGTGTGAAGCAATGCGGCGAACACGGACGCTACATGTTGCCCACGCGCGGGTTGCCAAAACTTACAATCATATATTGTACTTTATTATAATTATCACGTTATATTAATTATGTAAAAAATGGCTTTAGAGGAGATCTTTAGAACGTGCGCTTTGATAACTAATTGTGCGATACAACCGGAATAACTTATCTTTGTGTTTATGTATCGGTGTGTGTGGGACTTATATTTATTTTTTTAAATGTTGTATATCATTTACTTAGTGTTGCTAGAATAAAAATCGTTGGCAGATTCAAGGGCTTTCGTTATTTCAGTTTAGTTTCATTAAAGTATTAGAGTGATTAACTTCAATGCGGTGATCCACCAACGCTGTGCGAGAACAAGCTCCACCAATACGATCACTACATTTTGATAGTCAAAAATGACATCAGTAAATAAAGTGCTCCTATTGGTGGGTTTGTTCCTCGCATAACCTTAGTGCTTAGACTTGCATTAGAGAATTTAACCAGTAAGAGAAATAAACTTAACCTGTTATTTATCAAAGTGACCACGAACTTAAAATCTCCAATATTTTAGATTTCATTTATTAATAAAAAAAAAAACATTTTCCGTCTCCTTCTATCATGATTATTTAAAAAAGAGATGGATTGTTTGTGTTGTTTTTTTGTTAGTAAATGAATAAATTGTTTTAAGATGTTCAGTTACCGTTTCAGATCACATTTTTCTAACAGTTCATTAAATTTTAGGCTACATTCTTTGCTCTTTACAGAACTAACGAACTATATATTAAACTACGTGTTTGTTCGGAGCTAAATATGCTCAAAATATGCAAATGAGTTCAGCCTGAAATTTAAAAGAACGAAGAAAAATAAATACTTTTTGTTATCATTAAGGACTAGGTCTACGTTATTATTATTATTATTACATATGTTTAATTTCACATAAATATAATTTCGGTTTATTGATAAAAATTTAATGTAGTTCTTTGTAAAATATGAATAAGTCTTTACTATTTAGCTTATAAATAAATTAGGTTTGATCCTAATTTCGTTTTAGACGCATCACGCGGCCTTAGTTTTCGTGTGTTATATAAAGGTGATTTTTAATGTAAATGAATTAATTAAAATGTAAAACAATGTACACTGTGGAGATATATCGTGTCGAGTTTAATATGAACAGCAAGCTCTTGGCGAGCTGGCCTAGTGACCACCTACTGCAGCTTTTTGAATATGGCTTGGTGTTTGTGAGCGGGCTGCTCTTGTGCAGCGGAGCGGTGCTCGTCTTCATTTTAATCAACATCGCAAACGCGTGGCCTGCTCCTGTTTAAACTCAAAATGTTTCTTAACCACTACTCTCGCGCAGAAATGTTTCCATTACAACTCTTGATTAACCGATTGTCTTGAAACTTGGCTCAAAAGACACGGATTCTTGCAGGTTTCAAAAACCCGCTTCGAAATGCATTAATTCGTTCGGGAGATACGACGCAACGAAAAGACACACAAGCGTCGGGCTTTCAACATCTGAAAAGTCAACCGTTACAAGCTATATTTAAAAAAATGTCAGTTACAAAAGACTATAATAATCTTGCAGCGATTTCTTAATATTCCCCAAATAATGATGACATGGCCAGTTTAAGTATATTTCTTTTTTTTTTTATATTATGATAATTATAAATACATAAAGTAAGAGAAGCAATATAATGTATAGTGTGACGCGATTGTTGGTCGACACGGCTGTTGTATTGTGTACGCGCACTCGTGGATAACTTTCTAATTTCACTTATTTCATACTGTTTTAATGTGTATTTCAAAATTATATTATTTTGACATGTATACTTTTTAGCTGAAATCTGTAATAAAACTTGTCAAGGCTGGGATCTTTTTGCAAGTTTTCAATAAAATTATGTTAAACCCCGCAATTAACGCGAGGGCACTGGTGTCGGTTTTCACATGAATTTTTGTAATTGCAAATTCAAATCCAAAATGTACTCCTTCTTGTTCAAAAGTAACACTGACCCGTGGGATATAATTTTCCTTCAAGACTACACGGTGTCAGAGAGTCGCCTAGAACTGTGCTCAATGCGATCCTTGTCTATGGAAGCTGAGTTTTTTCAACAGCAACCGGCTTGTTACATTGCCCCTGTGTCGACGGAACACAGCGAACAGTCTGCGTGACCAAGCTATCGAACACGGACACATTAGCGTATTGCTTCATTTTAAATGAGAGTGAACTCCCTCACGCCGCGTGCCATGTATTGTAGAACCGTGTAATGTTTCATTTGCTTTTATTAAATTTTATATGCGACTTAAATATTGCAGTATTTTTGTACTTTGTAGCCATGAATTTAATGTACGCGACGCGACATTACTTTTCGTATTTTTACATTTGGACGTGTATCCATTAATAAGATCCAACCCGCACGCACACACTAACTTTTGAGGTATTAAAGTTTTAACGTTAATAGAAAATGTATTTCGGTGTATGGATCCTAGTGGCTTGAACGTTTTAGATACGAAATTTCGGTTGTTCTTGTTGTATTCATTTACTTCATAATAATCCGTGTAGCTTGGAGCGTTATCTATAAATAAAAGAAATACACAGTCTAATAAGTGGGATAAACGCTTTACCCTTTATATATTTTACAGCTGTCTTCGTGATATGGAAGTTTATGATATGAGGGTGTTTTTGGACAATAATGTGCGTTGGATCCTGTTCATGGATATACGTCCGTTTGATGTAACGTGTTAACTTCCCGAATTGTTAAAACGTAGTGCAATGTATAGTGAAAGTGAAATGTTCTCGCTTCAGCATGTTTATTTTTGTTTAGTATTAAAAAATAAAAGTTTAAAAAATACATATCTCACTGCAATTTAGTTGTTAAACATTCTAAGCTCAATGTTGTTTTTTAAATGAAGAGTTGTTGGCCGCCATGTTTGATTATGAGCAACTTTTTGTTTCAAGGCAACACTGGATCTTCGTCTATGTACAATAATGTTTAGTTTACGTTATAAATATTGTAGTTAATTTTTAGTTGTTTAGTGTTATTTACCAATTCTATTCGTGCATTTTTTTATTGTTAAGCGCTTCATGTTTTTTTCACTCAGTATTTTTAGATTTTTTTTAATGGTTGATGTGGCAACATTGAAAGAAGGCTGCGCTGTATAGTTTTGTTTTTTTTTTGTTGATTTTCTTGCGGAGTATTAAAAATATGAAATTTCAGTATTGGTTACATTTTGTTTTTGTAAAGTTGTTATATGACGCTTGTGAAATTCCAGCCTGTCTCCAGATATCATAGTATCGGTAAACGTTTACAAGTTGGAATTCGATAATCTTTCATTTGTCGCGAACATGGCGTCTGTCTTGTCTCAACCAACAGTACAGCAAAACGAAACCTTATACCAACAACGTCATATGATAACTTATCCCTCGGCTACCTTGTCTTCTGTAAACGGTGTGCGCGGGATCAGATTCATAGGGTCCATCAGATTCTACGCTTGTGTTGACTAACAGAACATTGCAGCGAATTTAGTTAACAAACTTGAATAAAGTTAACAAACAACACGCAAGAAAAGAACATGTCCTTCGGACTTGTCAAAGATCGCGCCATTTTCTTGTTGCTATGTCGTTTTGATTTATCAATGTGACGCTTTGACAATAGGCCCGACATTACGAAAAACGTGTGTCTTAATTAGCTACATCTAAAGGAACTCCAGCGTTTGTTACGTGACTAAATGTTAAACGTCATTGACGCATAGAACGCAGCGCCACCCTTCACTGAAAAGATAAGTTGGTCGGAGACTTCATAAATCTGAACTCTTGTTTCGGCATTTGTTGGGTCTGGGGCCGTAGAGGAGTTGTGATCTGTTTTCGCTGACGCAGTGATTGCAACTTGGCTACGGTCTCGGTTTTATCCGATGTTACTTCTCTCAAATACAAGATCTATTTTCCTTTGCAATTTGTTTGTATTCCAATCTGTTTAATTAATTTTCTTTGCTCTTCCTTGCTGTTTCAGAAATGTCAGATTTCGAACAATATTCATGTACTGGACCGTTTTTTGTTTTTTTTTTTTTGCCAAAGTGTGATACAAATAGTAGTAGACGCGTTTGTAGGTAATATAGCTTTAACCACCTATGTAATAAAGTCTATATTCCGTGCAAACGTTCAGTGTCCGCCTTTTTGAGCTGTCGTTTTTTTTTGTAATGTAATAAATGCACTGCTAATTATTTACGTTTTTTTTTATTTTCAACCTTTTTTGTTTAGTTATATATTTTTTTGGCTATAGAGCTTTTATTTGTCATTCAAAAGACATGGCGAGTGTCCGACAGTTTCTATATTAATATTGCATCTAAATATTATTCATGATTTATTGCGTCATCTTTGTTGCAAGTATTATTAGTCAAAATATGCAGCAGAAAGTTCCCTGATTTGACTTCTATAATTTAATTTTAGTTTCTCTAAATGAAAATATTAAGTAATTTATATGTCTTCCCTTACCAGGAATCTCCGTTACATCTGTTTGTTTGTATGTAATGTAAATCTATCATAATTAATAATTAAGCACGATATATGCAACCTCCTTCGATAAATGAAAGAAGAAATGTAATTGGTGCAATTCTAAGATGGCGTATCAATTTGACAGTTGAGTGGCCAATCACGTCGCGAGATTTATCAGGGCGTTGATTGGCTTAGAGTAGTTATAAGTCTTGGCCTGTCACTGCTTGTCTGTATCGAACACACCTGTCCAAAAAGTAGTTTAGCGAAATGTAAATAGCTCTTTTTAAATAAAAATACACGGATTTTAAGAGTGTATAGTGAATATTTTTGCATTATAATGATTATTGTAAAATGTATGCTGTGTATAGAGTCGAGTGTATTTTGTTTAGTACGTTTCTGAGCCTAGGTCGTAAGGTTGTTGGTATTCCTGCCCTGTTAAGATTCCTAGGTTTATAGGATTCTATGTAAGCACTCCTTTGCGTTACGTCTTATTACACTTTCTGTATATCAGCGGCCAAGATGCCACGCTTGGGCTACACACAACCTATTTGTATGAAAACGTTGAAGCATAACAAGTGTTGATGTGTCAAATGCTGTCATAGACTGGTTGTCGTGGTAACGAACTCTGTAATAGCGTTAATTGATTGTGAACCTTAGCTTTATGCATGTAAAGCTTAAAAATCTTTGACGGTTTAAAAGTACATAGTTTATGAATTTTAGGTTCTTCGACTTTTTGATTAAAAGTTCAAAATTGATTTTTTTATAAGTTTATGCGAAGGGAACTTTCGCGAATTTTGAAAACTGGTTTGAATTAGATTTGAAGGTTGAGTGGGGTCTGTTGTGCATGGTTGTACCTTTACAGGTATGATTGTAAACCATTTATATTCGGTTAAAGCAATTTATCAAAATATAAATGGTTTTACTAAAAATGCGTCTCCGTTGCCTACTCAGTATGTTTCAAGCAATAAACGATTGTTGAATTAATCTAAGAATAGACTGTCTCTGGAATCGACCAATGAGGGCGTCGCAAATAAAATATAGCTTATTCTCATTGGCTGCTTAACCGATTCGTTGCGCTTATGTCGCTAACTTCTAACTGTGGCGTCGAACAAAAATAACGTGACACTGTTCAGTGCCCACCGCCATACGATTAGATGACACGCATCTGTGTCCTCAGCCATGCCGAAAAGAAAATGATAACTATTTTGACTATTTTTTACATGTTCAAAGCTTGAATACTATTAGTTTACATGCGAAATCCAACGTGAACGGCCAGGCACATTGTTTTAAGTGATTAGAAGTGGCAAAAAAAGTGTATTTCTGGAAATGGAGGGTAAGTAACTTTTTTAATCCAGGTGTGATAAACCTTTTCAACTTATTTTGCATTTCCTAATGATTTGATTGATTATGAGGTAGTAAATTAGGTCCAAAAATATTGTTTTGGTATTCCTCATGACAAATTTCAACTGTTTAAACTATGCAAATGAAAAATGCCAAGTTTGATTAATAGATAATAGATATTTTCAAAAAATTTCAGAATTATAAAACTTCCCTAAAACTTAATTAAGGAGTTACCATCGATTTTAAAATGACACACATCCGTGCCTAACGCCACACACAAAAGAAAGTGATGGCACTGAAACGTGCCATCCGCAATGAATCGGTTAACCAACCAACTAGAACAGTAGATTACATACAACTGTCAGTGAAATCTGCTGGCTATTTAGCGAACCAATGGTGCGTCGTAAGTGAACAAGCTGTCCCAAGTTTTGCCTCATTGGCTGTTAGCGAGTATTTATTTTCGAAACGCGAATAGAATATATAATTGCAATAAATAATATAACAGATTGCTTGCAAAAACTAAAATGTAAGAAAGTATTAAGCCTCGGTTGTGTCCCGAGTTGTCCGTGTAGTTGCCATTTAAGAGGTTATACTCAAATTGTATAAAATTCGTTTTAAGTATAAACGTAACCGCCGCCGTTGTGTGCGTTATTGCAATAAAACTTTTTCTATAGATCGTGTGAGTTGGCGCGTGTTGCGTGCGTACTGCCGGGTGTAGTTGCGAGGTTGGTAATATAATCGAGTCTGTGCTTATAATTATTTATATTTCTCGTGAAAATAATTTAGCTGTTATAATTATATACTTTCGTATAATGCATAATGGTGAAATTACTTTAAAGTCAATAGCCGGGGCTCAAGTAAGCTTATGACCGATCTTTCATCTTCATAATATTGATATAGAAGGAATAAAATAAATTAATAATAACTAGCAAGTGTACGAGTATTTCAAACTGAAGGTTATTAACCCTTTCAATGCGAAGCGTTAGAAACTCAATACGGCTCATCGAAACAAAATCTACATTCATGTACAGCTGCCGAGATAACTCGTCAAAAAATCTTACTCTACAAACTGCTGACGAGTTAATTCGTAATTTAAATCGCTCTTATGAAGCTACTGTCGAGTTAACTCTAGCTAATATTAAATATTTAAGGGTAGTATTGCCATAATCGAAATGGTCAAGTATACATCATAGATAACATGCGGGTTCCGTCTATGATGGAAGCTAGTCTTATTTGGACTTTATTCTATAGTTCATCAACTTAAATTAAATATTATACCTATACAAATGTAATTTTTGGGAACTTCATGGTATGCCCGAAATAAACAAATCACAAGATAGAGCTAGGATGAAGCTTGCTGAAAGCGAACATGTAAGGCACGTAAAATGTTAAAATCTTGGTACTCTCGTATCAAACGATAGGCATGTAATTGACTCAAAACTAATAAACAATAAATAAATCAATGTAACTACCAAGGTCGTTCGAAGAATAAAATAATTTCGCAGGCTTAGTTCCCTTCATAAACATGGACGCCTTCTTTTAAAATATAACTACGGGTTAGCTCGTCACCAGTATTGAAATAGATTTTTAGATGTCGAGTTATCTCGTCGATAGTATACCTATGAGATACGTACATTTAAAACGAAATATTATTACTGGCAACACGTGATATATTTTTAAGTATCGGTAGGTATTCGGAAAAAGTACGGCACCGTTCGGACCACCTCAGTATGACGGATCACATTTTGTTTTATGGCATCAGTATGTGACAGTAGATTTTGTTCAACGAGATAACTCGTCACTAGTATATGATTACAGTTTATGGCAAACGAGATATCTCGATGTCAGCATTGAAAGGGTTAAGTTTAAGTTTTAGATTGGAATGCAACAAACGTGACTTATAAAGTTAAAATGGCCGCCTTGACACAGTAAGTAAAGTTACCGGCACCATATATTCAAAGCTTAGCTGAAATATTTACATAATTGTTTATAACAAATACAGTAAGACTTGTGCGAACGAACACTACGCTAATCAAGCTTCATTTCAAGATACGACACATTACATAGCTCTTGTCTTACTCTGACCCACGCTCAAGATGTCGCCTGCAGTTAGGAGAGACCTATCAATACTGGCCATGAGAAAACCGTAGGAAGCGACTGGGTGTCAGTTTGAAAGTCACCGTTATTTCAAAACATGAAATAGTAGTATCGTACGAATGTACTTTCAGACAAGGCGATTTGCGCAGATCTAAGCTAGCCGGTTAGTTGAAATGTCGCTCTGTCACTTTCTATTTCCGTTGAACTGATAGAGATATAAAACATTTAGCTTAGTGCTAGCTAACACGGAACTATGCAAGTGGGCCTAACCGAGTTGGCTAACTCGAGTTCCCTCAATCCAATGAAAATGAACAGTAATGGCGGAACATTTCAAATGGCTGAAAATTTTCTCGCTGCCGTATTACGTAAGAAAAGTTACCGCAATTATCACTGGAAGTCATAAAATATTCCTTTACATACAATGTGTTTGCTATGAAGGCGAGTCACGCGGTTATTTTGACAATTAGCAGTTGAAGAGAAAATATTGCGCGATTTTCGCTTTCGCAAGCTTTGTAATAAGCTCACCGGTTTGTGACTTCGGCCAGCGCAAGTTTAACAGTTAGCCTAAAAAGGGGTAAGGAGCTTTGCCTTCCCCTGTTCCGCTATGCGACACCCCCCACAACGATATTATACTGCTTATTCTGCAATTTTCATTTATTATTCTAAACGTGTGAAACTCCTGCATGGCCGCTAAACTAGCTAAGAAATGTCATTATTTTAACTGGAAATTGTATACTTAACTAACAACACAACCTTGTCCCATTTAAAGACGCCGAAGGTAAAATAGTTTCGAAATCTAGACGAACAATTCTATAAGTATGCTACATGGAACTTCATAAGCAAATGTTTGACATAAGCAAATACCAAATAATGAAACTGTGTATTTAAGTATAATAGAAATTACTTTCTTTTGGAAGTGATTGAGCTACCTCTGCTAGATGCGAACACCAAGTTTGAATTTAAATCATGTTTTTATATGTGTATAAGTATAATGGAGTATGTACAAAGTTCTGACTGTTTGATGCAGACCTACACACAAAGCGTGAGGTACGACCTCGGCGTAGCATGCAATGACAAAATACAAAAGTACAAAGTTTTACTTGAGGCCTTGTAAACGCTAAAGGGTATTTCTCGAAAATAATGTACGTCCCGAAAAGATCATTGTTACGAAAAAGTAAGCGTAACACTTGTTACACTTAGTGGTTACTACTATAGTTCGTTCGCGTTAAGAATGCAGTGAGTCATCAATGCAACTGTAGATACTAGCCAATGAGATTGCCGTATTAGAAAAAGTTTTCTTACTGGCGGTGATGCTATTGGCTATAACCTAATGCTGAGACGATACGTCACTGGATTCTTAACGCGAACGAACTATAGTCGATTTAGTAATCACCTTCAATATTGATAAACAAAACACCCTGCTAATGATGTTCACGGGGCGGATGTCGCTACCATCAACTAGAACGCATTCTATTTTACCGGCTGTGAAAATAGTAACAAAAGCATGATATTCCTAATTTTGTATGGTAGGTCGGTATTTAGTAAAACACAAGTAGGATGCACGTACTTTTATTTCGTCATAATACAAAGAACGGAGAGAAAATAATTAAAAGTAACCGTTTCGGACTAAATACATAAATTATATTTTACCATTTTGAAACGAGCCTTATGAAAAATGGAAACATCGGAATTCTCTAAAATAGCACGCGGCGATAGGATAAGAGCGAGCTCCGGTTACATTTTTTAAATTAAACTACAAGCAAAGCTTAAAACTAAAGTCACCTTCAAAAGTGTATTGGTATATAGTAACTGGGTGCCATCCACGGAGACGCGTCACCTCACGTCGACTAGTTGATGGATGGCCTCGCTGCATTTAAATAACAACCTAGTAAAGTGAGTTGTAGAAATATGTGTTAAGTACAAAAGTGCCTTGTGCGCAGGCGCGTAACTCGTCTTTATTGTGACTTGCCATAGCTTATCCAATACTCGATGGGTAAAAGACTCGATTACTTCGCGTCTCGTGTGTAGGTCTGGCTCTGCAGTATCACCGCATTTCTCAAGTTCAAAATTATTGTATTATATTTTATCGAAAGCATTGTAACAACAATTTTATGACATGTAGGTATACCATAACAGATATCAAAGCCACTAATATTCTAAATCCCATACACATTAGGGTTGTATACGATTTGTATTAATAATTTATTAAATAGAACGTTTATGTATAATAAAATGGTCAAATAGTACCTTACTTTGTTATCACAATCTGTTTCCAAACAATCAACCAAGAAAACTATCAATAGCTTTATATTAACATAAAAATTGCGTTTTCACGACCGTTAAAATGAATTGACCAATCAAAACGCTCAAGTTTGCCGGTCTCTGATCGGCTGCAAGGTTAGAACGCAATTTTTAAGCGCTAGGTGACAGGGTTACTGGACGTTGTCTCAACGAATATATGCAATAAAGGCTTGTTGTATGTACGTGTGTAGATGTGTGCCCTCGATGTGGCACGATCGCGAATAAATACTTTGATTAGCAAGCAATTGTTTTATTTCTATTGTTCACTGGTGTCTCCCTTGAGACTGCACTGACAGTTCGCCCATAATTGCCGTGAGGCACATACGACACAGGGTCTATAATTAAAAGTCGAGCAAATAAATAAATACATGAATAAATCCCCAGACAAACACTCCAACTGTATGGCACAAAAGTAGCAACAAATTGATTTATTAAAAAACATATAACAAACAAGTTCATAACACAAATAAATGCCCAGACCAGAATTCAAACATGGGACCTCCGGCGTGTGAGGCAGGGCTACTAAATCTTACTCTACTACTACTCACTTCCTTCTTATATGGTTGAGGAGGGCGATGGCTGGATCCCGCGTTAACTCGTGAACGGGTGCCGTTTGAGGTTGTTCGTCGTTTGGATACTTGGGGGGATAAGGGGAGGGAGGCCGTTAAATATATTTTGCAAAAAATATACCTGTGAAGTTTCATGCCAGTTGTTCTTCACGAATGTTTCTCCGAATTGGCGGCAGAGTCATGTTTTATTTGACGTCAGTAAGAACAAGTACTGTCAATGTTGAGAAATAAATATTTGAATTTGTGCTACCGAAATTGCCACACGGCTCGCACTTATTCAAATTTATATGATTGAAAAGTCATCTACTGGTCGAAATTGCTGGAAGATAAGTTCATTACCCCTGTGTTTCTTTAAAATAATTTATTAATGACCAAGGATATAAGTTCTTCAGTCGGAGCTAGCCCCGTGTGTCTTGGTGAGGTAATAATAAATATATTTAGTTATGATCAGTTGTTGATATCGGTTGCATGCAACAATGCAAATCATTCATAGGTGTATGAGTCATAATTATATGATAATGTAATACACACAGATAAAGATAAAGATTTTTGACATTTGCTGTTAATAAGGATCATAGAAACAGTTCGTGCCATATTGTTTAATTTTGCCTGAGACGTAATTCGTCGTCGACGGCCAAGCAGAGCAGTTGTTGGCAGCCCTGTCTCATACGCCGGAGGTCCCAGGTTCGAGTTCTGGCCGGGGCGTTCATTTTGTGATGAACACATACGTTTGTGCTCTGGTTATGGTTGTTGATATTTGTGTATATGTACGTTTATTCTGGGTTCTCCCCCCTCCCGTTCACTATATGGTCATACATAACACAAGCTCTGCTTACTTTGGGGCTATACAGTTGGTGTGTTTTGGGATTATATACAACGAAGATTTTGCTTAGGTTCACAATACACTTGGTGTTTTTCTAAAATTACCGTTGGTGACATTGCTGTATTTAAAAAAAGCAATAGTCTGTGGCTGTTCTTTGATTTTTTCTTATATTTATATTTTATTTTTATTTCACAGGAAAAAAAAATATTTCTTTAATTGTTCCTCTTTTTTCATAATAACACATTACACTACCGAAGCAATATTACAGTATGCACAAACGACTCGTCCTCCGCAACCACAGATGACAACAATAGGATCATAGAACCGTGATAATGTCATACACAGATATGAGAGATATGATATATAGGTAATTTTCGTAGGATCCTTTATATGATAGTGTAATACCCCTCTTATACTTACCACCAGGTGGTTGGCGTGCTCCTTTGCTGGCAATAAGCAATGAAATGAGTAAAATAAACATGACTTACTTTTTTTTCTTTTTTTTTTTTGTTCCCCTCCGCGGGAAGGGCAGGAGGATAAAAATGCCCTGACGCATACTCTGGCGCGATTCCAGAGTTATGTGGGACTCGTCCCGACGCTTACCAGAACCATACCCACTAAAAACCCCCTGTCGGCTCGTGCATTTTTGCCACTCAGCCTTCATCTGAGCGACGGCCAATTGGAGAAAGAGGCCGCGCTAGCGGGGCCCAGAAGGGGTCACCCGCTGGGATTACATAGCACTGAAGGTGCTCAAAGCACTGAAGGTGAATACATAGCACTGAAGGTGCTCAAAATGAAAATCAATAATTAAAACAAAAATTAAAAATTGCAAAATAAAATTGAATTAATTCGCATTTACGTTAGAATTAGGATTTACATTAGAATTAGAATTTACGTTAGAATGAGAATTTGCGGCCAGAAGGGCTTCGAGATCGGCTGACAGTCTGGTGGATGGGTACGTTTGCGCATTCCTAGGCCTAGCGACTTAGAACTTCGAATCTAAGACAGGAGTAGTATATGAGACTGAATCACGAACTAGTGGATTGGGATGGGTTTCGGAGCGTTTGAAGAACGCTTCAGAGAGTGTTTTGAGGTGTTGTTGTACTGTAGGCAGTTCAAGATCTCTATGAAAGTCCGCGTTACGCACGTACCACGGTGCGTTTGTGGCCCTGCGGCAAAAGAGGTTTTGAACTACCTGCAGTTTGTGCAGGAGGGAGGGTTTGGCGTGGGCAAAGATTGGCGAGGCATACGTCATGACGGGTCTAACGCAGACCTTGTAAAGTGTACGTTTGTTTCTGAAAGACATTTTACTTTTTCTACCTAACATGCTATTTAGGCGGCCTAAATAGTGACGAGCGAGTTTCGAAACTCTTTCGACGTGTGGCTTGAAAGAAAGCGTCGGATCTAATGTGACGCCTAAGTATTTAGTACTGCGCTTCCAGGGGACGGGAATGCCTAACATTCGAACGTGGGGATCGCCAGCGGGACGACGGCGTTTGTGGTCGAAGTCTTTTCAGGGTTCACATCGATGCGCCATTTTTGAAACCATACACCAAGGGCTTTTACGGCCTTTTGGAGTCTGGTTACAAGGTGCCGAACACTGTGGCCTTTGGTATAGAGTGCGGTGTCGTCGGCAAAGAGGGCGAGTTCGACGCCTTTCGGCGGGATGGGAATGTCGTTAGTGTACACGGTGTACAGCAGAGGGGCGAGGACTGAGCCTTGAGGGACTCCAGCCTTTATGGGACGAGGCGCCTATTTTGTAGAGTTTATAAACGAGACCGCTGTGCCAGACTTTATCGAAAGCCTTGGCTACGTCAAATAAAACCGCGACTGTTTATAACGACGCGGATAGAAACCGTCAAGTATATACTCGACGATTCGATGGACTTGCTGAGGGCAGGAGTGTTTAGCGCGAAAGCCGAACTGATGGGGAATAATGAGAGGATCGCCATCCGTTGGAAACAGATGGTTCCGCATTCGAGAGAGTATGACTCTCTCGAGAAGTTTAGACATTGCCTTGAGGAGGCTGATGGGTCTGTGATTAGCCGGGACGTTCAGAGGTTTGCCCGGCTTGGGAATGCCTATGACTGTCGCTTCTTTCCAAGCTTTTGGAAAGTAGCTATGGTCGAAGCAGGCATTGAAAATGATAGCTAACAAGGTAAGCATCTGTTGAGGTAGGTGCTTAAGTGCGTGGTTGGAAATTCCATCCGCACCCGGAGCCTTTTTGGACTTTTGATTTCTAATGAGAAGCAAGATTTCGTCATTAGAGACTGTGACAGGGTCGGCGGTGATGGGGAGAGAGTCTCTGCGAAGGACTTCGTCCACCACCGCCTGGATGTGTGAGGGATCAGCAGGTTGCGTGCTGGGCGAGCATTGTGCGGCAATGCTGTCAGCGAAGCATTCGGCTTTCTCTTCGACTTCAAAGGCAGTAGTGCCATCGGGACGAGTGAGAGGAGGAACGTGAGAGGCGGTGTCTACGCGTAAGGCTCGGGCCATGCTATAGTACGCTTTGTGGGACGGAGAGATATTCGCCATGAGATCGTTCATCTGAGCGTCTCGGAGTTCCGCGAGGCAAGACCTAACTTTACGTTGAAGCTGATTCGCAGCTGTTCTATAGGCGGGCGTGGGATATTTCTTGGCTCTCCGGAGAGCCGCGTTCTTAGCTTTAATAAGATTGCTAACGGCTAAGGGAAGCGTGGGTTTGTCTTGCTTAGCAACCTTTTCGTTGTCACTGATGGCTGAGTTGATAGCATCAGTGAGAGAATTTACTAATGAATCAATTTTATCCGGGCTATCTAATTGTTCGGGAGAGATCGCGAGTGGAGAGTTCGGAGCCTCTAAGGCTGAAACTAACGTATTTTTAAAGCCTTTCCAATTGGTATAGGTCTTAGGAGATGAGACGTCATCGTTCGGCGGTCCTAGCACGAGGGAGACGGGGTGATGGTCGGAGCCTAGGTCATCGAGAGGTTCGATAGACCTGAGGTCGAGGTTGATTCGCTTGACTATTGCAAAATCGAGGATATCAGGAGAGTGGTTCGGGTTGTCGGGATAGTGGGTGGGAGTGATGGGGGAGATGACATCTAAGTCAAGTGAATTTGTGATGGCGAGGAGAGCGATACCGCTGGTGTTGATTGATAGGCACGTCCAGTCAGTATGTTTGGAGTTAAAGTCTCCGAACATAATGACTGAATGGCCGAGGGCGAGAATGGCCTCAAAGTCGCTGCGGATTGGTCTGGTACCACTAGGTATGTAGACTGAAGCTATGATGATGGTCGGATGACCAGTCATAGCCAATCTACACACAGTGGCTTCCATGTTGAGGAGAGGAGGGGTAGGGAGAGGGCAGCAATGGAATCCTCTTTTGTAATATATAGCAGTGCCGCCGAAACCGTCGGAGTTGGGCCTGTCGTTACGAATAAACGCGTATTTAGGTATAGCGAATCCCCTGGAGCGGTTTGGAGTTAGCCACGTCTCCTGACGAAGCAATAAGTCTGGCTCGTTGTTCTGAAGGAACAGTTTGAGCTCAGGAAGGTTAGTATTAAGGCTACGAACGTTAAAAGAAACTAGGGATAAGCCCTTTGGTTTGATACGACCGGACGCGAGATTTTAGGGTCTAGACATTATATTGCTTATTTACGAATTTATACAAAAAAGAAAAAAAAAAGAAAAAATAAGATAAAATAAAATTTATAACGAACTTAGAAGCGAGTGATGTTCGGCTAACGCAAATAAACGCTCTTGAGGAGAGCGGGCGGCTCGCAGTTTGCGTGCGAGAACAGAAATTTCCGTAATGTCGACGTTTTGAATGACGTCGAACACGGTCTTCATGTCCTCAGCCAGCGACGACTGAGGTGAAGATGACAAAGCAGGACGCGGCCCTACGGAAGCTACGGGAGCTGGGATGGGTCGGGAAGGTGCAGGCGGGACAGCCGGACGCTGCCTCCAAGACAGAGCCGGAGTAGGCGTCGGCTGAACGGGCTTTGCTTGCGGGGGACCCTGGTTGCGCAGCGGCGGGAAGTTAGCGGGAGTGAGCGGCGGCGCTGGTTTAGGCGCGACCCTCTTGGCGGTGGAGCGCGGAGCGCGCGGGCAACCCCTGTAGTTAGCTGTGTGACCGGACTGGCCGCACAGCACACAGGCAGGGGGGGAAGTGGATTCGGGAGTGCGAGTGCACTCCTTCGTAAAATGTGGATCCAGGCACTTAACGCACCTGGGGGGAGCTGAGCAGTTAGCCGCTGCGTGGCCGTAGAGCTGGCAGCGGTGGCACTGCCCAGGGTGACCGCGGGGGTTGGGACGCTCGACAGAGATATTTGAGAGTCCGCAAATTGTGCGAGCCTCTCTAAAGATCTCCCTCGAGTTGGGAGTATTAGACAAGATAACTAAAGCTAACGGAAAGCGCCTACCGCGGTTAGAGTGCATCTTGTGCACTGCTTCGGCCTGGAAACCCTGGGACTTAAGGTCCTCGAGGATTTCTTCATTCGCGAGCTCGAACGGGACGCCCCGTAGTACTGCGCGGATCTTACGCTCCTCCGGGAGGGCGTAGGTGTGATACGCGATTTGTTTTAAAGAAAGTAACCTGGTGAACGCGCGGAAGTCGTCGACGGTCGCGACTTGAATTTTAATTGTATCGCCAGCGTTGGCGGCTTTTAAGTAATTAATTTTGTGCTCTTTGCACAAGTTAGAAACCGCGGTCCAGCGCGCTTTTTCACGCAGGAAGACGGGCGGAGGGAGCTGAGGTTTTGGCGGGACGGGAGCGCAGCGCGTCGCTGGCTTCGATGGGACTGACGGAGACGCGGTCACTTCGAGTGACATGAGCGGCGCGGGGGCGGGTGTAGAAGACACCGGGGTTGGCTCGGGTGTTGAAGACACCGCGGCTTTTTTCGAACGCTTCTTCTCGTTTGGCAATTAACTGGAACGCGGGCTCAGGAGAACCGGTTAGGGTGGCGGCGACCGACGAAGCTTCGGACGCGGCGGAGTCTGAATCGCTCCTGGGAGCGGTACGCTTCCTGCGAGATGAGCGCGAGGATGAGACCGACGCGCAGTCCATATCGGATGGAACGGGAGACGCGGGAGAGCTATACACCTGAGGGGTCTGGACATTAGAGGCCTGAGGGGCCAGGGACGCAATAGATGCCTGTAAGGCCTGCGTTAGTACGTCAGCGGGTATGCTTACGCCGGACGCAGCGAGCGCCTGGGCGAACGACTTAAGAATATTAACAAGGTCCATTGGAGGGCTTGGAATTACAATATGTAATATATAAATATATAATGTATGCCTATAATATATAACAAATGCCAAGGATTCCTAAATAAAAACCTAGCGAACCCTAGCGGCAAACCTCCCTACCAGCGGAGGCTGGAGAGAATAACTTAAAACTAACCGTAGTACGCCGAAGGCCGCTACCTAGAAACCTAAAAAAGGGTACGCAGGTAAAGAGTTGACCGCGTTAGGGTTAACCTTTACCGACAGAAAGGACAAATACACACGAAGAACACACAGATATGATAAAAATAAATATGAAAATAGGAGAAAAATAAATAAAATAGAGAAGAGAAATAAAATAAAAATAAAAGGACTGGTTCAGTACAAATTCGTTGTCACCGTTAAGTATCCTTTGTACTGAAACCAGACTACTTACGCTGGGCACAACACTGCACTCAGCACAAGCACAACACAACTTAGCACAGCACTTTGAAGAGTAAGGGGCTTAGTCGCAAAGAAAAATCGCACATCGATAGCACTCAGAGGGAGTAGAAAAACCTTGAAAACCGTAGCACGGAACCAACACGCTAACCTGTGACGTCAGTAGACTGAGCGCCACGGAATATCGGGAAGGGAACGATCAACGGAGAACGGGGTCTTGCACGTCCGCACCGCGTGGCGATCGGAGCGAGGATGACTTACTTTTTTATACATACACAGTTTATAATCCCAATGATAACCCGGCCAAATTGAAAGGCTCTGAAAAAGTGGGCGTACGATACTTGGCACTTCTCTTCTTAATTTGATAGTATTACTCCGAGCCGAACTTTGACTTTTGGTACTGGATTGAATAAATTAAGTTAGTAATACCCAAATAATAGGTCTCGACTCTCCAATTATGTATAATAAATAATAACCATAAATCCCAAACACACCAACTGTATGGCCCCAAAGTAAGCAGAGCTTGTTTTATGGATGACCATAACTTAAGCTGCTTAAACTTAAGTTTGGTGAAGAAACATCCATATATAAATACAAACAACCATGACCCGAGAACAAACATCTGTGCACATCACACAAATGAATGCCCCGGCCAGGACTCGAACCTGGGACCTTCGGCGTATGAGGCAAGGCTACTTACCACTACACCAATCGGTCGTATGTTTTCTTATAATAACGTAATCGTAATTTTATTAGACGTAAATCTTTTGAATAACACATTGAGACATGCGTGTGCTAGTTCGCTGCGTCTCCAGCGGCGCTGCCTGCTGCCCGGGGGCGACATTTCTTACATTACACATCTTAGAAACTTCACGGAAATGTTATCGAGCTAAATCCGTGGCGATGTAAGCACGCAATATTCAAAATGGTGCCACAATAAATAAATATCGAATTTTATTATAACTGTGTCATAGTTTATTTATTTATTTACAGTAACATGTTATAAGAAATACACTATTCAATTATTCACAGAAATACAATGATTTTCACCTTGTAACGTAATGACTACTGAGCACGGCATTTATATTATTATCTTACTTAACATACACAGTAGCTTCTTAATACTAACAAAAAAGTGCGAATTTAAGTACTCTCCTTAATATATTTTTCCATAGAATGAGAGAAGATACCTAGATTTTTAACAAATAGTATTATAACTATAACACATGCGACTTAATGGACTATTGTAAGATACATTGTTTTTAGCTAATGGAAAAGAAAATAAGTTGTTGCCACTTATCTGATGGTAAGTGGCTATTGACATCATTTATAGTATTTATAAGTCTTCTTATTTTTTTAATAATCCATATAATTTAAAATTCACATAAATGCACAAAGCGTTCCTATTCGCTACTCCGATCTTTTGGCTACTTGTACTACTAGTAACGCTGATGCAATACTCATATCGGAAACTTTTCTAAAACCCTCTCTTCCCTCCACTCAATATCCTCTTCCTGGGTTTAAACTGATTCGGAATAATCGTACAGGAAAGGGGAGCGGTAGGGTGGCCAAATACCTTCGAGCAGACATATCTCACACAATTGTTATCACCTGTCCCTCTCTTTACTCTGGATCAGCTGAACATCTTGGCATTGAAATAATTGTACGTCACACTAAAATTTTACTGACTGTTTTTTACAGTCCCAACATGAATATCAGTTATTTTCATGTTCTCGACAGTTACTTTCATTTATTTTGTTCAACCTATGATCATTTTTTAATGTTGGGAGATTTTAACACATGTATGATGAAAAACAACTCCAGATCTCGCGCTCTCCAGTCGATCCTATCCTGCTCCAACCCGTCTATGTTACCCCTTTCCCCGTCATTTTCCTGGCTGTGATCCCTCTCTTATAGACCCTATGATAGTGTCATCGCCTAATTATATAGAAAAACACGGGCAACTCACTGCACCCTTCTCTTATATTTATCTTTTCGTATACGTCTTCCTAAACAAAAACCACCATCTATGCTTTGTAATCGCGACAATAACATAGTCACGGAGTCACTGCGGCGCGATGCCAGCATCATAAACTGGTCGCCTGTGATGTCTTGTGACGACATTGACGGTAAAGTCGAAAACTTCATCTCCTTGCTATTAGATTTGTATGACCGACACGCTCCTTTAAGAAGAGTGAAAATCAGACACAATCCAGGCTCCGTGACTCTATTAGAGAAGCCACGTCTCTCCGAGATAAGGCAAAACACAGATACAAACGCTCCCCCGCCAAGCAACACTTGAACCACTACAAATACTTGAGTAATCGCTGCAGCCGTCTATGTCGTGATGCCAAAATGTGCCAATTTCATGATTCCATTACTAATTGGAGCCCTGCAGAAGTTTGGAAATTTCTTAAGTCCGTCCACTGGTCACAACATCTTAAATTTATACTCCCTTAACAAACAAACAATTTTCTGAACCTCCTATCGTTGTTTGCCGCGCTGTAAGGATAAAACTTTGAAGTCCTTATCATATGCCCCTCTGCTCATTCTCCATTTTTACTGAAAACTGTTTCAGAAGACAATGTGAAGAGAGCCATTCTTGCTATTACATCTCTTGCTGTCGGTGAGGACAAAATGTGTTCAAGAATGATAACTTTGATTTTACCTACGTTATTACCAATACTCATCCACATTTTCAAATATTCCCTCACAACTTGTATCTTTTCAAACCCTAATTCTCTCGCACATTTTCGCCCCATATCCATCTTACCTTTCACTTCGGCTCTTGTAAATATCACTGACGATATTCGATGGGCGATGGAGAATCAATCTCTGACTATAATGGTACTTCTGGACTTCAGTAGCGCGTTTACCTCAGTCGATTTCGACTGAGGTACGACCTTCTCGGAGTTTTAACTTCACTCAACGTCTCCTCTTTTGCAGTGGCTTGGCTCAGCTCCTATCTTCCGGGCCGGTCAAAGCGGGTCCGCCATGGTGAGTCTCACTCAGGTTGGTGCGATCTTAGTGCGGGCGTGCCTCAGGGTGGCGTCCTCTTCCCATTGCTTTTTTCAATTATTATTGACTCGGTTACTACAGTCCTTTCTTGTAATGCTTTCTTTACGCTGATGACTTGCAGGTTTATCGTCATTTCACACTTACAGATACAGTAATTGCTATTGCTGCAATCAATGAGGATCTCAGTTGTATAAGTGACTGGGCGAAATCATTTGGTTTATGTGTGAATCCTAGCAAGTCTCAAGCTATCATAATTGGTAGTCGGCATATGCGCGGCTGCATCGATTTAGCTAATTTGCCCTCTGTCGTCCTGAATGGTGTTCCTATTAATTTCTCTGACACTGTCAAAAACCTAGGAGTAATTATAGATTCTTATCTTACGTGGAATGCTAACGTCAGCGAAATTGGTAGGAAAGTGCACTATTCCCTCCATCAACTAAAAAGTCTTCGGAGTTTCCTGCCCTTCCGCACCAGGATCGCTCTTGTTCAAACACTCATTCAACCAATAATCGAATACGCAGAAGTCTGTTACTTGGACATAACTGAAGAGCTATTAAATAAACTGGAACGATTACAGAATCTGTGTATTCGATTCATCTTTGGTCTTAAAAAGTTTGATCATCTTTGTGAATACCGCGGTCAAATCCGATGACTTCCTATTCGGTACCGTAGAGATTCTCGTATCTTTTCCCAGCAGCTGGGATCTATAGTATAGTCTATTTAACGTACTGATTAACTCATCCTCCCCTCGTTACCTAAGTAAGCGTTTTTCCTTCACGCACACCGATGATGCTCACTGCAGAAGGAATAAGCGTACTCTTCTCAAAATGAAACCGCATAAAACTGACTTTTTCTCTTATTCCTTCACCATACACGCGGTTAGGTTGTGGAATGCACTTCCTTGCATAATCCGTGAATCGAAAACGTTATCCTTATTTAAAAAGCGAGTAAGAGAACATTACCTCTCTCGAATCTATTCGCTTGCGTTTTTGTTTTTGTAACCCCGTAGTATTATTTCTTTGAATCATTTGTAAAAGTCAAGTATACTGTATTTATATGTCATGGATATTCTATTTATACGTAGATAAGTAGTTTATATTTATATTTGACACAATATGTAAGTATATTAGCATTTGTTTATAGTATTTATCTTATGTTTAACAATATATAATTTAGTACACACTAAATTTGCTATTATTCACACTCTCCAGTCTCAGGTCTGTTGGAAGAGATTTCTTTTAGAAATAAGCAGTACCTTTGTACATTATTTGGTAACTACTTTTTATACTGTAATTAATACCTGTGTGTACATTAATTATTAAATAAATAAATAAATAGATGTTGATGATTTAATTTGATGATTAATGATGCTTTACCGAGCGTAGGTTTAAATTGCAATTGCCTTTGTTCCAGTTATTACACTGGCTCTCTCTTCCCCTTGACCGGAACATAACCACGTCTAGGTGGTATTAGTGTGGTATTAGAGGTGGTATAGGTATTATGGCGGGAAAAATAAGAAGGACTGTAGTAACACCCCAGTTGACACCTTTAAAATGACTTCCACCACTAAAATGTTTTATATAGGTATAGGGTTCCATTTTCAAATGTTTTAAATAATTTGAAGGTTATGTAAAAGGCCATTATTGCTGTTCCGGTATGGGGAGTTACGTATGCCGGTCTCGTCTTTGGAGGTGACGTGTGGTCTGCGTCAGATATATATTAGAAGTCAAAAAAACAGCAGTTCCTGTAATTAAGGTAAAGTAATACTGCATTCTATACTGCGAGCCTTTAGATAATTTTTATCTACAATAGTGATACTGAAGTGATATTTTTATTAATGTGTAAGTATTTTTTTTAGGCGAGCCGTTCGTACGAAATTATTTCGCCGTCAGGTTTGGAAGAGTGTCCGATGAAGATTCAATTTCCGATACTCCAAGGAAAGCGTACTTGAAAACAGAACTTTAAAAAATAGCGATTACCAAACCAAAGTTGCAACTTCAAAACTATAATTTAGTTCGGAAAATTAAAGTACTCCAAATTAAGTGCAACAGACTAAAACAGATTGTGGCAGACCTCCAAAAAACAAAGTATTTTACAATGGACCAGTTTAGTGCTTAAATCTTAAAGCAGAAGTAGCTGAATTCATTAATAGGCTCATTATTAAAAGCAAGTGATGTCGCGAAAAATATTCACCGGCTTTAAGAAAATTTGCAGTCACCCTGCACTATTATTCCCCTGCAGCCTATACATATTTGAAACCAGTTTTTAATGGTTCTTTACCACATTCTCGTGTCATTGGCATATGATATGATCTCAGGTGATCCGAGCTTCAACAAAGCTGAAGACCTGTTGAAAAAATGTTAATTTTTTTTTAATCCCCAGACAATCACACCAACTGTATGGCCCCATAGTAAGCGAGAGCTTGTGTTATGGATGACCATACAGTGAACTGGGGGGAACCCAGAATAAACATACATATATAAATACAAACAACCATAACCCGAGAACAAACATTTTAGTTCATCACACAAATGAATGGCCCGGCCAGGACTCGAACCTGGGACCTTCGGCGTATGAGGCAAGGCTACTTACCATTCGGTCGTCAATTGCCGATGAGATGGCTATTCACCATCAAACTAAATGCACGGAAAGAAGACTGCAGGCGTAGTAGATTTCGGTGCTGGTTCAGAACGTTCACGTGAGATAGCCACGCCACACAAGCATGTGTTTTAATTTTAGTTTGTATGAATGAAAGCTGGGACATTCCTATAGCATACTTCCTTGTTAATGGATTGTCAGCCAAAGGCGAGCCAATTCATTAAAAACCTGTTCAAGTGAATGCTACCATGTAGGGGTGGATATTGTTACTCAGCTATTACTTTTGATGGCTGTGCGGCTAATATAAATGCTGCAAATTTGTTGAGATGTGACCTTACAGATCCTGTAAGTTTAAAAACTTCATTTAGGCATCCTGAATGTGACTTGGAGGTAGCAACCATGCAAAAAGACAAATTTTTGACGCTAGTGGTAATGATTAGTTGGCAGTCTATTAAATTAAGTTAAACTTAAAGTTAAAAATTTAGTTACACGATTCCGTAATGAAGTCATAAAAGTGAAATTGGCAACACACATTATGAGCATGAGTGTTGCAAATGCACTGAACTTGTGCAATGAAGAAATAACGTCTTCCCTATTTATGAATACTTGTCACGTAATAAGGGACCCTCCTTGAAGGATCTGTCACCACGATGACTCCGGTAACCGTCCTGCGGGAGTAGAATGAAACAGGTGGTTATCGGGAATATAAAGTTAGATTTAATATATCAGAGAAGTTAATTTACAAGGATATTTACAAAAAGGTTATTTACATTAAATTTGAGAAATAAAATACTAAACTAGGTGACTCGAGGCGTATCCAGGTGTCGCTGATGGAGACGCGTGGGGCAGGAGCGGCGAGGTAAGGGCAGACCCCTCTTTCCCAGTGAGCACTTTGTGCAAGTGCCCAGGGCCCTCAGATCAAATACAAAGTCCCTAGTTCCTGTCAGAACACCAAACGATAACCAATATTTATTACCAAAAAACTTATATAATTCGAAGAAATCGAACCGAAATTACTGACTACAATACCAACTTTGTCGCTGATGTCCATAGAATCTGATGTGCTAAAAAGCATAGATTTGGAAGAAGTGATTAACGATTTTGCCCATCTGAAATCTAGAAGGGTTCCTCTTTAAATATCATAGATCTTTAAGCACTAACCTGTAAACGCTAAAAGAGTTACTTTTGTGGACTATATTACATTTGTTTTAAACTATCGCGGTTCTTTTCATTTTACATTTATCTATTTGTTTCATGTGATTGTTAATAAAAATAAATATTTAACCTTGTTTATCTACATTCTTTGTCTATTGTAACAAAATAGTGTTCTGTCAAAGTCATAGGGGCCCCATTATCCTAATATGCCCAGGGCCTCCAATAGGTTGAAGACAGCCCTGCGTAAGGGCGAGCTAGCTGGCACGTGTAACAGGATCACCAAGGACGTCCTGGCTAGCACGCAAGATGGAAATGGTGAGGCGTGCAGACTGGTACGCAGGGCAGGATGGAGTCGGCGTGTGGACTGGCACGCAACGCAGGAGTGGAGTCGGCGTGCGGACTGGCACGCAAGTCAGGAGCGGAGACGGCGTGCGGACTGGCTCCTTAAAAAAGCCCTACTGTCAGGAGCGGTTGAAGACTCCCTAAACAAGCCTTAGTGTCGTAATTGGGTCTTCAGTTGGACCGGCTGACAACTCTCTAAATAAGCCTCACCGTCATGACAACTGAACTGTTGTGCTGGAGTGGATGCCATTGAGTGTGAGCTCCACTCCTTTGTATGCTAGATGATGTATGTTAGAGTATGTAAGCGATGTATGTAATTGTACGCGACTTTTTTGAACATCAAAATTTTTCATGTTCTTAAAAAAAAATTTGTCAGCCATTTTTTTTCACGGGTTTTGGGGAAAGTGTAATATAATACTTACGTATTATATATTATAAGCAAGGTGATTATAAAATAATCTCCTTGCTTGCTAAATGTCCTGTTTTATTCGTATACTTATTGGATTTTTTAAAATTTTTTATATTGTTTACTTTATTGACAAATCGTGTCAACTCAATTTTTTTATGACAGCAATGGAGGCTGCCAAACAAGTTAAGCCTGTAACACACAAATCCTTACAAAATTATCATATGAAAATATACTTGAATCCTGGCTAACAAGATTAATTTCAAAATTTCAAATTGTGGTTCAAATTATAAGGCGAGTCAGGCCATATAAACCGATTGCTGGCTTTAGAACGGCAGTCTATTACCAGCCATCCTACCGTTAACATCAAAAGTCTCCAACAAACCGGCCTACTGAAGACGCTGAAGCTGCCTCATGCTGAAAGCTACCTGACTGTGAAGCTGCCTCATGCTGAAGCTACCTGACTGTAAAGCTGCGTCATGCTGAAGCCCCTGACACTGATGCTGCTACCGCCGCTGCTTACTACCGACGTAGCCTAGCCGTGACCCTGTTTGCTTGACTCTGCCTACTACCTACCTGCTGCAGAGCCTGCTGTTCCTGCTCTCGCTGATCCTGCACGCGCCTGAGCGCCCTCACTGTGGAAGCCTTCGCGGCGACCCCTCCGACTTATTCATGTCCGTGACAGTTTTTGGAATAAAAACTTTTATTACGTGACATACTGAGGGTACGATAAATTTTATTACGACATTCAATAACTTATTTGAAATTTTGAATTCAAACTTACTTTTGCTGCTTCGAAAAGTCACTTTCAGCAGAAAATGCCAATGAAATTCTGACTTTTCTCGAAAAAGCCAAACAATATAATATATTAGGTTTAAAAAATATTCATCAAATATCGATGTAGCAGTCGCAAAAGAGTTACGATAAAAGAAAAGAAAATTGTCAGTACCAAAATTAGGACTGGGTTTTTACGCTTTCTTATACGTATAGAACGCATTAAACGTCTGTACACAACTTTTTTGGTTCAAGAGAAATTTATTTATTTAATTATAACAAAATCCACAGCTCTTAAAATAATACATTAATTAAATAATATCTATATAAAACTGACAGCCAGTTATGGATTTACAATTTTTAAAATGATTTTAGCAGACAGCAAGTAAAACAAATGTTACGAATAATTAATTAAAACACTTTAAATAGTAACTACAAAAAAAAAATAATAATAAGAATTTTTTGTTTTGGTTTTTAAAGGTCGATAGCAGTGCATGAGTGTGTATGTGTATATGAGGGTGTGTGTATGTGTACGTGTGCATGTGTGTATATATTTGAACGTAATAATATATAGCCATATTAATATCAACCTCTATTCAGTATCTTTAATATACTTTGCTTAAATATAGCCTTGTTGTCACAAAATATGTCAGTGACTTGTGCGAATTTTTTATTATATGTGTTTTGAATGCTATTGATAGTTGAGTTCCGAGTGTAGTTTGTGTTCGTGTGCTGCGGATAAAATAGGGAAGTGTGTCTTGTTGTTGTGACAGGAGTGCGCAGATTGAGGGTGAGATTAATGAGGTCATTGCAGTCTATATTACCGTTACAGATATTGTATAAGAAAAGCATATCGAGCAAATCGAGGATTCTAGGGACAGCACATGGTGTTGTTTGCGAGCATCCGGGTATAACTTATGGGGCTGTGATTGTCTATAGCTCAGGTGCTTCAGAAATTTTCTTTGAATTGACTCAATAGCATGACTGTATACAATATATTGGGTGTTCCATACAGTGCTGCAATACTCTAGTATGCCACGAACCAAGGAATAATACTGTATCCTCACACAGATTATATCTGAAAAGCGAGCTGTAGATCGTAGT
This sequence comes from Marasmarcha lunaedactyla, assembly GCA_923062675.1. Taxonomy (NCBI): domain Eukaryota; kingdom Metazoa; phylum Arthropoda; class Insecta; order Lepidoptera; family Pterophoridae; genus Marasmarcha; species Marasmarcha lunaedactyla. Next base: position 1,897,360 of record OV281367.1, on the reverse strand, counting down.
ACAGAGCCAAGATTCTTGTATGCTTTATTGACTATGAATGCAACATGCTCTTTAAAACTAAGCTTTGCATCGAGGAAAACCCCCAAATCGCGAACAAGGTTGCTTTCTTAATTTCCGTATTATTGAAGAAGTAACTGAATGACAAGCGATTGCACTTACGGGAAAACCTAATATGTAGGCACTTGTCAATATTTATACTCATACGGTTGTATGTATAGTAGTCTGATAAGCGATTCAAATCCTCCTGAAGATTTTTACTGTCTATAAGGCCATTTACTTTCATAAAAATCATAGTATCGTCCGCGTACATTACAAATTTAGCATGATGGATGGAGTGTCCAATATCATAAAGATAGACAGAGTACAACAGAGGACCCAAAATAGATCCCTGCGGGACACCGGATGGAACAGAAACACAGTCTGAGCAATACCCACCCACCACAACTGCTTGAGTTCGATTGTGGAGATACAATTCTACCCATCTTAGGAGTACCGCAAATTCCCAGCCCGTGGAGCTTCCGGAGAAGGATGACGTGATCCACACGGTCGAACGCTTTTTCGAAATCGGTGTAAATCACGTCAACCTGCCCCCCACCTTCCATGTCACAAAGAACCTGACTTGTGAAATTAGCCAAATTAGTGCATGTCGAGCGATTTCGAATAAATCCATGCTGTTCAGCAGGGATGTACCTACAGACAGTAGCATACATGTGATTATATGCTATCCTTTCAGCCATCTTACTGAGAACATTTAGTTTAGAAATTGGACGATAGTTTTCTTTTAATGTTTTTGGACCTTTTTTATGCACTGGTGTGATGTGCGCTGTTTTCCATAGTGATGGAAAATACCCTTCAGCAAAACAACGATTAAAAATTTAACTTACTGGGAATGACATGCAACTGCACACTTCACAAATAAAATTGGAAGCAAATTATCATTACCGGCAACTTTATTAACGTCCAAACCCTTTAACAACATCTTACAATAACCTGCATCTACTACAGGAGCACCTAAAGACTCAGTTTCAAGAAAGTGCGGTGTGCTGTGGGCATCGTTGTAAGCATTAAGAGGTAAACTAAAATTCTGCAGGAAAAAGTCATTAAAAGCCGCACATATTTCCACCCCACCACTGACACTCAAACTTCCATAGTCCATATGCCCCGGATATGTTGAATTACGTTTCCTTTTCGAATTCACGTACTTCCAGAAATACTTCGTAGATGTTTTTATCATGCTTTGAGACCATATAGTGTAATTTTTAAAACATTCTACTTGTAACTTGTTTTGGCGAGCGCTGAGAATCGAAAAGGAAGCGTAGTCGTTAGGACTATGAAACCGTTTCCACAGTGAATGATACTTCGCTTTCTCCTTTGTGACACGAATAAGCGCATGACTGTACCACACGGGGTACTGATGGGTGCCTGATACTTTAGAACAAGGTACATATTTTTCTATTATTTTATATATAATGTCATAAAAACGATGTATTATATTTTTAATGTCACAGTTTTCAAATAATTTTAACCAATAATAATTAATTATTTCTTTATTAATGCCGTCAAAATTAGCTTTCGAATACAAATATTTTATACGCGGTCTAATTTTCATAGGTGGGACACTATAATGTCGCATACGTCGAATTCAAACGAAGGATGATGACTATCCTCAGGCACAAGCGGGCTAAGAGAACGCCAAATAATATTTACACCAAAGTTAGAGAAAATTAAATCCAGCGTGTTATGGCTTGAGTTTAAAATTGAGTTCGATTGTTTTAAACCACAGTAGAAAAAAAAATTAACCAACTCCACAGCTACGGACTGAACCTCAACGGAGCCCTTTTGTAAAAATATAGGATCAGATAAACTCCACTTAACGCAAGGTAAATTAAAATCACCGGCAAATAAGTAATTATCATTCGGATGCATGTTAATAATTTCGTTAAATAAATTAAGAAAAGATCGTATACGCTCCACGATGCATCGATTTGGTGGGATATAAACCACAGCTACGTGTAGATCAGGCGACGAAAGGGCGCGGGGCCGGGCGGCAAGGCTGCAACCGGGCACCGTCAACCACACGCACTCCAGACTCCAGACCGGTGCGTTGCCACGAAGGCCGCGCACGCGCATGCAAACGTACCTATGTCACAGAGCGCCATAACCCCGCCACCAAGTGCACTACTGCCGCCGTCAACATCACGGTCTCTCCTAAATACGTCATAACGATTAGTGCTTAGCTCAGTGTCTAGTATACCATTACATTACCAAGTTTCGGTAATGAGTGCAATGTTAAAATCCTGAGTTAGTAATATATTAGTAATAGAAATGTCTACACAAATCTCGATAGCGATACATGTAAATAACTTTATGTAATGTTAAATTGTGTATGAGGTGTAGAATAAACGAGAGATTTTGCGTATTAAACGTACTAAGAGCAAGCAATGACGCAACATGAGCATGACAAATAATTTGTTTTATGACAAAGATGCTATATATTAATAATTTAAATTGGAAAACTGAGTTCTGTATTTTCACCTTAGTGGATGAAATGGCAACAAAATTTTATCAGCATATCAACGACGTATTATCACGATTCGTCCCAAAATCCAAGCCACGTTCAAAGAAATGTCCCATTTGGTTCTCTAGAGAGCTACGAAATTTCTTAAAAGAAAAAAATAAATTTCGTGCAAAGCTTCAAAAGCACAATAATAATCCACTTGGCAGGCTATGTTTTGAATTGGCTAAAAAGAGGTGCTCGTGTGCCAATCCTATATAATCCTATACCTTGGAAGAAAATCTGCGATTTAATCCAAAACTTTTTTGGTCTTATGTCAAAAACAAGAAAAAGGCCAACAGTAACTATCCTTTCCAAATGCTTCTTGATGACAAAACTGCCACTTCTAGTGAAGATGCCTCCGATCTCTGCATATTGCCAAAAGGGAGATGAGCCTTCTATTCCATTGAATTCCAGCAATAGTACTGAACAGGGTAATAATTATTTGACTTTTATTAAATTCAGGGATGACCAGGTTTATAAGACTTTAGAAAGACTTGACCATTTTAAGTGTGCGGGAGTGGATGGAATCCCATCTGTCTTTGCAGCGAAATGCGCATAAGCGTTGGAACATCCGCTCTGTTTCATTTTCAATAAGTCACTGTCGACTGGTTCATTTCCTAAAATCTGGAAATGAACCAAATCGATTGTAACGTGTGCTGTGTGGCTTGTGGCACCGTTCTGTTGAAACCACATGTTGTCCAAGTCCATATCTTCCAATTCGGGCCAAAAATAATCGGTAATCATGGCGCGATAACGATTAACATTCACAGTAACGTGACGATCATTATCGTCGACGAAAAAATAGGGCCCTATGACGATGCTGGCACGCAAACATCACCAAACAGTTATTTTTTGTAGATGAAGTGGTGTTTCATGAAGCACATGTGGATTTTCACCCGACCAATAACGCATATTTTGTTAATTTTTGGCTCAATGGGTTCGAGCCAAAAATGAGCTTCGTCACTGAAGATGATTTTGCGATGAAATTGATCATCTTGGCGCATCTTTTTCAGCGCCCAATCTCAGAACGTACGTCACTTCAAATGGTCCATCGGCTTCAATTCTTGAGTCAGCTTGATCTTTTATGGGTGTAAACCAAGATCCTTACGCAAAATCCGCCATAAAGTGGTCTGGGCGATGCCCAACTCTTGAGAACGCCGTGGAATTGACTAATTTGGATCATTTGCTACGGACGTTTCAACGGCAGCGATATTTTCGACACTTCGACCAACCCCTTGTCTCACTGGCATGGCAACGTCACACAACGAATATGTAGACTCATAGAAAGGAAACTCATAGAGAAAGTTTTATGTACTTCATAGAAAGGACTCCAAGTTACACTTCCACCGGAACGCACTAAAGCGTTATACAATAAAATATTGGTAAGGGGATATTTAAAATGTTTACAGTTGCGTAGAAGAAATCCAAGATTCTTAAGTGCTTTAGACACTACGGACTCGATATGGCTGTTGAAACAGAGTTTTGTGTCCAAAGTTACTCCAAAATCACGTATAGTACTAACATTCTCTATAATACTGCCTTTGATATCGTAGACCGGATTGATAAAGTTCTTTTTCGTGTGAATTAAATTGCTTTACATTTAGTTACATTGAGGTTCATGTCATTGTTGGCACACCTTGCATCTAGTCTGTTCAGATCGTCCTGTAAGAGTACAACATCTTGGCTGGTTTCGACAGGCCTGTAAAATTTCAGATCGTCTGCAAATAGAAAGTGATTGCTGTTCTTAAAGCAGTGGCCGATATCGTTTATAAAAACGTTAAAGAACAGCGGACCAAGATGCGAGCCCTGTGGCACACCCGAAGAAACTGAAAAAAACTCTGACCTACAACTATTTACATACTGACGATTCTCAGTCACTGAGATAAGCCTTGCACCAACTTAGAAATGGTTCGGCAATGCCATGCAAAGCAAGTTTTTGAATGAGGACGGATTGGTTTACCTTGTCAAAAGCTTTGCTAAAATCTATATACATTGCACTAGCAGAAGAATGTCAATCAAGAATTTTCGAGACCTCCGTAACAAAGGAAACCAGATTCGTAGTAGTTGATCTACCATTCACAAATCCATGCTGATTGGAAGTAAAATGACATTTGAAGTGCCAGGAGAGTATTGGGTAAAGGGTTTTCTCAAACACTTTGGCAAATATGGGCAATTTAGATATCGGTCGATAATTTATTATTAGATGTTTGTCTCCGTTTTATAAACTGGGCGTAATGCGCGCAATGTTTTCCCTAATGATCACTCATTTTGATAATAAAGTTTTATACTTTGGACGTGCTGCTAAATTGTTTAACTAGCCATGGTGATTTGGCATTAGCGACTGAATAAAAAACAACAGGTTTGACAGTTGCCGTCAAAACAACATGGCCGCCACAAACTGTCCAAATCGACCCGCCTTATTTAAAAGACCCTTTATATAAAAATCAGCTATTACACTATAACGTAAGTAATAATATAATTAATATTATTCTTATAATTAATAATGAATATTAAATTAATAATACTTAAAGATAGCATATAATATTATTTTAGCTGATGTAAGCATGTTTTAAATACTTAACTATACAAGCGCATCTCACTCGTCATATACATAGTGCCTCGCGCTCGCTCCTACAGCTTAGGAGCGAGCTGTAGGGTAACTACCCTACATGCTTGTTTGGCAAGGGGTTGGAACTAGCAAAAATGTCTGGCTAATGAGGAAACATCATTTACTTATTACCCAAGTATTATATATAAAAATCAGCTTATATAACTATAACGTAAGTAAAATTATAATTTCATGAACATTAAGGGTGTCGGGCAAGGGGTTGCCACGATGTTAAGTGTCTGGCAATGAATAACGTGATTTGTTATAAAATTCTGAAGGTAATACCAAAAAATCACACTTTATTATTTGATGAATTTAGATCGGTATTTTACACACCTTTAGTACCGTTTACCTGCCAAAGCCACGGTAACCAAAACTTCATAATGGCCCATCGTTCTTACCTGTGTTGGGTGCTTTTTTTTCGAAATGGACAATTTATTTATGGCCCATAGGCCTTTTAAATTTCACCGGACTTTGTAGCTTAGCGCTGACGGCGCCTAGCTGGAACCTGAACTACTCCTACATACGACACGCCTAAGAGAACCCGAGAGCGAACTGACCTCGGCTTAAGACGTCGTATATTGAAACTACCACTGGTTCGGAAGGATCATCTACTGCCAAAGAACCAGCAAGAAACTCAGTAGAAATGCGTACGACGCGTTAGCCTGGCCCACCGGTGGGTTAGGTGATTCGAATGCCTTGTTGCCCTATTTCTAACTGGAACACCGGCGTTCCTTGTTGTAATATCATCGTTGGGATCTGTTAAGACGTTACGCGGACGCCTATAACGAACCGCCGCGTCTGGGTTGGCGGTGTATTCAGATGACTTATTGACCAGCGGGTTGGGATGGTGGGGAGCATTATCGAAGTGGCGTCTAGACGCCAACTTCATGAATGCGGCAATGGTGGGCAGCTCGAGATCCTTGTGCAGATCTAAGTTGCGGACATAGGGCGGGGCCCCGACGCATTTGCGTAAGAACCTATTTTGAATAACCTGCAAGTGATTGAGGTTCGAATTGCTGGCGTGAGCGAAAGCCACACTGGCATATGTCAAATATGTCTTATTTCTAAGCGAAATTTTACTCTTCTTGCAAATTAGAGGGTGCAGCCTACCCATGACGAAGGCGGCTCGGTCCCGGACGCGTTTTATGTGATCCGCGAATGTTAGTCCACTATCTAAAGTGACTCCTAAATATTTGACTTTTTGAGCCCATGGGATCGGAGTACCAAACGGGGTGATCTGACCTAATCTTCTGGAGGGTTTCCTAGAGGTTGTCCTAGAGCAGGTTGAGAGAGAGAAGTATACTGCTGCACTTTTTTCTCGGTTGACTTCTATTCTCCATTTCCTAAACCAAGCGCCTAATGCGTTGGCTGCGGATTGAGTATTCTAGTTAACCTAATTAGATTCCTATCAGATGTGTACAGCGCGGTGTCGTCCGCAAAGAGTGCTAGGTCTACTTTCTTCGTCCTTGGTATGTCACTAGTGTATAGTGAAAACAAAGTTGGAGAAAGCACCGAGCCTTGAGGGACACCGGCTAATACAGGACGGGGATTAGAGAGTGCACCTTCCAATCTATAGCGAAAGGTTCGACAGTGGAGAAAGTCTCGTATGATGTGCACGAGGCTGTTTGGCACGCCTAGTTCAAAGAGCTTATATAATAAGCCGTTGTGCCAGACCTTGTCGAAGGCTTTAGCCACGTCAAAGAAAAGCGCACCCGTGCCTATCGGTTTTCGACCTACGTTCTTTTGCTCCAAGATATGCTCCGTGATGTGGTGCACCTGTTGGACGCAGGAGTGACGGGACCTAAACCCGAACTGTTCATCCGGTAACAGGTGCTTCGAATGGATGACCTCTCGGAGCCTGTTCAAGATGATCCTTTCGTATAATTTGCCAATCGCGCTAAGCAAGCTAATAGGACGGTAGCTTGTAGGTAGGTAGATTAGCCGGTTTTGACAGCGATGACAATCTATACCAATATATACCTATGACAATCGCTTCCTTCTACGTTTGCGAAAGGAGCAGTTTGTAAGTAAGTTATTGAAAATAACTACTAACAGTTGTATGAGTGCGAGTGGGAGAGCTTTCAGAACCCTGTTTAATATTTCGTCTGAACCTGAAGCTTTCCGCGGTTTTCAGTTTTTAATTATTGTCTGTACCTCTTCCACCGTTACCGGTTGCAGGGTGTAGCGAGCTGCACTTTAAGATGATAGATGATATAGATGATAGTTGCTGCTGCTGCTACTGATGCTGATAAATGCTTCTGATATATGGTGATAGATTCCTATGATGCTGATACTGATAGGCGATGATAATAGGGATGTCAAATGAAACCCGTAATGATCACTGTTTTTATTGTAAAAATGTCGAGTTTATATTGATCTAATATTGCTTACTTACGCGGTGAACGAGTGCAATGACACATTGGCTCGTACATCTTGCGAGTCTCAAAAAGAATACAATACAAAATAAAATAAAATTAACTTGTAAAATTTATACATCTATAACATAAAATCAGTCTATTCGTGGAATGTTTTGAAACGTAATCGATGACATCGGCCGATTGAAGGTGACGGATCGCCTGGGCTGGCCATAGTTTCTGACGCCAGTGGGTGCCGGGCCGGGGGAGCGTGGCGCGGGGTCTTCGCTGCGGGCGCGCTGCGCGGGTATCGCGTACACAGAGGACGGCGACGCCGTCTGATGCTCTTCTCCTGTGCTGCGTGCTGCGGAGTGCGGTGATAGTGTGCCATCAGGACGCTGCCTTCGTCTGAAAATAAAACAACACATCGAAACTGTTAGGGCAATTATAGTTTAGGCTAAGATATATATCATGACGTAGTGATGTTGATGGTGAACCGAGACATTATTTATACTCGCTTCCTTCAGACTATGAATCTGTTTTCGGACTGTCTCGTAAATTTCCTCGTCTTCTTTTATTCCAGATACAGAGACTGACGTGTTTATGTAGTTATTATTGTGGACCTACTTTGCGAGTGCGTGACAGTTGTTTGTAGACAAGAGAAACGCTCGAATATTCAAAGCCAACTGTTTATTAAAATCATATTCCTATAACACCTACTTACATACATTAACACAAATACATTTTGCACGCGTCGTCATTCGCACACCTATGCAATACCCCACAATATTCCACCCTTTTTTTAAAATAATATATTTTTACAGAAGTTACTCTCCTTACTGCATTAAGTACCAACGTTATTTTATTACATCGTGTATTTCAAAAACAAACTCTACATACATAATAAAGATTTTCATAATCAATATCTAACACATTTCATCGTTTCATATTTCTATCGGTTTTATAATGAGTATGTGAACAAATAGCAGATGCATAGGTATATTGTCAATCCTTATCACTATTGTTGAGTTTCTTACAAATAAGGTCCAAGGTAGTGCATACGTTGTCTTAAATAATGATTCAAGATTACATACAATGTGTTATAATAGTTATTTACTAAGATTCAATTACATTTATTGTTTCATTACAATATGTTGTTTAATTTACCTTTTCATTTCTTATTCACGTTACACTTTTATAATTACATCACTTTATCACTTGATTATACAATATTATGACGCGGTTGCGCCTGCTGCGGCGCCATTTGAATTCCCGTTGCACTATGCCAGACTGATATTTCCTTTTGTAATATTTTTTCTGGTATCTTGTTCACATTTTTTATACAGTATATATGCTAAGTAGATGCTAGCCAGTACTGTAATTATTATAGCTATCCTGATATAATTCTCCCAGGTTTGCTCATGTTGCGAAGTGGTGGCACCATTCGCTCCGTTTTGAGCAATAATTACTTCTTCAGACTTTTTTTCAACACTGTATGATTTACCCATTTTGCAAATTACAATTTTCAGTTTGTAAAAGAGAATAATTAAAATGTTTACGTAATGTTGCTTCTTATCCTTAATATGTAATGAATGATGCTTAATATGAGTGTTACAAAATAATATAAAGAACCTAATTACATTCTATATCGTAAAATCCAATTCGTACATTTTTATGTCTACTCAGCAATTACATGTTGTAACGACCTTTGTACATTCTAACTTAATCATGATAACATTGCTACGCTGCATATTATATTTTATAACCTACTTGAATAACCAGGATTTGCCTGTTGATTTTTTATTTAATACATTTATGAATCTAACAGGAGTTTTAACTATTCTACCAGATTTTGTGACCTTCATATTATTTTGTACTGTATCGTCCTGTATTGACATATTTTTTTACTAATAAGTATGCGGGTTTTAATCTGTCTATCGAAACCAAAATAACTCTATCTTCTAACTGAATTTCAAATGTCTTTTCCGATTTCTTTATTACCTTGTATGGACCTTCATAAGGGCATACTAAGGACCTTTTATTCCTGTCAGTTCTCAAAAATACGTGTGAACAATCTTTAAGATCCGGATGTACAAAAAAGGTTTGTGAACTATGACTTTTTGTATTAGTAGGCTTATATTGTTTAATGGTGTCTCTGATGTTTGTTTATTTCCGGCGGGCTGGCTAATATATCTGCAACTTGCTGTATAACTTCTTTGCTCAGCTTGGCTACAACCATGAAGTACTTGTTCGCATCCGATGTTTTTGCGGTGCTAAGATTGCTTCTACTTGGTAAAACCAAAGTCGCGGGTTTTCTGGCCAAAACGTCGGTATTTTATTTGTAGCCGATTGTGTAGCTATGTTCGCCTCGTTCTCTTCAGTCTTCATGGGGGCTGGAGTTGGCGGCGCTTGCGAGTACATGCTACGATCACGTCGGGGTCACCACTATTGTTTACCTACTTTGCGAGTGCGTGACAGTTGTTTGGAGACAAGAGAAACGCTCGAATATTCAAAGCCAACTGTTTATTAAAATCATATTCCTATAACACCTACTTACATACATTAACACAAATACATTTTGCACGCGTCGTCATTCGCACACCTATGCAATACCCCACATTATTAAGTGCTGATAGGGTCGGCATTGTTTCTATATATGCATTTTTGATATTTATTTAGCTGCGATAGTCGTGATGGAAATGAAATGAAATATTTATTTCTCAACATTGACAATTACTTGTTCTTATTGACGTCAAATAAAACATGATTCTACCACCAGTTCGAAAAAACCTTCGTGAAGAAGAACTAGCAAGAAACTTCACGGGTATATTTTTTTCAAAATAAATGTACAGTCTCTTTATGTCAAAATTATTTTTTTCTGCATCTGTTAGCTCGGCAAGTCTCCCTCCCCCTAAGTATCCAAACGACGAACACCCTTAAATGGTGTCTCCTTTCACGTTACAGTCCTGACCTAGCGCAATGACGCCGCTCCCTCCGAGTGTGTGTGACGTCACACTGTCCGGACACATCACGCGCACATGGCACCTCCAACAGCAAGTGTATAGCTACGCCGCGTTAGAATGCAATTTGAGCCACATATCCGTGCAATGCATTGTTTTTATTTTGCAACAGGTTTCTTTGTTTTCTTTAATTAATATTTGAGTGTCACAAATCGAGTGTTGTATTCTTAATTGATAGATAGGGGCATTTAGACGGCATAATAATCCGTCATCATGATACTTAATGCAGGATAACATATCCGTCTGTGACATCGGAATGAGTGTGTCCTTTCTCACATTAAAGGCTATGAATTCCATACTTGGTATTGCGTAATAAGTTTTATTATAATTTTTTGATATAGGTAAACTGATGACGCGATCTAACTCACAGTTTTCACTCGTGGTCAGCGGTATTTTTATTTCCATTATTAGATAATTGCTTTTAATTTTAGTTCGGACATGTAGGATTTCACATAGGTGTTTTATGTTTTCAGGTTTCACAGGAATTGATAAGTCTCCGTTTATCTGTCCGGAAATGATGTTCAGTTGCTCCTTTAATTGATTGGGTGATACAATCTTCCATGGTAGATGTCTGTTACTGTGTTCAGCAGGCTTTCTTGAACTCGGCGGATATTTGATATCAAGTTATCGGTGTTTATGGTATTCATCATAATGTAAACTGATACTTTAAGGACGTTTGATTCTCTTGAAAGACTTTGTAGTGGATAGTTTATAATTTCAAATTGTTTGTTCATGTGTTTTTCATTGCGATGAATAATGTTACTTTCGGTTTCGAATATGGAGGTCTGGTTTTTCATTAATTGTAATAGATGATATTCGTTTTTCTGCACTTTTTCTATGCCACTTTTATGCTGCTCGGCGAACTTATCATCGAGTACTCCGAAGAGAGAGTTGGCTATGTTGCCGATTGCGTTTATAAGGCCTCCTTTTGATCGATGATAATGCTCCGTGCTCAGAAGCAGGTCGTTCATTTTCAAAATGTGATAATGTCGGGGAGCCTATGTCCAATCTTGCTTCATTACATATGTCATGTAAATTATTGATATGATTTTCTATATTTTCGATATTATGCCAGTATGCGGTCAGATTATAGTAGGCCACAAGAGTCCATTGATCTTTGATGGTATGCATTTCGGCAATCTTGTCAAAGTATAGCGACTTATTTTGATATATTTTTGTAATGTTAGATACTTGCAGACTCGACGAAATGATATTCATGATAAATAATATATGAATAAAAAAATTATGTAATAAGTTTTTTCTGGGTCTCAAGGTTCTTTTTATTTCTTTAATTTTTGGCTTTTCAGCCTTTTCTTCTTGATTTCCATTTTCTTTTTTCTATTCATGAAATGGTAATAAAATTAATTTGCTGACTGGTCGTTTAATGATGTTATTTTGTGTTTTTAGTGTGACTACCCGGGTGTGCCCATACTTGCCAGGGTGGAGTTCAAGGACACGTGCTAATGCCCATTTTCCTGGGGGCATGTTGTCTTCCTTATGGATAACAACGTCGTACAGTTCGATATCTTTGCTTGGGGTTTTCCATTTCGATCTAGTTTGTAAGTTTTGTAAATATTCCCGAGACCAGAACTACCATATTTGTTTGTTCATAGCTTGTATTAATTGCCATCTTGATGATAAGTGAGTGATATCTGGGTCTGTCTGGGGTCTTGCTAAGATGGGACCGCCGACGAGGAAGTGCCAGAGGAAGTGGAGTGAGACAGTTATCGTCAGGATTTTCTGTAAGAGCGCAGAGTGGACGGGAGTTCATACATGCTTCTATTTGGTGTAGTAAGGTAGTCAGCTCTTCGTATGTGAGTTTCTGTTCTCCCATCACTCGTTTCAGGTGCTGTTTGAGGCTCTTAACGGCTGCTTCCCACAGGCCCCCTGCAGAGGGCCAGGACGGGGCGTTAAATTGCCATGTAACGCCTTTATACTCTCTTCTTTATACTCCTTTTTCAGGAACTTCGACGCACCCACAAAGTTGGTACCGTTGTCGCTGTATATATGTTTAGGGGAGCCGCGGCGGGAGCACAGGCGCTGGAATGCTGCTAGGAAAGCGTCGGCGCTCAAGTCGGGACCAGTTCCAAGTGTACCGCCTTGGTAGCCGTGCACACGAAGACAGCGATGTATCTTTTGGTCGTACGGACCCCTTTTCCCTTGTTTAGTCTCACGTCTACATGTCCAATGAAATCCACCCCCACGTTGACGTGACAGGGTCGTGCAGGTGTTACTCGGGAGTGGGGTAGGTCCGCCATGATCTGATGTTTGTTCTGTTGCTTAGACCTCTAGTCGCGCAGTCTGCGGCATTTTCTTCGGACTTCACATGCTTCCAATATTTAGCAGGAATAATATTTATGATTTGGTGTACCCTGTTTGCAACAAATTGTTTCCATTTTGTTATACCTCCGTGTAACCATCCCAACACAATCATGGAGTCAGTCCACGCATGAATGCTGATGTCTTGAGATAAAAACATGGCGTCTAGAACTTTCTTCATAAGTTGTGATAACAATAATGCTCCCAGAAATTCCAATCTTGGTAGTGATATTTGTTTTTTAGTCGGCACTACTTTCGTTTTTGCAGTGATAAGCCTCGGTGTGCGCTCGCCCTTATGGTTTTCTGTCACTAAGTATATTGCGCACGCGTAAGCTTTTTCAGTCGCATCGCAAAATCCATGTAATTGAAGTGAATGTCCGCTGTGATCTAGATAACGAGGGATTTCAAAAATATGTAATTTTAAGAGGTCCTTTTTTAATTCGTTCCACTCATTTTGGATTGATTCTGACAATAAGTTATCCCATGATAGTTCTGACAGCCATGTTTGTTGAAAAAGGATTTTTCCTCTGATTGTGAGTGGTGAAAGCCAGCCAAGGGGGTCATACATTTTTGACACTTCTGATAAGAGTCGTCTTTTAGTTATTTTATTTTGATAACATTCAGTTAGTTTGCAATGATAAGAAAATGTGTCAGTGGCAGGATTCCATCGCAAGCCCAAAGTATTTCTGTTTTCGGCGTCCTTGAACTCGAAAATAGTGTCTAATTCCTCAGATGATAAATCTTTCGTGAGTTCAGGAGTATTGCTGGACCATTTTCTTAGATTCATTCCCGCGCCCTTCAGGACTTCGATTAATTCCACTCGTAACTGTATTGCTTGAAGGATACTGTCGCTCCCGCACATTAGATCATCAGTGTAAAAATAATTATTTGATGCTTGCGCAGCTAAATGATATTTTTCTTTGTTGTCGGAGGCAATCTGACGTAATGTTCGCATGGCTAGGAACGGAGCGGCCTTGGTGCCATACGTCACAGTAGTGAATTGATATTCCTTGATGCGATCATGGGGTGAGTTTCTCCACAGGATAGTTTGTAAGGGTTGATCGGCTGGTCTAATCCGGATTTGTCTGAAAAAGTTTTCAATGTCAGCTGTCATCACATATCTTGGCTCCCGCCATTTCAATATCAGTCCCTGAAGGTCCTGCTGTAGGTTGGGTCCACTCTCCATGAGAACATTAAGGCTGTGGCCCGATGACGATTTGGCGGAAGCGTTGAAAACAACACGTAATTTGGTCGTCGTAGAGTCTGCTTTTTAAAACGCCGTGGTGAGGTAGATAGCAAGCTGTCACCCTCGCACTTACGGTGTTATTTACTTCGATCATACTCATGCATAAGTGACTGCAGTGACTCATATTCGTGCATAAACTGTTTATAGCTGTCTGATAATATTTGACTGTTTGCCATTTTTTTCTCTGTTTGTGCAAATCTGGCCAAGTAAATTGATTTTGAAAAACAAAAATTTTTGTTTCATGGGGATGGCCACCTCGTATCTACCATCCTGTAAGCGTCTTGTAGTAGATTGATATAGGTCTTCACAGTACTGTTCTTTCTCAGTTAAAGGTGAGTTTACATAGGAATCGTTGATGTCTTCGGTCTCCCAGTATTTTGATAAGTCTTCTAATTGATGTATGATAACATTGCATTGGAATGTCTTCACATTCCCTCATAGGATCCATCCCAGTTTCGTATGTTGAGCGATAGGGGCTCGTGGGGGGCCACTTATAAGACCATCCATGATAATGTCTGAGTATATACTGGATATATACTGGAGTATATCCAACAATATATCAACTGGTTTTGAAATATTATATTCTGGATCAGCGAGGTTGAGGTGTTGAATATGAGGCCAGGACTCATTCTTAAATGATGTATTAGGCAGGTTGATGATGCGTGATATAACGAGTGCTTGAGTACTAAATTGTAGCCACTGTAGTGCATCTGTAGATAATTTTCAATTGTTTATAAAATCACGTATAGTTACATTTGTTGCTGTTGTTATTGTTTAGAACTATCAATTATGTACTTAATGGTTTAAATTGATTTAGAATAATTTACTGTTTGGCAGCTGCTTATGTTTACTCACTTAATGTATGTAATGCTGTGTATACACAATTGCTGGGCACCAATCTGGCTGAAACCTATATTTTAATACTAACACATTTTTGTAACTTTCATGATTGATACCTGTGTGTGTACCTTAATAATAAAAAAATAAATAAAAGTCACCGTATAATGATTCGCAGAGTAGTGTAACCATGCTTTTACTTTGCTTTGAACTGGATTGAAGTGATGTAGGTACCATCCGCCGACTGTATTTTAATAGATATTGTCGTAAGCAGTATCTCTTCGTCATCCGTTGCGACATAGTTGGCATAATGTTACTTAGGTTGTTTATTCGAAACTGGAGCGCTTACTGCTGAGTGCGATGTACTCGGAGTGGGTGGTGGCGCCTGCACGTTTTGCGTTGCTTGCAGTTTACTGTACGTGAACTTTGATTTTGATTGCATTATTGAATCATGAATTTTGGGTGTTATGTCGTTCATTGCACTCCTTACAACGTCGAATTGAACTGCATGGTTTATCATAATGCGTGGAGAGACAATTAGGACAGATGTTTTGATATAGCCTCTATTTGCTCCTTGGCAGGTAAATTGAGGAAAGTTTGACATATAAATAGGTCATGGGATGCATTGCACACAACGCAGGGCTTGCGTGTGTATGTTATGTTGGTGCGGCTTGATAAAATCCTTTGCGCTTGTTCTGATATTGCGGTGGCGGTGGCGGCGGGGCGGTCTTATAATAATATGCAAATTTCGGTGCTTGATAGGCAGATTTTTTGATATTATGATTATCCTTTTCTCTACTTTGTACAGGTTCCAGCGCCGTAAATTTACTTTCAATAAACGACATGAGTTCTTCAAGTGTAGGTAGTGAGCGCGGCTCCTTGCGGGACTCCTTGTAGTCGCTGTAGGTATCAATGTCTAGCTTTTTTGATAAAATGTGTACTATTAAAGGATCCCAGCTGTTGGTGTCCACCCCCAGGTTATGTACGGCGTGGATGCATTCAGTTGTAGTGTCATAGAGCTTTTTCAATTCATATGATGTTTGTTTGTGAATATTGGGCTGATTGAGAAGGACGACTTGCTTGGTGAATAGGAGCTGCGGATTATTGTATCGATCCCAGGCGGTGCCGTAGTTCTCTGGTGATATATGACGGTGTTGAATGATGCGCACTGCTTCTCCCTTGACCTTAAATTTAAAATATTGCATTTTCTGCGCGTTCGATAGATACTTATTGTTATGTATCGCTTCGGTGTATAAATCGCAAAATGTAGGCCACTGTATGCGGGTGTGTATTTTCCCGTAAATATATGTTGTAGGTGTGCGCTTGAGCCTAGTTTTTGATTCAGGGTCCACTTTGTGGTATGGTATTGGCACTCGATGTCGGCGAATTTTCTTTCATATTTATTGTCCGATCCTGTCGATAAAATATCGATGCGCAGATGTAAATCATCGTAAACAATCTCCAATTTTTCTTAGAGTTTTTCGATATAAATCGATATAAATGCCCGGAAATTAGCGTATTGCTGCATCAAAAGCTCTTGCAGCCCTTGGCGCGTGTCGGATTTTTGATGATAAATGTTTTTTGTAAAATAATCGGATGTTTTGTCTTCTGCTAATTCCAATTCCTCATTATTGAGGTCAAATTCACCCACAGGCTGTCGATTGCTTCTAGACGTTTTACAAAGTATTCCGGCCTTTTTTCGATCCGCAGAATCCTTCTTATAATTGATGTAGATCCTTTCGATCTCTAGAATGATAGTGCTGTGACGTTCCAGTAGGTCTTGCATGTTGATAGGTGATATTGAGGTATTAATTGATTGGATCCTGACTACCCAATGTCTTTGCAGACCAAGTACAACCTTATGCACCTTCTCAATCTGAGCTGGGGGATCCCGCTTGTGGGAAGCTAGCCAAACCGATTCGCAGTTATACCAAATCCACTCCGATCTAAGGATAGCAATGGCGTAGGATCCTTATAGTCGCTGTTTTCCTTCGACGAAGGTCCAAACAATAAAATGCTCGAAGGACCAAAAAAATTTAGCGAGCTACACTTTAAGATGATAGATGATAAAGATGATAGTTGCTGCTGCTGCTACTGATGCTGATAGATGCTTCTGATATATGGTGATAGATTCCTATGATGCTGATACTGATAGGCGATGATAATAGGGATGTCAAATGAAACCCGTTGAGTGCGTAATGATCACTGTTTTTATTGTAAAAATGTCGAATTTATATAGATCTAATATTACTTACTTAGGTAAACGTGGTGAACGAGTGCAATGACACATTTGCTCGTACACAGGGTGTCTGTCGGTGGGTTACCGCATTTAGTTTAGACTGTGCTATTCACAGTTTCTATGTGGAGGGCGTTGGCGCTTTCTGTACTTGATGTACATTGTTGGGCTAAGCTATTGGCTAGGGAGTCATGGGCGGAGGCCTAAGGAGCGGAGGCATCGATGACGCGGTAGAGTCCATTTTGAGAGACTTCACCAAGCTCCAGTAAGCCAGATGCAAAGGCGAAATCTCTTCAAGAAGCGCGTCCTAGTTGTTAGGCCGCAATTCGCGGTCCAAGGTGGTTGGTGAAAGCACCGATCGCTGCATTGGTCTCCTCGATGGATGACAAGGAATCGGGAATGGTGTTCAGGTCGGGGCTGTCGCTTGCCTTAAGGGTTTCTGTTAGTTTGGCCCAATCGATGTGTGCCCTCGTTTAAGGCACGGGGTCACTTGGAATACCTAGCTGCATGACTACCGGTCGGTGAATCGAAGTATGTTGGTGGATGAGTTCTACTGAGTGTACCGTTAAGTTAACACTTTGTAGGATTGCTATATCGAGAATATCGGAGCGATGATTTGTGTTATAGGGATAGTAAGTCGTTTCCCGAGGACCCACTACATCACAGGTTAGCGAATCTAACATGTGATGAAAACGACGGCCGTTTGGGTTGGTAACTACGGAGTAAATAAGTCTTTGAGCTCGGGCGTTTTTCCATCTGTTTGGAAAGAGACACTTGTCTTGTCTTTGTTTAAGCATGGTGATGGTGGTATGGTAAAGAACTATAGACCGATATCGCTACTAACTGTTTTCGCAAAGGTATTCGAAATGTTGCTATGTCCTATATTGTCCTGGCATTTTAAACAAATTGTCGTACAAGAACAGCATGGGTTTATGAAGGGAAGGTCTACTGCAACCAATTCGACATGCTTTGTCGGAGACCTCGCTGAGGCCTTGGATCATGGGCAGTCTATAGATGCAATTTACACTGACTTCAGCGGGGCCTTCGACAAAGTGAACCATGAACTACTACTGTACAAGTTGTACCGCTGTGGAATCGGCGGGAGTTTCTTGAATTGGTGTAGATCTTACCTAACATGTAGGATATCAAGAGTTGTGATTGGCGGTCACTCATCTGGGCCCTTTGTTGCTCATTCTGGTGTTCCTCAGGGATCCCATTTGGGCCCACTATTCTTTAACTTGTTTGTAAATGACATAGGGTCATGCTTCGTCAATTCTAAATTTTACATGTTTGCCGACGATCTCAAGTTTTTTGGTCCTGTTAACTCACCTGAGGACACCTTGTTACTGCAAGTGATCTAAACAATCTCGTGTCATGGTGTCGTTCGAATGGTATGACTTTAAACACTGAAAAATGTTATGTGGTCCGTTTTTCAAGAAAAAGAACTTCAAGCTTTAGAACTTACTACGCAGATAGCAAAGCGCTGACGGAAGTCGATCACATTCGTGACCTTGGAGTTATACTCGATAGCAAGTTACGTCTAAACCTCCATATTGACTCCATTGTAAAAAAGTGTTTTAAAATGCTTGGGTTTGTTTTACGCAATTGCAAAGAATTCAAAAAGGCCTCCACCAAGATAACTCTTTGCAATTCACTCGTGCGCAGCTCCCTTGAATACTGCAGTGCAGTATGGAAACCACACTATGATATTTATAAAAAACGTTTGGAGAGTGTGCAAAAGCGTTTCCTTTGGCACTTATCATATAGCCATAATAGAGCAAAAAAGTCACGCAGTTATAGTGATCGCCTTACATACTTCGGCATCAATTCTCTTTTTGAGCGCAGAACAGTCCTAGACAGCTTGTTTCTGTTTAAGCTGGTGAACGGACTGACAGACACCCCTTACCTACTGTCCCAAGTAACCATTCAAGTTCCCAGGAGGCTACCTAGAAAGAACAAATTTACTCCGTTCGTGAAAAGTTTTGCTCGTTGGAATCTGGGTCAAAATTCCCCGTTGAATAGAATTTTTAATAGCTACAATGCATTGATCACAAGGGTGGTTCGGGACAACATTATGAAATTGATATTTTCTCAAATAGGCTTCACAGTTTTAGGATCGCTATTGGGCTGACACTCTGTTCACCAGTTTAAATTCTGATTTTTATTTTTATTTTTTATTTTCAATGTTGATTTAATAATAACAATAATAATAATAAATTTCTTTATTGTGGCAACTAGGCCCACTTGTTAATATTACAAAGCTTAATAACTATGTTAATGTAACAAGAATGTTCTGCAAATCCTTATCATTAAATTCACACATATATAACACACGACAAAAAGAATAATAATAATAGTAAAAGAATAATTATAATAATAATAAATATATTCATGTTGATTTTAATTTCATTTTGGTACAATTTAATTTTGTTTGAATTTGATACAGTAAATTTTGATTTATTGAATTAATATTATTAATGTTGTATTGATTTAATGTAATTTAGATAATATTTTTAATTAATTTTGACTTGTCTTGATTTGTTTTTAATGCATTTTTAATATTTGTTTTCTGTTGTCATTGTATTTTACTTTTTATTCTATCAATGTTATTGTAAATGTTTGCATGCTGTTTGTGCCTATAAGTGAGCCAACATTTAGATTCATTTTTGGTTATGTATTCATCTGTACTGTGTATGTATTAGTGTTGAGTTCGTTGGCGCAACTTTATAATAAATAAATAAATAAATACCAACCTGAATGTTTCGAGTTAAAATCACCAGCTAGTATTACGGAGGGACTCATATCGAGTAGCGACTGGAGGTCGCTTTGAAGTATAGCTTTATCTGGTGGTTGATAGATGGATGCCAGCGTGATTGGCTGATGACCACCCATCGCTATTCTACAAAATTTTTACTACACCGCTTCTATTCTGGCCGTGAGAGGAGAAGGCATGCAAGCAGGTGTTAACCTGACCTGCTGTACCTGAGAAGACGGGAGGGTGAGGGCTGCCATGGGTTTCCTCACCATGGTAGGTGGGGTCACCCATGCGTTCTTGGGAGGCGGTGGAGGACCGTGAGGGTCACATAGCGAAGGCTGCGGTTTATTGGGTGGGCCTGGCTTTGCAGCAGGAGCAGAGGGTGGACACCTTTGCTTTGCCTTTTGCGCCTTTTTGAGGTTGGGCTTTGGGCCCGACTGAAGTGTGGCCAACCGATTTACATAAGACGCATGCAGGAGGTTCGACAGATTGTGGGGTTTGCGCGCAATCTGCAGTGCCATGATCACCCAGGCACTTGACGCACCTGGGCTTGGCGTAGCAATTTCTGGCCGTCTGGCCATAGACTTGGCATCTATGGCATTGGCTGGGTATACCACGTTTGAAAGGGATCTCGACGGTGATTCCCGAAAGTCGTGCTATTGTTTTAAGGTTAAAAATCCCCTTGCCCTCAGGGGTGTGATCTAGGGTTACTAACACTAGGTTATACGGCATACGATCTTTGCCATACATACGGTGGACGGAAATGACCGGGAATCCCTGGTCTTTAAGATCCTGGAGAAGGAGCTCTGACTCAATCTCCTTCGGTACGCCTCTAAGGACGACGCGTAAAACGCGCTCCTCCTCGAGCGCGTAAGTGTGGTACTCGATGGATTTCTCATTCAAGTACTTGGTGAGGGCGCGGTGATCGGCGCTTGCGACGGTCGCTACGCGGATGCCGATCGCGGTATTTTTTGCGTGTGTATACGCGATTTTTAAATTTGACATATGTGTAGACACAGATGTGCACGCCGCTTTATCCCGGATCAAAATAGGAGGCGGATGCCGACCGGTTGTCTTGGCCTCGGGGGTAGGAGAGATATAATTTGAATTTGACGCGGGCATAGACTGCGGCGCCCGCTTTTTCGGAGCTTTGGACTCATCGCCGGATGATCCGAGGGCTTAGCCCTTTTTTGTCGTTTTGCGACGACGGTGAATCCCTCGTTGGATTCGACGGCTTGGGCGGGAGCCAGGGTATCGCAATCGATCGACGATGAACTATGAGTGGACAAGCGAGCTAGAACGATCGCGTGAGGGGTTGAAGGATGCGGGTTGACGCGCCCGTCTCTCCTTTTTTGTCGGCGTTTTGGTTGTCGGTTTGAACCCACTTTCGAATTTTGTCCAGATGTCTGGACACTGCGAGCGAACGAAGGCCATGAAGGCCTTCGATATATCTGCCTCCGCGGTAGCCATAACTACCGCGGCCTGAAAATAACTTAAAAACTAACCGTAGTTCACCGAAGTCCGCTACCTGGAATCCTAAAAAGGGTACGCAGGTAAAGAGTTGACCGCGTTAGGGTTAACCTTTACCGACAAAAAGGACAAATATACACGGAAAGACACAGATATGATAAAAATAAATATAAAAATAGGATGGTAAATAAATAAAAGTGTAGAAAGGAAATAATATATAAAATAAAAAGGACTGGATCAGTACAAATTGGTTGTCACCGTAAGGTATCCTCAGTACTAAAACCAGAATACTTTACGCTGGGCACACACAGCACTCAGCACAAGAACAACACAGCACTTTGAAAACTAAGAAACTGAGCCGCAAAGAAAAAATCACTTTGAGAGCGCTCGAAGGCAGTAAATAACCCAGAAAAACCGTATCACGGAGCCAACACGCTAGTCTGTGACGTCAGTAAACTGAGCGCCACTGAATATCGGGAAGGGACCGATCAATCGAAGTGTCTTAGAACGTCCGTACCGGGCCGCGGTCGCAGCGAGAGTCTGTGTTGGGAGCATGCGCTGACAAACTTTCAGCTTTTATAAAATAACGAAAGTCTGAGGTTCGCAGGCTCTTAGACTAACTATTAACCTAAGGTAAACACCACATTTACTAAAAATAAACATAGACATAATAAAAATAAAACAGTTACATACATCTTATAAATTACTTACAGTTCTGTTTAACTTTTTTGCGAAGGCAAGGGGTGACAACAGGCTAGGGCGAAATAATACAGTTCTTTTAATTAGCGGGCAGTGATGAATTTACGGGAAATATTTCTTGGAGCTCGTAAGAGAAAAAGTTGCAGTACGGTGGGACAGTCGTTTTTGGTTGAAATATCTTAAAAGGAAACCAAGAATATAGTATGTTTGTACGCCTTTCAAGAGTTTCTAACTTAAAATGTTTCAATCTATCTCAATATGAAATTAAGATTTTTTTTAATATTATTATATTTCGCAGCTTCATTCTTAGCGATTTAAGTTTACATGTTGTAGTGGCGCCCCCAAGCGTCACCCTTGCACGTATTTTTATAGGATATTTAAATTTTTTTTAGTTTGGTTAGCCTAGACCAACACTCAAAATTTTAAAAATAAACGACTTATGTTCGCTCCATCACTCGGGGATATCTGCATGTCTCATTACGTGTTTCCGTGCCGAACCCTTCGCACGTCAACAGAGCTCCGACAAATAAGCAAAGTACCCTACTAAGCTAGTAGTTTTTTCTTTTGCACATCACGTATTTCTCTAAACTTATTTCCAACTGCTTTTATCTAAGCTTGTTGCCAACCGATACTATACTACCGTCTGAGGCTGCACTACCGCCGTCTGCTTCATGCAATGTCGTTGAAATAATACCCAATACCGAGGACATCCGATTGGATGATGAAACGCTATTCCTTCTTGGTGAAGCACCAGAAACTGAAATTACTTTCGGTAAGCAAGTTCATAATGATTTAGCCGCAAGGTGGCTTGCAATTCTTAAAAAAGGGTTAAATAAGGACATAAAAAAGCAATTACTCAAAGAGTATCTAATACCTGCAAACTGTGAACTATTAGTTCCTCCAGTATAAAATTCCGAAGTGAAAGTAGCTTTGGCAGAAAACTTTATAAAGCGCGATGCTTCGATGGCTGCCAGACAAAGACACTTAAGTGTAGCGGTGGCAGCCCTGACACAAGCTGTGAATAACTTAGTTTCCAATCTAAGTACCAGGCAGTAAACAGGACGTCCTAAAGCCCGTAAGCGATGCCTGTCGCTTTTTATGCGAAATGCATTATTTTGAAACGCAAACAAGAAAAAAGTTTGTTATGTCTTCAATTAATACCGATTTAAAAGAAACACTGATAAACTCTAAAACAGACAAGTTTCTTTTTGGTGAAGATTTACCAGAGAAGCTAAGAAATGCTAAGAATATTCAGAAATCGGCAGAGGTACTGAAGATAAATCATAAAGTTAACCCAAGAAACTCGGCGTCGGCTAGCAAAAGCCGGGGAAACTTCAGGAACCTGTATCTCAGGAGGCCTCACGCCAGCAATCCGGCTACGCACGCGGGCGCGCAGCACCCCGAGCGTTCGAGAGGCACCGACCCTGCCGCCGCAATTGCCGCGACCGCCACAGCCGCCCCCACATTGCAGGGCGACTCGTCGATAGACGAGGTAAGGTTCGCTGGACGTTTGCGTCACTTTTACAATCAGTGGACAAATATTACTTCCGATACAACTATTCTAAGTTGTATTAAAGGCTACCAAATACCTTTAAAGAGTAAACCTTCACAAGACGACTCTTTAAATAATATCAGTAATAGTTCTATTAATCATAAAGAATTTGAGCCTTTGATTTTTAATTTGTTAAAAATAGGAGCTATTCGCAAATGTACTTCCGACGTGAATCAGTTTTTAGCGCCTATATTTCTAATCCCTAAATCTAACGGTGATAAAAGATTTATCTTAAATTTAAAAAGTTTAATAAGTTTGTTAATGTCCAACATTTCAAGATGGAGGATTATAGAACGGCGTCAAATTTAATTACAAAAAATTGTTTCATGGCTACAATAGATTTAAAAGACGCATATTTTTTACTTAATATTCATAAATCTCATCGAAAGTACCTACGCTTTCAATATCGGAGTAGTATTTACGAATTTACATGTTTACCATTCGGACTTTGCACAGCTCCGTATGTTTTTACAAAACTATTAAAGCCCGACATAGAATACTTAAGAAAACAAAATATACATTCGGTACTTTATTTAGATGATTATTTGTGCTTTGGTGAAAGTTATGACGAATGTGTTAATAATGTCCGGATTTCAAATGAATTATTACAATATTTAGGTTTTATAATCAATAGGGAAAAAAAGTTGCGTCATACCAAGCAGGAGATGTAAATTTTTAGGTTTCATTTACGATTCGACAAGCATGCATTTAGAACTACCCCCACATAAGAAAGATAAAATTAAACAAGTTTTAAATTGTTATATCGATAAAGACAAATGCAATTTACATGACTACAAGATTAGTGGGTATTTTAATATCAGCCTGCCCGGCTGTAGATTACTCTTGGTTATTCACAAAAAAGTTTGAAGCACTTAAATTTGAATGTCTTCAAAGAAACCCTAGTTATAATCAGACTATTATTTTATCACGAGAAATTAAGGTTGATTTAAATTGGTGGAAGCATAATATTTATTTATTTATTTATTTACTTTATTGGAGACAAAACAGAAATAAAAGATAGAACAGATATAAACAAATTTTAAACTAAAATAATTACAATTATTTCCTTAGAACGTCTCACTGAGAACAAACACAGATATAAAAAAAAAATGGTAACAATTAAGGCGCAGCAGTGTCTGATACAAAAATAAAAACAAAGAATAGTTAAGAATTGTACAAATAAAGTGCTGTTTATTATAATGTTAAGGTACACAGGTATATTCTGAACTAAACAATTTTGTGAGTTCAGCTTTATACTTTATTTTTTACTTTACTTTATACTTTATACACGAAAACAAATCTATATTATTCAAATTGTGATTTTGAAAGGCACATAGTCTGTGAAGTGGTGCACGCTTACCAGCATTACTCCTAGTTGATGAGATGTGAAATAAATTTTTTGATCTTGTTGCTTTAGAGGGTATACGAAAATCTATTTTTGATAACAAATGGGAACATTTTATATCTCCAGTGCATATTTTTTTTAGCGTTAGAGCGTCAATTACTCGGCGTCTGTCAGTCAGAGATAATGTATTGTGTTTGGCTAAGAGTTCATTGTATGAGCAGCGAGGGATGCGCATTCGAAAATTAAGCGATCTAAGGAACTTCTTTTGCACCATTTCTATTTTATCTATATAGACGGCGTATAGTGGGTTCCAGATTGGAGATACGTACTCTAAGTGCGATCTAACTAGACTCTGAAAGAGGCATGCAAATGTTTCTTTACGCTTAAAGGATTTCGTAACTCTTGTTATAAAACCTAGCATGCGGTATGATTTTTCCAGAATATTTTCTACATGCGTATCAAATGTGAGTTTAGTGTCAAGATATATACCAAGATCCCTGATTGTTTTCTTATTGTTCAGAGTGTGACCGCCTAGTTGGAAACTAGTGGGAAGTAAGTTAATGTTTTTTGTAAATGTCACGTGAATACATTTATCATGGGCTAAAAAAAGTTTATTAGTTCTGCAATACTCTTCAAATCTATTTAAATCATTTTGTATTAATGTTACATCATTTCTATCACGAACACTTGAGTACAATTTTAAGTCATCAGTGTATAAAAGAAAGTTGCAGTGTTGGAAGCAAGATGAAATGTCATTTATGAAGAGAATGAATAGCAATGGCCCTAATATCGAGCCTTGGGGAACGCCCGATGTGGTAACTATGGAGGAAGAAACATACCCGTTAACAACAACAGACTGAACGCGATTCTTAAGGTACGAGCTAAACCATCGCAAAAGATTGCCTATGATGCCGTTGTAAGCTAACTTTTCCAAGAGTAGCAGATGATCCACTTTATCAAACGCTTTTCTAAAATCTGTGTAGATAGTTTCAATTTGGTGTTTTCGATCTAAGCCGTTAAAGAGATAGTTTGTGAAGACAAGGAGATTAGATAAAGTTGATCTTCCACTTACAAAACCATGTTGTTGATCTATAATATTATTTTTTACAGTCGAGTAGACGTGATCGTGAACCAAATTTTCGAAAGCTTTCGCAGTTGCTGAAAGAATGGTTAAACTAAAACTAAAAAACTATTGATAATAGTTGTAGTAAATTAAAAATAAATAGTTTCATACTTGAAATTTTTTCCGACGCTTCTCGGTCTGGGCGGGGTGCATGCTGTAATGGTACAAAGACCTATGGGTTTTGAAACGATCACGAAACAAAGCAGGATATCAACGAGCTGGAATTAAGAGCTGCTTTTTTCGGTCTAAAATATTTCACAAAAGAGTTGTGAGATTTTACTACGCATTGATAATACGACGGCAATATCTTGTGTAAACAGGATGGGTAGTGTACAACACTGTCACTTAAATGAAATAAGTAGGTCAATCTGGCAATGTGAAAGAAAAAAAATACATATTTTAGCATCTTACATGAATACCAAAGATAACTACGAAGCTGACGCTTTATCGCGTATTAAATTTTCACACACTGAATGGGAGCTTGGAGATAATGCATTTAACAATATAACATCTTGTTTTGGTATTTTTGACATAGATTTTTTTGCCAGTCGAATAAATACTAAATGTCCGAAATATGTAACTTGGCATAGAGATCCTAACGCTTTTGCGGTTGATGCATTCACGATATTTTGGAAAAATATGTATTTTTATGCTTTCCCACCATTTGCAATGATTTTGAAAGCTATCAGAAAGATTATTAATGATCAAGCTGAAGGAGTCCTTGTTGTACCATACTGGCCAACACAACCGTGGTTTCATTTATTTAAAAAATTTGCCTGTTCTTCATTATTAATTTTTGAACCAAATTTTAAATTATTAAAATCTCCTTCCAGATTGCCACACCACCTGCATTCGACTCTTCGCCTAGCTGCCGCGAAATTGTCGGCAAAACCTTCTTAAGCCTAGGTTTTCCAAAACCATCTGTAGAAATCATGGTAAACGCCCTTTCATATAATACTTATAGACAATATGATAGTGGCATAGCTGGCTGGCATTTTGTAGAAACCACGGTTATGATTATTCAGTTGATTCGGTACCTACTATAGTCGAATTTTTAACTGAAATGTTTAACAAAGGTGCTAAATACGGCACTCTAAATTCGGTTTAGTCATCATAACGCCTATTATTTAATAATTTACTTAACGATCATAACTTAAAGACATTTATGAAAGGGGCTTTCAGAATGAGGCCTACGAAACCCAAATACGACGTAAGTTGGGATCCTAACATAGTGTTGTCTTATTTATCAGCTCAATGGCCTAATGATGACCTCAATCTGGAAACCCTCACTAAAAAGACCGCTTCGTTATTGGCTCTCGTCACAGCTCATCGAGTGCAAACTTTGTGTTTAATTAAAATAGATAATATTAATATACAGAATCCAAATGAGCTCTTGATTCATATAATGTTAAAACTTCTAAACCAAATGCTTTACAACCGGTACTTAAACTTCCGTTTTATAAAGAAAACTTTAGTATTTGTCCAGCCTCTTGCTTAAATACATATTTAAATAAAACAAAACATATACGTAGTTCTAAACAATAACTTTTTATTAGTTTTAAAAAGCCTTACTGTAGAGTAACTACCCAAACTTTGAGCCGTTGGATCAAGGATATACTATGTAAAAGCGGCATAGATACCTCAATCTTCAGCGCTCATAGCACCCGGCACTCAGCGACGACGACTGCCAATAAACTAGGGGTTAACATAGATATCATAAGAAAAACCGCAGGATGGAGTAACTCATCCGCGGCGTTTGCTAAATACTACAATAGAGAAATAGTTGATTCGAACTTTGCCACCTTTCCTTATTAAATAATTATTCTTCATAAATGTACAACCGTCATTATTTCTTTTGTTTTTTAAACTTGCAATAAATTGTGATTATTGATATATACATAATAAATTTATGATTAACCTATAAATTTATTCAAGAAATTGTGTATAATTATGATAGAAACAATAAATAAGTAATATTCAATAACTGAATAAGTGATACAAATAATTTGCATTGTATATTTGAATTCTCTAAACATCCTACAACATGTAAACTTAAATCGCTAAGAATGAAGCTGCGAATTATAATTGAAAATCAAACGAACTTGTGAAGTTCGATAACAATTATATGTGCAGCTTCATTCGACGCGATCTATCCAATCCCACACTAATTAATGACTGTGACTTAAAGTAGAGATTTTAAGCACCTCTACCCCATCCCAGGTAAATCAAATATAAAACGCACAAATTCCAATAGGTGGATTGACTTAAGACACGCAACACATGTGAGTGCTGCGTTTATGACTATTGGACTTAAGGGGGTCCCTTCTCTAAACTAATGAGATATGCAGAGATCCCCGAGTGATGGAGCGAACATAAGTCGTTTATTTTTAAAATTTTGAGTGTTGGTCTAGGGTGACCAAACTAAAAAATTTTTAAATATCCTATAAAAATACGTGCAAGGGTGACGCTTGGGGGCGCCACTACAAACTGTAAACTTAAATCGCGTCGAATGAAGCTGCTCATATAATTGTTATCGAACTTCACAAGTTCGTTTGATTTTCAATTATACATGTCATCTACGATTAACAATTATTACATATTTTTATACTGTAAATATTTATTAACTTGTTGCTGATCTCTTCCCCATCTTACTTTGTTACATAATGAAGGTGTGTTCGTTATCTTAGGACAAATTAGCTCAATATTGCATTCAAAAACTACAGGTAGGTTGTCGGATGCATAAACGTCGTATAATACACATGCTTATTTTGATTAATAACTTAGCTGCGCTTGTTACCACACAGTGGTCCAACCACCGGCGCGAGCCACTAGCCTGACGACCATATGTAAAAGCATCTTTAGGTAATAGATCATAGTCAATATACGACCACTGCTCCGGTCCCGCACACTTTATCTTTTAGGGAACTTAACCACGCGTTCCCACCGATAGAAAAGGGTGAGCAGGCCGCGGCCCACGGCCCGACAATCATTATCGGAAAGTCATATATATTCTAATCGCTTAAGTAAAGTTAATTTTATGATGTAGAACACGCGTTGTGATTGGTCGGTTGAGTAGCGCGTTACCGCTACAAACTGTAATTCCCGGAAAAACCGTTCGCCGGGATGCGCGTTAAAGTCTCGTAGAATTACGGCAGTCCCTGCATTTGAACTTTTTATGATCGCATTTATTTCACAAAGACAATGTGTTAATTCTATTAAAATGTCACTTTTATTATTATCGAACGGCATATAAACCGAAAAAACACCGGTTTGCGTACACAATTTTTATACCCACTATACGGTTATTATTACACTGAATCACAGACACTGCCGGAAAAGCCGACTTTTTCCTTAACAATGCCACTCCGCCATAGGGTCTTCCTAGCACCATTTCCGCCGAAGTATCAATTGCTGATTTCCCCGTGTATGCGAATCGCTCATCTAAACTGCCAAGGTAGGTCAAGTCGTGCGGCCAAGCCCAAGTCTCTTGCACGACGAGGACATCTGTAGACTGACATAACCTCCGTATGCATTCAGTAGACCTTTTCACGCCTTTGCTATTAAACGTAGCCAAATTTATGTTCCGATGAATGTTATTATCCATATTATCTGTCTATCTTTTTGAAAAATATAAAACGCCGAAATGTTATTCCCTCGGGCCACAGTTTATCGTCTAAAAATGTACTAATGTTATGTTTTGATAAATTGTAAATTGCTTTAATAAAACTGATTTGTATGAAGACTGGGTTAGTTACTTTGAGTATTTTATTTAGTACCAGAGAATCCCGCTGCTGCGTCCACCGCCAAAATGCAAAGATCAAACAGGCAGGACCGCCAAATAAAATACATAAATGCCGACTGGCGTGTGCTCAAAGTGCAGATATTACATTAAAGCCGCTAAGGAAGGAAACGTTTATTTTATCTCACTCTGAAGATCACTATTTTATTTCATTTGTGACTTCAGAATATTAAAATGTAAATGTGAGTGGAGAGGAGACTGGGCAGTTGGGCGTCACTACGAGTATGTGTATATGAAATGAAATATTTATTTCTCAACATTGGCAATAACTTTTTCTTTTTGACGTCAAATAAAACATGACTCTACCACCAGTTCGCAAAAATCTTCGTGAAGAAGAGCTGGCAAGAAACTTCACGGGTATATTTTTCTCAAAATATATTTACAGAGTCTCTTTATGTCTATACAAAGTTATTCTTATCTGCATCTGTTCACTCGGCAAGTCTACACAAGTAAACACCCTCAAACGGCACCCATTCACGAGTTAACGCGGGATCCAGTCATCGCCCTTCTCAACCATATTAGAGGGAAGTGAGCGACCCGTCACCCGACGCAACCATAAGAAGACGTACTTTAGTGACAATGACGCTTTAGATATTCATCGGGACGAAGAACTCAACGAGCAAACAGACACACTACACATGTATTGTTACAAATACTAGTAAAATCCTGTTAATTATGGGTTCATACCCATGGGCTTTTATCATCAAAATAATCGGATAGTTTATAATATGCTTTAGCACACAACTTCTGATTTATAGTTTCTTTGAATCTGTCAATAGGAAGACCTTGGATATCCTCAGGAACCTGGATATTCTGAATGAGTTAGTGATTTTATGAACCCTGCTAAAAAATATATTGTCAATGGAAAGTAAGAATATTTATTTCCTTAAAATTACTTCTAAGTGACACCCTTGGACCGAGCTGATAGATTGCGCGACCAGCCTTTTTCTGCAGAATAAACATAGGATCGATGTCAGCAGCACTCCCCCACAACAGAATACCATATGTCATGAGGCTGTGGAAGTAACCAAAATAGACTTGTCGAGCAGTTAGTTCATCGGAAATCTGTCTCATTTTTTTAACAGCATAAGCCTTTTCGAGAAACCATCAACATGCTGGAGTTTGGCGTCTAAGGTTATGCCCAGAAATACAGTTCAGTTTACAGGAGTCAGTTCCTGGCTCTTAACTACAATGTTTGTGTTTACCTGTTTGACATGGCAATGTAAACTTAACACATTTCGTTTTTTTTTCATTGAGGAGCAAATTATTAGCTGAGAACCACTGCTCTGTGTTGGAGATGCATTTGTTTACTGACCGATAGTCAGTTTCTTGTATTTTATTTTAAATAAGAAGGAAATATCGTCAGCTAACAATATGACCTCGCATTGATTCTTAACGACCGATGGCAAATCATTGATATATACTAAAAATAGTAAAGGACCAAGAACTGAGCCCTGGGGCACACCCATTGTCACTGCCGACCCTGATGAGTTTTCTTCATTTATTGCAACTTTCTGTTTTCTATTAGAAATATATGATTTAATCAAGGCAAGCGCTCGGTTTTTAATGCCGTAATGGTGCAGTTTCATGAGTAGAGTAGTATGATCCACAGTCGAATGCCTTGGACAAGTCACAAAAAATACAAATCTCATACAAAACTTTTTTACTAACTTAGAAAAAGTTACAAGCTAACATGTGATTAATTGTTATTTAATTTGTTAGTCTACCTATTAAGATTTCCTAGGGTTTTATTGCTAAGAGAAAGTGAATTAAAGTTATAGAACTCAAAGGTTAGAAAAAGACCATATTCCTCGGATATCTCGAAAACCTTAGAATAAGTTAGCAGTTACAAAGACCCGGATTTAAAAAAACGTTTTCATTGTTCTGACCTCTTCTATGCATTGGCTGCCCATTGCATGGAGTTTACCTAACCTGGGATTTAGAAAATGCTTTTTATTAAAAGCGTGCTATTATTGTTTTTCAATGTTCCCTTGCATTATAATTTTTTTTAAAAAACTAATAAATTGAATTTATTTAAAATTATTTATAGCATTTTTTACTCGTGTGGAAGTTATTTCGCACAACGTCTATCGTAAGCGCTGCAACTTGGCTGCAACGCGACAATTCTGCCAGCCCTTTGGATACTTTTTCCTATGTACTATTTATTTTGTTTATGTGTTTAGTTGTATTATATCTTTTGTTTCCTTGCTTTTTGTTCCTTATTCCGATTGTAAATTTGTGAATATTGTTACGAAAGTGGGGGTCTGATAGATCGTGCTTCATTTTCTACCCACGGTGTCTGCCATCATCTTATGAAAGCTTAGGTGTTCACTTAGACGATGTTTGACATCGTTCTAACGATGACAGATACATCTTCTTCTCAAGTTGACTGCAAGTTGTCTTCTTCTGCAGCGACGTTGAGCTCTCGCAGTACGAATCGGTAGAACCCACTGCACCTTTCCACTGGTACCACATCTTCACAAATCGACGTTATGCGTAGACCACCACCTCTTCTTCAATACACTCTCGCTTTCCACTTGTTCTTTACTTTTCCGCTTACTTGGGTCGACCCCAGCTACTCCCCACTGCATGCACGCGGGTTTGCAGGTGTACCCACCCTGGCGATTTCTTTTTCTTTATTAATTTGGTTTCAGAAATTATATGCCAGAGTATTTTCATTATTATTTTGTTACTTAGAATCTTCTAATAGAATTCACTAGAATAGTCTTTACTTTCTTTCAAAAATTTAAATAAACGAATGTTCTTTACTTTATGTAAATCTAAATATTTTGGTTTCTGGATAGAAACACAGAATAACCAACAAACATAAATCTTGTAGCCCGCGGTAGGACTTGAACCTCGGACTCTGGCGGCGCAGTTTATTACTACCGCTTGTTCCGCGGCGACATGGCACGCTCTTGCGAATTTAGTACTGGCTTGATTCATGTCAAATCTGGTGACAGTGTTATTGTTTGACAATAAATTTCAAAAAATATATATTTATGTATTTACAAGTATATTTAATCGATAGCCGTTTAACTTTTTTTTTGTTTTTTAAACCTAATACAATATTTCTGATAAAGTAATAATAATTCTTATTAAAAATATTATTATTATTGTATTGACAACATCGTTCCGAACCTATAGTTTGTTGTCTTGTGAAACAACATTTGTTAAAATATATAACTTTTGCTAAATGTATTAAAAGTGTGTTCAAGCGAGTAGATTCTAAATGAATTATATAAAAAATATTCCATAATTAAAATAATAAAGCTACCAAGGTTAACTAGAATCAATACCCGTCGCATGTAATCCGCGCCGCGGAGCGTGTAACCCACGGCGCGGCGCCCGCTTGCCAGGCAAGGCTCTTGTCCCACCGCCAGCGACAAACTACTGACTATCGACTATATTCTCGCCCAAGAAACATACAACATACAAGATCCCATGCCAATAAATCAGATAGATTAATTAATAGTTGGTCGCTGACTGTTCACACTATCCGCGAGAATTCTCTGTCCAATTGACGACCGAGTGGCGTAGTGGGTTGTGGCCCTATGCCGGAGGCCCCAGGTTCGAGTCCTGGCCGAAACGTCCATTTGTGGGATGAACACAGGTATTTGTTCTCGGGTCTTGGTTTTTTATACTTATATACGAGTATAAAAGTTTATTTTGGATTCACCCAGTTCGCTATATGGTCATCTATAACACGAGCTCTGCTTACTTCGGGGCCATACAGTTGGTGTGTTAGATTCATCGCAGCCACAAGAGCTAGCAACTCGGAACTCTCGCCGAGACCGACCAGGGGTCACTGTGTTCTAGAATCGCCTATCGCACTCGCTTCTAGCCAGCTCGACTCGCTTGTCTCTCATAGCAGCCACAAGAGCTAGCAACTCGGAACTCTCGCCGAGACCGACCAGGGGTCACTGTTTTCTAGAATCGCCT
Source organism: Marasmarcha lunaedactyla (assembly GCA_923062675.1). Lineage (NCBI taxonomy): Eukaryota > Metazoa > Arthropoda > Insecta > Lepidoptera > Pterophoridae > Marasmarcha > Marasmarcha lunaedactyla. The sequence continues at coordinate 1,863,495 of OV281367.1, read as the reverse complement.
ATCGCACTCGCGCACGCGCTTCTAGCCAGCTCGACTCGCTTGTCTCTCATAGCAGCCACAAGAGCTAACAACTCGGAACCCTCGCCGAGACCGACCAGGGGTCACTGTGTTCTAGAATCGCCTATCGCACTCGCTTCTAGCCAGCTCGACTCGCTTGTCTCTCATAGCAGCCACAAGAGCTAGCAACTCGGAACTCTCGCCGAGACCGACCAGGGGTCACTGTGTTCTAGAATCGCCTATCGCACTCGCGCACTCGCTTCTAGCCAGCTCGACTCGCTTGTCTCTCATAGCAGCCACAAGAGCTAGCAACTCGGAACTCTCGCCGAGATCGACCAGGGGTCACTGTATTCTAGAATCGCCTACCGCACTCGCGCACTCGCTTCTAGCCAGCTCGACTCGCCTGTCTCTCATCGCAGCCACAAGAGCTAGCAACTCGGAACTCTCGCCGAGACCGACCAGGGGTCACTGTATTCTAGAATCGCCTATCGCACTCGCGCACACGCTTCTAGCCAGCTCGACTCACTTGTCTCTCATCGCAGCCACAAGAGCTAGCAACTCGGAACTCTCGCCGAGACCGACCAGGGGTCACTGTATTCTAGAATCGCCTATCGCACTCGCGCACACGCTTCTAGCCAGCTCGACTCGCTTGTCTCTCATCGCAGCCACAAGAGCTAGCAACTCGGAACTCTCGCCGAGACCGACCAGGGGTCACTGTATTCTAGAATCGCCTATCGCACTCGCACACTCGCTTCTAGCCAGCTCGACTCGCCTGTCTCTCATCGCAGCCACAAGAGCTAGCAACTCGGAACTCTCGCCGAGACCGACCAGGGGTCACTGTATTCTAGAATCGCCTATCGCACTCGCGCACACGCTTCTAGCCAGCTCGACTCGCTTGTCTCTCATCGCAGCCATAAGAGCTAGCAACTCGGAACTCTCGCCGAGACCGACCAGGGGTCACTGTTTTCTAGAATCGCCTATCGCACTCGCGCACGCGCTTCTAGCCAGCTCGACTCGCTTGTCTCTCATCGCCGACGGTGGGATAACTTCCTAACAGGAAAAACGACATAAATACTAATGGATCTCCTTTCAGTTCCCAGATCGCACTCGCACAGAAGTCGCAATGAGTCGTGTGTACACAATGAGTCGTGTGTACACAATGAGTCGTGTGTACACAATGAGTCGTGTGTACACAATGAGTCGTGTGTACACAATGAGTCGTGTGTACACAAGAAAGTTTTGGCTTAAACTTATTTGTAAGGTGTTATCAATTTTGGGATTGGGGAATTATTGGTATGAAAAAACCGAAGTTTCTTATATTCGTAAAATATTGTACAAAATATGGCGTTCCATATTCTGTTTGTACGAATTAGCTGGATATTGCGACCTTTGGTTGGCACATTTCAGAAGCGATTTAAGTGATCAGCAGTTTAATCATTTAATTCAATTAAACGCCGGTTTTTCAGTAATATTGCTAAAATGTATTAGTCTTCTTACCATGAAAAAGCGGATTAGGTTTTTGTTTAAAACATTTGATGATTCGACTACCACCCGCTTGTATGACAAAGAATCTGTCATTCGGTCTATAAAATATTGTGTGTTCTTGTTTTTTGCTCTTTACTTTACTATATTAAGCGCTACAATTGAGTCGATTGCGGCGTACAAAAATGGTGAGTCGAAGGAATTATGTAAACTTTATTTTTATTAAGAAATAATGTCAATATCTTACAGGTAACAAAACGAGAACCACATACAGAAATGGTATGCAAGCCGATAGCATGTGTCAGGTTTACTATTGTTGAACAAAAAACGTATGATAAAACATCATTTTATAAACAACGTTTGAAAAACTATTCATTTGACAAACTTTCATTTCGCAAACATATTACTTTAAAAATAATCATTTGCATAAAACAGGTTTCGCAAATGTTTTACTCAGGAAATATTACAATTGTTAAAGTATTAATTATAAAACACCTCGTGTCGTGATGTTTGTATGAACCATATTGAACCAAAGTCGCCTTTCGTGAAACGCCGAAAATGGTACTTAATTTGGTCCTGGCGCATCACCGGGTGTTGCCGCACCACGCTCGCTTCGCTCACTCGCCTCGCGCCTGTATACATACAAACCTAACCTAATTCAATTTAACCTGTATTGTGACCAGGCATAAAGCAAGCGGAGCGAGGGTCAAATGCATGCATGTAGTTAAAAAAAATAATCAGTTTAGTATAAATTGTGTCTAATGAGTAGTTTATTAAACAATAGTTTGTAAAATGATAAATTTATCAAGTATAATTTTTTCAATTGTGTTTTTCAAATGAAAATTTGTTATTTGGCAAAGGATTACTTACTAAACTTACTACGGCAAACGGATTTGAATAAACTACAGACTAGTGTTTACCACTAGTGTAACCACACACTAATATTTTAGTGTGTTAATCACAGTTTTCAATACATTTCAAACTGGTGTACATCGCACTAACCGAAAATGAAACGTCTCCTTTACCAAAGTAGCGTCAGTGGTTATGCAAGTGAATTCAAACAAGGCATTTCTATTTCTGGCTCTTGGAATTTCTGTGGTTATAACAGAGCAGTAAATTTCGAGGCAAATTATGGAGTAGTTTATTTTTGGCATTATTTGTAACAATTCTAATGAATTTATTCTTGTTTAAAATTATGAGTATATTTGCAGGTGCGCCGTATGAAACCTAAGTTGTGCTTTACCCAAGACCAGAAACATAGTGGTTTCTTTGTTACAATTCTAAAGACATTGGTGAAAAATTCACTGGTGGACCACAGTTACCTTTGTGTACACCACAGACTGTATTTGCATATTTATATTAGTACTAACAGAATCTCGTTTAAAATATCTACGAAATTATTTCGAAGATATGAACAATATCTGTCACGGAGAATTTTCTGCAAATAAAATGAATTATGCTACGGAAAAGTTCAAGCGACGTTTTATATCCGGCATACGGATGCACGACGATCTTTTGCGGTAAGAATAATTGCATGTTACCTTCAGACCTGCTCAAAACGTTTTAATTTTGAAAATATATGGAATTTTACAGTTGTTTAAAGGAGGTGCAGTTTACAATAGGAAAACTCTCAAGTGTGCAAATAGTCGCGACAACAGTATTGATTGTAATTTGTCTCATGAAATGCGTCGTAAGTAATATACGAACATATAGTGCTGGTCACATAATTAAAAACTTATCATATCCGGAAATTTAAATATAAAAAATTAACATAATAACGATTTGTCACACCTAGGCCATTTGCGCAGTTCCACGTAGCCCGGCCTAGCCGGCTTGTTAGTTAAAATGTCAATCCGTCACTTTCTATTTCTATCGAACTGATAGAGAAATAAAGCATTTTTTAGCATCGAGTTAGCCAATTCAGATCTACTACTCTTAACCCTGGGCTAGTACGTTACTCCAGCGTTTTACGAATCTCGATATTCGTCTCGCACTGACATAAACAAGTTAGTCTTAGCTTAAACTGCAGTTTTAATTATTGCATTAACCCAGTTGTGACTTTTTCTCAGCTTAGTCCAGCCTTAGTCCTGCCTTAACGCGCAGTTTCGAAGGGGCTAGGAAAATAACAAAAAAGAAAATATTTTCAGCCCAGGCTAACTCCTTTTTTGTTGCTGTGCAAGATGAACCTAAGGATTTGTAAAGTTAGACTAACAGGCTAGCACAAGGCTAAATATATGAGCGCAAGTAGGGGCCTACTATGTTGACAATCTACTTATTCACAATGTGGTTAATATTCCAGACTTCGGAACGGTCGGTTGCCCTGCTGTTGGCTCGAATAACGTTTTTAATAAGCACCGTGATTATGTGCGCCATCTACATGACTCTATCTGGCAATATAACACTCCAGGTAAGAACTATGCGGATACTTTTAAATCAAAAGCTTTTTGTGCAGTTCCTCAAAAATAGGGAAAAGTTTCGATACAATCAGTAATTTTTATGTTTTGGAACATTTTCGTAGGTGTACACTTGTAGGTTTAACCGCCTAACAGCAACAACTTCCTTATATTTAAACGATCTGTCAATAGCTGTGTAGCTTACGGTTATGACTTATACTATGTCCATTATATTGTTTTTTGACAGCACTATGACAGATGTTTTGGTGATGATCGAACATGTTGCCATTCCGATTGTTCAATTATCATTAATCGAATAAGATGCGTAGGTAATAATCGATAAAAACATGTATTTTGCTTAAATTTTCTTATAGAAAATTTATTGTAATATGGTAAAATATAAATTCTTGTGAGTGTGTCTTTATTGTTTAAAATAAACCGCAATCGTAAATATTATAGTTCAACTGGTAACATCAACCGACCGCCCGTTCGGTCGCCATTTTGACGGAGTCTGTTCTGTGATCTATCACTCGCAACGAGACGCCCGTGTCATACGCATTTGCCATCAAGTTGAGTACGTAGTTTTATTCCTCCGAGTCCATTTTGTGAGTTCTTTCTTACGCGGAATTCATTGGACCTTTACCTGTTCCATTTGGCAATTTGGACTGAGCGCATTGTTCGTGAGAATGCAGAAAGGACTAGTGTTAAATGGACAGTTGAGACAATTTGTTCTGTAACTTCATGATTACTTTGAACAAGAAAATCAAAATGGCGGTCCGCTAATACCGCAATCTCGCTAGTGCGAAACCGCGTAGCGGCCGCGTTAGGTATCAGCGCTGCAACTGTGACCAAAATCTAGTGAACGAAAATATAGCGAGAATATAGTGAACGAAAATATAGTGAACGGACTGTAGACTTGTTATCGCAGTATGATGATTGACGAGTATACTCCAACGACATAATATGAATACAAATAAGAAGCTTGTTCAAGGAAACAACTATTTTTTATGCTTTATTTTATTGTTTTTTGTTTCTTGATTAAAATAAGTTCTACCCTCGAACAAATGAGGAAATAGTTGTAAAGATCAAACAAATAAGAAAACAATTCTCACTAGTTTATTGATCGAACTATTGAGAACAAATGGAAGTTAACCTTTATTATGTATTTGATGTCTTTGAGTGTGGCCATTAGTACTGAATACAGAATCAGCAGACTTATGGGTTGTCCAGTAACACAAGCCCACTATATGCATTATTAATAATAATAATAATAATACACTTTATTGCCCAAAAACATTACAAGAACAAAAAAGAAATATTTTAATAAATACAAAATTTGAAAAGAAATAGGCAATTTAGGCGGCCTTATCGCTCGAGAGCGATCTCTTCCAGGCAACCACTTACTGATACAAAGTATTATAATTTAAGTAATACAGGCAGTGTATCGCAAAAATGAAAAGTTAAAAATATTACACAGCTAAAGTTGCATTAATAATACAGAGAAATATGAACAGAAAAGCAAAAGAGAAAAATGTATAATATTTTATGATGAATAAAAGTTTTTTATTTTATTTTTAAAGGAACCAATCGATTTTGCATTGTGGAAATTTACTGGTATCGAGTTCCAGAGAGAAATGGCTTTAACCGTGAACGACTGCTGATAGAAATGGGAGCGGTGTGCAGGAGTTGCCAACAAGAAGTTGTTGGCTGATCGCAAGATACGTTCGTGGTCAGCATGCCGAAAAGTAAAACGTTCTTTTAAATATGAGGGCAGGATAGTGTTAAACAGTATTCCATACAAAAAACAAAGAATGTCAGTATTCCTACGAAGGCGAATTGGGAGCCACTTGAGTTTACAGCGAAAATCGGAAACATGGTCATATTTACGCAAACCAAATATGAACCGAATACAGATATTTTGAAGGCGATCAGGTTTATTTAATTGGTCCTCGGTTAAATCTAGATAGCTCACATCGGCGTAATCCAGCAACGGTAGAATAAGAGTCTGTGCGAGAGCAATTCTGGTAGATATGGGCAAGAAGTTTTGAAGTCTCCTGAGCGCACCAGTTGTCGCAAACACCTTCCTACTAATATAATCGATTTGTGGTTTCCAGGATAACGTAGTATCAATTAATATTCCCAAGTTTTTGACCACATCACTGCAGGGAATATGTACACTATCAAAAATAACAGGTGGGAGAACCTTTTTATCAACTTTTTGAAGTAGCTTTGAACTACCTATCATCAGGATAGTTTGAGTTTTATTTGGGTTCACTTTAAGGCCGTGTCTTTTACTCCAGTCCGATATATGTGCTAAGTCTCTATTAATGGAGTCCATAGTCAGATTGTCAAGGCTCGCATATGAATAAATTTGCAAATCATCTGCATACAAGTGGTAGGAAGAAGTTATGGAATGTGTTATAGAATTTATAAAAATAGCAAATAGAAGTGGAGATAGCACACCGCCCTGAGGCACACCAGCTGTAGTACGACACCATGAAGATACATTATCTTCCATAGATATCCGCTGCCGGCGGCCTTGCAAGTAACTGCGAAACCATTCAATCACTGTTGGAGATATGTTAAGCGAACTGAGTGTGTTTAGTAAAACGTCAAAATCAACAGTGTTGAAGGCATTACTGAAATCTAGCAGACACATTATAGTCAGCTGTTTATTTTCCATGCCTTGTCGAATATCATCAGTAATTTTTACAAGAGCAGTCGTCGTACTTTGGCCAGGACGGAGACCAGATTGAAAAGGATTCAGTAGATTATTTTTGTTGAGGTAGACATAGAGTTGCTGATGTACAAGGCGTTCGAGGACTTTTGAAAGAAATGGAAGAATGGAAATAGGACGATAATCTGAAAAGGATGTGGGATGGGATTTTTTTGGTAATGGAATTAAATAAGCATCTTTCCAGAGATCTGGAAATGTAGATGAGGATGGAGAATGATTGAAGATCTTGGTGATAACTGGAACCAGGATATCAAGGAGGGGAAGAACCATATTACGACTAATATTATCGCAACCCACCGCATTCGATGTGATATTGAGAATGCTGAGCTTAACATCACAAGCAGATAACTGTTGAAACGTAAATGGACAAGTATTAGGTAATGGCAGGGAAGAGATATTATGAATGGTATGTTTTCTAAGAGAATCATCCATGACAGTGTTAGAAGAAAAATGCGAGTTTAATAAATTAAGATCAATATTTGAAGTGATTGGAATACTTGTTTTGCCAATTTCCAACGTTTTGAGGAATTTCCAAATCTTGGCTGGGTTTCCATTTTCTACGGACTTATGAATATGGCGGCGCTGTGCATCCCGACACACCTTGTTGCAGTGATTTCTAATGACCCTATATTTTTCTTTGTTTGTATCTGATGAGTTGGCTTTAGCTTTCGCTCTAGCTGAGTTCTTACTCAAAAGGTTTTTAATGTCATCAGTGAGCCACGGTGCAGGAAGATGTTTTACTTTAACAGGTCGTATAGGAGCATGGCGATCAAAAAGTTCAATTATTAATTTGTTGAACATGCCAACCTGATCACTAACATCCAGATCATCCATAGCTGACCAATCAATTTCACTCGCATCTCTGCGTAGTTCTTCAATGTCCATACCAACAAAATTACGTCGCAAAAGAATTTTCGGTTTTAGCTTAGGAGGTCGTACTAACTGCCCTAAAGGTAAAATTAATTTAAACAATTCGAATTATAGTATTAGATTTCTAGATTAATACTGCACATTAATTTAAATAGAAAATGGCTAAATAACCGTTACATATTTTCTTGACCTAGTGTGAAGATCGATAACATACCTAAGTAATATGAAAACGGAATTGTTATATAAAAATACAAAAGTATTTAACTCATTTCTTCTTGCTGTGAATACCTATTATAATCATTGTTATACGCAAGCCTGCAAGTTTTGAGATTTTTTTTTGTATTCGCACTAATACAACATAAATACATGCTTATACATTTTTCAAAAAATTAAAAGCAAAACAGGGGCAGGGCAGCATAAGTAATTTATAACCCTAAAGAACACTTAAACCCAAAAAATAATATACAATAATATTAACAAGCAAATAACATTAAAACGAATGAATCAACAGGTGCATCAATTTTATAATGATAGGATATTAGTATTTTACAAGATTGTTGTGTGATTCATTCATTTGAGTGATGACAGAGATGTTTGTTCTCGGGAATCTAGTGCCATCTATACCACAATAACGCAAACATAGGCTGCACTTCCGGTTAAAAACAAAATTGAGTCAGTTATTGTTTACGACTTGACGAAGTAAAACACATTTAAATTTTCACAGAATTTTTTTTTGGTTGATCCTCCTTTTGTCGTTGGTTCAGAGACGAGATCTTCCCGGTCCAGTGACAGTGGTTCAAACGAAAACACACAAACAAGCTCAAGACCAGCTGCAAACTCTGTACGACGTGGTCGAGGCAGAGGAAGAGCTCGCTGCGTTCGAAATGCTGTCGTTCCTGACCGGGTGATACCAGAAGACGGTGGAACGACTCTTCAGTGACGCTGTCAGCAAACGGTTGAACTTGCAGCAGCTTCACTTTAAAGGAGTTATTAAGGTCTGGACCTTCTTATTTCACAATGAACACAGATGACTGTCAGCCGATGGAGTACATCCGCCAGTAGATAGACGATGATCTGGTAAAGGTAATTATCGAAAAGACTAAGCAGACTGCAGCTAAACTTCACGGTAAAAGCCTAAACTTAACCTCTAATGAATTTTATTTATACACTGGTATAACAATGGTTATGGCTTCAACAAATTATCCCAACTTGCGATTTTACTGGGAAACAAAGAGGCGGGTCGATATAATTGCATCTAATATGTCTGGAAACCGACTCACGCAGCTTAGAAATTCAATTAATATAGTTTTTGATGATGATGTTACGCAGGAGGTATGCAATAAAGACAAGCTGTGGAAGGTGTGACCGCTCATAAAACGCATTCAAGAGGGAAGTAATTCAAAATAAGGAAGATAAACTGTGCATCGATGAAATAATAATTCCGTTCACAGGCTCATGCGGAATTAAGCCCTGGTAAGCCGAATCCTGAAAGGCTAAAAGTTTTTGTATTGGCTAATCCAGATGGTCTTGTTTGCTATTTTCAGATATACGAAGGTAGCACCCTGACTTTGAAGAATCTCTTTCGGAGTTGGAGAAAAATCTGTTTGCCTGGCCGAACCTGTTGTGCCTGGTCATATACTCTATTTCGATCGTTACGTTACGAGTGAAAAATTACTTGACGAACTACTCACAGTTATGAAAACAGATTACCAGCCGCAGCAAAGCAGTAACTTTGTTGTCGTCTGTAGAAGCCAATGAAGTAACAGACATGTGTAGAAAATGGTGTAAACGAGAAAAAAGATATGTACTAGTAAACAGACCAAGGGTTATACGTAATTATAACAAATCGGTTGTATGAAGCTTTGTCTCCGTTCCGTTTATCTACTCATGTGGTAAAGGTATGAAACATTTCCAAACGATACTGCGTTGACGTTTGACAGTTTGAAGGTCACGCCTAGCCGCCTTTTTTCGTTTTTTTTTAACACTGATATTTCTCAGCTTCATGCTACGAGCCCTCTTAGAATCGAAGATTTCTGGTAAAATACATTAATTGTAAAAGTTTAAAATCTTTGGCGCTATCTTTGTTTCCCCAAAATCGTCGTGTCATTCTATAAATTCTATTTTTAAAGAAAAATCTACCTGTTCAGACTACAAAAAGACAACCAGATGTTTTTGTGATGTGCAACTGCCCTTCAATTTGATAGAACCAGTCATAATTCAAATGCAGGGTATCATCCCTGGTCCAAAATTTTATTTTGCGCTGTTGCTTACCTTTAGTTAACATAATGAGCTTAAGGTGAAGATGGTGTATATATTCCGATTTAAGCACATATTGTTTACACTGTATATTTATTAAAAGTCTGAACTTTTAAGTACCCGGTAAAAAAGTAATCATCATCAGCTCATTGTCGACCCACTGCAGGGTAAAAGCTCCTCCCAGAGGGACAATATCGCATTACATTAAAACGGTACGCATGGCTCCTCCGGATTGGCGAATGTCTTTTTGAACTTTGGGTTTTTGGACATGTTGGTATCCTCATGATGCTATTTGTTTACTGGTCAGAGCATTAAATAAAACACTTTTTACCGGATATTATCGCGTATATTTTAGTTAATTTTAAAATTATTTCGACGTTTCGGCAGTTGCCGTGGTCACGATCGTGAAAATATACGCGATAATATCCGGTAAAAAGTGTTTTATTTAAAGTATGTATCGTGAAAACTTAAGAAAAGATTTGGTCAGAGCATGTCTTTATACGCTCATACATTGTTTAAAGATAAAAAATCATTAGCGCGTGGCTGGGTTCGTTCGAACAAACGACCCTAGGATTAAGAGACCAGCCATTGCGCCACCAAAGCTCTGAATCATCATCATCAAACCATTTTCGACCCACTGCAAGGTGCGATCCTGCTCGCGGCTCTGAATAATATGTTCGATGAATGAATGAATAAATAATGATAAGGTTAGCCTTCGTGATATTATGAGTTTGGCCACCGCTTCGTTTATTTCTTTTTGAATTATATTGTTTCCTACCTTTATTACCCATTTTAAAAGTTGGTGGTAAGTACCTAGAAACAAAGAGTTTTATAGATTTGTGTATTACTCAATAGTAAAATAATACTTGAAAAATGCAGTGCTTCAAAATCAAATTTATTATTTATAATAAAAAAAAATAAATATTCATACCAAAAGTATCAAAATTGATCGCAAGCGTTCGATATTTGTGACGGCGTACGATAGCACTCGGCGAGAGCGCGGGAAAAAATGCGATACTTCCACACTCTGGAAGGCCTCGGCCAGTACTAAATAAATACTAGCAGCGCGTGCATTAGGTTTTATATCAATTTTAGACATTTTTAAAATGATTTTAAGAAGTATTGTTAAATGGACTTGAATAATATTTCTGTTTTATTTCATTAGTTACATCTTTGTTAGAAATAAGAAGTAAAAATTATAACTTTTGTAACAATACAAATGTATCAAAAACTGCGACAAACTACACTGAAATCCAACTTTTTTACGCTTTGATTTTTATGTATCAGCCTTAAAAAAAATATATTTTGTACTATTTTCAACAATGAATTGCTACTAAAAAACTATCTAACGAAATGAAAATTTTCTCTATACATGTTTTAGAAGAGAAAATTTCCAATAATTTGAACTCATATTTCGATGCAAACGTGTAATATTTTGATCGGAAACGAACACTGAAAACTCCTAAAATTGCACTATTTTGTATAAACGCTCTTAAGCATCATTACTTCTCTTTGTTACTAATGTTTTAAATATCATTTTAATGTAGGTTTTCTAGTCTTCCTTCTATGCGATTTTTAAAGGACTTTTTGCCCTTGTCGTTACAGTAAAGAAATGTTGCTAAATTATTTTTTTCATGTCATCTACTAACACATTTATCCTTTGTGTATTTGGCCCAAAACAATGTTCGAATCATGATCATTGACAAACTTATCACGCCACCAGGAGCAAGAGGCTTGTCAGAGCAGTTTTCAAGACATGCAGCAAGCAGCACAGGGCGTTGTTACGTGGGATAGCTAACAATCTTCCATAGGAGATATGATAACTTGGTAGCACTCAGTTCAATATTGAAGCACGAAATTATTAATACACTAAATTAGCAACAAATTGGTTTTAAACTCAGGGTGGATATCGCTTATGACATTTTGAAAATTTAAGTGTTACATTCAATGACCTGTGTATACTCGTATATTGTGGTTCATGGAATTAATATGAATAAAAGGTCCACGAAGATGCTCGAAATGCAAGCCGAAAGAGAGGTTGATTTCCTTGTCTAGAGTTACCAGGCTCATATTTATATATATATATATATATATATATTAATTTTATTGCTTACCTTGGCAACATAAGAGACTTTTATTTAGCAGGAACATATTATGCAGTTAAGGTGATAAGTATTGTTTGTGGCACTATGTAAGGGGTGACAAAAACTGTACTGATAAAAAATGTACAAAAACTGCATAGTTTAAATTGATACAAAGGGGCAACAGTGCTGTGTGAGGTAGCAGTGCTGTGTGAGATAGCAGTGCTGTGTGAGGTAGCAGTGCTGTGTGAGGTAGCAGTGCTGTGTGACGTAGCAGTGCTGTGTGAGGTAGCAGTGCTGTGTGACGTAGCAGTGCTGTGTGACGTAGCAGTGCTGTGTGAGGTAGCAGTGCTGTGTGAGGTAGCAGTGCTGTGTGAGGTAGCAGTGCTGTGTGAGGTAGCAGTGCTGTGTGACGTAGCAGTGCTGTGTGAGGTAGCAGTGCTGTGTGAGGTAGCAGTGCTGTGTGACGTAGCAGTGCTGTGTGAGGTAGCAGTGCTGTGTGAGGTAGCAGTGCTGTGTGACGTAGCAGTGCTGTGTGACGTAGCAGTGCTGTGTGACGTAGCAGTGCTGTGTGAGGTAGCAGTGCTGTGTGACGTAGCAGTGCTGTGTGAGGTAGCAGTGCTGTGTGACGTAGCAGTGCTGTGTGAGGTAGCAGTGCTGTGTGACGTAGCAGTGCTGTGTGAGGTAGCAGTGCTGTGTGAGGTAGCAGTGCTGTGTGACGTAGCAGTGCTGTGTGAGGTAGCAGTGCTGTGTGAGGTAGCAGTGCTGTGTGACGTAGCAGTGCTGTGTGAGGTAGCAGTGCAGTGTGAGGTAGCAGTGCAGTGTGAGGTAGCAGTGCTGTGTGAGGTAGCAGTGCAGTGTGAGGTAGCAGTGCTGTGTGAGGTAGCAGTGCTGTGTGAGGTAGCAGTGCAGTGTGAGGTAGCAGTGCTGTGTGAGGTAGCAGTGCAGTGTGACGTAGCAGTGCTGTGTGACGTAGCAGTGCAGTGTGAGGTAGCAGTGCAGTGTGAGGTAGCAGTGCAGTGTGAGGTAGCAGTGCTGTGTGCGGTAGCAGTGCTGTGTGAGGTAGCAGTGCTGTGTGAGGTAGCAGTGCAGTGTGAGGTAGCAGTGCTGTGTGAGGTAGCAGTGCTGTGTGACGTAGCAGTGCAGTGTGACGTAGCAGTGCAGTGTGACGTAGCAGTGCAGTGTGAGGTAGCAGTGCTGTGTGACGTAGCAGTGCTGTGTGAGGTAGCAGTGCAGTGTGAGGTAGCAGTGCAGTGTGAGGTAGCAGTGCAGTGTGAGGTAGCAGTGCTGTGTGAGGTAGCAGTGCTGTGTGAGGTAGCAGTGCAGTGTGAGGTAGCGGTGCTGTGTGAGGTAGCAGTGCAGTGTGAGGTAGCAGTGCAGTGTGAGGTAGCAGTGCAGTGTGAGGTAGCAGTGCAGTGTGAGGTAGCAGTGCAGTGTGAGGTAGCAGTGCTGTGTGAGGTAGCAGTGCTGTGTGAGGTAGCAGTGCAGTGTGAGGTAGCAGTGCTGTGTGAGGTAGCAGTGCAGTGTGAGGTAGCAGTGCTGTGTGACGTAGCAGTGTGAGATAGCGTATGAGTGCTGTGTGAGGTAGCAGTGCTGTGTGAGGTAGCAGTGCTGTGTGAGGTAGCAGTGCTGTGTGAGGTAGCAGTGCTGTGTGAGGTAGCAGTGCTGTGTGAGGTAGCAGTGCTGTGTGAGGTAGCAGTGCAGTGTGAGGTAGCAGTGCAGTGTGAGGTAGCAGTGCTGTGTGAGGTAGCAGTGCAGTGTGAGGTAGCAGTGCTGTGTGAGGTAGCAGTGCAGTGTGAGGTAGCAGTGCTGTGTGACGTAGCAGTGTGAGATAGCGTGTGAGTGCTGTGTGAGGTAGCAGTGCAGTGTGAGGTAGCAGTGCTGTGTGACGTAGCAGTGTGAGATAGCGTGTGAGTGCTGTGTGAGGTAGCAGTGCTGTGTGAGGTAGCAGTGCAGTGTGAGGTAGCAGTGCTGTGTGACGTAGCAGTGTGAGATAGCGTGTGAGTGCTGTGTGAGGTAGCAGTGCTGTGTGAGGTAGCAGTGCAGTGTGAGGTAGCAGTGCTGTGTGACGTAGCAGTGTGAGATAGCGTGTGAGTGCTGTGTGAGGTAGCAGTGCAGTGTGACGTAGCAGTGCTGTGTGAGGTAGCAGTGCTGTGTGAGGTAGCAGTGCTGTGTGAGGTAGCAGTGCTGTGTGACGTAGCAGTGTGAGATAGCGTGTGAGTGCTGTGTGAGGTAGCAGTGCTGTGTGAGGTAGCAGTGCTGTGTGAGGTAGCAGTGCTGTGTGAGGTAGCAGTGCAGTGTGAGGTAGCGGTGCTGTGTGAGGTAGCAGTGCAGTGTGAGGTAGCAGTGCAGTGTGAGGTAGCAGTGCAGTGTGAGGTAGCAGTGCAGTGTGAGGTAGCAGTGCAGTGTGAGGTAGCAGTGCAGTGTGAGGTAGCAGTGCAGTGTGAGGTAGCAGTGCTGTGTGAGGTAGCAGTGCTGTGTGAGGTAGCAGTGCAGTGTGAGGTAGCAGTGCAGTGTGAGGTAGCAGTGCTGTGTGAGGTAGCGGTGTGAGGTAGCAGTGCAGTGTGAGGTAGCAGTGCTGTGTGAGGTAGCAGTGAAGTGTGAGGTAGCAGTGCTGTGTGAGGTAGCAGTGCAGTGTGAGGTAGCAGTGCTGTGTGAGGTAGCAGTGCAGTGTGACGTAGCAGTGCAGTGTGAGAAAGCAGTGCAGTGTGAGGTAGCAGTGCTGTGTGAGGTAGCAGTGCTGTGTGAGGTAGCAGTGCTGTGTGAGGTAGCAGTGCAGTGTGAGATAGCAGTGCTGTGTGAGGTAGCAGTGCAGTGTGAGATAGCAGTGCTGTGTGAGGTAGCAGTGCTGTGTGAGGTAGCAGTGTGAGGTAGCAGTGCTGTGTGAGGTAGCAGTGCAGTGTGAGGTAGCAGTGCTGTGTGAGGTAGCAGTGCAGTGTGAGGTAGCAGTGCTGTGTGAGGTAGCAGTGCAGTGTGAGGTAGCAGTGCTGTGTGAGGTAGCAGTGCTGTGTGAGGTAGCAGTGCTGTGTGAGGTAGCAGTGCTGTGTGAGGTAGCAGTGCTGTGTGACGTAGCAGTGTGAGATAGCGTGTGAGTGCTGTGTGAGGTAGCAGTGCTGTGTGAGGTAGGAGTGCTGTGTGAGGTAGCAGTGCAGTGTGAGGTAGCAGTGCAGTGTGAGGTAGCAGTGCTGTGTGAGGTAGCAGTGCAGTGTGAGATAGCAGTGCTGTGTGAGGTAGCAGTGCAGTGTGAGATAGCAGTGCTGTGTGACGTAGCAGTGCTGTGTGAGGTAGCAGTGCAGTGTGAGGTAGCAGTGCTGTGTGAGGTAGCAGTGCTGTGTGACGTAGCAGTGCTGTGTGAGGTAGCAGTGCTGTGTGACGTAGCAGTGCTGTGTGACGTAGCAGTGTGAGATAGCGTGTGAGTGCTGTGTGAGGTAGCAGTGCTGTGTGAGGTAGGAGTGCTGTGTGAGGTAGCAGTGCAGTGTGAGGTAGCAGTGCTGTGTGAGGTAGCAGTGTTGTGTGAGGTAGCAGTGCTGTGTGAGGTAGCAGTGCTGTGTGACGTAGCAGTGCTGTGTGAGGTAGCAGTGTTGTGTGAGGTAGCAAGGCTGTGTGAGGTAGCAGTGAAGTGTGAGGTAGCAGTGCTGTGTGAGGTAGCAGTGCAGTGTGAGGTAGCAGTGCTGTGTGAGGTAGCAGTGCTGTGTGACGTAGCAGTGCTGTGTGACGTAGCAGTGTGAGATAGCGTGTGAGTGCTGTGTGAGGTAGCAGTGCTGTGTGAGGTAGGAGTGCTGTGTGAGGTAGCAGTGCAGTGTGAGGTAGCAGTGCAGTGTGAGGTAGCAGTGCTGTGTGAGGTAGCGGTGTGAGGTAGCAGTGCAGTGTGAGGTAGCAGTGCTGTGTGAGGTAGCAGTGAAGTGTGAGGTAGCAGTGCTGTGTGAGGTAGCAGTGCAGTGTGAGGTAGCAGTGCTGTGTGAGGTAGCAGTGCAGTGTGACGTAGCAGTGCATTGTGAGAAAGCAGTGCAGTGTGAGGTAGCAGTGCTGTGTGAGGTAGCAGTGCAGTGTGAGGTAGCAGTGCTGTGTGAGGTAGTGGTGCTGTGTGAGGTAGCAGTGTTAGGTAGCAGTGCTGTGTGAGGTAGCAGTGCAGTGTGAGGTAGCAGTGCTGTGTGAGGTAGCAGTGTGAGGTAGCAGTGCTGTGTGAGGTAGCAGTGCTGTGTGAGGTAGCAGTGCTGTGTGACGTAGCAGTGCTGTGTGACGTAGCAGTGTGAGATAGCGTGTGAGTGCTGTGTGAGGTAGCAGTGCTGTGTGACGTAGCAGTGCTGTGTGAGGTAGCGGTCCTGTGTGAGGTAGCAGTGCTGTGTGAGGTAGCAGTGCTGTGTGAGGTAGCAGTGCTGTGTGAGGTAGCAGTGCTGTGTGACGTAGCAGTGCTGTGTGAGGTAGCAGTGAAGTGTGAGGTAGCAGTGCTGTGTGAGGTAGCAGTGCTGTGTGAGGTAGCAGTGAAGTGTGAGGTAGCAGTGCTGTGTGAGGTAGCAGTGCAGTGTGAGGTAGCAGTGCAGTGTGAGATAGCAGTGTGAGATAGCGTGTGAGTGCTGTGTGAGGTAGCAGTGCTGTGTGAGGTAGCAGTGCTGTGTGACGTAGCAGTGCTGTGTGAGGTAGCGGTCCTGTGTGAGGTAGCAGTGCTGTGTGAGGTAGCAGTGCTGTGTGAGGTAGCAGTGCTGTGTGAGGTAGCAGTGAAGTGTGAGGTAGCAGTGCTGTGTGAGGTAGCAGTGCAGTGTGAGGTAGCAGTGCAGTGTGATGTAGCAGTGCAGTGTGAGATAGCAGTGCAGTGTGAGGTAGCAGTGCTGTGTGAGGTAGCAGTGCAGTGTGAGGTAGCAGTGCTGTGTGAGGTAGCGGTGCTGTGTGAGGTAGCAGTGTGAGGTAGCAGTGCTGTGTGAGGTAGCAGTGCTGTGTGAGGTAGCAGTGCTGTGTGAGGTAGCAGTGCTGTGTGAGGTAGCGGTGCTGTGTGACGTAGCAGTGCTGTGTGAGGTAGCAGTGCTGTGTGAGGTAGCAGTGCTGTGTGAGGTAGCAGTGCAGTGTGAGGTAGCAGTGCTGTGTGAGGTAGCAGTGCAGTGTGAGGTAGCAGTGCTGTGTGAGGTAGCGGTGCTGTGTGAGGTAGCAGTGTGAGGTAGCAGTGCTGTGTGAGGTAGCAGTGCTGTGTGAGGTAGCAGTGTGAGGTAGCGGTGCTGTGTGAGGTAGCAGTGTGAGGTAGCAGTGCTGTGTGAGGTAGCAGTGCTGTGTGAGGTAGCAGTGCAGTGTGATGTAGCAGTGCAGTGTGAGATAGCAGTGCAGTGTGAGGTAGCAGTGCTGTGTGAGGTAGCAGTGCAGTGTGAGGTAGCAGTGCTGTGTGAGGTAGCGGTGCTGTGTGAGGTAGCAGTGTGAGGTAGCAGTGCTGTGTGAGGTAGCAGTGCTGTGTGAGGTAGCAGTGCTGTGTGAGGTAGCGGTGCTGTGTGACGTAGCAGTGCTGTGTGAGGTAGCAGTGCTGTGTGAGGTAGCAGTGCTGTGTGAGGTAGCAGTGCAGTGTGAGGTAGCAGTGCTGTGTGAGGTAGCAGTGCAGTGTGAGGTAGCAGTGCTGTGTGAGGTAGCGGTGCTGTGTGAGGTAGCAGTGTGAGGTAGCAGTGCTGTGTGAGGTAGCAGTGCTGTGTGAGGTAGCAGTGTGAGGTAGCGGTGCTGTGTGAGGTAGCAGTGTGAGGTAGCAGTGCTGTGTGAGGTAGCAGTGCTGTGTGAGGTAGCAGTGCTGTGTGAGGTAGCAGTGCTGTGTGCGGTAGCAGTGCAGTGTGAGGTAGCAGTGCTGTGTGAGGTAGCAGTGCTGTGTGAGGTAGCAGTGCAGTGTGAGGTAGCAGTGCTGTGTGAGGTAGCGGTGCTGTGTGAGGTAGCAGTGTGAGGTAGCAGTGCTGTGTGAGGTAGCAGTGCTGTGTGAGGTAGCAGTGCTGTGTGAGGTAGCGGTGCTGTGTGACGTAGCAGTGCTGTGTGAGGTAGCAGTGCTGTGTGAGGTAGCAGTGCTGTGTGACGTAGCAGTGTGTAACGCGTTGTTTGCGGAGTGGTAATTGAGGGTCCAGAAAGGAAATACCAAAGCTCTCTTCTATGTTTATTTTGCAGTAAAATTAAAAATATACAAAAATGCCTGTAAATACAAACAAAAAATATAAACATAATTGAAATAAAAAATAGTCACACAAAATAAAACAGAAACATTTATACAATTAAATTTGATCTGAAAAGAAAAAGTAACAACAAAATAAAATTTTAATGAATGAGAATCCTTACCAAAAATTTTGGCTACGCACACTCGTGTACGTAAAAATAAATTATTGATTTCATGAAAACTTTGATTGTAGATAATAAAAAATTGATAAACATGTAATTTTGAATAATAAACTCGGAAACAATAATAAATAAATAGATTCTAGTTGTTATGATGGATAATTTTTCGTGACTGGCTTGTCAAATCAAAACATTGCCGTTCTCCGACACTACGTAATTCGTAGTTTAAAATTACGTCGGGAACGACAAAAAAATAAAATTTACTGACAAAAAGAGGTCGAAATAGACAACCGTCACAATACCCCGGGGGCCGGGAAAAAAAATCTGAAAGATTTTTTCAGTATAGTTTTTAAAAAAAAAAAAAATTCAAACCAAATCAAAATAAACCGCATATACATATCGAATTTTAATATTTAATCTGCCAAATGAAAGAACGATCAAAAAAAAAAAAATAATAATTAAAGCAAAATGAAAATTAATATTAACATCCTATAGAAGAATTTTTCTGAAAAAACATCCTGTATATATGAAAAAAAAAATAATACTGATATATTGCATATCAACAAGTTATTTAATAGAAAAAAAAAAAAAACAAAACAGACGAGAGAGAGAAAAAAAAAATCCTAAATAATTATCTTAAATTACATGGTTCATGAATGATAAAATTTTAAACATGTTCCTGGAATATACAATGTTAATATACATCGTTCAACTCCATCAACGTACATTATAATTACAACATACATTCTCTTTCATACTAGTCTTATTCCAACTACTGGAAATAAAACATCATGCAGTTAGAGTTGCTTATGAGGAATCGTATCCTAAATAAGTCAACTCAACAGAGTTGAACGCAACGGCAAAAGGCTTTAATAGTTGCCATCCGCTGAAAATATTAATAGCTTATGGCTTCTTTAACGTGTCGCTAACTCCCGCACGGTGATTACTATAAACAAGTTTCAGTTAAAGACTGAAATAAATATGCCGGAAAGAAAAGAAAATCATAGCCAGTCGTGAAACATTGACTTTTAAATAAAATCCAAGGGTCTTTTGTGAAGTAATTAAAATACTTATGTAATAAACATATGAAAATAATTCTCACGGGAAAGTGATTCAAGCGTATAAATAATACACATAGGTATGGTTTAGTTTAACGAGTTACCTTAATAAACGCTCGTGCAGAAGGCTTAATTTTACAAGTTGCAAACCGCTTGAAAAAAAAAATTGAGAAAAAAAATTGATAACATTTAACAAATTATACTATAAAGTATAATACAGATATTGAAAATAAGAGTTTACACTCCTAGAATTGCAAATATTAAATAAATTACACAATAAGTTAACCTAATACTACGATGATGATAATTAATTATAAGTTTTGACCAACGTCAATGTTAATGGTATAGCCAAACGATAATGAGGTGCATAGAAAAAAAATAAGACAAAAAGAATCGGCTTATGGTCGCCGTGAGATAATTAGCAATAATTATATATGAATTCATATAAAGTAATTGGTAACAACCAAATTAGTCACTCAAAGAAGAAGTTAAACGCGGTAGAGGTTTAATGTCTCTGATATGCCAACGACCTAATGGGTTATTATTCATATCCACTAAATCGTAAATTAATGGTGAAACTTTATTTGAAACTTTACATTTAATAAATTTGGGTGCAAACTTAGCACAAAAATGTTTTTTAGAGGAACTTATTACATGGTTTCGCCTCCAAACAATATCACCGTTATTAAATTCTAAATTCTGATGATGTTTGTTATAATAAGTTGCATTATATTGATGTGCATTAAATAACCGTTTCTGTACTTCGGAAAAGATAGGTATTAATTGTCCTATGTTTTCAGCATATACATCCCTAGGACTGAAAATTAGTTCATCTCTGGAATCTTTATTTTTGTAAATAGATCCACATGTAACAGCTTCTCTACCAAATACTAAAAATGATGGAGTGAATTTTGTGGTTTCATTAACCGCAGTATTAATAGCAAATTGTATTTTGTTTATATAGGTATCCCAAGTTCTGTGATCTTTATCTATAAAAGCTGCAATCGCCGTTACAATAGTTTTATTGTAACGCTCAACGGTGTTAACTTGTGGACAGTAACGTGGGGTGTAATGTATTTTTGGTATGTTGTAAAATTTAAATAATTCAGATAATTCTGTACTTATCATTTGAGGACCATTATCTAATATAATAGTTTCTGGAACTCCATAAACCATAAAAACTAAATTGTCCAATATATGGCGAATAATAGAAGCGGTTGCATGTTTTATTGGAAATAACAAACAATATTTGGAAAAACAACAAGTAACTACAAATAGAAATCTATTCTGCTTACGTGAAGTAGGAAGTGGACCTATCAAATCTATGGATAAACATTGGAAAGGGCGTGAACAATGTTTGGGTTTGCCCATTAAACCAATTAAGTTTTGATTTTGGTGCTTGGTAGCTAAACAAGTCTCGCACTTAGCAATAAACATGGCTACGTCTTTATACATGCCAGGCCAAAAATAGAGATTTTTAATTCTATGGTATGTTTTAAAAGTACCAAAATGTGCCGTTTGGGGAGTAGAATGATTTTGTGTAATAACAGATTCCCTAAATTCTAATGGTATTACTTGTTTCCAATTAAATTCAGAGTTAAATAATGTGTTAGATCTACAAAATCTAAACAATTTATTATTATGAATCATGTAATCCGGAGTACTAGAAGGAAATGATAAACATTTATTATAAATTGCTAAATACCAAGTGTCTTTAGTTTGAGAAGTAGAAAAATTAATTAAATCAATTGGTTTTATACGTGATAAAGTATCTGGTACGACATGATCTGAGCCTTTTTTGTGTTTAATTACGAAATTAAACATAGATAAACGAATACTCCATCGAGCTAATCTGCCAGTAGGATTATTTAAATGCATAAACCACTGAAGGGCTGCGTGATCAGTATAAATTGTAAATTGTAATCCATTATCTAAATAACAACGCCAATGCTCTAGTGCCGTAATAACACTTAAAAGTTCACGTTCAGTGACTGAATAATTCTTTTGAGCGCCTGTAAGTGATTTACTCATATAAGCAATAGGTTTATCAATATTATCGACTTCCTGAGTTAACATTGCGCCAATGCCATAGGAAGAGGCATCACAATGAACAGCAAATGGTTTAGAGAAATCTGGACATGCCAGAACTGGTGTACTAATTAAAGCTTGCTTAATAGCCTTGAAAGCAATTTCAGCTTCATCAGACCACTTAAATGGAGGTGATTTTTTGCTTGTAGAAGTTAATTTAGTTAACGGTGCTGCAAGAGTGCTTAAATTAGGTACAAAACGTCTGTACCAGCTGGCAGTACCCAAAAAACGTTTGACCTCCTTAGCAGATTTTGGAGTTTGTATATCAAGAATAGCTTGAACTTTTTTAGGATCCGTTTTTAAACCATTTTCATTAACTACATAGCCTAAGTACTTTAATTCTTTCCGGAAAAATGAACATTTTGGAAAATTGACTGTGAGATTGGCATCTGAAAGTTTTTTAAGAATTTTAGTAAGTATATCGACATGTTGTTCAAAGGTTTGAGAGATACAGACTATATCGTCGATAAAATAGAAAACATTATTATCATTTGTAAGGTCATTTAGTAGATTTTCAATGAATCTTTGTTGGGTAGCAGGTGCATTAGTTAAACCAAATGGCATAACTTTAAATTGAAACATTCCTCGGCCTGGAACATGGAATGCAGTTTTGAGTTTATCCTCTTTTTTTAAGGGAATATTCCAAAACGCTTTAGCAATGTCAATAGATGATATAAATTTAGCATCTTTAAGGTTATCTAATATATCAGAAATGAAAGGAAGTTTGTAAGCATCTTTTTTTGTGATATCGTTTAATTTACGACTATCAATACAAAATCGCCAAGTACCATCTTTTTTAGGTGTAATAATAACTGGGTTCAGCCATGGGCTGTCACTGGGTTCAATGACATCTAATTGTAACATATCATCAACTTCTTTACAAAGAGCTTTTTGTTTCTCAGGAGAAAGTCTGTAACAGCGTTGACGAATAGGTGGATGGTCTCCAGTGTCGATGAAATGTTCGACTAAATGAGTACGACCTAAAGGTTTACATTCAGTTGAAATCAACCTAAACTTTTCCATAATTGCATCTGCAATAATTTTTTGTGTATCTGTTAAAGAATGGTATTCATGTAAATGAAAGTTAGGATCTGTATTAATGAGAAAAGATGAGTTTAAATTTGAAGGTTGTAATGTGATATTACTAAGAATATCCGGAGCAAGATTAAAAGTTTTCCAAAAATCAATACCCAAAATAAGTGATTCAGTGATTTCTGGGATCACATGAGCTGTAATTAACGCAAATTTATTGTTATAAAAAGTAGGAAGAGTAATAATGCCGATAGAAGAAATAGTTTGTCCGTTTGCAACATTACCTTTTATTAAACAGCTTTTTTGCATAAAAAGACCATGTTGTGATAAAATTTTATGAGAATTATTACCCAATATAGTGATAGCACTACCACTATCTAAAAGACCATTTGAAGTTAAATCGTTTACTTTTATATGTAAATAAGGACGTTCAAAATCTGATGTTTTATTAAAGAGGAGAGCACAAGTGTTATAAGATTTAAAAAAAATTGTTAAAGTTTTTAACCATGTATCCCAATCTTTTTTGTCAAAATTTGATGATTTAACACTATTATTTTTATTTATACACTCCTCGTAATTTAGTTTTTTTGGAATCGACTTATTACAATTAGGACATTTACTAGTAATAAAGTCTTTTTTTCCACAACGAAAACACACTATATTAGTGTTAGTACAGTCTTTTAATAGATGTGTATTAGATCTACAACGTGGGCAAGTGAATTTATAAAAATTCTGATTTTTATTAATTGCAGCTACAGTATTAGGCAATGGATTAGCTACAGCTGCTATGGAATTATATGTACAAGCTTTAAAAGGAAATTCAGGAATATATGGTTGATTATGTGAAAATAGAGTATTATTATACGATTTGTTATTAGAATTCGATGTAGAAGGAATAGGAAAAGAATGATAATGATCTGGTGGTGATGATGAAGAGTAGTAAGATGTATTATTAGAAACTTGGAGAATGCTTTCTGTAAATTTGCATGATTCCAAGAGGGAATTTACAGTATGTAAATCAGTAGGTGAAAGACGTAATGTGAATTCAGGTTTAAGATTTCTAACAAGAGTATTAATTTTTTCTTTTTCGGACATTGGTTCCAAGAGTTTTGAAAAAAGAGATTCCATTGTAGCAAAGTAAATGATAATTCTCTCATTATGTTTTTGTTTACGAGCATCGATTACTTTTTTTAGTTTATAATCGTAATCGGTAATTGCAAAATCATTCAACAATGCCGATCGGAAAGATGACCAGTCATTAATAGTCGACTTTCTAGCTCTAAACCAATCAAGAGCAGATCCAGATAAAATACCATAAATATGTGAGAATAAAGATTTTTCAGAAATATTTTTTATTTGTGAAAATTCTTCAAGTTTTTGAATAAAATCCTTTGGACAACCTTCACCTTTATAAATAAATCTTTTTAAATCATTGTTAGTTCGATTTTCTGTAATTTTACTGACCTTATCAGTTAATGCTTCGAAAAAAGAAAGGGGTTGTAAATTAATATTTTGTGTGGATTCTGCGGAATGATATGTGGAATGTGTTGGTGATTTTTCCAAATTTTTAAAACGTGAGTCTAATTGAGTTAAATCATTCCAACATGAATTTATTAAATCTAACTGTTCTGAAGATAAATCTGATGTAATGTCAATAAGGCCTAATCTTGTTCTTATATGAGTTAAATAAGATTAATTTTTTTGTTTCCTAATAGGATAAGAGTTTATACAAGCTTCAACAAGTTTTAAATTTTTTTTAATGGCATTAATATCCTCTGAAAATTCTTCAGGGCTATTTTGTAAAATTTCTGTTTCAGAATCTACATTAATATTTAATAATGATGATCGTAGTTCGTCTACAGATTGCGTCGAAGAAAAATTTATATTTCTGATTTTTAATTCATAAATTATTTCAGGTTTATTAAGTTGTGAAAAATTCATTGCAAAATCCAAAAAAAAAATGTTAAAGTGAAATAAATTTGTTAATAGTCGTTATGCAGAAAAGAGCCTTAAAAATATACGTATTTTCAAGTGATGAAAATGAATAGAAAATGTTATTTAAATAGTGAAATTACTGGGTTATAGAATAAATGTTGTGCCTTCAGAAAATTTCTTCAAAGATATTATAACGAAAGAAACTAAAGAAACTTAAATGTCTGAATAATTTAGCAGTAATTTGATATATTATAGTAGATATATAACCTAACTAGTGAATGTTAATGGTTGAAAATGGTAACAAATAAAGTTTTATGCCTGACCTCAATAATAATTATAAAAAAATTATTTTTAATGTTGCTATTCCTCTGTTGATATTGTTCCTCCTCTCTTCTCCATAAACTGCGTTTGAATGGTCGGCGCCAGTATGTAACGCGTTGTTTGCGGAGTGGTAATTGAGGGTCCAGAAAGGAAATACCAAAGCTCTCTTCTATGTTTATTTTGCAGTAAAATTAAAAATATACAAAAATGCCTGTAAATACAAACAAAAAATATAAACAAAATTGAAATAAAAAATAGTCACACAAAATAAAACAGAAACATTTATACAATTAAATTTGATCTGAAAAGAAAAAGTAACAACAAAATAAAATTTTAATGAATGAGAATCCTTACCAAAAATTTTGGCTACGCACACTCGTGTACGTAAAAATAAATTATTGATTTCATGAAAAATTTGATTGTAGATAATAAAAAATTGATAAACATGTAATTTTGAATAATAAACTCGGAAACAATAATAAATAAATAGATTCTAGTTGTTATGATGGATAATTTTTCGTGACTGGCTTGTCAAATCAAAACATTGCCGTTCTCCGACACTACGTAATTCGTAGTTTAAAATTACGTCGGGAACGACAAAAAAATAAAATTTACTGACAAAAAGAGGTCGAAATAGACAACCGTCACAAGTGTGAGATAGCGTGTGAGTGCTGTGTGAGGTAGCAGTGCTGTGTGAGGTAGGAGTGCTGTGTGAGGTAGCAGTGCAGTGTGAGGTAGCAGTGCAGTGTGAGGTAGCAGTGCTGTGTGAGGTAGGAGTGCTGTGTGAGGTAGCAGTGCAGTGTGAGGTAGCAGTGCTGTGTGACGTAGCAGTGCAGTGTGAGGTAGCAGTGTGAGATAGCAGTGCTGTGTGAGGTAGCAGTGCTGTGTGAGGTAGCAGTGCAGTGTGAGGTAGCAGTGCAGTGTGAGGTAGCAGTGCTGTGTGAGGTAGCAGTGCAGTGTGAGGTAGCAGTGCTGTGTGAGGTAGCAGTGCTGTGTGAGGTAGCAGTGCTGTGTGACGTAGCAGTGCAGTGTGAGGTAGCAGTGCAGTGGGAGGTAGCAGTGCAGTGTGAGGTAGCAGTGCAGTGTGACGTAGCAGTGCAGTGTGACGTAGCAGTGCAGTGTGAGGTAGCAGTGCTGTGTGAGGTAGCAGAGCAGTGTGAGGTAGCAGTGCAGTGTGAGGTAGCAGTGCAGTGTGAGGTAGCAGTGCAGTGTGAGGTAGCGGTGCTGTGTGAGGTAGCAGTGTGAGGTAGCAGTGCTGTGTGAGGTAGCAGTGCAGTGTGAGGTAGCAGTGCTGTGTGAGGTAGCAGTGTGAGGTAGCAGTGCTGTGTGAGGTAGCAGTGCTGTGTGAGGTAGCAGTGCTGTGTGAGGTAGCAGTGCTGTGTGAGGTAGCAGTGCTGTGTGAGGTAGCAGTGAAGTGTGAGGTAGCAGTGCTGTGTGAGGTAGCAGTGCAGTGTGAGGTAGCAGTGCAGTGTGAGATAGCAGTGTGAGATAGCGTGTGAGTGCTGTGTGAGGTAGCAGTGCTGTGTGAGGTAGCAGTGCTGTGTGACGTAGCAGTGCTGTGTGACGTAGCGGTCCTGTGTGAGGTAGCAGTGCTGTGTGAGGTAGCAGTGAAGTGTGAGGTAGCAGTGCTGTGTGAGGTAGCAGTGCAGTGTGAGGTAGCAGTGCAGTGTGAGATAGCAGTGCAGTGTGAGGTAGCAGTGCTGTGTGAGGTAGCAGTGCAGTGTGAGGTAGCAGTGCAGTGTGAGATAGCAGTGTGAGATAGCGTGTGAGTGCTGTGTGAGGTAGCAGTGCTGTGTGAGGTAGCAGTGCTGTGTGACGTAGCAGTGCTGTGTGACGTAGCGGTCCTGTGTGAGGTAGCAGTGCTGTGTGAGGTAGCAGTGAAGTGTGAGGTAGCAGTGCTGTGTGAGGTAGCAGTGCTGTGTGAGGTAGCAGTGCTGTGTGAGATAGCAGTGTGAGATAGCGTGTGAGTGCAGTGTGAGGTAGCAGTGCTGTGTGAGGTAGCAGTGCAGTGTGAGGTAGCAGTGCTGTGTGAGGTAGCAGTGCTGTGTGAGGTAGCAGTGCTGTGTGACGTAGCAGTGCAGTGTGAGGTAGCAGTGCAGTGTGAGGTAGCAGTGCAGTGGGAGGTAGCAGTGCAGTGTGAGGTAGCAGTGCAGTGTGACGTAGCAGTGCAGTGTGAGGTAGCAGTGCTGTGTGAGGTAGCAGAGCAGTGTGAGGTAGCAGTGCTGTGTGAGGTAGCAGTGCAGTGTGAGGTAGCAGTGCAGTGTGAGATAGCAGTGTGAGATAGCGTGTGAGTGCTGTGTGAGGTAGCAGTGCTGTGTGAGGTAGCAGTGCTGTGTGACGTAGCAGTGCTGTGTGAGGTAGCGGTCCTGTGTGAGGTAGCAGTGCAGTGTGAGGTAGCAGTGCAGTGTGATGTAGCAGTGCAGTGTGAGATAGCAGTGCAGTGTGAGGTAGCAGTGCTGTGTGAGGTAGCAGTGCTGTGTGAGGTAGCAGTGCTGTGTGAGGTAGCAGTGCTGTGTGAGGTAGCAGTGAAGTGTGAGGTAGCAGTGCTGTGTGAGGTAGCAGTGCAGTGTGAGGTAGCAGTGCAGTGTGAGATAGCAGTGTGAGATAGCGTGTGAGTGCTGTGTGAGGTAGCAGTGCTGTGTGAGGTAGCAGTGCTGTGTGACGTAGCAGTGCTGTGTGACGTAGCGGTCCTGTGTGAGGTAGCAGTGCTGTGTGAGGTAGCAGTGAAGTGTGAGGTAGCAGTGCTGTGTGAGGTAGCAGTGCAGTGTGAGGTAGCAGTGCAGTGTGAGATAGCAGTGCAGTGTGAGGTAGCAGTGCTGTGTGAGGTAGCAGTGCAGTGTGAGGTAGCAGTGCAGTGTGAGATAGCAGTGTGAGATAGCGTGTGAGTGCTGTGTGAGGTAGCAGTGCTGTGTGAGGTAGCAGTGCTGTGTGACGTAGCAGTGCTGTGTGACGTAGCGGTCCTGTGTGAGGTAGCAGTGCTGTGTGAGGTAGCAGTGAAGTGTGAGGTAGCAGTGCTGTGTGAGGTAGCAGTGCTGTGTGAGGTAGCAGTGCTGTGTGAGATAGCAGTGTGAGATAGCGTGTGAGTGCAGTGTGAGGTAGCAGTGCTGTGTGAGGTAGCAGTGCAGTGTGAGGTAGCAGTGCTGTGTGAGGTAGCAGTGCTGTGTGAGGTAGCAGTGCTGTGTGACGTAGCAGTGCAGTGTGAGGTAGCAGTGCAGTGTGAGGTAGCAGTGCAGTGGGAGGTAGCAGTGCAGTGTGAGGTAGCAGTGCAGTGTGACGTAGCAGTGCAGTGTGAGGTAGCAGTGCTGTGTGAGGTAGCAGAGCAGTGTGAGGTAGCAGTGCTGTGTGAGGTAGCAGTGCAGTGTGAGGTAGCAGTGCAGTGTGAGATAGCAGTGTGAGATAGCGTGTGAGTGCTGTGTGAGGTAGCAGTGCTGTGTGAGGTAGCAGTGCTGTGTGACGTAGCAGTGCTGTGTGAGGTAGCGGTCCTGTGTGAGGTAGCAGTGCAGTGTGAGGTAGCAGTGCAGTGTGATGTAGCAGTGCAGTGTGAGATAGCAGTGCAGTGTGAGGTAGCAGTGCTGTGTGAGGTAGCAGTGCAGTGTGAGGTAGCAGTGCAGTGTGATGTAGCAGTGCAGTGTGAGATAGCAGTGCAGTGTGAGGTAGCAGTGCTGTGTGAGGTAGCAGTGCAGTGTGAGGTATCAGTGCTGTGTGAGGTAGCGGTGCTGTGTGAGGTAGCAGTGCTGTGTGAGGTAGCAGTGCAGTGTGAGGTAGCAGTGCAGTGTGAGATAGCGTGTGAGTGCTGTGTGAGGTAGCAGTGCTGTGTGAGGTAGCAGTGCTGTGTGACGTAGCAGTGCTGTGTGAGGTAGCGGTCCTGTGTGAGGTAGCAGTGCTGTGTGAGGTAGCAGTGCTGTGTGAGGTAGCAGTGCTGTGTGAGGTAGCAGTGAAGTGTGAGGTAGCAGTGCTGTGTGAGGTAGCAGTGCAGTGTGAGGTAGCAGTGCAGTGTGATGTAGCAGTGCAGTGTGAGATAGCAGTGCAGTGTGAGGTAGCAGTGCTGTGTGAGGTAGCAGTGCAGTGTGAGGTATCAGTGCTGTGTGAGGTAGCGGTGCTGTGTGAGGTAGCAGTGTGAGGTAGCAGTGCTGTGTGAGGTAGCAGTGCAGTGTGAGGTAGCAGTGCTGTGTGAGGTAGCAGTGCAGTGTGAGGTAGCAGTGCTGTGTGAGGTAGCAGTGCAGTGTGAGGTAGCAGTGCTGTGTGAGGTAGCAGTGCAGTGTGAGGTAGCAGTGCTGTGTGAGGTAGCGGTGCTGTGTGAGGTAGCAGTGCTGTGTGAGGTAGCAGTGCTGTGTGAGGTAGCAGTGCTGTGTGAGGAAGCGGTGCTGTGTGAGGTAGCAGTGCTGTGTGAGGTTGCAGTGCTGTGTGACGTAGCAGTGGAGTGTGAGGTAGCAGTGCAGTGTGAGGTAGCAGTGCTGTGTGACGTAGCAGTGCAGTGTGACGTAGCAGTGCAGTGTGACGTAGCAGTGCAGTGTGACGTAGCAGTGCTGTGTGAGGTAGCAGTGCTGTGTGACGTAGCAGTGCAGTGTGACGTAGCAGTGCAGTGTGACGTAGCAGTGCAGTGTGAGGTAGCACTGCTGTGTGACGTAGCAGTGCAGTGTGAGGTAGCAGTGCAGTGTGAGGTAGCAGTGCTGTGTGAGGTAGCAGTGCAGTGTGAGGTAGCAGTGCAGTGTGAGGTAGCAGTGCTGTGTGACGTAGCAGTGCAGTGTGACGTAGCAGTGCAGTGTGACGTAGCAGTGCAGTGTGACGTAGCAGTGCTGTGTGAGGTAGCAGTGCTGTGTGACGTAGCAGTGCAGTGTGACGTAGCAGTGCAGTGTGAGGTAGCAGTGCTGTGTGACGTAGCAGTGCAGTGTGAGGTAGCAGTGCAGTGTGAGGTAGCAGTGCTGTGTGAGGTAGCAGTGCAGTGTGAGGTAGCAGTGCAGTGTGAGGTAGCAGTGCTGTGTGACGTAGCAGTGCAGTGTGAGGTAGCAGTGCTGTGTGAGGTAGCAGTGCTGTGTGAGGTAGCAGTGCTGTGTGAGGTAGCAGTGCTGTGTGAGGTAGCAGTGAAGTGTGAGGTAGCAGTGCTGTGTGAGGTAGCAGTGCAGTGTGAGGTAGCAGTGCAGTGTGACGTAGCAGTGGAGTGTGAGGTAGCAGTGCAGTGTGAGGTAGCAGTGCTGTGTGAGGTAGCAGTGCAGTGTGAGGTAGCAGTGCTGTGTGAGGTAGCGGTGCTGTGTGAGGTAGCAGTGTGAGGTAGCAGTGCTGTGTGAGGTAGCAGTGCAGTGTGAGGTAGCAGTGCTGTGTGAGGTAGCAGTGTGAGGTAGCAGTGCTGTGTGAGGTAGCAGTGCAGTGTGAGGTAGCAGTGCTGTGTCAGGTAGCAGTGCAGTGTGAGGTAGCAGTGCTGTGTGAGGTAGCGGTGCTGTGTGAGGTAGCAGTGCAGTGTGAGGTAGCAGTGCAGTGTGATGTAGCAGTGCAGTGTGAGATAGCAGTGCAGTGTGAGGTAGCAGTGCTGTGTGAGGTAGCAGTGCAGTGTGAGGTATCAGTGCTGTGTGAGGTAGCGGTGCTGTGTGAGGTAGCAGTGTGAGGTAGCAGTGCTGTGTGAGGTAGCAGTGCAGTGTGAGGTAGCAGTGCTGTGTGAGGTAGCAGTGCAGTGTGAGGTAGCAGTGCTGTGTGATGTAGCAGTGCTGTGTGAGGTAGCAGTGCAGTGTGAGGTAGCAGTGCTGTGTGAGGTAGCAGTGCAGTGTGAGGTAGCAGTGCTGTGTGAGGTAGCGGTGCTGTGTGAGGTAGCAGTGCTGTGTGAGGTAGCAGTGCTGTGTGAGGTAGCAGTGCTGTGTGAGGAAGCGGTGCTGTGTGAGGTAGCAGTGCTGTGTGAGGTTGCAGTGCTGTGTGACGTAGCAGTGGAGTGTGAGGTAGCAGTGCAGTGTGAGGTAGCAGTGCTGTGTGACGTAGCAGTGCAGTGTGACGTAGCAGTGCAGTGTGACGTAGCAGTGCAGTGTGACGTAGCAGTGCAGTGTGAGGTAGCAGTGCTGTGTGAGGTAGCAGTGCTGTGTGAGGTAGCAGTGCTGTGTGAGGTAGCGGTGCTGTGTGACGTAGCAGTGCTGTGTGAGGTAGCAGTGCTGTGTGAGGTAGCAGTGCTGTGTGACGTAGCAGTGTGTAACGCGTTGTTTGCGGAGTGGTAATTGAGGGTCCAGAAAGGAAATACCAAAGCTCTCTTCTATGTTTATTTTGCAGTAAAATTAAAAATATACAAAAATGCCTGTAAATACAAACAAAAAATATAAACATAATTGAAATAAAAAATAGTCACACAAAATAAAACAGAAACATTTATACAATTAAATTTGATCTGAAAAGAAAAAGTAACAACAAAATAAAATTTTAATGAATGAGAATCCTTACCAAAAATTTTGGCTACGCACACTCGTGTACGTAAAAATAAATTATTGATTTCATGAAAACTTTGATTGTAGATAATAAAAAATTGATAAACATGTAATTTTGAATAATAAACTCGGAAACAATAATAAATAAATAGATTCTAGTTGTTATGATGGATAATTTTTCGTGACTGGCTTGTCAAATCAAAACATTGCCGTTCTCCGACACTACGTAATTCGTAGTTTAAAATTACGTCGGGAACGACAAAAAAATAAAATTTACTGACAAAAAGAGGTCGAAATAGACAACCGTCACAATACCCCGGGGGCCGGGAAAAAAAATCTGAAAGATTTTTTCAGTATAGTTTTTAAAAAAAAAAAAAATTCAAACCAAATCAAAATAAACCGCATGATGTAATTAAAACGGATTACTTTTTAATTAAAAGGAACTTTATTTAGCAGAGATCGATGGGTTAGTTACAGCGAGTGAGTATATTTATAAGTTTGACGTTGACATGTGTCATTCTTAACAGTATTGAGGGAAGGCGGTTATTTATATAAATTTCAACACATCCACCAAATGAAAGCCTTCTCTCATTCATATTTAACACTTTAGAATCCTAATAAAAAGCTATATAAAACTATGCTTATGCATTTTACACAACTAATGTTATAAAAATATTTATCTCATAGCATCCACCAAATCAAAACATTTCATATTTTAATACATTAAGATGCAATAAAAAAAAAATGAGCTTTAGTATGCTGCCATAACTATTAAACCAATATTCAGAATAATCTATTACCTTGTATTTTACATGTTATTCCTATTTTGTCTCTAAGGTATTGAAATCTAGCTCGAGGAAGAGCTTTTGTAAATATATCAGCACACTGTTTACTTGTACATAGGTATTTTACATCTATTTCTTTTTCTTTAAACTTTTCTTTAATGAACTTATATTTCACATCAATATGTTTACACCGTTTATGAAAATCTATATTTTTAATAACTGATATTGCACTTTGATTGTCCACACATAAACAAATAGAGTCTTGGTTATAAACACCAATATCTAGAAGAAGTCTTTTGATCCACAGGGCTTCTTTTGTAGCAGAACATGCTGCCATAAATTCTGCCTCAGTAGTAGATAATGCTATGCTTTGCTGTCGTTGACTGGACCATGTGATTGGAGCACCATTTTTTATAAAAACATACCCAGTAGTAGATCGCCTTGTATCAATATCAGTGGCATAGTCAGAGTCACTGTAGCCTTCTACTATGTTGTTCTTCAATTTAGAATAAAGAATCCCATAGTCTATAGTTTCCTTTAAGTACCTTAATATCTTTTTAACAGCAGCCCAGTGTGTATTATTGTAGCAATCAAGAAAACGACTTATCAAGCTTACTCCAAACATAATATCTGGTCTACTCACAATAGCAAGGTGCATGAGAGACCCTACTGCTTCTCTATAAGGTATATTTTCTTCAGGTTCAATTTTTTTCTTTACTAAGGTTATATGTGGATCTACAGGAATACTATTACCATTAGCATCATTCATGTTGAATTTAGTTAGTATTTTTTCAATGTACTTCTTCTGATGAATAAATATATTTTTCTTAATGCATTCTATTTGAAGACCAACAAAATTCTTGACTTCCATAGTTTTTATTTCAAAGTTTCTCTTCAGTTCATCTAATACCTTATTAAGAATATTTTTATTTTTAGATATTACCAATCCATCATCGACATAAAGTAAAAGATATACTTTGGTTTTTTCTACACAACCTGTATAGACACATTGATCAGAGTGACTATTGGTAAACCCAAACTTATTAAGTACAGATTTAAATTTGTTATTCCAGCAACGTGGAGCTTGTTTCAATCCATACAATGATCTCTTTAATTTGCATACATAATTTTGTTCAGTATCTATTCCTTCAGGTGGATTCATATAAATATCTTCTGTAATGTCTCCGTAGAGAAAAGCAGTTTTCACATCAAACTGTATCATTTCCAGTTCCTGTTGACATACTTCTGAAAGTAAGATTCGAACAGAATCATATCTCACAATTGGAGAGAATGTTTCTGTATAATCAATTTGATAATTTTGTGAACACCCTTTTGCACAGAGTCTGGATTTATATATGAGACCAGATGGTCCATCTTTCACACGGAAAACCCACTTACATCCAATTGCTTTTGTTCCCGGAGGTTTCTCTACCAGTGTCCACGTCTCATTTTTTTTATGCGCCTTCAGCTCTTCCTGTATTGACTTTTTCCATTTTTCTCCGTTTTGTGATTGTACAGCTTCAGTGTAAGACTGTGATATATTATGATCCTCTGAACCACTATCTTTACAAAGATAAATATTATTTCCTTGTTTTAATCTATTAGATCTTGTTAGCACATTGCTATGTTCTACTGTATCAACATTTCTTTTAGGAATATACAGAGAGTCTTCATGTAATTGAAAAGAATCATCACTGTCTGATATCATACTAGTATTTTTTGATTCAGACTTATTTAGGTTATTTCCTTCCAACTCAGAACTGATCATCAATGGTTCTATTTCACAATTTTCTTTATTTATTTCATCTGAAGTCCAGGGTATCATTATATCATTTGGTTTTACTGAATTTTCCATAAAAACAACATCTCTACTTATTGTTACTTTTCCTGTTTTGGGATTTATTAACTTATAGCCTTTTGTAGTATCACAGTAACCAATAAAAATCATTTTACTTGCTCTAGGATCTAATTTTTGTAACTTTTCTTTTGGCATTTTAACCATAGCTTCACATCCAAAAACTCTTAAATGACTGACATTTGGTTTCTTTCCAGACCATTTTTCTTCAGGTATTGCAAATGCAAGTGCATGTGTTGGGCAATGGTTTGTTATATATGCAGCTGTTGCAATTGCTTCTGCCCAGTATTGTTTCTGTAAATTAGAGTTAATTAACATACAGCGAGCTCTTTCCATGAGTGTGCGATTCATTCGCTCAGATAAACCATTCTGCTGAGGAGTATATGCATTAGAAGTTTGATGAATAATTCCAGATTTCTTAAGATAATATGAAAATTCATTACTCAGATACTCTCTTCCATTGTCAGTACGTATACATTTGATTTTTGAGTCAAGCTGATTCTCAACTAATGCTTTGTACTCTTTAAACTTACAGAAAGCCTCCGATTTATTCTTTAAGAAATAAACAAATACTTTTCTTGTATAATCGTCAGTAAATGTAAGAAAATACTTGGCTCCTCCAAGTGATTTTACTTCTATTGGTCCACAGATGTCTGAATGTATGACTTCTAAAGGTTTCTTTGCTCGGGAACCTTCAGCTGGAAAAGGCAGCCTGGTCTGTTTTCCCCTTTGACACATCTCACAGTTCATTCTGTCTTTATATTTTAATATTTTTACACCTTTAGTGCTGTCTGATAATTTATTTAAATCATTGAAGTTTAGATGTGCCATTCTTTGATGCCATAAGAGTAAATCATTCACATTTGCTTCACAACTGTATGCTTGAACAGTTTCTGTGTTCAGCCGGTACATATTACTGATGAGTTTTGCAGCTGCTACTTCAGTATTATTTTTATTAAATATTTTGCAGCCATTCTTGGTAAACTTAATGGAACAGCCATTCTTTATTATTTGGCAAACTGATAAAAGATTTGTTGCCAATTCTGGTACATAGAGAACATTTTTTATTTGTATAGTATGTATTTTTCCATCTGTTGCAACAACTTTTAGTTCTATATTGCCACAACTTTTAACTGAAAGCATTTTATCATTTGCTATTTTTATAGTTGTAATCGGAGGGGATACTTCATTTGTCAGCCAGTCTTGCCTCATTGTTAAGTGCATAGATGCCCCAGAATCAATGTACCACCCATTTTCATTTTTTGTTGTTGCAGAGAATACTGCGACATAACCAGAGTTTTGTTCCTTATCATTCTTCTTAAATCTGCAATTTTTACTTATGTGACCATAGCGGTTGCAGCTAAAACATCTTGGCCCTTTTTTCTGATATTTATTATGCTTAGTAAACTTACTAGTTTTTGTGTAAAGTGCGGTAGTGTTTAAATCAATTGATTTTACTTCTTGCAGTAATTTAGTTTTTATCATATCGGCACTAATCTTTACACCTGAACTTTCTATACCCATAATCATCGGTTTATAACAGTCCGGTAAGCCAGCCAGCATCAATGTTCCCAACCACTCATCATCTACATTGAAGTGGATATTTCTAAGCTTATGAGCTGATGACATAATCTTGTTTACGTAAGCTTCTATACTATCACTCGTTTCTAATGTTGTATTTATCAGGTCCTTTAATAAACCTACTTTTCTAGTTAATCCACTGTCTTCAAATGCTATAGCCAGATTTTCCCAAACTTGTTTAGTATTTTCTGCATCTTGAATGTGAATGTATAATATTGGGTCAACTAATAATATTAATTTCGATTTAGCCTTTACATCATTTTTTATTGATTTTGGATCATTAAGTACTGGCTCGGTCAATATGCAGTTATATAAGTCTTCGTGCTGCAGATATGCTTTGACTGCGAAACTCCAACTTGTCCAATTATCTCGACCCGTGAGTTTGGGTATTGACATTATTGTATTGTTATTATTCATTATTTCTGAAAAGCTGAAAAATAGAAACTCGCGAACCGGTAACTATTAAGGTTATGCACGCGTTTTTTCTTTTTAATAAAGAAAATATTAACTGTTTCAACTATTTTAAAACTTTTTAAATACTATTCTGCAGATTAGAGCATTCTGGGCCCATAACCTGATGTAATTAAAACGGATTACTTTTTAATTAAAAGGAACTTTATTTAGCAGAGATCGATGGGTTAGTTACAGCGAGTGAGTATATTTATAAGTTTGACGTTGACATGTGTCATTCTTAACAGTATTGAGGGAAGGCGGTTATTTATATAAATTTCAACACCGCATATACATATCGAATTTTAATATTTAATCTGCCAAATGAAAGAA
This sequence comes from Marasmarcha lunaedactyla, assembly GCA_923062675.1. Classification (NCBI taxonomy): domain Eukaryota; kingdom Metazoa; phylum Arthropoda; class Insecta; order Lepidoptera; family Pterophoridae; genus Marasmarcha; species Marasmarcha lunaedactyla. Next base: position 1,827,558 of record OV281367.1, on the reverse strand, counting down.
CGATCAAAAAAAAAAAATAATAATTAAAGCAAAATGAAAATTAATATTAACATCCTATAGAAGAATTTTTCTGAAAAAACATCCTGTATATATGAAAAAAAAAATAATACTGATATATTGCATATCAACAAGTTATTTAATAGAAAAAAAAAAAAAACAAAACAGACGAGAGAGAGAAAAAAAAAATCCTAAATAATTATCTTAAATTACATGGTTCATGAATGATAAAATTTTAAACATGTTCCTGGAATATACAATGTTAATATACATCGTTCAACTCCATCAACGTACATTATAATTACAACATACATTCTCTTTCATACTAGTCTTATTCCAACTACTGGAAATAAAACATCATGCAGTTAGAGTTGCTTATGAGGAATCGTATCCTAAATAAGTCAACTCAACAGAGTTGAACGCAACGGCAAAAGGCTTTAATAGTTGCCATCCGCTGAAAATATTAATAGCTTATGGCTTCTTTAACGTGTCGCTAACTCCCGCACGGTGATTACTATAAACAAGTTTCAGTTAAAGACTGAAATAAATATGCCGGAAAGAAAAGAAAATCATAGCCAGTCGTGAAACATTGACTTTTAAATAAAATCCAAGGGTCTTTTGTGAAGTAATTAAAATACTTATGTAATAAACATATGAAAATAATTCTCACGGGAAAGTGATTCAAGCGTATAAATAATACACATAGGTATGGTTTAGTTTAACGAGTTACCTTAATAAACGCTCGTGCAGAAGGCTTAATTTTACAAGTTGCAAACCGCTTGAAAAAAAAAATTGAGAAAAAAAATTGATAACATTTAACAAATTATACTATAAAGTATAATACAGATATTGAAAATAAGAGTTTACACTCCTAGAATTGCAAATATTAAATAAATTACACAATAAGTTAACCTAATACTACGATGATGATAATTAATTATAAGTTTTGACCAACGTCAATGTTAATGGTATAGCCAAACGATAATGAGGTGCATAGAAAAAAAATAAGACAAAAAGAATCGGCTTATGGTCGCCGTGAGATAATTAGCAATAATTATATTATATGAATTCATATAAAGTAATTGGTAACAACCAAATTAGTCACTCAAAGAAGAAGTTAAACGCGGTAGAGGTTTAATGTCTCTGATATGCCAACGACCTAATGGGTTATTATTCATATCCACTAAATCGTAAATTAATGGTGAAACTTTATTTGAAACTTTACATTTAATAAATTTGGGTGCAAACTTAGCACAAAAATGTTTTTTAGAGGAACTTATTACATGGTTTCGCCTCCAAACAATATCACCGTTATTAAATTCTAAATTCTGATGATGTTTGTTATAATAAGTTGCATTATATTGATGTGCATTAAATAACCGTTTCTGTACTTCGGAAAAGATAGGTATTAATTGTCCTATGTTTTCAGCATATACATCCCTAGGACTGAAAATTAGTTCATCTCTGGAATCTTTATTTTTGTAAATAGATCCACATGTAACAGCTTCTCTACCAAATACTAAAAATGATGGAGTGAATTTTGTGGTTTCATTAACCGCAGTATTAATAGCAAATTGTATTTTGTTTATATAGGTATCCCAAGTTCTGTGATCTTTATCTATAAAAGCTGCAATCGCCGTTACAATAGTTTTATTGTAACGCTCAACGGTGTTAACTTGTGGACAGTAACGTGGGGTGTAATGTATTTTTGGTATGTTGTAAAATTTAAATAATTCAGATAATTCTGTACTTATCATTTGAGGACCATTATCTAATATAATAGTTTCTGGAACTCCATAAACCATAAAAACTAAATTGTCCAATATATGGCGAATAATAGAAGCGGTTGCATGTTTTATTGGAAATAACAAACAATATTTGGAAAAACAACAAGTAACTACAAATAGAAATCTATTCTGCTTACGTGAAGTAGGAAGTGGACCTATCAAATCTATGGATAAACATTGGAAAGGGCGTGAACAATGTTTGGGTTTGCCCATTAAACCAATTAAGTTTTGATTTTGGTGCTTGGTAGCTAAACAAGTCTCGCACTTAGCAATAAACATGGCTACGTCTTTATACATGCCAGGCCAAAAATAGAGATTTTTAATTCTATGGTATGTTTTAAAAGTACCAAAATGTGCCGTTTGGGGAGTAGAATGATTTTGTGTAATAACAGATTCCCTAAATTCTAATGGTATTACTTGTTTCCAATTAAATTCAGAGTTAAATAATGTGTTAGATCTACAAAATCTAAACAATTTATTATTATGAATCATGTAATCCGGAGTACTAGAAGGAAATGATAAACATTTATTATAAATTGCTAAATACCAAGTGTCTTTAGTTTGAGAAGTAGAAAAATTAATTAAATCAATTGGTTTTATACGTGATAAAGTATCTGGTACGACATGATCTGAGCCTTTTTTGTGTTTAATTACGAAATTAAACATAGATAAACGAATACTCCATCGAGCTAATCTGCCAGTAGGATTATTTAAATGCATAAACCACTGAAGGGCTGCGTGATCAGTATAAATTGTAAATTGTAATCCATTATCTAAATAACAACGCCAATGCTCTAGTGCCGTAATAACACTTAAAAGTTCACGTTCAGTGACTGAATAATTCTTTTGAGCGCCTGTAAGTGATTTACTCATATAAGCAATAGGTTTATCAATATTATCGACTTCCTGAGTTAACATTGCGCCAATGCCATAGGAAGAGGCATCACAATGAACAGCAAATGGTTTAGAGAAATCTGGACATGCCAGAACTGGTGTACTAATTAAAGCTTGCTTAATAGCCTTGAAAGCAATTTCAGCTTCATCAGACCACTTAAATGGAGGTGATTTTTTGCTTGTAGAAGTTAATTTAGTTAACGGTGCTGCAAGAGTGCTTAAATTAGGTACAAAACGTCTGTACCAGCTGGCAGTACCCAAAAAACGTTTGACCTCCTTAGCAGATTTTGGAGTTTGTATATCAAGAATAGCTTGAACTTTTTTAGGATCCGTTTTTAAACCATTTTCATTAACTACATAGCCTAAGTACTTTAATTCTTTCCGGAAAAATGAACATTTTGGAAAATTGACTGTGAGATTGGCATCTGAAAGTTTTTTAAGAATTTTAGTAAGTATATCGACATGTTGTTCAAAGGTTTGAGAGATACAGACTATATCGTCGATAAAATAGAAAACATTATTATCATTTGTAAGGTCATTTAGTAGATTTTCAATGAATCTTTGTTGGGTAGCAGGTGCATTAGTTAAACCAAATGGCATAACTTTAAATTGAAACATTCCTCGGCCTGGAACATGGAATGCAGTTTTGAGTTTATCCTCTTTTTTTAAGGGAATATTCCAAAACGCTTTAGCAATGTCAATAGATGATATAAATTTAGCATCTTTAAGGTTATCTAATATATCAGAAATGAAAGGAAGTTTGTAAGCATCTTTTTTTGTGATATCGTTTAATTTACGACTATCAATACAAAATCGCCAAGTACCATCTTTTTTAGGTGTAATAATAACTGGGTTCAGCCATGGGCTGTCACTGGGTTCAATGACATCTAATTGTAACATATCATCAACTTCTTTACAAAGAGCTTTTTGTTTCTCAGGAGAAAGTCTGTAACAGCGTTGACGAATAGGTGGATGGTCTCCAGTGTCGATGAAATGTTCGACTAAATGAGTACGACCTAAAGGTTTACATTCAGTTGAAATCAACCTAAACTTTTCCATAATTGCATCTGCAATAATTTTTTGTGTATCTGTTAAAGAATGGTATTCATGTAAATGAAAGTTAGGATCTGTATTAATGAGAAAAGATGAGTTTAAATTTGAAGGTTGTAATGTGATATTACTAAGAATATCCGGAGCAAGATTAAAAGTTTTCCAAAAATCAATACCCAAAATAAGTGATTCAGTGATTTCTGGGATCACATGAGCTGTAATTAACGCAAATTTATTGTTATAAAAAGTAGGAAGAGTAATAATGCCGATAGAAGAAATAGTTTGTCCGTTTGCAACATTACCTTTTATTAAACAGCTTTTTTGCATAAAAAGACCATGTTGTGATAAAATTTTATGAGAATTATTACCCAATATAGTGATAGCACTACCACTATCTAAAAGACCATTTGAAGTTAAATCGTTTACTTTTATATGTAAATAAGGACGTTCAAAATCTGATGTTTTATTAAAGAGGAGAGCACAAGTGTTATAAGATTTAAAAAAAATTGTTAAAGTTTTTAACCATGTATCCCAATCTTTTTTGTCAAAATTTGATGATTTAACACTATTATTTTTATTTATACACTCCTCGTAATTTAGTTTTTTTGGAATCGACTTATTACAATTAGGACATTTACTAGTAATAAAGTCTTTTTTTCCACAACGAAAACACACTATATTAGTGTTAGTACAGTCTTTTAATAGATGTGTATTAGATCTACAACGTGGGCAAGTGAATTTATAAAAATTCTGATTTTTATTAATTGCAGCTACAGTATTAGGCAATGGATTAGCTACAGCTGCTATGGAATTATATGTACAAGCTTTAAAAGGAAATTCAGGAATATATGGTTGATTATGTGAAAATAGAGTATTATTATACGATTTGTTATTAGAATTCGATGTAGAAGGAATAGGAAAAGAATGATAATGATCTGGTGGTGATGATGAAGAGTAGTAAGATGTATTATTAGAAACTTGGAGAATGCTTTCTGTAAATTTGCATGATTCCAAGAGGGAATTTACAGTATGTAAATCAGTAGGTGAAAGACGTAATGTGAATTCAGGTTTAAGATTTCTAACAAGAGTATTAATTTTTTCTTTTTCGGACATTGGTTCCAAGAGTTTTGAAAAAAGAGATTCCATTGTAGCAAAGTAAATGATAATTCTCTCATTATGTTTTTGTTTACGAGCATCGATTACTTTTTTTAGTTTATAATCGTAATCGGTAATTGCAAAATCATTCAACAATGCCGATCGGAAAGATGACCAGTCATTAATAGTCGACTTTCTAGCTCTAAACCAATCAAGAGCAGATCCAGATAAAATACCATAAATATGTGAGAATAAAGATTTTTCAGAAATATTTTTTATTTGTGAAAATTCTTCAAGTTTTTGAATAAAATCCTTTGGACAACCTTCACCTTTATAAATAAATCTTTTTAAATCATTGTTAGTTCGATTTTCTGTAATTTTACTGACCTTATCAGTTAATGCTTCGAAAAAAGAAAGGGGTTGTAAATTAATATTTTGTGTGGATTCTGCGGAATGATATGTGGAATGTGTTGGTGATTTTTCCAAATTTTTAAAACGTGAGTCTAATTGAGTTAAATCATTCCAACATGAATTTATTAAATCTAACTGTTCTGAAGATAAATCTGATGTAATGTCAATAAGGCCTAATCTTGTTCTTATATGAGTTAAATAAGATTAATTTTTTTGTTTCCTAATAGGATAAGAGTTTATACAAGCTTCAACAAGTTTTAAATTTTTTTTAATGGCATTAATATCCTCTGAAAATTCTTCAGGGCTATTTTGTAAAATTTCTGTTTCAGAATCTACATTAATATTTAATAATGATGATCGTAGTTCGTCTACAGATTGCGTCGAAGAAAAATTTATATTTCTGATTTTTAATTCATAAATTATTTCAGGTTTATTAAGTTGTGAAAAATTCATTGCAAAATCCAAAAAAAAAATGTTAAAGTGAAATAAATTTGTTAATAGTCGTTATGCAGAAAAGAGCCTTAAAAATATACGTATTTTCAAGTGATGAAAATGAATAGAAAATGTTATTTAAATAGTGAAATTACTGGGTTATAGAATAAATGTTGTGCCTTCAGAAAATTTCTTCAAAGATATTATAACGAAAGAAACTAAAGAAACTTAAATGTCTGAATAATTTAGCAGTAATTTGATATATTATAGTAGATATATAACCTAACTAGTGAATGTTAATGGTTGAAAATGGTAACAAATAAAGTTTTATGCCTGACCTCAATAATAATTATAAAAAAAATATTTTTAATGTTGCTATTCCTCTGTTGATATTGTTCCTCCTCTCTTCTCCATAAACTGCGTTTGAATGGTCGGCGCCAGTATGTAACGCGTTGTTTGCGGAGTGGTAATTGAGGGTCCAGAAAGGAAATACCAAAGCTCTCTTCTATGTTTATTTTGCAGTAAAATTAAAAATATACAAAAATGCCTGTAAATACAAACAAAAAATATAAACAAAATTGAAATAAAAAATAGTCACACAAAATAAAACAGAAACATTTATACAATTAAATTTGATCTGAAAAGAAAAAGTAACAACAAAATAAAATTTTAATGAATGAGAATCCTTACCAAAAATTTTGGCTACGCACACTCGTGTACGTAAAAATAAATTATTGATTTCATGAAAAATTTGATTGTAGATAATAAAAAATTGATAAACATGTAATTTTGAATAATAAACTCGGAAACAATAATAAATAAATAGATTCTAGTTGTTATGATGGATAATTTTTCGTGACTGGCTTGTCAAATCAAAACATTGCCGTTCTCCGACACTACGTAATTCGTAGTTTAAAATTACGTCGGGAACGACAAAAAAATAAAATTTACTGACAAAAAGAGGTCGAAATAGACAACCGTCACAAGTGTGAGATAGCGTGTGAGTGCTGTGTGAGGTAGCAGTGCTGTGTAAGGTAGGAGTGCTGTGTGAGGTAGCAGTGCAGTGTGAGGTAGCAGTGCAGTGTGAGGTAGCAGTGCTGTGTGAGGTAGGAGTGCTGTGTGAGGTAGCAGTGCAGTGTGAGGTAGCAGTGCTGTGTGACGTAGCAGTGCAGTGTGAGGTAGCAGTGTCAGATAGCAGTGCTGTGTGAGGTAGCAGTGCTGTGTGAGGTAGCAGTGCAGTGTGAGGTAGCAGTGCAGTGTGAGGTAGCAGTGCTGTGTGAGGTAGCAGTGCAGTGTGAGGTAGCAGTGCTGTGTGAGGTAGCAGTGCTGTGTGAGGTAGCAGTGCTGTGTGACGTAGCAGTGCAGTGTGAGGTAGCAGTGCAGTGGGAGGTAGCAGTGCAGTGTGAGGTAGCAGTGCAGTGTGACGTAGCAGTGCAGTGTGACGTAGCAGTGCAGTGTGAGGTAGCAGTGCTGTGTGAGGTAGCAGAGCAGTGTGAGGTAGCAGTGCAGTGTGAGGTAGCAGTGCAGTGTGAGGTAGCAGTGCAGTGTGAGGTAGCGGTGCTGTGTGAGGTAGCAGTGTGAGGTAGCAGTGCTGTGTGAGGTAGCAGTGCAGTGTGAGGTAGCAGTGCTGTGTGAGGTAGCAGTGTGAGGTAGCAGTGCTGTGTGAGGTAGCAGTGCTGTGTGAGGTAGCAGTGCTGTGTGAGGTAGCAGTGCTGTGTGAGGTAGCAGTGCTGTGTGAGGTAGCAGTGAAGTGTGAGGTAGCAGTGCTGTGTGAGGTAGCAGTGCAGTGTGAGGTAGCAGTGCAGTGTGAGATAGCAGTGTGAGATAGCGTGTGAGTGCTGTGTGAGGTAGCAGTGCTGTGTGAGGTAGCAGTGCTGTGTGACGTAGCAGTGCTGTGTGACGTAGCGGTCCTGTGTGAGGTAGCAGTGCTGTGTGAGGTAGCAGTGAAGTGTGAGGTAGCAGTGCTGTGTGAGGTAGCAGTGCAGTGTGAGGTAGCAGTGCAGTGTGAGATAGCAGTGCAGTGTGAGGTAGCAGTGCTGTGTGAGGTAGCAGTGCAGTGTGAGGTAGCAGTGCAGTGTGAGATAGCAGTGTGAGATAGCGTGTGAGTGCTGTGTGAGGTAGCAGTGCTGTGTGAGGTAGCAGTGCTGTGTGACGTAGCAGTGCTGTGTGACGTAGCGGTCCTGTGTGAGGTAGCAGTGCTGTGTGAGGTAGCAGTGAAGTGTGAGGTAGCAGTGCTGTGTGAGGTAGCAGTGCTGTGTGAGGTAGCAGTGCTGTGTGAGATAGCAGTGTGAGATAGCGTGTGAGTGCAGTGTGAGGTAGCAGTGCTGTGTGAGGTAGCAGTGCAGTGTGAGGTAGCAGTGCTGTGTGAGGTAGCAGTGCTGTGTGAGGTAGCAGTGCTGTGTGACGTAGCAGTGCAGTGTGAGGTAGCAGTGCAGTGTGAGGTAGCAGTGCAGTGGGAGGTAGCAGTGCAGTGTGAGGTAGCAGTGCAGTGTGACGTAGCAGTGCAGTGTGAGGTAGCAGTGCTGTGTGAGGTAGCAGAGCAGTGTGAGGTAGCAGTGCTGTGTGAGGTAGCAGTGCAGTGTGAGGTAGCAGTGCAGTGTGAGATAGCAGTGTGAGATAGCGTGTGAGTGCTGTGTGAGGTAGCAGTGCTGTGTGAGGTAGCAGTGCTGTGTGACGTAGCAGTGCTGTGTGAGGTAGCGGTCCTGTGTGAGGTAGCAGTGCAGTGTGAGGTAGCAGTGCAGTGTGATGTAGCAGTGCAGTGTGAGATAGCAGTGCAGTGTGAGGTAGCAGTGCTGTGTGAGGTAGCAGTGCAGTGTGAGGTAGCAGTGCAGTGTGATGTAGCAGTGCAGTGTGAGATAGCAGTGCAGTGTGAGGTAGCAGTGCTGTGTGAGGTAGCAGTGCAGTGTGAGGTATCAGTGCTGTGTGAGGTAGCGGTGCTGTGTGAGGTAGCAGTGCTGTGTGAGGTAGCAGTGCAGTGTGAGGTAGCAGTGCAGTGTGAGATAGCGTGTGAGTGCTGTGTGAGGTAGCAGTGCTGTGTGAGGTAGCAGTGCTGTGTGACGTAGCAGTGCTGTGTGAGGTAGCGGTCCTGTGTGAGGTAGCAGTGCTGTGTGAGGTAGCAGTGCTGTGTGAGGTAGCAGTGCTGTGTGAGGTAGCAGTGAAGTGTGAGGTAGCAGTGCTGTGTGAGGTAGCAGTGCAGTGTGAGGTAGCAGTGCAGTGTGATGTAGCAGTGCAGTGTGAGATAGCAGTGCAGTGTGAGGTAGCAGTGCTGTGTGAGGTAGCAGTGCAGTGTGAGGTATCAGTGCTGTGTGAGGTAGCGGTGCTGTGTGAGGTAGCAGTGTGAGGTAGCAGTGCTGTGTGAGGTAGCAGTGCAGTGTGAGGTAGCAGTGCTGTGTGAGGTAGCAGTGCAGTGTGAGGTAGCAGTGCTGTGTGAGGTAGCAGTGCAGTGTGAGGTAGCAGTGCTGTGTGAGGTAGCAGTGCAGTGTGAGGTAGCAGTGCTGTGTGAGGTAGCGGTGCTGTGTGAGGTAGCAGTGCTGTGTGAGTCAGCAGTGCTGTGTGAGGTAGCAGTGCTGTGTGAGGAAGCGGTGCTGTGTGAGGTAGCAGTGCTGTGTGAGGTTGCAGTGCTGTGTGACGTAGCAGTGGAGTGTGAGGTAGCAGTGCAGTGTGAGGTAGCAGTGCTGTGTGACGTAGCAGTGCAGTGTGACGTAGCAGTGCAGTGTGACGTAGCAGTGCAGTGTGACGTAGCAGTGCTGTGTGAGGTAGCAGTGCTGTGTGACGTAGCAGTGCAGTGTGACGTAGCAGTGCAGTGTGACGTAGCAGTGCAGTGTGAGGTAGCAGTGCTGTGTGACGTAGCAGTGCAGTGTGAGGTAGCAGTGCAGTGTGAGGTAGCAGTGCTGTGTGAGGTAGCAGTGCAGTGTGAGGTAGCAGTGCAGTGTGAGGTAGCAGTGCTGTGTGACGTAGCAGTGCAGTGTGACGTAGCAGTGCAGTGTGACGTAGCAGTGCAGTGTGACGTAGCAGTGCTGTGTGAGGTAGCAGTGCTGTGTGACGTAGCAGTGCAGTGTGACGTAGCAGTGCAGTGTGACGTAGCAGTGCAGTGTGAGGTAGCAGTGCTGTGTGACGTAGCAGTGCAGTGTGAGGTAGCAGTGCAGTGTGAGGTAGCAGTGCTGTGTGAGGTAGCAGTGCAGTGTGAGGTAGCAGTGCAGTGTGAGGTAGCAGTGCAGTGTGAGGTAGCAGTGCTGTGTGACGTAGCAGTGCAGTGTGAGGTAGCAGTGCTGTGTGAGGTAGCAGTGCTGTGTGACGTAGCAGTGCTGTGTGAGGTAGCAGTGCTGTGTGAGGTAGCAGTGAAGTGTGAGGTAGCAGTGCTGTGTGAGGTAGCAGTGCAGTGTGAGGTAGCAGTGCAGTGTGACGTAGCAGTGGAGTGTGAGGTAGCAGTGCAGTGTGAGGTAGCAGTGCTGTGTGAGGTAGCAGTGCAGTGTGAGGTAGCAGTGCTGTGTGAGGTAGCGGTGCTGTGTGAGGTAGCAGTGTGAGGTAGCAGTGCTGTGTGAGGTAGCAGTGCAGTGTGAGGTAGCAGTGCTGTGTGAGGTAGCAGTGTGAGGTAGCAGTGCTGTGTGAGGTAGCAGTGCAGTGTGAGGTAGCAGTGCTGTGTCAGGTAGCAGTGCAGTGTGAGGTAGCAGTGCTGTGTGAGGTAGCGGTGCTGTGTGAGGTAGCAGTGCAGTGTGAGGTAGCAGTGCAGTGTGATGTAGCAGTGCAGTGTGAGATAGCAGTGCAGTGTGAGGTAGCAGTGCTGTGTGAGGTAGCAGTGCAGTGTGAGGTATCAGTGCTGTGTGAGGTAGCGGTGCTGTGTGAGGTAGCAGTGTGAGGTAGCAGTGCTGTGTGAGGTAGCAGTGCAGTGTGAGGTAGCAGTGCTGTGTGAGGTAGCAGTGCAGTGTGAGGTAGCAGTGCTGTGTGATGTAGCAGTGCTGTGTGAGGTAGCAGTGCAGTGTGAGGTAGCAGTGCTGTGTGAGGTAGCAGTGCAGTGTGAGGTAGCAGTGCTGTGTGAGGTAGCGGTGCTGTGTGAGGTAGCAGTGCTGTGTGAGGTAGCAGTGCTGTGTGAGGTAGCAGTGCTGTGTGAGGAAGCGGTGCTGTGTGAGGTAGCAGTGCTGTGTGAGGTTGCAGTGCTGTGTGACGTAGCAGTGGAGTGTGAGGTAGCAGTGCAGTGTGAGGTAGCAGTGCTGTGTGACGTAGCAGTGCAGTGTGACGTAGCAGTGCAGTGTGACGTAGCAGTGCAGTGTGACGTAGCAGTGCTGTGTGAGGTAGCAGTGCTGTGTGACGTAGCAGTGCAGTGTGACGTAGCAGTGCAGTGTGACGTAGCAGTGCAGTGTGAGGTAGCAGTGCTGTGTGACGTAGCAGTGCAGTGTGAGGTAGCAGTGCAGTGTGAGGTAGCAGTGCTGTGTGAGGTAGCAGTGCAGTGTGAGGTAGCAGTGCAGTGTGAGGTAGCAGTGCTGTGTGACGTAGCAGTGCAGTGTGAGGTAGCAGTGCTGTGTGAGGTAGCAGTGCAGTGTGAGGTAGCAGTGCTGTGTGACGTAGCAGTGCAGTGTGAGGTAGCAGTGCAGTGTGAGGTAGCAGTGCTGTGTGAGGTAGCAGTGCAGTGTGAGGTAGCAGTGCTGTGTGAGGTAGCAGTGCAGTGTGAGGTAGCAGTGCTGTGTGAGGTAGCAGTGCAGTGTGAGGTAGCAGTGCTGTGTGAGGTAGCAGTGCTGTGTGAGGTAGCAGTGAAGTGTGAGGTAGCAGTGCTGTGTGAGGTAGCAGTGCTGTGTGTGGTAGTGCTCACACATGAACACATCTCTTAAGGGGTGTCAAGTCGGAAATAAAATTGTAGTATGTAAGTACGCATTTATAAAATAATATTATATTCAGGTTAAAAACAAAAGTGTCAGTTTGCAATGTTCGCCTAAGTCATATTATGCTGACCTGTTACCTACTTGCTTCTGTGTTTCCCGTGTGAAAATAATGTAAAATTATTCAGTCAAATCTCCGTCTATTGGATAAGATGTCTTATTATTTGAAGAAACCCTAAAAAAAGTTAAGAACACCCGCAATATAACCAAAATATATTGCATACGCCAGAAGTTTCTGGAATCGCTATAGAAGATTTAAAAAAAAACCGACAGTCCCATCGTAAAATATTTTTAAGAACATGGGAAAATCATATTCTAAAGAAGAGGTCATTGTGGCACAAAACGCTAATGGACAAGCGAACGCCGATGTCAGCCAGAGAATAAGTTCTATCAGCGCCATCGAAATACTTATAATCGCACTGGTCATCATAGTATCAGCGGGTGCCATTTACTACGTGTTGAAGAAGTGCCGTAAAAGTGCCGTCAATACGCTCAGAAGAGAACTGAATGCAGTCACTATAAATACTGCCATTTCGCGTCAAGATATATCCGCACCTGTGTAACCAGCGCATTTCCCGAACATCACCACCCAGGGTGCAGCGCAGCCACCCAGGAGCTCCTCCTACGTTCTCTGTTCCTGTGGTTTTGTGAGGTTGTGTGTGACTTCGTGTGATTCGGTAAAACGTGAAAAGTGATTACGTCATTATTGTGTGTACGGTTACTTTATAAGGGTTAAACTTTAAAAGGTTACGGAATTTATAAGTGTAATTTAGTTTGTTTTTATTAGAAGAGATATAGGTATTTTTATTTTCTTTTCTTTAAAATATTTTTTTTTATAATGATTTGAGCCAATAGGTTTCGTAATTTTAAGTTTCGTAAATAATTTCAGTAAGTAGGTACATGGTTTCAAATGTCTATCAATGAGTTGAATTTAATTTTAAATGGATTATCTGAGATAAAAACGTATTTAATTAGGATAGGACCCGCCCGACGGAAAAGTTCAGAAACAGCACAAATAAAATTAATAGAAGCGCATAGATTATATAGTAATTTAGAAAGCATATTGTCTAGTATTAAAAATAAGATTGAAAGTAAAGAAATAGGATTAGAATCTCAGACAGATATTAACTCTATAATATCTAGTATTAATATTTTGTACGATACAATAAAGAGTTTATTTATAGAAAAGACAGGAGAAAGTTCACCGAAAATGGGTTCCAATACTTTCGACTTAAAAACTGCACTTGCATTGCTCCCGATAATGACTGGTTCCGAGCAAACGACTTTGCAGTTAATAGACGGAATTCAGTTATATAATAACATGCTAGATAGTAATTCGAGAACTCAGTTAATTGATTTCGTTTTAAAAACCAGGCTGTCAGCTAATGCCAAATTGCGTTTGAAGTCCAGCTATAAGGACGTAAATAGCATGATTTTTGATATGAGAAAATTTTTATTGCAAAAAAAATCTTACGTTGCACTGCATGCTCAGTTATACAATACTAAGCAAGGCCATAGGTCTATTGAAACTTTTGGGACCGAATTAGAACAATTATTTGTTAACTTAACTATTTCCCAAGCTGATGGGCATGACGAAAAATACGACGTATTGCGCCCCTTGAATGAAAAGATCGCGATTAAGCGATTTGCAGACGGTTTGTCTGATAAGCGCCTTAGCACGATCATAGCGTCGCGTCAATTTGACTCGCTCCCAGAAGCAATTAGGTCAGCGTAAGATGAACAATTAACATCATCAGCTAGCGAGGACAATGTAATGAGAATTAAACACTCATTTAATTCAAATACTAATTATCGTAGGCTGTTTACAAATCGTCGTCGAAATTTTAATTCAAATAGGCCAATGAACTATAACAGCACTAATAACCGCAATACAAATCATAATTTTATTAATTCTAGTTCTCCAAGATATAAGCCAATGACATATTATAATAATAGCTATGCAGGTGGGCGTATGCAGCGACACGGGCGCGAGAACCCGGCCCGCTCGTCACGTCCAGCTTACAGTAACAATAACATGAATCGTTTCTCGCGAATTCAACATACGCGTCACGATACAGGGCAGGCGATCAGTGCACCTGCACCGAATAGTGAGTTTTTTCGCGCCAACAGTGAAACTAGAACAGAATGAACACTTTATTTTTAATTATAACGTAGGTAGTATAGTGTCTATGAGCTTAAGTAATGATTTTAATAATAAAATAGATCTGTTGGTAGACAGTGGCGCAAGCCTTTCTATTATAAAATATTAGGTCTTTACCTATGAAATTGCCGTTTTTCACAAAATAAATAAAGCGCAATTTTTTTATATATTTTTTATTTCTATTAATCAAATTAATCACCCATGCAATCAATGCATCTTTGCCAACGCATTGGTAGCTTATTGATGCCTTTCTTGAAGAAATCAGCTGGACGGGAGGCAACAAATTCTTCAAAGGCATTTTGTACTGCCTCTCGGGTAATGAATTTTTTTCCCGCCAAGAAGTTATCCAAATTCTGGAAAAAGTAGAAGTCTGTAGGCGCAAGGTCTGGTGAGTACGGTGGATGACGGAGAACTTCCAACCCCAACTCTTGTAGCTTGGAGACCGTCTGCTGTGCAGTATGAGGTCGCGCGTTGTCGTGCAGGAGCAGTGGAGCCGAACGATTGACCAAAGCTGGTTGGAGACGTGCGAGCTTCTCCATCATTGTGTTCAGTTCTTCACAGTACACATCTGCAGTAATGCTTGTCCCGTTTGGCAAGAAGCTGTGATGAATTACACCCGCGTTAGACCACCAAACAGTGACCATCACTTTTCTAGGTGTAAGTTTTTGTTTAGGGCATTGTTTGGGTGCTGAACCAGGGTCCAACCAACTTGCTGAGCGCTTGTGATTGTCAAACAGGATCCATTTCTCGTCACAAGTAACAATGCGGTTCAGAATTCCTTCATTTGTATGCCTGCTGAGCAGTGCAAGGCACGTCTCCACGCGTACTTCGCGCTGGCGGTCATTGAGTTCGTGGGGTACCCATTTGTCAAGCTTTTTTACCTTGCCAATTTGACGCAAATGGACCAATATTGTTTTGATGCTAACGTCGAAAGCTGCTGCTAATTCAGCCGTGGATTGAGTTTCATCAGCTTCCACAATTGCCTTTAATTCGTCATTGTCGACCAAAGTTTTCGGACGACCACGGGGTTCATTTTTCAGGTCAAAATTTCCAGAACGGAAGCGGGTAAACCAATAACGGGTGGTGCGTTCGTTTGTAGTGTTCGCTCCGTAAACGTCGTTGATGTTGCGTGCCGCTTGTGCCGCTTTGCTGCCACGACGGTACTCATACTCCATAATGACTCGAATTTTTAACTTATCCATGATGACGAAAAATGTTCGAATGCGTTGAAAACAAAACACTAACTATTAAACAAATGACGATTTTAGAAAAAGAATTCCATGTTTGTCAAATAAAATTAATTTGAAATTAGAATTATCAGTCAAAAAAAAACATTTTCATTTGAAATGGCCAGTACGGCAAAACGGCAGTTTCATAGGTAAAGACCTATTATGAATGGTTATGTAACACTAGCTTATTAAGTAACATTTATTGCGATAAGATAACTATTAAGGGTGTTAGTGGCAAGTTGATATCCGAGGGTTATATTTTTTTAGATTTAATGTTTGATAGTGTTATTTTTAGACAAAAGTTTTATGTTTTTAAAAACTTATCGTGCTCCGCCAACGGAATAATAGGCGAGAATTTTTTAAAGCGATATAGTGCAGTGATAGACTATAAAATGATGAAGTTGCGATTGATAAATAACAATCAAACGGTTCATATTGATATTGACCACGAAGACTTATATACACACGTGATTCCAGCACGTTGTGAAGTGATTAAGTACATACCGTGCCAATCAACTAAAGATTGCGTTATTTTGGCAAAGGAATTACAGGATGGAGTCTTTATTGCGGGAATGATTGCGAAACCTATAGAGGGTCGCATTCCTATTAAAGTACTTAATACAAAAGATGATGATATAACATTAAATTTTTCAAACTTAGATATTCATGACTTAAATACTTTTAATATCTGTTGTTTTACGGAGAAAAATAATTCTACACAACGTGTTAAAACATTGTTCGATTTACTAGATTTAAGTTACTTAAATAAGGAAGAGAAGATAGGGATAGAAAATGTATGTGCGAAATACTCAGACGTTTTTCATTTACCGGGCGATAGATTAACAGTTACTAACTTAATGGAACATTCTATTACTTTAAAGGAAAATGTAACACCGGTATATGTAAAACCTTATAGAATTCCGCATGCTTTAAAACCGGAAGTTGACAGGCAAATTCAAGAAATGCTAGATAATGATATTATTGAAGAAACTATTTCAGAATGGTCTAGCCCCGTGTTACTGGTTCCTAAGAAAGTTGATAAATCAAACGAGAGGAAATGGAGGCTTGTGATCGACTATCGGAAACTCAATAATAAAATTCAAGATGACAAGTTTCCACTTCCTAACATTACAGAAATTTTGGATTCATTATCAGGAAATATTTACTTTTCAAAATTAGATTTATCTCAATCGTATTATCAACTTAATTTAAATGAAAAATCACGAAAATATACATCATTTTCAGTGGATAAAATGTATCAACTTTCTTTAGACCCAGATTCACGAAAATGCACAGCGTTTTCAGCAGGAAAACAATATCAAATGAAACGCTGTCCAATGGGACTGAAAACTAGTCCTAGCGTCTTTTCTAGGCTTATGAAAATAGCAATGGCAGGATTAAATTATAAAAAATGTTTTATTTATTTAGACGACTGTGTAATTTTAGGAAATTCATTACTCAGTCATAATAAAAATTTAACTAGCGTTCTAAATCAATTAAGAAAAGTAAACCTTAAGCTTAATCCCATAAAATGTGAGTTTTTGAGAAAAGAAATAGTTTATTTAGGCCACAAGATCACATCTGAGGGTATTTTTCCGGATCCTAGTAAAATAGAATAGTAAAAAATTACCCGACCCCTACAAATGCAGATGAAATAAAACGCTTCGTAGCTTTTGCTAATTATTACAGGAAGTTTATCCCTAATTTTTCTACAATGGTTTACCCATTAAATATTTTATGCAGAAAAGGTATAAAATTTGAATGGAGTTCTAAGTGTGAAACTGCATTTAACAACTTAAAAATAGCTCTGACTAATCCACCCGTCCTTGAGTATCCAAATTCCTCTGAAGACAACATATTTAGGTTACAAACGGACGCTTCTAAAGTAGGGTCGTAGTAGCCATAGTAGGGTAGGAGCCATATTATCAAATAGTAATGGTAGAGTTGTAGCGTACGCGAGTCGTAATTTGAAACCAGCAGAAAGTAGATACCCGATAATAGAATTAGAGTATTAGCAATAGTTTGGGCCATAAAACACTTTCGACCTTATCTGTACGGAAGAAAAATCAAAATTTATACCGACCATAAACCCCTTACCTATTTATTTAGCCTCAGTGACCCTTCTAGTCGACTGATGAAATTTCGATTGTACCTTGAAGAGTACGATTTCGAAGTAGAGTACGTCCCGGGTCGAAATAATGCAGCTGCAGATGCATTAAGTCGACTTCCACTGACGTCCAGAGATTTAATTGAAATGCGTGAAAATTTAGTATTCGTTTTAACAAGGGCACAGCGACGAAATTTTAATACTAAGACTGACATACCGGCTTCGGAACATACCACGACTTGCAGGCCTGATCAACCCGCAGCTGTTCTGAAACGACCTGACGATATAACTGAATTAATTTTTACCGAAAGTTATAACGAAAAATGTTTAAAAAACAAGGATAATATAACTTCAATGAAGAAGTTGTGTACGTTTGTTCCATTGCAATCAGCAATATTTCTAAACTCTCGATCGTTATCGACCTTGCAGGTGTTAGCGAGAGACTTAGAACAATTATGTAAGCGCTTAAATATTAAAGAATTATTAGTAATTAAAAATAAAAATAATAAACAAACGTTAAGACAATTATTACGCGAATTCAAAGAGTTGCAACTTACACTACCACGGTTTCTCGTTACTAAAGATGTAGTTAAAATATATGATGACCATGAAAAAAAAGTTATTTTAAATGACTTTCATTTATTGCCCACTAGCGGACACGCAGGGGTGAATAGAATGTTGAATAACATCAAGAATTATTACTTCTGGCCAGGTATAAGTGTTGACGTCAGCAATTATGTAAAAAGGTGTAAAAGTTGTCAACTAAACAAGCACTCGAATAAAAAAATAAAAGAGCCAATGGTTATAACGACAACACCTGATTCAGCTTTTCATAGAATTAGTTTAGATTTAATGGGCCCGCTACAGTTAGATAACTATAATTATAAGTATATTTTAACTGTCCAATGTGACTTAAGTAAGTTTATAGAGGCTTATCCTTTAAAGAGTAAAGATACGGTTACAGTGTCTAGAAGTTTCGTAAACAATTTTGTATTACGCTATGGTATTCCAAATGAGATAATTACTGATAAGGGCAAAGAATTCATGTCTTCAGTATTAACCGAAACATGTAAGTTATTGGGCATAAATAAATTAAATTCTACCCCTTTTCACCACGAAACCCTAGGTTCTCTCGAAAACAGTCATAAACATTTAGGAGCATATCTAAGAATACAATGCACTGATAATAAAACAGATTGGAGTGATTGGATTCCATTTTGGTGTTTTTCGTATAATACAACTGTACATACAGAAACGAAGTATACTCCGTATGAACTTGTATTTGGAAAGTTGTGTAAATTACCGAGTAACTTAACTAAAACGCTTGAACCTTTGTATAATTTTGGTGATTATGCTTGTGAATTAAAATATAGATTACAAAAGGCTCACTTTGACGCCAATAAAAATTTGTTACAGTGTAAGCAGCAGAGGAAGTGTATGTTTGATAAGCATAAAAATTCTGTTTACTATAAAAAAGGTGACCTTATTTTGTTAAAAAACCAAATAGGAAGTAAATTAGATAGTGTGTATAACGGTCCATTTGAAGTAATTCAGGAAATGTCTCCCAATGTAAAAATTAAAAAAAGAAATAATGAATATGTGAAACATAAAAATAATACGAAATTGTTTATCATATAAAGTCTGTTTTAAAAATGAGAGCGCATAACATTAGTATGTAAGTACTGTGTTTAATCTTTCTCCCTGATGAGCGGAGGGGCTGCATGTATCTTTTCGGAGGAGATGTAGTATGTAAGTACGCATTTATAAAATAATATTATATTCAGGTTAAAAACAAAAGTATCAGTTTGCAATGTTCGCCTAAGTCATATTATGCTGACCTGTTACCTACTTGCTTCTGTGTTTCCCGTGTGAAAATAATGTAAAATTATTCAGTCAATAAACCTCCGTCTATTGGATAAGATGTCTTATTATTTGAAGAAACCCTAAAAAAAGTTAAGAACACCCGCAATATAACCAAAATATATTGCAAATGATTTAAGAAAATAATTTATGAATAACAAATTTTTAATTATACCTCGCGGCGAACTGCAATGAGGGTACCACCAGTGTGGATAGTTCAAATGATAGTCCCAAATAACGGTTATAAAACTGATTATAATAATTAATACAAGAGTAACACAATTAGACTTTATTAATTAGTAACACAATTAGACTATTCAATAAATAAATAAATAAATAGACGTAAAATGATAGAAATAATTTGATAGATTTGATAGCTTAAAATGAATGATAGTTGAATAATAGGAATGACCGCCTCGGACACAACTTGTGCACTGAAAGTGAATTCGCTCGATTGGCGTAAATTGCAAACACGGCAAAAATTGTATGTGCTGGCCCGTACACATTTGTTTCTTTACAAACGTCCTACTTGGTCAAATTAACATGACATCTGCGTAGTAGCGATAGGGTGTCTGCGCTTTAAAACTTTCGAGTTAAGGTATTTTGATACAATGCCGCGGCTGATGCATAAAAGGCTTCCCTGGATTTGTAAGTGGCGGCGGCGGCGGCGGTTTCTGCGGCGGCGGCTGCAGCGGTGGCGGCGGTGACTTCCCTGGATTTGTAAGTGGCGGCGGCGGCGGCGGCGGCGGCGGTGACTTCCCTGGATTTGTAAGTGGCGGCGGCGGCGGCGGCTTCTGCGGCGGCGGCTGCAGCGGCGGCGGCGGTGACCTCCCTGGATTTGTAAGTGGCGGCGGCGGCGGCGGCTTCTGCGGCGGCGGCTGCAGCGGCGGCGGCGGTGACTTCCCTGGATTTGTAAGTGGCGGCGGCGGCGGCTTCTGCAGCGGCGGCTGCAGCGGCGGCGGCGGTGACTTCCCTGGATTTGAAAGTGGCGGCGGCGGCGGCAGCTTCTGCGGCGGCGGCTGCAGCGGCGGCGGCGGTGACTTCCCTGGATTTGTAAGTGGCGGCGGCGGCGGCAGCTTCTGCGGCGGCGGCTGCAGCGGCGGCGGCGGTGACTTCCCTGGATTTGTAAGTGGCGGCGGCGGCGGCGGCTTCTGCGGCGGCGGCTGCAGCGGCGGCGGCGGTGACTTCCCTGGATTTGTAAGTGGCGGCGGCGGCGGCTTCTGCGGCGGCGGCGGTAACTTCCCTGGATTTGTAAGTGGCGGCGGCGGCGGCGGCTTCTGCGGCGGCGGCTGCAGCGGCGGCGGCGATGACTTCCCTGGATTTGTAAGTGGCGGCGGCGGCGGCTTCTGCGGCGGCGGCGGTGACTTCCCTGGATTTGTAAGTGGCGGCGGCGGCGGCGGTTTCTACGGCGGCGGCTGAGGCGGCGGCGGCGGTGACTTCCCTGGATTTGTAAGTGGCGGCGGCGGCGGCTTCTGCGGCGGCGGCGGTGACTTCCCTGGATTTGAAAGTGGCGGCGGCGGCGGCAGCTTCTGCGGCGGCGGCTGCAGCGGCGGCGGCGGTGACTTCCCTGGATTTGTAAGTGGCGGCGGCGGCGGCAGCTTCTGCGGCGGCGGCTGCAGCGGCGGCGGCGGTGACTTCCCTGGATTTGTAAGTGGCGGCGGCGGCGGCAGCTTCTGCGGCGGCGGCTGCAGCGGCGGCGGCGGTGACTTCCCTGGATTTGTAAGTGGCGGCGGCGGCGGCAGCTTCTGCGGCGGCGGCTGCAGCGGCGGCGGCGGTGACTTCCCTGGATTTGTAAGTGGCGGCGGCGGCGGCGGCTTCTGCGGCGGCGGCTGCAGCGGCGGCGGCGGTGACTTCCCTGGATTTGTAAGTGGCGGCGGCGGCGGCTTCTGCGGCGGCGGCGGTGACTTCCCTGGATTTGTAAGTGGCGGCGGCGGCGGCGGTTTCTACGGCGGCGGCTGAGGCGGCGGCGGCGGTGACTTCCCTGGATTTGTAAGTGGCGGCGGCGGCGGCTTCTGCGGCGGCGGCGGTGACTTCCCTGGATTTGTAAGTGGCGGCGGCGGCGGCGGCTGCAGCGGCGGCGGCGGTGACTTCCCTGGATTTGTAAGTGGCGGCGGCGGCGGCTGCAGCGGCGGCGGCGGTGACTTCCCTGGATTTGTAAGTGGCGGCGGCGGCGGCGGCTTCTGCGGCGGCGGCGGTGACTTCCCTGGATTTGTAAGTGGCGGCGGCGGCGGCGGCTGCAGCGGCGGCGGCGGTGACTTCCCTGGATTTGTAAGTGGCGGCGGCGGCGGCTTCTGCGGCGGCGGCTGCAGCGGCGGCGGCGGTGACTTCCCTGGATTTGTAAGTGGCGGCGGCGGCGGCAGCTTCTGCAGCGGCGGCTGCAGCGGCGGCGGCGGTGACTTCCCTGGATTTGTAAGTGGCGGCGGCGGCAGCGGCTGGGGGGCGGCGGTGAGTCTCTCGGTGCAACGCGGCATTGCATTGGGTGGAAACACCTTTCTTTTGTTATTATTTTATTGGATTTTTTTAGTTCTTGTAATTATTGTTACATTTAGGGATTTACTTCAAACTGTTGGTATTTTATTAACAAAATGGTTTGAAAAATGATAAATTTGAAGGCTTGATCAGCAAAAAAAATCTATCAGTTACGAGGTACTTAATAACAACCAGTTATGTATTCGATTTAATAGTATCACTTCAAAAAGTAAAAATCAAATTTTCCTAATTAAAATAAATTAGGTAGGTACTGAAAAACTTTTTAGCACACTCAACAAGCGTCATTTGAACCAGGTGTCATGTTTAATAAGACCGAGTATGCAATACCTAATCATTTAATATTATTTATTATGTGAGATTTATATTTATATATATTTTGATCATATTATTACTTATTTTTTAAATGGGGTGTATCAGGTTTTGGGTTAATTCATTTACACGTTGTAGAAATACATTTACTCACCAGATATTTTCATTTCTTTGGAAAATTCACGCCATGCCTTACGCTGTAGGTCACTTAAGTGATAACTAGAATCACTTTGATTCCACAAACATTTATGTCCGTAAACCAAATAAATTAATTTTTTTTTTCGGACGCCCCGTCGTAACTTAACGCACGTATACACGACTAACTCGTATGCAGTCTGCGCACCCTCATAGATTTTGGAAGGAATGGGAATGTTCGTACGTTTACGCACGAGCAATATTCGTACGAATAGCGTCCAAAGTGAGCGCGGCCTAAGTCACAATACTTCACAGTATACTCAATACTAAGTAAACAAAATAAGGGACTTTATGACAATAGTTATTTTAAAATTCCTTTAGCTAAATGTTTAGTTAATTGTGAGGTAAAGGGAATGAACAGCCAGCGTAATTACTGAACAACGATAACTCCAACTGAGGTAAGTATTTGGACGATAAAAGCCTTTAAGTATATCCATGTACAGGTTGTAACTAGTAGGTATGTGTAGTAAAACATTTGTATAAAGTGTCTACTTCTTGGTTGAGTTCTTCGTCCTGATGAATGTCTAAAGCGTCTTTGTCACTAAAGTACGTCTTCTTATGGTAGCGGCGGGTGACGGGTCGCTCACTTCCCTGTAATATGGTTGAGGACGGCGATGGCTGGGTCCCGCGTTAACTCGTGAACGGGTGCCGTTTGGATAGTTGGGGGAGGGAGACTTGCCGAACTAACAGGTAATGCAGGTATAAACTACAAAGTATACACATAGACTATTGTAAATTTATTTTGAAAATATTATACACGTGAAGTTTCTTGCTAGTTCTTCTTCACGAAGAAGAATAACCAATTGTCAATGTTGAGATACAAATATTTGAATTTGAAGTGTTGCACACAGTTGACCGAAGACCCGGTAAACTTACAAATGTAGCGCTCACAAGAAAAAAAACTCCAACTTAAAGCACGAGCACCGTCACTTGTCTGTCGGTATAAGTTGCATTTTGGATTTGGAGTGTGCGACTGCCTCTTCGCACTCACTCACAAACTAATTAGTGATGCTACGCATCAGACTAATGACTTCTTAACTACAACACTAGGAACCCTCTTTTTCAATTTGACAACTCTTTTTTTTAATCAGATTGTCTTTCGTTTCTTAATTTTACTATGACTGCTTTGGATTCTTGACTTAGTGTCATTGTGGCAGCGCGTAAGCTCCTCTTCTATTCTACGAGATATTTTAATAATCTTAAAGATAAAGATGGTACAATAAATAAAAGACTAGTATTTATATGTATTTTTTTATTTTCTAGGCGCGAGACATCAGTACTTTTTAATATTCTGTTAATTATGTTACACCAATTAAACATCGCTAGTCTTATTGAGGAACGCAGAAAACATTTCTTGCGTGTTACTTAATTGCGTGTATGTTTTTTTTGTGACCTTCAAACCTACTGTTGCTTTGAGTAGCTGGGAGTTAAAGGCGTGAGGGAGGGGATAGTGGCGTGATTGCAGTGTCGCGGCAGTCTGCGCTTGAGTAAAACGCTTGCAAACTGCGTTCGGGTATGTCATAACCTGGTATGACACATAGTTGATGTATATATTTCGCAACAAAAACTAACATTCCTTTTTTTACTATTAAAACTTGCTTTTTTTGTTGCAGCAGTAGAATATGAACGTTATTAGTGAAGAAAACCGACTGGTCCATAGTGGAAGAAATACTTTTAAAAATTCCGATGAGGCGAGTTCTGGAGAAGAATCTGACCATTGTAGTGAACAAAATCTATACTCTGATCCTGAGCAAGAGATAACCGATCACGATGAATCTGAGACGAATGAAAATAGTGCTGATTCCGTTGATTCGGAAAACAATATCCCGCTTTTGAGAACACGCCACCGTCCAGCAATTGAAGTCCATGCACCGCATTACAAGTCAAAGGATGGCCAAAAATGGTGTAAGCGACCTCTAAAAACGAATATCTGTGTACGTAGGAGATCTGAAAACATAATAGTCGAACAGCCAGGCGTAAAAGGAGTAGCAAAACCAGCCCGAGTTCCAATGTTGGAAATTTTTATGACGGAATAAATAATAGCTATTGTATTGAAACACACCAACGAAGAAGTAATTAGAAGACAAACACAGCGCGATGATCCAGCTAAACTATATATTATGAAGGAAACAACATCTTCAGAGCTGGATGCTTTATATTGTCGGGTTGCTTTATATTGCAGGTCTCAATAAATCAAGTCGCCAGAGTCTCAGAGATTTGAGGAGAACGGATGGAACAGGAATGGACATATTTATAACAACAATGTCTCTGCAAAAGTTTTACTTTTCGCGAAACTGTGTGCGCTTTGATGACAAATCAACAAGATAGGAACGTAAAAAGCTCGATAACATGGCTTGTATCAGAACAATCTTTGAAAAGTTTGTCGACTGCTGCCAGAAAACTTACACCCCTCACGAGTATATGAGAATAGATGAAATGCTTTTCGCATTCAGGGGCGATGTGGATTTCACGTTTACATTCCCAGCAAAACTGCCAAGTATGGCATCAAAGTCCTAGCTCTTGTTGATGCAAAATCTTTCTACACAGTAAATTTAGAAGTATATCCTGGAAAACTATAGGCCCATATTCTGTAAGCAACAAGGCTTACAAGGCTTGATGTTGTAGAAAGACTGGTGCAGCCCGTACCGCGCACGAATCGCAACATAACTTTTGATAACTGGTTTACCAGTTAATAGTTGATAATGCATTTGCTAAATGAGCACACGCTTACATCGACTGGAACTGTGAGAAAAAATAAAAGATGTACTTATACCAGCCGCATTTTTGAAGAAGAGAAATACTCCAGGAAGTTCCATGTTTGGTCATCAAAAGGATGTTTCTATGGCCTCCTATGCCCCTAAAAAAAATAAAGTGGTAATGTCAACCCGACATCATGACGACAAAATTGATCGCGCGACACGAAACCAGAAAAAGCCAGAAATGATAATATTCTACAATTCAGCTAAAGCCGGAGTACATGTTGTCGACGAACTGTGTGGTAATTACAATGTGTCGCGTAGTAGCAGGCGCTGGCCTATGACTATTTTTAACGGTATGTTGAATATAGCTGCTGTCAATGCAAATATTATTTTTCGAGAAAATCAGCGCAAAGACACACGAGACACTAAACAAACCGATGTCATCTGTTACTTAGACTTGGCTTTAGTTAGTGAACACCTGAAGTTGCGAAAAGACCAAAAAAAATATTCCGACATACATATGTCGGAATATTTTTTTAAGAGAATCTCTTCCCAGATTAACGAACCACTTTCGTCGACTCAAAATGTTCCTGCTGCGGAACTTTTTGCGTCGATGAAAATAACTAAAATGGATGCGGAGATTGCCCATACAAAAGGACCGTAAGACAAAATACGCATGTGCAAGCTGTGGAAAGGCTATCTGTATGGAGCATGCAACATTTTTTTGCAAAAACTGCACTGATTTGAACTCCAGTTTCTAAGATGTTCCTCACATTTTTCTTTTTCTTTTTTTAGTTTATATAGTTCCTTATTTCATGTTTTATCACAACTAGAACTTTTATTTCATAAGTTATTTTCTTTAGTTTCTTTATAGTTTTTCTGGGTAATAATTTTCGGTGAAAATATGTACTGTATATAATCTGTTTCTAGTTAATTAAAATATAAAAACTATTAAAATAGCACAGATATTTTATTTCCAATACGTTATAATATAGTCTTATGATAATAAAAAAATACTTAATACAATGGTTTTACTTAAGAATCAAGTTTTACAGCCAATTTTGTAGACGGGTATGTCATTCCCTGCCACATACTCCTTGTTACATTTTTTCACCACACTCTCGCTGGGTTAAACCTTGTAAGCGTACACTATTAGCACAAAGACACGGTAACCAATGATAAGTACTATCTCAGTTCTTGGAACGTGATGGAAAATTACGTCTTTTCGCCTTCTTTCTATTGACTACACAGCACTCGTTGTACATTGTGAAGCATATTAAACGCAAATTACAGTATTTGGGAATTGAGGTTTCGTTTGAAATTGTGATAAATCGTATTTATCAAATCGTGACGAAGAATTGCTGCCATATTGCTTCTATTTGGTTCCTATAAGTCAATGACATATTACATATAGACAGGTTATCCGCTCTCAAAAATGGAAACGCAAATGCAAGGCAGTTGCCGGCTATTTGACTCCGTCTTGTGCAACCCATTGTCACGGCTAAACGTCAAACAAACTTATTCCCTAATATGTTTTTAATACCGTACAATGCCTTCTTGTGTGTTTAGACAGTGTACTAATTACACTGTTACTGTTAAAGATGGAATAAACGTATCTTTTCATGCATAATTATAAATTTTTTATAACCATCTTATTTATTATTTTATTTTGCTATTTAAAATGAGGTTTTAAAATTGACATGGCTATTCGTTTCAACAAACTCGAAGAGCGAGATGTAATCATTTTTTGTATCTGAGTAAAAGTTTAGACAATTTACGTACTACGTCACGTACGCCCGCGACCAATTAGTGCGAAGCAACGTCACGAAGTACATAGGTATCTCTTTCCTACAACAAGTGAACCGTATTATTCTTTCTTTTTTTGGGTACGACTTGTCTATATGTATATATCATTGCTATAAGTAGACAAATGCTTCCATCATATTTTAGAAGAAACAAAACATTCAAGCCCTCTTGGACAGCCGTGTGACGCACTCGTCTCCATTTTCGCGTACCACCAAGCGGCTGTCCAAACCCAAAATTATTCTTTCACTGTCTTTAATTTTGAACTGCGCCTAATGCAAAAACACCCGTATCTCTATCGTATTAAGAACCAAAATTATGAAACCCATTAAACCTAGCATCTCCACTTACTACTTCCAGAACTCAAAATCAAAACCCTAGTATGTTACATTTTTAAACTCAAATATCTAGTAAGTACTGCTCTTACTAAGTATTTGTCTTGGAATTTTCACTTACTAGGATTTTGTGTTTTGAATTTGCTTTTACTAGGTTTTTGAATTGGGATATGACGTTCTTAAAATTGGGAGCCGAAACTACCTAAATATCTTAACAAAATTGTAGCACGTCACTACCTAGCGGCTGCGACCAAAGTGCGTGGTGCGCGGGGGCATCTCCCGATACCGCCCCGTCGTCGTCGCCACACAATTGTCCACGAGTTTGAAACGGTGATGACAAAAAGTAATTTTACTTCCTATCTTGCCTCAAAGTTAAGAAGCTGTTTTTGTTAGCCGTCTTATTACGCTTAATTTACCTTTCGCTCCAATCAATAAAAAATCGCCTGATCCAGCAACTCGCGTTATATGGCATGAAGGTCGAGCAGGCCGTGAAGCTTGCAATATACTGAATGCCATATTTCATTTTATAAGAGCAGAAGGACATTGCCAAAATCTTCATATTTGGGCAGATAATTGTACTGCGCAAAACAAAAATTGGACGCTTGATACAGCTTTGGTAACTATTGTAAACTTAACCACCAGCCAACTTAATTTAGAAAGCGTCATATTAAGTTATCTGACGAAGGGACATACGCATATGACTGCAGATTCTGTGCACGGAAATATTGAACTAAAAATTAAAAAACAAGGGAACATATTTTACAAGGAAAGATTTTAAGAATGTTGTCCGAAATTCAAGAAATAAGATGAGACTACTTGAAATAACAGAAAATATGGCTTGGCCTCAGAAAAAAAGTGACTAAAAATGATGGAACAGAAAATTTATTAAAAATTTTACTTTGAACAAAGTGGTTCAAGCAAAATTTCAATCGGGGTCAGAAAACCTTTTTTTTAAAACAAGGTATCTAGTACAATTTAAATTTCTTTTTGCTGAATGTTAAAGTGTTGCGGGTTTTGCGCCGGCTGGGAAGATGCCGCCGTATGTACCCTTCGAAGCCCCGAAGACGAACCACGGAGTGACACCCGACTTGATCGAGTGCAGGTTGGAGCGCAGTGAAAACAACACGTCTTCAAAGTATGAACGTTTATTGCGGATACAAATAAACCTTAAGTTTAAACAAGCCTATGAACCGCAATTGTTCCTGTAGTTCAGCTTCTTTCTTCAGACCTCTTCACTGGCCTCCGGATACACCGAACAGCGCTTACGTCTTCTTGGGTCTTCACTGGCCTCCGGATTCACCGAACAGCACTTTCTTTCTTCTAGCTGGAAGCTTCTGAACTTTTTCTTATTAGACTTTTTCTTTCTTCTTGTTAGTTGTTGTTTTCTTCGCTGCAGGCACCGAACTGACTTCCAAATTTTTTTTTGTTCCCCTCCGCGGGAAGGGCAGGAGGATAAAAATGCCCTGACGCATACTCTGGCGCGATTCCAAAGTTATGTGGGACTCGTCCCGACGCCTACCAGGACCATACCCACTAAAAACCCCCTGTCGGCTCGTGCCTTTTTGCCACTCAGCCTTCATCTGAGCGACGGCCAATTGGAGAAAGAGGCCGCGCTACCGGGGCCCAGAAGGGGTCACCCGCTGGGATTACATAGCACTGAAGGTGCTCAAAGCACTGAAGGTGAATACATAGCACTGAAGGTGCTCAAAATGAAAATCAAATAATAAAAAATTAAAATTAAAAATTGCAAAAAAAAAATTGAATTAATTCGCATTTACGTTAGAATTAGGATTTACATTAGAATTAGAATTTACGTTAGAATTAGAATTTGCGGCCAGAAGGGCTTCGAGATCGGCTGACAGTCTGGTGGATGAGTACGCTTGCGCATTCCTAGGTCTAGCGACTTTGAACTTCGAATCTAACACAGGAGTAGTATATGAGACTGAATAACGAACTAGAGGATTGGGATGGGTTTCGGAGCGTTTGAAGAACACTTCAGAGAGTGTTTTGAGGTGTTGTTGTACTGTAGGCAGTTCAAGATCTCTATGCAAGTCCGCGTTACGCACGTACCACGGTGCGTTTGTGGCCCTGCGGCAAAAGAGGTTTTGAACTACCTGCAGTTTGTGCAGGAGGGAGGGTTTTGCGTGGGCAAAGATTGGCAAGGCATACGTCATGACGGGTCTAACGCAGACCTTGTAAAGTGTACGTTTGTTTCTGAAAGACATTTTACTTTTTCTACCTAACATGCTATTTAGGCGGCCTAAATAGTGACGAGCGAGTTTCGAAACTCTTTCGACGTGTGGCTTGAAAGAAAGCGTCGGATCTAATGTGACGCCTAAGTATTTAGTACTGCGCTTCCAGGGGATGGGAATGCCTAACATTCGAACGTGGGGATCGCCATCGGGACGACGGCGTTTGTGGTCGAAGCGCATCGCAGAACTCTTTTCAGGGTTCACATCGATGCGCCATTTTTGAAACCATACACCAAGGGCGTTTACGGCCTTTTGGAGTCTGGTTACAAGGTGCCGAACACTGTGGCCTTTGGTATAGAGTGCGGTGTCGTCGGCAAAGAGGGCGAGTTCGACGCCTTTCGGCGGGATGGGAATGTCGTTGGTGTACACGGTGTACAGCAGAGGGGCGAGGACTGAGCCTTGAGGGACTCCAGCCTTTATGGGACGAGGCGCAGAAAGCGTGCCTTCGTGTTTAAATCGAAACGTACGGTCTTTGAGAAACGACGCTATTAACCTGACTAGGCGATCCGGTAAGCCTATCTTGTAGAGTTTATAAACGAGACTGCTGTGCCAGACTTTATCGAAAGCCTTGGCTACGTCAAAGAAAACCGCGACTGTTTTATAACGACGCGGATAGAAACCGTCAAGTATATACTCGACGATTCGATGGACTTGCTGAGGGCAGGAGTGTTTCGCGCGAAAGCCGAACTGATGGGGAAATGAGAGGAATAAATGAGAGGATCGCCATCCGTTGGAAACAGATGGTTCCGCATTCGAGAGAGTATGACTCTCTCGAGAAGTTTAGACATTGCCTTGAGGAGGCTGATGGGTCTGTGATTAGCCGGGACGTTCAGAGGTTTGCCCGGCTTGGGAATGCCTATGACTGTCGCTTCTTTCCAAGTTTTTGGGAAGTAGCTTTGGTCGAAGCAGGCATTGAAAATGATAGCTAACAAGGTAAGCATCTGTTGAGGTAGGTGCTTAAGTGCGTGGTTGGAAATTCCATCCGCACCCGGAGCCTTTTAGGACTTTTGATTTCTAATGAGAAGCAAGATTTCGTCATTAGAGACTGTGACAGGGTCGGCGGTGATGGGGAGAGAGTCTCTGCGAAGGACTTTGTCCTCCACCGCCTGGATGTGTGAGGGATCAGCAGGTTGCGTGCTGGGCGAGCATTGTGCGGCAATGCTGTCGGCGAAGCATTCGGCTCTCTCTTCGACTTCAAAGGCAGTAGTGCCATCGGGACGAGTGAGAGGAGGAACGTGAGAGGCGGTGTCTACGCGTAAGGCTCGGGCCATGCTATAGTACGCTTGGTGGGACGGAGAGATATTCGCCATGAGATCGTTCATCTGAGCGTCTCGGAGTTCCGCGAGGCAAGACCTAACTTTACGTTGAAGCTGATTCGTAGCTGTTCTATAGGCGGGCGTGGGATATTTCTTGGCTCTCCGGAGAGCCGCGTTCTTAGCTTTAATAAGATTGCTAACGGCTAAGGGAAGCGTGGGTTTGCCTTGCTTAGCAACCTTTTCGTTGTCACTGATGGCTGAGTTGATAGCATCGGTGAGGGAATTTACTAATGAATCGATTTTATCCGGGCTATCTAATTGTTCGGGAGAGATCGCGAGTGGAGAGCTCGGAGCCTCTAAGGCTGAAACTAACGTATTTTTAAAACCTTTCCAGTTGGTAAAGGTCTTAGGAGATGAGACGTTATCGTTCGGCGGTCCTAGCACGAGGGAAACGGGGCGATGGTCGGAGCCTAGGTCATCGAGCGGTTCGATAGACCTTAGATCAAGATTGATTCGCTTGATAATTGCAGAGTCGAGGATGTCAGGAGAGTAGGACGGGTTGTTGGGATAGTGAGTGGGAGTGATGGGGGATATGGCGTCTAAGTCACGGGAGTTAGTGATGCCGAGGAGAGCGATACCGCTGGTGTTAGTCGATAGGCACGTCCAGTCAGTATGTTTGGAGTTAAAGTCTCCGAACATAATGACTGAATGGCCGAGGGCGAGAATGGCCTCAAAGTCGCTGCGGATTGGTTTGGTACCACTAGGTATGTAGATTGAAGCTATGATGATGGTCGGATGACCAGTCATAGCCAACCTACACACAGTGGCTTCCATGTTGAGGAGAGGAGGGGTAGGGAGAGGACAGCAATGGAAACCTCTTTTGTAATATATAGCGGTGCCACCGAAACCGTCGGAGATGGGCCTATCGTTACGAATAAACGCGTACTTAGGTATAGCGAATCCACTGGAGCGGTTTGGAG
Source organism: Marasmarcha lunaedactyla (assembly GCA_923062675.1). Classification (NCBI taxonomy): domain Eukaryota; kingdom Metazoa; phylum Arthropoda; class Insecta; order Lepidoptera; family Pterophoridae; genus Marasmarcha; species Marasmarcha lunaedactyla. The sequence continues at coordinate 1,796,346 of OV281367.1, read as the reverse complement.
TAAGCCATGTCTCCTGGAGAAGGAATAAGTCAGGTTCTTTGTTCTGAAGGAACAGTTTAATCTCGGGAAGGTTGGTGTTAAGGCTACGAGCGTTAAAAGATACTAGGGATAAGCCCTTGGGTTTAATACGACTGGACGCGGGATTCGCGGGTCTAGACATTATAATTTACTTATTTACGATTTTATACAAAAATAAAAAATAAATAAATTTCCAACGAACTTAGGAGCGAGTGATGCTCGGCTAACGCGAATAAACGCTCTTGAGGAGAGCGGGCTGCTCGCAGTTTGCGTGCGAGTACGGAAATTTCGTAAATATCGACGTTTTGAATAACGTCGAACACGGTCTTCATATCCTCAGCCAACGACGACTGAGGTGCGGGCCGCGGCCCTACGGAAGCTACGGGAGCTGGGATGGGTCGGGAAGGTGCAGGCGGAACGGCCGGACGCTGCCTCCAAGACAGAGCCTGAGTAGGCGTCGGCTGAACGGGCTTTGCTTCCGGGGGACCCCCGGTTGCGCAGCGGCGGGAAGTTAGCGGGAGTGAGCGGCGGCGCCGGTTTAGGCGCGACCCTCTTGACGGTGGAGCGCGGAGCGCGCGGGCAGCCCCTGTAGTTTGCTGTGTGGCCGGACTGGCCGCACAGCACACAGGCAGGGGGGGAAGTGGATTCGGGAGTGCGAGTGCACTCCTTAGTGATGAGGATCCAGGCACTTAACGCACCTGGGGGGAGCTGAACAGTTAGCCGCTGCGTGGCCATATAGCTGGCAGCGGTGGCACTGCCCAGGGTGACCACGGGGGTTGGGACGCTCGACGGAGATGTTCGAGAGTCCGCAAATTGTGCGAGCCTCTCTAAAGATCTCCCTCGAGTTGGGAGTATTCGACCAGATAACTAAAGCTAACGGAAAGCGCCTACCGCGGTTAGAGTGCATCTTGTGCACTGCTTCGGCCGGGAAACCCTGGGACTTAAGGTCCTCGAGGATTTCTTCATTCGCGAGCTCGAACGGGACGCCCCGTAGTACTGCGCGGATCTTACGCTCCTCCGGGAGGGCGTAGGTGTGATACGCGATTTGTTTTAAAGAAAGTAACCTGGTGAACGCACGGAAGTCGTCGACGGTCGCGACTTGAATTTTAATTGTATCGCCAGCGTTGGCGGCTTTTAAGTAATTAATTTTGTGCTCTTTGCACAAGTTAGAAAGTTAGTCCAGCGCGCTTTTTCACGCAGGAAGACGGGCGGAGGGAGCTGAGGTTTCGGCGGGACGGGAGCGCAGCGCGTCGCTGGCTTCGATGGGACCGACGGAGACGCGGTCACTTCGAGTGACATGAGCGGCGCGGGGGCGGGTGTAGAAGACACCGGGGTTGGCTTGGGTGTTGAAGACACCGCGGCTTTTTTCGAACGCTTCTTAGAGCGTTTGGCAACTAACTGGAACGCGGGCTCAGGAGAACCGGTTAGGGTGGCGGCAACCGACGAAGCTTCGGACGCGGCGGAGTCTGAATCGCTCCCAGGAGCGGTACGCTTCCTGCGAGATGAGCGCGAGGATTAGACCGACGCGCAGTCCATATCGGATGGAACGGGAGACGCGGGAGAGCTATACACCTGAGGGGTCTGGACATTAAAAGGCCTGAGGGGCCGGGGACGCAATAGATGCATGTAAGGCCTGCGTTAGTACGTCAGCGGGTATGCTTACGCCGGACGCAGCGAGCGCCTGGGCGAACGACTTAAGAATATTAACAAGGTCCATTGGAGGGCTTGGAATTACAATATGTAATATATAAATATATAATGTATGCCTATAACATATAAAAAATGCCTAGGATTCCTAAATAAAAACCTAGCGAACCCTAGCGGCAAACCTCCCTACCAGCGGTAGGGGGGCTGGGGAGAATAACTTAAAACTAACCGTAGTACGCCGAAGGCCGCTACCTAGAAACCTAAAAAAAGGGTACGCAGGTAAAGAGTTGACCGCGTTAGGGTCAACCTTTACCGACAGAAAGGACAAATACACACGAAGAACACACAGATATGATAAAAATAAATATGAAAATAGGAGAAAAATAAATAAAATAGAGAAGAGAAATAAAATAAAAATAAAAGGACTGGTTCAGTACAAATTCGTTGTCACCGTTAAGTATCCTTTGTACTGAAACCAGACTACTTACGCTGGGCACAACACTGCACTCAGCACAAGCACAACACAACTTAGCACAGCACTTTGAAGACTAAGGGGCTTAGTCACAAAGAAAAATCGCACTTCGATAGCACTCAGAGGGAGTAGAAAAACCTTGAAATCCGTAGCACGGAACCAACACGCTAAACTGTGACGTCAGTAGACTGAGCGCCACGGAATATCGGGAACGGACCGGTCAACGGAGAACGGGGTCTTGCACGTCCGCACCGCGTGGCGATCGGAGCGAGAATGATTCAGTCGCAATTCCTCGAGGCATTAATACAGCAAAAAAGACATGATTTTAAGGAAACTAGTGCCACTTATGCCGATAACCAGACGTGAATTTTGGTGCCAAATACCCGTTAATGACAAGTGTCAAACTTATTCACTCAAATAAATTTTTATAAGAATAACTTAAACGTCTTTGTTTTTTAATGTTAGCTATCTAAATTATTACTTAACTTTTAAGTTTTCAGCATAATCAAATATGTTACGAGGACAGGTGATCCGTCATCGTGCTTCACACTCAGAATGCTTCCAGGGTTATCAGGCTACCATGCTTACCAGGGTTTCAAAATATATTACAAAAATCTATTATTCCAAATTAAAAACCTATGTTTTTGATTTTGTTTTGTTAACCATTTTTAGTTAGCATTTTTGTAGAAGTCTCATAAAACGTATATTTGTAAATGTTTCGTATATTATGTGTGTTTGTATAGAAAGATAAAAATTTATTAGAAAATTATGCTAAAGAAACATTTCGTAAAAGTAAATATCTTTGGAAAGGCACCCAAAAATGTTTGTTTTGCCTCTCCTGTAAAATTTACAAAATGGCTCTTGCTAGCTTTTGGTTTTGGTCAGCCGGTCATCACTCATTATATTCATTACATTTTATAACCGGATTTTAAAACGTTCATCATATTAATGCGTGCGTGCGCGTGTGTGTGTCACGAGCGACCACTGTTCATGTAAAGATGCCGAAACTTGGAATTAAACGGTAAAAATTTAAACGCAATAAAATCCGGTTACAAAATGTTTTATTCCACACGCCATGTGATCTACTGCGAACTTCCCGCTGCGCCCGCCAAGCTGTTCGAGGCTTGACCCCAAAAATCATATTAATGATTTGTCGGTATATTTAGTCCTGGCGCAGCCTTGGGGACACGTAGACTTAGCAGGCAAGCAAACCCGGGGACAACAGACAGTTCAAACATAAAAAAAACAACAACAATATGTTAATAATTACGTTTTATTTCCTCGAACTCCAGCGACGTTACAAGATCCACATACAGTACTGGCGCTATACATACCCACAGCGCAGTCGAGGCGGCGACTGCTACTTCCGCGTTTCAATAATACGAACTTAAATAAAGCTGGCTTGTGCCAAGATACTGCATCAATACATTAATTGTTGATATTCTATAAGACGAACTAAACAACAATAGCTTTAGTGTACATATTAGCAAATTTAGAAAGGCCTCATTACATTGAATATTACGCAGCTTCGAATGGAGTAGTACAGCACGTCGGCTGTCTCGCTCGCACGCCGCGTACAGTATCCGCTGTTCTAACTTAAGAGTAGGTACCTCGGGTCAGAATTCATCAATGCTTGGTTAAGTCAAGGCTATATAAAAATTGCGTTTCGCAAATTCTATCAAATCTAGAAAAAGATTATTATCATTATTTTGAGTTTTACGGCAATCAGCTGTTGTTACTACACAATAACTACATCTGCCAATTTCAAGTATTAGTATAATAAAAGTACTAATGAAAATAAAAATATTGCTCTCAAGACATGTGTCCAAAAAAACCTCTCTCAGAGACTGGTATGTGTGTGTGTCGTGGACAAACTGTCAAACTGCCGGGGCGACACAAGTCTTCCATTTTGACATTTGTATTAAATTACTTAGCAGGGTATGAATTTGTTCTGATAATTTTTTGTGGATTGAAAGGATAAACTCTTTCGTTTAGTTCGCTTAGGTTGTTAGTTACAAGAATTTCCATAATAGACCTTCAGGTCATAGCATACATTTCTTTTCATTTGCAATATGTTTTACATTTAAAAAGTGTTGCCAAACCGCTGCACGTTTCCGATAGAGAAATGATAACGGTCCAGCAGCTCAAGGTCAACAGTTTTTCAACGACAAACAGACAGATGTGTAATATACAACAGCGTTACAGACGAGTCCAGCAAGCACGGATGAAGCTGGCTCCCGAGTAACATGAAAGCCAAGGAGGTTAAGGACACGCGTTTCCGACATTACATAGATAGCCTAGCCTAGCGACGACGACACAGTAAGTTATCCCATCCTGGGGCGCTGCATGCCGCGGCCGGCCGGCATCTGCGCGCCGTCGCCGCTCTTCACGTTCTTTATCGTCTCATCGATTGACAGAATCTGAAAGGTATAATATGTTAAATACTATGTCCCCAGACACACCAGTACGGCTCCAATGGAGTTTGTTTTGGAAGAACATACAGCGAATAGAACGTACACATAAATTTATAAACAAATGAAGGTGGACTCGGCCAGGACTCGAACCTGGGACTTCCGGCGCATGAGGCAGGGCAACTACCTTTCTTGAAACTATTTATCTTTCTTTTAATAAGTTGGGTAGTTTTGTAATCAGGCCACCTAGACTGTCATGTCGTCTGTAAGTACTTCTATGTTCATGTCGTGTGAGTTGTATCGACGGCTTCGCTACCTGCGCGGCGGCCTCGCACGCGGCCGTGATGGCGTTGATCTTGATCTGCGCGGGCTCCCACACGCACGCCTCCAGGTTGTCGGCGATGTCCTCCTTCTGAATGTCCACGCCGTACCACACGTCTCCTGCAAGTCCAATTTAAATTAATATTCATTTTTAATATCATTATGTAAGAAGTAGGCAGAAGTATTTTAAACAATCCCTGCCTATAGATTAATATTTCAATAAGATCAAAATAAACGTGAATTGAGTTCGGAGCGGTGTGCCAAATTTTATTAAATAACAGAAATTAATACTACAAAATGTGTACCAAACATTGTAAACAGGGTGTCCCAAAATTCAACGTTTTTTTTTAATGCTCATAATTTCTAAAGCATGTTGGATTTATTTGAAGTACATGTCCTGCGCCATCAGCAAACACGTAGCTTGTCAGGTTCGTTTAATAAAAAATTAAAATGTAAATTGCTTTTTGTTTTGATCTTTTATGAAGAAGATATTGAACAACATGTATCAGTTGATTGTCTACATTAATAGCTATTAAATACGACATCTTTATTATTCCGAGGACGCCTATATGGATAGCCAAATGGCTGCCATTCCATTATGGTAGGGAGGAGAAAAAATTGGGATAAAAAAATTGTCGATAAAAAATACCATATTTCACCCCTTCTTAAAGTCTCCGACATTGATGATCACACACATTGTATGTTCCTTCACTATATACAACTTGCCATTAGCGAGTGGCGCAGTCGCTTCATACGCCGGAGACACCAGGTTCGAGTCCTGGTCGAGGCATTCATTTATGTGATGAACACAGATGTTTGTTCTCGGGTCATGATTTTTGGTATCCCCCCAGTTCACTGCTCAATAACACAAGCTCTGCTTACTTTGGGGCCATACAGTTGGTCCGTTTGATGGGAAATCATTGATCACATACCGGCATGGTGCCGCTGCCTCAGCTTGTTCAGTAGGTTGGTGGCGTCCAAGCCGGCGTTGTCGCACAGCTGCCGCGGGATGGCTTCCAGCGCCCGCGCGATGCTGGCCACCAACAGCTGCTCCTTGCCGAGCACGGACTTGGAGTAGTCGCGGAGGTGCTTCGAGAGTTCCATGTCGATCGCTCCGCCACCTGGAATTGGAAAACAACCCACCAAGTGGCTCAGATTTTGTTGAATTTTAGAGGCGCTACCGACATCCTAATATGTCGGCACAGTCAGACGATGAACGCAAAGTACCGCCCAGCCAAAGCCTTTCCGGTTGTGGACTGAGCCGACCTGCATAAAACCCGAATGCTGGCCCAAACATGCAGCTAGCGCCTCCTAGCTAATAACACGCCTAATAGGTCTTGATTAAAGTATGTTTTCAAACAAAACTTCAATTAATTTCAGACGAGTTTCATGTGCATAGAAATACACTTTTCAATGTAAAGGACGTCACGACTTAGCTTCTGATTGTTGTATGCGAGAGTCCGCCCCCTCACCGCCTCACCCCCTCAGCGCGGTAGCTAGTAGAAGCACTATGAAAACGGGTTTTGTTTGAATTACTTGCGACTCGGACTTTTGGAGTGCGGACTCAAAATAGATTTCTTCCTACGCATTAACTTACAAACAAAGGGACTTCGGGTCTATGTTCAATAGCATCCGAGCAAAAATGGACTGAATCATACCAATCTTGACTTGCTCGGCCGCTTGGCAACACGTCCAACGTTACTGCTCTGTGAAACCTGTCCAAACCTGAACGCTCGCAGTAGTCGAAGCAGTATGACGCCCATTCTGTATTAGACCCGCCGCCCATTTCCTCACTTGTTGCGACGCCAATGTTCCTACGGCATTGAGGGGGTAAAACGAATACGTACCAGCAACCACGGCATCGTTCTTAATAGTTCTGCGCACAATCATGATAGCGTCGTGCAGGGACCGCTCCGTCTCCTCCAGGAACTGCTCGGCTCCACCGCGGAGGATCAGGGTGCAGGTCTTCGCAGCCGGGCAACCTGAATATTTTGAGAAGATATATCAGTTATAGCCAAATTATATATCTTGCAGTATTTATTAAAATCTGTTTTGCTAAATAAATGCAAGTTAAATGAAACCCGACAAGACAACACAGGTTTTCACCGAACATGGCTCGAACTAAAAACTGCATCGAATCGGAGATGCGATGTACGGCATGCTACACCTTTTCAGCGTCGATGGTTCAGCCGTCAAGCAGCCTCATTCGACTTACGGTCCTCATGAAACGATCAGTAATTGGATCCGTTGTTTATAATCATTGGCTTCTGAACAGACTTGGTTTTACAATTAAATGAAATGATGGAACTCAAGTCTTGCTAGTAATATGAAAGTGTATAAAGAACATACTCAATCCTTTGTGCACGCGGCCTCATGTATGCTCTATGTGCTTGTAATTATGCAACTTAACTGTGTGTGGCAGCCGCCATCTTGTCGACAAGATGACGGCCGAGTGGTGTAGCGGTAACTAGCCTCTCCTCATGCGCCAGAGGTCCCAGTCCTGGCCGGGGCATTCATTTGTGTGATGAACACAGATGTTTGTTCTCGGGCCATGGTTGTTTGTATTTATATATGTATGTTTATTCTGGGTTCCCCCCAATTCGCTGTCTGGTCATCCATAACACAAGCTCTGCTTGCTTTGGGGCGATACAGTTGGTGTGTTTGTCTGAGGATTTATTATTATTATAACCAGTAGGTACATGTTGTCACGCACACACAGTTGCTGTATATACAACCTTGACGCATAAAAAGGGCCGCGCACATAAATTACTTGAGTTGTCTATGTTACAAGTTACAACAGAATACAGTGTGTACAACTGCCACGGCTAAATAATGCAATTTTTTTGTATGTTTACGTATGGAACGATCATAGAATACTTCGTGTTACAAAAATGAGGGTACCTTCAAAACACAAACTACACAACAAAAATGATTCGTGGTTTAAATAAATAAATAGCATGTAAATACTTTATAACGAAATACAGTCACAACATCTCACCGTCAGGCGCAGCACTTCTGTCATATCCTAAGAAATTATACAAGCATGTTAACTTTGCTAAATTATATACAGAAAAACAAACGAAACATGTGGAATGGTTGACCTCGACTCGTCACTCTGTGTACAGCCACGCGTGACGTCAGCGAACTTGTCAAACCGATAACGAAAAGAACAGAAACTCTTTTTGGGCTATTTGACATTACTATTCACTATTACTCATGATTAATATTGATTAGAGTCCGTTACGAGTGCCCAATTGAGTATTTGGTCACTTCAACTCTTAAACGTGTCCAAAAAATTATTAAAAAAGAATGAGTTATGATATTTTAGAAATTATTGTTTCTAACTGTATTAAAATATGAATTGAGTTAGGAATTCAGAATAAAAACATGTTTTAAAGTTGAACTTATTGTATTTGCACACAGGTCGTTATGTCATTTCGTGCCATTGCAGACAGTTGGCAGTGTCGTATTCGCATGAAGCTGTGGATCTAGCTTACGTTTGCGATGGAAGGTTCCTACTATAATACAGTCACTACAATAAGTCGATGTATTTGTTGGGACGGTGATTTAACAGCTGATGGCGATGCACCTGGGGGTGAGTGACCTCGCTAATCGTAGATGTTGTACCTAAATGATTATGGCGAGTTGCAAAAGGAACGCAGCACCACCTCAGACGGGATTTTAGCAAAACAACAAACTCCATACTGTATATATTACAAATTATTTGTACGTAAGGCGGTTTATAAAACTAGCATCGTTGCACCATACCGCAGACGAGAGTGAAGTTGTCGTTGTCAATGCCATACCTATCAGTGGGGCGTTCAGTCGAGTTGTCATGAAGCGACGCCTGCGCCGGTGTACACACTGACTGATAGGGCAACGTGGCCTATAATTTAAATCAACTTGAATCAGCGAAATATATACATACAGGATGGAGTCTGTGAGTCTGGAGTGGAAAATCACCGAACAGTTACATAAATCAAATTCAAATATTTACTTGTTCTTATGGACGTCAAATCAAACATGGCTCTACCACTCGTACGGAGAAACCTTCGTGAACAAGAACTGATAAGTAACTTCATGGGTATATTTTTTCAAAATAAATGTACAGAGTCTCATTGTTATCTGCAAGTGTTAGACAGCAAACTCACCCGTGAAGAAGTTGAACCTCTCCGGGCCCAGTTGCTTCTCCTCGAAGTGGGCGCAGTGGCCGAGCTCGTCGGGCTTCACGGCGCGCACGGACGTCAGCACGGCGCCGCCGCACGCGCGCTGCGTGCGCCGCATGTCCTCCTCGGGCACGCGGCCCGCGCAGAACATGTCGCTGCAAGCACACTCGCGGGTTACGGCCGTTATCTATACAGCGTTGTTTGTGTTGTGAATGTTGTGCTGTGTGCGGTTTATTGTAAATGTGTTTTGGAACTGAATTGTGTTGACATACTTTATGTATTGCTTTTCTAATTATTAATGTATTATATTGAACCGCAGATTAAAACGTGACATATTTAATCAATAATTTCGATAAATATATAACTCTTTCTTGGAAATGTAATTGTCATTGTCCTAATGTTGTGTTCTAATAAATGTATAGATGTGATTTATTGTTTACACATCCTTTTTATGTGTATTTGTATTGTGTATTTAATTATATATATTATATAATATAGATAATTGGCGTAAAAACAAATGAAGTAGGTCAGTACAAAATTAACGTAAGAAGTGTCCCGAGTTAGGGCTGTTGTCCAGCAGAACGGAGCTCGGTAGCGGATCGGAGAGGAGCCAGGCAGTAATGCGGAGCAGGGTAGCGGACTGCGTGCGTGCTAGGTAGTGGAGCGAAGCGAGAAAGTGATGCAGAATAGAGTTTTGGACTGTGTATCTCCACGCGCTGACGAAGCCGTTTCTCCTCTACGCGTCCCCGCTCCGAGTTTAAATAAATTACCTTTAGAACTAGATTGTAAATCCCTAAGCACCGAAGCGCATCGGAGACGTTGCGCAGCGTGTGCCGTTGATACAGTTACAAAGCATGTTAGGATGATAGTTAAACTACAACGTTAAGAGTAAAATAACTGAACCCGACGAGTGCAGTTTTGTTGACATTCAAATTTATTTGCATTAAAAGTAAAATGATGATTCGCGCGTTAACCTAGATAAATCTTTTGCGCTTTGTACACAATTCGATTGGTTATATTTGGCACAGCTCCGCTGGTCTCCTCTGTCTCCGTTCTGGTGGACAGGCCGGACAGGTGGACCCTGTCCTACTGCAGCTATAAAGTTGACTATACAACCCCCTTATGCAGCTTCGACTACTCCGAGGGTTTGTGTATTTCTAGTTGATCTAATATTTTGAATATTTCACACAGCTAGAAATATTGGGGTAGCGTTCATTTTAAATGTCTAGCCCATTTTATTACAATAGTATATAATTAAAGATTGAACATTGTATTCCAATACTTATATTTTATTTATGTTGCAACTAATTCACAACACAGAGAAGCGACAGTTGGTTCGTGCAGGCACCTCCGATCCCGGAACAAGACTTCATATCCTGCGTTTGTACACATCTTTTTTAAGTAATTTATTCTTTAATTTGATAAACAAAGTTGGCTAATGCTGCCAAACGTCCCAATGCGTTTCTACGACTTCGGAGCCGACCGCTCCGACGGCGACGGAATACATCGCGAGGAACCCACATGCCTTTGAAGCTATTTCGAAGGTATGTGTAAACGTCGGCCAAAGCGGTAGGCAAGCAAGGCGGACTATAACTTGCCTAATACCCCCCCCCCCCTTAGTTGGTATAGCCTGACGATGCTATCGCGACTGAAATAAAACATGTTTAACGTTTGACCTGGATGAATCACCCTGTGTAGCAGTGACACGTACCGGTCAGCGAAGTACTGCGTGGCCACGTCTCCGATGGGCAGCTTGCTGAGCACGACGTTGGCGCCGCTGGCGTGCAGGGCCGCCAGCTTCTCGTACAGGATCTGCCACTCGGCGTCCACCACCTTCTGGTACTCCCTCACATTGTCCACGCGGACCTGCCGGAGCAAAAATCGAACCGATCTATTATAACAAATACTTATTGCTATAAACAAAACAATTTAACATAAGATTCGTACAGGTTTACCGCACATCTGCAATAAACAGCTAGCCGTCATGTTGAATTATGTAAAATTACTAAGATAGTAATGTTGTAGCGAGCGAGCGAAGTGGGCGTGGCGCGACCGGCATAAAGCATAGAGCGTTCAACCAAACGGCGAACTAATTAGTAGCGTGCGTAACGCAACCAGCCACCGAGATATTTGAACTGAATGGGGAAGAGGCCTCATACACAATACGTGATCCACACGGTTCATTCAGAAATTGGATCCGTTGTTTATAATCACAGGCGTCTTGGTGTGCACTAAGTGACAGTTTAAATTATCTCACACAAATCTTGATATTATAAAACATGGATGAAATGAAATATTTATTTCTCAACATTGACAATTACTTGTTCTTATTGACGTCATTGGGAACACAGTTCATGTGTCAAGAGACGTCGCTTCTAAGTATCAACTTTGCCTAGCGAATTTATACTTTATATGTAGCTCTAATCTACAGGGTGGTTTTTTGAGAAGGGCGGTGATGGCCAAAAATCTTTTACTTTTGACTTTCGTTTCGTTATTTCTCTAATTTGGAAAAGCTAACTTTATGTTAAGCTGATTGATGTTAAAAATATGTGTTCACCATCTCTAGGTGTATTAAATATATTGATACTAAAGAAAAGGTTGCCTTCACGAAACTATCGCGATCATATTTGTTTTATACAAATCAAGATCTAGCCCGTCTAAAGTATAATTTATATTATACCATCTTCCATCACAAACGTAAACCAGATCCACAGCTTCATACAAATAGTTACTTTAGACTGTCCGCAATGGCCAGAAATGACAATTGGTATATAACAACCTGGGTTATTGCAAATTACACCCTGCGTGCGTGAATTAAAATAGAATTTAGAAAACCAATGTCTTAAAAAAATGAAATATTGAATCATTTTTATAATAATTCCTTGATTAAATTCATAGATAATAATTACAAAATTAATTCCCGAATATAAATCATTTCATAATTTTATAAGAGAACTGATATGTATCACTCATTTTAAAAATCTTCTGAGTACTAAGTTGCAAGAGCACCTAAATACTCACTCCGGCACTCTTTTGTTAGTGATCGATGTACCCATCCCTGGTGTGCAATAACCACATACCTCAGCATTGTCCCTCTCGGCCTTCAGCTCCAGCTCGATGTTCAACAAGGCGATCTTGCAGTTCTTGTAAGTCTTCGGCTGCATCTCGAAGCCAGCGTACGAGAAGGTCTTCTTGAAGGCCACTCCAGGGACTAGGAACGAGTCTTCGAGTGCACCTCCTGACACTTTCTTGATACCTGTTGATTTTTGGGTAGTTTTGATAATGTGCTTTGATTCTCTATACTTTGACATGAATCTACTCATCTGAATTTTTCCGAACTGGTGGTTGAGTCATGCTTTATTTGACGTCCATAAGAACAAGTAATTGTCAATGTTTAAAAAATATGAATGACAAATGTCTCTGGTACTACCAAATTTCTCCCTCCCAAGTATCTAAACGACACCCATTCACGAGTTTACGCGGGATCCAGCCATACTACACCTACATTTACTCGCAAAGAATTAATTATATTGCTCCCCGGCATAATAGAGACAGAAGATACAAAGCATGGGCTTTCGAGCAAGACAAAGTATTTCATGTCCGTCATCGACATAAAAACAAATGAACGGTGGGTCTAATAACGAAAATGACGTAAAAAGTAACCCGAGTAAACAGAGTTAGGAATAAATTAAATCACTTGAAAATTAAATCGTGTATCGTTGCGTTGCAGCTGATTATTGCTTGTCGCAAGGTTTCGCCTCATGTAGCTGCAATTGGGAAGTTGACAACACAACCACCATATGCAGCTTCGACCAGTTCGAGCGTTCACATTTTGAACAGCTTCCACTAAGCAATATGTCATTATAGACGCGTTGTTGGGCAGCCGCGCAAATCCACACTGTTATAATATTCACACCATTTCGCATTTTCATTCCACATTTGACCGGACGCTTTCAAATGCAGCCTGGAAGACTTAGGTGTCAATAACGTCCGCGTAAATTCGTTCGTATCTGTGTCGTGTCGTATATTGTCGGTTCTTAACCATGCGACAAGTAAAACCAGGCGACCGGAGACGGCGTGCAGCGAATGGATACTTCTCACAGAGGAGAGATGGGAGATATATAGCTGTCAATTTACAATAAAAAATAACCACCTCAGTTACGTCAAACTATAAATAAATAAATAAAATAGCTATAAACTGTTTATATTATTATATTTGCATCGAAGGTTAAAACATCCCATGCATCACATACCAATCATATCCAAAGGCAGTAAAGGAGCATCCAGAGACAGAACGGCGTCCACCACCATGGCGGAGAAGTGGTCCGTCTGCCGGTGAATCAGCTTGGAGGACATCGCCGTGGCGGCGCACTTGCGCAGCAGATCTCTGCAACGGATAACAGAACATCACACCGGGTGGCTGGTTCACCGTCGGACCACGATCCCGAGCGACTTTCCAAAGAAAGCGTACAGCGTAAATTAAATAAAAGTTGGACGCTTCATACTCAACACGCAGTTCGGGGCAGCAGCCAATTCGGTACGTTAACACAAATAATTGGTCCCCATTTCGCCATAACACTTTTTTATAGCATATTTTTTTAGTAAAAGTTCGCAGGTAAAAGCGGTTAGGCTTATATTTACGAAAATGCGTAAAACAATTTGACTCACAGTCAACTTGTGTATGACGTCATCAAGCAGCGTCATTTTGTAACTTATTGCTAGTTGAACTGTCACGTCAATGTCTGCAATAAATATCTGCTGTCATCAAGCAGCATCATTTTGTAACTTATTGCTAGTTGAACTGTCACGTCAATGTCTGCAATAAATATCTGCTGTCATCAAGCAGCATCATTTTGTAACTTATTGCTAGTTGAACTGTCACGTCAATGTCTGCAATAAATATCTGCTGTCATCAAGCAGCATCATTTTGTAACTTATTGCTAGTTGAACTGTCACGTCAATGTCTGCAATAAATATCTGCTGTCATCAAGCAGCATCATTTTGTAACTTATTGCTAGTTGAACTGTCACGTCAATGTCTGCAATAAATATCTGCTGTCATCAAGCAGCATCATTTTGTAACTTATTGCTAGTTGAACTGTCACGTCAATGTCTGCAATAAATATCTGCTGTCATCAAGCAGCATCATTTTGTAACTTATTGCTAGTTGAACTGTCGCGTCAATGTCTGCAATAAATATCTGCTGTCATCAAGCAGCATCATTTTGTAACTTATTGCTAGTTGAACTGTCGCGTCAATGTCTGCAATAAATATCTGCTGTCATCAAGCAGCATCATTTTGTAACTTATTGCTAGTTGAACTGTCACGTCAATGTCTGCAATAAATATCTGCTGTCATCAAGCAGCATCATTTTGTAACTTATTGCTAGTTGAACTGTCACGTCAATGTCTGCAATAAATATCTGCTGTCATCAAGCAGCATCATTTTGTAACTTATTGCTAGTTGAACTGTCACGTCAATGTGTGCAATAAATATCTGCTGTCATCAAGCAGCATCATTTTGTAACTTATTGCTAGTTGAACTGTCACGTCAATGTCTGCAATAAATATCTGCTGTCATCAAGCAGCATCATTTTGTAACTTATTGCTAGTTGAACTGTCGCGTCAATGTCTGCAATAAATATCTGCTGTCATCAAGCAGCATCATTTTGTAACTTATTGCTAGTTGAACTGTCGCGTCAATGTCTGCAATAAATATCTGCTGTCATCAAGCAGCATCATTTTGTAACTTATTGCTAGTTGAACTGTCGCGTCAATGTCTGCAATAAATATCTGCTGTCATCAAGCAGCATCATTTTGTAACTTATTGCTAGTTGAACTGTCACGTCAATGTCTGCAATAAATATCTGCTGTCATCAAGCAGCATCATTTTGTAACTTATTGCTAGTTGAACTGTCACGTCAATGTCTGCAATAAATATCTGCTGTCATCAAGCAGCATCATTTTGTAACTTATTGCTAGTTGAACTGTCACGTCAATGTCTGCAATAAATATCTGCTGTCATCAAGCAGCATCATTTTGTAACTTATTGCTAGTTGAACTGTCACGTCAATGTCTGCAATAAATATCTGCTGTCATCAAGCAGCATCATTTTGTAACTTATTGCTAGTTGAACTGTCACGTCAATGTGTGCAATAAATATCTGCTGTCATCAAGCAGCATCATTTTGTAACTTATTGCTAGTTGAACTGTCACGTCAATGTCTGCAATAAATATCTGCTGTCATCAAGCAGCATCATTTTGTAACTTATTGCTAGTTGAACTGTCGCGTCAATGTCTGCAATAAATATCTGCTGTCATCAAGCAGCATCATTTTGTAACTTATTGCTAGTTGAACTGTCGCGTCAATGTCTGCAATAAATATCTGCTGTCATCAAGCAGCATCATTTTGTAACTTATTGCTAGTTGAACTGTCACGTCAATGTCTGCAATAAATATCTGCTGTCATCAAGCAGCATCATTTTGTAACTTATTGCTAGTTGAACTGTCACGTCAATGTCTGCAATAAATATCTGCTGTCATCAAGCAGCATCATTTTGTAACTTATTGCTAGTTGAACTGTCACGTCAATGTCTGCAATAAATATCTGCTGTCATCAAGCAGCATCATTTTGTAACTTATTGCTAGTTGAACTGTCACGTCAATGTCTGCAATAAATATCTGCTGTCATCAAGCAGCATCATTTTGTAACTTATTGCTAGTTGAACTGTCACGTCAATGTCTGCAATAAATATCTGCTGTCATCAAGCAGCATCATTTTGTAACTTATTGCTAGTTGAACTGTCACGTCAATGTCTGCAATAAATATCTGCTGTCATCAAGCAGCATCATTTTGTAACTTATTGCTAGTTGAACTGTCACGTCAATGTGTGCAATAAATATCTGCTGTCATCAAGCAGCATCATTTTGTAACTTATTGCTAGTTGAACTGTCACGTCAATGTCTGCAATAAATATCTGCTGTCATCAAGCAGCATCATTTTGTAACTTATTGCTAGTTGAACTGTCACGTCAATGTCTGCAATAAATATCTGCTGTCATCAAGCAGCATCATTTTGTAACTTATTGCTAGTTGAACTGTCACGTCAATGTCTGCAATAAATATCTGCTGTCATCAAGCAGCATCATTTTGTAACTTATTGCTAGTTGAACTGTCACGTCAATGTCTGCAATAAATATCTGCTGTCATCAAGCAGCATCATTTTGTAACTTATTGCTAGTTGAACTGTCGCGTCAATGTCTGCAATAAATATCTGCTGTCATCAAGCAGCATCATTTTGTAACTTATTGCTAGTTGAACTGTCACGTCAATGTCTGCAATAAATATCTGCTGTCATCAAGCAGCATCATTTTGTAACTTATTGCTAGTTGAACTGTCACGTCAATGTCTGCAATAAATATCTGCTGTCATCAAGCAGCATCATTTTGTAACTTATTGCTAGTTGAACTGTCACGTCAATGTCTGCAATAAATATCTGCTGTCATCAAGCAGCATCATTTTGTAACTTATTGCTAGTTGAACTGTCACGTCAATGTCTGCAATAAATATCTGCTGTCATCAAGCAGCATCATTTTGTAACTTATTGCTAGTTGAACTGTCACGTCAATGTCTGCAATAAATATCTGCTGTCATCAAGCAGCATCATTTTGTAACTTATTGCTAGTTGAACTGTCACGTCAATGTCTGCAATAAATATCTGCTGTCATCAAGCAGCATCATTTTGTAACTTATTGCTAGTTGAACTGTCACGTCAATGTGTGCAATAAATATCTGCTGTCATCAAGCAGCATCATTTTGTAACTTATTGCTAGTTGAACTGTCACGTCAATGTCTGCAATAAATATCTGCTGTCATCAAGCAGCGTCATTTTGTAACTTATTGCTAGTTGAACTGTCACGTCAATGTGTGCAATAAATATCTGCTGTCATCAAGCAGCATCATTTTGTAACTTATTGCTAGTTGAACTGTCACGTCAATGTCTGCAATAAATATCTGCTGTCATCAAGCAGCATCATTTTGTAACTTATTGCTAGTTGAACTGTCGCGTCAATGTCTGCAATAAATATCTGCTGTCATCAAGCAGCATCATTTTGTAACTTATTGCTAGTTGAACTGTCACGTCAATGTCTGCAATAAATATCTGCTGTCATCAAGCAGCATCATTTTGTAACTTATTGCTAGTTGAACTGTCGCGTCAATGTCTGCAATAAATATCTGCTGTCATCAAGCAGCATCATTTTGTAACTTATTGCTAGTTGAACTGTCGCGTCAATGTCTGCAATAAATATCTGCTGTCATCAAGCAGCATCATTTTGTAACTTATTGCTAGTTGAACTGTCACGTCAATGTCTGCAATAAATATCTGCTGTCATCAAGCAGCATCATTTTGTAACTTATTGCTAGTTGAACTGTCACGTCAATGTCTGCAATAAATATCTGCTGTCATCAAGCAGCATCATTTTGTAACTTATTGCTAGTTGAACTGTCACGTCAATGTCTGCAATAAATATCTGCTGTCATCAAGCAGCATCATTTTGTAACTTATTGCTAGTTGAACTGTCACGTCAATGTCTGCAATAAATATCTGCTGTCATCAAGCAGCATCATTTTGTAACTTATTGCTAGTTGAACTGTCACGTCAATGTCTGCAATAAATATCTGCTGTCATCAAGCAGCATCATTTTGTAACTTATTGCTAGTTGAACTGTCACGTCAATGTCTGCAATAAATATCTGCTGTCATCAAGCAGCGTCATTTTGTAACTTATTGCTAGTTGAACTGTCACGTCAATGTCTGCAATAAATATCTGCTGTCATCAAGCAGCATCATTTTGTAACTTATTGCTAGTTGAACTGTCACGTCAATGTCTGCAATAAATATCTGCTGTCATCAAGCAGCATCATTTTGTAACTTATTGCTAGTTGAACTGTCACGTCAATGTCTGCAATAAATATCTGCTGTCATCAAGCAGCATCATTTTGTAACTTATTGCTAGTTGAACTGTCACGTCAATGTCTGCAATAAATATCTGCTGTCATCAAGCAGCATCATTTTGTAACTTATTGCTAGTTGAACTGTCACGTCAATGTCTGCAATAAATATCTGCTGTCATCAAGCAGCGTCATTTTGTAACTTATTGCTAGTTGAACTGTCACGTCAATGTCTGCAATAAATATCTGCTGTCATCAAGCAGCATCATTTTGTAACTTATTGCTAGTTGAACTGTCACGTCAATGTCTGCAATAAATATCTGCTGTCATCAAGCAGCATCATTTTGTAACTTATTGCTAGTTGAACTGTCACGTCAATGTCTGCAATAAATATCTGCTGTCATCAAGCAGCATCATTTTGTAACTTATTGCTACTTGAACTGTCACGTCAATGTCTGCAATAAATATCTGCTGTCATCAAGCAGCATCATTTTGTAACTTATTGCTAGTTGAACTGTCACGTCAATGTCTGCAATAAATATCTGCTGTCATCAAGCAGCATCATTTTGTAACTTATTGCTAGTTGAACTGTCACGTCAATGTGTGCAATAAATATCTGCTGTCATCAAGCAGCATCATTTTGTAACTTATTGCTAGTTGAACTGTCACGTCAATGTCTGCAATAAATATCTGCTGTCATCAAGCAGCATCATTTTGTAACTTATTGCTAGTTGAACTGTCACGTCAATGTCTGCAATAAATATCTGCTGTCATCAAGCAGCATCATTTTGTAACTTATTGCTAGTTGAACTGTCACGTCAATGTCTGCAATAAATATCTGCTGTCATCAAGCAGCATCATTTTGTAACTTATTGCTAGTTGAACTGTCGCGTCAATGTCTGCAATAAATATCTGCTGTCATCAAGCAGCATCATTTTGTAACTTATTGCTAGTTGAACTGTCACGTCAATGTCTGCAATAAATATCTGCTGTCATCAAGCAGCATCATTTTGTAACTTATTGCTAGTTGAACTGTCGCGTCAATGTCTGCAATAAATATCTGCTGTCATCAAGCAGCGTCATTTTGTAACTTATTGCTAGTTGAACTGTCACGTCAATGTCTGCAATAAATATCTGCTGTCATCAAGCAGCATCATTTTGTAACTTATTGCTAGTTGAACTGTCACGTCAATGTCTGCAATAAATATCTGCTGTCATCAAGCAGCATCATTTTGTAACTTATTGCTAGTTGAACTGTCGCGTCAATGTCTGCAATAAATATCTGCTGTCATCAAGCAGCATCATTTTGTAACTTATTGCTAGTTGAACTGTCACGTCAATGTCTGCAATAAATATCTGCTGTCATCAAGCAGCATCATTTTGTAACTTATTGCTAGTTGAACTGTCGCGTCAATGTCTGCAATAAATATCTGCTGTCATCAAGCAGCATCATTTTGTAACTTATTGCTAGTTGAACTGTCACGTCAATGTGTGCAATAAATATCTGCTGTCATCAAGCAGCATCATTTTGTAACTTATTGCTAGTTGAACTGTCGCGTCAATGTCTGCAATAAATATCTGCTGTCATCAAGCAGCATCATTTTGTAACTTATTGCTAGTTGAACTGTCACGTCAATGTGTGCAATAAATATCTGCTGTCATCAAGCAGCATCATTTTGTAACTTATTGCTAGTTGAACTGTCACGTCAATGTCTGCAATAAATATCTGCTGTCATCAAGCAGCATCATTTTGTAACTTATTGCTAGTTGAACTGTCACGTCAATGTCTGCAATAAATATCTGCTGTCATCAAGCAGCATCATTTTGTAACTTATTGCTAGTTGAACTGTCACGTCAATGTCTGCAATAAATATCTGCTGTCATCAAGCAGCATCATTTTGTAACTTATTGCTAGTTGAACTGTCACGTCAATGTCTGCAATAAATATCTGCTGTCATCAAGCAGCATCATTTTGTAACTTATTGCTAGTTGAACTGTCACGTCAATGTCTGCAATAAATATCTGCTGTCATCAAGCAGCATCATTTTGTAACTTATTGCTAGTTGAACTGTCACGTCAATGTCTGCAATAAATATCTGCTGTCATCAAGCAGCATCATTTTGTAACTTATTGCTAGTTGAACTGTCACGTCAATGTCTGCAATAAATATCTGCTGTCATCAAGCAGCATCATTTTGTAACTTATTGCTAGTTGAACTGTCACGTCAATGTCTGCAATAAATATCTGCTGTCATCAAGCAGCATCATTTTGTAACTTATTGTTGGTTGAACTGTCACGTCAATGTGTGCAATAAATATCTGCTGTCATCAAGCAGCGTCATTTTGTAACTTATTGCTAGTTGAACTGTCACGTCAATGTCTGCAATAAATATCTGCTGTCATCAAGCAGCATCATTTTGTAACTTATTGCTAGTTGAACTGTCACGTCAATGTGTGCAATAAATATCTGCTGTCATCAAGCAGCGTCATTTTGTAACTTATTGCTAGTTGAACTGTCACGTCAATGTCTGCAATAAATATCTGCTGTCATCAAGCAGCATCATTTTGTAACTTATTGCTAGTTGAACTGTCACGTCAATGTCTGCAATAAATATCTGCTGTCATCAAGCAGCATCATTTTGTAACTTATTGCTAGTTGAACTGTCACGTCAATGTCTGCAATAAATATCTGCTGTCATCAAGCAGCATCATTTTGTAACTTATTGCTAGTTGAACTGTCACGTCAATGTCTGCAATAAATATCTGCTGTCATCAAGCAGCATCATTTTGTAACTTATTGCTAGTTGAACTGTCACGTCAATGTCTGCAATAAATATCTGCTGTCATCAAGCAGCATCATTTTGTAACTTATTGCTAGTTGAACTGTCACGTCAATGTCTGCAATAAATATCTGCTGTCATCAAGCAGCATCATTTTGTAACTTATTGCTAGTTGAACTGTCACGTCAATGTGTGCAATAAATATCTGCTGTCATCAAGCAGCATCATTTTGTAACTTATTGCTAGTTGAACTGTCACGTCAATGTCTGCAATAAATATCTGCTGTCATCAAGCAGCATCATTTTGTAACTTATTGCTAGTTGAACTGTCACGTCAATGTGTGCAATAAATATCTGCTGTCATCAAGCAGCATCATTTTGTAACTTATTGCTAGTTGAACTGTCACGTCAATGTCTGCAATAAATATCTGCTGTCATCAAGCAGCATCATTTTGTAACTTATTGCTAGTTGAACTGTCACGTCAATGTCTGCAATAAATATCTGCTGTCATCAAGCAGCGTCATTTTGTAACTTATTGCTAGTTGAACTGTCGCGTCAATGTCTGCAATAAATATCTGCTGTCATCAAGCAGCGTCATTTTGTAACTTATTGCTAGTTGAACTGTCGCGTCAATGTCTGCAATAAATATCTGCTGTCATCAAGCAGCATCATTTTGTAACTTATTGCTAGTTGAACTGTCACGTCAATGTGTGCAATAAATATCTGCTGTCATCAAGCAGCATCATTTTGTAACTTATTGCTAGTTGAACTGTCACGTCAATGTCTGCAATAAATATCTGCTGTCATCAAGCAGCATCATTTTGTAACTTATTGCTAGTTGAACTGTCACGTCAATGTCTGCAATAAATATCTGCTGTCATCAAGCAGCATCATTTTGTAACTTATTGCTAGTTGAACTGTCACGTCAATGTCTGCAATAAATATCTGCTGTCATCAAGCAGCATCATTTTGTAACTTATTGCTAGTTGAACTGTCACGTCAATGTCTGCAATAAATATCTGCTGTCATCAAGCAGCATCATTTTGTAACTTATTGCTAGTTGAACTGTCACGTCAATGTCTGCAATAAATATCTGCTGTCATCAAGCAGCATCATTTTGTAACTTATTGCTAGTTGAACTGTCACGTCAATGTGTGCAATAAATATCTGCTGTCATCAAGCAGCATCATTTTGTAACTTATTGCTAGTTGAACTGTCACGTCAATGTCTGCAATAAATATCTGCTGTCATCAAGTAGCATCATTTTGTAACTTATTGCTAGTTGAACTGTCACGTCAATGTCTGCAATAAATATCTGCTGTCATCAAGCAGCATCATTTTGTAACTTATTGCTAGTTGAACTGTCACGTCAATGTCTGCAATAAATATCTGCTGTCATCAAGTAGCATCATTTTGTAACTTATTGCTAGTTGAACTGTCACGTCAATGTCTGCAATAAATATCTGCTGTCATCAAGCAGCATCATTTTGTAACTTATTGCTAGTTGAACTGTCACGTCAATGTCTGCAATAAATATCTGCTGTCATCAAGTAGCATCATTTTGTAACTTATTGCTAGTTGAACTGTCACGTCAATGTCTGCAATAAATATCTGCTGTCATCAAGCAGCATCATTTTGTAACTTATTGCTAGTTGAACTGTCACGTCAATGTCTGCAATAAATATCTGCTGTCATCAAGCAGCATCATTTTGTAACTTATTGCTAGTTGAACTGTCACGTCAATGTCTGCAATAAATATCTGCTGTCATCAAGCAGCATCATTTTGTAACTTATTGCTAGTTGAACTGTCACGTCAATGTCTGCAATAAATATCTGCTGTCATCAAGCAGCATCATTTTGTAACTTATTGCTAGTTGAACTGTCACGTCAATGTCTGCAATAAATATCTGCTGTCATCAAGCAGCATCATTTTGTAACTTATTGCTAGTTGAACTGTCACGTCAATGTCTGCAATAAATATCTGCTGTCATCAAGCAGCGTCATTTTGTAACTTATTGCTAGTTGAACTGTCACGTCAATGTCTGCAATAAATATCTGCTGTCATCAAGCAGCATCATTTTGTAACTTATTGCTAGTTGAACTGTCACGTCAATGTCTGCAATAAATATCTGCTGTCATCAAGCAGCGTCATTTTGTAACTTATTGCTAGTTGAACTGTCGCGTCAATGTCTGCAATAAATATCTGCTGTCATCAAGCAGCATCATTTTGTAACTTATTGCTAGTTGAACTGTCACGTCAATGTCTGCAATAAATATCTGCTGTCATCAAGCAGCGTCATTTTGTAACTTATTGCTAGTTGAACTGTCACGTCAATGTCTGCAATAAATATCTGCTGTCATCAAGCAGCATCATTTTGTAACTTATTGCTAGTTGAACTGTCACGTCAATGTCTGCAATAAATATCTGCTGTCATCAAGCAGCATCATTTTGTAACTTATTGCTAGTTGAACTGTCACGTCAATGTCTGCAATAAATATCTGCTGTCATCAAGCAGCATCATTTTGTAACTTATTGCTAGTTGAACTGTCACGTCAATGTCTGCAATAAATATCTGCTGTCATCAAGCAGCATCATTTTGTAACTTATTGCTAGTTGAACTGTCACGTCAATGTCTGCAATAAATATCTGCTGTCATCAAGCAGCATCATTTTGTAACTTATTGCTAGTTGAACTGTCACGTCAATGTCTGCAATAAATATCTGCTGTCATCAAGCAGCATCATTTTGTAACTTATTGCTAGTTGAACTGTCACGTCAATGTCTGCAATAAATATCTGCTGTCATCAAGCAGCATCATTTTGTAACTTATTGTTGGTTGAACTGTCACGTCAATGTCTGCAATAAATATCTGCTGTCATCAAGCAGCATCATTTTGTAACTTATTGCTAGTTGAACTGTCACGTCAATGTCTGCAATAAATATCTGCTGTCATCAAGCAGCATCATTTTGTAACTTATTGCTAGTTGAACTGTCACGTCAATGTCTGCAATAAATATCTGCTGTCATCAAGCAGCATCATTTTGTAACTTATTGCTAGTTGAACTGTCACGTCAATGTCTGCAATAAATATCTGCTGTCATCAAGCAGCATCATTTTGTAACTTATTGCTAGTTGAACTGTCACGTCAATGTCTGCAATAAATATCTGCTGTCATCAAGCAGCATCATTTTGTAACTTATTGCTAGTTGAACTGTCACGTCAATGTCTGCAATAAATATCTGCTGTCATCAAGCAGCATCATTTTGTAACTTATTGCTAGTTGAACTGTCACGTCAATGTCTGCAATAAATATCTGCTGTCATCAAGCAGCATCATTTTGTAACTTATTGCTAGTTGAACTGTCACGTCAATGTCTGCAATAAATATCTGCTGTCATCAAGCAGCATCATTTTGTAACTTATTGCTAGTTGAACTGTCACGTCAATGTCTGCAATAAATATCTGCTGTCATCAAGCAGCATCATTTTGTAACTTATTGCTAGTTGAACTGTCACGTCAATGTTTGCAATAAATATCTGCTGTCATCAAGCAGCATCATTTTGTAACTTATTGCTAGTTGAACTGTCACGTCAATGTCTGCAATAAATATCTGCTGTCATCAAGCAGCATCATTTTGTAACTTATTGCTAGTTGAACTGTCGCGTCAATGTCTGCAATAAATATCTGCTGTCATCAAGCAGCGTCATTTTGTAACTTATTGCTAGTTGAACTGTCGCGTCAATGTCTGCAATAAATATCTGCTGTCATCAAGCAGCGTCATTTTGTAACTTATTGCTAGTTGAACTGTCACGTCAATGTCTGCAATAAATATCTGCTGTCATCAAGCAGCGTCATTTTGTAACTTATTGCTAGTTGAACTGTCACGTCAATGTTTGCAATAAATATCTGCTGTCATCAAGCAGCATCATTTTGTAACTTATTGCTAGTTGAACTGTCACGTCAATGTCTGCAATAAATATCTGCTGTCATCAAGCAGCGTCATTTTGTAACTTATTGCTAGTTGAACTGTCGCGTCAATGTCTGCAATAAATATCTGCTGTCATCAAGAATCCATAGAAAGTTTAATACCTGTTCTTTCCAAGTATAATATTAAACTATGCAATGCGATTTAAAAAAGATAACTACTTCCTGACGTCACCATGCAAATATCTTTACAATTAAATACTGCACAGAACTCATAAACATTCAAAGAGTTTTCCCGAGACATCTCATTCTATCAGAATGAAAAATATATAATAATATACCTCACAACTACTTAACATGCCTGAGTGCATGCATTGAGTGAATTTTTCAGAATGGACGAAATGGACAGTTTATTTATGGCCCGACGGGTCTTTTAAATTTCACCGGACTTTGTTGCCTAGCGCTGAGGGCGCTTAGCCGGAACTTAAACTACTCCTAGATACATACGCCTAAGGGCACCCGAGAGCGCACGGACCGCGGCTTAGGACGTCGTATACTGAAACTACCACTGGTGCGGAACGGTCGTCTGCTGCCAAAGCGCCACACTCGCAGAACATATAAGGTTAAAATTAGCATGTACCTACACTCTTTACTCGTTATAATTGGTACATTGTTTCCTTTTTTATTACAAATATTTGTATCCACTGTCTTTTCAGAATTCAAATCACAATTTGTCTTTTTTCCAGACAAATATAACCCTGGACTTTTCAAGTGTAGAGTGAATAGGTACGTCTTGGACAGGCGTGTACGATCCTCGTCTTCATCGTCACTTTCCATCAGGTTGAGATGGAAGACAAAACGCCTGCAAATTATTAATAAAAAAAGTTGTTCAAAATTTTCCTCTTTACTGTATTATTATTCGTATCTATGATCCTCGCAATTCAGGGTATGCCTTGTGCGGATCGCAGGAAATTTTGTGGTGTAACCAATGTAATCCCCCCCCCCCAGACAACGACACCAACTGTATGGCCCCAAAGTAAGCAGAGCTTGTGTTATGGACGACCATACAGCGAACTGGGGGGGAACCCAGAATAAACATACATATATAAATACAAACAACCATGACCCGAGAACAAACATTTGTGTTCATCACACAAATGAATGCCCCGGCCAGGACTCGAACCTGGGACCTCCGGCGTATGAGACAGGGCTACTGACCACTACGCTACTCGGCCGTGTACTATTTATTTGGAAATAAATATTATGATTATTCGTGAAAATGTTTATGTACATACTACAGAAGGAACTGAGTCCTGCGCAATACCATTGGGTATAACTACCTTTAGACAAATTAAAGTCTTGTATTATTTTTGAAATGATGCGTCCCCGAGCGCGGGCTTCGCCTGGTCCAGCAACCACACTGCCTGCTCCTTGCCTTACCCGGAACACAAGCACCTCATTCAATTAAATTAAATGGGATCATTACGGTGTTGCAACATAGGAAGGTCTGTAGTACCGCCCCAGCTGGTGTGTTGTGAGAGCGTTCCGTCATGTACACCGCACGAGATGTCAGCGCTACGTAATTTCATAACATTGCATGTTGTAACGGCAAAGGAACACGTACCTCTGCTGTTCAGGCGACTTCGTGTCCACTTTGATTGACAACTCCTTCACTTTGTCCACGGCCAACTTGGAGGCGGTGCGCACAGCACGCACTATGATGCGGGGGTGGACTCCTGGAAACAGAAACAATTTAAAAATAGAGTTTTAAAGACGCATTCGAATATTTGATATTTGTTTGTGAAAATAAACAAATTCAAAATATTTTATTTCATCATAGGTAAGAAATTAAAAATAAATAAAATATTCCAAACTCCATTCTCCCGGACTAATTTAGGTCTCCAATCCCCCCTGTATAGAATTCTTAATGCATATGATAAAATACAAACACGTGATACGGATATTGACATCTTCCATGACTCGTTCAGCTGCTTCAAACGTAGATTACAGGTTTGAATAAAAATTCAAAATAACTCACTCTAAACTTAAAATTATTAATTACTTTATTTTTTTTAAACAAAACTTTGTCTTTGAAAATTTTTGAAATTTGCAATGTCTGTTATTGAAGTTTTCTTTTTTTTTAATTGTTTAAATACAACCTTGTTAAAAAACTATTGTTATTACACTTAGAGCCACTTTTTAATAATTGTTATGTACGCCGTAATTGTCATGTATATTAGAACATTACGTTAGTATAAGAAGTTTTATCGTGAATGTATATGATATATGTGATGTGGTTGTACTTTTTATAATAAATAAATAAATAAATTTCTACACTTGGTGAAAGTATTCTTTTTCATAAAAAAAAATCTCTCGGCGCTCTTTTTTAAAATACTTGCGGTAGAAGATATACAATTTGACGACGACATGAAAGATCACTAATAGAGCATGTTAAAAAAGTTGTTTATGTACAACATCGAAAACCGAAAATGGTATATCTCATGTAAATAGGTTAGTCATATACTTCTAGTAAATACTGTAAGGTGTCCAACTACCTTTTTCTTGAAAATAACACTTTATAAGCAAAAATTATTACCCGTACCTCGATTTAAAAACTCAACTACTCAACCGAGCAATCACAACAGCTACTCAACCGACCAATCACAACAGCTACTCAACCGACCAATCACAATGCGTGATGAGCTTGTCTTAAGCGATCAGACATACGCGACTCCCGGACAATAACTGTCGCGCCGCGGACTTGCTCACTCTTTACCATCATCGGTGGGAATTCGTGGTCGGGTCCCCTAAGCA
Source organism: Marasmarcha lunaedactyla (assembly GCA_923062675.1). Lineage (NCBI taxonomy): Eukaryota > Metazoa > Arthropoda > Insecta > Lepidoptera > Pterophoridae > Marasmarcha > Marasmarcha lunaedactyla. The sequence continues at coordinate 1,768,846 of OV281367.1, read as the reverse complement.
ACCTAATGTGTACAATCCTCCCCGGACACATTGTATAATAAAATATAGTCGCTTTAGTTTTCTAACAGAAAAAGAGATTTCAACATCTGTGCATCAGTTGTAGAGTGCCAATCATAAAACTTTCCTTTTTTACAATATCATACTATACTATTTCCATTTCTTTATTTTCTCGATGACAGTTCTAATTTGATATAATGCTCTCTAGCTCCATTCCTATCAGTTTCTCCGACTCTGGTATTATATAACCTTGTACGTGTGAAAACGTCATATCTTTATAAAATAATGCATACATAATGTAAAAAAACGCTCGCACAAGGTTACACAGGAGCTGTCATCGAGAAAATAAAGAAATGGAAATAGTATAGTATCAAAATTTATATTTTACTTAAAGTATAGAAATAAATCAATTGAATTATTTACAAAAACCTCAATACTTATGTACTATTTATTTGAGGTTACGCACTAAATCTGATCTTTATTTCTCCAAGAATTACAAATCACTTACGAGAAAACAGAAAAAAATCAAAATGATATAATCACACAAAGTTCGTTAGGGGTATTCACCAACACCAACCAAACGTAGGTAGTTTTAAAACTCTGATAAAATATAATAAATAATTCATCTACAAGAACACTGCACGAACACAATATAGATGATTTTGTAATTCTTACCACTAGATAACATGCTCAGATTGAAACTTATACCCTAAAGAAATCTCAGTAGAAAACAAATGCCCCTATTTTGATTGGTGTCACATCTTTACAGAATATGTACACTATTTAGTTCAAAACAAAGTCGCTTTTTCTTTCGAGCATTAGCTGCTCCAAGACTGAGTAGTTTAGACTGCATTGCAAAGTAAACTTATGGGACATCATACCTTCTTCAACAAACGGCTTCAATCTTTTCAGGATCTCGCCGGCCAAAATAACAACAGATGTCGTTCCATCTCCTACCTGGAAAACACCAAAAGCACTTTAATATGTTCATTTCACAATATTTTATATACAAACGATGTTGAAGAATCATAATGGTTTGTGTCCACAAATGTGTTCGGAAATTGGATCCGTGTTTATAATCATGTAATTTATTAATGAATTGTTAAATAACAGAAACCAGATGCATTACGGCCCATGGTCAGTTCATTTCAATTTTGTAGGTTATGGCAACCAGCCGCTACTATTACGCGATGTTTGTGTCTGTCAGTAATGTAGAAATTGTAAGTATCCAGCTAACTCCGGATTAAAGTATTGCAGTCAATCCAAAGTTCAAACCGATGCAAAAACCATCACTAGTTTCAAAATTATTTTAAGAAAATGTTATTTATTCCCTACAAAATCTCATTTTTAATATTATGTACGTACGTAGTTATGTATGTATATGTAATATAAATAAACATTTATCATATTATTCGCATGTATGTATTTTACTTTCTGTTTTCCTAATTACAAAACTTCTGCCCTGCAAGTTAAGAAGGTCGTTTAGAACACCGTACTAGAAACATGAGGCGAACGACAGAGATATTGTTGGGTCAAAGTAAATTGGTTTCGTGGCAGTAACGAGTATATTATGTAAATTTTAAAACTACAGCTTTTACTTACGCGTTATTGTCGGAAAGGTCCGACGAAAATGAATCACTTAACATTTTTAAAATTAATTGCTGAGTATATTATGATTATATATTAACCTCTGGTCAAACCTTTAACTCCGATCTATATGTGGGCCTTATGTTTAAAATCCTTAAAAGCCATATCATGAAAAAATATAAGTTTTCAAATGTCTTACCTCTGCATCTTGGGACTTAGCAATGTCTACCAAAGTCTTAGCAGCCGGGTGCACTATATCCAGCAACTGAAATCAAAAAAAAAACTCATCTTAATTAAATTATTTTGGATGTAGTAAGCCTAGTGTCTACTATCAAGATCCTCATGGCTATTTTCAGTAATTGGATCCGTTGTTTGTAATCATTGGCTTCTAGTCGTGAAGTGTTTATAATAATGTAACTAAGACAAACGTCTTATCCTTTTTCAATAACAAAAAAAAAAAATATATATATATATATATATATATATATATATATATATATATATATATATATAAATAAATAACCCCAGATCTGTTTGGCTTGTTGACCGTACAGTGAACTGGGGAGTGAAACCAGAATAAACACATACATAGAGCTATGACCCGCCAGTAAACATCTGGTTTCATCACACAAATGCAAACCAGGACTCGAACCTAGCGGACCTCGGGCGTATGAAGCTGGGCCTCGCGGCCGACAGACCTATGGATTTGTCATTTTTGTCCATAGAGGATTTATAATATAATGGCTAAGATACATCGTCATTGGTATGTGGAACAACAATGTGATGCCACAGAGCTGCGAGACAACAGTCCTGAAGCCACGTCAGAGGCCTGTCGAGTTTCCAATCTGACTCGAGGTTGCCACGCCCGCAGGGCCCCTTTTTTAAACCGGAGATACTTCGTCAAATTGTGTACCTTCTATCCCATGTATTAAACATGATTGTATAAAAGAGAAGTTTGGTTCCGCAGGATTTTTCCCCTCTCAGTCCAGTTATAAAACCTTTTTTAAAAGTCGATGTTCTGTAGTTTTTCGTGTTCGCATAACTTTCATCAAGTGTTTCTCATGTCCACAAATAATGAAATAAAATACTAAGACTTTTGCTTTTTTGAATTATTATGTTCTAACAAACCTAGCTCTGGGTCACTTATTTTTCTTGCCGGCTTTTCTAGTAGCATGGTTGTAAAAAAAAGATGCCTATAAATCCAAAGGGTTATAGGAGAAATATGAACAATTTACACAGCACAAGATAGTCAAAATCACTAAGACAGCAATACAACCATTAGAACAATTTCATTTCTACGGTCTATTGCTTATTCTGAGTACAGCAACAGCGGTCATAACACCTACGAGTTCGAAATGGCTTCATCAAGGGTGAAACAAGTTTTTGGGTTGATCGATGAAGATGTGGCTGCAAAAAGACGCCGTTTTGATGTACTGCGCAGACTCCGAATGGGAAGGGTGCAATAAAGTTCGAGAGGCCGTCAAATACATAGGATTTGACGCCACTCAGATCATTGCGCAGTTCTTCAAAAAGGCCAGTGAGAATCCTGCCAGACCAGAAGACCCGATGATAAAGACATTTGAGGGCATCCAGCTGAAGGAAAAATGTGATGCAAGAGCTGACTTGCTATTCTTCATCAACATCTTTCTTGAGAGAGGGAACAATGTCTCCAAGGCATCGACCAGATGTGAGGAAGGGATGGGAGACATATTGAAACGTAAAGTCATGGCTTACGGAATTACTATTGATCCTTCTAAGAAGAGGAGAGCCATAGGGACAAAGGAGCTAACACTCTCACACATCGCACAGGCATTCAGCGCCTGCACTGCTGCCGTCATCATTGGGCACTAGATCAAGGGAAAGCTTGCTTCTAATTTGCTGGGGAGATTGCCCCTGATAATGCAGCACACGATATTTTCCAGCTTGATCCCAGCCAACACCGCATATTCTGAGGAGCTGAGGGACGTGGCCCAGATTTTGAACGTGGAGATGTCCATAATGCTCTCCACTCCCAAAGAGAAGAGGAAGATGTACCTGAAGTCAGTTTGAGATATACTTGAAGAGTCATTGCAATTTGTTGACGCAGCCATGAACGGCTCTACTATGACTGATGCTGCAAAGGTCAGGATACTGATTAAAGCAGGAGTGCTCGAAATGAATCAGGCTGGAACTGGCACTAAGCTGTCGGAGCTGGTAACTATGCTGAAGGGCAGGGCTTTATCTGTCAAGGCTAGATCCCACATGACCTACAGCAACCTCGCTGGCAAGAACCTAGAAAACATTAAAAATTTGACCTCGGCAGGCCAAAATGCTGAGCTGCTGTTTAGCATTTACAAAAATCAAAGAAATAAAAGATACCATCAGAACGGGTGTTCGCGAATTAATTTTCAATTTTAAATTTTAATCAACGGTGCGCGCGTTGTCCAGGGCGATAGGAGGGGTATTCGACGTACAGCTAACTAACACCTTAACGTACGGTTCTTTGCTTCAAAGTTTAGCATCTAGGCAAGCATAGATTGAGGATTTTGAATTCAGCGGTTTTAGTTACATGATTCATGACTCTTTTCGAATTTTCTGCCAGTTTTCACGTAGAAACCATGTTTCAGCTTCATGGCGTTATGCTTAAGAGTCAAAGCAATAGTGACACGCTTCCACAGCCTCCGTACACATGCGCTTGCGGATTATTACATCTCTAACGTTTTTCGTGACAGAGCACACCTACCGCAGGTATCACTGCAGCAACAGGGTTTGTCACATAACGAGAACGTTACGCTCGACTACTACACAACGTGCACAGCAGCAACTACTCCTGGAACGATCATTAGCCGTTGCGAGGAACATCACTTGCACGATTATTGTTCGGGACACGTCAGAACGTGGCTGCAGTGGTAATTGGAACGTGCGATCCTGTTACAAGGGTCCCAAAAACTCTATGAGGACCTTTGTGCAGGGGCCAAGGACGGCCTTTTATTATACAGCGCCTGAGATGGCGACTCCGGAATTTCGCTGGAGTTCGCGCGTACAGATCTTGCAATGTACGGTGGCGGACTTACTAGAGCCACCTTACATATACAATAATCGATTTGGCATTTTAATCAAATATATTGTATTCAAACTATGTATGTCCGATATGTTTATATTTTGTTATTTTTTAATTTATAGATGTGTGCAGATTATGAATGTGTAACTGACAGCACCCTGTGTACATAATGTGTCACATGGTCGCCATTTTCTTGTGACACTGTCAATTGAAGCTTGACAGCCACGTTGTTAGGGTGAGCATTTTTGAGGTTATTAATGCATTTTTGTCGAATTTTACGTTGTGTTGGTGTGTTTTTACAGTTATGTGTACGTGAGCAGCTTGCTTTAAAATATGTTTGTCGCTGTAAAAAGTGATTTTCTCACAAGTTTTGTTATTTTACTCGCAGGATATATTACAATCATGGGAAAAGCTAAAGACCTTTCTCCAAGGAAAATTACGGAAATTAAAAACTTGTTATTGCACACTGGGCATTACCAAGGGCAATATTGCATTCATAGCTAATGTTACGAGAGCATAAGTTGACCGAATAAAAAAAAACTTGACATAAATGCTGAACTGACGCCGAAACGTGTTAAAAATTGTGGACGAAAGAAAATTACCACGCCACGTTATGAAAGAAAAATCAGAGATATCTGTGTAGAAAACAGAAAGGCACCTTTTTTTATTTGAAAAAGGATTCTTCTTTTGTTACCTCGAAAAATTATAACAAAGAAGGCGTTAACATTTCCCTAGCAAGTTCGTCGACGATAAAAGATTTAGGGTTCACTTCTCGTCGACCGGTAAAAAAACCTCTCCTCACACCGGCTTTAATATACAGGGTGGCCGATCAATTGACGTCATAAAAAAAAATTTAGGTTCGCCATATCGTGGGGTGTCCGAATCACCCCTATGTATGTTCCGCGATTTTTTATAGTTTTCGAGTTATGAATTTTTTTTTATTTTTTGAGGAATTTTCACGTGAACAGCTTGAAACATTTCTACAAAATAAAGTTGAGGACTTTTTATGGTTTTTTTTTTCGCAAATGAATTTTCATGAGTTATACATTTTTGCATAAAATAATCAGCTTCATAGCTTTGATGAAAGTTATGAAAATGTTGGTCCAAATTTAAAAAATGACGTTCCGCAAATTATGACTCCAATTTTCAACTTGAAATTAAAAATCTTAACAGGTGACCTTATGGTTTATAGGTTAGTCTCAAAAATGCGCCCGACTCTCAGCTTTCATAATCATAATAAAAAACAGTACGATAGGGGGCTAATTTTGCTAAAATCGGTGTTCAAAGACAGCTAGGTTGAAAATTCCTATAATTAGCCATCTGGTTACAATTTTTTTTTTGTCGTTATTATCATTCTTAAGACTAATTAATTGGTTAAGTTACTAATAATAAGTGCATGAAACTAAGATTTAACATTTGGAGGTTTCATTTATTTTTTAAATTGGCGCGATCCGTTCTTGCCGATATTAAGTTGTTAACTCGAGGGCAACTTTTTACCTGCAAAAACAATGGGCTGAAATAATACGTGACCGTATTGCTATCTCTCTCACTCTCGGTGGTGTGTATGAGGGGCCGAGCGCAACCGAACGAAGCCAAAACAAAACAAGTTCGTTATCTAACGACCTCAGTTGTGCTCACATTATGTTTACTGCTACTCGTATCGCCATTTTGTCATTACGGACTCCACCGCTGCTTACTTGTTTGACTTCTTTGCTCGTTTATTGGACTGTGTTTTGCATTGTAATTTGGACTTTGTTTACTTGGAAGTGTAAGAAATGAGTTACACGTTAAGTGAATATGCAGAAATGCAATATTTTTATGGAGTCGCACGAGGAAACGGCGTCGAGGCAGCACGTCTCTATCGCGAACAACTTCAACGCCGTGGTGGGCCGCAACCTCGGCGATATCCTGACCATCGTGTTTTTAGTAACACGTTCAATACCTTCATGGCAGGCCGCATTCCTGGTCAACGCGGCAATCATGAAGGGATCCTTAGAGCAGACTCGGATCGCAGAGAAGTGGTGCTAGAAGCAGTTCTGCGAAATCCGTCAACGAGTACGAGAGCTATGGCTCGTGATTTGGACATTCCAAGGACTTCTATCCAAGCAATACTTCACGATGAAGGATACCACGCGTACCATATTCGACGAGTCCAAGCTTTACAGCCTCGAGATCACCAATTGCGCATAGATTTTTGCCAAACAATGTTACGAAAAGAGGAAGAGGATCCTGGATTTTTAAACAAAGTGTTATGGACCGATGAATCAAGATTTGAGAGAACTGGAATATTTAATATTCACAATTACCATACCTGGGCGATTGAAAATCCACATGCCACGATAGCTTCAACGTTTCAACATCGTTTCAGTATTAACTTGTGGTCTGGTGTCCTCAACGGCGAAATGATTGGTCCGTTTGAATTGCCGACCAGACTTGACGGAGCAACCTACAGAAACTTCTTGCAAAATGAACTCCCATCGTTGCTGGAAGATGTTAATCTCGAACTAAGACGTACTATGATATTTCATAATGACGGCGCCCCGTGTCATTACGCAACACAAGTCAGAAATTACTTAAACGAAACATACCCGAACCGATGGATAGGACGCAGTGGACCAATAAGATGGCCTCCACGCTCACCTGACCTCAACCCCATCGATTTTTTTATCTGGGGCTTTTACAAGGAAATTGCATACGCTCGAGAATGTTCAAGTGAACAAGAGCTGAGGCAGAAGATTGCAGAGGCCCGACGTGTTGTCAGTGAGAAAAGGCAAGCTTTCAGACGATTAAAGCACAATTTCTTACGTAGGTGTAGAATGTGTATTGCAGCTGGAACCAGCTATACAGGGCCACTTTGAAAACCTGTTGTAAATTTTGAAAAGAAATATTATTTTTTACATAATCATCTACTTACTTAAAACATTCCTTATCCAATCAAAAGCATTATCTAATCATTAATTAGACTTAGCAGTGATAATAACGACAAAAAAATTGCAACTAGATGGTTAATTTTAAGAATTTTCCACCTTGCTGTCTTTAAGATTGATTTTAGCCAAATTCGCCTTATAAAGTACTACTTTTTTATTATTATTATGAAAGCTGAGAGTCGGGCGTTTCGGGGTTTAAAGGCCTTTATTCACGATGTGAAACGTGTATTTCATTTGAGGGGGATTACATTAAAGATAAAAAATAAAATATTGATTTTGTTTCATTAACCTTTGACGTCCCAATGTCGCGATATCGGGTCAGCCGGAAAGTAACCTCTGCGTCCCGAAGACGCGATATCGAGTTCTGTGACTCCATGCACTTTTTTGCTTTATTTCTATTTGTAGAAGGTCTTTTTTAGCTTGTATTGTATAAGAATGAACACGCAGTGGCGCCCGAACAGGGACGTTGCGGTCGTTATTCTCGCCACTGGTCTTTCGCTCAGCGACGGTTGGCTGATCCATTTGACTACTTTTTATTTATTTTTACTGTAAACTGTTGAACTTTTATTTTAAATTAAACTAGGGTAACTATGCCAATTCTTGGCACCTCCCCAATTATTGGCATGTACATGTTTTATTTTAAATAATAAGGTGAATTTTCTACCAAGACAGTGTTAGTAGCCGTAAATATTTAGTAGAAATATTGCATTTTTATATGGCAACACTCAATCTGTCATTTCGTTTTGCTTCGCAATCGAAACTGTCATTCAAATTTTTACCGCCATCGGAAAAAGATTTTGTTGTTATTTTGATAAGGTAAATTTTTACCGCCATCGGAAAAAGATTTTGTTGTTATTTTGATAAGGTAAGCTGCTTCATTATTAATTCATATTTGTTTTTACTTAGTTTGAACCTTGTTCATTGTAATTTTCCAATGTTATTTATGATTTTTAGGTTAGAAGGAAATAATTTTTATCGTTGTAAATTTGCAATAAATCCGTTTAGCATGGGGTGCCAATATATGGTTGTCAAATAACTCATTGTCTTATTATTGGCATGGTATGCCAATGATTGGTCGGTACTAATATTTTGTATTAAACGATTTTATACATTTTATGGACTCTATTCCTACTATACATTACATTTACTATCAAATTTACAAGATAAATAATGATTTTCCAAAAATTGGCATAGTGCCAATAACTCTAAATCCAACTATTGTCACAGTGCTAATAATTAGGTAACTGATATGCCAATATATGGATATTTTTCAAATATTTTTTCAGAAAAGAAGAACTTGAAGATGAAGCCTAAAACGAAAGTAAAACCTAAAGAAAAAAGAATGCAGTATGATGCAGAGAATTTAAAGAAGGCTATAAATGCAGTTAATAGCGGGATGAGCAAAAAACAAGCGGCCAAACAGTTTCAGGTACCTAGGTCGACTATACAGTTTCGTATAAATAACCCTGATAAAATAAATCCCCGTCCTGGACCTTCTACGGTTCTCACTGAATCAGAAGAAAAAGATATAGTTAATTGGATAGTCCAAAGCTCTAAGAAAGGATTTCCTCGGCGGAAAGAAGATATTCAGCATAGTGTCTCAGTATTTATAAAAAAGTCTAATAGATCTAGTTGTTTCACGGATAACTGCCCGGGAGAAAAGTGGCTTAAATTATTTTTGAAAAGGCATCCAGAAATTTCCATTCGTACACCCGAATCGGTTACAGCCGCAAGCTCCGTCGTTTCGGAAAAAGATATAAGAGGATGGTTCAATGGAATTGAAAAGTATTTAAAGGACAATGAATATTTTGATATTCTTTCAGACCCCAGTAGAGTCTTTAACGGAGATGAAACGAATTTTTTGCTGTGTCCAAAAACAGGCGTGGTTTTAGCATTGAAAGGTGATAAAAACATTTATGAAATTGACAGAGGTCAAGCAAAATCTGCCATAACAGCAATGTTCACATTTTGTGCGAACGGAGACACTACCCCCCCTATGGTAATTTTACCATATAAGCGTCTTCCTGGAGAAATAGCATCTAAAGTCCCAAAGGAATGGGGCATCGGGTTAAGCGACAATGGCTGGATGAAGGCAGAATTGTTTTATGATTACATCAAAAATGTACTTCATCCATATCTTGTAAAAGGAGGAAAAATATTTCCAGTAATCTTATTCGTTGATGGACATAAGACGCATCTGACGCTGCAAGTCAGTGAACTTTGTTCCGATCTAGGAATTATACTGATTACTCTCTACCCTAACTGCACTAGAATTTTACAGCCTGCTGATGTAGCTGCATTTTTCCCCTTGAAGTGTGCATGGAAACAATGTGTCCTTCGATGGAGGCGTGACCATCCTGCACAAGCATTGACGAAAACAGAATTTGTAACAATTCTTAAAACTGCGATAGAAGTTTCGTTAAAGCCGGATACAATTAAAAATGGGTTTAGAGCTTGTGGGCTGCAACCATGGAATGCTGACGCATTGGATTACACTAAATGTTTAGGAGATTCGAAAGGAAAACAGACAAGCCAAACTCTTCCAACCAATAAGACTTCGGAAAATGACCCACAACATCCGAAACTTAATAGAAAAGAAGAACAAACGATTCATGACGCGTCCAAACTTTTACAGAATCTTTGGCATTTTTTTGGAGATGTTTTAGATGCTGCAACAATTGAAACAAGCAACGATATTCCCATGAACTCTTTGTTACAAGAACAACAGCTGGATATAGAAAATATGCCGGTAGTTATGGCAAGTGATCTGTCGGAATCTGATTGTGAAACTTCTCATCTCACAATTTCTCACGAAGTTGAAGTTCACAGTACCCACAGATCTTTTGAGCCTAATTTGCCTTCCGATTTGAAAATTCCACCACAACCAACTGATGTCTCACCGCATCTACATGTAAGTAAGGAAGGCATAGAATATGATAAAGATTCTGAAACAGTAGAAACACAGATCGTTAATAGTCCCCATGTACTAAATGAACCTCCAACTCCAAGCAATAAAATAAATATACAAAGTTCGGTATTGACAGAAAATATGATATATCCTAGCTGGACCCCCAAAACTCCGTGTAATAAAGTTTTGTATTAACTTCCGAAGAATGGCAAAGAAAAGAAACAGAAAAAAAGATGGCAAAAGAGCAAAAAGAAGAAGGTATTAAGAAGAGGAGATTAGAACGAGAACAAAAAAAACTTTCACAAAAAGACAAAAAACCATTGCCAGTAAAGGGTAAAGGAGGAAAGGGAAAGAAAGGAAAAGTAGACAATACACCAGAACATATAGATTATAATGTTCCTTCTACCTCAAGAGGTAAAACAACCAAAAATTTTTTTACAGAAACAGATATTTTAAAACTTTTGACTGACTCTGATGACGAAATGTAAATGTAAATTACAGTAAAAAATAAATACATTGAATAATTTTCACTTAATAATATTGTTTTATTTGAGAAATATTGACAAATTATAGGGTGCCAATATTTAGTATAATCCATGTCAATAATTAGGATTAAGGGTGACAGTAATTGGATATCCCCAAAAATATTACATTATCTATTCTCTTCACAAAATTTGGTAAATATGTGTCTCTTTGGCGTAGGATTATAATAATATATTATATATGGAGTGCTTAGCTTATGGAAATATCGACCTAGTATGTTTAAATACCCACAATAAATCAATGTGTTCCATGCCTATGCCTTAAAGTGCCAATAATTGGGTCACTTACCCTATTTTGTTATGATGAAATTGTGAGTGCGTAGTGTATAACTATAAATTTTACCATGTGTGAAGAACGGCCTATCCGTTTTCACCTTCTTAATAAAGATGAACTTGTATATGAAGTGGCTATTCGGGATTGTATACCCTAGTCAACAGTGGATAAATTGCGTGCCCAAATGCGGCAGCTGGCAGTGCAAATACCCACCGACGAGGTACATTCTTTTGAGGGCGAAATTAAACCGGAATTGAATACCATAGACTCGAAGTTAATCGAATTAGGGACATTGTGTGATACAAAACCGCTTTTATTGAAAAAAATTATTAAGGATACAATCCTTGGGTAACCACCTTTTCCACCGTAGTAGTGAGTAGGATTGAACCGGTAGAGGAACAGGATGTTTTGTTGAAGACCGATTTGGATAGCCGCCTTTTAACTATTGTACAGCGTATGGATAGGATGGTACAAACCTTCCGTAGTAGTTATGAGTTTGTTCCCCAAGTAGAGCCAGGCCCTTCAGGTGTAGGTGTTAATGAGGTTGCCTCTCCAGTGAGACAAGTGGTGACGTGCGACCGATCCTCGAGTGTTCATTCTCTCAATATTAAATATAATGGAAAGGGTAGTGTTATTTCTTTCATTCAGCGGTTGGAGGAATTATGTCTGTCGCGTAACATCTCTGATGAGAAGTTACTGAATTCTGCGCTGGAACTCTTTGCTGATGAAGTCCTGTTGTGGTAATGGGGTGTAAAGAATGAGATCTCGAGTTGGAAGCAGTTGAAGGATTGTCTTTTGGAAGAATACCTTCCGGTGGACTATGACCATCGCTTGCTGGAGGAAATTCGCAGTAGGACTCAGGGAGCGGAAGAGTCTATTTCGCAATATTTCAGCGTTATGCAGAATTACTTTATTTTGTTAAGGCGTCCCTTGTCTGATACGGAGAAGCTGGAGATTCTCCAATTTAACATTAGACCATTTTATTCCACTAAGTTGGCGTTGGAAAACATTAGTACATTGAGTGAGTTGAAGCAGCGTTGTCGACAACTGGAGGCGGCAAAGCAGAGAGCGGAAAGTTTCCGTGAGCCGGTGCGGAACTCCCCATCGTCTGTAGCCCCCGATTTAGGGTATAAAGGTCGTAGCAAAACTTCTCAGCCACGTTGCGAGGTCGTCTCTGCGCCGAGGAATAAATTTTGTGTTAGGTGTCGCGTGGAGGATCACACGCTTTTAGATTGTACTGCCCCGAGAGTTATTGTTTGTTATCGGTGTGGAGAGAAGGGAGTTACGTCGCGTAACTGCCCTAAGTGTTCACCTAAGGTTGAGGAATCACCTCAGTCAAAAAACGCGTAGCTGACCATCGCTATGATGCTGCAGAGTGGAGTTCGTGGTGCGAGAGGGTGCGTGATGCCTTTGAGACGTATAATTCTAATGTAGCGATGGTCTGTTCGGATCGTAAAAATTCCTGTCCTTATTTAGACGTTAAAATTGGTGATCTGCCTAGTTCTGGGCTTTTGGATTCGGGATCGGAGATTTCTATCGTGGGAGGTCCCGCGATCGAGCGTTATTCCAGCGTAGCAGATTTGCATCGGGTGAAGCCTGGAGAAGACATAACTTCAGTAGTTACCGCCAACGGCTCGACTTCTCCTGTCACTGGCTATGTGTATCTGCCAGTCACAGTTAATGAAGTGTTCCGTGTGGTGAAGTTTTTTTGTATCCCGGGAGTGTCCACGCCTTTAGTCTTTGGCATTAACTTTTGGAAGGAATTTAATATTGCACCGGACGTGCTAGGTTTGATATCCCACAAGAAAGCCCCGCCGCAGACCCCTGTTGAGACCGTTACCCTGCAGATTAACAAATTACATTCTTTTGACGTTTTGACTGAGGAGCAGCGGAGGAAGGCTGACGCGGTGTGTGGCAAGTTCCGTGAAATTTCGGCTGGAGAGAAAGGGTTGGGTAGGACCCACCTGATTTCCCATCATATTGAAACGGGAGATGCCCCACCAATTAAGCAGCGTTATTATCCGCTTTCCCCTGATAAACTCCGGGAACTTAATAAACAGTTGGACGTGATGATAAAGTTGGACGTAGTGGAGCCCAGTTGTAGCCCCTGGAATAATCCCATCACGATGGCCCCGAAGGCGAATGGAGAGTTGCGGTTCTGTTTGGACAGCCGGAAACTAAATGCGGTGTCGAAACATGATGCGTATCCTCTTCCTTACATCCATAGCATCTTGGATCAACTTAGGGATGCGTGTTTCCTCTCGTCCATTGATTTAAAATCCGCGTTTTGGCAGATTCCCTTGACAGACTCTTCTAAAGAGAAGACAGCGTTCACCGTGCCGTTGCGCGGTTTGTTTCAGTTTAAAGTGATGTGTTTTGGGTTGACCTCAGCGCCTGCTACCCAGCAGCGGCTGATGGATCAGATGTTTGGGCCCGAGTTTGGCGGGCGTGTTTTTATTTATTTGGATGATATTGTCGTGGTTAGCCGGACGTTTGACGAGCATCTGGAGCTCCTGTTGAAGGTTCGGGAACGGTTGCGTTCCGCTAACCTTACTATTAACCTGCCTAAATGTAGTTTTTTTCGGAGACAGCTGAGATATCTTGGCTATGTGGTGGATGAGTTAGGTCTAAGGACGGATCCCGAGAAGATCCAGGCCATTTCCGATTTTCCGACCCCAGCGAGTCCGAAGGACGTCAAGCGTTTCCTTGGGACAGCGTCGTATTACCGAAGGTTTATCCGAGGATTTAGTACGATCGTTGCACCTTTAAGTGCTCTTACTTCTACGCGCAAAAACAGACCTCCGTTTGAGTGGTCAGAGGAAGTTGAGGCCGCGTTTGTGGGTTTGAAAAGTGCCTTAACATCTGCACCTATCTTAGCGTGTCCAGACTTCTCCCTTCCGTTTGTAGTACACACTGATGCGTCCGAAGTGGGAGTGGGCGGAATGCTAACGCAATTCTTTGACGGAGAAGAACATCCGATAGCTTACTATAGTCGCTCCCTTAGCCGACCAGAGCGAAACTATTCTGCCACGGAGAGGGAAGCGCTGGCTGTGGTGTGTGTGGTGGAACATTTCCGACCCTATTTGGAGGGCCATAAGCCTTTTAGGATCATAACTGATCATGCCAGTTTACGGCCGAAATTAATAATAAATCCTTAAGCCAAGATATAAATCGATCGTGGATATATACCGATCTATGGATCGATCTCCAATCCGCGTACCAATAACGAAAAAAGTCAATCCTACTGTTGCTCAATCCGCAGATATCTGGAAATCCATTCCCTCTTGATCATTCCGCTGTACGCAAAACCTATAAAGTAATCGTTCATTTGTATCTAATATATATAAAAAAAAACTATGCCTAAATAGATTTTATAAATCGTTTTAGGAACTTTTTATCAATAGACGCATATATTTACTAAAGATGTGCAATGATTCTATTATCAAAAGAAATGATGGTAAAATTTATTCTAAATGTTTTGGGTAAAATGGAACGTCGACAGGACGCTTTTTTAGTCTGTGCGTTAGCTGTCCGAGAGACTTGAGAAGTTGATGAGACGCGTCGTGATCGCCCCGCCAAAACTTTAATTTCGTGTTATTTTTATTTATATGTTTTGTTTCTGTTTTTATTTATTTAAGAGTGAGACGATTTAATTTTAATACAGAATACGTATTTGTTTTTTTATTTGTAATATAATTTAAGTAGCTATGGACTCTGAAATGGTGGTAAGTGATTTTGTGTATTTACTATAAAATGTTACTATTTACTTAGAATAAACATTTACTTAACTATTCCTCCTTATTTTAGGTGAGAGGCAAACCCTTATCGAAAGATGAGACCAAATCTTTGTTAGGCTTGATAGAAATAAATAAGATAATAACGTCGAAAACAACCAACGCTACGAATAATAAATTGAAAGCTGAGGAATGGGTTCGATTAACCAATCGTTTTAATGCCACTGCCACGGTTCATCGTCGAACTCCGCAGCAGCTGCGTTTGAAGTGGGAAAATTTAAAAAAGAATGCTCGTAAACGCAGCACAAAAATAAGAATGAACCGCATTCAAGTAAGTTTTAGTTGAAATTTTTGAACTTTTTTTATATAATGTAATGGTTCAGAAAATACTTAATAAATTTTATTTTTGCAGACCGGTGGTGGTGCTCCAGAATACATACCACCAGATGATGTATTGGATAGAGTGGCTGACTTACTGGGGTGTACAGCCAGTGGTTTTGTTGTGCCATTTGGTGGTGACAAGGAGCCAGAGGTTTTTGTTGTTGGCGGTGATGGTGACGGTAGTGGTGAAGGGGCTATTGGGGAACATGCTGAAATGTTACCAATAGAAAATAGAGTTTTCTCTGAAGGCTCACTACCAATGCCGATGCCAGTGTCTATAGATACTTGTTTGAGTTCTTCAATACCAGTGTCTATAGACATCGGTAAAAATACTTCAATTACAGATTCCATGGAAAATGTGATTGAAGTGACCGAATGTGAGCAGACCAGTGGAGCTGGTGAGGTTATAACTTTAGCCACTCCCAGGAGACTTACATTAAGTACACCTAGAATAGGTAATTAGTATATTTTTATCATTATTATCCATAATTACCTGTATATTGATTTGTATCCTATTATTATAAATGCAAAATTATTTATTTACCACTCAGCTCCTCCTAATGACTTTTATGACTCCATATCACTGTCACTATCACTAGAAAACATTGACAACGCCATTTTTCTACAAATAAATCCGTAAAACAATCCATAATCTGAGAAAATTCTAAGATTACTTTTTATATCGTTTACACCGATCAAAACAAACGTCAAATTCAACGGATAAGTTATTGACACACACAAACTGTCATTTTCGAACAGAGGACAATCTGCAATCTATGATCCGTCCTCTCAAAGATTGAATGGTTTTAAAGATTGCGATTTCAGTCTGCGGATTGATTATTGGTACACTTTACTAAAAATGTGGATTTAATTTTCTATCTTCTATCCGGAGATATTGGATTAGATTGATTATTAATTTCGGCGCTTAAAGTGGTTCCTTAATCTTAAGAACCCTACCGGACGTTTGGAGCGTTGGGGATGTCGGCTTTCCCCGTACAACTTTGTGATAGAGCATCGGCGCGGCTCGGAAAATGTGGTACCAGATGCACTTTCCCGTTCCGTACCAGTGTTTGCTGTAGGTGAATCCGTACAAGATCCTTGGTTTCGAAACATTTATTCTCGTTGCGTGGAGAGACCACAGACGTGCCCAAATTACCAAATTATCGATGGGAAGCTTTACCGTTTTACCAAAAGTAAGTCTTCGTTGACAGGCGATTTTGATTGGAAGGAGGTTGTTCCAGCGGAGATGAGACAGCAGCTTATATCGGAGAACCACGACTCTCCCTTGGGAGCCCATCTCGGGATCGAAAAAACTTACAAGCGGCTGCGCCTTCGTTTCTTCTGGCCCAGTATGTATACCGACGTGGAAACCTTTGTTTCAGGTTGCCCGACTTGCAAAGCGTACAAACACCCGAACAGACCCACCCCAGGATTGATAGGTAATCCGAAGGCTTGTCGTAGGCCGTTCCAGTGCATCAGCATCGATTTGGTTGGTCCACTGCCGAGGTCTAGGCAACTGAACGAGTACCTTCTTGTTGTGGTGTGTTGTTTTTCCAAGTACTGCTTGTTGTTTCCCTTGAGGCGAGCTACTAGCCAAGCAGTGGCGCAGCGCCTAGAGGAGAAGGTTTTCTTAGTCCATGGTGTCCCGCAAACAGTTATCGCAGACAATGGTCCCCAGTTCATAGGACGCGAGGTGAAAGCATTGTTTGACAAATATAAAATACCTCAAGTACATTATACCCCTACGTACTACCCTCAAGTGAACACGGTGGAACGATATAATCGAACCCTCGTCACGGCTGTGGCCGCGCTTGTTGGTGAAGACCAGCGTAGATGGGACATGAACCTTTGTCAAATACAATTTGCTTTGAATACCGCTGTCAATGACTCGACTACTTATACTCCATTTTTAATTGTGCATGGCCGTGAAGCTGTGGTGGATGGCCGCATTTATGGTGGTAGTGAGGAATTGGATGAGATTGCGGTGAGTTCCCGAAAGGACTATGTAAATGTGCTGGGAGAATTAAAGGATGTATTGCTCAAGGTAGATCAGGAGTTAAAGAAGTCTCATGCCAGAAGTGCGAAATATTATAATCATCATCGCAGAGATGTCGAATTTGAAAAAGGGGATGTAGTTTGGCGTCGCACCCACATTCGAAGTGATGCATCGAAGTACTTATCGTATAAGCTGGCGCCTCGCTTTGAAAAGTGTCTGGTGGTGGATAAGTTGTCAAAGCTTGTGTATCTTCTGGAAGACGAGCAAGGTCGGAGGACCGAATGCCACGTCAAAGATATCAAATGTTCTGATTGATGGATTCGCTTATCGTGTAGCTTCATTGCGTGGTATGTAAGTGGGGTAATTTCTTCTTTCGTTGTGATGCTGGAGGGCCAGCGCGAATTTTGTTCGTTACCCTCGCAAAATTCTGGCGAGGAGGGGGATACTATTACACCTTTTTTTGTTAGTCAAATCCTTTAAACCGTCTTTATATCTTTTTTCATTCGTTCGAAGCTTAGTGCAGGGCTGTATAGCTTTTTTCCCAATTTTGTGGAAATTCAGGGATAAAAAAAAGTGAATGTTAAGCTGGCTGACAGTGGAAGTTTCAAGAACATTCGGCGAGAAGGAATTTTGCAGTCGACACCTTTGAGTTTTTTTACATTGAATGGAGATTTTTGACGACTGATATCGAGTGACGGCGTGAGGAAACTTGTTGGGGTGTGCGGGCGTGTAGGACTGAGGTCCGGCCCGTGGGCTACGTGGCGGCCTCCGGAGCCTAAGTTGTTACAGCCTCCTTGAGGTAAGTTCAGTGTTTTCTTGTTAAAAATAGGTTAGCTCTTGCTCGCGTCTGCATTCCGGTGATAATCCGATTAAAATATGTTGAGATAATATGTTTTCTTAGGTGTGGGCCTCGTGGCGGGATTTGTACTGTTGGCGGGCCACACCCTTATTGTATGTTGCTGCTAGGGAGCTTAACTCCTAAAATACAATTTAAGGACAGGATAGTGTCTTACTGTATCCTATTATTGTGTATTTTTGTTTAAAATGAATCTTTTCATACTTTGTCTTGAAACTTAACCTTGTACTAAGTAATTTATTGATAAAACTATGCTCATCTGGGTGAAATACTATGATAATTGTGTTGTTTTGCTTGCTTAAAGTAATCCTAATCACAGAGAGATGTTGCACAGTGTAAAATATTACCATGTGGCAGTCCACATGGTACAAATATTCGTAATTCTTTGTTTGACTGTGCCGCTTACTTATTTAAAGTGATTTTAACCACCCAGAGGTGTTAAATTATGTGAATTATTGCTCAGTGGCACCCCACATGGTACAGATAGTTATAAATAATTGTCTTTTCTTTTGGTATTACCTTTTAAACATAGTAGTAAGTTCTTTGTAGTTATTCTGGTGTTGTAAAAAGTAAATCTTATAAGACTTTAAGTGGTTCTCCTAAAGCAGAGAGTTACCAAGTAATGTAACGTTTTGAATTCTTAGATTCTAACTAAGCCTTCAGCTTTCATTTAAACTCAGTGATTTGTTTTGCGAGCCCTAGTTGTACAGGCTGAGTTTGAACAAGTATTTACAGAGGTTTTTATTGTGAGCCTTTAGGGACCCAAGCGTGTTCTCTGAAGACATAATGCTAATTATGGTTTAATGTGGTTTTCAGAAAGGAGGCTGTTTTCATACTACCAGCCTCATCGGCTGCTTTTTTTGTGTTGCACCGTGTTTTTGGACGCCAGCGATGCGGAGGTTTGGCTGAAGCGTCGAACCCCGATCTCCTTACTTACCAAGTAATATCCAATTTTTTTATGGGGCCATAAAATGGACCGCCCTTGTTTTTTTGTCATTTAATACGAATTATTTTAAAGGAAAGCTCCTTCAGAGTACCCCTTTGTTTAAGGGAAGATTTTAGTTCTTTACTGTGGATGTGGGAAACGATTGCCCCTTCAGAAAACTTCGGTTCGCGGACGGAGTATTACAAATAATTTGAATATAAAGTAATTTTATAGACTAAACTAAGGATCAGCCAAGCGACCGCAAGGTTCCCTAATTTAATTTTAATAATGAACAGGTAAGAACAAGAGCTTTCTATTGGTGTACGTGGCTCTTCACAGATTGGTTGAAATTCGAAGTTGTAAACTGTTAAAGTCAGTCGTTACTTGACAAACGTGCTTCGGATACTATCATAAAACTTTTATTGGTTTTATCAGTGAAAAATGGATAAATCGGTAAGTAACTTTAATTTATTTAAATATTTGTGAATTGAACTTATTGTTAACTGTTACAATATGTATAAATAATATGTAAATGTGGTATAAAATCAACTTTCAAATATGTATCTGCTTGCATGATACTACAAAGCACGCCATTTTGCCGCCAAAAAAAATCGTATACAGTATGTTCAATTTCTTCTATATGCATTTTATTGCCTTTGGCCACTTATTTTTTTGCTTTGGTTTGGTTATAGGGTTTTGCAACATTATATTATTTTTATCATTATTTTAATATATAAAGCTGCAGAACTGCTTAGTGTCACACTTTCGTTCTCCCGCGGGGGCGAAAATAATGTACCTACTTATGGGAGGTTTTGTTCGCATGGGTTTTGTGAGCATGGGAAAATTCTATTACAGATTTTAGAGAACTGCTACGCATCAGATAGTTGGTCAGCTGCCCGCCGAAACTGTAGTACTTAGATGAGAACTGTTTTCACATTATGCTTCTACGACATAGTCGAAATCTAATGTCGATGAAAAATAAATACAAATTGGAAAAAAAAGATGGCCGCTATACAAATTGTACTTCAAGAAGTCATTAAATAAATTATATATTTATCGTTAATATATATAAGTATAGTAAAGTTACCAAAGCAAAATAAATAGGTAAGTGTTTATCTATTTCTATATTTGGGTTTTGGCATTGATTAGTTTTTTTCTTAGATGGAACTGAGAGATTGTGAAGAGAATGTGGTGGAAATTATAGACGTCGTGCCGACCCTGGAGTCTACCGCTCCCAGCGGTATGGCGGCCCCAGTGGCAGCTGGCGGGCCCCGTCGGTTCTTTCCGATTTACAATGTCTCTGCATCACCTGGTGGCCACCTCAATATTGTTGGGAACCCATTTTTGGGTGAACGAGTTGAAGAGGGAGTTGTTGTAAGTTTCAATATTTTATATTTAGTAGAGATTGTTTGATGGTAAAGGGTTAAAATCATCCCTGGCCGTCAAAAGGAAAATTTGAGCAGCACTCAATAGAATTAATATTATTAGTAAAATTATTATTATTTTTTTTTAATAATTTTCAGTAAAGGTTTTTGTGTAAAACCAGTTATTAGTAATAAACAGTAATTCAACATAATTTTTGTTTTTTTATCACAACAAACCGCCATTGCTAATATAGATAATCAATCAAATCAATCAATATGAACACATTCAATCAATAAAACGATACGATATTATTAATCGAGTTGAGCACTCGAGTCATTTAATAACAAATAAATATTTTTAAAACGAACACCACATTATTTAGTACAAATTAAGGGTCATTAAGAACTTGTGTTATGGATAGTACATTTTTTTTTGGTGCTCCGTGCGGGGATTCAACGCAAACTTAATATCTATGAAACATACCTAAATACTATTAAATTGGACAAACAATCAAGTTAGGGATCCAATATCGAGAAACAGGTCACTCGTCAAATCCAACTCGGATGGACAGCGTCCAGAAATCTTCTCGTCCCAAATACCGCATTGTCTAAATACGAATGTTTTTAAGCAGTGTGTCTTGCCAGTGACGACTTACGCCTCTCAGACGTGGTCACTATCTATGGGCCTTCTGAGGAAGCATGATCACTCAGCGGGCAATGGATAGGGCTATGTTTGGCGTTTCTTGCGAGCTCAAATCAGATATAAGGAGATCCGCAGGAGAAAAGTTGCTCGAAGGATTGGTGACCGTTGGCAGCAAAGTCCTGGAATGGCGACCACGTATAGGAAATTGCAGTGTTAGTAGGTCCCTTACAAGATGAACCGGATGGTGTCAAGACCGCTGGGATATGATGGATGAGGGCAGCAAAGTACCGATGAGGTCGGGAAGGCCTTTGTTCAGCAGTGAACATCTTTCGACTGAGATGATGATGTTTTTTTTTATATTAACAATATTTATTATGCTTTATTAATTATTTTAAACTATTTTATCTCTTTTAATAACATTATATTCAAAACAAATAAATCTTGAAACGAATGCAGTCAAGTTGCAGGCTCAATATGAGTAGAATTAAGTTTAAGGTTTTTATTTAATAGTGTCACTTGAGTCGATAGGTCAAAGAAAATATCATTTGTAGATTACAAATATTTTATGTACCTATTCAAAACAAATAATGGAAAAACGATTGAAACTTACAATAGTTTACAGAATTGACAGCAAAATAATCGATTTAAGTATTATTTTGCTGTATCGATTTTTGTTTCACAGAGTATTGAAAAAGTGATTGAACTTCAATCAATTGAAGTCTACTACGTTAAAAACTTAACTACACTTGCTTTTTGCGTTGTGACTTGTGGATGTGAATATTATTGTTTTCGGAGTTCTTCCTTTTTTTGACCTTTTTTCTGATAATGGACCGTTTCTCTGCTCACTATAACCCTGGCGTGCATCTGGATACCGATTCCCCCAATTCTGATGACTCTGGCAATATTTTAATGGATTCCGAAACCGCGCTATCTGTACATTGTGTGAACTGCGGGACCGATGTTACCCGAAGAAGGAGACATTCCGTCACGTTAGCGGATGTTTTATCTGTTCTCAACCAATGGAGCTCTCCGCAAATTGTATGTAAAATCTTCTTAAACAAGGGTAGTTGTTTTTGTTTAGTAAATATGTATTATGAACTTATGTGCTTTATTTCAATTTTTTACAGGTTAGCAGCGGTAGCATTGTATGCCATTCCTGCTGGACGATTGCAGTAAATGAGTCTCATAGGCTGGCGCAACCATCAACGAGCTCAGGACGTTACCGTCAACTATGTGCTTCCTGTGGAACATCTTTATTAAGAACAAGATTTCATGTTTTTAGACCACACATTGATAACCAAATCAGACAAGTTATTGCAAACTGGATATTGCCACGGCAGGTAAATATAAAAAGACTAAGAATATAAAAAGTAAACATTAAGTAATTTATATTTTTATCTAATAAGTAAATTGTTTTTAGTTACTGGGAACGGAACAAATATGCCATCCTTGTTGGCTACGTGCTACCAGAACTGCATCTAGGCCTCAACAAATAAATGTACAGAATGCTATTCCTCCAGTAGCTGACAATTTACAAGAGGTAGAAGTACATATAGAGTTGCCACACCTTTCTCGAGCGGGCGAAACACAAAGCAGCTGTTTTGTTCAGGGATGTACAAATGGAGAACGGCTCGTAGTACCCATGTGGCTAAAAATTGAGCTGTTTAAGCAACATAATTTTTATGTGCCTCCAACAAGTAGAGTATGTAGATTGCACAGAGAAAATAATGATTGGGAGTTTTTGGCTGAAACTGAATATTCTCATATGTTTACTGCGAGGCACATAGAAGACTTTGCATCATTTATAAAATATAATAAAGCTGAAGATTGGAATAGTTTGAACACCATTGAGGAAGATTTATTTTTTTATTGGGTTGGTTTATCAAAGAATCAATTTAATCAGTTAAAAAATTCACTGTTAGAATTAAACAGTAAAACATATTGTAACATTGCTCTTGCAGCTTACTTGTGCAAAATAAGAACTGGTGATAGTAATGAGCGAATTTCATCAATGATGAGAATATCTGCAAGCACTGTTCAAAGATATTTAAACACAGTAAGAGAGGCACTTACAGCAGAGTTTGTGCCAAGAAACCTTGGAATATCTCATATGTCTAGGCAACAAATAAGTTCAAGGAATTTATTAATACCAAGAGAACTATTTGCAATTAATAACCAACCCATTGTTATAGTGGATGGAACATATATATATGTACAAAAAAGTTCAAATTACCTATACCAAAAAAACACATACTCATTACATAAATATAGGAACCTTATAAAACCTCTCTTAATTGTGTGTTGTGATGGATACATAGTTGACATCCTAGGTCCCTATCCAGCAACAACATCTGATGCCAATATAATGTTAAATGAATTTAATAATCCAGACAATTCTCTTCGACAATATTTTGAACCTGGTGATGTGTTTATCCTGGATAGGGGGTTCAGAGATTGTATTAGATTGCTTCAAGAATGTAATTATTTGCCCCACATGCCAGCTTCTTTACAACCTGGTGAAACACAGCTGTCAACGTCAGCAGCTAATGATTCTAGAAAAGTAACTTTATGCCGTTGGATAGTTGAAGCAGTGAATGGGGTTATGAAAAAATGTTTTAAATTATTCCGTCATGAATTTTTTAATGCAGCTGCAACTCATGCGATGGAAGATTTTAAAATAGCTGCTGCGTTGATAAATAAGTTTCACCAGAGAGTAACGGATCGAGAAGATGCATCTTTAATTGTGCAAAGAGTCAGACAAACTGAGCATCTCAATAATGATTTAGCTGTGTATGTGATGGATAATAATTTAAACAGAAGAAGATCCATTTTTAGTAATCTTTCAGACACTAATGTATCCTTCCCAACATTGAGTTATAGCGAACTAATTATTATAGCATGTGGTACTTATCAATTGAAGCAGTCACGCTCTTATTACCAAGAGAGTTTGAGAAATAATGGTTCTTATACAGTGGAGGTATGTAATGACAGCAACCTACTGCAAGCATTTCCTTCGGCCGCAAACAGTCGTTTGTTGAGAGGAAAAATTAAAAGTAGACATGTTAGTAGAAAAATATATTATATTTATATATTGTATTCTAGCACAATAAATGGTATTGAATCAATTAACCAATATTATTGTAATTGTATGGTTGGCCGAAGGACAGTGGGTTGCTGTGCACATATATGTACCATCATATGGTACCTGGGCTGGGCAAGGCATCAAACTAGTTTAAATCTGCCTGCCCAACGTCTAGACAATCTTTTAATTGTAATTGATGAACATTAATAAACAAAATGATCATATACACCTGTTTTTTTTTCTAAACCTGTTTTTAAATAGAATCAGCAAGTGAGTTTCTGGAATGATAATTGTCATTGTAATTAATTACTTTACACAAAACCGTTTTAATACTAAGATATATAGCCATCTAGCTTCTAAATAAAAATATTTTTAAGGCAATAGAGCGATGGTCGCATCACGGCCACAGCTTCAAACATAGTGGTGGGAACCCTTTACTGACAAGAGAGCTTGACATGACCTTTTAAACGAAATTAATCTACTGAGAAAGAGATATGTTCACCCGCACTTAGTAATCTATTCCATAGTATTCTAGTATTATAATAGTGCATCAGGTTTTTTCAGATGTGCTATCAAATTACTTGATGGTACCTTGATAGTCTATTATCTCTTGAACTCTGATATAATGTACATATATCTGCCTATGTACATTACACTAATGATCAAATATTACACATTTTTCAGGCTTGGATTCCTGCGACAACACCGGAAGTGGCGACGCCGGCAATGCCGTCTACGCCAGCAATACCTCTGTCACCGGCTATGCCGTCCACCCCCTCCCACAGGGCAGTCCGCCCTCGCAGGCTTCGCCCTCAACGACGTCGTTAGTCATTGTTACCATATAATAACTACCTGCAAGATTCGGGTAGCGAGCTGGAAGGTGGAGACGATGATGACGGTGAGGACGAATTCGAAGATTATGCGGGGATGAGGGCGGTGGTCAGGCAACTCTGTGAAATCGAGGTGGCGCAGGCAGTCGAGGAGGAGAATTTGGAGGCAGCTGGGCCCAGCATGGACGTCGGTGGTGGAGACGACGGTGTTCAATACAATTGGAGCCAGGACTATTCAATATTCCAGGGGCGAGAGGAAAAATATCGGCGGATACAAGGCCTCTCCGATTCTGCTGGCTCACAAGTTCCAGTAGAGCCTTTTCTGCTGATTTGGGATCTGCCTATTATGGAACACATAGTGGAGGAAACGAACAAGTACGCCTGGCAAACTATTGCGACATTGTCAGAGACGGGGAGCATAAGCTCAAATCTGGATTCTTGGGTTGAGACGAATGTGCCCGAGATGTACAGGTATTTTGCAATACTCATGTATATGGCCCTCAATCCACGAGGCCATATACCTGAGTATTGGACAACTACAGTCTTGGGCATGCCAGAATTTCGTCTCCTTATGTCCAGGAACAGGTTCCAAATGATTACCCGTTTCCTCCACTTTGTGGATAATGAGCATATCCCAAATAATAAACATGAATATTCTAGAAAGATATCAAAAATTGAACCCATTCTAGAGCACTGCAACACCAAATTTAAGAGCCTATATATACCAACCAAGCATCTGAGCATTGACGAGTCGTTGCTTCTGTGGAAGGGTCGCCTTAGCTGGGTCCAGTGCATACGCACTAAGGCGGCCCGTTTTGGAATTAAGAGTTTCGAGCTCTGCGAAGCAACGACTGGTTACATGCTTAGGTGCATTTTATATGCCGGTAAAAACTCCACTATGCACGAGGGACCCCTCCATGGGTTTGAAGTTTCTACTGAGAAAGTAGTGCTGAAACTTATGGAGGGGTTCCTCGATGCTGGTCACTGTCTTGTTATGGACAACTGGTATAACCAATTGTCCATGACAAGATTTCTAAAACAGCGGGGCACAGACGTGCTCGGAACAATCAACAGGCGGCGGCGTCATATCCCCGCTGTTATAAAGAATGTTAGTGACAGGGTACCACGTGGGCATCTTGTCAGTTATCATTGTGGTGACTTGAGTCTCACTGTCTGGAAAGACGTGAAACTAGTCACCACAATTTCAACATACCATGATGCCCAACTTGTGATGGGTAGGCGTGCTGGCGAGGAAATCCTGAAGCCAGTCTCAGTTTCCGATTACAATAAATACATGGGTGGCGTAGATCTTAAGGATCAGAAGCTGTCCATGTATTTATTGGAAAGGAAAAGGGGGCTGAAGTGGTACATGAAAGTGTTTAAAAGACTGCTTAACATCAGTGTGTTGAATTCTTTTATTATGTGCCAAAAACACCCGACAACCCAGGTTTTGTCGCATAGAGTTTCGGTACGCGTTAGCGGAAGTGTTGTGCGAGCGGTTTCCCAGGGCAGAGCCAGAGCGTCCAATCAGACAAGGCCCATCCAACGAATCAGTGCGGCTAGATAGTGCTCCAGACCACTTCCCGGTGCACACCGCGCCAGTTGCAGGCAAACCAACACAGCACGTGCGGCGTCGTTGTGTGCGATGCACTGTGCGGCAGGTCCGCACGCAGGTAACGACAATGTGCCAGAAATGTCAGGCTCCATTGTGCATTGGAAGGTGTTGGATCGAATACCATACGCTCCAGAACTTGTGAGCCACGTCTATTTTTTTACCTATGTTATGTCCTAGGGGTCTGTCTACAATCTCTTCTGATGGAAAGTGATGATGAAGATGAAGATATTGCAAGGTTCTCTTTTCGAAAGTACCTGAACTATTTTTGTTGTTTGGTGTTGGCAATTTTTTTGTGTATCTTGTTTTTTTATTTTTTATTTTTTTTATTATATTTTGTTGAAATAAATAAAGTTTACAAAAGTATGCATATTTATTTTCGAAGACACACGGCTACACTTCAACCTACCTATATTTGTCAGTTATAGTAGGTAAAATATGCAACATTAGATTATTTCGTCAAAATTAGACATTAGACAGAAAAGGGTACATTGATGTGCGTGCTGCCCACAATACCTATACAGATAAATCAAAATCATAAATACACTAGCTCTTTCGCGCGGTTTTACCCGCGCAATTTCTAATCCCGCGGGAATATCTGGATAAAAACCTATGTGCTACTCCAGACTGTACACTATCACTATGCCAAATTTCATCCAAATCCGTTGGGCCGTTCTGCAGTGATTGACAAGCAAACATCCAGACATCCATACATTCATCTAAACTTTCACACATATAATTATAAATTTTAAATAATTATAAATACATTTTTCTGGGATAAAAGATTAGCTAGCTAACAAACAACTATTTTATATGTAAATTAAATGTCAGCCTGTATAAGCTGCTTCTCTGTATCATTTGCTACTGTTATCTCCCGTGGACGCGATATCGTGCAAACCGGTTATTGATGGCAAATGGGCTTAGGGATTCAGTACAGTTTGACATTTTGCATCAGTGGTACGTCAAAGGTTAACCCGTCAAGTGTCCCTTGTACCACATCGGTACATAACAGATTGAACGTAATGATTGGATTTGTTAATTATTCATCGTGCCTTAATTTATTTTTTTTTATTATTCTATAACTCTTTGGCTTTAAAAAAATAATAACTTTGCGCATATTGGATTTCGGGAATGATAGTAAAAAATATATATATTGCAAGTGAGTTCCGAAGCGTTACAAGCGGCCATATTGAAGCAAGTACGTTTTATTTTTGAAAAGAAAACATGTTTTCTAACTCGCAAAGGTAAGTTTCTTATAATATTTTTTTATAAACTTACTAGAAAATGAACATATTTTACAATTCAAATATTAGAATTTGTACAAAAGTAGTAAATCTTCATGTAAAAATCCATAAACTTTTGAAATGCATGATGCAGTCAAACAGTCATACCGCGCGCAGTATTTGCTAGATATTCAATATTTATTTAACTTAAAAATTGAGTTATTATATATAAGTTTGAAGGTTATTTATCTATGAATATATTTCAATAATTTGTTTTAGATTTTCATTAGTAATTTTGTAATGATTTCATTTACAATGTGATCAATGTAACCTAAAGTCTGGATTGCGATATTGGAAAGTACCGACAGCACAGACAATTTTTTAGGTTTAGGTTTGTTTGAGTTTAAATTTCTTTATTAAAATTTTTCATAAATGGACTTCACAACACTAAGGTCCAATGACTTAGTCGTTTTAAACCGACTTTGAAAAAGGCGGTTCGCAATAATCTTTTTATTCCTATTTATTTTAGATACGGCTTGATTTTCTATTTGTCTATTTCAGCGTATACACTAAGGTTAAATGTACTTTTTATTGTCTGATGCACCATTCGCGTTAAGAATTATGAATTTGATTTGCGTATGGAAATTTTTGACTAAAGTTCTTTTTTCTTTTTACATTTTTATTTTGTGAACTTGTTTAACTTGACATAACATTTTTTTAAATAATTATATACATATGTGTTGTGTGTATCTAGTACTATCTAGTACACACATATGTATGTAAGTATGAAAGAAACTATTTTCAAATAATTATAATTCTTAATAATTGCATTTTTAATCATGTAATTTTTTATTCAAAATTTTTTTGTAGATTGGCAAAATTGCGCTCCCAATCGCGTTCCCGATCCCGGTCGGTAACTCCAGAGAGCAGTCTCCACTTAACGCAGCGACCATCGATCGCTCGGCGTGCTCTGTTAATGGGGCTATCCCTCTCTAAACCCGAGCCTGAGGTGGACCTAGACATGGTGGCGCCTCCAGCAAAGCGGTAAGGCAGAAGCTTTATTTATCTTCATATAAGAACTATCTATATCGCTCTTCGTGTGTATCACATTGTCGTTTGTTTTAGATTGAAAATGAAGGCGTACTCCATTGAAAAAACTCCTCGTGGGAGTTTGAATGTGGTCGGCCAGGTGGAAGTTGAAAAAACCCCTGGAGGTCATATTCGGCCTTCACAAAATAATTTACCATCCCCACTTTGGTAAGTTACAAACATTCGATATTGCCTTTCAAACATTCGTAATTCCCCTCCATCTCCATACTTTGTTTGCAATTTTATTTTTCTTGTTTGCAGTGCAAGTGTTCTGGAGAAAGTTGAGGCGATGGATCTCTCCGACGAGGAGGCGCAGGAGCTGGTCCGGGATGCTCCATGGCACGTTAAGAGGTGGATAGCCGATTTCCCGGAACATCCCGTTCCTGCTCCACTTACGCTTTCGCCAACGCCAGAGGTTAACCTTGGCAATGCTTCAGGCAGTGCTAGTTTTCCTTTACTGGAAACTAGCAATGCTGTGAGCTGCATTAAGGTGATCTCTGGGGCTGATGATGTACGTCCGTCAACGTCAGGGTTGACCACTACATCTAAGCTCGTTGGTAAGGGCAAAGTAAGTGACGGTAGTGACTTCGATAGTGAATTTGACGACGAGTTCGACTTTACTATGGAAGGCACTACCGGGATAGAGTATGGGCGGAATATTCCGGATGATGAAGAGTTAGAGGAACCTGTGTTGGAATTTGTAGATACTGTGCACAGATCGATGGATAATGAAATTGATCGTTTGGCTGGGCTGTCTAATAGTTTCGACTGGTTGAAAGATTTTGAGTTGTTCAGGGGTACACCTGAATCATTTTCAGGTCCTAAACCTGGACCGCTCAAAGACTATGCTTCACCCTATGATGCCTTCAGGGACATATGGTCTGAAGACACCATAGGGTTAATAGCCAGAGAAACTAATAGATTCGCCTCCCAGACAATCGAAAAGAAAATAGGTAACAGTACACTGAATGAAAGGTCTCGTTTGCAAAGGTGGAAACCCACTGACGCCGACGAGATTTTGGTCCTATTCGGCGTATTTGTGCTCACCACGTGAGCTCCCACGGACATCCCAAAAAGATTATTGGAGGACAAATTATATTTTAGAAATGCCCAAATTCCGGCAAATTATGCCCTTTAATCGCTTTGTGCTTTTGAGCAGGTGTCTTCATTTTCGAAGAGACTAGCGAAATTATCGCCAGTGATATTACATCTAAACAAAAAATTCTCCTCGTTATACAATTTGCAGAAAAATATTTCAGTTGACGAGTAGTTGACTTTATTTAAAGGTCGCTTGTCCTGGGTTCAGACAATTAGGTCTAAAGCTGCTCGTTTTGGCATAAAATCCTATGAGCTCTGTGAAGCTCAAACTGGTTATTTATATAAATTTCAAATTTATTGTGGGAAGGATTCTGAGGTGAGCTCTGGTGAGATTGCACCAAGTGGGGACCTTGGAGGCAAGAGTGTCAGAGTAGTGCTCGACTTATTGAAAGGCCTGGAACATCGGGGGCACTGCGTGACGATGGACAATTTTTATAATAGTCCAGCGCTGGCGCGGTACCTCAAGAGTAAAGGGTTTGATTGTTTAGGGACATTGCGTTTGAACCGTAAACACGTGCCGAATGACCTATCTAAGATACCGAAAAATGTGGCTAAAGGTACTATCACAGCGCGTCATTGTGGAGATGTTTCCATCATAGCATGGAAGGACTCCAAAGTGGTGCCTGTGATATCAACCTATTACAACACCGATACTTATGTAGGCTCAAAGGACGCTAGTGAAACCTGTGTGTGTAAGGGACGACAACAATACAATGGGAGGGGTTGATCTGAAAGATCAAAAACTCTCAATGTATCTGTTGGAAAGAAAGAGATGTGTGAAATGGTATGTCAAAATATTTAAAAGGCTGATGAATATAAGCATACTTAACTTGGTTTAAAATATATACCGGGTGAAACATAAGTCGTAAACAGAAATATGTGTTTCTTACTGTTTAACTTCAGTTTAAACATGTGGACGTGACAACAGGCAAAAATATGCAATCGTTGTTTGATGGTTCTTTAATTTTAAAAAATAGTTTTAAATTTACTGAGTCTCATGGTCACCCTAATTGCTACGTTACACTGTCATAGACCCATATCATGTTACTAAGATTAATCATTGAACCTTTTTGTATTTAAATAGAAAAATAATATCAATTTGCGTTTAAAATGCCGGCTGCATATCCTTACCCTTTAATTGAACGTTTCGATATGGTAAGTCTTTAACGCTCAAACGAATAGTGCAGAGCTAACACGAAAAGCATTTCAAAACGTTACCCCGAGTCACCAGGCCGACACACAACCTGGGACCCAATTTTATTCTGCTAATTCACGAATGGCTCAATTGAATGACAATGGAATCGTACTAGGATACACTTGGCATGACACATTTGGCATTCTGATAATAATAATAATAATAATAAAATTTATTTATTTCACACTCAGTAAAAACTTAACAAGTATGTAGTAAACATAAAGATATAAAAGGTCTTAAGTCTTAGTGTCACTTGTATCTAAACTAGGCTGAGCCTGTGTCTTAGATACAAGTCCCTACCCGTGGTTACCATTACATTTATTTTCATGTGTTTCTTACTACTTAAAGATAAGAATTACATTGATCTTATACAAGTTTTAAAGGTTACAGATTTTAATAATATTTGCCAAACTATCTTATTATGGTAAACAAATCCTCAGTTTGTACATAATCTAACGTTTTAAGCCAAGAACTTAATAGTTTTTTACATGCATTGGTATTTGAGCTGTACAAATTTAAAATCTTATTTAATTTATTATAAAAGAATGGGCCGAGAAACATTTGGAATCTATTAATAAAAGAGGTCTTAAAGTTAGTAGTTGGGCAAACTTTGTTCCTTCTTCGAAGTTCTAACAGTTTGGGATCAAAAGTAAGCTTTGTAAGATAAAAATCAAAGTGCCATTTTCATTCGACTGAACTGCAATTGTACTGTTGGGTATTCTGCTCTTCAATTGTGTTACGATTGAACTCTATTGTAAACTAAAAAGGTATGCAACTCTTATTTGACATTAGATTCAATCGTAATTGAGTGAGAATGTTGACCATTGGACTACCATTCTGGACCAATACATATTGTGAGGATTTTTGTGCGTGATTTGTTTTCTGAGTTTATTTTATATGAGGCGCTTAGCTCTTCCTTTATGGTGGAATGTTTTGGTATTCTATAGTATAATAGTTGCTCATCTCCGAAAAACGCGGGCAATGATGAGGCGTACGACAGATGCCTTACAGTTACCAGAGTCAGAGTTTGTGAAGACATTCTGGCTCGGTAATTTCGAAGTGAGAGCTCTATCGGGATACTCACTCCATTTCTTCGACAACGGAGAAGCGATGGAATTTCCCTTAATGTAAAGGTTAGTAATGTGTCATATTTTTTAAAAGGCAGGATAAACAATTATAATCCGTTTTATTACCTATACGACGTTTTGCGTTAAATAAAATTACCATTTCAGATACTTATGCATTGGCATTTTATGCCACAGGGTCTTATCAGGCTCTGGTTGGCCAAAGCGCTTTCCATAATGTATCTCAGAGCACTGTCTCAAGGGCTGTGAGGGGGTAACTGAGGCACTCAACCACCCTGGGCCCCAGTTCTGCTAATTTTAATTATTGTCATGCTAATGTCATACAATTTCGATTCTGATTACTTTGGCATTCCACTTTAACTTCATACGGATCTCAATGCAGCCATAATTGGATGGTAATTCAAACGTTATTGACTTTTATTAAAATGTTTGTTGCCTTCTAACAACAACAACACCAAAAGTGTGCCTCAACTGCTAGAGGAATATTTTAAGCCGCACGAAAATGATCAAGATGAAATCATACAACCTACAACAACTATGCAGTTCCATAATTATAGAAAAACTGTTAACACTGCAGCTCATTGTTTTGTACCCGAATGTGTCAATTCAGAGATCCACACTGTTAGCGACGCAACATGAAATGGATTCGGCATAATAGGGACATAGCCATTCAAATAGTTTTGTAAATAACGCTAGTCCACGCCCTCACTACTTGCGCCCGTCCTCGGATAGGTGGTTATTTTCGAGTGTGACGTAAGCAAGTACTAATAAGATTCTTATAGGAAATTATGATGTTATAGGAACCTAGGTATAGGTATATTTTGAATGCTATTTTGATAACATTGATTTATGGTTGAATTGATGATATTTGTGTTTAATAAAGTTCTTAGAGATTTCATTGGTAGATAAACGTAATATGAGAAGCTTTATGTATGTCTTAGATAGAAATAAGACCCTAGGTTATTTGTCAAATACTGATTTGTTTAGATTTGTCATAATTGTGGTAATTTTATGGTTATTTCGTATCAGATTAGGTACATAATGGTAGATATAACGTTATTGTATATAGGTTCATATAATAAAGTACGCATTTGAAGTAATAAATGACGTAATATGGTTAGATATTTTCTCGTTGAATAACTACGTAATTATATGGTTTATTGTTATGGTTTATTGATAATAATGTGTAAATTGCTTTCTTTTATTGAAATGTAATAGTTATTTTCATGGTGTTTTACGTATTTGAAGGGAATAACGAGAAAACCTTTGTTGTTGTATATGTTCCTAATTGGTAGTTATATCTTGTTTGATTATGTTAAAAACTAATTGTAATTAGAATGTTTGCATATTTTAATAATGTAAAATGATAAAATTATGTTTGTAACCGTTTCGCCTTAGGTACAATGTTAGGCTAAGTAAGTAGTCTGCCGGCACAAACGGTGTTTTGAGATAGTCTTTGTTCTAGAAAGTTTTTGGTATTTAATTTTATCAAATTGATATTTATGTAAACATATAGGAATCGTTTCGCTCTATTATTTGAATATAATATTGTAATAGTTTTGCTTAATAGTTTGAAAGATAATTCGATGTAAAGTTTAGAATCCAAGTAAAACTTAAGTGTAATTAGGTGCAAATTGCACAAACGCGCCAGCCAATCAGAGCGCTGGAATTATTTAGGGCGAAATTTGTATAAAAGGCGCACGCCGAGCTTTGGAAGTCAGTTCGGTGCCTGCAGCGAAGAAAACAACAAGAAGAAAGAAAAAGTCTAATAAGAAGAAAGAAAAAATCTAAGAAGAAAAGTTCAGAAGAATCCAACTAGAAGAAAGAAAGTGCTGTTCGGTGAATCCGGAGGCCAGTGAAGACCCAAGAAGACGTAAGCGCTGTTCGGTGTATCCGGAGGCCAGTGAAGAGGTCTGAAGAAAGAAACTGAACTACAGGAACGATTGCGGTTCATAGGCTTGTTTAAACTTAAGGTTTATTTTGGTATCCGCAATAAACGTTCATACTTTGAAGACGTGTTGTTTTCACTGCGCTCCAACCTGCACTCGATCAAGTCGGGTGTCACTCCGTGGTTCGTCAGGTCGTGGTGTCTTCGGGGCTTCGAAGGGTACACACTACGGCGGCATCTTCTCCAGCCGGCGCAAACTCCGCAACACACACTGTTCCTGACTTTTTACGAAAACATATTTTCTTTACAAAAAAGATATTTAGTCAACTGTGTAGAGTTTGTGAAGAACACAGAACTCTGTACGACTAGGACATTTTGGACCAATTTGAGTTCAGGAATGTCTTTAGCCAGCCTGAAATTGAGCAAATGCTTGAATTAAATATACAAGAGCATTCAAATAAAGTGCCAATTGATTTTGAAAATATAATTAATTATCAAGATTATATTGTGAAATATTGGACGAGTGTTACTAAATCTCAACTTTTTTATATTCTTCATGAAATTCTAAGTTAGAATTATTAAAGGTTAGAACTGGTGACTCCCATGAAAGGATTGCATCTGTGTTCCTAATAAGTAAAGTAAAGGACCACTTATTATAAGTTTAAAAAGTCAAGAAAAGCGCCAAAAAATGAATTTGTTCCATTACATATGAGGAGCAAACATTCAGAGGGTGATTTGTCACAAAAATAAAAAAAAGCAGTTTTTTTTTAATTCGACAGTTCATGTATTTGTCTATGGTTCTAACTTGTTTATTTTCATTCAAAAGGTGTCTTAGTACCTTTAAAATGCGACTCAAATTTTCAATTCTATTCAATAAGTGATTTGTCACCAATTAGAAACCAATCATATCGGTATTTGTCCTATTGCCGCCATTTTGTATAGGACAAATCGCTTTTTGTTTGAAAGCTGTCATAAAAAATCACTTTTTGTTTGACATCTCTGTCAAATCCATAGAAAAGTAAGAGGTTAATATATTGTTATTCTATAAGTTTCTGATTGCATATACACATGGACTGAAGATTTAGCTGGTAAAGGGAGCCAGGAAATTTCATCAGCATTATTACATTATTTACAAAAAACATTTAATGATTCACAAGATAAAACAATTCTAAGAATCTTTACTGATGGTTGTATTTCACAAAACAAAAACAATATTAATGTGAGGACTATTATGTACTTTCTGCAAACTTCTGAAACATCATTGGAAGAAGTTCAGTGGTACTTTCCAGTCAGGGGTCATAGCTTTCTGCCAGCTGACAGAATATTTGGAAGAGTAGAAAAACTTTTAAGAAAGAAGATCATAATATTCATCCGGAGTCAAAATCATATTTGACTCCGGATGAATATTATGAGGTATATAATCAAGTTGGCAAAGTGTTAAAACTAGGTGAAGACTGGACTTTAATTGATTCAAAATCTTTAAATAAATTCTACAGAGACATAAACCGTATAAGTGAAATGAAAACCATTTTCTTCAAGAAAATAGCTGGTAGAAAGGTTTTAGTTAAAAGTTCAGAAAACTATTGCACTTTGGTTGAAGATGATAAAGATTACTATTCTCTTGCAAAAAAAGGAAGATCTTTGCAAGCCTTATGTAACTCACAGGTTGCAACTTTCCCACTTGGACATGCTATCACTCAGGAGAAGAAAAATGATATTGATAAGCTATTGAAAGCAACTTATGGAGACTGGGAAAATATAGGAGATGAAAGATTTCAATGGTACAAGAGTATTTTACATAAAACAGCTACTGCTGCTGTGGAAGATGAAGAAGACCTTTGCATTTGCACAGAAATAGAAGGATCATCTATTTAATTTTTTTTTAATTTGTAATATTATTATAATAAAACTACCTTTCTTCTGAAAAACCTGGTTTTTATTCATAAGGTGATTTGTCTGTTTGTTGTCCAATCTAAGGGAGATTTCTCCAATAATTTCATGCAGAAGGTGAATTGTCCATTCTTTTTTGTAAAAAAAATAATTATTTTTATGATAAAACATTTTCAAAATGTTTGTTTTATATTATCTTTGTGCTTGATAAATTCAAAAACATCAATATTTTTAAAGTATGTCAATATTCTTACAACACAGCAGTTTTTCTCAATTTTCTAGTTTCAACATCAATGTGACAAATCACCCTCTGAATGTTTGCTCCTCATATATGATTCAATATTATAACAGAGATAACTTAGTGAGGAGAAACTTGTTTATTCCCCAAGAACTGTTTGGCGAAGAGAATCAGAGAGCACCTATTTTAATTTGTGATGGAAGTTACTTGGCTATTCCTACGGACCTTGAGTGCATGACAACTGGATTTGACGATGCCGTTTTCTGCAAGAGACTATGCAACCATGGTTTATTATTATGCATGTGCGCAAGGGAATGCTTCCGAAGCAGCTCGGTTGTACAGAGAACATGTAGAACGAAGCGGTGAGCCTCAACCAGACAGGTTTCCAGACCACCGCATGATTCTGAGATTTTATAACTCTCTACATGGATGGTCGTATTCCTGGAACTAGGTCCGGACGTCCATCTCAAATGCATGACCCAGATCAAGTGGAATCTGTACTTGAAGAAGTTGAAAGAGACCCCTCAGTTAGTGTCAGAGTCGTTGAGCGCCGAACTGGGATACCAAAATCCCAGGTACATTTAATACTGCGAGCAGAGCAGTGTCATCCTTACCACATACAAAAAGTGCAGCAGCTCAAACCAGAGGACTACCCGAAATGAGTGCAATTTTGTCGAGAAATGTTACGGCGTCAAGCAAAGGATGTAAATTTTTTTAATACCATTTTATGGACGGATGAGTCTCATTTTAGACGGTCTGGAATTTTCAACATACACAATTACCACTCCTCGAGTATTTAAAATATAACAATATTTTCAAGAACAATTTAGCATCAATCTTTGGTCTGGAATTGTCGACGGTCAACTTATTAGTCCATTCCAACTGCCAGATCGCTTAAACGGCGAGTCTTACCTACATTTTTTAAGAGAAAACTTAAATAGCTTACTTTTAGATGTTAATTTAGCCACACTCAGAGATATGGTTTTTCAAAATGATGGTGCACCATGCCATTATGCATCATAATGTAATATCATCATAATATCATTACAAAAATATCTTGAGCCTAGATTTTATTTCTGACATAGATTACATTTTTTGAGCTTACTTTTCTTTTAAATTTACTAAGCTTACAATACAAAGCATGAGTATGTGAAAAGTTATTTCTGACAATAATTTTAAGATACTACATTTTATGAATTCTAATAATTGTTTTTGTTTAAATTGCTGAGAGACACGGTGCGAAGGTGGTTTCAGCGTGACGGTGGCGAAGGAACCACTGAACACCGGCCTCGCACACAGCAGCCGCGGAAATTAACGCGAGAGCGGGTTGCTCGAATAGTAAACGCACGACGGCCGCAGTGCGAGACGCTTTGCACAAGGCCGGCATTCACCATAGAAAACCGGTTAGGAAAATTATCCTCACTGAGGCCCAAAAAACTGCCAGAGTGCGGTTCACACGTGAATTTCGTGATTTTGATTTTTCACACGCCATATTTTCCGATGCAAAATCATTTAAATCTAGTGAGCACGGTCGTCGGAATTTATGGCGTGTGAATTATACACGGTATGATCCTCGAAATGTGAGCCCCAATAACGAGTCCGAGAGGATTGTTGTAACGTGTGGGTGTGGATGAGTGCTGACGGTCCAGCAGAATTAGCCTACATAGACGGGATAGTTATTGCAGTTCTAGCAGCAAGTCATGTTTCCTAGGACTGAGGTCGTTGTGCAGGACTGGCTTGCGCAACAAAGGGAAATACGAACCGTTTCGTGGCTTTCCAGATCTCCAGATTTAAATCCCGTTGAAAACTTGTGGGGTGTAATGATACAAAGACAGGAGCGCTGACGCGGTATTAATTTCAAATTAATGAAGTTGATTTATATAACTATTTGATTACTCGAATACTCATCAATCTGTTTTTCTGATATTTTAGTATGCTGGAATGCAGCAAATACGCATGGGAGACTATTTCCAGCGTGTACGAGAAAGGGGAGGAAATACCTCCCCGATCGCGCGTGCATGACTGGAAAGAAACCTCCATAGCCGAACTATATAC
Organism: Marasmarcha lunaedactyla; assembly: GCA_923062675.1. Taxonomy (NCBI): domain Eukaryota; kingdom Metazoa; phylum Arthropoda; class Insecta; order Lepidoptera; family Pterophoridae; genus Marasmarcha; species Marasmarcha lunaedactyla. The sequence continues at coordinate 1,730,387 of OV281367.1, read as the reverse complement.
GTTGATTTCTGTTATGATTTTAATGGGTGTGAGAGGAAGACTGGATGAATACTGGACAACATCCATCCTCGGGATGTCTGCTTTTCGGAAACTAATATCTAAGAACCTATTTTTAATTTTACTAAAATTTTTACATTTTGTTGATAACCCTACGATATTCTGCAGCACGCAGAGAGACAGAAAGGGAAAATACAGCCCATTGTGGAATATCTTAATAAGTTTCAAACCGTTTACTCGCCTCGAAGAGAACTAAGCTTGGACGAATCGTTGCTACTTTGGAAAGGACGAAACAGCACGATTTGGAATTAAAGTTATGAGCTAGCTCTGCGAGGCAGTAACCGGTTACGTCCTTAAATTAGTTATTTATACCGGTAAGGACACTTCAACAGCAGGACCGATTTTTGGTTTTGTTGGCGCCACAGCCAAAACTTATCTTTAACCCATATATGCCCAGAATTATTTTTTTATTTGGTACCGTATATGCACCATGATTCGAAAACGAAACAAGAATGGAGGTTTCGTTTAAGGTCATCAACTGCTACATTTCGCTCGAAAGGTTCATCCTACCGCCATCTATGTCAAGGATAGGGTACTTTCTTCTAATTGTGATTGATTGTTTTGACAATCTTTGCGTATTTGTTCGGTAATTAATCAGTGCAAGTCGTGACTTGATTTCGACGTGCAAAAAACATGGCGCCTCCCGCAAAAAAGTAAGTGATTATCCAAATTTATTTAAGTTTATAAGTTTTATGTGTTTTAAAATAAAGCTAGATAAGTATAGCATATTTTTGTGAAATCATACTGTGTAAATTATTATATTTGGTTACCAAAAAATCACATAAATAAACACCGTTTCGAAAACGATACATTGGGATAATACACGGCAGACATAATAAATTATGTTTTTTGTATTTCAGGAGAAGTAAGCCGTTGACGACCAATGAAATAGTTGATATTGTCAATGATTTCGATTCGGACGATGAAGCGACAGGTTTAGATATCTATATTGATCCTCCTGGCGATGGATTAGTTTCGGATTCAGATTCTGGCGACGAGACAAATGTAAGCTTTGAGAACTTATCACGTAGACAACTTCTGGCACCAGCCGAACTCGTACTTAGAGGTGTAAATGATGATGGTGATAGTGAGTTCGACGAAGTAGATGATCTTCCTCTATCAGAGTTCCAAGCTGGCCCAGAGCGAGCATATGAAATATCCTCGTCGAGTAGACCACGACAGCCTCAAACCCGTAAGTGGGTAAAACGAGACATACCCATAATAAAAAATGAATGGGTTGCACCACCTCCAAGATCTGTGGTGATAATATCAGATGCGTCGGAGCCACTCGATTTCTTCGAATTGTTTTTTAGTCATGAAGTGGTAGTACACATTGTCCGTCATACAGTTATGTATGCTGCAGAGAAAGGAAATATGGCATTTACCTTGTCTGTTGATGAAATATATTGTTTCATTGGTATTCTTATATTGTCAGGCTATTGTCCACTTCCACGACGGCGTATGTATTGGGAGAGTAATGAGGATACTCACAATTTGTTAGTCGCTAAATCTATGAGACGCAACCGGTTCGAAGAAATTTTGAGGTATTTTCATGTGGCTGATAACTCAAATTTAACTTCCGGTGACAAAATGGCCAAAGTGCGCCCTTTGTGTGATATGCTCAATAAAAAGTTTTTACAATACGCTATAATTGAAAAAGATATCAGCATAGATGAATCTATGATCCCTTATTATGGCAAACATGGCTGTAAACAACACATTAGGGGAAAACCGATCCGATTCGGATTCAAGACATGGGTGGCAGCTTTGCGATTAGGATACTGCTTACAGGCTGATCTTTACCAAGGTAAATCTGAAAGAGTCAGGACCGGGTTAGGCCAACACGTTGTACAAAAACTTATGTCCGAGATCAAAGCAGTCTACGAAGACACAAAATTTTCTGTGTATGTAGACAATTTCTTCACAGGATTGCCCCTGATCACTGATATGAAGGTACAAAATGTTCTTGTGACGGGAACAGTTAGAAATAATCGGATTGAGAAGTGTCCCCTAAGAGAAGTCAACTCTTGTAAAAAGAAACAGAGGGGCTATCATGACAGTCGGCTGGACCAGAACAGTGGTATTTGTGCTGTACGATGGCACGACAATAGTGTCGTGACGTTGTTATCCAGCGAGTACGGCGTTGCACCTCTGCGATCTGCAAAAAGATACTCAGCTGCTCAAAAAGCTAGAGTTGAAGTGCCACAACCTGACGTTGTAAATCAATATAATCGATTCATGGGAGGAGTTGACCGATTGGATGCAAATGTGGGGACGTACCGAATTGCAATTAGGGGCAAAAAATGGTACATTCCAATTGCTTTTTGGCTTATTGATGTGGCTGTCAATAACGCAACACTCATCGCACGAGAAATTAACAACGACGTAGACACGCTGGAATTTCGACGCAGTATTGCCCGAACCTTACTCCAAAAGTATGGCATTGATAAACGACAGCCAGGTCCTTCTAAAAGAGTTTTTAGCACTGTTCCTCCTACTGTGCGAAAGCACAATGCTGACCACATGATCAGCAGAGCACCAAGCCGACTCCGATGTGCTTATTGCAAAAGTCTGACGGTTACCTCTTGTCAAAAGTGCCAGGTTAACTTACATGCCAAATGTTTTGCTGCTTTTCATTCCTAAATTTTAAGATTCAATGTTATTTTTAAGTTCTATTAATTCCTAAACTTTAAGAGTTCCTAAATGAAAACTGTTTTATATAAATATGTAATTTTTAAATAAACAATCATAAAAAAATATATATATATATTTACTTACAAAAATGTTAGGAAATTGCCCTATGTTTCGTTTTCGAACAGTTAAAAAAAAGTTACTTATACATGACCAACCTTCGTTTAACTAGTCATTACGTTAATAAATGCCTATTAGCAACTACATTTCCAAAATTTACAAGAATGTGAAGTCCTAAAAAGTTCTGGGCAGATAGGGGTGTTGGATCGTTTTCGAATCGGGGGGCATATATGGTTTAATAAAAGACCATCTTTTTATGGACAACTTTTATAATTCTGTCCGACTGGCTAGATTCTTAAAAAGCCAACACACAGATTTCGTAGGAACTTTGAACCGGCGAAGGGTCGATCCTCCACGCGACATCCATACCATAAACGAGAGGTCTATGCACCGTGGTTCGGTAGTAAGTCGACACTGTGGTGATGTTTCCGTAATTTCCTGGAAAGACATGAAACTTTTCACCACCGTGTCGACTTATCACAACACTGATCTCGTTCCAGGACGACGGGCTGGGCAGGCAATTTTAAAACCGAGAATTGTCGAAAACCACAATAAATTTATGGGAGGCGTTGATCTTAAAGATCAAAAAATTTCTATGTACCTGCTGGAGAGGAACGGTACATAAACGTTCTTAGACGCCTTCTTAATATTTCTATATTGAATTAATACATTATGTATACTTCCGACATGGGTCAACACAAGGAACTGACCCACAGGCAGTTCCGCTATCAGCTGGCACAGGAGCTATTGCAGCGATTCGGCACAGCCGTCCCCATACGACAGAGATCGGAGGAAGCACCAACCCTGGATCGCTTTAACAGGAACTTTAACCACTTTCCTGAGCACATCGCGCAGGAAGGTGGTCAAAGGGCTACAACAAGAGGTCCGTTTTAAAAGCGACGTAAAAAATAACGCCAACCGCATCTTTTAGTTGTTAGTGTGCTTTTGTCGTGCGACTGAGTGCATGTACTCGTGGACTACAACTGTTTCTGTTGATAATTCTGCTTGTTAAGTGATTGTTTCCTGTTACTATTGTTGTTCTTGTTGTTTCCGTTGTTATTTGTTATTATTGTAATTCATTTTGGTTGTTAATTGTTTTTGTTATTGTCTGCTCTAAAACGAGTAACCGAGGCGCTAGACAAATACGTTGAGAGTGGGAAATAGCGAAATCTATAATTGATGCAACAATTAAAGACGGCAAGCATCCTCTCAGGGCTAGAGTCGGATGTAACTAACTCGTTAAGTGTTCGCGGCTATTTTGCTACCGGTATCAATAAAAATATCTTAACGCGTATCCGAAGCGAAGATAGGCGCAGGCTAGATCGTAGTAAGTCAGTAGTCTGCGCTAGCTTCAAAAATATGCAAAGCAGCAAGCTTTGCATAATATTATCTCTATTTACACGGTCAGAAAATTTATCTCACACTTTAAATAACATTTTCACTGCTGTAAAGGAGGACTTAGAATTTCCAGGTAGCAAAGCTACAATAAGACGGATAATGGTGGACTCTCTGGGGTATAGATTCAAAAAGTGTCGAAGCAATAGGTTCGCACTTATACAAAGGCCTAACACTAAACCATGGCGAGCTAAATATTTGCGACGTATTCGTCAAAATGATGCGCTAGAGGCCGATAAGAAACCCCCTAATTTATTTAGAGGAAACATAGATCCATGCTCACTATACAATGAAGAAATGTTGGCAGGCAAACACATTATCTGGCGTTAAAATAAATTATAGACGTTGATGGATTATCATTCACACTGGGGGTGGCACGGCACGGCTTCGGTGATTATCACGATGACATGAATGGGGTCAACTTTACCAAATGGATAAATGAAAAGTTAATACCCAACCAAAAAAATGCATTACTAGTATTGGATAACGCCCCTTACCACAGCATGGAAGCATCGAAACCCCCAAATATGACAGCAGAACACTGCAGCAGAATATGCGGGAATGCACCTCATTTATGGGGAATGCAGATGCAACGTAAGTGCTGCTGCTAGACTGTATCGTGAAAGTATCGTGTATCGTGAAACGGTATCCGGATCACCGCGTGTTATTAACAGGTTGATAGCCATAACGGACACCATGTGTCCGACAGTACACTTTCCTCCGCTTACCAATAAATTACGAATCGTTCAAAAATCGTAGGGGTGTTTTTTTACAAATATTATTAGAAAATAGCTAAAAAATAACGGGCGTTGTACGGAAACAGCGATAAAATAATTATTTTCAGAGATGTCAATTTTTATTCGATTTCAAAATTCGACCGTGCAAGATATTTTAAAGAAAAACAGATTCCATCCTTACCACGCACACGCGTGCAAACTCTCCAACCGAGAGATTTTCAAGCAAGAGTGCGTTTTTGCCGGCAAATGCTGGCTATGATGGAGGAAGACGGAAGAAGAGAACGCTGAAATAAGACGGTTATGTAAATTTACATAGTTGGGAACTACAAAATCGCCATCTTATGCGTGAAGATAGGTCACAATACCAATTTAAAATAAATATTTGGACTGGAATTTTAAATGGTATGGTAATTAATATTTGAATTACCGGGGAATTTGACGGGGCAAAGGTATTTGGAGTTTCTTCAAAACGATCTCCCCAATTTATTACAAGAGGTTCCCGAGGAGCTGAGGGAATCACATTATTCGTGCATATTTAAACAGCAGATACCCAAATAGGTGGATCTGACGTCTAGGGCCAATTTTGTGGCCTCCACGTTCACCGGATCTAAATCCAGTGGATTTTTTTTACTGGGGCTGCCTAAAAGAGGAAGTATACCGTAAGCCTATACGGTCTTTGGACGAACTTCGCAGTCGTGTTGTTATACCTTTTTTTTGTTAGTCAAATCCTTAAAACCGTCTTTATATCTTTTTTCATTCGTTCAAAGCTTAGTGCAGGGCTGTATAGCTTTTTTCCCAATATTGTGGAAATTTAGGGATAAAAAAAGTGAATGTTGAGCTGGCTGACAGTGGAAGTTTCAAGAACATTCGGCGAGAAGAAATTTTGCAGTCGACACCTTTGAGTTTTTTACATTGAATGGGTAAGTGTTTTCTTGGAAAGTGGCTTATGATTGTGTGAGCGATTGAATCTTATTTGGTTTGTTCTTTTCAGAGATTTTTGACGACTGATATCGAGTGACGGCGTGAGGAAACTTGTTGGGGGCAAGTATGTGTTCTTTGTTCGCTACAGAGATCGTTCTGTAGAATTCTTTCTTGATGGCAATTCTAATAAATCTTTTATTACAGTGTGCGGGCGTGTAGGACTGAGGTCCGGCCCGTGGGCTACGTGGCGGCCTCCGGAGCCTAAGTTGTTACAGCCTCCTTGAGGTAAGTTCAGTGTTTTCTTGTTAAAAATAGGTTAGCTCTTGCTCGCGTTTGCATTCCGGTGATAATCCGATTAAAATATGTTGAGATAATGTTTTCTTAGGTGTGGGCCTCGTGGCGGGATTTGTACTGTTGGCGGGCCACACCCTTATTGTATGTTGCTGCTAGGGAGCTTAACTCCTAAAATACAATTTAAGGACAGGATAGTGTCTTACTGTATCCTATTATTGTGTATTTTTGTTTAAAATGAATCTTTTCATACTTTGTCTTGAAACTTAACCTTGTACTAAGTAATTTATTCATAAAACTATGCTCATCTGGGTGAAATACTATGATAATTGTGTTGTTTTGCTTGCTTAAAGTAATCCTAATCACAGAGAGATGTTGCACAGTGTAAAATATTACCATGTGGCAGTCCACATGGTACAAATATTTGTAATTCTTTGTTTGACTGTGCCGCTTACTTATTTAAAGTGATTTTAACCACCCAGAGGTGTTAAATTATGTGAATTATTGCTCAGTGGCACCCCACATGGTGCAGATAGTTATAAATAATTGTCTTTTCTTTTGGTATTACCTTTTAAACATAGTAGTAAGTTCTTTGTAGTTATTCTGGTGTTGTAAAAAGTAAATCTTATAAGACTTTAAGTGGTTCTCCTAAAGCAGAGAGTTACCAAGTAATGTAACGTTTTGAATTCTTAGATTCTAACTAAGCCTTCAGCTTTCATTTAAACTCAGTGATTTGTTTTGCGAGCCCTAGTTGTACAGGCTGAGTTTGAACAAGTATTTACAGAGGTTTTTATTGTGAGCCTTTAGGGACCCAAGCGTGTTCTCTGAAGACATAATGCTAATTATGGTTTAATGTGGTTTTCAGAAAGGAGGCTGTTTTCATACTACCAGCCTCATCGGCTGCTTTTTTTTGTGTTGCACCGTGTTTTTGGACGCCAGCGATGCGGAGGTTTGGCTGAAGCGTCGAACCCCGATCTCCTTACTTACCAAGTAATATCCAATTTTTTATGGGGCCATAAAATGGACCGCCCTTGTTTTTTGTCATTTAATACGAATTATTTTAAAGGAAAGCTCCTTCAGAGTACCCCTTTGTTTAAGGGAAGATTTTAGTTCTTTACTGTGGATGTGGGAAACGATTGCCCCTTCAGAAAACTTCAGTTCGCGGACGGAGTATTACAAATAATTTAAATATAAAGTAATTTTATAGACTAAACTAAGGATCAGCCAAGCGACCGCAAGGTTCCCTAATTTAATTTTAATACCTTTTATATTACAATACAATACTTTTGTGTACAATAAACGACCGGTGTCAACATTTCACTTTCGTTTGATTTGGCCGTGGTCTAAACCCCACGCAAACCTTTTATAGGGGAAAACCCCCCTAACAGTGTCAGAGCAGCCACATCAAAAATAAGCGAGCGACGGTACACTAGACAGCTCAGAAGAGCATTTATCTAAAGATGTAGGTCATGCATAAGAGTGGGAGGCAAACAATTTGAACATTTACTGTAAATTAATGTAAAATAAATTATTTTAATATTAAATGTTGTTTTTTATTAATCACCAATGATCAGACACAATTCGATTTTAAAAAAATCCCATATTACAAAGGGTTAAAATCATCCCTGGCCGTCAAAAGGAAAATTTGAGCAGCACTCAATAGAATTAATATTATTAGTAAAATTATTATTATTTTTTTTTAATAATTTTCAGTAAAGGTTTTTGTGTAAAACCAGTTATTAGTAATAAACAGTAATTCAACATAATTTTTGTTTTTTTATCACAACAAACCGCCATTGCTAATATAGATAATCAATCAAATCAATCAATATGAACACATTCAATCAATAAAACGATACGATATTATTAATCGAGTTGAGCACTCGAGTCATTTAATAACAAATAAATATTTTTAAAACGAACACCACATTATTTAGTACAAATTAAGGGTCATTAAGAACTTGTGTTATGGATAGTACATTTTTTTTTGGTGCTCCGTGCGGGGATTCAACGCAAACTTAATATCTATGAAACATACCTAAATACTATTAAATTGGACAAACAATCAAGTTAGGGATCCAATATCGAGAAACAGGTCACTCGTCAAATCCAACTCGGATGGACAGCGTCCAGAAATCTTCTCGTCCCAAATACCGCATTGTCTAAATACGAATGTTTTTAAGCAGTGTGTCTTGCCAGTGACGACTTACGCCTCTCAGACGTGGTCACTATCTATGGGCCTTCTGAGGAAGCATGATCACTCAGCGGGCAATGGATAGGGCTATGTTTGGCGTTTCTTGCGAGCTCAAATCAGATATAAGGAGATCCGCAGGAGAAAAGTTGCTCGAAGGATTGGTGACCGTTGGCAGCAAAGTCCTGGAATGGCGACCACGTATAGGAAATTGCAGTGTTAGTAGGTCCCTTACAAGATGAACCGGATGGTGTCAAGACCGCTGGGATATGATGGATGAGGGCAGCAAAGTACCGATGAGGTCGGGAAGGCCTTTGTTCAGCAGTGAACATCTTTCGACTGAGATGATGATGTTTTTTTTTATATTAACAATATTTATTATGCTTTATTAATTATTTTAAACTATTTTATCTCTTTTAATAACATTATATTCAAAACAAATAAATCTTGAAACGAATGCAGTCAAGTTGCAGGCTCAATATGAGTAGAATTAAGTTTAAGGTTTTTATTTAATAGTGTCACTTGAGTCGATAGGTCAAAGAAAATATCATTTGTAGATTACAAATATTTTATGTACCTATTCAAAACAAATAATGGAAAAACGATTGAAACTTACAATAGTTTACAGAATTGACAGCAAAATAATCGATTTAAGTATTATTTTGCTGTATCGATTTTTGTTTCACAGAGTATTGAAAAAGTGATTGAACTTCAATCAATTGAAGTCTACTACGTTAAAAACTTAACTACACTTGCTTTTTGCGTTGTGACTTGTGGATGTGAATATTATTGTTTTCGGAGTTCTTCCTTTTTTTGACCTTTTTTCTGATAATGGACCGTTTCTCTGCTCACTATAACCCTGGCGTGCATCTGGATACCGATTCCCCCAATTCTGATGACTCTGGCAATATTTTAATGGATTCCGAAACCGCGCTATCTGTACATTGTGTGAACTGCGGGACCGATGTTACCCGAAGAAGGAGACATTCCGTCACGTTAGCGGATGTTTTATCTGTTCTCAACCAATGGAGCTCTCCGCAAATTGTATGTAAAATCTTCTTAAACAAGGGTAGTTGTTTTTGTTTAGTAAATATGTATTATGAACTTATGTGCTTTATTTCAATTTTTTACAGGTTAGCAGCGGTAGCATTGTATGCCATTCCTGCTGGACGATTGCAGTAAATGAGTCTCATAGGCTGGCGCAACCATCAACGAGCTCAGGACGTTACCGTCAACTATGTGCTTCCTGTGGAACATCTTTATTAAGAACAAGATTTCATGTTTTTAGACCACACATTGATAACCAAATCAGACAAGTTATTGCAAACTGGATATTGCCACGGCAGGTAAATATAAAAAGACTAAGAATATAAAAAGTAAACATTAAGTAATTTATATTTTTATCTAATAAGTAAATTGTTTTTAGTTACTGGGAACGGAACAAATATGCCATCCTTGTTGGCTACGTGCTACCAGAACTGCATCTAGGCCTCAACAAATAAATGTACAGAATGCTATTCCTCCAGTAGCTGACAATTTACAAGAGGTAGAAGTACATATAGAGTTGCCACACCTTTCTCGAGCGGGCGAAACACAAAGCAGCTGTTTTGTTCAGGGATGTACAAATGGAGAACGGCTCGTAGTACCCATGTGGCTAAAAATTGAGCTGTTTAAGCAACATAATTTTTATGTGCCTCCAACAAGTAGAGTATGTAGATTGCACAGAGAAAATAATGATTGGGAGTTTTTGGCTGAAACTGAATATTCTCATATGTTTACTGCGAGGCACATAGAAGACTTTGCATCATTTATAAAATATAATAAAGCTGAAGATTGGAATAGTTTGAACACCATTGAGGAAGATTTATTTTTTTATTGGGTTGGTTTATCAAAGAATCAATTTAATCAGTTAAAAAATTCACTGTTAGAATTAAACAGTAAAACATATTGTAACATTGCTCTTGCAGCTTACTTGTGCAAAATAAGAACTGGTGATAGTAATGAGCGAATTTCATCAATGATGAGAATATCTGCAAGCACTGTTCAAAGATATTTAAACACAGTAAGAGAGGCACTTACAGCAGAGTTTGTGCCAAGAAACCTTGGAATATCTCATATGTCTAGGCAACAAATAAGTTCAAGGAATTTATTAATACCAAGAGAACTATTTGCAATTAATAACCAACCCATTGTTATAGTGGATGGAACATATATATATGTACAAAAAAGTTCAAATTACCTATACCAAAAAAACACATACTCATTACATAAATATAGGAACCTTATAAAACCTCTCTTAATTGTGTGTTGTGATGGATACATAGTTGACATCCTAGGTCCCTATCCAGCAACAACATCTGATGCCAATATAATGTTAAATGAATTTAATAATCCAGACAATTCTCTTCGACAATATTTTGAACCTGGTGATGTGTTTATCCTGGATAGGGGGTTCAGAGATTGTATTAGATTGCTTCAAGAATGTAATTATTTGCCCCACATGCCAGCTTCTTTACAACCTGGTGAAACACAGCTGTCAACGTCAGCAGCTAATGATTCTAGAAAAGTTACTTTATGCCGTTGGATAGTTGAAGCAGTGAATGGGGTTATGAAAAAATGTTTTAAATTATTCCGTCATGAATTTTTTAATGCAGCTGCAACTCATGCGATGGAAGATTTTAAAATAGCTGCTGCGTTGATAAATAAGTTTCACCAGAGAGTAACGGATCGAGAAGATGCATCTTTAATTGTGCAAAGAGTCAGACAAACTGAGCATCTCAATAATGATTTAGCTGTGTATGTGATGGATAATAATTTAAACAGAAGAAGATCCATTTTTAGTAATCTTTCAGACACTAATGTATCCTTCCCAACATTGAGTTATAGCGAACTAATTATTATAGCATGTGGTACTTATCAATTGAAGCAGTCACGCTCTTATTACCAAGAGAGTTTGAGAAATAATGGTTCTTATACAGTGGAGGTATGTAATGACAGCAACCTACTGCAAGCATTTCCTTCGGCCGCAAACAGTCGTTTGTTGAGAGGAAAAATTAAAAGTAGACATGTTAGTAGAAAAATATATTATATTTATATATTGTATTCTAGCACAATAAATGGTATTGAATCAATTAACCAATATTATTGTAATTGTATGGTTGGCCGAAGGACAGTGGGTTGCTGTGCACATATATGTACCATCATATGGTACCTGGGCTGGGCAAGGCATCAAACTAGTTTAAATCTGCCTGCCCAACGTCTAGACAATCTTTTAATTGTAATTGATGAACATTAATAAACAAAATGATCATATACACCTGTTTTTTTTTTTCTAAACCTGTTTTTAAATAGAATCAGCAAGTGAGTTTCTGGAATGATAATTGTCATTGTAATTAATTACTTTACACAAAACCGTTTTAATACTAAGATATATAGCCATCTAGCTTCTAAATAAAAATATTTTTAAGGCAATAGAGCGATGGTCGCATCACGGCCACAGCTTCAAACATAGTGGTGGGAACCCTTTGGTTATTTAGTCAAATTTTCTCCTTTTCTACATTAATGGCAGTCACTATTTATGAAAGATACATTTATGAATTGTACCATTATAAAATCTACTTGAAACAGACATTATTTTAAAATTATTGGCCACCCATGTATTCATAAATTTTTTTCATACCCAAAAGGTTTGAACTTTGCTTAAAAAATGTTTTGCATATTTTTCAAAAATAAATTATTTTGCGTATTTCTAAAAAAACTGCGTATGCTTTTCATACTATTTACTTTTAATGTATCAGCACAGTTAGTCTATAATATTAAAACAACAAAAAACTAATAGAAATCATTCATTTCTGGTCACAGTTTTTAAGACAGTAAAATAATATTGAAAAAAAAAAAGACTTTTCTTTAAAAAAGAAATATCAGAGGTACTACTTATGATAAATTATTTTTCGTCCTTTTTTCAGAACGGCCATAAGTTGTACTATTAGACGTTTCAAGGTTATCCATTCATTACCGGACACCCTGTATATATTTATTTTTAAGAAAACTCTTTTTAAAACAACTCTTTTTTGCACGTAATTAATATGTTCTCGTATGAACACACCGGGTGTTAATTCCAAAAGTTACTTGTTTATGTTTCGTTTCGGACTAGAACATTGGGATGTTATTACGCCAATATTTGTCCACTAACGCATGTTCTTAGAGAAGAACTTCGGGCGTAAATTCATGGGGGTATTTTTTAGTGCTTCTGAATACTCGAGGGATAGAAGAGATACCTAGCAGAGTCGGAATTCGATTATTATTCGCCTTCCGATTAAGACACAGGTGACCCTCCTTTCGATATCAGGTCAGCTGTTGCTGGTTCGTCCAGCTCTAGCAATTCCGACTCTGATGATGATGAAGCTGAGGTCACAATAACGTCAAATCGTGGAGTTCCAAGTAATCGCCGAGGCCGTGGTCTCCGTTCTGTCAGATCACGTAGTCACAGTGGCAACACCCAACTGATAATCCACCGTCTATTCCATGTACATGTGGATCAACATTCACTTGGACGGAAGGACACTTTCCTCCTAAAGAGCTTTCCCTTCTAAAACCATCGTATATGCTACTGCAAACTTTAACCAAAACGATTATTTTAAACAATACATCGACGACGATTTGGTAAATTTAATAGGGCAAAAGACCAATCAGACATTAATTGTTAAGCTACATGGACGACGTTTAAATGTGAGTATAAACGAATTGTATACTTACATTAGTATTAATTTGCCGTATTTGCGCATGTATTGGGAGAACAAGTAGAGGATTGAAGTAATTGCTTCTAATATGTCACGTAATAGATTCTTACTAATCAGAACCTACTGAAAGTCGTTTTTGATAATGGTGTGACAACAGAGATACGCAACAGACACAAACTCTGGAAGGTGCGTCCGATTATCACCAGAATGCAGAAGGTATGTCGTGCTCAAGAAAGCAAGACAAACTTTCCACTGACGAAATTATAATACCATTCAAAGGGACTTGCGGTATTAAACAGTATTGTCCGGGTAAACCAAATGTCTGGGTAAACCAAATGTCCAGGTAAACCAAATCCCGAAGGTCTTATAGCGTTCGTTTTAGCTAATCCCAATGGTCTAGTGTACGATTTTCATGTGTATGAAGGTAGTACAACGTAGCCACAGTATGAAGGAAGTCTATTTGACTTTTTTTTTTTTTTTTTTTTATTAATAATTAGCAGGCGTGACTTATGAGAAAATTATGACTATTAATATATATTAATATATATATATATATATTATTAATATATATATTAATTATGACTTAGGAGAAAACGTCATTTTAACACTGGCTGATGGACTGGTGCCAAGACACGTGCTATATTTCGATCGATACTTTACTAGTGAGAAATTGATCAATGAACTGAATAAGAGAGGCATAGAATTTACTGGTACTGTAATGAAAAATAGAATATCAGTAGATTCTAGAGGAAGTGTAGTTGAAGATCGAGAGCTGAAAAGTCGTACTCAAGTTTTAATCCGGCCAGATAAACAAATCGCATTAACCAAGTGGTTTGACAATAAGGCAGTCACAATGCTATCTTCAGTAGAGGCCAGTGAGGACACGGACATGTGCAGGAGGTGGTGCAAGCACGGGAAAAGGTATGCGTTTGTCCAGCGACCTCGAGTTATACGCAACTATAACATCAACATGGGCGGTGTTGACTTAGCCGACTAAATGTTGGCCGTGGGTCCCTACAGGTACCGCACCAGGAAGTAGACACAACGTTTCATTTCACATATGGTATAGACTTGGCTGTGTCTAATTCATGGATACAGTTCAAAGAGGACCAATTAAACAAAGGTGTCACGCTAAAAAAGATAACCCAATTACGTTGTTTCAAATAACATATTCTTCATCAGACAATAATAAGGAACAAAGCTCTGACTCTGAATCAGGCGGGGCTGTGAAACATTACTCTTTAATATCCCTTAAAAATATTTTTTTGAATGAAGTACATTTTAGTGTTTTTCACAACTTTTTTTCTCTTGGGCTTTGAGGGGTATAAAGTTTAAGTTCTTGTGTGAGGACAGTGGGTCGGACTAAGAAAGTAGACAAAAGGTGCTCAGGGCTTAGGAGGTTTATTGAAACCAAGCCCACCCTGTATAATAAACATCTTGGTAATATCATAGAAACAGGTTGTTTCATTTCATTTCAAAGTTCAAGCGCTCTTAATGAAAATCCCTTTATCTATATATATAAAAGAAAGTCGTGTTAGTTACTTCACTTATAACTCAAGAACGGCTGAACCGATTTAGCTGAAAATTGGCAGGGAGGTAGTTTAGAGCCAGGAGAAGGACATAGGATACTTTTTATCCCGTTCGACATCATTCCCGTGTGACTTGACATGTAACGTCAGTCACTATAAAACAAAAAAAAAAAAGAAAAAAAGAAAAAAAAAAGAAAAAAAAAAAAGAATCAGACTTGGAATAACAAAATTGACGTATAATGACAGCTATGTAATGACGTATGGATGACTATTTGATATTTGTAAGAAATCAATAATATAACTATTTCTATTAAATAAATAATTAACATTATTGCCCAATTGCCCATTCGTATAAACAGTGAAGTGAACTATAAAACTCGGTATGGTTAAAAATTTAAGTTTTTAGGTGAAGTGAAGTTTAATTAATAATGCCGCGACCAAGACGATCGAATCTTTCCCGACAAAGCCGTGATGCAAGAAGAATACGAAATACTGCAAATGAAAGGACTGAAGAAGAACAAGAAATTGCACGTGAACAGCGCCGCGATAGTATGGCTCGACTTCGTGCTTCTCAATCACGAGAGCAAAGTGAAGCAGCCCGTGAAACAGCTCGGTTGGCAATGCAGAATCGTCGAGCGAACAACAGAGGTCAACAAATAGATAATTTGCGACGCAGAACAAGATATTTATCAAGTGCTGATTTGAATCGAGCAGCGTTTCAATACGATTGCAGCAATGATTACAGCTTGCATCCTAGCGTTTGCATTGGGCAAATGGACGTAGTTTGCGAGTATTGTGGTGCATTAAAGTTTTCCGGAGAAACGTCTGGATTATGCTGCCTTAATGGTAAAGTGAAATTGCCATTGTTGACTCCGCCACCTGAGCCATTGTATTCATTGCTTTGTGGCGAAACACAAGAATCACGCCACTTTCTTGCAAATACTCAAAAATACAATGGTTGTTTCCAGATGACGTCATTTGGGGCAGATATTATCGAAGAACGGGGATTTAATCCGACATTTAAGGTATTTATTTTTGTACTTATATAGAATGTAGTTAAAGAATAACTTACTTTATCTATTGGTACCTATGTAGTATATTTGCTAATTCTGAACTCTACTCTCCCACCGAAAAAAGTGTTTATAACCCAGTTAATACTGTCTGGTTTTTATTTTGTAGATACAAGGACAGATTCATCATCGAATTGGATCATTACTACCTTTCGAAGATACACAGAATAAATTTTTACAAATATATTTCATGGGCAACATGGAAGAACAACTTGATCGACGCCTAGAGATCAATGCAGGAATGAAGCGAGCAATTCTTCAAGACTTGCAGTGTCTGCTTCATGAACATCATGCGTTGGTCAGGTTGTTTAAGAGTGCTTTAGAGCGCATGCCAAGTGATGACTATAAAGTTGTTATCAAAGCAGATAAACGACCATCTGGAACACACGAAAGGACATTTAATGCTCCAACAGTAGACGAAGTTGCCATCCTGATTGTTGGTGAACAATTGGAAAAACGCGATATTGTGCTTACACGTCGCGATACTGGGCAACTGCAACAAATATCTGAAACTCATCGATCATATGACACATTGCAATACCCGCTGATGTTTTGGCAAGGAGAAGATGGATATTATTTTAATATTAAAATGAAAAATCCATTGAATGGTGAGTATCAGTATCATAATTTATTTCATTTATTTGTGAAAGACACTGATTTAAAATAATGCTTATTAAAAAAATGGTTAATGTCTGTATTGTTTGCCTTTAAAATTTGCCTTTGAAATGGTTAATTATCAAATTTTTAATTTCAGGTGAAGAAACTACAAAGAAAGTTAGCTCAATGAATTATTACGCATATCGTTTGATGATTCGTCAAAATGCTGACAACTATTTGCTGCGGTTTCGTCGATTGTTTCAGCAGTATTGCGTTGACATGTATGTAAAAATAGAAACGGAACGTTTAACATTCATTAGGTTGAACCAAGCCAAACTGCGTTCTGAGGAGTACATCCATTTACGTGATGCAGTTAATACTGAAGGAAATGCAGCTAATATTGGTCGATTAACTATTCTGCCGGCGACATACATTGGTAGTCCACGTCATATGCATGAATATGCACAAGATGCAATGACATATGTTCGTCATTACGGTCGGCCCGATCTCTTTATTACTTTTACCTGTAATCCAAAATGGATAGAAATTACTCAATTGCTGCTTCCCGGACAAACATCAAGTGATAGACACGACATCACAGCACGTATATTCAGGCAAAAAATTCGGTCCCTGATGAACTTTATTGTTAAACAACGCGTCTTTGGAGATACTCGATGCTGGATGTATTCAATCGAATGGCAAAAGCGAGGCCTGCCGCACGCACACATTCTTATTTGGTTAGTGGAAAGAATTCAGCCTGACCAAATAGATGATATCATATGTGCTGAGATTCCTGATTATGAAGTCGATCCAGACCTACATGATGTTGTTACTACTAATATGATTCATGGACCGTGTGGTGCCATCAATCCCCAATCACCTTGCATGGTCGATGGAAAGTGCTCTAAACGATATCCACGGAAATTAACGGCGGAGACTGTCACTGGCAATGATGGTTATCCGCTGTATCGGCGTCGATCACCAGATGACAACGGTCGAACTGTCACAACGAAAGTGAAAAGAATGGATTTCGTTGTCGACAACAGTTGGATTGTTCCATATTCGCCACTTATTTCTAAATCGTTCAAGACACATTGCAACGTTGAATACTGCAATTCAGTTAAGTCCATAAAATATATTTGCAAATATGTCACGAAAGGCAGTGATATGGCGGTTTTTGGATTGCAATCCTCGAATACCAACGATGAAATTTCACGCTATCAAGTTGGTCGTTATGTGAACTGTAATGAAGCGATTTGGCGTATATTCGCATTTCCCATTCACGAACGTCATCCTACTGTTACGCATTTGGCGGTGCATCTGGAGAATGGTCAACGAGTATATTTCACGGCTTCGAATGCTACGCAACGTGCTGAAACACCTCCAGCAACTACATTGACCAGTTTTTTTGCAATCTGCCAAAGCGATCAGTTTGCACGAACTTTGCTTTACTCGGAGATGCCACGTTATTATACTTGGAATGCTTCATCGAAGAATTTTCAAAGACGGAAGCAAGGCGATGCGGTTCCTGGGTATCCAGATGTGCGTTCTACTGATGCTCTTGGTCGTATGTATACAGTTCATCCAAAGAATAATGAATGTTTCTATTTGCGGTTGTTGCTGGTAAATGTGCGTGGGCCAACGTCATTTGAGTCACTACGAACTGTTAATGGTGTAATATTCCCAACATATCGTGCTGCATGTGAAGAATTGAAGTTATTAGAAAACGATAGTCATTGGGATACGACAATCGCTGAAGCCATTATCTGTGCATCTCCAAGTCAGATACGCACATTATTCGCTATCATAATTTCGACATGTTTTCCATCAAACCCATGTAACCTGTGGCACAAATACAAGGATAATATGTCAGAAGATATTTTACATCAAATTCGTGTCAGTTCCAGAAATCACGATATTGAGATGAATGAGGAGATACATAATCGTGCTTTACTCTTGATCGAAGATATGTGTTACCTCATGTGCGGTAATTTATTAATCAGGTTAGGAATGCCAGCACCATATCGTGAAATGAATGACGCATTTAATCGAGAATTGGAACGGGAACGTGAATATGATCACCAGGAATTAGATTTAGTAGTTCAAACGAATGTACCCCTGTTGAATTACCAACAAAAGAAAGTTTATGATACTTTAATGAAGGCAATCGATGATGAAAATGGTGGTTTATATTTCCTAGATGCCCCTGGTGGAACTGGCAAGACATTCCTCATGTCATTAGTTTTAGCAACTGTTCGGGCGAGATCTAACATAGCGGTTGCAGTTGCTTCTTCTGGAATAGCAGCCACATTGTTAGAAGGATGCCGTACGGCTCATTCAGCATTCAAATTACCGTTAAATCTTCAAACTATTGAAGAACCAACGTGTAATATTGCAAAACACTCAGCAATGGCCAAAGTTTTAGCGGTATCGAAAATCATCATCTGGGACGAATGCACAATGGCGCATAAACGTGCATTAGAAGCACTTAACCGAACATTAAAAGATTTACGCAATGACTCGAGATGTTTTGGAGGAGCAATGATTTTACTTTCTGGTGATTTCCGCCAAATACTGCCAGTAATTCCAAGATCTACGGCTGCCGACGAAATAAACGCTTGCCTCAAATCGTCAAATCTATGGCGCCATGTGAAGAAACTGCAACTGACAACAAACATGAGAGTTGCATTGCTTAATGATACATCTGCTGAAGATTTCTCGGAGCAATTGCTGACTATCGGTAATGGTCAAGTACCTGTCGATGAATCGAGCGGATTAATATCATTTCCAAATAATTTCTGTAATTTTGTCTCATCAAAAGACGAACTTATCAACAATGTATTTCCAGAAATTATTTCTAACTACAAAAATTATGAATGGATGAGTGAGCGAGCAATTTTAGCGGCTAAGAATAAAGATGTAGATGACCTAAACAACATAATTCAAAATAAGATCATTGGAACAATGCATTCATTCAAATCTATTGACTGCGTCACAAATGAAGATGAAGCCACCAACTATCCAATTGAATTTTTAAACTCTTTGGACGTGCCTGGCTTACCACCGCACAATTTACGCCTAAAGGTTGGCTCCGTAGTAATCATGCTTCGAAACATAAACCAACCAAAACTGTGCAACGGTACGCGTTTGGTGGTTAGAAAATTGATGAACAATGTAATTTACGCTACGATAATGATAGGAAAATTCAAAGGTGAGCAAGTTCTCATTCCGAGGATACCGATGATCCCAACCGATATGCCGTTTGAATTTAAAAGACTTCAATTTCCGATACGTCTTGCATTTGCCATGACCATCAACAAATCACAAGGCCAATCCTTAAAAGTTTGTGGTTTAAATCTAGAACATTCATGTTTTTCTCATGGTCAATTATACGTGGCATGTTCACGGGTCGGAAGACCATCTGCGTTGTTTGTTTTTGCGCCTGATAATAAAACAAAAAATGTCGTGTATCACAAGGTACTTAAATGAAGAGCAACCTATGTACTAAAATACAGAAATAATTATGAATGATTGATGTAGAAATTTAATTTTTTTTGTATTTTTTCCAATAAAAAAAAAATCTGCTTATTTATTGACATTAAGGCGGAACAAAGTTCGCCGGGTCAGCTAGTTTTAAAATATATTCTTGTCAAGGATTTATGTATTTTAAACATGTTAAGTCTTTTTACAGATGATGTTATCATGGTAAATGGTGACACTTTGAGTTGAGTATTATATTTGACCCACCTCATTTAACAAAATGAGACGACATTATAGAAATTTACAAAAGAGATTGCAACCATGCCAAAGTTTAGTGACGAACATAATTACTGAAACTATTAAAAAGATGAAGTAGTTCTCCTAAACTAAATTGCTAAATACCTGGGTTGAATAAACCAGACGATTAATATGGCCCCTACCTAATATCTTCCAAACTATTGCATACCTATGCGTATACAACATATGCGTGAGCGAGAAGGTCTAAGCATGCGGTAAGGATGGAAAAACCGCATATAATCAATTTGACGGTCGCGAGACAGGAATGGACAGGTTACGCTATAAAATTTCATTCAGTGAGTTTTGATTTGAACTGTTATTTATTAGTAATTTCTGTTGTGTATTTGGTAAGTTTGGAAGAAAATAGCTACTTACTGACAGTCAAGAAAAAGAGCTAGCGTCTCGTATCATCCTACTCAGTGATGTGGGAGATCCTTGAACTTCATGCGTATTATTTAAATTTTATTGTTGTCTACGTAATAAAAATAGATAATATAGCTTTCTAATACGTTTAGTTCTTTTATTTAATTTAGTAGTAAGTCCGAACATAAAAATAATACTTTGTTTTATTCCATACTGTTAATATGGCCAGAGTATGGGCATATTTACATACACTATCGGAAATAAAAAACTTACGAAATCTCAAATTAAATTGCAAATATATCCAATTTAACACGTAAGCATGTTAGATAGATTCTACATCAAACGATACAGGGAAACCTTAAGGTGACCATATTCGACCCACGTACTTCTATTATCATGTCTCACAAAAAAATATAAAGTATAATTTAATTTTTTGGTTAAAAGCTGTGTTCGCATATTTAGCAAGATAAGTAGCAGCTACATTGACTCAGCTCATAACATTCATAACTTCCATCTACTGTCCCCAAGCTTTTTACTAAAAAATGTATATTTTTTTATATTTTGTTTTAGCTCAATAAGGCCAAGCGAGCCCAACTTTTAAGTAACACAGCTGATACGGTGTCATTTTTTGACGACTTATTTGACTCTGTAAATAGGCTTTTCTGTATTCAGAAAGTCCTCAAAAGGGAAGCCATTGCGGAAAGTTGTAACACAAAATAGTGAGCACCATACATTTTAGAAAGATGCTGTTAGGCGATTAAAAGAATACTACATTTGTTGATTGTCAGGGCAAAGATACTAATGTACCTTCTTTAAAAAACTGGATGTGGTGGATGGTGGATGTGAACTGGTGTGGCAAAATTTTAAAAGCAAAAATTATGCACCCACGTTATTTTAATTCTGACCCAATAGAAACTTTTTTCGGACATATAAGGGCATACAATTTCAGAAACAACAATCCTGATTCCCGCTCCTTTAACCCTTAAATGCTTATGGTATCGAAATTGATACCGTCTCTAAGTTAGTTCAGAAATTGATACCATCTCTAAGTTAGTTCAGAAATCGCAAGTACTCTCAATTTTTCGCATCTGGTGTACAAAATGTTCCTTTACTTTCTCGCTTCATAAAAATGATACGTCAAAAAGTGACAGATTAGATTAGACAGATTAGTGTCAAAAATTTGAAAAATTGTTACTGTTTCCGAGTAATATCGCAGCAGAAAAAATTTATACGGAGTAATATTTGGATCCGCATTTATCTATCTCTCAGATTTAATAGGAAAGAAAATAAAAAAGTGTGTGTTCTTATAAATAATTCACAAAGTTTTACCGGATTCCGTAAATTTGTCAAGAAATTTTGTGGTTATTTTGGGGTATCAAAAATGATACTCCATGCAGTAACGCCTTACTTTTGGTGGCAGAATTTCTTCTTGGATTCGCAGGGCTTTGATTTAGCGTTTTCATGGATATTGCAGAATGGCTCGAAGGTTTGTGCATGATAGAGATATAGAAGAATTACTGAAAAAGTTAAAAGGAGATGACGTAGAATCTGACGGGGACCAGTTGGATTATTACCCAACTCGTGAACAACTGGTAGCTGAACTTGAGGATGAGAAGGTGGAGGAAGAGATGGAAACTGAACTAGAAGACATTGATCCTCCATTGGTAAATAATTGTGACGACGACGTATAAGACAGTCAATCAAGTCAAAACATATCACAATACGCTCGTAAGTCGTTACTAGAAATACAAAGACTTCGTTGGAAAAAACGGTCTATGTCATTCTCTAAAGAGACAAAATAAAATTCCGCTGATTTTCCTGTCTACATATCATGTTACTCGAAACGTCGTATCAGTTCATCTCTTATTTTTTTCTTCCAGATTTTATTGACAAAATTATAGAACAAACAAATCTATATTCCGTACAAAAACAACCGGATCGTCCAGAAAATATAAATAAAATAGAATTACAAAAATATAAAAGAATACTGATATTTATGTCTGTATACCATTATCCTAGCTTGCATTGTTATTGGAATGCTAAACACGGATTTCGCGGTATCAAATAAGCTATGCCGGCAAATAGATTCGAGAAAATAAGACGCTCACTGCATTTCAATAACGACCAACATGAGCCAGTGGATCACCCTGAACATGACAGACTGCACAAATTACGTCCAGTAATTGACCATTTAAACACAAAGTTTTCAAGTGTACCTTTAGACCAGCGTTTGTCAATCGATGAACAATGTGCGCCACAAAAATAGGTCACTTTTTCAAACAACAAGCCGTACAAGTGGGGTTTCAAGCTTTTTATGTTGTGTTCATTGATGGGTTACGCCTACCGATTTATTATTTATTGTGGGAAAAATACAGATCCTATGCTTAAAAGTGAAACAGATGTGGGAACGGTCGGTAATACGGTTATCAAACTTTCAAGAATTATTCCGCGACAACAAAATCATATCTTATACTTCGATAACTTCTACACCTCACTGCCCCTTATGTATTACATGGCAAAAGAAGATATATCCTGCTTAGGGACGGTGCAAAGGAATCGGCTGGGTAAGAACTGCAAAATACCAACCGAGCAAGATGTGATGAAGAATTCTATAGCCAGAGGATCCTACGAAGAATAACTGACGCGGTATGATGACGTCGACATGAGTGCGGTTAGCTGGAAAGATAATAAGCAGGTGGTCCTATTGTCCACATATGTAATGTCCACACCTGTTGGAACCGTTCAGAGGTAGGATAAAACCGAAAAGAGAAAGAATTCCATTTCGTGTCCAAAAGTTATTAGCGAATATAACGCTGGATTATGTTGGTAGATTTTAGGACACATCTTGCGGACACGCTGTGCAATTACGGAGCCCATGCTCACACAACTAGAGGACAACCAAGCTTCAGCTCTATGGATGAGCCACAAAAGAAGAAAAGGAATGTGCTGCGAGTTATGCCTTCAACTGACGTGAGATACGATGGCATAGGCCACATGCTTCAAATAAAGACGGAAAAACGCATGAAGTGCCGGATGCACGAGACTGCAAACTTTTGAGCAGTCAGTGTGAGAAGTGCCTAGCGTATTTATGCTCCAAAAAGAATTGCGATTGTTTAAACATTTTTCATACAAAGTATTACAAAAAAAGTTATACAATTCTAAATAAATGATAAAAAAGATAAACACTTTTACTTGACTTCAAAGACATCTCACCTTTTAGTACTTCAAATGTGACGCTCCTCGCGGCCTTACTTAAAATTTGTGACGCTTGGTTTCGGAGATATTTGTGGGTGAATGGAACTGATTATGAACCTAGGGCTTACCAGTTTTCGTCAAATTACTGCAGCTTTCGTAAATTATTACATTTCGGTTTGATGTAAGTCGTTACGATAGCGTCACATTTGCGTCACTAATTAATGACGCAGGTGTGAATCGCGTAACACGAGCCATCATCGAGATACAGAGAACCATAATTATAGACCTAGGCTTCTCTGTATCTATTATTATTGTTCAATAAAGAAAGTGATACAGAAGTAGAGACTCAATGAGAACCAAAAGTGGGCGAAACAAACTTTGGGTTTTTAATTGTAAGTTGTCCTGTCTTGTCCTAAA
This sequence comes from Marasmarcha lunaedactyla, assembly GCA_923062675.1. Lineage (NCBI taxonomy): Eukaryota > Metazoa > Arthropoda > Insecta > Lepidoptera > Pterophoridae > Marasmarcha > Marasmarcha lunaedactyla. The sequence goes on along the minus strand of OV281367.1, from coordinate 1,706,357 downwards.
AGAGGCAGAAGATTTTGTGGATTCAGAAAATACTTGGTCTCGAAAATTTTTTTATCTCAAATTCCCTATTAAAAAAGTAATATGGATTTATCTTTCTAACAAATGATGTTGCTTCAAAATACAATAAAGATAGAAAATTCAAGTTGTCTGTTATACATAATAATGAATCACTGCTATGAAATTTATTCATATTTGTTATGGATTTTACTATATAGATTTATAAACCTTATTTTTAAAACCTTATTTTTAAATAATGTGCACTCATGCACTTAAGACATCTCGCATTTCTGTGGATAACAAGTTATTTATACCTACTAAAGGGAGTAGGAACTTGCAAGTTAATCATCAATTAGTAATCATTTCAGTCATTTCATAAATGTCCAGAAACATGAAAGTATAGTATAGAAGCAAAAATTAAGTTTGGTCAGTGGATCTGCTTTGGTCAAAATGGAATACAAGTGTACATACATAATTATAGAGGACTAAAACCTGTTCATGTATGAATTAAAAATAATCACAGTACCTTCATAATTGTAGCTCCATCATTTGAAATTACAGCTTTGCCATTATGATCTACGATCAGTTTGTCCATACCACGAGGGCCCAATGTTGTTCGCACCTGAAAATGCAGACATCACAATATTAAGATGGATTCCTGCAACATTAACTTTTAAACACAGTTTTGACTTGTTACACTCATAAAAATCCTTTGTCAGGAGTATTCCAGAGAAATATATCTATAATTAGAACGAAACATTTTTTTATCATATGTAACAAGTGCTCGGATCTACAATACATTCCATTTATGGTTTCATTGAAAAAATTCTCAAGACACCAGAAGATGACTGGATTTAGAAGGAACATAAGTAGCTTATGTATCCCAGAATTTCTATTGTTTAAAACATGTAGACAAATTTTTTTACTGTAGAAGATTAAGACTTACCGCATCAACAACTAGACCACAAGCATTTATATTAGATATCAGCTGTGGCTTGCCCTGCGACTGATCTGTTCCCTCTTTCAGTACAAGGATTTGAGGTTGCTGAAATGTCAAAAATTGAACATTTAACTAACAGGCTTATGAAGGGACCTGATATTCACAGTAAGAAATTGTTAGTGTAATGTATCAGTAAAAAAATAATTAATATAACTAAATCTATAAAGCCAAAGCTTTTGTAATTGTTTTAATCTTTTTCTGCACTATAATTTAAATTATTAATAAGTTTCTCAAATAAATACATCCTAATCTAATTTTTATAAAAGTTCTTTCTGCCTTATAATCCAAATGTTTTATCGTTTTGTCTAATAAAAATAGTAAAGACAAATCATGTTGAAATGTAAAAGTTTTGGGGCAAACTGATAATTGTTTCTAAAATACAACATTGAAACTGAAATCATGTGATACAAAAATTACATTAATACCATTGCAATCAGCTGAGAAAAATAGAAATTATCAGTTTATAATGTCAGCTATTTTATAAAACAATAAATATAAAGGCACCAGAAATGTAATACGAAACAAAATTTGGGCACTTTATTTCAAATATAGTAATAAATTGACAAAATCGGAACAGACTTCGACGTTCCATGAAACTATGTACAAATATTCTTTCACTGATTTTGTTGTAACTACATTCAAAAACCATTAAATATTGATAGGGTATGATAATTTGCACTACAAACTTCAATACTATGATCGAAATTAGCCAGTTTTTCAAGGGATTACAAGGTTATTTTTGAATTAAATTACCATTTTGAAATATTCGCAAACAAATGAATCGAGAGCTAAAGAGACACTAATTGACAGCAGCAAAACAAAACGCTGCCAATTTGACAGCAATTGCTTTTTTTTAAATTTATTTTTGGCAAGGATAAAAGTCCTACAGCTTATCATTACTTCTTCTTTTATGATAATAATTATAATATTATGACAGTCAATAGATAAGTGATAGTGATTTACTACAAAAAAGTGATATTTTTTTATACCAAATGGCATTTTCGGGTGCAATTTGTCTCTGCGCCCTGTTGACAATTCGCCCAGTTCAATTTAGTTCAAGCATTTGTACACTTTCCAAAATATATTCTGGAAATAGCGGCCGACTTGCGACTTAATAAATTATTTATTTTCCAGAATATGCAGTACTTGGTCGATGTTGTATGTATGTAATTAATGTCCGTTCACACACTGCAGTCACATCAGCATGAAAATACATTTCAATTCGGTTGCAAAATATATAGTATTAAAAGCAATTGTAAAAAATATGAGTTAATCGCAATAGTATGTCAAATAAGATTAAATAAAACTATGTAAACATTATTTAAGAACTTTGAAGTAATTACGAAATACAATACTTTAACCAAATGAAGTACGTCTAATGTCAATTACATCATAATTTAATAATAAGTCCGTGCCATTATATATCGCTACGTTGGGCGATATATAAATGGAAACACAACACTCACTCGTAACAGTAGTGTATTTGCGTGAAGGATTCATTACAAGTTTGAAAAACGAACACCATCGATAACTATATCCTCTCGTCTGGTGGCAATCATTTTGCGAAATACGTCATGTCTGGCACGGCCTGCGCAAAATGTTGCCGCGAAAACGGCACGTGCGGTTTAAGTCATTATTTCTTTGAAAATGTATAGCAGAGCTATGTATAAATATTATGCCTTTTGAATAACTATATCATAAGGTATTATATTAAAAATATCCTATTTGTATATTACTTTGCACATTATATAAATCTGCTTTCAAAACTGAGCAATCGATTTTTATAAGGAGTTTTGTACAAAAATTTAATAAAAAACCATTATTTTACTAATAAAAATGTATTTGATTTGTATCAATTAACATAACACACCAAAACATTTAAAAAATATATACATTCCAGTACGTTTTTTTTACACTCCGAGGTTTACAAAATCTTCCCACATTTACGATGACCTGAGAATTGCACAAAAAATAGGGTACCATAATACTTGAATTCTGAGAATAGAGCGAGTCATGTGGCATGCAAAAGTGTTTCATATAAATTTCTGGCTCAAGTACTTGGTGTTGACAAAGTTTCTGTTATAAAACATACTTAGTTTAATATTTATAGATTTTTTAACTAAACTGATAAAAATTATCGCTCAGAGACATGTTCTCATACTTTGTGTCAGAAAGTTAGTGGTAAAGAATTTATTCAAAATATTTTTGTGCATTGTTCAAATACATAAAATTTCCAAATCAAAAAATCCACCAAACCCCCTCAAAGAAGCCGCATTGATATGTTTCACGCACATCACGCTATGGATAACACAGAGGTGGTAAATGTATAATATATAATAATAAAAAAAAAATAATAGTAAAAAATAGATAAACAAAATATAAATAATTTATGTAGGTAAAGAAACAAAACAAGGGGTTATACAAGGGTCTGTTGCAACCCACACAGTACGTTTGTACCCGTTTTTTGTACACAACACATAAAATTTTGTCACAAGGAGTCGCAACCTTCATGGAAATGTTTGTATCATCAGCGTACATTATACAGTTTGCACGTTTAATAATAATAATAATAATAATAATAATTTATTTCAGAACGTAAATCCATATGTGGTTAGTAAAACATACAATTCTTAATATCTATGTTAGTGACACGTAAAATAAAATGGAATAAAATTCAAATAAAACATTAAAAATTACAAAACAAATACACGCATGGAAGATCAGCGCGAGGAGGCCGTATTGCAGTGCACGCGCTGCCAGTGCGCCAGCATCGGGCTGTCCCACCTGTCTGCTATTGCCTTGATTATGCTGTTGGGACTGCCGCGAACGCGCTCGAGCATAGAGGCACAGCGTTTTCTTATAATCGCGTGAAAACCGTCTGTACTTGCTTCTGCAAACATGCCAGATGCACTACTGCGTCGCGGCAATCCCAACAATGCCCTAAAACCATTGTTGTATTGAACTCTCAGGGCGTTATATTCCCGACGCGTATAGCTGAGCCACAGACTGCACGTGTAGAGGGACTGACAATACGCTTTAAAGAGAACAAGTTTTACCTCCCTCGTACATCGTGCAAATCTGCGGGCCAGCATGTTGCACCGGACACACAACGCCCTGCGTTCCCTCTCAATGTCCAAGCTGTCTTTTAGATCCTCGGAGACCCAGTGACCCAGATACTTAAATCTTTTAACTCTGTTTAGAGGCGACCCTGCGAGAGTAACAGGCGGCAGGTTAAGATAGGTTTTATTACCAGCTTTAAAAACCAAGAGTTTGCTTTTGTCAGCATTGTATCTGAGTCCGTGGGCCTCCGCATATTTTTCACATATGTGAAGCAGTTTCCTCATGCCTCGGATTGAGGGGCTGAGCAAAACCATGTCGTCAGCGTAACTCAGATTGTTGAGACATATTCCACCTATATGACACCCAACATTGGCTTTGCTGAGCTCCCCAATCAAGCGGTTTACATACAGGTTAAAAAGTCTAGGAGAGCTCAACCCCCCCTGCCTTATTCCGACTTCCAACCCGTATGCATCCGATAGGGATCCTGCCCACCTCACATGATTTGTCTGGTTTTTGTACCAATAATCAAGTACAGTCACTACTTCATCAGCGACCTGGGTATCTGATTTTAGTTTTTGCCATAAAAGCTCATAAGAAACTAAATCAAAGGCTTTGGATAGGTCCAAGAAACAGGCGACCACGGGTGTATTGCGTTTGGTATAGTAATGTACAGTATGTTTTAAGGCCAAGACTGCGCTTTCTGTGGATAAGCCCGGCCGAAAGCCGAACTGCGCGTCGTGCAATTCTATACGTCCAGCCATGTGCCTGTCCAGAACACTATCCAGCACCTTTGCGATGACAGTCGCTAACGAAATAGGCCTGTAGTTACTTATGTCCGAGGCATCTCCGGTTTTGTTTTTAGGTATAGGTATGACAATAGTTTTAATCATATTATCCGGTAAGTAGCAATGCCCCACACATAACGCGAACAACATGTTAAGAACCCTAGGTAGATGAACGCCAGCGTGCTGCAGATGTTCGATGCTGAGTCCATCGTGGCCAGGTGATTTGCCTCTAACCATACCTTTTATGATACTATCAATCTCTTTAGATGAAAATTTCACTGTCAGATGTTTATTGGTGGCCTCAGCATCGTTCATCCGAGAGCTTTGAAATTGTGAAGACAGAACCCTAAAATGGTCTTTGAACTTATTGGCAATAGCAGTCGGTTCGTGTTCACCAGCTGTGGTCACCGGCAGGCGCGGCCTGGGATTCAAACTATTCGTGGACTTCCAAAACTTTTTAAAGGTTTTCGCTTCGTTGTGTTTAGCTAAGATATCCATTTTTATCTGTGTTTGATTATCTTGACACCACTTTAGCTTACTCTTAAAAAGTTTACGCGTTTCGTACATTTTTTCATAAAAATGGCCTACCCTAGGTCTACCGTTGGACGTCCACTGTTGGAAGGCAAGCCGAGCCTCCCTGTGCGTATCTTTAACATGCATGTTCCAACCGGTTACATACTTTTTAGTCTTAGTCATAAAATTACTTGTACACTCCGCGGCTTCTATCACTATAACCTATAATTTTATTATACATACTATTTAAAATTGACCTATGATTACTATTAGTACAAATCTTATCACTACATTCATTTAATTCTGGTGGAAAGTCAATTTCTTTGAGCTTTGCGTGACAAATTAATTGATATTTATTCATTTGACAAAAGTCCCTTTCCCCCCATATAATCTTATTCTTACTAGTTCTATTATCGTCTGTAATGGATACCATTATTTAAGGTTGTATTAAATTAAAATTAAACTCAATTAACATCGGTATATGGTCCGACCAGTAAGTGTCATACAAAACCGCAGCACTAATCACAGACCGACGGGCTGAATCAGTCACTACGCAGTGGTCGAGCCACCTCCTACACCCGTGCGCGTCCCTAATGAAAGTATACGTGTGCGCCGGTAAGAGTTCCTGATCGACACACGACCACGACTGCTCCTCACAAAAGTTCAAAAGTTCAAGATTAAATGACTCACCGGGGTGCGCGTTGAAATCTCCCAACAACAACACCGATTCCACATTATTAGTTTCAATTATTGCGTATATTTCACTAAAACACTCGGTAAATTCAGCTAAATTCTCCATCGAGCCTGTAGGCATATAAATAAAAAAAACAAGCGACGACCGTGATTGTTGTTATATCTTAATACAAGCGATACGCACACTTTTACACTTAACTACACTAACCGACGAAAACAAACTTTTTCTCCAGAGGATCGCCACGCCCCCGTGCGGCCGACCCCGCAACACACCTTCCGAAACATCTACCGCGGAGACTCCCGTGAATGCAAAGTCTTGATCAATATGTCCTAGGTATGCGTCATCAAAAGGCATAAGCCATGTTTCTTGTAAGGCGATTACGTCAGCCGATACACACAGACGTCTAATACATTCAATTGATCTTTTTGCACATTTACAGTTGAAAGTTATTAATTTTCAAGTTTTATCCATTAACAGATTTTTGTAATAGTTTCACGTTCATAACATTAGCTCCGTCTTTTCTTTTGTCTCTGAAGTTTTTATATCTACGATAGGATATTCCATCTGGCCAAAAATCATCGCTCATAAAAGTATTTAATTTCTCTCTCGGAACATTAATCTTGTAAGAGTCGTAGTTTCTCTCAGTTTTGGAAAAAAATTTTTCGACTGGTAATTTTATCTTAGCTTTATTTTCTATATAGTCATTGATGTCACTAATTGTCACACTCTTAGCCACGTAGCAAATATGGATAGGTATCATTGAATCACTGGCTTTAAATTTACTGTCTGGCTCCACCGTAGCTTTCCCTTTATTGCCTATAAACCAATTTTTCGTATTTTTCTCTTTTTTATTTTTCACTAAAATCCATTCGTTCTTCTGACCCGTATGTATCACGCCGCCGTCTGTCTCTTGTACCAGCTGCGTTGAAGTAGTACGCGCGCGGTCGCTGCGCTCGCGTCGATAGGCGGCGGGACTTGTATTTTGGACTGCCGCAGCGGTTTTATTGTTCCGCGCGGCGACCGTTGAGTAGTTCAGTTGGGTGGCTTCACAAACATGAGATATTTGACTACCTTCTGGGGTTGAGCTGCTTGGTGTAATTTTTGATTTATTAAGCGATATATGAGGCAATCCTATGGGGCCACTTTCACAATCGTAGCTCTCCATTAAACAGGCACCCCGCCGTTTGAAATTGATATTGCAAGGACTTTTAGATAACAAATCCTTTTCTTTTAGGATTTGCAATTCTGATATAACAGTGTTAAATTGCTCCACAGTTACAAATTGCTCCTTAATGTTATTCATTTCGTTTTGAATTTTTAAAATATCTTTCAGTAGTTTTGTTGCGTCAACATGATCAAACAAAATCGGTGGTAATTTTTGTAATTCACGCGCAACAAAGATAGGAAGCTCATCAGGATCTGTCACTTTCAAAAGACTAATAATGTCATCAATATCACGAAGCGCCTTTCTTTCCTTTTTTCGCTTAATATTCCGCTGTGCCGTCGGTACAGATTGGAATAGAAGATTTTTTGAGGCGGTAATTTCTTCCTCCGAGAAAGCCGTAACACAAATTCTACTGAGACTATCTTCTGTCATAATGTCTATTTTGTTGCATATGAAGCACAATATTTCACTTAACACTACATTACAGTTAGCGCATTTTACAACTTTAGACGCCATCGTCTATCACATTAACAAGAGCAGCTCGTAAGACGAACGCCTATTAGGAAAACGCAAAACGCACGTAGCACGCAACCGTCCGCTTAGTACACTGAGTGAGTAAGGGCCCTAAGATCGAGCCTCGAGGGTATCCATCGTAACAGATTGCCACATATTCGCAATTCCTGAAGTTTACGTAACAGGATGACGTAATGCACACGATCGAAAGCTTTTTCAAAATCTGTGTAGATCTGCCCCAATCTGCCCCGCACTTGAAACTTAGCACAAAATGTTTTGTTTGGTTATCAGACGGTAGTTTTCAAGAGCAGTATTTGCGCCCTTCTTATGAACACCTACGACATAAGCTATTTTCGACTGTGTTAAAATAACCTTCAGTAAACAACGGTCCAGAACAACAGTAGGAGGGATCGATAATGCTTTTGCGCCTTTCACCATTAACAAAGGAGGTTGCTTGTCCAAGATACATCACATTGTAATAAAAGGATAACATTTAAACAATATGTATTAGCGACGCTTGTTAGTTCATAGTTATATCATATTGGGGCCGTAAATATCGCGATAATATTAACGGAGTACGGAGTTTTGCACCTTCACTCTACAGCGTATGTGCATGTGGGCCACATTACTATGTTGTAAAGTTTTACAAAATAACTACATTTTCTTTCTTATTTCAATGTTGCCCATTGATAGTAGCCATAAGTGAGTCGCGTTTCATTGTTATATTTTCGAATGTACAAGGCCAGGCCAGGTATTTTTTTTTCTCAGCCAAGCATCGTAACGAACAAAATTCTTATGACCAGTTTCATTAGGGTTCCTTAATATCGGCTCAGACTCGAAATTACTCATAACTTAAAAAAAATTGTAGTCACTCCATGCCCCATTGTACTTATTAGTTTTTATCATTAAGTCCGCTTCCAACGATAACAGCGGAACTTGCGAGCTAGAGGAGTGAAGTGGCGAAAGTTTCACCCTATTGGCTGGTTTACACGCGTTAACCCATTCACTACTGGCTCAGAAAAGTGTAAAATTACCCGCACGCCACCATACATTCGAAAACGGGACGCCCATCGGCGGCCCCGGGTACTCATTATAGTTTTCTTGGCCGCCCATGGACGTCCTTGGCGTGAGTATACACAAAACAAGCACTTAGATTTTTCTGTGTTCCCTAAGGTTTGGCAAATACAGTTTAATTGGTTAAAACCGAAATACAGACTTTTGCGAAAGTGAGTTACACGCTTTATCAAAGTGGACCAAATTAATGGTAACATATTCATTGCATCAACTTAAACACGATTCATGTACTTAAATATGCAATACACCACAAAAACGCATATTTTTAAACTTTTTTCAAAAAGTCAGAGGTCACCAACTTTTTTTTTAAACTTCGTAAACTTCGATTTTTTATATAGATTTGAAGTATTTCAATATCACGTTTTATAAAGAATTAAATTGTATAGAAACCATACTTATATTATAGATCCAAAAGTCTGTTTGCTGGTTTGTTTGTCCTTCTTTCACGTCACGCCGCACCGGAGCAATGTCATGATATAATTTTTATGTTTGGAGATAGTTAGCATTGAATATACATAATTAATGTTATATTCAGACCTATTTATCAATATACTTGTTAGCCAAGCAAGACTGGACATAAAAAGAACCATCTCAAATTTACTTTAATATAGCAACGGTTCTATGTCTTATTTGTTTATAAACATTATTGTATAAGTAAATAAATTTAATAAATTTCCTTTTACAAATATCCTGGGTTTATCTGTACTAGATTATCTGCCTTATAGTGTAGACCCAACAGTTAGAAGGCTGGAGAGTGTCATAGGCGTTTTATCACGAAAAAAAGGCCCACGGATTCGTTGAAATAGGAAATGATAGTTTTAATGAAAATATTTCCTATATAAAATGCCTTCATAAAATATGAAGAAAAACCATTTACATGCATATTGCGTTTGTGAACTTTTCCACGTGGATGGAGTCGCGGGCAAAAGCTTTCGTTTAAATTATCTACCGAGCATAAGTATCTATATTATGGCACATACGTATGTTAACGTAGTGCCATATCCTTTTTGATAATTTAAATTAGCGCAAAATAATAACAAAAGCGGAAAACAGTACTAATTACCTAAAACAAGATTGTTAGTTAACCCACTTTGAGGTCGGCTTTCTTGTGTTAAAGCATAAAAAGCATAAAAAGTTTGTTAAACTCTGACATTAAAACGAAGACGCCCTTGGGCGGCTTCGGCGTAAGAGTCTGAATTTGTTCAAAATCTCGTTTACCACATATCTAGGTACAGAATTGACGAATTCCTTGACATATATTACTGTTCATCTTCATTTAACTTATGAGCTTAACTACTTAATCCGTTGGGACACACATGTGACATGTAGTTAATTAAAATTTAGTTACTAACTTTACTAATTAATACGTGTAAACCACACATAAGCGGCATAGTGTTGGTCAAGGTTTGGCTACATACCTCAGGATAACATGAATATGTGCTTTATTGCGACGTGTGTGGATCCGGCATAACGACAGCTGATTGCCATACTTCAAAAGTAAAAGTTTTGATGGGGAATGGACGGGCGAGTCAAGTATTTCATTTTTCTTTTTTTTTCTGTGAGCCTAAATTAGTGTTTAATGTATATAATGTAAGTCTTATGCAATTAATAGGTAAACATGACGTGCGCATAAAATGGAAAATGCAATGAGTAGTGTAGACAGTTCTTTTCATTTTATTCCAAAAAGTCCCTAAATGGTGTTTTTGTTGATAGTAATGTCAGGCTATCACTTTACCATCGATTTCCATTTTCAAATTCATAATAAAAGTTCTATAAAATAAACCAAACCATGACCAAAAAAAAAAAGAGTGTTTGTGTGTGACAGGCTGCATGAGCATCAAGGGTTAAATCCCTTTGCCTCCCCTAAGGGGTAAAGAATTAAATAAAAAAAAAGATATGTTGTAGTTGAGGTTATTGGCTGCATGGCACTGCTTTTGCCTTCCTCAACTTGAGGAGAAATAATTTAAAAAAAAGTAGTTGAGTGAGGTTAGGTAGGTACGTTCTTCGTTGTGCAAGAATAAGACAACCAAAATAATAAAAAACAAGTTGGTTGCCGAAATATATAACTAAATACGAGATGTCCCCTTCATCAGAAATCGTAGCCAGAGGTCTTGACGACAAAAGTCTGGAAAAAATTGTCAGATTTTTATCGGATATAAAAAATGGGTACGTGTTGTGTTTTGATATTTTACATTATTTTTAAACTTCTTTGATCACTGATCTAATGTGTAAGTCCTCCTTTTGGCAAAAATAAATTATAATTTATTTTTATGTTTAATTGTTTTTGAATGTTGTATCAAGCAGTGTAAGTATTTTGAAAATAAAATTTTATACATCAGAAAGCCATATGTTTTAATTCAAAGTGACATTGAGCCTATAATTTATTCATATATATACGATCAAGAGCCATATTGATCAAATTGCTTATTATAATTAAACCCTTAGATAGATTCTGTAAAGTTGTGAAGTATTTTTGGGATAAATTTAGATCTAATACAGCATAACAAATTGTGCCAAGATTATTATATTAAATTAAGATGGTACAGAACACTCAAGTTTGCAACAAATTTAGAGGTATTCGAAATTCTCTCTAGAGAGACTCGGTGTCTTTCCTATTTTGACATTCATAATAACCATGTTTACATAGTTGCGTTCTGGTTAAAAGGAGTTAACAGCCAATGCAAAAACTGGAGGAAAGGCAGTTCTATGTGAAACCTACTGTAGGTAAGACATAATTAGTGGATTTACAATCATAAAGTATTAATCACATTCAATATTTATAAATAAAGCACATGACCAATGACATCGTACATCTTCTTATGGTAGCGTCGGGTGACGGGTCGCTCACTTCCCTCTAATATGGTTGAGGAGGGTGATGGCTGGATACCGCGTTAACTCGTGAACGGGTTTGAGGGTGTTTGTCATTGGATACTTGGGTAGGTACACTTGCCAAGCTAACAGATGCAGATAAGAATAATTTTGTAAAGACATAAAGAGACTCAGATTTTTTTTTCTAAATATACCCGTGAAGTTTCTTGCCAGTTTTTCTTCACAAAGGTTTTCTGAACTGGTGGTAGAGTCATGTTTTATTTGACATCAATAAGAGCAAGTAATTGTCAATATTGAGAAAATAAATATTTCATTTCATTACTTTATGTGTATATGTTATGCGTGGCAACCCTATGGAAAGTGCATAATTGCATTCCCTCAGTTCTCATGGACTTTAGTTACACGTGTGCTTCATCAGCATTTAATTTTATTCCTTGTGAATTAGTGTTACTTATTTTTCACACACTTTGTTTCCTAACTTCGGACAGAGCACATGTTTAGATTAGATTAAATTGTAATAATCATTTTATTAATTAAATTCTTTTTTAAGTAAATTTGGTTTTTTTTGAGATCCTCGGCGCGACCATATATTTTTGGCGCAGTCGGTAGGATCGCTTAGGGATATAGAAACAGTATACGTATCCTGCGATAACGAACCTACAGTGTGGTTGTGCCCGAGGAGAATCCAGACATAGATTCGTTGAAGAAAATCGAATGTAAGTACTTTGAATCTTTAAAGTGTTTGCCATCCTTAGTTATAGTATTTCCTATCCTGTAATTCGAATATTAATTTTGCGATTTTTTTTTATTACGTTTATAAATAGTTTATTTTAGTGAAAGTTTTAATTTGTGTTCAAGATTTTCCATCCACGGGAATATCGTTCTAAGATTAGTGATAAGAATAGTCGTAGGTTTAATACAATAGACGAACGTAGAATATTAGAGTCGAACACCATGACGGACCAAGTGGACACTATTTTTAAATCCCTCAGATTGTTGCCCGAATTTGACGGGAACCCACATGTCCTGACGCGGTTCATAAATTTGTGCGATCAGTTGGTAATAGCGCATTTTGACTCAGAGCCTGGCCACGAGTTAGCTAATTTGGCATTATTTAACGGCATCCTTAATAAAGTTACGGGGCCGGCTGCTAGGCTCATCAACTCCAACGGTGTCCCGGATAATTGGCAAGGGATCCGTAGCGCACTTATAAATAACTTCGCAGACCACCGCGATGAGACCGCGCTTTATAATGACCTGTCGCTACAGAGTCAAGGGAATAGTACTCCCCAGGAGTTTTATGAACGGTGTCAGAACTTATTCAGCACGATCATGACTTACATAAGTCTTCACGAGTCCATACCTACCACGATTGAGGCCAAGCGAACGCTTTATTCAAAATTGACCTTGCAAGCGTACTTACGGGGTCTAAAAGACCCACTAGGGTGTAGGATCCGTTGTATGCGTCCCGAAACGATGGAAAAGGCTCTTCAGTTTGTACAGGAAGAATTAAACACCCTCTATATTCAACAACGAAATGAAGGCAGCTCAAATAGGAAAGACTGGACAGACAGACAATTACAACCACCTCCTATTAATTTTAAAACTCCCTTTAATAACTACGTCCCACCAGTAAAATCATTTAACGTGCCGATGCAACCAATTTATAACGCCCCCGGCCCATCGCGTCAGCAAGGTATAACTATGCAAGGGTGGAGACCTGGCCCGAGCCCGATGCAACCACCAAGAGGTGAAACGCGCACGCAGCAAATGTTCCGTGCTCACCCTCATAATTACAACCCCCATAGTCAAGTGTTTAAAATGCCCCCTAGACCTCAGAACCAGACTTTTAACTCTAACACTCCGCGTCCTATGAGTGGCGTTACGCCTTTTGCAACGAGACATTTACCAGTTATGGGACACGATTGGAGAAAGCATGGCAACCCGCCGCCGACTAACTATTTTAAAACGCGCGAGGTTAACTTCAACGAATTAGGCGATTACTATTATTATAATACCTATCCAGAGTACGAACCGTATTATTCATACGATCCGAATCCGATGTACCCCGAGTTCTATGAACCTAATTACGAGTATAGTGAAAGCGCGAATATTGAGGACGTAGGAAATCCCGAAACTGAACAGGAGGATTTTCAAAAACCATCCAGTTCAGAAAAGCAAAAATAGAAGTAAATTTGCAGACACAGCGTCAGCTTATGTATGTACAAATTAATGAACCGCCCCTTAAGATCTTAGTGGACACAGGCGCCAATCAATCCTTCATAAGCCCGCAAGCTCTGCAAAATTATTTTTATAATGTGCCGCTAAACTACGAACCATTCGAAGTTACGAACTCCAATATGACGACTACACATAAGCATTCAATTACGCTACCTTGTTTTAATGAATACAAAGAAAACGGCGACATGACTTTATTCGTGTACGATTTTCATAAGTACTTCGATGGGTTACTAGGCTTAGATTTATTAACTGCTTGGGACTCTAACATAGACCTTAAGAACAAATTACTAACAACTAGAAATGCAAAGATACCTTTACAAATTTATGATTCTCGTAATGTCAACTTGTACGAAGACATAATTCCAGCTCGATCCACTAAGTTGATTCAATTACCCATTAATACTTCAGACGGAGATGTCTTAGTGCAAGATGAAATTATTTGTAGCTGTACTATTACTGATTGCGTGACTGCGGTAAAGAACAATCGTGGTTGGGTCGAAGTTTGTAATAATTCCGATAATGACATAATCTTTTCAATGGATAGGCCAGTCGAAGGCGAACTTTTTAACGCTGAGATTAACCATTTACAACACTCTCCAGAGCGCGTATCTGAAGTTTTATCTCGACTTAGAACTGATCATTTAAACCCCGAGGAGCTTGCTAATCTTCAGGCACTGTGTTCGCGTTACGCGGACGTATTTTACATAGATGGTGAACCGTTGACGTTCACAAATAAAATTAAGCACCGTATTAAAACCACAGATGAAGTTCCTGTTTACACTAAAAGCTATCGATATCCTTATATACACCGACAGGAAGTTAAAGATCAAATATCTAAGATGCTTGCTCAGAATATAATTCGACCATCCGATTCCGCGTGGAGCTCGCCGATTTGGATAGTTCCTAAAAAGGCTGATGCTTCCGGTAAAACTAAATGGCGGATAGTAGTAGACTTCCGAAAAGTAAATGAGAAAACCATTAATGATAAGTATCCTATCCCGAATATTACCGACGTTTTGGATAAACTAGGTAAATGTCAGTATTTTACAACATTAGATTTAGCAAGTGGCTTCCATCAAGTGGAAATGGACCCCTCAGACATTCCCAAAACGGCATTCAATGTTGAAAATGGCCACTATGAATATCTTAGGATGCCGATGGGTCTTAAAAACTCACCATCGACCTTCCAAAGGGTCATGGATAATGTGCTTAGGGATTTGCAAAATAACATCTGTTTAGTATACTTAGACGACATAATCGTTTTTAGCACCTCATTACAGGAGATGATGATTAATCTCGAAAAAGTATTTGACAGATTGCGCGAATCTAACTTTAAAATTCAAATGGATAAGTCCGAATTCTTGAAGTTAGAGACTGATTTCTTAGGACACGTCATTTGTAGAGACGGGGTGAAACCAAACCCTAATAAAATCAAGGCCATAAAAGAATATCCTATTCCAAAAACCCCGACAGAAATCAAACGCTTTTTAGGACTCTTAGGGTATTACAGGAAGTTCATCCCCGATTTCGCACGCATTACGAAACCGTTAACTCAGTGTCTTAAGAAAGGCTCGAAAATAACGTTAGATCCAACTTACATTAATTGTTTCGAAAAATGTAAAACACTTCTGACCAACGACCCGATTCTTCAGTACCCAGATTTTACTAGGGAATTTATTCTAACAACCGATGCATCCAATGTTGCCATTGGGGCCGTGTTATCCCAAGGTACTATTGGCTCAGATAAACCCATCGCCTTTGCCTCAAGAACTCTGAACTCTAGCGAATTGAACTACAGTACGATAGAAAAGGAGCTTCTTGCCATTGTGTGGGCTACTAAGTACTTCAGACCCTATTTATTTGGTCGCAAATTTAAAATTCTAACAGACCACAAGCCATTGCAATGGGTGATGAGTTTAAAGGAGCCAAATTCAAGACTTACAAGATGGCGTTTGAAATTAACTGAATACGATTTCGAAGTTGTGTATAAGCAGGGCAAATATAATACGAACGCGGATGCACTATCTCGCATTCAGTTAAATAACGAAGAACTTAGCTCAATAGTTGTGAATCCTTCCGAAAGGTCGGATAATTTAGACGATTCTAGAACCCTCACAGCTATCGAAGGTGCTGATGATTCTAGAACCGTCACAGCTCACACTAGCGCGGAAAACCCCATCTTGGAAGTACCCATATCGGAAGATCCACTAAATAGGTATACAAAGCAGATCGTTTTTAACATCGTGGGTGACATCAAAGGTAAGTCCGTAGTAACTAAGCCTTTCGATACTCACACCAAAACATCAATTCAGTTATCCGAATCTAGTTTAGAGCAGGACGTCATAGATGCAATTCGAGAGTATGTACATCCTAAAATAAAGACAGGTTTGCTTATTAATCCTTCTGATGCTATGACTAAAGTAATACCTATTATACAGAGAAATTTTAAAAGTTCAGCTATGAGTTTGGTTCTTGTAAAGAAAGAGTTAGAAAATGTGCGTGAGTACCTAAAACAACAAGAAATTATTAATCATTACCACGATGGTAAAACCAACCATCGCGGTATTAACGAGTGTTTCCTAGCTTTATCACGTAGGTACTACTGGCCTAAGATGAGGGAGCATATCACTAAATTCATTAATGACTGTACCATCTGCGGACAGGCTAAATACGATCGAAATCCAATCAAACAACAATTTCGAATCGTACCACCACCCAGCAAACCGTTTGAGCTAGTTCATATGGATTTACTTACTATACAGGGTGAGAAATTTTTAACAATCGTAGACGCATTTTCGAAGTATGCTCAGGCATATTACCTACGTGATGGAACTGCTATTAGTGTCGTTCAAGCATTTTTAACTTATTGCACGCATCATGGGATACCCATCACTATAGTCACAGATAACGGCCCTGAATTTATAAATCAACTTGTTACGGAATTTGTTAAACTACATAGAATTCAACACCACAAGGTTGCACCCCACACCCCTAATGAAAACGGTATTGTTGAGCGATTTCACTCGACTATACTAGAACATTTACGTATTTTAAAACTTGAACGTAAGGGTGAAGCGACTATTAACCTCATGCCGTATGCCCTTCTGGCATATAATAACTCCATCCATAGTTTTACTAAATGCAAGCCAATAGAAATCATAACAGGTCACTTTGACCCGCGGGATCCATTTGACATAGACCTTTCATCTCATCTTTTACAACAATACATGATAGATCATAAGAATAAAATGACTCATGTGTACAACTTAATGCACGAGTCATGTACTTCACTTCGCACCGATTTAACAAACAATATTAATCGTAATCGCAGTTCAGAAATAGAATACTCACCTGAACAACAAGTTTATATTAAAAATCCAGTCGCTTCCAGACAAAAACTAGCCCCACGCTTTATGCGAGATGAGATCATTGCCAATTTGCCTATACACATCTACACAAAGAAAAGACGTGGACCCGTCGCTAAGTCCCGACTTAAGAGAATACCTAATAGTAATCAATTGTTACAGGGCTCATCTAGTACTCCTTCTCCTCCTGCCGGTAACAGTACGAATGCAGGAGATAAAACTTGAGAACATCGATGAAGGCCCTGGTATTCTGCCCTTCAAATTAGGTCCCACTAGAATCATTTCACATTATCATTCATTTATCCAATCCATTAACCTACAGGATCTAGAAGCTAAGGTCGATTCAGTAATTAATCAATTAAATACCATAGAACCGGTGTTAAATAACAAAACTAGCTCATTATTCACCCCTCATATTCATTATTTAACTAATAAAGCTTATAGTGTGCTTGAGCAGTTACAAAGTTTTGAAGTAGGTCGCACTAAACGCGGATTAGTAGACGGACTTGGTAGTATAGTTAAAAGCATAACAGGAAATCTAGACCAGACAGATGCATTGCATTATAATCAAGCCATTAGGAACCTTAAAGATTCGGATAACCAGTTATTAATAGAACTAAATAGTCATGTAAGCATTTCTAAGGAATGGATGTCTCAATATTCTAATATAATAGACAATATTACTAAAAATCAAAATAAAATTGAACAATTAATAAATAAAATAAGCCAAGCAGAAGCTACTCGTGACTATGACCTGGTTAAATATGCACATTTAGCACAAACATTTCTAATAATTGGCGACAATGTTGATGCAATTTCGCAAGAAATATTCCGATTGCAAAATATATTAGCTTTCATTAAAATGTCAATTCCGCATCATTCAATTATGGACAGGAAATCATTCGACACCATATTCAGCAAATTACGAAATTTATATAGTAGCGATAATTTGATTGAAGTTGATATCCGAGAATATTACGATATAATTCGAGTAGGCTATTATTATAAAGGTAATGAAATTATTTTAGTTTTTAAATTTCCTATTGTTTTATCTCAAATATATACTATGTATAGATTGTCCATGGTCCCTAATAAGTATAATGAAATCCTTTTATCTCCCTCCCCATTCCTGGCAATACACGGCAAAGAATTCAGGTACATGGAGGCTGAATGCCCGAAGACCACCAAGTGGTACATCTGCAATGGAAACCGGAGCGCACAGATCTCAGATAATGGAGATTGCATCCACCAACTTATCACCGAGCAACAAAAAACCACCACCTGCAAGTCAGTTCGAGTAATGCTTCAAGGGCCAGCCTATGACCAGCTCGACGAGAAACACTACGCTATCAGCTTTCCTATACCGTCGAGAATACATCTCTCCTGCGGACAAAATCTCTACAAGGAACTTAAAGGAAGTTATCTCGCAGTCATCCCGCAGGGCTGCTCCATCATCACACCCTACTTCGTCATCTCAAACATAGACGACCACATCGGAGGCCAAGTACTCAAGATCATGGACATAGCTTCAGAGAAATCATCGCGGCTGCCAGCATCCGCCATTGTTGAATTAAATTCAATCGACCTCGATCATTTACATGAAATCAACACTAAAGTCTCTGCGCAACAACCCGTCGATATCAAAACTGAAGCAATCGAGGGCAGTATCTACCATACGACCATACCGCTATATCTTATAATAGTGGTAATTGGTGTATCCTGCACTGTATTCCTGATGTACCGAAGACACTGGCTGCTCCAAGGATCTGCTGGAATAACTGAACGAGTGCCAACGGGAGTTTACGCCGTTCCTGGAACGAGAACAAGGGTTGACTTGGATCAACCCCCAGCTTCCTTCACATCTAAAGTGTTCAGTCGCTGTTCTACGGGGGGAGGTGTTATGCGTGGCAACCCTATGGAAAGTGCATAATTGCATTCCCTCAGTTCTCATGGACTTTAGTTACACGTGTGCTTCATCAGCATTTAATTTTATTCCTTGTGAATTAGTGTTACTTATTTTTCACACACTTTGTTTCCTAACTTCGGACAGAGCACATGTTTAGATTAGATTAAATTGTAATAATCATTTTATTAATTAAATTCTTTTTTAAGTAAATTTGGTTTTTTTTGAGATCCTCGGCGCGACCATATATTTTTAAAGCATATAATTTCAATAGAATAACATACTTTATTAGATAATAGCAACATATACCTAAATTTCAACAACAAAATAAAAAATATTCATTCAAATATCAATAAATTATTGTATTTTTGAATATATTATTGAAAAGGAGATTTTGTTTGTTTACTTGTCTTTTTGTTGATATGTAATTAAAAAGATAACTATTAAACACAATATTTTTAAATGCTTTTTGCATGATAAAGGTACATTCTTCACAAGTAGTTATATTTATCCAGAATATCCCACAGGGTTAGGACACAGGGACATCTTGTTCACTATGAATCCTGATTAGTATGAGAATGGTGCTGCTATATTTCTTCCATTCCCACTCTGTAACTCTTTTTCTTTCATATAAGCAGCACTACCAATAGGTGAGAGAGGGATAGGTGGAGCAAAAGTCGCAAATGCAGTGATGCTGCTCATTAAAAGCGAAGATGATGTGTACTGTCACATACTTCGATCTTTGAATAAGGACCTGCATGCTCTGCATAACTTTGTAATTAAATGACCTTTCTATCAAACTGAATTTTGATGTGTTTTTTACTGTATGTTGTAAAAGTGCAACAGTGTTCCATCTTTTACGAGTGAAAACAAGTTAGTGCTGCTTTCATTAAGTGCCTAGCCTTCATTTGCATTACTCCGAACCCCAGCGACCCTGTACACCTTATTTATTCTTACTGCACATCTCCGTATATAATTCGTATGAAACAGAATCTGAAAATAATAAAATAAAAATATATTTAAAAAGTATTGTTCAAAATTAATCCACTTCTAAATTCAAAAACTGTTTCGAAATACCTACTCACTTTTTTATGATATATTCTGGTGGCAACAGATTGCAGTTAAAAGCAATTACGCTTATTTTAACAAAAATGCGTGAAATGATTTGCTTCAAAGTCAACTTCTATATGAAATCATCACATAGCATCATTTTCTAAGTTATTTTATTGAAACTGTCATGTCAACATTTGAAATAAAAATCAAGAATCTATAGAAAATTGTAGAGTTTTGCATTCCAGGAATTGTTGTAAACAGTGTTATGTGATTCTGAAAAAATAAATACCTATAATTATGGATGATAAAATTTTTCAATATAATTGATTTAAAACTAAATATTACACAGAAATTTCAAATAATCATTGTTTTCTTGTATCATGAAACATCATACATGCTTTTTAGAAAAAAATTCAAAACCAGGATCTCAAAATTAGTTAATATACCAAATTGTGTTAAATAAAACATGTTATTGGTATTTGAATTCACCACGAGTATATTTTGGATGACATTGAAGTATGATAAACATGCTTATATGGTTGATATTTTGTTGCAGAAAAGTTCAGGGGTCAAATAAAGTGGCGCTCAGCATGGTCGATCTGCTGGAAGAAATCATCACAGAATGTCCCACCCCTTCACCATTGTAAGTTCATTTCTAAAACGATTGATATTCTATGTATTTTTGGGAATTATATGTGGCATGTTTGTCATTTTGTTCCAACAATAAGTGTTATATGATGGCTGGCTCACGCGTTAAACCCGTGAACGGCGAAGCTTGTTTACGGGGAGACTTGCCTAGCTAACAGATTCAGATAAGAATTATTTTGTACAGACACAAGAGCGATTGGAAATTTATTTCGAAAAATGACGCGTAAAATTTCTTTCCTGTTCTTCTTGACGAAGGTCTTTCCGAACTGGTGGTTGAGTCATGATTTTTATAACGTCAACAAGAACAGGCAATTGTCAATGTTGAGAAATAAGTATTTGAATTTGAGTGGTTAAATTGTCGTGGACAGTTTGCAAAGGATTAAACGAAAACAAAGAAATAAATGTATAACACCAGACTTTTGAATTAATAAATATTTTAATTAAAATACGACAAATGTTTAAAATAAAATAAGCTTAATTTCTATAGCAATAATGATTACAAATAAAAATATCTGAGGTATATTCTAGTCACACGCGTATTCCCAATTAGCAAAAAAGAGCTTTGTTTGAGCATTGAGCAACCTCACGGTTTGAAAGATGGCGGCTGCCACACAAAATTATGTTGCATACTCACAAGCACACGCACCCATAGAGTGGCGCACACAAATGAGTCGAACCATCCATAACTATGTTCTTAAAATGTTTACAGAACTTTATGCAGTCTAGTTCGCGAGTGTGGTCGTGTGACGCAGAGTGAGCCGTCAGCGGCGAACATGGCCCGCAGAATCCTCAGGGCCATCCGAGATGAGAGCCGCAGTCAAGCTAACCAGGTGAGCAAGTCAATGCACTTTAAGCAATACTTTATAAATGGATTTCTTTATATTTCTTTATATAGCGCCTCGCTACCTACCGACTTATTCGGTTCGGCTAGAATCTGTAGAACGACAAGGCTGGCGCATCTTCTATCCATATGGTATTAACATTTGTGGGATATACTAGGGGAGTTTAATACGCGTCCGTCCGGCCGGAAGTTTCTCCAAAGCTTGGGTCATCAAAGAAAGAAAGAAAAATTAATTTTTGCCGACTGTAACATTTCACAAAACTTCAATTAAAACATTACGAAAAAAGATAGAGGGAATAGGAGAACGCAGTGTTACAGTAGCAAAAAAGTCCCCGGCTTGGCATAAGTCATAGAGTCAACACAGCGACGCTGATGTTCAGCTGGAGGCATGTTTAGGGAGTTGCCCTGTAATTGCTTTTATTCTCACAAAATAAGTAATTTATTACATTGAACATTTTGCTAATCAAAATCAAATTATATATCAAACTTTTAAAAATAATTAATTTTGATGAACTATTAAACGAATTAAAAAGTAAAACTAGAATGTACCTCAGAGTGCAGTACACTGGTAGATGAAATATTTGATTGTTCTGGCAGCTTCACGCGGATAAAAAATGAAAGACCATGCCTGACCTGTCAACATTTTGGCAACTCGCATTATGTATAGATAAGTAAGATAGTACGAAAAATTACTCATTTGTAGCTAAACCACAAAATCTATGTCATGTCAAAAACTACAATCCACAAAAAAATTTATTGGGCTTTATATAGTCATTTATTGACATTTGGTTTGCCACGAACACGCCCAGTAAATATATGGTCTATGACAAGTTTCGTTCCAAATAAAGCTCGAACTTTACAATATTTCGAATTTGCTTATAAATTAATAGAAATATATGACTTTTTAAATTAAATTAATATTCTATTTGTTAATTTATTGAAATTAATGCACATCAAAACGAAATAATCAATTATTTTTCTTAAATGTACAATACAGCTTAACGCCACTGTCATATTGACAATGTCAAAAATTACAAGAAATCATAAAGTTCAGATTTGAATTTATTTAAACGTTTTCAGTCCTTCGTTTGTATTTGCGGCATTGTGTACTGTGCGATACTACTCTGGATTTTTCTAACTTTTGATCACGTATTCTGATGATGTATATTCTAGGGTCCTCGTAGTTTGCTACATGGTAAGCCATAACACAAGCCTTTGCTTACTTTGGGGCCATGTTGTCTGAGGGCTTTTATTTTAAAATCCACACATACCTACCTATCTGTGTAAAAATCTATAATCCAACTGGATAAAATGAACAGGTGTTTCACTATCTATATTACAATGCCGAGGCTTACTATCGAGGCATCAATGAACTAATTTGAAATCGACGTCTTTCATGTCATTTCATTACAGCGATAGATGTCTACATTTTAACCAAATATGAGTTTTCATACATGAATTTCAACATATTTATCGAGAATACTTAGTAATTTTAGGTTTTGAAAGGCTTTTTATTTCTTTTGCTTGAAAATAATAACATATCCGTGAGAATTTGAAACTAAAATCCTGAAATGAGCTGCACTTTCGTTTTTTCAAGTTAAATATTGCCAAGATGTGCCATAAAAATTGATTGAACTTGACATATAACCTCAAAATATATTTTTCAATGTAACTTTTTTTCTGAATTGCTAAATTGCATTAAGTTGTTACCTTAAGTTTAGGAATATAACACTATTTTTTCTTCATCGTTTTTATATTTATACATTAGATCAATAAAAAACAGGCTGACAGGGCATTGCATATATGAAACATAGGCATTGTTCTTTGCAAGTTTATAAGATGTTTGTTAAGCTAAAAGTAAGCTTAGTTTTTGCTTACCTAATTGGTGGCGGAAGATTATTCCATGTCATGGCATGAGACAATTTACAGCGCGCCTGCATGAGTTACTCGTACATCTGTACGCACGTATGCGTACATGTAATTTTGACACCATCAGCAGTTTTAATAACTTGTCAAGTTAGTTTAGCACAGTGAGTCATGCAATTTTACACATTTAAATGTACACCAGATTTTTTTTCTTTTAATTTTAAAACTCGCACCTATCGTTATAAAAATCAACTTTACTCGTAGGTGTTTTATTTGATAATAATAATTGTGATTAGTCGCTGACGAAGGCTTCAGGTGCCTCTGTTCCAGTAATGGCACTGGCTGATCTTTAACCGGAACACATCCACGTATACATGATTATGGTGGTTAAAATAATTAGGACAGAAGTTAAATTCCTTGTATGCATGATTTAACATGACGGTAGGTCACTTGAGCCAACGATGTTATAAAGAATTCGGCGAGTTTTTAGGAAATTAAGAAGTTTTTTTTTGTCTTATTCTTATTTGATTACTACGCAGTGATATGAAAACTCTTTTGCCATTCATAGGCAATGACATATTACATATAGACAAGTCATACCCAAACATTATCGCACAAAAAACGGTTTACTTGTTGTAAGTAAGAAATATCTATGTACTTCGTGACGTTGCTTCACGCGTAAATTGTCGCAGTATATAGCGTTGTCTCTTTTACTCCCACATACAAAATGATATTACATCTCGCTCTTTGAGTTTGTCGAAATGTATTGCCATGTCAATTTTAAAAAGTCATTTTAAATAGCAGAATAAAATAATACTAATAAGTAAGATAGTTATTCAAAAAATAGTCCTTACCCATGAAAAGAAACGTTTTTTTCTGTATTTAACAGTAAGAGTGTAAATAGTACGTTGACTAAACACACAAGAAGGCATTGTACGGTATTTAAAACACAGAATTGGGAATAAGTTTTGTTTGACGTTCAGCCGTGACACTGGGTTGCACAAGACTAAGTCAAATAGAGGGCAAATGCCTTGTATTTGCGTTGCCAGTATTGAGAGTGGAAAACTTGTGTATATGTAATATGTCATTTATTTATTAAAAAAGGTATACCAACAGCATTATTCATATTATTGGATAACATTGGTCATGTACATACTATATTATTCTTATGTATAAGCTTACTACAGTTACACACATTATTGTTTCTGAAGGGATCGAATAAATCGTTAATTGATTATGGTGGTTAAAATAATTAGGACGGAAGTGAAATTCCTTGTATGCATGATTTAACATGACGGTAGGTCACTTGAGCCAACGATGTTATAAAGAATTCGGCGAGTTTTTAGGAAATTAAAAAGTTTTTTGTCATATTCTTATTTGATTACTACGCAGTGAAATGAAAACTCTTTTGCCATTCATAGGTGTCATGGAAAAGTAGGCTTATGACACACTTGTACAGAATAATATATAATTTAATTTGGAGAATTATAAGTCAAGCCACAAATTTCTTTATTGGCCACGTGATCAAACTTCTAATTTTATAACTAAGCCACGGGAAAATGAGATAACCTCTAATAAACTAATTCGTCTTTTTGCAACGCCTACTAAATATTCTATAGAAATAGTGCGGCAGCACCCGGCGAAGCGGCATAATCGGAATTGGATGATAATTCAAAATTTTACAGCAAAAATATTATGCGACAACATATTTTTAATGGCTAAGGTAGTATCGTTCAGACGCTCGCAAATTGTGGCTGACTTAGTAATTTAGAAGGAAATGTAGATTTTTAGAGTTGATTAATGAAAAAAGAAGTCTGTTTAATTTGCACCCATTTAATTTTATATCTTCAACAGAGCGCGGAGACTGGGGACAGCTTGCAGCGGCTGGTCTTAGGCGCCGGCAACCGGCGAGGCACGCTAGGGGCGAGGCACGACGTCAGACCAGCTCTTAGAGACCATGTAGCCGAGGTATGTCGATTGATATGTTGTAAGTACTTTAACGAGCTTATACAGGGTTTAACATACAGGAAGCATAATACTTGAGGGTCAGTAAATATACCATTGTTAGAATACGCTGTAAAAGAATTGGAGTTATTGGGGCTGGTTAAGACTTTCACACATTTAAAATTTTTTACTTCAACATCTTTGACAGCCCTAGGTGGTTTTCATACCTACCAAGGCAAGAAGCGCGCGAGGCGCAAATAAATAAAAAAATCGAGTTTTTTATTTATTTGAAATCATTAAAGTAAGTAAAATCGTGTCCAGTCGCATCGCATTGCGTGCTACTCGATAGGTAGGTACGTGACGACGGCTGCGCTTGCCTCATGCATAGGTAGATATGAAAACCACTTAAGGCTGTTACAGATGTTGAAGTAAAAAAATTATGAAATAGAAAATTATGGAAGTCTTAACCAGCCCCAATTCTTTTACAGTATATTCTAACAATGGCATACTTACTGGCCTTTAAGTATAATGCTTCCTTTATGTTACACCCTGTATATTGTTGCAATAAGTACATTCTCAAGAAACCACCCTGATGACATTAAGCGTTCGGACATAGCATCAAAATATCCTCTTAGGCCATCTAGAAAGAACCAAATTGTGCAACAGATATCAAATCTAAATATGCGTTCACGTAGTCCGCTTGTAATGTCCATAAACATGTATAATCACCTTCCGAATTACATAAAATAATAATAATATCTTGGCTTAGTATTCTTTATTTTATGTATTCTTACTTTAAATTAGCCCTATTTTGCAGGCCTATAGAGTTACATGTTTAACGAGTTCATAAGTACGCTCCTCCATTGTAAAAATTATTATTAATAACTTTGTAGCATTATGGAAGCAATAATTTAATGAGTATGGACTATTGAGTACTAACTGGACGAGGTCACGACCTTCTTGATAAAATGCAGGGATTGCAAGAGTAACCTTTATGAGGGTTGTTAACAGTTTAATTTTAAAGGTTCGGTTTAAAAACCCTGCATCAGCTTTATAATGAAGCGGTTTGCATGTAAGGTTCATTTTTGTTTCAAAACTATGAAAGACAAAGACAGAGCGAGTGCTCTATCGTCGGCTTGTTATGCCTTTGATCGTGTCGCGACAAGCTCGCCTCTCGCCGGATCGTCCACATGCAGTATTCACCATTGTTTTGTTGGGAAATGGTTTGTTTTTGTATTTGCATACTAAAACATAAGAGGGTCTGTATTTTTTTTGGATGGTGGCAGAGCTTGGTTGCACAGTGGGTTGATCAAAATATTACGCTAATTGGATGCCGAAAGTCTTCTGTTTAATTATGGATTCAAATAGTTCACAATATTTTAATTAACTTAACATAGGATGCACACTGATTATGTCATAAACATGTAGCGAGCAGAACACAGCTAAATAGGAAGATTGTTACTCAACCAAAAGGTGGAAAAGACAGTAAGTAGTGTCATAGACAAAAGAACATACATGGATAAAGATGGATTTATGACAGTGGATTTAACATTTTAGCTAAATAACTCCTAATAAAGTATAAACAAAAACACTGTCCGGAAACGATCACGTCTAACGAGCAGGGTTCTGGTTTAGTTATTTACGTACTCACTAGAATTACCGAAAAATGAACAAAAATCACTGCATATTAAGTACACTAAAAATCGTAGTTGTCGGCCGGGGTTATGTTTGTACACTTTATATATTGTAGTAATCTTAGTATAGATTATTATTAAGTTTTAAAATACATCTAAAGATAAAGTATTGTGGAAAAATATTGTTAAATTTTTTTTACAGAAATCCACAAAGATATATATGTGTTTTACCTTTATTATTTTGTTAAATAGGTTCCTTGAAAATCATTATTTTAAGTAATATGGGGGCGAGGACCTGGTGTACCGTAATACAGGATTTAACCTACTTCGGGCACCAGCTCCTCACTATACTAGATTTTACTAAAACAGCCATATATATATATATATATATATATATATATATATATATATATATAGCGTATGAATTGTTTTAATGTTAAGTATGTTGTGAGGAGAAATAAATAAACTTTATTATTATTATTATATTATATTTTTAACATTGTTACGTAACAGCCAAATCGCACAGCGGTGCAAGCGTTACGAACCAAGTGATCGGAACGGTCTCCTACCGTGGCCTCTTCAATCTATCTCTTTCTTTCTTTCTCATCAGCAGTATTATTGGGATCAACACTACCTGTATGGCCTCAAAGTGGATGACAAGATGGATGACCATACAGATAACTAGGGGGGGGGGGGGATTAATGTATAAATATCAACAACCGTGACCCAAGAACAAACATCTGTGTTCATCGCACAAATGGAAACCCGGACCGGGACTCGGACCTGGGACTTCCGGCGTACCAGACAGGGGACCACTACGTTACTCGGGCGTCGCTTCATAACAATCCACATCCAACCTTCTGTGCACGACTTAAAATTTAATTTAAAACGCCGACTAATATAATGAATGTAATGAAACAAGTAATTGTCAATCTTGAGAAATAAATATTTCATTTCATTTCATTTCAATGAGTACCCCATATATACTCATTTGGTGAGGACGTTTTTTTGACTCTGGTGTTATTTGTGTGGAGTGATTTTAAAAGCAAAGCTTTTTTTTTACTATATGCATAAATGTAAAAGGAGATTCTTGCCATCAATCTTGTAACTATATTTTGTAACAATAAAATCTTGTAACAATAGGTTTTATAATTATTGAAGTTTTTGAAGTTTGATGTTTGCGATGTGATATAATCAGACCTTATCAAACTATCAAATTATAAATTTGAAATGTCAACATCATCAACGAAAACCTTATAACAAAAATTATGAAAGCTAAGGATTTAAATCTATAATAAAAATTCATTTAATGAGTAGTAACTCTTATCTAATAAATAATTATATAAATTAATTTTAAATTGTCTAAATGTCAAGTTCTTAATATTATTTGGTATTTTATTATAGATACGCACAGCCATATTATAAACATTTTTTAAAAATATATCAAGTCGTTGAGCAGGTACATATGGCTTATCTTTATGTCTTCCTCTGCAATTAAACATTTTATTATTTCTTTTAAAATATTCTGGCCGTGCTCGTACAAATATGTAAATGTCAAAAATATATAAGCAGGGCACAGGTAGTATCCTTAGTTATTTTTAAATAAGTTTACAATGGTCAATAAACCCAGCACCACACAGTATCCTAATACATTTTTTTTGAACACGAAATACCTTGTTTATATCAACACAGTTTCCTCATAAAACAATCCCATACCTTAAAATAGATAATATAATATATCCGAGGCGCTATGATAGGCGAGAAGGGCTGTGCTCTTGTCCCGGATACATCTGTGATACGTCTTAATACATATACATGGTGAGTAGCATACGCGCCCACGGGCATCGTTAATCGTTGATGTTTTGTTTATTGATAGTGATTGTAATTATTATATCGACTAATGATGCTTTGTCGAGCGTAGGCTTCAGTTGAAATGGCCTTTGTTCCAGGAATAGCACTGGCTGCTGCTTCCCGTTGCCCGGAACAGAACCACGTGGACGTGGCTATTATGTCGTCTAAGTAAAAGTGACCGTAGCACCGCCCCAGACGAGAGCTTAACAAAGAAACTCTACTGCTACGTAACAAGACATTAAATTCCGCGAAACTCTAAGTTATCATAACATGTATGAAATAAATACAGCGCTTTCGACTTAAGATCCTCTCGCGTTTTATTGCTCGTTATTTGCAAGTATACGCGTTGCATAACAGATGTTTACCATCAATTTTCGTTCGTTCATATACCGCTGGATTTTTGCGTGCAAATAAGTATGTCATTAAGAAAAAATTTGTTATTAATTAGATAACATTTATAAGTTCATAAACATAGTAATAATTATTCTACAATCAATCAACCCACAAACATAAAAAAAGTCTAATAAATTACTTAAGAAGAAAAAAATTGATAATGTTGATGTCAAATACCTTAAAAAAATAAAGAAGAAAAAAAGTGTCATAAAATTGATTAAATTAAACACAATGAACACCATTTGTAAACATAGATAATAATAATAATAATGCATGTCAATCCTGCATTTCAAGACCTTTGAACCGTACCATAGCGTGGTTAAAACCCTTTTCTTCTTATCTATAGCTCAGAACCGAGTTGGAATCGTCATGGTCTTCCATCTGTTCTCAATCTCGGGAGTTGCTGCACTCCGGCGAGATGATCCTCACGTACGGGGTAGACGCGCTGGCGGAGAACTTCCTGAGGGCGGCCGCTAACCGGGGGTACAGGCTGGTGGTCGCCGACTCTGGAAAGCAGGTGAGATTTGAACGCAACCAACAATCCCACTGCTGGGAAGTCTGGGTTATCACTGCCTAATTATAGTCCATGTTTACTGAATTAATACGTATCATCGTTTAAGAAATTGGTTTGAATAAATAAATCCCCAGACAAACATTCAAACTGTATGGTCTCAAAGTTAGCAGAGCTTATGTTTATGGCTGATCATTCAAATTCAAATTGAAATATTTATTTCTCAACATTGACAATTACTTGTTCTTGTTGATGTCAAATAAAGCTTGACTCTACCACCAATTCGGAAAAACTTTCGTGAAGAAGAACTGGCTGTGTTCACACAAATTAATGCGCCAGCCAGGACTCGAACCTGGGATCTCCGGCGTCTGTGGTTTATTACTCTGTATTTGCATTTTTCTATATAATTGATGTTTTACAGAGTCGAGCGATGGCCAATCGCTTAAGCACAGCAGGCGTACCCGTGACGTTCGTCAGTGCCGCTTCGGTTTTCGCCCTTATGTCAAGAGTGAATAAGGTAGATTTTTGCAAATTTCATAATTTGCGAGGTTGAATTTCCTTTTTAACAGCCATAAGAAACACGTTTACGTGGTTGTGTTCCGGTCAAAGGGAAGATCCAGCCAGAGCAGTTACTGGAACATAGGCAATTCTAACCTAAGCCCCCCGTTGGTAATGAATCATTAATCGATAATCAATAACAATAATAATTAATCACATCTACGATGCATGGTGTCCATGGGCACGGTTGCCTCTTTCCATCAGGTGGATGCCTGCTCGTTTGCCGGCTAAAAGTATGTAATAATAATAATTAATAAGAATTAATCCACAGACAAACACACCAAGTGTATGGTCCCGAAGTAAGCAGAGCTTGTGTTATGGATGACCATACAGCGAACTGGGCCCCCCCCAGAATAAACATACATATATAACTATCAACAACCATGACCCGAGAACAAACATTTATGTTCATCACACAAATGCTCCGGCGTGTGAGGCAGAGCTGCCAACAATTAATACTTATCTGTGTATGTAGGTGGTTGTGAGCGCCAACGCCGTGTTGGCGGGAGGCACGTTGCTCGCTCCCGCGGGAACTCACAACGTCACGATGGCCGCCTCCCACTACTGCGTACCGGTGAGCTAAATACCAAAATATGTATTATTTCTTAGCAGTCACAGCCACTGTTGTTGTTGTTTTCAAATTCAACTCTTTACAGTAGGCTATTTGACAAGGTGTCGAAAACCATCTCACATTATTTTGTGGCGTATAAGGACCCAAGAAATTACATTGATATTTATTTATTCTAATTTATAAGTATTTCATAAAAAAAAAAACTTAAAACAAATTACACTGATTATTTAAATTAAAATGTCAAAACGGTTGCTCCAGCAATATGGCGTCAGACACTTCGTGCATTGACAGAAACAAGGTTTTTACTTGCCTGTGACGTCATTTAAAACTTAGCCAATCAAAACCGTTGAGTGTCTAGCTACATGTTCCAACTCAAAAATGGTATGTTTATTTCCGTTTTTTTTTTGGAGGAAATATTAATAATATTCCTAATATTGCGAATTGCTTTTAAAATACATGAGTTGGTATTTATCTGTGCGGGAGGCAAGAAATATTTCATTATTTTTTATATTGTCAAAAAGTCTATACATCTTAAGGATGTTACCAATCCAATCGATAAATAAATGTTTGTTTTTTCCATAGTAAATGAATGTACTAAAATTTAAAATGTTTGTTTTTTTCAAAGTTACATATTTATAAAATAAAAAAATACCGGTTCCGTAAGTTTATGAGATCTATTCGAAACTCAAATAAAATACATGCTCATTTTTTTTTAATATTGTCAATTGCTTTATTGGTAATAAAGCAAAATACAAGAGAACTGAACCCCACAGTCAGCAAATCTTCGTTCAATCATATCTCCAATTTACGATTGAACCATTACCGATTGAACAATTGCACCATCTTATGGTATATATATACCATAAGATGGTGCAATTGTTCACTATTTTGGTAAATATCATAAGATGGTGCAATGACGATCTAAACTTGTATTATGAATGGCCTAAAACCACCCAATTAGTTGGGTGGGGTTGAAACTCTGCTGTACAATGTAAATAAAAAGGTAGACCAGAGGCCCCCGAACTATTTAAATAACTGTATGAATCCAATTTTGTCCCGGTTGGCTGTAACTTCATGCTTGACTGTGTATTTAAAGGGTGAACATAGTATTTAGGGGGTATGTAACTATTGCAGGCTGTCGTACATTTAAATGTGTGTTCTGATTAGTTTGCATACTACGACCTACAAATGTTGCCATATTTGAAAGCAGTGAATTGATTTTGTTTTTCAGTATTTGGCATAGTTAGGTTTAATCTTAAATATCCCCGGTGACCGCTCAATGAGATCGACTGTCGTGGACCCCTGTTTACATCCCACAGACCCCCAATTCTTGTTTCTCGCATGGACCAGTTGGGTATCACCGCGGCAGACATACCACATAGGAGTATTTTTTCAGGTCCTTGCGCTGTCTCCGCTATACAAGCTAACGCCCCAGTACGCGGTCGACCTGCACCACTTCAACTCGAGTCTCTCACCGCACGACTGCGTTTCTTATCAGTAAGTATTCATTTAATTCGTTTTTGATTTAAATATATTTGCATAATCGGGTTAACCCGTCGTCAGTAGGAAGCTACTGAAAACTCACCAACAGAAACTTATTATTGACTGTCTGTTGGTCTGTTGAGGCTTTCGACGGCAGATTGGCGTCAGTGGTAATAACAGCCCTGCCTCAAACGCCGAAGGTCCCAGGTTCGAGTCCTGTTCGGGGCATTCATTTGTTTCATGAACACAGATGTTTGTTCTCGGGTCAGCATGTATACTTGAGGTTTTCCCCCAGTTTGCTATATAGTCATCCGGTACACAAGCTCTGCTTACTTTATACAGTTGGTTTGTGTGTCTGGGGATTCGTTATTGTTATTATTAAACGTTTCCTATACTATTTTACAATATAAGTAAATAGTATATAAGTATATTTACTTTCCCATTTACAATATAAGTACATGAATAGTAAGCTGTATTATTCTGATTAACATTGAAAATTCTAAAAAAAAAAGGAAGATTCAGTTGGAAACAAAAGACGGAGAAAAAATGTATTTTTCGAATTTTGCACGGAAATATTGGAAAAAAACGGTTGATAAAAACAGGTTTTATTGACAAGTTTTAATATTTGGAAAAAATATCATTCCTGCGGCTGCTCCACAAAAGAAATGTCGATGAAAAATTGTAGGTACCGTGACGGTCGGACGGCTAGTCAGGCGAAATAGTGTAAGAATATCTGTCTACCCTATTTTTTAATTTATATGACATTAGTGTAATACAGAAAAAATATATTATGATACTTCAATATAGCACACGTCCATTTCCAATTACAAAATTGGTAACATAGTGTAAAAAAGTAAGCAAAATGCCAGTAATTTGTTAAAATCAGAATTTGTTTTTGTTTTATTCGGAAACTTTCGTTTTTTTCGGTTTTATTCCAAAAAAAAAATATGAAATTTTTCCGAACAAAATTCTTTTAAACTTTTGAATAGTACATAGAAAAAAACAACAGAATTTGAAAAAATCCCGGTTTTTTTCTGCTTTTTTCAACGCTAATTTTGACACGAAGCTGTTTTCCTTAGGAACTGTGAGAGTGTGTCGAGCCACGCCTACGCGCCTCAGTTCGACCTCGTCCCGCCAGACCACGTGTCCCTCGTCGTCACCAACTTGTAAGTGTCAATACCTGTTAAGTAGAGGTGATCGTTTAAACGAAAAGCAATTAAAAAGCATGCTTTTCAACACAAGCGCTCAAGCACGCTTTTTATTTTAAGCCGATAACGTTTAATTGTACCAATAGTTTTGTTGACAACGCATGCCATCTATTTGAAATGTATAGTACTATCGCAACATTTCGCGGCAATATGCAGTTGGCACGTGCTCCAACGCGTTACGTTACATTGGTCTCGTAGGCTCATTCGATATTATTTCGATTCTCGTAGGCTCATTCGATCGGCCACCTTATTATAATACAAGTAAGATCGATTGACATTTTTGCTTTTTTCTTTGCGCTTTTTTCATTCAGTACGCTTTTTATTGTGAAAGGATACGCGTGTGCGAATAGTTTGCGCTTACACTTATTTGTTGATATCAAATGTAATTTAAATAGTCCAATGATTTCCATAATTTCAGATAGTCCTAAGCTTAAAGTCAAGTACGAAGGGAATTTCATCAATTATCAAACATTTTCTTGGAAACACAAGCAGGAAACATACATACCTACAAGCTAATAGCTATTTACTCTTTCTTTCGTTACGTTTATATGCTCTAACGATTGTGGAAACGTTATGTTGTGTTATGACAAAAAAGCGTTTTAAGTGAAAAGCAATTTTTTAAGCACGCTTGTTTAAAAAAGTACAAAATTTATACATTTAAAAATTTTAAGCTGTTTTTCCCATCGCTAATGTTATGGCACAAACTAGAGGTGGTCGTTGAATCAATCAACAGTTTTTTTAACAGCTTTTCATTCGTCAACGAATTAACTGTTATTCATTGATGAAAAACAGGTTGAAAATATTATCTGTTAATTTACGTCAACGAACATGACACGCATTAGTTCAATAGACATTATTTTATTGAGTTCCAAAAAAGCAGTTAAAAACATTAACTGTTAATTTCTCAACAATTTCTGCTCAACAGATAATTTCAATACAAATTTCATTAATTTCTGAAAATCTACTGGTTTGCGAAAATGACACTCGAACGAAAAACGCATAGAAAATTGAACCATATAACGATGTAAATAAGAAACACAATGGTATTTATGAAAAAAATACTTCGATCTGCAACATAATATTTTTTTTTCATACAATTTTGCTCCTTATTTATCGCGAACAACGTTTGATATGAGTCAAAATCCTATGCAAGTATTTTCTCAGTCCAACGCGTCTACGACCGGGCACGTGACGTCCGCGTGGCTTAGTTTCTTGGGATGATGAGACGCTAGTCATAAAATATTTGTATAGAAAAGCGATCCATATTTCAATATATATATATATATATATGTATATATATATATATATTATATATATATATATATATATATATATATATATATATATATATATATATAGCACACACAATCGTAAAAAAACACTTTACTCACAACCTTCAAACCTTTTTTTGACCTGTTGACCATTGACGGTTACCGGTTAAATTTCATTGATCCAAAAACCGTTAATGACCCATGCCTAGCACAAACTATATACTGCACAACATTTGAGAAAAAATCACTATTTATCACTTTCGCTTGTTTCATTTCCTTTGTTCGAATTTACACAGATCTGGATAGTTCTATAAACAAGTTACATACATCATAGTATTCTTGAACAGATAAGAAATCGTTAATAATCTCATGAGACTACACTTAAGAATTTATAAACTTTATTAGCTCGATTTAATCCCGAAAATATTACGCTGGTGGCGCCATCTACTAAATAATTGTGAAATAACATTCTTAACAATACCTTTGATTAAAGTGATACCGCGGGAGAAAGGCGACGTTCTTACACTAGTCACTCACACAGAATCAATTATATTGCTCCCCGGCATGAAAGAGATAAAATGATGCTAGACATGACTCGTGTCGTCTCGGATGTAGTCGGCTCGGTTCGCGCGGTGACTGCACCATTTTACTAGTTATGCCAAAAGAGCGGGAACAAGATTTTTGAAGTCCGGGTCTCAGCTGTTCACCTTTTCCCCGCTATTTTACTTTACTCAAAGATACATACCATATGATGCATGCAGTAACAAATCAAATCAAATCATTTATTGCAACATAATATGGTGTACAATATGGTGTTATGCATAAAAAAAAGTTCTACATATTATTGCTGTACAACAGCATGCAATATTATTTATAAATTGAGGTTTGCAGTTACAATATTTAATTACTGAATATACCACCACCATTACACAAAATTATTTATTTTTTATATTAAAAAAAGTCATTCACAGAGTAAAAGCACTTCCCTTTCAACCATTTTGACAGATCTCGTTTAAATTTACTTTTCTGTACACATTGGATTTATTTGGGTAACGCAGTGTATATTTTTATGCACATCGCATACACTGCGTATGATATATCTCTAGACGTGGCATATCATTATAAACCAACCTCTGTGGATGGCCAGTTGGTCTGCCTATACTGCCAGCTTGCACAAAGAATTGAGGATTAGTTTTTACAAAAGTGGCAGCCTCCAAGATGTGCTTGCAAGGCATCGTCAATAATTTTAAAGATTTAAATAAAGGTTGACATGGCTCATAACTTATGAGTCATAAGGCTCCTTTTCAAGTATTGTCCTAATACATCTTTTTTGAGCTCTATGGAGACGCTTTTTGCTTACGTTTACCTGGCGAAAGGCTCGGAACTTGCCCGACCGCTTCGACTCCGATTAATTTACAATTTAAATTCACTCATAAATCTTTCATAGAACTAATATAACACTTTTATAATAATAATAAAAATCCGGTGATATTCAGTTTTGGTTGCCGTTTCGCTCTTGTCTCCGTCGGGAAATCGGTTTCCACGGCTAATTCCCTCTTAGACATCCAAATTCAGGTGTCAGACATTTTCTGCGCCAGATTTTCCAGGCTAATACAGTCCCCGGGCTTTTTAAAGTTAATGAATCCTAAATTATTGAATTGCTAATGTGTGGAAAACGTTTTCACTAAAATTTTTGTATGTTTACTTTATGGCCTGCGCAGACGACGGACTTTTTTGTCCGCTAAACTAGATCGCTTACAACTGTATCGAGTAACGCAAACGAGGGATTAAAAGTACTGCGTATAAAAAGTCCCCCGAAAAACCGAGGACATGTAGGGAGCGGACAGGACAAATTACGGGGGAGTCCCCGAAAAAAATAGAACTCGTGTGACTAGGCGAAGCAACTCACGTAGCGGACTTTAGTCCGCGTTTATTTCTACATTTCCGGGCAACAAATGATCGCACGCCGTGTGCGTTGAGTTCGCGATAAATTCGCGGCGGACTTGTTATTCGCGGTGCCTACTTTTTTCTCCGCCGCGGAGAAAAGTCCGTCGTCTGCGCAGGCCATTCGAATTAGTTACGTTTTAGTTTCATTGCACGTTGTATGCTGTGGTGCGACACCACACCACGCTTTCTGCGTGGACCTGTTATGGACGATTTATTTCTTTGATAAGTTTTAAATGTATTTTTTTAAACTGTTGATCTTCCGATTCGGTATGTAAATAGAAAAAATCTGATTCTGATTCAAAAACCATTTCAAAATATTAAATTTTTATGTTATATTTTGTTAGTTAAATCTTGCAGGTAGAAGCGATTAAGCTTATATTAACGAAAATGCGTAAAATAATTTGATTCACACTCGACCTGACCAACACATGACGCCTTCGAGTGGCAACAACTTTTCTTATCGCCTTTTGGTTGAAATGACATGTCAACGTTTGCAATAAATATCTGTCATCAAGAATCCATGGGAACTGTAGAGTTGATCATTCCAGGCACTTTAATTACTACTTTAGTAACTACTCCGTGACATCAAGATGTCTTTTGAAATTAATTTAAAATTAAATACTGTACAGAAATCATTCAAATAGTTTTCTCAAAATACCTAATTCTTTCAGAAAAAAAAAACATAAAAAAATATATACCTCCAAATTACTTTACATATCGAATTATATAAAAATAAAACAAGTACCTCTGGAGTAGCCTTATTATTATTATTACTTTCCTGTGTAGCTAATATATAATGAAAAAACATGCGCTCTTTCTAAACATTAGTAAGTGTATACATTGGTTCCAGGGGCAGCCATTCGCCGAGCTACATATACCGGCTGCTGTCGGAGCTCTACGACCCCAAGGACTATCAATTCGAATGACAGCCGGAGTACTTGTAACTTCTGCCTTAAAACCAAGGCTGGTTGGACACCACGCGTCATTGTCGAGTGTCGTTACTCTTCTACAGAGCAATTACATTTACAGACTTATCTCAATTAAATGGTCAAATAAAAAGCGACGTAGTTGCCTTATACATAGTGTACAGATTCTGAAAGCATGCGATACTAATCTTGTTGAAATGGGTGCCGTGATATTTTCACCACTACCTATGCTGTATTTATTTAATTTTAACAAAAAGACACAGCAATAGCAAATATAGTAATAATTTCAAACATTTTAAACTGCGGTATAATTTCCGACACATGTGTCGGATTACGTATGAACAGAATTCACTCATTGTTCAGCATTATGAGTATTACAATTTAACTCAAATTCTTTGTTGTGTTATAATCCTAAATATACGATTAATAGTTGAATTACATAAAATTACACTACGAGGAGTTTCACACAAACCTACATACAATTTTTAATAAAAAAATTTTTTTACGTTAATAAAAACAAAGGCGCAGTCGCCAAACAATACAAATTTGTATATTAGATCTACAATTATTAAATTAAATTAATTAAATTAAATAACTATCGACCATTTAGCTGAGGTAAGTTTGAGGTCGTTCTAAGCATGCTTTACAGGTTTTAGTTTAGGACTTATGATGTCAGCCTGGACGAACACTTGATTAGTATTTAAATATATATTTTATACAAGAAATCTTATTGTGTTTCGATTTCTCCTTCCTACGTCCTTGCCTACGTAATGTTCGTGAGTGAACCGGGCCGCGGAGCGCAGCTGAGCTGTTCCACCTCATAGATCAAGACGGTTGTCTGGTGCCACCAGAAGCTACTTGCAAACCTTCACTAGTTAGAGAAGCACAACAAGAGGAAATCGAAAAGTGCATTGTTTTGTATTAATATGAAAACGTTTGGTTATTTCGTATTTGTCAGCGAATAGGTCCGGGGCTCACGCATCAGGTTTTTTCCCATGTTTAAAGAGACATAGTTCGTGAAGGAGAATTCGTGTTGGGTTTCAGTACGCGCTGATCTTCCAATGGCTTTCGTGGAACATGGCAAAGACGGGCACTGCAATACAAATAATTTACTTCCTTTAACTGCTTATTGTAGCGTCGGTAGAACACTCGTTACGGCGGTTTACTATTGTTTAACAGAAAACGTGTGACAAAAGACCATTTCACAAAAAAAAAGCTAATCATTTGACAAATTTTCATTTCGCAAACATACTACTTAAAAATAATCATTTGACATAAAACAGGTTTCGCAAATGTTTTACTCAGGAAATATTACAATTGTTAAAGTATTAATTATAAAACACCTCGTGTCGTGATGTTTGTTTGAACCAAATTGATCCAAAATCGCTTTTGGACTCAGCGAACAGAAATGTAGTGACTAGCACGCACGTCTTGTTGCGAGTGACAGATTAAAATAAACACAAAATGGCGGTGGGCCATTGAGTGTACCCACCTTGAAAAAATATATTGGAATGTTTTTGTTGTAGGGGAGAAGTGGCATCAAGGAGCCAGGTTTTGAAAGAGTCACTTACACACAAAAATTGAGCTCTTTTATTTTATTGCATTTAAATAAGTAAATTAACGTAAAAAGTAAAATTTTACATGTAATTCATGAAGATTAATTAGTCTCACTCGCCTGCAGTGCTATTTTCCTTTGTACGTTCTCCTCCGTCGCATCACAAAATGTCCACTCACCACACAAAGTTGGAAGATATCCTGAACGATATGGCCAGGATGTTCGAGTCGAAAATGGCAGAATTCCAGGCTGAGCTGGCACAAGTGGCTTTCTAGAACCGTAAGAGTCCTACAATAGCTGTTCTTAACACTGAGTTTCAAACGTTTAAAGCCTTTGTTTGCAATGGTCTCTCGGTGTTGCGCGCCGAAGTGGCTGCACTAAAAATGAGCTTAGATCGCATTGAGATGCGATTCCGCAACAATATGTTGCTTGTGCACGGTGTACCGGAGCAGCCCGGTGAAGATTCTTCTGCTACGATCATCTCCAGCCTGGCCGTGAAGTGTAAGGTGCCTTCTCTGACCGCCAGTAGCATAGCCGCTAGCTACCGGATGGGAAAACGCGCCAACGACATCAAGCCGCGACCTATTGTGGTTAAATTCACAAATTCACTCGTTCGTGCAGCTTTATGGAAAAGCAAGGTCGCGCTCAAAGGCTCCAAAATTACAATTCAGAGTTTTTAACAAAACCGCGACATGAAGTATTCATGGCTGCTCGACAAAAGTTCGGCATTTCCAACTGCTGGACCCTGGATGGTGTAATCCGAGTTAAGACCCCGGATGGCAAAAAACTAAAATTGGAATCCATGACTGAATTTCACTCAATGTTTTTTAACACCGAAAGTGACTGAATATTTCACAATATTTTTAGTTTATTCTGGCTTAATTTATAAACTGTTTTAGACACTAACTCCATGGTTATCAATTTACACAGCACTTGAAAACTTATTTTGATTACAATATCTTAATATCTTTATAAAAACATTGTGACCCGCGACACTCATCACGCGTCCGAAACACGGATTATGTGTTACTAACTAGCCAATCCTTGCATTATCGATGGCGGCGCTCGCATACTAAACCAGTTGTTTGTTATTGTTTACTCGATAATCCATGAATCTCGCAGTTTAATTTTTTGCATGTTATTCAAATTGGATAAGTTATGAGATGAAACGTTTTTTTTTTTCATGTTATGTGCTTCTGTTTATTTTATATATAGCTTACACCTGTTTGTATGCGTTAAGTTGGGTTTTGTTTTTATGTATTACTTTTCAAAACAATGATACATTGGAAATATATACATGGAAAGTTTATTTTTTGTCTAACTGCTAGTATAATTAATATTCCATGTCGTGAGGTGTACAATTTGTGTTTCAATAAGCACAATACTTATGCTTTACCATAATTAACTTTACTGGGCATCATATATTATTGTTCTTTGACTATTTAATGTATGCATTCTCCACTTGGTTAGTCATAATTGTTGTAAGTTATGCTATGCACCTAATTATATTTCACCGCTATATTATTTTATGTGTAATTGATTGTATTTACTTAAGAGTGTTGTGTGCTTCTTAATATTTTCTACACTGAACTGGAATTTCAAAATTTACCTAACCTAACCCAATCGTTAGACTCTCAGCTGAAATCTACCTTTTCGGTTTTTCCGAAAAACTTCAACGTAGTGCATATTAATGCGCAAAGCATTCCAGCACACTATTCGGATCTGTTGAGCACATTTTCCGATATACCTAGTATACACGCTATCCTTGTGTCAGAATCCTTTTTTAAACCTTCTCTTTCTTCCTATTTCTACTCCCTACCGGGGTACCACCTCATTCGCAATGACAGAACTGGCAAGGGTGGAGGTGGAGTAGCTATATACCTCAGAAGTCATATTCCCTACAGCATCGCCAGTGCATCCTCATCTCAGTACTCTGAGTCTTCTGAGCATCTTTTTATTGAAGTTCTCTTTGGTCAAACAAAGGTTTTGTGTGGAGTTTTTTACTGCCCTAACCTTCATATTGATTATTTCAATTCATTTGAGTTGATGCTGGAGTCACTGCTGCCTCCTTAAAGCGGACTCTTGTTCCAACAGACTACGATCAATCATTGAGAGCACTAATCTCAACATACTACCTTTAGCTGCAACTCATCACTTTCCGAATTGTCAGCCGTCCCTGTTAGATCTAGCTATTGTTTCGTCTCTTGATCATGTTGGCACCCATGGCCAACTTTCTGCTGAAGCCTTTTCCTACCACGACCTTGTTTTCCTCTCTTATAAAGTTCGATGTCCCAGACCTAAGCCTCGTGTTATTTTAAAACGCAATTTTAACGGCATTGACAAACAAAAGTTTATGACTGACCTTAGTAATTCTGACTGGGACGCGGTGTTTAGTGCTCCTACCATAGACTCTAAGTTGGAGATCTTTAATAACATTTTATTGCAGCTGTTTGACGTTCATGCACCGCTTCGGCCAGTCCGGCTTAAACACCTTCCAGCCCCTTGGCTCACAAGTGACATTAAAATCATGATGGCTAAACGTAATTCCGCAAAGGTAAAATATAAACATAATCCTTGCGAAGAGAACTGCCGTCGTTATAAGGACCTACGTAATCGGTGTAGTAGGATGTGCAGAGATGCTCAACGCCTCCATATACACCGTTCTGTGGCAAACGGCGTCCCTAGTAAAGTGTGGTCATTCTTAAAAACCCTGGGAATCGGTAAATCCAGGTCTGCTCTTCCACTCAAGCTTGATCTTGATTCATTAAACCATCACTTCACTGATGTTCCCTCTATATGTAATACCTTAAAACAAGCAACACTGCACTCTTTGAGTAGCAAGAACGATTCCCGAAAACCTAGTTTCTCCTTTAGGTCTGTATCGGGGCGTGAAGTTGAAGATAACATTTCAGCCATCAAATCTAACGCAGAGGGCATCGATGGCATAAGCCGCCAGATGGTTGAACTCGGCTTGGAGGTCCTCATTCCAATACTTTGTCATATTTTCAACTTCTCGCTCAGTACTGGAACTTTTCCGAGCTGTTGGCGCAAGGCAGTTGTAATTCCTGTTCCTAAAACCACCAGTCCTACATTACATTCCCACTTTAGACCCATTTCCATTCTACCCTTTCTTTCTAAGGTGCTCGAACGACTTGTCTTTAACCAACTAAGTTCATTCATAAATTCCTCAGGCTTTTTAAGTACATATCAATCTGGGTTTTGTGCAGGGCATAGTACTGCGACAGCATTGATAAAGGTTACTGATGACATTCGTTTAGGGAGGTCTAGCCAGAATGTGACTACTATGGTGCTACTTGATTTTAGCAATGCTTTTAACTCAGTTGATAGTGATATCATGTTGGCTATGCTTCGGAATGTGTTCGGGTCTGATAGGGAGATCACATGGTTCAGTAGTTACCTTGTGGGGCGACAACAGTGTATTCGCGCTGATGGTGGGGTCTCTAGCTTTTGTGACGTGACTGCTGGTGTGCCTCAAGGTGGGGTCCTTTCCCCTCTCCTGTTTTCAATATTTATTAACTTTGTGACCCCTTTACTATCATGCAAGTACCATTTGTATGCGGATGACCTACAAATCTATTCCCAAGCCGCTATTGATGATATCGGTGCCCTTATTCATAAAATAAACGATAATCTCGCAGTTATTTCTAATTGGAGCAAATCTTATGGCCTTACCATCAACCCGAACAAGTCGCAAGCTATCATTGTTGGCGGTGCTAAGCAGATTGCGAAGCTAAATCAAATTACCATTCCGCAAATTACTTTGAATGGTGTTACCTTGAGCGTTAGTGGTGTCGTCAGGAACCTGGGCGTTCTCTTTGACTCTACACTCACTTGGGGACCACACATATCTGAGGTCAGTAGGAAGATTTACGCGGTGTCTGGGTCATTGAGAAGATTTAGGAATTTGTTGCCGCTTCGGACTAAGATTGAACTTGCGCAATCACTTCTCTTGCCAATCTTGGACTATGCTGATGTCTGCCTAATTGATCTCAATGAAGACTTGCTCAGCAAACTCCAACGCCTCCAAAACTTATGTATAAGATTCATTTACGGATTGCGCAAGTTCGATCATGTTTCAGAATTCCGACGTAGACTTAAGTGGTTACCTATCAGGCTGCGTCGCGAGGAGCACGTTCTGACTCTCATGTACAAAATACTGTATGACCCTCGTACTCCTGTTTATCTCAAGGAGCGGTTTGGGTTCCTCGGTGCTGGCCATGGCCGCTGCCTTCGGTCGGACGATGACAATAGGCTGCAAGCTTTGTTTACTCGATCGGGTTACTTTTATGAGTCTTTTACTGTGAAAGCTGCTCATCTCTGGAATACACTGCCGTCTGCCATTCGACATGCTAAGTCTATTGCTATCTTCAAATCAAGATTACACAATCTCCTTTTAGAGAAATTATAGATTGCAACTGTATATGTATCTATGTAATTTAATGCTACATATGTATATTATTATTTAGTATATATGTATATAATAATAAATATTAAAAGTTGTATGCTTATAGAGCTTTATTTTTT
This sequence comes from Marasmarcha lunaedactyla, assembly GCA_923062675.1. Classification (NCBI taxonomy): domain Eukaryota; kingdom Metazoa; phylum Arthropoda; class Insecta; order Lepidoptera; family Pterophoridae; genus Marasmarcha; species Marasmarcha lunaedactyla. The sequence goes on along the minus strand of OV281367.1, from coordinate 1,662,414 downwards.
ATTTTTTTTTTATTTGCTAAAATATCTTCCGCTTACTTAACAGATTTACAGTTACACAAAGGTTGTCTGGAAGAAATCGCTACCAGCGATAAGACCGCCTTTGCCCACATTAGACTTAAGTAATTTACTGCAAATATTTTTATTGTAATTTTTATTTTGTGTGAGCAATAAAGAATTATTATTATTATTATTATTATTATTTTGGTAATTTATAAATGGATTTGGTTGGTAATTTTATTTTTAAGTTAGCAACAGTGATTCCCCGTCATCCACAAACAATTGACAGTCCGCCAAAACTAATGGACGCCGGCACATCGAGTCAAAGTTTTTGGTACTGTATTTTGTTTTGGTAAGTATTTTGCTTCAGTTAAATTGTTTTTTGGCATTTTATTGAAAAGAAGTATAGGTAAATGGATTGTATATTGAGTTTGTGCATATATTTGGCCTTGCAGTTGCGTAAAAAGTGAGCCGCAAAAGTTTTGATATTGTTGTTATTTTAAGGGTTATATTTTTTTAAAGAATAAGTAGTGAAAGAGCCGGATGAATGGGCCTTAAAAGAGCTGGCTCTTTCATAACCGGCTTTTTCATAACCCTAAATATAAATTTTGTAAATAAAATAAAACCATAGTAAATATGCATTTTTTCATATATTATTAAATGATTTTCTCAGATATGGAAAATAATATAGGGTAAGGAGAGGTATATTGGTGATGTAGGAAATTTGGTGATATTTTTTAAACAGACTACCATAGAATTGCCTATGCAAGCACGTTCCTGAGACAATGCTAGCGAGTTGTTACAAGTGTGAAGAGGATAGATACATATCATGCGGTCCACTGGGTCGTTGCTGCGTTTCGTAAACAAACTTTTTCGATAATTGCGCATCAGTGGCGCCATTGTTTATTGTTTGCGGGTTGCGTTTAAGTATTTTGATAAAATTTAATTATAATAATTGCAGTTTTTGTATAAAAACTTTGCAAAACCATTGAATAAACTTACGATATTTAAAATAAAGTTATAGTGAAGTCGTGGTTTAATCAAGGTAAGTTTTTATTCCTTAATTTTCAACCGTTGTTTCCTAGTGTTTTGCCAACATTTTCCGTTGCCTTTTTTAGAGGTTAACTTCAGGCCTGATTTGATCTTTTATTCAAAATAAACTAAAGAAGCCTCATATAGTATTTGAAAGATATTGCTTTGAGGAAATCGTCAGTGCGTTTTATTTTGAAATTAATTAAGTTTTTTTTTTATCACCAAATTACCTGCACATTATTTTTCTACCCGTTTTTCTACATTGTTTTTACCCGTAGATTGGCAATGGAAACAAAAAGTAAATACAGAAAATACAATCAGCAGCAACTTCAAAAAGCTGTTAGTTTAGTAAGAAATGAAGGTAAGACTATATATAAAGCTGCTAAGGCAGCAGACGTTCCATGGAGCACTCTGAAGCGTTACCTGGAGAATGAAGAGGATTCTGTAAGAAAAATGGGGAGGCCGTATGCACTGTCTTCTGATTTGGAGTTAAGGCTTTATAATTATATTATAGAAATGCAGGAATTGGGGTTTGGACTAACCGTTTACCAGATTAGAAAATATGCTTTTGATCTTGCTGAATTGGCTGGTCGTGAGAATTTCTTGCCATCAGCTAATCGCGTTGCAAGCAAATGGTGGTGGAATAGCTTTAAGAGGAGGTACAATTTGTGCCTTCGGGTACCAGAAAATCTTTCGGCCTACAGAGCTTCTATGGCTAATGAATTGATGATCAAAGATTTCTTTTCGAAACTAGAAGATCTTCTCACGAAACTAAATATAAAAAACAAACCCAATTTAATTTGGAATTGCGATGAGACTGGATTATCATATGTGGTGACACCATCTAAAGTTGTTACCGGCATTGGTAAAAAGTATGTTTATAAAAGATCCTACGCTGAACGAGGTCAAACTCAAACAATGTTAGCATGCATTTGTGCAAATGGAACATGGATTCCTCCTATGATAATATTTAAAGGTGTTAGGTGGAACGACACACTTAAAAATGATGTTCTTCCCAACGCATTAATTAAACTATCTCCTAAGGGATGGATCAATTCGGAATTATTTTTGGAATGGTTTAAGTTTTTTATAACTGCCATACCGCCTGAACGTCCTGTGGTCCTGCTGATGGACTCACACTCTGCACATATTGGCGCAGATGTTCTTAAAGTTGCGAAAGATAATCAAGTTTATCTATATACTTTCACAGCTCATTGTACGCATCTATTGCAGCCACTTGACGTAGGACTATTTGGGCCACTTAAGAGTTACTGGCGCGACAGCATGAATCGTTACATGAGCAATAACCCTAGAGATGCTCCAAATCGTAGCAACTTTCATTCCATAATGAATCCAGCATTCATAAGCGCCTTTACTAAAAAGAACATTGAACATGCTTTTAAAAAAACAGGCATATGCCCTTTAGACGGAAACGCTATTTCAGAAGAAGCATTACGACCCTCAGCTTTAACTGACACTGCTCCTGATTCTTTAGCTTCAGCTTCAACAAATGCAGCATCTGGAAGTTGTACTTCAGATCTTCAATTCACAGTGGACGACATTTTAAAAACACCTAAAGCTTTAGGACGTCCAGAGAGGTCAAGTAAAAGAGATTCTAGCGCGAAATGCTTAACACCAATAAATGAAAATGTAATACAAGAAACTCTTCAGCCTCAGCCTTCAACTTCGGGTAAATCTGCTCAAAAACCAAAAAAAAGTAAAATAGAAGATGATTGGGAGTGTGGATTATGTGAAGTTTTATACTCAACTGACGTCAAAAAAAAGAATGGAGCCAAATGGATCCAGTGCTCATATTGTTTGACGCCATACCATGAGATTTGCGCATCTATCGAAGATACTGACGCCGAGGAACAGTTGTATTATAGATGTGATCGTTGTATGGAATAATATTTCTAAGTATCTGTTAATATCTATGATTTCCAAAATATCACCATATTTCCTATCTACCATCACCAATCTACCAATCTGTGTCACCAACTTACCTAAGATTACTTTTATATTAATTTTCCGTTTAGTACCAAAATTATAAGATTTTTGTTATGTTAAGTATTCTTGATAGTTACCTAAAATAATAAATATTGTAATAAAAAAAATTACTTTTTTTTATTTGTTGTTAAATACCTTTAAAATCTTCATGTTTCATTTTTATTACCAACATACCTTTCCTTACTATATGTCTAGATATATTATTTTGCATAATTTTCACAATTACACTTTATTATACAGACTGGCTCTTTCATAACTTTTAGTAGCTCTTTCAATACCGAAATGTTATGAAAGAGCCAAAAAGCAAATATTTTTAAAATAAATATTATGTGGATGTTTCCATAGCGTTTAAGATTTTTCGTTTAAAATGATCTACTTTAGTAAATAAATAATAATTGAAAAAGAAAAAATCATCATTTTTTATTAAAAGAATGTTTTTTTTGCTCCGTTTAGTAAACATGCTCTTTCATGCCACTTCTCCCATATTTGTCTTTGTTCAAAATATAATAAATATATGCGATCGATATCATTACTTATTTGGTCACCACACTACATTATATCAAATTAGAACTGTCATCGAGAAAATAAAGAAATGGAAATAGTATAAATGAGGCGTATAGATGCAAAAGCGCTTCTATCCACTTTCATAAATTTTTCACAAATCTACAAAAACCTGAAAAGTCTACATGAAAACAAATTACAATTCTGTAATTAAATTGTATTGCAAGACATATTAACATAATTTCTATTTTTAAAATAACTTAGCTTAAAAAACATTCTCAAAATTATTAAAAACGTTTGAAATCTGCCTAGAGGCGCTGCTGCATCTAACTAATGGATTGAGGCGATTTTGCATTCGCCACTACGGGATAGAAGCGCTTATGCTTCTTAAATAGTCATGTGGATGATATTATGCAATAGACGTTTCACTGTTGATATCAATTTTTTTTTATTTTTAGTTTAAACAAAAATAGAACTTAAACACAGGATAGGCTTTTTATTTTTATATATTGAATTTGTAATTTATTATGAGGTATATTAAAACAACTTTATTTAATTAAGTTTGTGTCAAAGAAAAGTATTAAAAAAATTACACAGACATTCCCACTTCTGGAAGGTATTCACAACGTTCTTCATCACCTGGTTCGCCGACATTTGTGTCTTCCAAAACATTTTTGTAAAATAGAAGTTCATTAGTTCCTAATGCTGTATTCCAATCTTCGCCAAAATGATTGGATAATAATTTATTGACGTCAGCAAGTTTCAAAGCGGCAACTTTGTTTTGAAATGGTGGTACGTCTCTGATGCCAAATTCTGATGTTGAGGATACTCTTGGTTTTAGAACACTTTTAGCAACTCCTATGTCACTTTTATAATAAACTTCTCCTCTGAGAAGAAATCGCCTTGGCTTGTTCTTCACTCTAGCTAAATAGTATCTCTTACACTCTGCAAATTTAAAGTGATATTGACCTGGGGGTTTCATTATGTCTTTCGAATAGGCTTTCCAATCTTTAACCGAATGATCCACACCTAATTTACAAACAATACCGTAACGTTCGTAAATCTCTACATACTCAGATGGATATAAAATAACTTCTTTATTTTTAACATCTTTTTCGATATATCCGATCTTATCCGAAATTCGATCGGCCGGCATGAATGAATGGCCCAGTACAGGAAATACAAGCTCCACAATTTTCACATTGGTTGGAGCACAATTTGTTAACCAGTAACCAATCATAGCAATCATTGTGCTATTTTTATTCTGTGAGCCGCACCCATCTGCCAACATTCGCAACTTCTTTATGCTTGAAATAAAATTGAAAACAGCTGATGCAATCTCATTCGAGGTTTTGGCATGGACATTTTCAGTCCAGGTATATATGCGCACATTTTCCTTTGAAAATTTGTAGCATTACCAATTACATTTATGAAATTGTAGATGTAAAGCTGACTGGAATAATAAGCAGCTTGGTCAGGAACTTTAGGCAGTATTTGATTTTTTTGGCAATCAAAGGATATCGAAACCGTTTGTTGATCATATTCCCGCAAAAACGTATAAAAACATTTAGTTTTTAACTTGTGAATCGTAACGCAGTCATCAACGTAATTTTTTCTTCATTTTGTGCTCTTTTAATTTTTTCAGAAAGTTCCATACATTTGGAGCAAACATCTACTCTTGGAGTTTTAAAACCAATGTTATAGTTTTTGTTAAAAATGTTCCCAAAGTAACAGTGGCGCACTTTGAGACTTTCATCTTCTTATTGACTTTGATACATTTTCCATATTTTACGTATGTTTAAATCAGATGATACATATTTCCTTTCTGAAGTTGCAGACCTGCAATAGTGCGCCTCAATGCACTTAAAGGATTCAATTAATTTTTTGCGAAATTCTTTCTTGACATACTATCACCACCTCGATTTTCCTCTGGGATATTTCCAAATAATAAGAATTTTTTTGATATGTTACGAAGTCTATGTATGCCAACATTCAAAATTTTCGAAAATGCTTGTTGACAAACTCTTATTAACTTGTATGGTTTGACATATGTACGGACAAAAAACTTTGTGTAAGATTTAGATTCTGCTCGGTTTCCTACAATACGCCTTCGACGCTTTGGTGTATGAAATTTCATGTATTTCAATAAAAAGTTGTCTTGGAAGGTCTTATCTGGTTTGGCATAAAATGTTTGATAAAATTTCCTAATATCTTGGGGATTTAGAGTATCACATTTTAATTTTCCACATTTCTTATGCGTGCAACTTTTAATATTCATCATATTTGGAGGTTGTTTAGAAGAGTACCTGGAATAATAGTATAATATTGCATTAATTTATATTTTTTTCCTAATTTATGAAAAAAGAATATTTTTACTACAATAACAACACAAGGAATACAATAATACGGATTGAATTTGTCCCGCGAATGTGGTAGACGTTTGTTACGTTTGTGGACGTAAGATTGATTGATTGACACTGAAGCGATTGAGACGCCAGGCATGAGATATAACAACAGGAGAGACTGACCGGCTATCGGCCATTGTGTAAAAATAACATTTAATGCATACTATGTTTATACTACCAGTTATATGTATATTCCACGTGGACATTAACATTAAAGTAATTACTGTGTATTAAGTATGTGAACGTGCTACCTAATAAATTAATATCTACAAAACATAGAGGATTCTTATTGAAGCATCACCCGATAAGACCTCCATAAATGGTGACCCCGACGTGATACATAGGGTACCGGAGGTTGATCGGTGTTGGGTACTCTCCTAGTAAGTTAATTTGGCCTTCGACTCGCTCGGCAGGTGATAACCGCGCAAGGGCATGATACGAGCGGATGTTCCCTTCTGGAACGCATCGCCTGTAATAAGCACCAAGCTCTTCGTCTGGGTTTCTGTATACGGCTTTGAGGCTCTCCATCTGATTGCTTATTAATAGGGAGTTGTGCCCTACAGATTTAAAGTCTAATGTGCCGCCCACAAGTTTCGGTACATACTTCTGTAGTGAGGCGAGAAAGGGTGCTATTATTAATGACTCTCTTCTAAAGTCCTGGTAAATATTGTACTCAGGTGGCATGATTTCATCCGGATTCTGGAGCAGATCATTCGCCCATATGGCTCCTGGGATTGGACAGTTTTCGTGGAACCTTCTCCTCACGCCGGCTGGAGTCTGCGGATTAGCTAAGGATACGACAGTCTCCCTCAACGTGCTCAACAATGTTGTTTCTGGTCTAGGCACTATGTTACCGTGCCGGTCTACTGGTCGAGACGCAACAGCTGGGATATACAATTTCTCCTCATACTTGAAGTACCCTACAGCATTTATGATGCGTCGCATGGGCTCCGGAACAATAGTGATTGACTGTGCTGCTCTCAGCATGTTGCTAGTGACACCTAAGTTCTGGGTGGTGTCAGTGTGCCTCGGGATAGCTGGCAGATCAGATTTTATCGATTCAAGCTAGGCTTCCATCAAACCTATAAAAACTCGGTACATGGCATAGATATTAGGAATATTGATTGTTTCGTGATAAGATATAGAAATATAAGTTAAATGGCAGATTCCTAAGCCCCTGGTTGTGATGGACAGTGTGATTGCCCTCAGAGTTAGTTGTTCGGACAATCTGGCCAGAGCCTCCTCCTCATGGGAACCTATAAATAGGGTCTCACGGATTTTATCGTTGAGGTTTCTCATTGTCACTTCTCCTTTCATCCTTCTCATGGTTTGTTGAACCGCTCAAAATAAGGAAAAAATTAATACCTAAACTTGTAGTTATACATAGGTAGGTACTTGATAATATTATTAATAAGAGATAGCATCGAATCAAAAATTTTACAAGTACTTAGGTATATCAAGTAAGAATTTGTCTTGGTAGGTAGTCGCTGCATTATCAAGTAAAAAATATAAATAATCAACTATATATATTACAATTATATATGTATATATATATAATTGCTGGTATGCTCAAATATTTCTATGCCAATTGGTATAAATGTGGAAAAAGTACCAGAATGCATTTTCCAAAATTCAATGGGATCCCTTTTTCGATCAAAATAAGGCATTTCTAGATATTGTTCAATCATCAATATTGCGCTGGTAGTGGGCGTAATGGTAGATGTTATCGCCGACACTTTTTGGTCAAAATGACTCCATAAGTCGTCATCGCTAGAAGTAGCTTGCAATGCAATGGGGTAATTCTGTAGAAGTAGAAGGGATAGAATTATTTTCACAACTCTTTTCTATTTCCCTGCTTAGTTTCTCCCACTCCGATATGATAATCCGCATTATTTGAATTATCAACAGTACCAAATGCAGCTTTCTTGAACGTAGCATCTAAGAAAATTGCCTATGCTACTGTTTTTGTAGTCTTCAAAAAACCTAAACGCCTCGAAATTGTGTCCGAAAGAGTCGTTTTTAATTGCAGGCCAACATCAGTAGTGGTTACTTGACTTTTAAGTTTTATTTGGAGACCTTGAATAAGGGGACTGACTCTTGACATTGTTGGGAACATTTGGCTTCAACAAATCTTTAATGTTACTCAACAATAACGTAGGTCGGCCCGGCGACTCAAAATCAACTTTACGGCCGACGTACTTCGGTAGATGTTTCTCCGCCAACTGAAGCGCATTTGTCAGTAGCGCTATATCATTGAACAGATCTTCAGAGCCATAGTTTTCATCAGCGTTGCCGAGGATGCGTTGCTATGTTTGAAATGTGTAACAATGGATCGGCAATTTGCTAATAATGTACGTAATTGAAATTGAAATTGAAATTGAAAATACATTTATTGACAACCACAACACATAACAATAGTTTTAAACATACAGGTTAGTTAAATACAAAAATAATGAACACAAAGTGCAATGCAGGTTAAACAATAAAAAATAATAATAATTGGACACGGACTAAAAACAAAATAATATAAGAACAAAACACACAATAAGTAACTTTGCACAGTTTTATAAAAATAAATTAATATTAAGCACATAGTATAATTGCCTGTGTTGAGTCTGTCAAAAGGTTACGACTCATCATAATGTTGCGGTTGGTGTCGCAACGATGCTATTCTGTCGCAACCCCAGGGTAGACGCCCATTTTGTATTAAAGCTATTAATAAACTGTTATAAAATAAATACTATGAGTGGCATATAATGTTAATAATGTGAAATACGTTATATCTATACATATCATGATAAAGGGGGCGGGGGGAAAAAATATAAATGTAAAGTAGGCAGGTTTAAAAAAAAAAAAAATAATAATAATAAATTTAATTATATATATATAAATATATAGTCGGATTGCTATATTCAGTTATAGGTGTAATTTACTATTAATGTATTGCGCCACTAAATGTTTTGTTTGCTTAGTAAAAACGATTTCATTTGAGATTTAAATATTGGTTTTGAATTAACTTTACGCAAAGGAGGAGGAACATCGTTCCAACATTTTGTGGCACAAAATTTAAAGCTCCCACGGAATGCTGCGGTCTTATGTTCAGGGATTGACAGAAGGTGACTACATGCTCTGATTCGACGTTCAGAGCGCCAAGCTAGTTTTTTAAACAGATAGGTAGGTTGCTGGGTCTTGATGATTTCAAAAAGAAGGGAAGCTAAATAGAGTTTTTGCTGTTCTTTCATCCGTAATATTTTGGCTTTATTTAGATACGGGGTAACATGGGTTCTTGGGGGAATTTTAAAACAAAAACGTGCACACGCGTTTTGAATCCGTTGTATCAAGCGTTGCGATCTCTGCAAAACACAGGAACCATACACCGCGATGCAGTAGTTCAACTTCGATAACACGAGAGTGTCACAAAGTCGGACCCTTACACCAATGGAGATATGGTCCCTCATTCTGTAAAGTACCTTAAGGCGATAAAAACAGACGCGTGCACATTCCAGTATATAGTTCTCGAAGTTAAGACTCACGTCGAAGACAAGACCAAGATTACGGGCCTCGAGTACTCTTCCAATATCAGCACCTAATAATTTGACACTGGGCGGGTTTGTTTGTTCTATTTTTGCTACTTTAGTTTTCGATCCCAGAATCATGTACTTCGTTTTAGTAGGATTTAAAACTAGACAGTTTTGTGCGGACCAAAAAGAGATACGAGATAAGTCCTCATTAAGTGATGAAATTGAGTCCAACACTGTTGATTCGTTAACAGGTACGTACACCTGCAAATCATCCGCATATATGTGGTATTGACAATGAAAAATACTATCAGGTAGATCCGAAGTGTACAGAATGAAAAGCAGGGGCCCTAAAATGGAACCCTGTGGCACGCCTCTTATAACAGGTCTCGGGTTCGATTCCTTGATAGTTCCGTTAGGGGTACCAATTACAACTTTTTGACTACGCCCAGTTAAGTAGCTGTGAAACCAGTTAACCGAAGCATTGCTGAACCCGTAATATGCTAGTTTGGATAAAAGTAACGGAATGTTGATGCAGTCGAATGCGCGTGAAAAGTCCAGCAGGGTCAAAATCGTAGCATCACCATTGTCCTGGTTTGATAACATATTATCCACTACTAGTAATGATGGATTACTTTTAATGCTGTCTTGTGCAGTATTAGCATGTGAGCTACGCAGGTATGATGATACTTTTGTAAGTATCCAGAAACTGCTTTTTATGTTTGATGCATTATCTTTCACTACGGTTACCACTTTCTCTAACAAATTCAATTTTCCTCAAATATATTTTATTGCGTGTGCTATGTTGATTGTAATATGGTTCGATTTGCTTATCTAATAATATCACATTAGTCAAGTTACAATTTATACATATCATCTAAAAAAAAGATGATTTATACGTAATGAAAGTAATTTTGAATACTTAATCAATGATATAGGCATCTACTTAAATATTAACAACATTGATAACAAAATAATTTAACAATAAAATATAGCAACAATAACATGTAAAATCACCGTACTAAAAGAAATAAAATCACTGTTAAATATTAGGATGATTTGAACTACTTCAATATGTACTTTAAGTAATTTATACCTATTAAATATAAAGGTATACTCGTATCTACTTAAATATTTAGAATATTGATAACTAAATAATTAAAAATTCTAATATAGTACCAACAATTAACATTTAATTTCACAGATGTGCGGGGAGCGCACATTGGGAAAAACAAAAACACTTATTGAATTTGCTGCGTCTGAATCCTACACCTAAATAAAGATCCAAAAGTACTCAAGTCCGATTCCACGTTCACCAACTTTAGACACGAGGTTCCTTAAAAATCCCTTTTAATCCTGGGTTTGGTTAATCCATTTGCCCAATGGTTATTCTTCCTTCATTCATTAGCAGGTTACAGCTTTATTTTTGAGTATTGATTATAAATAATTTTGGATTATAACTTTTAATGCGCTTACGGCGCAGCGATGTTACACTATCCGTGTAAGAAAAGCAAGTGTGGTTCCACTGGTTTTGTACATCTGTCAAACGTCTCTCAGCCTTGCACTCAAGGCTTGCGATTGGCCGGATGTGTGGTTTTGAGATAGACTCACGATTGGTGCATTTTAAATAGGCTAAGGATCATTTGCTGCCTTTAATAAAACTAACCTAAGATGAAATGGCGCTAAATTTAAAGTGAAGCACGATTACCAAACATCCCGCCCACCAAAATATGTCTATATTTTAGAAACAACAAAAATTAACCCTATCACCTAGAACATATAACGAACACGATTAACAACACGATCACAGACAATTACTTAAGCTAATAAGTGAAACGATTAACATGCTAATTGGATTGGTTAGGTAATGGGCAAAGTTTAACCAACGCTCTCGTGAGGCGTGAACCCTTGGGTATACGAATAGTTGCAACACTCACGATTCCGTCGGGGCCAGAGTGCACTTCTTCGACGCGAGCTAACGGCCAATGGAGCGGAAGGTTGTTTTCAGTTTTCAATATAACAATTGAGCCGACGTCTAGAGATTTGGAGTGTTGAGTCCACTTGGCCCTCTGAGTTAGTGAACGAAAATACTCATGCTTCCAGCGCTTCCAGAAGTCCTGCTGAAACCTCTGGATAAGCTGCCACCTGCCCAAACAATTTATATTTAACGCGGTCAGATCCTCATCGGGGACTGTAGTAAGGGGTCTAGCGTCAAGAAATGACCTGGATTGAGTACGGAAAAATCGTTAGGGTCTGAACTCAGGGGTCAAAGGGGTCGTGAATTTAACATCGATTCTATTTGAATAAAAAGAGTGGCCAACTCTTCGAAAGTAAGAGCTTAGTCACCAACGATACGATACATGTAGGTTTTTACCGCTTTTATTTGTATTTCCCACGCTCCTCCAAAGTGGGGGCTAGCAGGTGGATTAAAACGAAAGGCAATCTGCTCCCCACGAGCAGCAGACTCCATGAGCTGACTAAGTTAGTTGTTCGCGCCTACGTAATTAGTACCACAATCAGAATGAATTACGCCTACCCTGCCACGTCGACCTACAAAGCGGCGAAGTGCAGCGATAAACGCATCGGTAGCAAGGTCCGAAAGTGCTTCAAGGTGTAAAGCTTTAGTGGATAGACATAGGAAAAGACAGAGATAGGCTTTTCCTATTCTTGCACCTCTGAAGAAGGCACGGTGCTTACCTAGCCTAATTTTAAAAGGACCACCATAGTCGGTTCCAAGAGCAGAGAAAGGTTTGACTTGATTAACGCGAACTGCGGGTAAGTTACTCATGTATGGTTTTAAAGGAGTGGGATTAGTTTTATAACATCGAAGGCATTTTGACAAGCAATGTCGAATAGCCCGCTTCGGTGATAGAATCCAAAATTGCTGTGTCATGAGATATTGCGTTGTATTTACGCCAGGATGTCAATTTTCACGATGCAGGGCTTCTATTAAAAGATAAGTTAACCTGGAATCACGAGGGAGGAGAGCGGGGTGCTTATGTTTGAACTCGAGTCCGGACCTTGATAAACGACCGCCCACCCTGAGAACTCCTTGAAGGTCAACGAAAGGGTTCAGCAAAGTGCCTTCCAGCAGCTGACAAATTTCAGTTTTAAAATAAACTGATTGAACATGTTTCACGACAAGCATTAAAGATTTATTAAGTTCTGTACGAATAAGAAAAGAATTAAAACGGTGTTGGAATCGAATATGCCAGATATTTCTTAACCACCAGCAAATAATGCGTTGAATTTTTCTAATTGAAGAATAACGTTCTAGAAGCATATCTATGAAGGGTAATGGAAAGTCACCATGGGAGAGTAGAATATGCGGACGCTTCTCTTCATCACTGAATGCGTCGTGATTAAGAGCATTATTGGGCTGAGGCCAGTGGTCAGGCGTGTCAGACAGCCATGTAGGACCCGCCCACCATAAGCTATTACTGACAAGATCGGAGGGGAGCTGACCACGGGAAGCGACATCCGCAGGATTATCTTCGGAAGCCACGTGACTCCATCGAACTTTGGGCAGAACATCTTGAATGTGTCCCACGCGGTTCGCAACGAAAGCCTCCCAACGTAAAGGGAGAGATCGAAGCCACGCAAGCACCACGGTGGAATCTGACCAAGCGTAGATACCAGCACAAGGCATCTGAGATTCTATCTGTTACAAATTTCAGAAGATCGGAAACCAGAACTGCTGCAAAAAGTTCGAGACGGGGAAGTGAAACAGATTTCGTCGGAGCGACTCGAGCCTTGGAACAGACAAAGACCCGGATGCCACCAGCTGCACTGATCGTGCGCAAGTATACGACGGCACCATAGCCAGTTTCCGAACTATCGGAAAAGCCATGAAGTTCACACGACACAATTTGGTTGAGAGATAAGCAACGGGGGAAAAGCTTACTATATCAGAAGAAGGATCGTCATCACAATCCGATCCCAGCACCCAAAGCCTTTGGATGAGAACGTTAGCGATAAGTGTTAGCAGCGATAGAAATCCAAGTGGGTCGAATATGCGCGCACATTCACTAAGAATGTTGCGCTTGGAACATTTTTTGTTCTGTGGAGCCACAGAAAAACAAAATACGTCTAAACGTGGATCCCATTTCAAGCCTAGCCTAGCCTTTAGTGATTGATTCTCATCACTATCGAGACACAGGAGAAGTCAAACAATGCTCAGGTGGCAAGTCTGCTAAAAGTTCTGAAACATTGCTGGCCCATTTTCTTAACTGGAAATGACCCTTTTCTAGAAAGTTGATTTAGCTAATTTAGCATTGTCTAAAGTAGAAAATCCAGTCGCAATATCGTCAATATAAATATCAGAGGATAAGACTTTACTAGCAAGCGGAAAGCTCTCACCTTCATCAGAGACCAGCTGTTGAATCGTACGACATGCAAGAAACGAAGCGGAAGACACGCCTCTCGGTCTCTCGGTCTCTCGGAATCTCGGTCATATAATCACAGACAAGGGTGTTTGTCCAAATCCAGATAAAATCAAGGCCGTTACTCAATTCCCAACACCAAAAAACCCGAAAGATATAAAATCCTTTCTCGGTCTCGTCGGATACTATCGTCGTTTCATAAATAACTTTTCCCAAATAACTAAACCTCTAACTTCCCTCCTTAAAAAGGATGCTACTTTTCAATGGTCTCATGAACAGGAACGAGCGGTTACAACTCTCAAAGATAAACTAACGTCAGCACCTCTGCTTCAATACCCCGATTTCAGCCAACCTTTCTTATTAACCACCGACGCCTCTAACCACGCGGTAGGAGCCGTACTATCGCAAGGTGAAATCGGCAAAGATAAACCCATTTCATATGCGTCACGCACCCTAAACAAAGCCGAGGGCAACTACTCTACTGCTGTTTAGCGTCAAAGATCCCGGCTCTAGGCTCATTAGATGGCGCCTGAAACTAGAAGAGTACGACTACGAAATTGTATATAAAAAGGGAAAACTAAACGCAAACGCCGACGCATTATCTCGCTACCCTGTACTCGCTCTAGATGATACAACCGATAGTTCAATACACAGTACACCAGTACACCATCTCCTGATAGTAACATCGATCCCCATAGTCTTCCTTCAATATCTGAAACTTACGATCAATTTGTTCAAATCTCAAAACAACCCGGTGTTTCCTTTGACACCGTCATTCAGGAACATAACCAAAATTTATTAAAAACTAAAATAAAATTAATCGCTTATCCAACCTCAATTGACTTAGATGAATCCATACCATACTGTAGTGACATCATAGGCACATCCACAAGCGATCCCGATATCCGAGATGTCGAACGCGAACTTCATACCTACTACTCAACTTCTAATGATAGCCACGTGTTTACGCATTTGTTTATTAAATTAAATCACTTTGATGAAATGACATATAAAGACATATTTAACGTTCTCCGCGAATATAGGGACATGGTGAAATACTGGTATCCCGAAGAGAAGGAGATAGCCGTATCGGATTTCACAGATCCATTCTCTAAAATATCTTTTACAAAAATATACAACATTATTGCATTTCTTTTCCATAACACTAATATAAAAATTCATATTTATCACAACTCTATAAAATATCCAACACCAAGCGAAATCAAACAGATCCTCAAGGACAACCATAACTCACCACTTGCCGGACATCCGGGCATCTCTCGTATGTTCGAAAGAATTAAATCACAATTTTGGTGGAAAAACATGCGGCAAGATATCGAAGAGTATGTTAAGAATTGTCGCTCGTGTCAAATTAATAAGCCCTTACGGCAAACATATCGGGCCCCTATGATAATAACCTCCACGGCATCACGGCCTAACGAAAAAATTTATCTAGATCTTGTCGGTCCACTTCCTGAAACATACGAACATAAATATAAATTCTTACTTACCGTACAAGACGACCTTACCAAATTTTCACAAGCTTACCCCATGCAGTCATGTTCGGCTGAAGAAACAGCCACAGTATTTGTTAATTATATTTCACACATGGGAATACCTAAAATGATAATTTCCGATCAAGGTACCAATTTCTGTTCTGACTTATTTAAACAACTAGAAAAATTATTATATTTTAAATTTATTATTTTAATTATTAAGCATATTTTCGCTTCACCCTATCATCCCCAAACTTGTGGCGCACTAGCAAGGAGCCACTCTACCCTTAAGGAATATTTGAGGTCTTATATAGGTGAAAATCAAAACACTTGGGACCTTTATGTCCCGAGCGCTATGATAGCCTACAATTCAAACGTGCATAGCACGACGGGATACTGCCCTCTAGAACTATTGTTTGGTTTTAAACCCTATTTACCTCTAGCATAGACGTCCTAGATAATAATACTTATACCGATTACATTCGAGCACTTAAACATCGTCTTTATTATAGCCGACAGAAAGCTCTTCAAAATATTCAGACGTCCAAAGAAAAACCTAAAAAATATTACGACTCTCGAACGAAACCTATCTCTTATAGCGCGGGTGACACGGTCTATGTTCGTTGTCATCACAAGCAAAATAAGGCTTTATCCCAAGTGTGGAAAGCCCCTATAAAATAATAAAGCTTAACGGTAACCATACCGTCACAGTACTTATTAATCGTAAACACGTACGTCATCATTTCGACGAAATAAAACCGGCCAGTGACGATTCGTCATAATGTCTTAGTTTAGTAAATATAACAATAGGTATAAGTTATCATAACATAAGTCTTTCGTCCTATTTCAGATCTACGCTATCACCGCTAGCCAGATCAGATTACGTATCGCCCATAATAAGTAGTCCAGGACTTTATTTCGATAAGCTCTTAGATGTTAAGTTTACCAATAATGACTGGAAAGTCTTAGCATACTTAGATATAAGTCATATTCAACCTAATTTAGATAAAATAGAGTTCTTATTGGAAAAGCTCAATGTATTCTGCAACTCTCTGACGTCATCTAAGATACAAACAGACTGTATCAATTCACTCTCCGCGTTGAAAAATCAGCATTTAATTAATGTAAATAAGTTTTCTTCCATATCATATTTACTAAACATAATAAACGTTTTAAAAGAGGCCTTCTCGACCTAGGAGGATCTCTCTTAAAAACTATCTTCGGTACATTAGACGCCGAGGATGCTGTTAAATTCTCGGGAGCGATCAACAACGTACAGACAGATGAAAAACATCTCGCTTATCTCATGAAAGATAATATCCATGTTATACAATCTACCATCACGTCATTTAATAATACTTTGTCCATAGTTAACCGAAATGAAATGCATCTTTTACAAAACATGGAAATGATACATAAAATCTTAGAGACAGTTTCCAACACGAATGATAAACTTTCAATTAAATCTCAAATAAACTCTTTATCTAACTCTTTAGAATCCATAATCTTAACGTCGTCATTTGATATCGATGACATAAACAACGCTATTTTATTCGCGAAACTAAACGTGTTGCATCGACTGTACTCAGTCCTCATCAATTATATAGTGAATTAGATAAGCATAGAAATAAGTTACCTAGCCATTATGATTTACCTGTATCTTTAACCTTACAAAACATTCAAGAGATAACCGATATCTCTAAATTAGTTTGTTATTATTATCAAAGTAGAATAATATTCTTTCTTATGATTCCTTTAGTCCTACCCCAAACCTATAACTTATATAATATAATCCCATTACCAGTCCCTTATGATATATTGAAACCAGACACTTATATTCTTATCGAACCAACTAGCTCATATGTAGCAGTAACAAGTGATCGCATGTTTTACTCACTGATAAGGGACATTGAAAAGTGCAAACTTATTAGTGAAAAGTGTTTTGTGTGTGTGCTTTCAGACATGTTTTCCGTTATAGCCAATCCTACGTGCGAAACGACTCAGTTGAGTGAGGTTGTGACTAAACTACCAGACACTTGTGTGACTAGATTAATCTATGGATCAATAGACGTATTTCATAAAATTAGTTTTAATCGTTGGATTTATGTTCAATCGGAACCAGGTAAATGCCATATAAGTTGCGAAAAATATGATTCAAACAAGGATGTAATATTATTTGGAACCGGAATCTTAACTCTACCTAGAAACTGTAAGGCATTCTATAAAACACTACAGTTCACCGCAGTAGGCGAAACGCCACTCGGTAATTTGACTAACACGGTGTCGAATTTTAATATTTTATTGGACGATTGTTGCGAGCATTCAAAGATAAATAAAACTTTTTCAAAACTTCCACACTCTAGTTTAAAAAATATTGGTAATCTTGACTCATTGTTACATGCTAGCATCCATCTCCGGTCAATGGAGAATGAGTTTGAAAAATTAGAAAACCCGTCTCACTTTGAGACATATGGCACTCATTATATGTCTATTAGTCTATTTAGCAGCATCATATTTATTTTATATCTACTGTATAAATGTCGTAAAAATATAACTTGTAATAAACCGCCGTGCTGTATACAGATTTTTAATCAGTGTAACAACTCTAAATCTCGCACTGATCAACCAACATCCCTTGTTGTCTTTAAGGACACAATCAATAATGATTCTGTGGTGGAGGAAACCTGTGTAAGCACGCCAACCCCTTTGAAAAGGAATGTTGTCTTAACAAATTTTATAAAAGATCATAATGTTTAGTTTTACTTAGTGAAATAACGTAATGAATTAGTTTAAGTTAAGCTACACATTTAATACTTATAAGATAAGTTAATGATCATTTAGTGTTTTGAAAATAGTAATAAATATAATATTAAGTCATACTTGGATTATATATAAAAAAAAAACAATAATAAATAAAAAAAAAAACAAAAAAAAACCTTTGTATTAGTTTTCTAAAATATTTAAGTTTATTGTCTTTTATTTTATTGTATTGTGTTTTCTACGTTGTTGTGTCAATGCTAACAATTAAGTGATTTCTGTTTTTATTGTATGTGCCAAACGAAAGTCCAATTTCTCGCGTTAGTTTTGAATTAATCTCTCATCACTTTGAGATGTGATGATCGATCTTGGTTGTTATATCTCAATTTGCATTATTTAGTATATAAAATAAAATCGCTGAGTTTCCCATTGCATTGACGTCAATGCAATAGGAAACCGACGTAAGTCCAAACCGCGTTAGAAATCGTCACTTTTATTCAGTATTGGATTGGACCTCCGTCGCGTACAGTTTACTCTGTGTTTTTATAAATAAATAATCGTTTGTGTAATTAAATAGTTTCTTTTTTAAAACTTAACCGAGACCCGCTCCGTAACAGGGCCCAAATAAATCAAACGCAAACTTCAAATCGCTGATTCATTGCCATGGTTTGAAGCAAACCTGAGGGTTTCTGGTTTGTGACCTTATATTGTTGACATTTTGCATAGTTTCTAACATATCCCTCAATATATTTGCGCATCCCTTTCCGGAAGTAACGTATCGCGATGGCCTGATAAGTTTTTTCATTTCTATAATGTCCTGCCAGCGGGCTGTCATGGTAAGTTGCAAGGACATTTGCCTACTCATGTTTAGGGACTACCAGTTGAGCGTCGTTTATCTCGACATTAGGATTGTTTCTATATAATAATCCATTGTTTAGAAAGTATCCTTTGCCGCTCCAATAGCAAGCGTATTCAGCATCTTTTACATCTTCCAAAATATTTATTATTTTGGTGATTCTTGAATCTTTCATCTGTTCTTTTCTGACGTCACTCACGCTTCTCGAAGGCATATCTACTTTTAAGCTGCATACACTACAAGATTCTTAGTTTGCCTTGTCGCAAGGAGGTCGTTAAAGGGTGTCTGCGATCACATTGGTACGTCCCGGAGCATATTTTATTGTGATAGGGTAGGCTTGAAGCTGTAAGGCCAATCTAGCTAATCTTCCGGTTGGAGATTTTAAATTCATCAACCATTTCAGTGCCTGATGGTCTGTAATAACAGTTGTTGGCAAACTACAGCTAGCAGCAGTGGTAGAATCATGTTTTATTTGACGTCAATAAGAACAAGTAATTGTCAATGTTGAGAAATAAATATTTGAATTTGAATTTGAATTAGCGCCTACTTTTCTGTGGTATTATAATTATATTATATTATAAAACGACTCGCATATTCTACAGGGTGCTCAGTTTCTCCCTCCCCCTGAACAAGAACTGCTCCTAGAGCATAATCGCTGGCATCTGTTTTGAGCGTATAAGGTTTTGAAGAGTCAGCTTGCTTCAAAACCGGAGCCGTGGTAATTAACACTTTTAGTTCATGGTAAGCTTTGGCTTGTTCTTCATTCCAGACCCATGCAGCTGTTTTCTTTGTGAGTCTTATCTAAGGTTCAGCCACTTTAGAAAAACCTTTCATGAAACGACGGTACCATGAACAGGTCTGTAAAAAGGATAATAGATGTTTTAGGTTTGAAAGTACCGGCCGATTAGTAATGGCAGCTGTCTTTCCAGGATCCATTGATAAGCCATCTGGAGTTATTAGGTGTCCTAAATATTTTATTGACGAGCAACAAAAACGGCACTTCTCTTTGTTAGCGGTTAAGTTAAACTCTCTCATCTTGGAGAAGATTTGGCGGAGATAATTTATGTGAGCTTCAAATCCGGAGGAGAAAACGATTAGGTCAAGGTAAGCCAGTATTTTTATACCATTTAGACTACACGAAATCTATCAATCAGTCTCTGAAATGTTGCAATCCAAATGGCATTCTTTTGAATTTGTAGATTCCGGATAGCGTGATGAACGCTGTTTCTCCTGATCATCATCACAAACTTTTACTTGCCAAAACCCAGCTTTTAAATCCAGCGCAGACATTAATGGGGTTGGTTTAGCCTAGTGAAGTAAGTCATCTATTCGAGGCATGTAATAGATATCAGGTATGGTTATTGATTTCAATCTACTATAGTCAATACATATTCTAAACGTTAAATTGGGCTTTGGAATCATTACTACAGGAGCAGCCCAAGGGGAACAGCAAGGTTCTATTATACTTTCATCCAACATTTTCTTAAGTTCAGACTCATGGATTTCTCTCCGGGGAATTGAGAGTCTACAAGGAGGCATGAAAATTGGTGGATGATTAACTGTTTTGATAGAATGTTCTTTCAGGGTTGTAGGTTTACCATTGGAAATAAAAACATCGTTATAATCTCGTAACAAATTATTTAACAGAAGTGACTCCGTACTTCTTAAATTAATTTCAACATTTAAAGTACTTATAGCTAGGTGAGGAAATAGATCATCTTCAGCGGATGGTAAAGGTGTTTCTTCGTAGTGAGTGTTGGCAATGGTGTCTTTCATACTCCAATCGGGGGGAGTACCCATCAAACAGTACAATCTTATAATCTTTCTCATATGGTGGAGTGTCAGGTAGGTCCAGGGAAATAAGTTTGTACTCCATAGAGGCCGCCTCAATTGGATAAACTTCGCATGCCGAAGCTGTCACATTTATTGATTCCTGACCAAGTGATCGTGGCGCAGCTGCAGGGCTCAAGTGTCTAATCTTTGGCGGGGTTGCTACATTCTCATTGAAGTGGATGAAATCTTCCGCATAAAGTTCGTTACTTTCGTCTGGCTGGTCTTCAAATTTCTAGGTGAATTGGGCAAGGTTTAGGGCTATTCCTATCTTTTTTTGAAAACCCAACACCCAATAAGGTGCGGTTATCTGTAGATTCTGGCAAAACTATAAAATTGTTCTGAATTGTTCGGCCGCACATTCAACTCCTTTGTTAAAACTTAAAACATTTCTTTGGCGTTTTATTCCATCTGCCATGGTGAGATTCACGGACTGCTGATGGAAAACCTTTCTTCGCTTTCGTAGATTGTCGAAGAGTTGAGATGAAGCGACGTTTGTTTTCGAGCACGTGTCAATAAAAGCCGTTCCATCCATTTCCCCAATCTTTATAAACACGGTTGGCCTTGAATGTGTTTTGATTTCAACGTTTAGAGCGCAGAAGCTAAGTTTGTTGTCTGTTGGCGTCGCTTTTTTTGTGCAATTTGTGCAATTGCCTCTATACACCCCTGGGGCTCCACAGCCATAGCACTTAAGCTTCGATTCCTGTTTTGGCTCTATGGGGACCGTCCTTTGTTGTTTGAAAACGCCAGCTTCTGATTCTCGTTTTAATCTATTTCTGCTTTCCTCCGTAACATGACCAATCGCTTTGCAATAATTACAACGAGGTCTATTACCGAATCTTTTCTCCTGTGTAGAAATAGCTCCCTTGTTCTCTAATAATGCTTCTTCTACACTTCGAGCGTCGCGTCATCGAAATTGCTCATGGTACAACGGGGAACCTTGTCCCGAATATTTATATGTAGCAAACTGAAAATGAGGTCCAGTTGCTGTGTCTATGTCAGTTGTTCATTTACAGGAAACTGAGAGAAAAGCATTCTTTTCTTGGCTATGAACATATCTGTTGCTTGTGCAGCTTCCTGTTTTTCACTGATAATCTCTTGAAAAAAAAATGTATTCAGCTTTACGTGGGGCGAATCATTATCTTAGTTGTTTTTCAAATTGATCCCACGTCGAAACCGTTCCTTTGATCCCTTGCCACCAGATAGCCGCTTCACCGTGTAGTAAAAGTGGTAAGCCATCAATCAGCTCTGTATCTGGTATATTTTCCATTTAAAAGTAGCCTCAACGTTTTTAACTCCATTAAATGAAGCTTGACATGATAAAAGGGTTCCACGTCGATTGCTGATAGAAGACATCAGCTGCTGGAATTGTTCTTGCGTTAATTGCCATGTCACCTTGCTCTTTCTTCGATGTGGTTACGTACGTTGTCTTCCTTCCAGCTCTCGTTATTTCGAATTTGGGTTCGTTCGAGCCGCCGTTGGTCGCCAGTTTCAGGTGAAGAGGAGGGGGGGGGCTGTGACAACATAGGTGTCCGTCGAATAATAAAGGCGACAGGTCGCAGTATAACGGTTATGTATTCCAAATCTTCATAAGGTATATAACAAAGCTTAACTTATAATAAAGCAGACCCACTTCTGTAATCTCAAGCGTGAAAGCGCAAGGTTTAGAGTTGATGGTGTGTTGAGATAAATCGGATACGTCTCAAGAGCTTGAGCTCGTTACCAATGTTATTCCAATGCATAGCAGAATTGGATATTAGATAGAAAACAAACTTTAAATAAAATCTATACAAACTTATTGATAAAAGTACTTGCGCGATTTAATATACCACTAGCGCCATCAATTGACGGGTGACAGAACGAATATTAACTTAGGGAACTATAGTTTAAATGTTTGTGCTGTTACACATGTAATTTAAATAATTTAATAATAAATAATTTTACCCATTTACTTAAATAGTTACAACATTGACAACAACACAAATAAACATTTACAATTAGGAAATTATGTAACAAGATGCAAATTATTTTTAAGTCTATGGAATTATTTTTAATATTTTTTATTAACATTTTTTCGCACATACGAACAAATTTGTTTCAAAAGCTCCATAATTGAAATTTCTTTTTTTTCCATATTTGTCTGTCAGCTTGATGATTTTGTCGTTTAATATGGAAGATTTTTTCCTTTTGCATATAGAATTTTGCAAATATAGAAATGTAATTTCTTCGTTATCTGAAAGTACGTATATTAATATAAAAATTCCTTAAATAAAAAAAAAATTGATTATATTAAACTAATGATAAATAATATACATTACGTAAGTCATAAGAATTTTACCTCACTTGTGCTGTGATATACGTATCATTTCCTAAAACGATAATAAAGACGGTTTTCGGCTCAGATAGCACTGAAGTTGTTGATTCCAGGCCTCCACAAAATTTGCGGTTCAATGTCGTTCTTTATAACAAAACACTTTGAGATCATCTCCGGAGGCTCAAGCCATTGTTCAACAAAATAATCGTTGAATTTGGTAACTTTTTCATCGGAAATACTGAAAACACAAATAATTACATATATACATAAGTTATCACTTGATTTTTGGGTACCTATGAAAACAATCTGTAAGCTGTTAAAATATAAATGAAAATTCAAATTACCTGTTTTCCATTATAGAAAGACTTTATAAAGAAGAATCTTCTATTTCTTTATTAGGAAGAAAAACTAGACAAGCCCACAGTTTTATATACAATGTGTCATGTCAATGTGTATGTGTGTTACATACAATCTCCTCATGTGCCAATAATCCCAAAGACTTTAGTTTTCTATAAACGGCTCTTTGAAAGTGAACATTACACCCATGTATTTTAACCGTTGGAAATACCTCTTTTATAGCCAGCATTGTAGCTAATTCAAAATCCACAGTGAATTTCATGGGCTTGAAGTCCGGCACAGCTTTTTTAATTCTTTTGAACATCATTTCATACGTACTCTTTTCTTTATTAACTATTACTAGTAAAATATAGGCACAACATTTTATTAAGACAATATTTTTTTGGGCTCATCTTTACGTCCCGGGGACGACATTGAGATCACAATATTCAGTACGTGAACTGGAGTTGTACTTATGCTTTCTTCTATGCAATAAAATGGAACTTAGCTAACTTATTAATTTCTAATCAGTCCGTCCCTAATTATTTTAATCATTGTTACAAGTAGATACTTCTAATTCTCTAAGCAAATAGTGCAAACAAATTTTGGTCCTGGATTTTCAACGTAATCTTCGTGCATCCATTGGAAACATTGAATGCATCTTAGCCATGTTTCTCCTCTTTTGTCTTGAGAGTAGGTATTATGACAAACTGGGCATTCAGCGTCATCATTCTCGCTATCTTCTTCGTCAGTGGAAATCAAAACTGGGTCATCATCATCAGATGATTCTTCGTCAGAAGACTGTACTTTTCGTCGCTTTGTGGTTTTATTTTTATTACTTCCAGATTGTTTTTTTGTTGTTTTTTTGTTTTTCTTTCAATGCACTGATAATAGATGGCGATTTTAAAGTAGATATTGAGGGGGACGAAATTGGGGACAAATTTGACGACTGTTCCTTATGTGCTATTAGATATAGCGGATTAAGGTTTCAATAAAATAAGAAAAAAGTTGTAAAAATGGTACAGATTTGGGTATTATTGAATCGATGTCTTGTTAAAATAAAATAAAATATTTCATTTTATTTTTGCATATTATAAAAAAATATATAAAATCGGTGAAGTTTAGTGCTTGTCCATGTCTAGGTTCCAAAGTCACCCTATGTTATATTAATGATTACTACCTGTTATCGTACAGTAACAATTTATCGAAGATGTTTTTTTTAAGAATGATTTGATATTATTAGACGTATTTTGTAGAAATTATTCCAAGGTACATTTTATAAGATGGACTAGTACTCCCTGCTCTAAAAGTAGCAGAGCTAACTATACCATGATACTTTTACTTCAGAATTCATTAATCGAAACAAAAGTATCGAGTAAACTACTTACTCGTATTTTAATTCTATGGGAACATCCCCATTTATCAATCGTTTGACTTGACTGACATATATCAATCGGTCATACCATCGATCGATTGATCTCTTTGTCTTTCACTCTTACGGTTTTGTTTTGGTAATTTTTCGGTGTTTATTGGAGTTTTTAATTTGACCCTTGCTTTACTAACGGACTTGTGTGTGCTTGTCTATTTGCCGACCTTTTGCTTTTCTACTACGGACTCTGATATTTGGGGTGGGCAAGGCATCAAAATTCTATGCCTGTTCCGCCGGCTTCATACGAGTGTGAAGAGTGTGAAGTAGGAAGATGACAGTAGTGTGTATATCCTTGTTGTTGTTGTGATTTAAAAATAGTTCCTTAGTGTTTTGTTTACGTATTGCATTTGTTTTCTATTGTGATTTACCTAGACAATCATAACAATTGTAGGCACTTGATTTGGTACAGATAAACTGCTAAAATTGCTAAATTTAAAGATATCGCCTTTTCAAAAGTACCCTTCAGTTAAATGTGTTTGTGAATTGTGACGAGTGATTTAATGACTATAATTATTGTTTAGTGATCAAACGTACGAACACAGTTATAAAAGTCGCTCACTTTATCGATGGTGTTGTGTTGTTTTATTGGTATTTAATTAATCGTACCATAAAAACATTTCCATATTTAGCGCCATCTACACGTCTTAAAAAATCTTTATCGATTCGTCAATAGCGACATCTATATACTTATTGTGAAACTTTTATAACTGCAACTAAAACTGAATCATGGCAAAGTGTGGCGCGTGTGGACGTTTCCTATCAACCGCCACAGATGGAGCTACCTGCTGCAAATGCAAATTTGTATATCACCGTGAATGTGTTGCGGTACCAGATGGACATAAAATAAATTCAAAATGGGTATGTCCTACTTGTAAAAGTAAAATACCAAAAGGGGATAACTCACTTACGGGGGTAAGTGAGTTATCCCCATCAAACCATTACACGCAGACGACATTTACGATACAAAGGCGGGCAGTCCACCAGGGGGCGCTGCTGAAAACAACTCTGACTTGAGGTTTCTATGCAAGGAGATGCGAGCTTTGAGAGAGGATGTAAAGCTAATAAAGGATGAATTTACGTTCTTGAAAAAATCACTCGAGTTTCTGTATAATCGAGTAGATGATCTTGAAAGCAAGTTTAAAGATCTTGAGAAAAACGGGATAGGCAGCGCTGTTAACCCATGTGAAAACATAGAATCTACCATAGCTGAACTACAGCAACAAATAAGAGATCGAGACCAATCGCTCCTACTAAATGACCTGGAAATTTCCGGTATACCTGAGGGAAAAAATGAGAACACCGCGCACATCGTTACCCTTATCACTAAAAAAATTGGAGTAGAGCTGGATGAACGGGACATTGTTAGTGCCACAAGAGTAGGTTCTACTTTTAGGAACCACTTGGATACTGAAGCGGCTAAACCACGTGTCATAGCGGTGCGGTTGGCGCGGCGCTGCATGCGCGACTCTCTGCTGCAGGCGGCGCGCGTCCGCCGCGGCGCCACCACGGAGGGGCTACAGTTAGCGACGCCATCAGAGCCGCCGCACCGTTTCTACGTCAACGAGCGGCTCACCCAGCATAATAGACAGCTATTTGCTAAAGCGCGAGAGGCTGGTCGTAACAAGAACTGGAAGTATGTCTGGACGCGAGAAGGTCGAATCTACACTCGAAAAGAACATGGCCTGACTGTTTACAGGGTTACAAATGAAAACGACATTAGTAAGATTTTTATTTAATGAATAGTTTGCTCTTATCTCTGTTTTTCCTAAAAAGATTTAATGGCTTCATTACAGATTCTTATCAATATCTTTCTTATGTACTGCTAAAAGAACTGATTGCTCATTTTCTTAACTGTATTTTTTTTATGTGTTGTATAAAATACTTATTATATTTAAAACTCATTAACAGTATAATATCATCATACTATATTTTAGTGATTCTACTATGTAATGTACTTGAACTTAAAGGTAATCTTTTAGTAAACAAGTTTGTAAATTATCATTTAAATGTTAGAACTAGTAGGGAGAAAACGTAAGGTTCATTGGTAAAGTTTACATTGTTTTATTTAATCTATTTTTACCCTTTTTATTGTCAAAAATATCAAGAATGTATTTTTAATTATAAATTTAAGATTTGTTTTGTTTTAAACACAGAAATTTTTTCTTGCACCAAGATATATGAAATGATTTTGGATTTCTGCATGCATTCTATTATAAATTATATTTTCTATCTTTATGTATCAAATTTTTATTGTTTAGGTATTGTGGCAATAGAATTTGATGTTGTAACCAGAATAGTTTTAGTATTTTATGTTCAAATTGTGGGGGTTTCGTTCTTTCAAATGACATGGTGTTCGAATACATACATTGCACATTATTTCATTACATTATGTTTATATATGTATTCTCGTAGTAAATACATTGATACTTATGCTCCTTTTACCTGTTTAGTGCATAGTTTAACCAACTTAATTAGTTATGTTCAGGAATGTGATAAAAAATATTCTCATTTGAATTATTATATTTTATGCACATACATTAGTTTTCACCCATACCTTTTTATATGTGTAAATTTTATCGTAGTGAATGTTTCTAATCCCTTTGTTTGTTATTTACCACCAGTCTTAGGTTTCATATCTTAAATGTTAAAAAATAAGTATCTTTGTTTGTCTCTATACAATGCGGTCTCTCTACGATTTCATTGTTGCGGTGGACAGTATTCAGCCAGATATAATTGCTATTAACGAGACTTGTATTAGGTTGGGTGAAGAAGCTAGGGCGCCTTTATTACCTGGGTACAAATTCCGTCATGTTCCGAGACCTACAGACATGCGTTATGGTAGAGGGGGTGGTGTCGGTTTTTATTTTATAGATCATCTAAAGATCCGGGTTGTTTCGCACCCATCCGCACCAATTGAGCAGATGTGGGTTTCGTTAACACTTAACGGTATCAAATTACTGGTTGGTACTGCTTACCGTCCTCAGTGGAATAATGTCGATAACTTTCTTGACAGTTTGACCGCCTCGTTACTATTCTTCGCGAATTTCAACAACGTGATCTTGTTGGGTGATTTCAATATCAACTTGTTGGAAACTTCAAACAGTGTGTCACGAAGATTTCAACAGTTTTTAACTTACAGTTCCCTGAAACAAGTTGTAACTGAACCCACTCATTTCTCAGTAAACGGTGAAACTCTACTAGACGTTGTGTGTACAAATGTCGATGTATTAAGTTTGTCTGTCGATAATATTACTGGGTCATTTGGTCATGCAATGATAACTTTTAAGATTAAAATGAAAAAAGAAAAACCTCCTTCTCAATATCGTGTTTACCGCCCTTTAACTAAAATTAATTTGGACGATTTTAATACGGATTTGTTTAGTCAATCATGGGACAGTATTTTTGAAATGACAAGTGTAGACGAAATGGTTGAATCCTTTAATAATAATATTTTCTCTCTCTATGATAAGCATGCACCACAAAAAACTCTCTTTACACGTAAAAAATCTTTACCGTGGATAACGAATACCGTCAAATCCATGATAAGGCTGCGTAACAGGGCACATAAAAAATTTAGAATGTCCCAATCAGATACGGACGGAATCACTTATAGAGAGTTAAGAGGAATTGTGTCTCGTGCTATACTCCAAGAAAAAAAGGCATATTATAATAAAAATATTAACAGTCAAATAAATAAAAATCCAAAAACCATGTGGAAAAACTTGAGATCCCTTATAACAATATCGCCACAAAACAAAGAACTGCCCACCAACCTTAACGATCCCAATTTATTAAACACTTTTTTTCTGGATTTACCTAAAGTGGCAACTGTCCCTTCGTCTGAGTGGAATTTTTTCAAGTCCAACTCTTTTTCTTCCTCTGTTTTTGATTTAAAACCTGTGTCTGAGTATGAGGTGGGTAGAATCATCCTCGCTATTAAGTCTAATTGCGAGGGCTGTGAGCGTGTGACCAGGGACATGGTTCTTTTAACTTTACCTCATACTCTACCCATCATAACAGCAATAATTAATAGGTCTATTTCCGCATCCACGTTTCCTAGCTGCTGGAAAACTGCGATCGTTAACCCCATTCCAAAAAATTCTAATCCTCAAGGTCCACAGGATTTAAGGCCCATATGTATATTGACGTTTCTTTCAAAAGTACTGGAATATGTGATCTACATACAATTGAAAAAATACATTGAGCAAAATAATATTCTGCCTGATCGCCAATCTGGCTTTAGGACGGGTCGCAGTACTGTCACGGCCATGCTTGATGTTGTCGATAACATTTTACTGGAACAGGATGGCGGTTGTGGCACGCTGCTTTCTCTGCTCGATTTTTCTAGGGCCTTCGAATCAGTAGACATACCCTTGTTACTATCAAAGCTTAAATGTTACGGTTTAAGCAAATTTTCAATAAAATGGTTCGATAGCTACCTAACTGGCAGGAATCAGTGCGTTAGAATTCGTGGTCGGAATGCGCTCTCGGTAACGTCACAGGCGCTTCCAGTTAAGAGCGGCGTACCCCAGGGTTCCATTTTGGGACCTTTACTATTCGTGGTGTACACATCCGATATTGTCTCACAGATAAAACATTCTCAGTACCATCTTTATGCTGATGACACTCAACTATATCGTTCCTTTCCGCCTTGTGATATTGATGTTGCAGTGACGGAAATGAATTCTGATCTCGACAGGATAGCAAAGTGTTCCGAGCGTAATGCGCTTATATTAAACCCCAGCAAATCCAAATTACTTGTCCATGGATCAAAAAAGCAAATGCAGCTTATAAAAAACAAGTCTCCTGTGGTAACTGTTGGTGGTCAAACCATAGAGCAGGTAAGCGAAGCTCGAAGTCTTGGTTTTATTTTGGACGGCAGTCTTAGGTTTGAATCTCATGTGTTGGAGCTAGTAAGATCTTGTTTTTACCGATTAAAAATTCTGTACGGAGTGAGGGAATTACTACAGGAAAGTGTTCGATCACTTCTATGTGAGTCACTTATACTCTCCAAAATAAACTATGGAGATATATTATTTGGTTCTCTCCTTACTCACCGCTCCAAAAGACTTCTCAAACGAATACAAAATGCCTGCCACCGTTTTTGCTCCAAAATTCCTTCTCGATGTCATATAACCCCCTTCCTTAATGAAAAACGGATCCTTAATATGACGTCCCGTAGAGAGCTCCACCTGGCTTGTCAGGTACATTCGGTTGTGATTGACAAATTCCCAAAATACTTATACGACAAGCTCCGCTGGTCCTCTCAAGGGAATTCTAACAGAACAAGAGCTTCTGCGCATCTTTTGGTGACGGCTAAATTTAAGAGTTGTGCCTTTAGAGGCAGTTTTCGGTATCAGGCTACAAAATGTTGGAACAATATCCCACCATCTTTAAATCTTCCCCTAATAAAAACTACTTTCAGGAAGAAATTTAAGGGATTTCTGCTAGAGAGACAGCTTTCTTTGTAGCCTGATATTCGTTCTTAGCCATCAAAATTATTAATTTATAGTTATGTAATAATATTATATTATATTCTGGTCTTGATGCTACTTTAATTATTTCATTATAATTATTATTATTATTTTTTTAATTTATTAATTGGTCACATATACTTCATATTTGTCATTTCTTTTACAAAAAAAAAGAATCCTACCAAGTATGCTTACAATATAAACGACCAAACATTAAAACGCGTGAATTTGATTCGAGATTTGGGAGTTTTATTTGACACGACATTATCATTTCGCTCGCACTACGATTATGTCTGCAGTAAAGCTAACAAAATGCTCACGTTCGTAATACGACAAAGCAAACCTTTTAGGAATCCTCAATCTTTGATTTTGTTATACATCTCTTTAGTCAGAAGCATACTCGAATACTGTTCGTCAGTATGGAGCCCAATATACGTTAGCCATACTGAAAAGATAGAAGCCATCCAACGTCGATTTTTAAGGCATCTTTGCTTCAAACATGGATTACGACGAAAAATTCCGGACTACACAGGTCGTATGAATAAATACAATTTGACCTCTTTGGCAAGTCGTCGATTGGTCCATGACATGTTTGTGTTGCACAAGATCGTAAATGGCAATTTAACGAAAGAACTTCTCGCGCAAATAAGTTTTAAGGTACCTTCACGGTCTGTAAGAATCCAACAACTTTTCTCCATTCCAACCTCCAACAATAACTTATCCAAAAACAACCCCTTGATACGCATGTGTTCGCACTACAATAATATCTGCTGTCAAATTGACATATTCAATGATAATTTTAATGTATTTAAGCACAATGTGTTCAAAATTATTAATAATGTTTAAGGTTATTTTTATGTTTACTTTAATCTTTAACTATTATTGTTTAATGACCTTGACCCTGACTTTGACTTATGTAGTCTTAGAAATATGTAGCTTAGAATATTTACGTTTACTGCTGCAATAATTTTATACCAAAATGTTGTACACAAACTGTCATTGGAGTATAGACTCATAATGTAGCTATGTGGGATTTGTTATTTAAATTGTTTCAGTTTATACTCTGTTATTTGTGTCTTTGTAATAAATAAATAAATAAATAAATATTAAAACATACATATGGAATGAATGGTCACTACCGGTGTGTTCCTGCGTTATGTTGTACCCGGCGGCAACTGAAAATCAGTGTATTATTATGTACAGCATAATAATGCAGTGCTGAGTTTGTCAGCCATTTATTGCCACAGTACTTATTACTTTTCATTATATTTATGTACTTAGGTTGTTTCAAGTTGTATAGTTATTTTTTAGAGGTGAAATGAATTGCTATTACCTTTACTTGTTCTCCTTGTCCATTTTTTTTTATTTTGTACCTGATGTGGTGATAATAAAGCTTATATTATTATTATTATTCATTTTTAGATAATATTTTAATTAGGCTTTATGAATAAATAAATAACTAAAATTCTCATTGTTGTCTTTTTTCAATATTTTATGGATCCTTAATCTGTGAGAAAATGTTATAAAAGACTGCCTCCGTGGTCTAGGCACATATAATGTCTTATTCTCAATCCGGTCATGTCCTAGTCTTGTTTACTAGTACACATTTTTAACACTGAAAAACTTCATCCTTAATGAAATTGGCCGCCATGGTTGCAGGTAGCCAATGATGTGTATGGATTTATAAAACTTGTAGGTAAGTATTTATATTTCAGTAGGTGTAGGAAGTGAATTTAGTAACAATGTAAGGGTAAAGTTTATGGGTGTCTGGTGTGGTAATTCTGCAAACACTCTCCCGCACATAAAAACACGTTGCATTTTGTACAAATAAGATTTCCTTCACTGCGTTTTTTGTGTTGTAGGCATGGTGTTGCGGGGTTTGCGCCGGCTGGAAAGATGCCGCCGTATGTACCCTTCGAAGCCCCGAAGACACCACGACCTGACGAACCACGGAGTGACACCCGACTTGATCGAGTGCAGGTTGGAGCGTAGTGAAAACAACACGTCTTCAAAGTATGAACGTTTATTGCGGATACAAATAAACCTTAAGTTTAAACAACCCTATGAACCGCAATTGTTCCTGTAGTTCAGCTTCTTTCTTCAGACCTCTTCACTGGCCTCCGGAAACACCGAACAGCGCTTACGTCGTCTTGGGTCTTCACTGGCCTCCGGATTCACCGAACAGCACTTTCTTTCTTCTAGTTAGATTCTTCTGAACTTTTCTTCTTAGACTGTTTCTTTCTTCTTATTACATAGTTGTTGTTTTCTTCGCTGCAGGCACCGAACTGACTTCCATAGTTTTTTTTTTTTTTTTTTGCTGCCGAGGCACCCTCGCGGGAGGGAGGTGGAAGATGCGTCATGCATACCCGCCCGCAGGTAAATTCCTCTGCGGGGGGGTTATGTGGGACTCACCAGAATGGCACCTACCCACTAAAAACCACCTGTTGGCTGTAGTTATTACCGTTAGCCTTCATCGGAAGCGACACCCGTCGGGAAGTTGGGCGCGCTGGCAGAGACCCGCTAGCGGGTCTTCCGCCTGTAGTGAAAGTTGCACTGAAGGTGCTCAAAGGGACATGAGTTGGTGGCCGTTCTGGGCAGCCTCCGGTGAAGCCGGGGCTGGGCAGAGGTCGGCCGAAGCATGATTTAGGGATCAATTCATTTAAATGAACCTACAATGAATTGAGAAGGGAACTATGCTCCGCCAGAGCTAGCAAACGCTCTGTCGGAGTACGTGAAGCCCTAAGTTTATGGGCTAAGACTGCGATTTCACTAACATCGACATTTTTTATAGCGTCGCAGACGATACGCATATCATCTGCTACGGAGGATTGAGGAGTGGGTTTGTATGGGCGAGGAGCCGGGATGGGATTCGATGCGGGGCGCTGCCTCCAGTTTTCTGGGGCAGGCCTAGACTGTGTAGGCTTTGTAGCCGGAGGAACCCGGCTACGCAGCGGCGGAAAGTTTTCTTGAGAAAGGCGCGGGGCCTGTTTGGGTGCCGACCTCTTGGGATTGGAACGCATACAACGGGGTGCACGAGGGCAGCCCCTGTAATTTGCGGTGTGCCCGGACTGGCCACAAAGCACGCAATCGGGAGGAGAGGGAGTTTCAGGAGTGCGATTGCACTCCTTAGTGAGATGAGGGACCAGGCACTTGACGCACCTGGGCGGTGCGCGGCAGTTGGCCGCCGCGTGCCCGTACAACTGGCACCGATGGCACTGGCCGGGATGACCGCGGCGATGAGGCGCCTCGATTGAGATCCCAGAGAGGCCGCAAATAGAGCTAACCCCTTTCAGGATCTCTCTGGACTTGGGGACGTTGGCGAGAATCACCAAAGCGAGAGGGTGTTGCCTCCCGTACTTGCTGTGCATTTTATGCACCGCGAGTGCCGGGAAGCCTTGGGACTGCAGATCCTCCAGGATAGCCTCGTTCGATAATTCGAACGGGACTCCCCTGAGTACCGCTCTGATCTTACGTTCTTCTGACAGAGCATAAGTGTGATAAGCATATTGCTTATCGGTGAGGAGCTTAGTCAAAGCTCGGAAATCGTCTATCGACGAGACAGTGATTTTAATAGATTCACCCGAGTTCACCGCTCGGGTGTAATGGATCTTGTGCTCATTGCACAATGTCGAGACCTCAGTCCATTTACCCTTTTCCCGAAGGAAAACGGGTGGTGGGACCTTGGCCTTGACAGAAGTTGGGGCCGGAGCGGGTGTTGAAGACACCGGGGCAGCTGGCGTTGAAGACGCCGCAGGGGGTGTAGGGATGGGCGTCGAGGGCGCCGGGTCTTGTTTCGAACGCTTCTTAGAGCGCTTCTTAACAAGCGTAAAGGAGGGAGACTCAGGGCCAGTTGGGGTGGCGTCCGAGGATGACTCGGTCGCGGGTGCGCGCTTGCGGCGCGAAGGGGCGTCTACTTCGCACTCCATGTCACTGGAGGAAGGGGACGCGGGAGGGCCTAAGACCAGAGCGGTCTGAGGGACGGAGGTGGCCTGAGGGGCCGGTGTGATTAGTGCCATGATTAGAGGGAGAAATGATTGCAGTGTGCGAATCATATGAGGGGGGCAGTAAGTGCCTTGGGCGTCGTAATCAGCGATCAGCTTATTCAGAAGCTCCTCAGGGCTTAGGGAAGCCATTGCGGAGGGGTTGGGGAGGGACGACAATATATAAATATATATACTATGAACCTATCAACGATGACTAACTTCCTAAAAAACCACCCTACACGCAGTAGGGCGGTTGAGGACGACGCGGATAACTTACTCGAACACGGAACTTGAAGTCCTGGAACGACGAAACCCCGTCGACGAAGCTCACGTTCCACGAAGTACGGTTAACAAGCCACTTGCCGCCGTGAAAACGGCGTTAGAAACTTATTTGAAGTACGGTTAACGAGCCACTGTCCGCCGTGAAAACGGCGTTAGAAACTTAATACGGTATACAACTATGAAATTATATATTACGACAACAACCAGTGAAATTTGGGTGCTCAATTAGCGCGGGGGCTAAAAGAGCGGGAAGGCGTCTGCGATCAACGTGCGCTCGAGAACGCACGCAGACCGAGACTGCGACTTCCATAGCTCGGCGTGCGCCTTTTATACAAATTTTCGCCCTAAATAATTCCAGCGCTCTGATTGGCTGGCGCGTTTGTGCAATTTGCACCTAATTACACTTAAGTTTTACTTGGATTCTAAACTTTACGTCGAATTATCTTTCAAACTATTAATCAGAACTATTACATTATTATATTCAAATAATAGAGCGAAACGATTCCTATATGTTTACATAAATATCAATTTGATAAAATTAAATACAAAAAGCTTTCTAGAACAAAGACTACCTCAAAACACCGTTTGCGCCGGCAGACTACTTACTTAGCCTAACATTGTACCTAAGGCGAAACGGTTACAAACATAATTTTATCATTTTACATTATTAAAATATGCAAACATTCTAATTACAATTAGATTTTAACATAATCAAACAAGATATAACTACCAATTAGGAACATATACAACAACAAAGGTTTTTTCTCGTTATTCTCTTCAAATACGTAAAACACCATGAAAATAACTATTACATTTCAATAAAAGAAAGCAATTTACACATTATTATCAAAAAACCATTACAATAAACCCTATAATTACGTAGTTATTCAACAAGAAAATATCTAACCATATTACGTCATTTATTACTTCAAATAAGTACTTTATTATATGAACTTATATACAATAACGTTATATCTACCATTATCTACCTAATCTGATACAAAATAACCATAAAATTACCACAATTATGACAAATCTAAACAAATTAGTATTTGACAAATAACCTAGGTCTTATTTCTATCTAAGATATACATAAAGCTTCTCATATTACGCTTTTCTACCAATGAAATCTCTAAGAACTTTATTAAACACAAATATCATCAATTCAACCATAAATCAATGTTATCAAAATAGCATTTAAAATATACCTATACCTAGGTTCCTATAACATCCTATTTTCCTATAAGAATCTTATTAGTACTTGCTTACGTCACACTCGAAAATAACCACCCATCCGAGGACGGTCGCAAGTAGTGAGGGCGTGGACTAGCGTTATTTACAAAACTTTTATATGACTATGTCCCTATTATGCCGAATGCGTTTCATGTTGCGTCGCTAACACATGGTATACATTTTCCACGCTTATATTTAGTTAGAGAGCTATTAGCTCTGTGGCGGCCACTTCTTCGATAGCAAAGGCCACCCTAGGATCGCATGGGATACACACCCGTGTCGTATACGGGTTAGGTTATAGGTGGTTTGTAGGATCTAATACCTATTGTATAAGAGACTACACTAAACTAACCTGGAAGGAGGCACCTAGTTCTCACCCAAACACACGACCTGGAGCTGCGTTACTTAGACCTTTTCTTCTTCCGGGCCCGGGTTATTCCAAGTGTTTTCTTCCAGTAGGTATATCACTGCAGTCCAGTAAGCGGGTGTGGGTAGTAAGCGACAACCACGAGCGGTGCGGTCAGGGAGCTCAGAAAAAACTTCCCTTCTACAAAGTAGGTGATACACAGCGTCTGACGGGCGTGAGAGTTCGGAGCGTGCGGTGCGTATCGAGAGCGGCTATGTACTATTTGGTAGCGAATGATACGGCGAATGTGACAGCTAATGTCAAAGAAATATTAAATTTATGCGGGTTGCCTAAACTACATACTGAGCGCCACATTGGCGCGAACAAGCTCTCACTTTGGTGCTTTTATGTCCGGGAAAGTGGTTGTGGCAGGCTTATGCGCCTGCAGCTATTTTAATAATTTATTCTAAATTTTTAGATTTTATATATGCTGTTTTTGTAATTTCTGTAAAAATGTACATAGCCTATTTGACACCATAGACGTTTTGACACTGACAACACTAACAAAATCACATGAAACGGAACATGCCCGCTGCCTTGAAAGATTTAGATTTCAATATTTTCTTCTTGGTCATTAACGTAATTTTTCACCCAAAGCGGACATCTTTTAGCGTATGACCTTCTCATTTCACCAGACGCTGTCTGTATATCTGTGACCCTGGTGATGACGTCATTTCCAGGTATGAACTTAAGATAGGGCCGCGTGCCCACTTCAGTGAGGGAAGGTTGTCCTCCTTAATGACGACGAGGGTTCCAGGCTCCAGCTCGCGCGTCCTTTTTTTTCTCAATTTACTTATAAAATATGGACTATACAGTTAGTCTTATCATTATTTTAGTACATCATATTTATTTTATTATTTTATTTTATATTGTACATGCCAAAATGGTAGAATATGGCTTGAGCTTTTATTGTAATATTAACCAACTAATGTATTTACCTATATTCGTGCAATAAATACTTTGAATTTGAATTTGAATTTGAATTTGAAACCGTGTCAAACGGTGTACAAATTTTTGCGACGTGAAATAACCAGATCTTAATCAAATCAAACTATCAAATTATAAATTTTAAAATGTCAACATCAACTACGAAAATCATATAGCTATAATTATTAAAGGTAAGGATTTAAATCTATAATAAATATTCATTTAATGAGTAGTAACTCTTATCTAATAAATAATAAAATAAATTTATTTTAAATTTTCTAAATATCAAGTTCTTAATATTATTGGTATTTTATTATAGATACGCACAGCCATACATGAACATCTTTTGAAAATATTTCAAGTCGTCGAGCAGGTACATATTGTTTATATTTATGTCTTCCTCTGCAATTAAACATTTCATGATGTCATTAAAATATTCTGGATGTGCTCGTACAAATATGCAAATCCCAAAAATATATAAGCAGGGCACAGGTAGTATCCTTAGTTTATTTTAAAGAGGTTTACAATTCTTAATACATATACATATTTGTCAATCTTATTTTGTACATCCATTACATGAGCTTTCCAATTGCAGTATTTGTCTGAAGTAAAACCTAAAAACTTTGTCTTTGCACTGTCAATTTCAAAATCATCATAGTTTACACATAATTCGGGAATGAAGATCTCATTTTTAGCTCCGACACATAATCTTTGGTCCAGTGAGCTCAGAAGTGCTCCCGAATCTGTTCCAGCCTCTGGTAGCGAGTAAGCCGGTGAACAGGAACTTCGTGGCAATCCTCTTCACATACCGTGCAGTGAGTGGCTTGCCTATGATATACAGACCAGGGCACAGCGGAAGTTAAGCGCGAATTCAGTATTGCTTCTATCTGCGCCAGCACCGTGGAGAACTACTCGACGTCAAGTGTGCATTACCCACGACACGGTGCAGATGGTATTTGCAAGCTTCCCGCAAGCCACCAAACTGCGGAGAATGCGGGGGTATGAATTTAAATTGAATGTTTTGACTATTAGCGTACTGGATTATATTTGAACTACATAGGGATAAGAACCGAGCGAAAATCATTAATGATACCCACAAAATTTCGACCGTCATCAGAGATTATTTGCGCGGGCTTTCCTCTTCTCGACATAGAGTGCTTTAGAGCAAGAAGATAAGTATCAGTGGTAAGCTCACTTACACCTTCCAAGTGAACAGCGCGAGTAGATGATAATTATTCAATAATTAAACCCGTCATTCATATACATATTGGCATATTCAGTCAATTTCAGTGGGATAATTGGGAGATAAATGATGATATTTAGGTGCACCTAGATCTTCTTTGATCTAGGTGCACCTAGATATGTATATGAATGACGGTTTTAATTATTGATTTCAAATTAATAGCAGAATGGTGAAATATTGATTGGATTATAGAGTAAAACAATACTAGACTTACTAGGATGACACAATGAAACCTTTATGTACCTATTTATGTATTTGCATAAATAGACCCATATTATTTTTGTAACCCATATGTGACTCAAGTTACTGTACTATTTTTTTAATTTATATGAAAAGGTTCATTTCTTCTGTTTGCCATGAACAAAGCAAACGAAAAATTTTTGTTAGCATAAAATTGTATTATCATTATACACACTTACTTAAACAGATTAAATTTTTTAAAGCACAAATATTCTTATGATAAATACACGTAAAATGTATCTTACGAACATTAGGTAAGGTTGTTAATTGTATAAGGTAAAATTAGTATATTACGAATAGGTACTTACATTACAAATTATTACAAAGAACACATGCATACATCATGTGGGTGATGGAATTTGCGTATCATGCAAAACGCAAAGGTGTTTTGATAACGCGACCACTCCGCGTAGTTTTACGATGTAAAGCTTTGCTGGAAGTGGCCTTGTTATTATTTAAATTTAAAGGAGTGCTGTTTGTTTGTATGTCTAACTTAGGACTAATTACAATATTACTAGAGTTATCACTATCGATTATGTAGGCAGGTTTTAACCTATCTATTGAAATACACGATTCCTTATCTCCTATCTTAATAATAAAAGTCTTTCCTTGTCTTTTTACAACGTTAAATGGACCGTCATATGGTGGTTGTAATGATCTCTTCATAAGATCGTTTCTTACGAACACACTTTTACACGTGGCAAGATCGCTGGATACAAATAAAGTGCGTGAATTACCATGGCATGGTGGTCGTGGTTTTAATTTATTTATGACATCCCTAAGCAACTGTAAATATTCCGAATCCGAGGTGCATATTGTAGATTGATCGTAAAAATCGCCCGGCAATCGAATCGTTTTGCCGTATGTTAATTCCGCTGCGCTTACTCCGCTATCACTACGTATGGATGAGCGCAGGCCTAATAATGCGATCGGAAGCTCATCGACCCAATCCTTGTTGCATTGTAAACGTGCCATGAGAGCCACTTTTAGTGCTCTATGCCAACGTTCAATCATGCCGTTGCTTTGTGGATGATAAGGTGTAGTACGTAATTTTTTAATACCTAAATATTTCATTAAATTTTTAAAAAGATCGCTCTCGAATTGTCTACCCTGGTCACTTGTAAGTTTCGAAGGGCACCCAAAACGAGAGATCCATTGTTCGAATACTACCCTAGCTACAGTTTCCGCTGTGATATTTTGAACCGGCACGGCCTCAGGCCATCCCGTGGCGCGATCTATCATTGTTACGCAATATTTATAACCATTTTGTGAAATTGTTAACGGGCCAACTATATCTATGTGTAAATGTTGAAATCGATCGACGCGTTCGAAATTACCTACACCTGAAATAGTGTGCCTACTAATCTTAACTTTTTGGCAAATAGGACATGACCTAGCCCACTTGGTAATGTCTCTATCCATATTTGGCCAATAAAAATTCTGTTTCAACAACTTTCTACTAGTTTTTATCCCAGGAGGACTTAGGTCATGTACTGAATGAAAAGCTATTAATCTAAAGTTATCGGTTAAATAAGGTCTTATTTTATTAGTTGAAATCTCGCAATAAACTTCTCTCTCACCGTCTGGTAACTTAAATTGTTTAAACTGCGGATTGCAATTCGATGCCTGTAACGCTAGCTGCAAGCACTCGTCTTCGGATTGCTTTTCCGCTAACGCTGCATAATCAAGTACCTTGGGACAGTTTATCGTCTCTATACGCGAAAGTGCGTCTGCAACAACGTTTTGGTTACCACTTAAATACCTAATATCCGTACTAAATTCACTGATAAAAGATAGTTGACGAATTCGTCTTGGACTGTCTTTATCACTATTTAATTTTGTAAATACGTATATTAATGGTTTATGGTCCGTGAATATTATTAATTTACGACCTTCCACTAAATTTTTAAAGTATTTGATGGCCATAAATATTGCTAACAGTTCCCTATCGTATGTAGAGTATTTCGTTTCCGTTTCCGTTAATTTCTTGGAAAAATATCCCAGAGGTTTCCAACAGTTGTCAACTTGTTGTTGTAAAACCGCGCCTAGGCTAGTATTCGAAGCATCGCACATAAGAGATAAATTAGAATCGGGCAATGGATATGATAATGTAATGGCGCTCTTCAAGCTGTCCTTACATTTTTCAAATGCCTTAATAGCCTTATCAGTCCACTCTATTAAAGTTTTGTCGCGCTTTTTAGTATTGTGTAAATAAGCGTTTAATTGAGCTTGGCAATCGACTGCTTTAGGTATGTGTGACCGATAAAAATTGATCATACCGAGAAAACGGCGCAATTGCTCGATGTTTTCGGGTCTCGGAAAATTTACAATTGCTTCCACTTTATCGTCGAGTGGACGGATACCATCCGTTGACACCTCGAAACCTAAAAAATCTAGTTTAGATACACCGAATACACATTTTGATAGATTAATTGTTACACCAAATTCATTAAACCTTTGAAAAACTGCAATCAAGTGCTCTATATGTGAATTTTCCGAATCGCTGACTATCCAGACATCGTCAATAAAATTATAAACAAAATCAAGGCCACGTAGCACAGTCGTATCCATGAATCTCTGGAACGATTGCGCTGCGTTCCGCAACCCAAATGGCATTCGCGGGAATTCGTATAGCCCGAACGGCGTTATGATCGCGGTTTTCTCAATGTCGTCCGGTGCAACAGGGATAAAAAAATAGGCTCTATTTAAATCTAATTTACTAAATATTTTTTTACCTGCAACTAAATATTTAAAATCACTAATTCGTGGAATCGGGTAACGATCGGGCTTTGTAATTGAATTAAGTCGTCTATAGTCACCGCATGGTCGTAGGTCTCCATTTTTCTTGGGCACGACATGTAGAGGGCTTGCCCATGGGCTTTTTGAAGGGCGGCAAATACCTAAGTCTAACATATTTTGAAATTCATTTTTAACTTTTTTATACCGATCTGGTGGAAGTGGTCTCGCTTTCGCAAATAGTGGAGGTCCTGAGGTGGTAAACTTAAACTAAGGTCTAAAGTTAATGTACGTACACCATATGTCTCTATTTCGCTACCGTTTCGCCGCGTAAAGTTTGTATTTTTCACTCGCAGGCTTTTTTAAACCTAACTTCACTACCGGAAGAACAGACACATTTGCACCTGTGTCTATTAAAAATTTTAAGCCACTCTTTCGGTCTAGAACACATAGGCGATTTGCTGAGTTGATACAGACCTCCGCCACCGGTTGTATCGAGGTTAGTTTTCCGTCGGGGAATTGTTTTTCGGCGCCTTCCAGTTACAAGGCTCGACACACTTCGTAGCTTTAGACTTAAACTTATAGTGATAGTAACATAACCACTCGGGGTCCTTACGACTTTTACTCACGTCTCTGACGCGTGACCTTGGACGGTAATAACCGTGATTATTCCTTCGCTGCGGTTGCCGCGAGCGGCGCAACTCAGCAACCTCGACGCTCAGCTTCTCCACTGCCGCGGCCAATTCCGAGGATGTACTGGTATCTTTGGGTATGGAGTTCGGCGTCACCATTGCTATTTCCGCTGGACGGGTGGCCTCCATGACCTTATCGGCTACGATAGCTAAGTTGGCTAGCTCCTTTACTTCGGTAACTGCCAGTACAGCCTGCACCGCTGCCGGCAGATGGCTATTCCACATTATTTGTAAGGTGGGGTCTGGAATTTTTGAACGAGCCAAGTCCCTCATGCGTCGAAGGAGTTGTGACGGTTTCTGATTGCCAAGCTTCATCTCTCCTAATAATTTTTGAAATTGTCGAGTTTCCGACTCTTCAAAGACGTTAAGTAGTCGATCCTTGAGTGCGTCATAGCTACGCGTCTCTGTAGGCGCTAGAAGTAAATCGCTGACTTGCTGGATGGCGCTTTTGTTCAACTTTGTTACGACTAAGTTTTGTTTCGCAGAATCGCTCAGTTTCTGGTTTGCTACCACAGCCTCAAATTGAACGAACCAGAGTCGCGGTTGGTCCGCCCAAAAATCTGGCACTCGTGACGAAACTGTTATGCTACGTCGGGGTCACTACTTTAGAGATAAATTAATTATAGTTCATAAATAAAACATACGTGTTCAGTAGACTGCGTTTATTAGCGACTAACCAAGAAGCGAACGCGGCGGGCGCAGCCGCACACATGCTCACTTTACGTAGGTATACAAGCACATATACAATATACATAGTGTCCCTACAGACGTATTTTGGCCATCTTCTCCTCCGGCTGGAGATTGTCATTATCAGCAACATGAAAGAATCGAAAAATCTCCTCAAAGCGGTTTCGTCTCATAGAATTCGACACTAAAATATTATGTGTATTATCTTGATTTTACCAATACAGCCTTCGTCAAGGCAAAAGAACGTATCCACTTAGAATCCAAATACCTACAAAATATTTTATTTCATCAGAAGAAAGGCTGAAGCTTGTAATAGGATCTTTGCTGACAGCGTAAAGAACTGATTGTCGTACTATGTGGTGAATTATTTCATCACTAAAGAAAAGTTCTAAAAATTCAACTCGCTCGCTATCATGAGAAAGTGACAAAGCCGATCTTTGAGGTGGTACTGCCCAATCATCCACATGAACTCGTAAATCACGTTTTAGCCATCTCCGAGGATACACTGTTGGGTGAAGTCTGGTGACTGAAGTTTCCAAAGATCTTTGAGAGATTCGAGTCCTGGAACAATTTAATGAACACGTACCTTGTGCAGACGTTCCAGAAGTACTTGGAACACTTGAACAGTCAGAAACGTCAAGATAACCGGTCTGATCGTCATCCTGAAGACCATTTATCACCATTTCCGATTGAGCAAGCAATTGATAGCGATTCAGGTTCTCAACGCCTTGGTAATCTTCATCTCCAGAATCTCCATCAGATATTTGACCATCACAAGGTGGATCCATGCAAACATCAACTGCTTGTATGTCATCTTCATGACGCAAATCCTCCAGCATGTCAATAATTTCATTTGTGGTCAACGAAAGCCGAGTCCTGCAAAAAACATTTTTGTATATTTACTACCCACTTAGATATAAACCACAAAAAATGTATCAAATAACTAAACTTGTTACAAAATAACACTAGTAACCTATAACTGAATAGTAACCTATAAACCAAGGTCAAATATAATATTAAGTAAAAAGGTTACTAATAGAAGAGTAATGAAGTACTTACATTTTTTCAACACAAAGTAGCAATTTTGATCCAAAAAACAAAACTTTATTTTAGCAATGACGTGTTCCGTTCAGATTGCAACTGACAATAGTGTTTACGGTAAATTCCTATAAAGCATTCATTTGACTTGTCGTTTCTGAGGGTAGAATTAAAATGAAACATTACAACTGACAGTTTTGGTTAACTTCACAAGATCGGGTATTTGGGGTCGAAAACGACCCCTTGGGAATAATTATAAGGCTTAAGTTGTAATGAAATTTTTTGGGTCTTCCTTTATAAAAGCCAGGCATTATAGATGCAGATATCTATGAACTGCACAAATATACCTATATACCATCGGCGCGATTTAAATGGTGTTTTATATAGGGCAATCAACATATCTGACAGGTCAACACGGCACATGTACTTGTTGTATTCTTTCACAATCATCGGGCGGTCTACATCAACTCTATTCTTTTGTTCTTTGGAAAGGCACCTTCGTATGAACTTATTAATGTTACCGATTTATTATCATTCCATTTTACGATAGCTAATGTATTTTTATCACAAACCACATGGGATGCTTGCCTGTTAGTTCTTCTTTAAAAAAAATTCGTTTGGTAATGCATTTTGGCGCCTCTCAGTCGGTTTGTCCTGATTGTGCCAAGTCCGTAATTTTCCTTTAATATATACAGAAGTACGTGTGATAGAAAGAAAAATACCGCAATAAAAAAGGCTGTTTTTTTTCTTTATTGACTGACAAAGTGCGATCACAACTTTTGCACTAAACCCTAATGATTGTTCTTCGGATGAAAATT
Organism: Marasmarcha lunaedactyla; assembly: GCA_923062675.1. Classification (NCBI taxonomy): domain Eukaryota; kingdom Metazoa; phylum Arthropoda; class Insecta; order Lepidoptera; family Pterophoridae; genus Marasmarcha; species Marasmarcha lunaedactyla. The sequence continues at coordinate 1,617,795 of OV281367.1, read as the reverse complement.
TATGGAACCTGAAAGTATCTTCACCGCTATAGAGAATGAAATTTCGTTTCATCCCATCTGTGCTGGCACGCACATAATTCTTAAAGCCCCACTTATTGGGCTTATCCTTTACGTACTTCTTCCTTTTACCCGCTTTGTTCACTTTATAAGGGATCATCATTTCGTCTATACTGTAACGATTATAATCATCTTGTTGTAAGCAATTTTGTCTGACCATTTCTACAACAGTCCGTACTTTATAGTACTGACCCCCGTCATCGCAAATGTTATCAACAAAATGAATATAACGCCTTATTTGTTGATATCATTTTAAAATCATAACATCAGCTACTAGAAACCGCAATTTTTCCGACCAATAATCAACATATGCTGGCATTTATACGATTCCCATAACAATTTGTAAGGCAATTAAATTTTTTAACTCGCTCTGAGTTAACTGAATAGATTTTTTAAATTTTTGAGTAGAATACAAATTAGTTTGGTAAACTATATGATCTAATATATTAGGAGAAAAAATCTTTTGAAAATATGCGAGTGAAGAATTGTCAGTAATTTGAAAAATATTACACCATCATTTATTTCTTTTATGGTATCTTTATGTTTTATATTATTTAATTTTTTTCAGGGATCTTTTCCAATTATAATCTAATTTTTAACGGTGTGAACCACGTGGATATTCTAGAGAGTCAATTAAAACAACAATCTTAAAGTTCCACTGTTAATTGTAGCACCAAACACGGCTAATCACAATATAAACGTTCTTAGCGCAATAACTTATAACTAAATTTATAGTAATCGTATAACATCAAACTAAATAAAGAATTAACGTAAAGTTAGGACTCGCGTGACATTCGTGACAGTCATATACATATAGGAAATACACACACAAGGACGTAGACGATATACACTCCCCCATTTGACCATGAAGGGACCCTCCGAATGGTCAAACAATATAAGTAAAACACTAACAAACATTCTTTCGCGGAAGACCCCTACGAACGACGCTTTGGAGTGACCGGACCGGACACCCACCCTCTCGATCGCGGTACCTGCGCAAATCTTACGTAATACTTTCTTACGATTTCATCAGCCAGACTTCGGCGAGCTTAGTAGATAAATAGTAGGACTAACCTTTTTCGAAATGACATGCGGTCCATCCTGTTTAGGTATTAATTTAGATTTGACGCCTTTGCTAGAATTACTCAGTACATGGGACTTCATCAGAACAAGATCACCTTCCACAAAAGGTCTGGGTCGCAGCGAATTGCATCAGCCCTAGTCTGTCGAATATCCTGGTGATGTTCGATGGATTCCGATTCGATGGTTCGATGGAGTGGTAGAATCATGTTTTATTTGACGTCAATAAGAACAAGTAATTGTCAATTTTGAGAAATAAATATTTGAATTTGAATTTGTATTTGAATTTCCTTAGCACTGGAGAGAGATTCGGCGAGTTTAAGAAGATACGGCGTAGTCTGAGGAACGCAGTTCTCCGCTTCTATGACAGCTCGTAAGTCAGCCTGAACAGAAATAGGAGAACGAAGTTCCCTACCAAAAGTAAGAAAAGCTGGGGTAAACCCTGTAAAAACGGTAAGAGAACTGTACACCATTATCGGATATCATACGCCATGGCAAACGGACTCTCATAAAAATTTCACCGGTAAGAGTAACGAGGGTTTTAGCGCAGACTTAAGCTGTAGCTTCAGAAAGAGCGAAGAGCTCGACCCATTTACTAGTTGTGTCCTCCACCATAAAGACCCACCTTTTAAGGTCCAAAGAAAACAACAGCGATTATCTCAAAACGCTGAGCTGGAACTGGAGTCTGAAGCAAACTCGGTGGTTTAGTATTAGAGGATTTATACCGTTGACACTCGGTGCACGTCTTAAGACAGTGATATATCGCCTCATGCAAGGAAAATAGAACCGTTAAGATATGCGATGAGTTGTACGCTGAGTACCCCCATGAGCGGCGGTGGGCAAATCATGACACTCGTACATAACTTTGCCATGCAAGCTCTATGGCATGACCAACTAAGGCTCTAAATTGTACTGCGATACGGCTTTTATATAATTTATCCCCCAAAGTTCCCTAGTTTTGTGGCCAGCCACTTTCCCTAGCCTAAATATGCTATGGTTTGTATTGTTATATACGACGACATCACCGAAATTCCATTTTTTTTCTTATGAACGTTAATCATGGACCTCAAACATTCCCTAATAAGAATATTTATTGCCTCTTCTTAAATTCAGTGGTATTAGGATAACTAGGTGACCTATAATTGGATCTTGTTCAATTGTATAAATTGAGAAGTGGGTAAGAGTGGATAAATCAGTCATTAACGGATAAACCACCGTGGAACTCATACACCATGTGGGGATTCTGGTGCAGCAGATCGGTGAAAGGCCGAAGAGCTTCGTAAGGAGCAAGAAAAAGAAAGGCGTGAGCAAGACGAGGAGCGAGAACAAAGGAGGCAGCAAAAAGAAGAGCAGTGGCGACGGGACCAAGCTTTGATTGCATACGCACTGGCACTGAATCGGCAGAAGCAGGACCGTCCAAGCAACACTGGGGAGACTTTTAGTAATATTCTAACGCTCTCTCACCATCTTTTAATTTGTACATGACCCTCACATTCTCATAGTTCTGATCTCTTAATCTACTTCCGCTAATATTATGTAGATTTTAATCAAAAACTTATCTTTTTAAGTCTTCTTAAGTTCTGAGCCTACATGTACTTTTCTCGAAACATCACGAGAAACTGATATTAGTCTTACCATCGATCAGATTATGTGATGTTACCATTACAATTAGTAAGACAATGGCTAACGTGAAGTGCAGTGCAGTGACAGGTAGCCGCAGGGCACGTTCCGTGAGATTGATACCGAAACATTTGATCACTTGCACGTCATACTTGACACTTGTCAAATTTTTACTTACTACTACTACTACTTTTACTTACTTACTAGGTGCACAGGTATATTGAACTCAAGCGTATATAGTATTATAGAGCGCGGAGTTTATTACCTACCAAAATGTGCTTTATGATAGCAGCCGTCGGGAGCGCCCGATCTTACTCTTTATCTCAGTGGTGACGCACCGTCCGTTTACTTTATGATCAAACCATCTTTGTCCATATGCAGCTACAGGTAGAACTTGACATCATACTTACGGCATACAAACCTAAGTTCTTATCTTTTGGCTGATAAGGAACATCGTTTTGAGGTCTGTAGTGTGCTTTGAGTCTATGCTTACATAACTCTAATCATCACGTCTCTTAACAAAATTGTAAGGGTAATGTTACGTGCATACAGTGGCTGCACCTGTATGCACACCTACCTGTGCTATTTACACCTCATCAACCATTACCTACGCCTCGCAGTAACTTTACTCCTCAACTCTCAGTAATTGTAAATTAATACGAGTACAAAGAAGTAAAAATACAAATACCCAACACATTAGTTTATTAATATAAACATCACTTTGACAGGTTTTCACACGGTTTGTTAGGCCCGGAATCACTCTCATTGCGAACACTCTCTAACCAAACTTCCGTATCAGTAGCGTAATAATCGATAACGTCTGGATTCTTTTGCTGTACCTTGGCAATGACCTGCTTGAATAGTTCTCTCGATTCTTTCATTAAAATCACCGGTACTAGGTAGTTGGAAACCCACAAACTGACGTGCAGGGAATAGTAATTATGAAAATGTTTGTTCTTGCACTCGCGTTTAGGAGTCTCTTCTGCATTCACCTTCACGAGCAAGTGTCACCAGCGGCGGCGTAACATTTGTTCACATGAACCCGCTTCTTGATGAAGTGCAATATCCTGGCATCCCTCACGAAATTCCTTTCACCTGGTGGCACGGTTCCGAATAAGTGGCTTGCCAATTGATGAGCAGGCGGTCGTCTTCCATTCTCGTGGCGTCAAAGTTGTATTCCACAGGAAATGTTGCTCCGTTGAGAAAAGTTACCTCGATTTTATATACCCTATCGAGAAACAGAGTATGAGTCCCATGAGGTCCCACGTAGGTCCGCGTATAGTCAAGGTTCAGACATGATGGTGAGCCCCTAATGTTGGCCCCTGCGTTTTTAGAAATTTATTCTTTACGACGTAGTCGTCAAAAGTAAAGTGATCATCGTTAGCGATCCACGACTGAATTTATAGTTCCCGTGACTTCATCAAATTGAGATAAAAAAACAATATGGATCAAAATAGGATCGATTAAGGGCGCGTACACATAGAACGTCCGTTTTACAGGTCCGTTTAAACGTATATCGACGGACGAAAACGGAAAGTCGTAACTTACAAAAATAAAATTGTTCAGGAGAGCCCAAAACCTGTTTAACGAAATTCATAAATATTCTTAACTTTTGTTCTATAAGCATGACAAAAATAATTTTTTGACAGTTAGTGTAAAAAAAATAATCAGTTCTTCTCATTTACGCAAATATAGTTGAAAGTTGTTATTTATGGCTGTTTTGTTGGCTACGCCAATTGGTAATTTTTTTCAGACAACAAAATAAAAGAGGGTAGTTGTAACAGCAACAGCAAAATTTAGAGTGCTCTTAGTTTTTATTGTTTTAAAAATTTTAATATTTATAATAAACAGTAATTAATGTGTTAAAACCCTACTAAACTCACCTGTGCTCACTTTTTCACAAAATTTTCTCAACTATTTTCACAAGCACTTGTTTCTTATTATCAAAACACTAAAAACAATTTGTCACTATGGAAGCCAGCAATTTGGAAACGCTAGGCAAGTTGTTTGAATCTCGTATGCTTGTCTATGAGAACAGGCTGCAAAAAGTCACCGGATCCAACCCTGTTCATATGGATATTGCTACACTATCCCAAGATTTCTCCGAGTTCAAATCTATGATGTGGCAATTTTTTTCAAAGCTGAAGCAAGAAATTGAGTCTTTTTCTCTTGGCTTAGATAGACAAGAAACCAGCATGCGTCAAAAGGTTTTACTTTTTCATGGAATCCCTGAAAAAAGAATGAGAAACTTTCTGAAGTAATTCACAAAGTGATATGCCACCAAATGAAGATGGAGACAATTAAAATTGAACAAATACAAGGCTCACATCGCTTAGGATCGCCTGCTGATTGCAAAACCAGGCCGATTCTTGCCCGGTTTTTCAATTTAGAGCATGACATCATGTTTGGGACAGCAAGACTTATTTGAAGGGCACCGGAATAACAGTTTCTGAGTTCCTCACAAAAAGTAGACAAGTAGTAGCTAGAAAGCATTTCGGACTAAGGAATTGCTAGTCGTCGAATGGCAGGATTGTCATTTGTCTTCCTGATAAATCGCGTCGAAAGGCCGAAACATCAGTAGCGCTAAACGAACTCATCTCACAGTATCCAACCAGCTGCGAAGATGTTTCAACTCAAGCGCAAGTTCCAGAAGCTAGAGTAACTGCAAAATCTCCAAGGAAGACTCGATGACGTCAGTAAATTATCATTATTTTGATGCACCTTCTTAATTTGCATGGTTTTTCTGCCTTTGTTTTTGTAAGTATTGATAATTTTCAAAGATAGTCGGTACTTCTTAATTTCACTTGAAGGTTATTATTATTTTTTCTTCTGATTACATTTGTCATGTCATACCTGAGTGACACTGACAGACAGCCGACATACCGTTCATAATAAATTGTTTTCTTTTTTTTTACTGCAGTAATGCCAACATATATGAAACACAGTTACAATTTTCATATCTGTTTGTAGATTTCTATGTTTTTTTTCTGTTGTCAAAATTATTTGATTCGGTGTTACATTTGTTTTTCTAGTTAAGTATAATGTGAGTGGTGAGTTTGATCTTTGTGCCAACACATTTAAATATTATAATTGGATTTTGTAAGTAAATATTTATAAAGATTTATTTGTATAATAAGTATATATTTATTTGTATCAATATTTAATACCTTATGGATTACTCATTACAGCATAGACAGTTATGACGAAAGTCTCTTCTCACAATCTTGCAATTCTTCAATCGCAGATGGATCATTTTCTCCTTCTCTAACATTACATGACCATCTCAACGCTTTCTCCTCTATACATCCCAAAAATTTGAATATAGTCCATATCAACATCCAAAGTGTTCCCAAGCACTATTCTGATCTTCTGGCTCCCTTTAGCTCTGCAAACATCGATGCTATTTTAATATCCGAAACGTTTCTCAAACCTTCTCTTCTTTCCTCTCAATACACAATCCCTGGGTTTGTGCTCATTCGCAATGACAGGATCGGCAAAGGCTGCGGTGGAGTAGCTATCTACTTACGCGCTGGTATATCTTATAAGGTAATTAGTACTTCTCCGTCATACTACACAGAGTCAGCTGAGTACTTAACTATTAAAATAGTCACACATCACACAAAATTATTGCTTGTTGTTTTTTACAGCCCTAACTTAATGTTGACTATTTCGGTAACTTTGAGGATCTCCTTCACGATCACTGTCCTTCCTATGAGCATGTTATTATTATGGGTGACTTCAACACCTGTTTGTTGAAGAATAATTCCCGCTCCCAAAAACTTGAATCCATTGTGTCTTCTTATAACCTCCATATCCTACCCCTTTCACCTATCCATCATTTTCCCGACTGTGCTCCTTCCTTGCTCGATCTTATGTTCGTCACATCCCCTTGTAAGGTTTCTGTTCATGGGCAGCTTACAGCACCGTTCTCTTACCATGATCTTGTCTTTTTGTCATATCGTATCCGTGCCCCTAAACTGTTTTGCTTCGTGGCTTCAAAAATATCAACCTTGAGGCTTTAAAACAAGACGCCGAGTTGATTGATTGGTCTCCAGTCATGAACAGTAATAACACTAACGAAAAAGTGGATAACTTTAACACCATACTTTTAAAGTCATACGATCATCACGCTCCATTAAAAAAAGTTAAAGTAAAACATAATCCAGCTAACAGACTCTATCAAAGATGCTATGGCTAAGAGAGACAAGGCCAAGAGATCGCTGAAACTTTACCCATCCACGGAAAACTTTACGATTTATAAGAACCTTCGTAACATTTGCAACCGCATGTGCCGAGATGCTAAAAGACGCCATTTTTACCATTCCCTCGTCAACCAAAAGTCTGAAGAAGTATGGATAATTCCTCAAGTCCGTAGGCATTGGTAAATCCACTGTCAGTTCTCCCATCAACTTTGATTTAGGTGCTCTAAACCAATATTTTTCTGAACCTCCTGTCACTTTAAACACTAACATCAAAGCCGATACCTTGAATTACCTAACAAACCTTCCTGTCACCCATTCCCCTTTCGACTTCTCTGATACTTCAGAAGATGAAGTCAAAAAGTCATCATATCAATCTCCTCAACGGCCGTAGGCAATGACAATCTGTCCTCATGAATGATTACTCCAATCCTCCCACAATTGCTATCCGTCCTTACCCACATTTTCAACCACTCTTTATCCACTTCTACCTTCCCGTCATCCTTGAAACTCGCACAAATTATTGCCTTACCTAAAGTTCAAAATCCTGGTTCTTTATTCCACTACCGTCCCATTTCCATATTACCTTTCCTTTCGAAAGTTCTGGAACACATCGTTCACAGGCAACTCTCTTTTTTCCTTCACAACAACCTTCTTAGCGACTATCAGTCTGGTTTCCGCTCAGGTCATAGTACTGTCTCTGCACTAATTAATGTAACTAACGACATCCGATGGGCTATGGAAAACAAGTCTATAACGATCCTTATACTCCTCGACTTCACTAATGCCTTCCATTCCATAGACTTTGACATCCTCCTTGGTATCCTTAAATCCCTTAACATTTCCTCTTCTGCAATGACTTGGTTTAATTCTTATCTTCGAGGACGTTCGCAGCGGGTTCGCCTTAATGAGGCTTACTCTGATTGGCGTGACCTTGTTGCGGGCGTCCCTTACGGTGGCGTTCTATCTCCATTGTTTTTCTCCGTTTTTATAAATTCTGTCACAACAGTAATTTCCTACAAATTTCATTTATATGCAGACGATCTACAAATTTATTTTTTTCAATACTCAATACTTTATTGCTATCATAATTTTACAGGTGGTAGTTTAAAAAATAGAGAATTTATACAATGAAAAGTAAAATTATGCACCTAGTGTAGGTATTGCAATGCCGGAGAGGACATTTTGTGGTCATTATAAATTAAATAAATTGTTTTATGTCGAGTTCATTTGAAATTTATCAATTAAGTATTCGTAAGTCGTGTAATAACATTTTTTTAATAGGAGTTGTTTTAGCAAGAGCGTGAATCTTTTGTCATTTTTTTCTTGTTTGATGTTTTCTGGTAAATTATTATATAGTTTGATTGTCATAGCCAGGGGACCAGATGAGTGAATTTTTAGGTGGGACGTAGGTTGTATTAGCATATTTTTCCGGGAGGGTCTAAGGACATATTTACCAACTACTTCTTCGCGTTTTGTATAAAACTCGGGATGTTTTCGCACGAATTTACATGCTTCGAGTATGTAAATGCATGGTAGGCTGAGAATTTTGTAATGTAAAAAATATGGTTTACAGCTATCGTCGTTTTGGATGTTTGCCAAAATTCTTATTAGTCTTTTTTGGGCAGTGAAAACGCTAGAGACTTCTACACAGTTTCCCCACAAGACAATACCGTAGTTTAGCCAGGAATATGCATAGGCGTAGTAGGTGGTAAGAGCCGTTTTTAGGTCTGTGGTTTTTTTAATCTCTCGGAGTGCGTAGGCGAATCTCGCTAGTTTTAGCCTAGTTTTATTAGCGTGATGTTTCCAATTAACGTGAGAATCGATGCTAATTCCTAATAGATTAAATTCATTCACTTGGTTAAGTTTTATATTTTTATATTTGAAATCAATGTCAATAGGGTTTTTTTGATAAGGGTGGAATGTCATTAGCTTTGTTTTATTAAAATTTATATTTAAGTTGTGGTCACGAAGCCATGTGTCTATGTTGTCAAAAGTCGAATTTAGTTTGGCTGTTACGTCTAAGATGGTCTTGCATGGAACAAGCAAAGATATGTCATCTGCGAATAAAACGCATGGAGTATTAAGAGATTTTGGAAGGTCGTTTATATAAATAAGAAAAAGTAAGCAGCCCAGTACGCTACCTTGGGGAATGGACGCATTGATCGTTTTACAGTCCGATCTAATATTTTGAATTTCACTGGTCAAATAATTAAAATGTTCTATTTCTGTGTATTGTTGTCTGTTTGTCAGGTACGATGTGAACCACTGGTGAGCGGCGCCGCGAATGCCGATGCTATACAATTTATTTAGCTGTATATTATATTGAACTTTGTCATACGCTTTTGTCATATCTAGGAGAATACCTATTGCATAGTTTTTATTATTTATTATGTTTAGAGCTTCCTGGATATATTTATAAACGGCCAAACCGGTAGAACGCTTACCATCCAATATTCATGCTGCAATTTCATCGATTAATGATGATCTCTGCCGCATAGGTGAATAGACCAAGTCCTTTGGTCTGCGTATAAACCCTACTAAATCTCAGGCCATGCTAATAGGAAGTCGAGCAATGCGTAGTTTCCTGGATTTGCTCAACCTTCCTCCTGTACTTCTTAACGACGTCCCGATTGCCTTTACTGATACTTCTAAAAATCTAGGCGTTATTTTAGACTCAAATCTGCCATGGAATGCTCATATCTGTGAAATCAGTCGGAAAGTACATTTTTATTTTCACATTCTAAAACAGCTGCATAATTTCTTACCTTTGTCAACTAAAATTATTCTTGCACAATCCCTCATCCAACCTATATTCGATTACGCAGACGCGTGCTATTTGGATGCCACAGAGGAGCTCTTAAATAAACTGGAGCGCTTACAAAATTTATCTATTCGTTTCATATTCGGTCTACGATCTATTAAGATACTCTGCCTCCTTTTTAATGTCTTGCATTCCTTGGCTTCTCCATTCTATCTATTCGAACGCTTTAGATTTGTTTGTTCTGTGAACGAATCGGTAAGGCCAAGTAAACGATTTCTTTTACGAATGCCTCCACACAAAACCGATTTTTACTCATACTCCTTCACAGTACATGCAGTTAGGCTATGAAACTCCTTACCACATACAATTCGAGCGTCGAAATCTATGTCAGTTTTTAAAAAGAGAGTGAAAGAGCATTATCTTTCTCAGACATGATTTTAGTTGTTATTCCGTAAGTATTATTTATGTAATTATATGATGTGTTCATGTATGCATATGTATTTAAGTATGTATATAAAGTGTTTATGTGTATTTTATTTTATTCGGAAAACAAACAGTGTTCCATAACTAAAAATAACAGACTAAATACATATATATATATTAGTTTTATTTATATAGTTATGTATATGTATATATCATTTTTTTTGCTGTTATTTTTAATGAATTTAGTATTAGTATAAAAAGCACACTAATTTTGTAGTTTTTAATCAAACTCACCAGTCCCAGGTCTACTGGTAGAAATTTCTTATGAAATAAGTAGTACCTTTGTAAAAGCATTTTATCCCATTTATGATTAGTTATATTTTGTGTGTACATAAATTGTAAAATAAATAAATAAAAAAGCTCTAAATGCAATTTTAAATGTATGAAAGTTGATTAGGTTATCTATTTTATAGAATGCCAAAATAGTTTAATTGATACTGATGCTAATTCTGTCCGAAAACTGAGTAAACTAAACTATAACTAAAACTTTTCCAATTTAGTTTAATTTGGTCAAATTGCTATTCTGTTTTTAACTTCGAACTAAATTTAGTTTATGAAATGGCAGGACTAAATTGATTGTGACGTTTCTAAATTAATTGCTCAGGTGTTGACACCATTTTCCAAAAATCACTTAAAGTCCATAAATTTTGCCAAATTTAAAAATAAAATTACGGTTGACGTTGGAAAAAAGCGCGGGGACCTCGAAAGAGAGAGGCGGCAATTTAAATTTTATTTTCCAAATGTTTATATTTTTAACTTATTTTTACTACTTTTTCGTGTTTTATTTAATTGTTTTAAAGTACATGGTGGGAAAACGAAAAAAGAAGAAGTTGAAAGATGATGAGGAGTATGAAGCCAGTACCGAGGAAAAGACCAGAACGGAAGAAGATACTGACAATTTCAGGAAGTACAAACCCTACTTACTATGTATCTGATTTTAGCAGAACATATCCTGAGGATTCTACTCTTACATATTTTGTAGTAATTGTAGAATCAGGTGATTAAAAGAGACCAATAGGCACGCGGGATTTAATTTCCATGTCTACAGTTTTAAAGAGATTTAATAAAGGGATTAAATTCTTACTATCTATAAATAAATATAAAATAGGTGTAGATTTTGAAAAGCGTTTTTAAATAATACAAATTTTTTAAGTGAATATCTGATGAAAGCAACAATACCAGCAACAGGAACAGAAGTAACTGGCGTCATTAATAATGTTGATACGAGACTTTGGTATGATTTCCACTTTCCGAAAAATTATTTGCGTGAAGCGCATCACAAAGAGAGTAGCAGACAATGGAAGAAGCGTGGAGCAGCCAACACGCACAGTAATTATCATTTTTGCTTGGAACGTGCTGCCGGAATACATTGATCTTCACGGCTGGCGCCACGCGTTGAGGCAGTATATACCCCCAGTAAAACTGGCCACTTAGCTTAATACTGTAAAAACTCAGTTTATGTTCCATTTGTGTTGAAAATCATAACTTCAAAGAATGTAAAATAGCATCAGAAAATGCAGTAGGTATGTGTCCACTGCAAAGGAAACCATATTAGTATTTCTGGACAATGGCCCTGTTAAAAAGCAAAAAATAAAAGAAATCCTGATAAAGTATCAAAAAAGTTCGTTTGCTAACATACTTGACAAAGAATCTTTTCCTGAATAAAAAAAAGGAATCCAACAGAGACATTAAATAAACTTAACTTTATTAAACAGTGAAGATATTTTAAATATAATTTTAAATTCTATTACAAAATTAATAACCCTAAATAATTATATCTTCCAAATTAATAAAAGATGTTCTCATAGAAAATATAAAATCTAAGTAGCGTCATTTTCTATCTTTATTTAATATTTATGGATCAGCTAAGAATTTTACAGTGGAATGCGCAGAGTTTAAAAAATAAAAGTCAATTTGTACATTATATCTATGAGAATGATATACATATTGCTCTTATCTGTTTTTTTTTCTTTATTTTTTTAGGGGCTTTTAGTCATAATTCGACTGTGTCAGTCCCATTGAAACCTTATAAATAATTTACAATTATGCTAATAGTACAGGCCATAAGTATTTAATTATAACCTAAATAATATTTTACTGCAAAGAATGGTGAAATAGTAGGTAGACGGCTTTAGCGACATTTGTGTGTGGTTGTTCTCAACCAGTTCAGTTCAAAAGGATTCACTCACAACTCTGTTCAGTCAGTTCTACAACAACTCAGTTCTAAAGGATTCGTTACGAACACATTCCATCAAACAGTGATAAACATCCTCCAAAACACCACAACTGGAACAATTGGGAGAATCGGTTTTTCTCATCATATGCTTAAATTTGTTTGATGGAATATGCCTGGATCGCAATCTCAGGGCCGCTACAGTTAACTTTCTACTTAATGTTACATTGGCAAACCATGGCAAATTATAAACTCTTCCATCTTTACAACAAATTACATGTTCGTCACGACACTTTTTTAAATAGTTTATTTTATTCCACACCTCTCGACATGTAGATTAAAATTGGTCTGACAACTCTAATTTTAGTCAGAATTTGATGTAAAATAGGCGCAACAGAATACCAAATGTGCAGTCTGAACTAAATTGAGTAACTAAAATAATTATAGTCCTGTCAAACTAAATTTTGGTCTAGTCCTTCGTTTTCTGAATAGCAAACAAGAATAAACTTAATTTAGTTCAAGCTTAGTCTAGTTAAGTTTATTTTGTGGAAACAGAATCGGCACCACTGTTACATCCAAGCAAACGGTATAAATGTAGTAAATGGACTAAACAATTCTTTTATCGTCTTTAGTATGGATTTTACTAAATTTTTTTTATTGCGTGAAAACACAAGAGTAAGTTTAGATTTAAAAATAAATGGGTTATAAAATAAATGGCCTAGTTCAAAATAAATTAAAATTAAAAGGACCTTATTGTTTTTCAAAGAAAAAATAATGCAAACAGTACCTAAGATAAAAAATTTAAACATCATCTATGTCAGTGTCTGGTAAACTGTGAACTGTTTTAGCACTAGCTTTTAACTTTAAATATTTATCCGCAAATCGTCTAGGAATAGCTTGTTTCTCGACCAGTTTTTTCAAGTCTTGATATTTTTTGGTACTGATTGGTATATTACATGAAGACAATTCAGTTTTTAAAAATGCGCGTGATATATTACCAACCTGAATTTCTTGCAGTCGGTAACATTGATTTTTTTAATGAAAATTGTGTCCATCTTTTTTTTTTATGGTAACTGCATACTGTCAGCTGGCATGTAAGTATGCCCTGGAATTAAATATTTAATTTGAATCACTTCAAGATTCTTACTGTTGCTTAAGGCATATCGGAACATGGCCAGAACTGTTTTGTTCTTATTTTGGCCATAAGCAGAATCACAAAAACTCTAACGACCTGAACCTACTCTCTAAAAATGCTCTAAACTGATCATAAGATGGAAGATCCCGGTTTGATTCTGAAATTCGCTGTTCCCACTGTTTACGGGATTCAGTATCTAATTTGTTTGTAATTATAAAAATAACAATTATATCCCAAGACCTTATATCAATATCTATATTTTTTAAACCCTGTAAACATTCATGTGTCACATCTAACAATTGCTTTATCGCACTACAGGACTCAGAAACAATATTTTTTTGGCTTATTAAACGTTGAAGTAGGCAGTTACCTAAATACTTTCTATTGTTATACCTGTTGCATAATTGCTCCCAACAAGTTGCATAGTTGCTGGCAGCAACCGGTATGTGGCGAAGCAACTGTTCTGCTTCGCCTTTAAGAGACGATTTTAAATAATGTAGTTTTTGAACATTATCAACACTAGAGTTGTTGTGAACTAACGAAACAAATAAATCTCTAAAACTGACCCATTCTGAATATATACCTGAAAACGTAGGTATAGAAATCTTTGGTAATTTAACATCATTAGATTTGCTTACTTCAACCTTACTTGAGCTAAAATAAAGCTCTTCCGTTTGATTATAAATATCATTTAATACATAACAAGCATTTTCTAATTCCTCACGCTTTATTTCGGAAATCAATTTGCGATGTGTACTTACAAAGTCTGACCAATACTGTTCCAAAGTTTCTTGACGAGATTCAATATAACTAATTGAAATCCTATCCTTTGGAGTCTTTTTAAAGTTTGACTTAGCCTTATGAATTTTACTTAATATATCTTCTTGAACTATTATGTAGCTATCTGCTATTTTTGTATACAGATTATATTTACTAATCAACTCAAATTATTCAATTGTAAATAACTAAATAAAAATTACCTTTTATTTTATATAGCAGATCAAAGAATAATTTTCCAATACAACTTAAATCACAAATCTAAAATATTTATACTGAATGTCAATCTACTATAAACACAACAAACTCAAATCTTCTATGTTGTAAATTATGCAATCTTTATAAGTTGAAACTAATTGCAAATTTTTCTAAGTCCAAACAAGAGTAAATTATTTTAAGTGTTTGGCGAATTCTATTCAAATTCGGGCATAGGTTCCCCGTAGCAACAGCTATTATTTCCCTACTCATGCACAAACACTTATTAAATTACCTACTTAAGACTAAGTTTAAATTCACTAAAAAATAAAGTTCAAATTGATCAAACTTTAACTTGACCACAAAGTTTTTACTTCTAACAAATAAGGTTCAAGTACTCACGATTTTTACCACCACTAAACTCACACACACAAGCATAAAACACTGAAGACGTCACGTTCCCCGCGCCGCTCTGCTAGTGGTAGGTCTCTCGTCCCCCACCTTGAGGGAACCGAAACCCGGCACTCGTCCTGAGGCTGCAACTTCTGGCACTCTGTCTAGGCCAGGGGTAGGTGCACTAAGCAGTGATATGTTGGGCACCTAGGTCACGTCACAAGGTGTCAGAAGAGGTGCTCCCCCCGTAGCTGGAACACGGCCCTGGCAGGCGACACAGGAGGTGCTCTCCCCGCAAATCTTGCCACCTGAATAACTCCACTTCAAGAGCCGATGCACCGTAAGGGGCGTAGCACGGCGAACTTCGGACCTCCTTTCCGATCACCGGCGTACAGTTCACGAATGGAAGTCAAAATCTTAGTGTCTATTTTAGGTACCCCTCCAAAAAGGGGCTGGAAGTGCACGGGTCAACCTCGTATGCCACCGCACTCGTATGGCAACTATCGAAGGACCATGTACAAGTCCCTAAAACCCTCGCCTCAGATCACGGAAATGAAACTTTGCATAACCAGGCTTATATTATTATATGAACTAATATACGTAAAACATTACAAAACTTCGCTGCGCGATTTAAAATACACCATACGCCATCTATTGGCAGATGACTGAACTACACACTTAGAAGTTTGTTAGTTAGAGCCTTAACAAGTTGTTCTATCTCTTCTGATGTTTCCTTTTCTTTTTTTGTAACTTTGGTAGACTTCTTTTTTGACTTTTTGTGCTTTTTTATATTATTCTTATTTTTTTCCTCTGTAAGTAAGCAAATAATGCGTATTTAAATGAATAGTAGAAATCCAACTTCTGTTAAAACGTCCTTTTATTTAAGTGTTTTGTGTATGTAGGTATGTACATGTCAATACAATAAAAACATTTTTACCTTCATCTCCGCTACAAGAAGATTCTTCCGATATTTCATAACTGGAACTTTCAGAAGGAAATGCTTCATTTAATAATATTGTATCTGAGTCATCATCAGCAAAATCCAGGTATGATTTATTAAAGATTAATTTTCTTTTAGATTTTCTTACGTTCCTTCGGTTTGAATCCGTATCTGGTCTTGATTGTACACAGTCAGAGTTAATTTCGTATTGATTACTTTTGCTTTGGTCATCAATAACCGAATCAATATTCATGTTTAATGGTGAATTACTTTGCTCTTTGGTAAACAATACTTCATTAGACTGTTTCAGATCTGACAATGGAGCAGTAGATTCTTCCATAGCAAATGAAGAATCAAAACGTTTCATTGCAACCATAGCTATGTCGGACTGCTCCAAAGCAAGTAAAGCTGCATGAGATTCTTCTAAATGTAGAGTTGAAGGAATATTTAAGGATGAACCATAACAAGGCAAAACTGGATCAAAGTGTGCGATAACAACATTGGGAGAGCTTTTTGTAATAAGTTCATCATTGCTATTCTCAACGTGTATTTCGACAGTCACATTTATTTTAAAAGATGTGTAATTGATTTTATTTGTACTACTGCTAACTATACATTCTTCGCCGTGTTCATTATTTTTTTGACGTATTGTGGGGATTCATTTATAGCTTTTTCTATGCTTTTATTTTCTGAATAATCTGAATCATTAATTGAAATAACGGAAGCAGGAGGTGCAGCAAAATTAGATGGAACATAAACAAAACTAGTGTTTTCGTCTGAAATAGGTAAAATTTGTTTCATAACTGATATGTTGCTTCAAAGTAGTTTTTGGGGTTTCTAAATGTTGGAGTTAAAGTTTTTACTGTATGTTTTTCGTGCTGAGGGGTCCTTGCGATCTCTTTCCCATGATGTGAGTTGGATAAATTACATGTTTGTTGATCGCCTTTTTTATACAGCACATTACTAAGAATTTTAATCTTAGGTTCCTCTTCTTCAGGCTTGCATTTACTTCGCAACCTATCTCGCCATCTCACGCGACTGCCTGCCATCTAAAATGCAATAATATTTTAATGAAACCTTCAATCAGTAACCTTTGTAAATTGTTTCAAATGGCAATTAATAGTAGGTCTCTTTATATATTTTGTTAAGTCCACTCTTTAGTATACGTGTGAGTAAGAATTCCCAATGATCATTAAAAAATTACTGTGAATAATATATGAAACAATACTTAGATCATTACTGATTTTCAAAGAGAAAGGTTAGGAATAATACTTGTCTCATATTTATATTTTTTGTTCACGTAGTTTACTGTAATTTTATAATTTTTTTATGTATTTATGTAAATAAGACGTTATGTATGTGGCTTCGGCCGTATTACATAAAAACGATAATGTAATAAGAGCTTTTCAATTCTTTTGGATCGTCAATCCTATAAGTTGAAGTTATAAGTTATCCATACAAATGTTCATCTCTTATTTCATCCCTTTACTGGTTGAATATTGAAAAAATAAAGTAACCTTTGTCCTTTCTCGAGAGCTCTTGTAGACGTATACTAAAAATGGTAGAAATCTATCGAGCGGTTTAGGAGTGAAAACGTAACAAATAGACAGAAGGACAGACTGACATTAAAGAGTTTTTTTCGGATTTTTAACACTAGTATGAATTTTAAATGTATATTAAATTAAATTGATGAAAATAAGCTATATCTACCAGGCAACTTCTAGGTGTAATTGATAGGTGCCTAATTGGTAGTACTTACTCGTGCAATATTAAATAAAAAAAAACTCAGTTAAATGCAACTTACAGCTATAATTGAAAATAGTAATATTAAATATATTATTTTAGTAGTTACTTTTGTTCTGAGACACCCGATTGGTGCTACCATCCTTCCTATTTCACAGCCATAACAACTAGCGATGTCCAGGGGCCTGGATGCCGGTTACCATAACATATATATATATATATATATATATATATATATATATATATATATACTTATTGTCAAGTATATATATATATATATAAGTATATATATATATACTTGACAGCCTGTTTGGTGTGAAGGTAAGTACCCTTGCCTTCCATACCAGAGGTCCTGGGTTCGAAACCTGGTAGACGCAGGTATTTTATTATATTTGCTTTCTAGTCATGGATGTGTATGTATGTTTATTTAAGTTTATTCTTAATATTAATACATGAAAAAAAATCTATGTGTGCTTATATATTTCTTAAGTTTATTTATCCGTTATCTAGTATCCATAACACAAGTTCTTAATGATACTTAATTTGGGCTAGATAATGTGGTGTGATTTTAAGAATAATCCGCTAGTATAATATCACTTAATATTGTCAACTATTCTACAGGAACTTTGCAATTATCCGGGAATATTCCTATTTGTAGTTCACTATCCTACAGGGACCACGCAATTTTTCAGGTTTAAATTTAGTCAATGTAATAATCCAATCGATAAACCAAATTTCATCCAAATCTGATCACACATCTAGGCGTAAAAGTGTAACAAACAAACAAAAATACAAACAAAATGCCACATTGATAATAATTATTAGTGTGATATGTCTATAATAAATATGTTGCAATAATATATTTTCGTACATACGTATAATAAGAAAATGGCATGAACGTCTTAGTTTTATTTTTCAAGCAATTAATAAAATGAGAAATGTAAAAATGTTTCCGTATTTATCACTGTACCTGGAGTAACAAACAACCATTCACTTCGATGCGTGAGCGCCGACTGAACGACAGACGAGGCGCATCCATGTTTGAGCCGGCGGCGTTGGCGCTGATAAAAGGCGGTAAATGTATGTCGGCTTATTTATAAAGGAACTTTTAAAGTATAGCTAACCGGCGAATTATTATTTAAGATATCGTTATCTTCATTATTCAAAATAAAAAGCATACCTTAAATATATAAAATACCAGCGAAAAGGGTGTAACCCGCACTATTCATAAGATATTGTCTTTTTAAAAGAGCGTTACCTCGTAATTGAAAACCACATGAAAACGTCGGATTTTTTGCTAGTTAAATCGCTTTTTGGTAGAAAAATATGACAGATATGGTCGTAGCTAAAAATCTTAAAATCGTTATTAGTCATCTTAGAGGTACGAAACCCGGTGCGACAATCGATACGAATAATAGTATATTTAGACGATTATTTGTTGGCAAACCAAGATCCAGTTGTTCTGCACAAGCATGTACAAATACTGCTAAGAACGTTGAAATTCTTAGGATGGAAAATCAATCTGGAATAATACAAAACTGTACCACAAAGAAATATAACATATCTGGGCTTGCAGTGGGATCCTTGGAAGAATCAAATCTAATTCACTAATCTATTACTAATCTAAAAAACCTGCATTGCATTGGCAGTATTAAAGATCATGCAAAAATGTTCTACCGTCGTGGAACGCAAATCCCTTCTGGTACAATGCGACAACCGAACGGTGGTCGCATACCTAAGAAGCGAGGGTGGAACGAGATCATCCAACCTCACGAATCTTACGCGCTAGTTATTGAATCATGTAGATCAACATCAAATTCATTTTCAAATTCACCACCTACCCGGCAGATACAATTACCAAGCGGATGGTTTATCGAGACACTGAAAGCCCCAAGAATTCTAAGTAGTAAGGGCAGTAAGTAAGTAAGGGCAGGAAGTCTAAGCTTTCGGATAGGACTTTAGGGCTAATGACGGAACGACGTGAGAACCCACCCGTCACTTCGTCAGGAAAACGAGCTCTAAACCAAGAGATCAGCCAGTGCGTACGACACGACCTCCGATGCTCCAATACTCTCGCTATTGAAAGAGCGATCGAGCAAAACTGGGGGTCAAAGGTGTTCGTACAATCTCTTGGAAGAAGCCACTTGACAAAGTTGACCACAGCAAGTGGAGAAATCGTTGCTTCGAAGCCGGCAGTCCTTTCAGAAGTGGAAAACTTCTATGGCCGGTTATACGCTTCGCATGCATCTCGACCTGATCCCGAAAATGATGATCCTAGAGCCACATTAACACGCCATTACACCGAAGACCTGCCAGAAGTCAGCATTGGCGAAATCGAGATCGCTCTTGGGCAGCTTAAAAATGGAAAAGCCCCTGGAGAGGACGGCATTACGACAGAATTATTAAAAGCAGGAGGTAGACCCGTACTGAGGGAGCTCCAAAAGCTTTTCAACGCTGTCCTTTTCGAAGGGAGAACTCCGCAGGCGTGGAGTAGGAGTGTAGTCGTCCTGTTCTTCAAAAAGGGAGACAAAACCCTGTTGAAGAACTATCGACTCATTGCCCTCCTAAGCCACGTCTATAAGCTGTTTTCAAGAGTGATCACGAACCGTCTTGCGCGGAGACTTGACGAGTTCCAACCACCGGAACAGGCTGGGTTTCAGAGCGGAAACGGCACCATACACCAAATCCACACAGTGCGGCAGATTATACAGAAGACCGAAGAGTATAATCAGCCCCTGTGTCTAGCATTTGTGGACTATGAGAAGGCCTTTGACTGATTGAGATCTGGTCCGTTCTGGAGTCCCTGCAGCGATGCCAAGTAGATGGGCGATACATCCAAGTGATGAGATGCATTTACGAGGCCGCCACCATATCCGTCCACATACAGAATCAGCAGACGAATCCCATACCATTGCATCGAGGAGTGAGACAAGGAGACGTAATATCTCCCAAATTGTTCACTAATACAATGGAAGATATGTTTAAGACGCTGAACTGGAAAGGACGTGGCATAAATATCAATGGCGAGCATATCTCTCACTTGCGATTTGCTGATGACATCGTCATCATAGCAGAAACGCTGCAGGACCTACAACAGATGCTGAATGACCTGGCTGACTTCTTCTATACGCATCGGCCTACGGATGAACTTGGATAAAACCAAGGTCATGTTCAACGAACATGTACTACCGGAACCGATTGCAGTGCACGGAGCCGTTCTCAAAGTTGTTCAAAAATATGTTTACCTCGGGCAGACATTGCAGTTAGGTAAAAACAACTTTGAGAACGAGGTGAATAGAAGAATTCAGCTAGGTTGGGCAGCGTTTGGGAAACTACGTCAAGTCTTCATATCCACGATTCCACAGTGCCTAAAGACGAAAGTCTTCAATCACTGCGTCCTACCCGTCATGACATACGGAGCCGAAACTTGGACACTAACGGCACGGCTGGTCCACAAGCTGAAGGTCGTTCAGCGTGCTATGGAAACATCTATGCTCGGTGTTTATCTGCGGGACAAAATCAGAAATGATGTGATCCGGCAGAGAACCAGGGTCATCGAAATAGCGCACCGGATTAGCAAACTGAAGTGGTAGTGGGCTGGCCATATTAGCCGCAGAACCGATAACCGTTGGGGTAAACGAGTTCTTGAGTGGAGACCGCGTCTCGGCAAACGTAGGACGTCCGCAGACACGGTGGAGTGATGATTTGCGCAGGATTGCTGGCAGGAGCTGGATGCGAGTAGCCGAGGATAGACCTCGATGGCGTGCAATTGGGGAGGCCTATGTCCAGCAGTGGACGAATATGGGCTGATGATGAATTCGCCATTATCTATTTCCTATTAGATATAAATAGCTCTGCTCTAGAATTAGCAGTATTACTTCCCCAAGATGTATGATGAGCATTAAAATCACATTAACTTAGGTATTGACTTGATAAGAGCATCAAAGTTATGTTTATCATAGAATGGAGAGCAGTTTATGGGGCAATAGAAACTTATGATGCTAATTTCTTTGTTATTGACACTAATATTAGCACATATATTTTGTAACAGCTGTCATAATCTTATTATGTTTTATTTTATTATGAATTTAAATAGCATCACCATATTGTATATTGCTAATATCTTTTCTTTCAATATTGTAAGCTTTTTATTAAAGTTATATATATTATAAAATTTATATTTATATTGAATTTTTCATCAGGCTGTAACCATATTTTGGATATAATTGCAATATGAATGTTATTACTGTAGGAATTGTGTAACGTGAAACTCTTATTACTATTTATACTCGGAGTGCTCGACTGCATTATATTGTTTCCATTTTTTGGAAGAACTATTGCTATTTCTGAATATATATTGTATTCCTTGATTGAAGTTGAATTATGGGCTGAAAAATAAACTATGTATACTTAATGAGATAAAATGTTCTACTATCCCAGGGCACTACATGTATAACAAATGTGTATTGATATATATATAAAAGTAAAGGTAAGATTTAAATAATAAATAAAACTACCTTTTAGATACTGTTATTTATTTATTCAACACCATCTCTTAATAATATTTCATCTACCGTCTTCTACTGAGGAGAACGGAGTGTTACTGGAACTGAGGAGTGTTATTAGTTTGATGCTGAGCCCAACCAAAGTACCAAACTAGCGTCATCACATGAGCACAAGTCCCGACTGTACTGTCAAAACTGACTGACTGTCCCTATCAAACAATTACAATAGTAAGCATTTATATTTTCTATAATTTGTCATCAAGCAATGTCTTACAATTGTTACATAATTTCTGAAGAACATAAGTGCTAATATTAAAAATGCAGGATATTTTAATTTTTTTAACAAATCATTGGGAACCTTACAGCTAAAAAAAAAACTATATATATAACACAATATGCGAAACATACGTCTTAATTTTACTATAAAGAGTCCTAAAGCAAGTTTTTTTGTTTTTGATAATTTAAATCATTTTCAATCATATTAAATACACTTAAAAAGTTTTGTACTGAAAGTTCTGTTGAGTACTTATAAAGTGTTATTCATTTCTTCAGTGTTTTCAAAATCCAATTGATTCACACTCTTACTGCTCAAATGAATCAACATCTCCTCCAAATTCAAAATTCAAAATTCCTTTATTGCTCAAAATATGGTACATGAGATATACAGTTTTAAGTGGAGCTCATATTTTACTGTCAGACAGCATGCAATGTATTCAAATTATAACATTTTGTAATGTCCCTATTTAAGCGTCACCAGTCTAATAAAAGGAAAAATTTAATTTACATTACAATAGGCACATTGTCAACAAATTAAAATTACATGTACAAATTACAATTACAATAGTATCAAATTAATCAATGTCAAATTACACATTTACAATTCAGATTTGTTTGATGTCAAAATATTCTTTCATATTATAAAAAACAGTTTTCACATAACCACGTCTTAAGCCTGCGTTTTAATATTTGTAATGTTAACATTTTCATGTCAGTCGGCAATTTATTGTAGATGTTAACGGCCATTGAGCGGCAGCTTTTATCCCGCATGGCTGTGCGTGCGTATTGCCGGCGTTACTAACCTATTTGGCCGCCTACAGCTGTGGGTTCTAGGAACGTCATATAAACAATTAAATAGTTCCGGGTGATATTTCACAAAAATGCATATTTCATATATGTATAAACAAGGGACCGTCAGAACTTTTAACTCCTTGAAAAGGGGTCTGCATGAAACCAAATTGTCTACGTCTTGAATGGCACGAATGCACGCCTTTTGAGCAAGAAGAACACTATTTACATGACTACAGTTTTCCCACAGTACTATACCATATCTTATGATGGAACAGACATTGCCATGATAGGCCTGAAGTGCTGTTTCTTTACTTGCAGTTTTTGCTATTTTCCACTAGGCAAAGGAGTAAGAATTTATTTAATTACCTAATTTTGTGACGTGTTGTTCCCATGTGCATTTACTGTCTAAAATGAGACCTAAGAAGGTAACAACAGTTTCTTCTTTCAATGATACGCTATCGTTACTTATTCTAAGGTCTTTTTTATTTCCGTTTTTATTAATAAATTGAATGTATTTTGTTTTATTGAGGTAAGGTTTAAGATTATTAAGTTTTAGCCAATGAATTACAGATTTTAGAGTGTTATTTATTTCTTCATTGTAGTTATTTATGTTTGTGGAAGGTATTACTACAGATATATCGTCAGCAAATAAGATACATGGATACTTGATATTATCAGGTAGATCATTTATATTAGGTCTTTACCTATGAAATTGCCGTTTTTCACGAAATAAATGAAGCGTAATTTTTTTATATATATTTTTTTCTATTAATCAAAATAATCACCCATGCAATCAATGCATCTTTGCCAACGCATTGGTAGCTTATTGATGCCTTTCTTGAAGAAATCAGCTGGACGGGAGGCAACAAATTCTTCAAAGGCATTTTGTACTGCCTCTCGGGTATCGAATTTTTTTCCCGCCAAGAAGTTATCCAAATTCTGGAAAAAGTGGAAGTCTGTAGGCGCAAGGTCTGGTGAGTACGGCGGATGACGGAGAACTTCCAACCCCAACTCAAGCTTGGAGACCGTCTGCTGTGCAGTATGAGGTCGCGCGTTGTCGTGCAGGAGCAGTGGAGCCGAACGATTGACCAAAGCTGGTTGGAGACGTGCGAGCTTCTCCATCATTGTGTTCAGTTCTTCACAGTACACATCTGCAGTAATGCTTGTCCCGTTTGGCAAAAAGCTGTGATGAATTACACCCGCGTTAGACCACCAAACAGTGACTATCACTTTTCTAGGGGTAAGTTTTCGTTTAGGGCATTGTTTGGGTGCTGAACCAGGGTCCAACCAACTTGCTGAGCGCTTACGATTGTCAAACAGGATCCATTTCTCGTCACAAGTAACAATGCGGTTCAGAATTCCTTCATTTGTATGCCTGCTGAGCAGTGCAAGGCACGTCTCCACGCGTACTTCGCGCTGGCGGTCATTGAGTTCGTGGGGTACCCATTTGTCAAGCTTTTTTACCTTGCCAATTTGACGCAAATGGACCAATATTGTTTTGATGCTAACGTCGAAAGCTGCTGCTAATTCAGCCGTGGATTGAGTTTCATCAGCTTCCACAATTGCCTTTAATTCGTCATTGTCGACCAAAGTTTTCGGACGACCACGGGGTTCATTTTTCAGGTCAAAATTTCCAGAACGGAAGCGGGTAAACCAATAACGGGTGGTGCGTTCGTTTGTAGTGTTCGCTCCGTAAACGTCGTTGATGTTGCGTGCCGCTTGTGCCGCTTTGCTGCCACGACGGTACTCATACTCCATAATTACTCGAATTTTTAACTTATCCATGATGACGAAAAATGTTCGAATTCGTTGGAAAAAAAACACTAACTATTAAACAAATGACGATTTTAGAAAAAGAATTCCATGTTTTTCAAATAAAATTAATTTGAAATTAGAATTATCAGTCAAAAAAAAATATTTTCATTTGAAATGGCCAGTACGGCAAAACGGCAGTTTCATAGGTAAAGACCTATTATAAATTAAGAAAAGTAGAGGTTTTAAAATGCTGCCCTGTGGTACTCCAAAGTTGTTAATTTTTGTCTCAGATTGAAAAGACGAAGCTATTTTATGCTCATCTAAATTTGCAATTTCTACATATTGTCTCCTGTTACCTCAAGGCCTCTGATTCCATATCTCTCACATTTTTGAAGAAGCAACTTATGAGAAACGCAATCGAAAGCTTTGCTCATGTCAAAAAATATAACTGTTGTTGGAACACGTCTGTCTACTTGTTTCACTATAATGAAATGAAATGAAATATTTATTGACAATTACTTGTTCTTATTGACGTCAAATAAAATATGATTCTACCACCAGTTCGAAAAAACCTTCGTGAAGAAGAACTGGCAAGAAACTTCACGGGTATATTTTTTTCAAAGTAAATTTACAGAGTCTCTTTATGTCTATACAAAATTATTCTTTTCTGCATCTGTTAGCTCGGCAAGTCTCCCTCCCCCCAAGTATCCAAACGACGAACACCCTCAAACGGCACCCGTTCACGAGTTAACGCGGGATCCAGCCATATATTATATTATGTACCAACTTAAATGCCGCTAATGTTGTGGATTTGCCTTTTTGGAAACCATTTTGCTCTTTTTTAATAAGTTCATTTTTATCAATAAAATGTAACAATCTAGAATGCATTGCTTTTTCGAAAATTTTTGACCGTATAGGTATGAAAGCTAGTGGCCTGTAGTTACTGGGATCGCTTTTATCGCCCTTATTAAATAGTGGCATTACTTTAGAAATTTTCAGACAATTAGGAAAATTACCACAGCTAAAAGATAGATTAATTAAATACCATAATACTGGTGCTATTTCATCTTTAACGTGTTTAATAATTTTTGTTGATATTCCGTCATGTCCAGTAGCATTAGTGGAGCTTAAAGATTCAATGATTTTTTAGTTTCATAAATATCTATTGGATTAAGGAACATGCTTGAATTATTTGAATTAATACGTTGAACTAATGAAATGTCAATTTGATTATTATTATTACTTGTCAAGTTAATGAAGTATTCATTGAAAAAATTAGCTATGTCATGTGGGTTTTCAATCTGTCTACTCATGTTATTGACGGAATTTATTGTCTCTGCGCTGTGTGTTGTCCAATTTTATTGTTAATTATATCCTATGAGGCTTTTATTTTATTTTTGGCTTTACAGACGTATGCTTTTTTTGTAAGTTATTGCGCTTGTAAAATGCACTTTTTTAGTAACTTATTATAATTCCGATACTTATTTTTATTTACACATGTAGGATGTTTGTAGTATAAAAAACGGATTAATCGTTTTGTAGTTGTTGACTTTTTTAGGCCGGTTGTAAACTAGGGTAATTTTTTAACCACATTTGAGTGTCTTATTTTGATTACAGGAAAGCAAAGTTCGTAAAATGAATTGAAATAACTCTGGAAAGCGTTGGATCCTGTATCAATATTTGTTTCTTGAAAAGTTTACCAAGATAAAGCACTTAAGCACGTTTTAAATTTGTGTATGTTTTCATGACTAAAATCTTGTTTATATTGATACCATACTTCAGTTAATTTTTTAACCTGCGCTGTTTCGAAGGTAAGCGACTGAGCAGTGGTCCGAGAGGCCCAGATTATGGAGGCGTCCCTGTGCTTTTGAAATGTTGCTCAAAATGTGGTCAATACACGCTTTTTTAAAGTTAAAATTTTCAGCTATTCTTGTCAAGTGATTTGCATAAATTGTCGTTTTCAAAGTATCAATATTGAAGTCACCCGTTAAAATAAGTTTGTGGTTCTTTTTGTATCTATGTTTTACCATTAGCGATTCTAATTTATCCAAAAAAATTTCTGTTTTAGAATTAGGAATACGATAAATACAAATTATTATACATTTTAAAGATACAAGATCTATGCCGCAGCATTCAAAGGTATAATCTGTGGCGAAATCTCGTATATATTTTAGTTCTTTAACCTCCAAATAGTTTCTATTAAGTATACATACCCCACCTCGCTTTTCATGTTTTCTCGATTAAGTTGGAGCTAATTTATAAGTAGATAGATTAATATTATTTTCACTTCCAGATTTTATAAACGTTTCTGAGAAGTGAGTTCTATAGAATCCTTCTTGCTTATAAAACCTGCGATATTTTGGTGAAATATAGTTATGCTATTTTGATTCGATTCGAAAAAATGTCCCGTCATGTGGTATTGTCTTTTTAATTACTGGCTTATGTATAGGAGTAAAATAACTATAAATTGATTTTTGTATTTGTTTGCTGTGGTTTTTCATGGTTTCTGTCCCTTTTTTATGCGTACATGATTTTTGTATTGATGGCGGTTATAGTTAAATTAGTTAATATATTCGCAAATATATATGTTGAATTAAATTCATTTAAATAATTCATAATATTCAATTATTCCCAGTTACAGAAAGAACAATGTTCCTGACACAGACGTAAATTTATTGTCACACACAATTTATAATTCACTAAAAATTCACTTGCATCAACCCTTTGAAGATCACCCGGGTCTGGAACTACAACTTCTTCAAATAATTCTGGAGCTTCCAAGCATTGCAAGCTTGGGCCTTCCTAGGAATCTGGAAAAATTATAAATAAATCAGAAATAATCTTAATCTATTTAGTTATATGCAATGTTTATTAAATTGGATACAATTATACCTGACGAGGGTAAATAGCAGCACCTATAACCGCGCTATTTCGGTCGATCAGGAGTTAGCACAACAAAATAACACAGGAGATCGGAGGAAGATCGTCTGTAGCCCGATTCTCGTAAAAACTACTAGAGTATTACTAATAATACTAAATATTTTAACAAATAATCCTAAGTTCTTTGCTTTTCTGTATACTTTGTTAATCAAATATCGCAAAATAACTTTAATTCAATATCATTAAATTGATGATCAAAACATTATGTCAGTGACAATCATTATTATTATCTTGCGTTTTGCTATTTAAATTACAGTGATGATTGATACCTTCAGTCATCTAAAAACAATGTTATTTTAACATGAATCTAGAAATATTTCACATTTGATATTGTTTTATAAACAATTATTGTTTTGTAAAAATAATAGTTTGAATTTATTGAAAATAAACCAACAATTTGGAAAAAACCAAAGCAACAAAACGCACCTAATGCTCTATGGCATTCAATATCATTCAATACACAATAAATCCAAAAGCGATTGCAATCGTAGAAATTAGACAATTCCGTTGATCACTATCGCAACCACTATACCTTCGAAAGGGATATCATGATAGGTGTTGAAATTAGACAGTTAGGTCGCAGGTTCGTATATTCCTCTCCCAAAAAATTCAAAACACTAAACCAGCGTTGCAATTTTATTGCAACACTATGCTGAGCCGGAGCCTTTTGACGGGCACGGCAGAAAAATGGAAAATTTGTAACTATTACTTGTATATAATATCTCTTCTTTGTAAATCTATTTTGTAAATTTCTATTTTTTTGTTGTGTGTTTATGTCAATAAATTATTCATTCATTCATTCATTCAAATCATGTCTAAATATTTACAATAATGATGAGTTTGTTTCCTTTGGAGTATAATTGCACATATGCATCCAGCAAAACAAAATCCAAATAGAGTTTCTTCATATCCTCATTATTCTCAAATATTAAATATTTCAAACATGTAATTTCCTCCAAATTTCAATGACATTAAATGTTTTGAAAAAAATAATGATAACATCAGTGTTAATGTTTATGGTTTGGATAAAAAAATAATGTTACAGGTCCCTTATATAAAACACTCAAACGGAAACAAGAGCACGTTAATTTGTTATTTTTGAGCAACAATGGTGAAAATCATTTTTGTTTGATAAAAAATATTGAAAAGCTTTTGAAAAATCAGCTAACTGGGCATAAATCTAAAATCCATTTATGTGTTGAGTGTATTCAGTTCTGAACAAAAATTATTTATTTATTTATTTATTTATTTACATCTTTTGGGAAAACTTACAGCTAGGTTTAAATATATATAAAGTAAATAAGAAAAGAAGGCCAATAACAAGTTTCCACATGTAGCACAAACAATAGCGAGGTAAACAGTCACAAGACATTATCTAGTAGGTACTATGTATACATGCACAAGTTTCACGTTATTAAAGAAACAAACAAACTACAGTCTAACATATAATAATAAATCAAATGGAAGGACAGACAATTAATTATTAACAAAATGAGTATTGAAAATCAATTAAATATTTAGGAGTTTGAAAAGAAGTCTCTAGCGAGGGCCGCCTTAACACCTCGGATACCGCTCTCAAACAAATCAAAGTTATCTAGTTTGCGCGCTACTCTGTTCACAAGGTTGCATGCGCGAGAAATAAATGAGTTGTGTCTGTAATTGGTACTTGCGGTAGGTACGTGTAGAAGTGTTGGATTTCTATATAACTTAGAGTGCGCGCAGATACCAATTACAGCCAAAAGCTCCGGTACATCAATTTTACTATTTGCTATTTTGATAATGTTACAGACATCTGCTATGACTCTGCGTGTTTGGAGTGGAAGAATATGGTGACGTCTGCATCGGGAAAAATAATCTATGTCTATCTTTTTACATCTATATTGAAGGAATTTGAGAAATTTTTTCTGTATACCCTCAATGCGTTCAATATAAATCCCATAAGACGGATTCCATACTGATGATGCATATTCGAGGTGACTTCGAACAAAAGCGCAATAAAGGATTTTAAGGGTCTTGATATAACTGAATTCAGATGATACTCTTAACACGAAGCCTAATGCCCTAGATGCTTTTTTAACTATCTTATTGATGTGTTGATCGTATAGAATCTTAGAGTCGAAAGTTACTCCTAGGTCGGTGATATAACTTACTCTCGGTATAGTTGTGTTATTAAAAGTGTATTGGTATGTTATAAATGTATTCTTTCTAGTGAAAGTGCATACATTACACTTATTTATGTTTAAGTCAAGTTTGTTAATCAAGCAGTAATTATAGAAATTATTGAGGTCAGATTGTAGATTAAACGAGTCATTTAAGTCGTTAATGGTGTGAATTATCTTCATATCGTCCGCATATAATAATATTCTGGAAAAAGTAAAACAATTGCGTATGTCATTAATAAATATTGAGAATAATAGCGGTCCTAGTAAGGATCCTTGTGGTAAACCTGACGGAATCTGTTTTGAGCGAGACATGAATCCATTTAATACAACTACTTGTGAACGATTTTCAACGTAGGAGGCAAACCATCTGAATAAGTTCCCTCTTATACCCATACGTTGTAGTTTCAAAAGTAGGACTTGGTGATCAATACGGTCAAAACATTTCGAGTAATCTGTGTACACCACATCCACTTGTGAAGGTCTGGACATTTGAGCAGTTAGGTATTCAGTTAACACTAAAAGATTGGTTTCCGTCGATCTGCCTCTAATAAAACCGTGCTGTTCACTAATGAAATTGTGTTTTAGGGCTGAATATACTTGCCCGTGTATTAATTTCTCAAGTATTTTAGAGAAGACGCAGAGTTTAGAGATTGGCCTGTAATTGGATATGTCACATTTGGCTCCTTTTTTATGGATAGGGGTTATGAATGCCGTTTTCCACAGAGTCGGTACATAACCTAGTTTCAAAGATCTAGTGTATAGAAGCGTTAAGGGTTCAGCAAGACTACCAGCACAGCATACTGCAAATATTGGTGGAATATAGTCAGGGCCAGCCGTTTTATTGCAGTCGAGTGATTTAAGCAAATTAATGACATGATCTTTTGTTACCTCAACGTCACATAAGTCGACAGTGCTGTAGTCGTAAGTTGTTTCAGTAAAACTTGGGTTGTTCGGTGAGGCAGAGTCCAGAAAAGTAGAGTGGAAGTAGTCACTGAACATGTTACAGATATCATCCCCGGTGTTGGAGACCCTGTCTTCATAAGTCATGACTGAAGGTACAGTATTTGAATGTTTTTTTGATTTAACGTAACTCCAGAATCTATGTGGATTATTGTTTATGTTATCTTCCGTGTTTTTAATATAGTCGTTGTACATTTCAGCTTCAAGCAGTTTAACTCGAGTACGCAGTAAACAGAAACTATGGTAGTCAGACAGGTTATTGTATTTTATGTATTTTTTGTGGTACTTATCTTTTTCTTTTATAATTTTAATCAGTGGGGTACGATACCATGTCGGGTACTTAGTGTTTGTAAATATTTTTTGAGGTACATATTTGTCGCGAAGCTTGTATAGTATGTCATAAAATTTTATTATTGAATCTTCTATAGTCAAGTTATTAAAAATATTAGTCCAGTTAGTCTCAGAAAGTATAGAATTTATCTTATCAAAATCAGCTTTATTATATAAATACACAGGTTTTCTTTGTGCTGTCAGGTTAGGTATTTGGTCAGATTGCAGACTTACATAAAAAGCCCTGTGATGGGGGTCAAGGGGGACAAGGGGTTGCTCCGCTTCAGTAATATCAACATCGTCATTTGATAAAACGTAGTCTAATAAGCGATTATTTAAATTAGTCAGATAATTATATTGCTCTAAATTACAGATTGATAAGCTGTCAAAGAGGGTAAATTGAGTGCCCCCTTGAATATTTGATGGTATATAAAATGACGATTCTAACGATGGCTCCCAACTTATGTTCGGCAAATTAAAGTCACCCAGGATAACATACTTATCGTCCGGCGCACGTAACACGATTTCTGTTAATGATTCGGAAAAGTTTGTTATTTGAGAGTTTAAAGAGAAGCCGTGAAGTTGAGCACAAATATACACAACGCAAATGTTGATATTGTTGGTTCCTTGTCTACCGCGCAACTTCACGGTAACCCACAGGTCCTCCGCGGAGGAGCACCAGTCACGGCGCACGACCGCTGCCAACTCGCGCCGCACCGCGATCAGCACCCCGCCGCCGAGACTCTGCCCGGTGCTGCTGTAGTCCCGGTCTCGTCTCCATACTACGTAACGATTGTCAAACAACTCACAGTCACTTATACTGTCTACCAGCCAAGTCTCGGTCAAGCAAATTATATCATAAGAATTCAGCAATACACCCCTCAGAAATACAGCAACTTTGGTTCGGAGTCCCCGAACGTTTTGGTAGTATATACTAACCATCGGTTACAACATTAGAGCTTATTTGTGTATACAGATGCTCAGAATTATACGAACAGTAGTACAACAAGTAAGTACAGTAGATGTAGAATAAATCAATATGGGTCCGATAGGAATGTGTAATATGTATATTAGATGAAATTATTAGTGTAAACTGGTAATTAATAGTGATTGCAAAGTTCACAATAAACGATTTAAACGTGGAAAGTTCGACAACTTGATTTGTGATAAACAAATATAAATTTACTGTTCCATACCATAAACTTATAAAATGTAAAAGTTTCAGCAGAGTAAGGAATGAATAATAGCGTTTCAAAATGGTAATCTCAAAATAGCGTAAATAGATGCACAAAGGTAGCGGTAAATGAAGGACAGCGGAGCGTTGACCGAATAACGGGAATCCTGTCTTTGTTATAAGCAAGCCAGAGTAGTGCGAGCGATTATTAGACAAACAATGTAAACAAAGCAGAGCACAAAATGAGTCATACTTACAAGCAGCAATCCACGAGGTGTTAAAACTGTCATAAAAAATATAGGCAAAGGTTGATTGAAGTTTTGAAATTATCGGGCAGAAAATATTTTTTTCAGGTCTTCTTCGGCGGTTACGTTGTGAGACGGTGAAGTAGAGTTTTTTCGTACATAAATTTTGCAGTTTTTGACCCATACAAATAAAAAATTGTGGAACCATAGTTGTGCTAGGATCCAAACCGTTCTTCCTGAGGAAGGGTCTAAGCTCTCTTTTTCTCACTACGAAAGAACTCAACGAATACCCATAGTAATCTATGGTGAGTTTGAAAGTTTGCTGCGTGAGTACTCTGACAAAAGCAGGTCAATGCATGTTGGAAATGTGCAAATTCATGAAGCTACTTGTTTTGGTTATTACGTCTGTTGTAAATCTTACCCGGAGTTAAATGAATATGTAGCCTATCGCGGACCGAGCTGTTCTAAAAAATTTGTTGAATCGATATCCAAAGACGTTCAAAGGTTATATAAGGTATTGTCTTTACATCGAGAAATGTTGCCGTTAACAGACGAAGAACAATTAGCTGTTAACAATGCAACCTGCTGTCATATTTGCAAGAAATATTTTACTCTCAATGATCAAGTTGTTATAGACCATGATCATTTTACCGGAAAATTAAGAGGGCCTGCTCACAATAGTTGCAATTTGAATTGCAAAGCAGCAACCTTTATTCCGATTAAATTTCTTAACCTCTCTGGTTATGATTCTCACTTATTTATTAACGAACTTTCAAAGATTTGCGGTCGAATTAATCTTTTGGCAAAAAATAAAGAAAAATATATATCCTTCACTAAATTTATTCCAATTGATAGACAAAACATGGTTCAGTTAAAATGTATCGATTCCTTCAATTTTGTAAGTTCTAGTTTGAATAACTCAGTACCAACGCTCGATCCTAATGACTGTGAAAATTTGAGATCATTTTATTTTGATACAAAATTCTATGATTTGGCTCGAAGAAAAGGTGTATATTTTTATGACTATTTAGATACTTGGGAAAAATATGAAGAAACTCAATTACCGGATATAAAGTACTTTTTCAATAAACTATCTGGTGAATCAATATCCGATTCTGATTATAGGCATGCTGTAAATGTATGGGAAACATTTGAATTAAAAAACTTAGGCGAATATACTGATTTCTATTTAAAATGTGATGTGTTATTGCTAGCTGACGTGTTTGAAAAATTTAGGTGTATGAGTTTAAACTTTTATAATTTAGATCCTTGTTTTTTTGTGTCATCACCATCTTTAAGCTGGGATGCAATGTTACTGTGCACAGGCGTAGAAATTGACTTGATTTCAAATGTTGAAGTATATCAAATGCTAGAGCAAGGCATACGCGGAGGGCTTGCGCAGTGTTCTTTGCGGCATGCCAAAGCAAATAACGAGTATCTGCCAGATTATAATCCCAATAATCCCACAACATTTGTAGCTTATTTAGATTGCGTACATTTATACTGCCACGCTATAATGACAAAGTTACCTATTGGAAATTTTAATTTTTTAGAGGATCATGAAATCCGCAATTTTAATGTTCACTCTTTACCATCAAATGGTGAAAAAGGCTATATTCTTGAAGTCGATTTATATTATCCATCAGAAATACATGATTACCACTCTGATTTGCCTTTTGCTGCAGAACAGTTAAGAGTGCCTGTACCATCCAGTACAAATAAAAAATTGGGAGCAAATTTATATGACAAACATAAATACATTATTCATTTCATTCATTTACAAGAATGTTTGAGAAATGGCTTAGTTCTACTGAAAATTCACAGAGTACTTTGTTTTGATCAGACGGCATTTTTAGCACCATATATTAATTTAAATACTCGTCTAAGACAACAAGCCAAATCGGTCTTTGAAAAAGATTTTTTCAAAAAACAAAATAATTCTGTTTTTGGAAAAACTATAGAAAACAGAAGAAATCAAGTTGATGTGAAACTTGCTAATGTTTCGACTGATCGCTTTAACAAAACAAATAAATTATGCGGCGCTTAAAAATATATCAGCGCACCTAATTTCAAAAATCTGTCAATAATTTCAGAAAGTTTGGTGGCAGTTCAACTAGAACCTCTAAAACTTATTTTGGATAGACCTATTTACATAGGTTTTACAATTCTCGAACTAGCCAAAACTCACTAAAACAAGTTTCATTACTCTGTAATGAAACAGATTTATGGCGGAAAGGCTCAACTTTGTTACACTGATACAGACAGTCTTCTTTATTTACTACATACAAAAGATTTTTATAAAGATTTTAAAAAATATAACCAGTACTTTGATACCAGTAATTTTGAACCGAGTAATATTTATGGCATACCCCAGCTTAATAAGCAAATTCCAGGATATTTTAAGGATGAAATGGGTGGTGAAGTAATATCTGAGTTTGTGGGCCTACGCGCTAAGTTGTATTGTATACATACAAATAATTTTTTAATAACAAAAGCTAAAGGTGTAAAAAAAAGTGTTGTTAATAAATTGGATATCAATAAATTTAAAAATGCTTTACTGTATAATGAAAGTTTTCGAGATTCAATGTATATAATAAGATCTAAAAATCATAATTTATATACACAGAAAATCGATAAACTTGTTTTAAATGCAAACGATGATAAAAGACAAATATTACCAGATAGTTCCTCTACATTACCCTGGGGTCATTACTCCACAATCTTCTAAGGATTTGTACTTTGTTTCAATATTTTATTTTATTGTATTTAATTGTATTATTAATAATAATAAATTTTTTTGAGACATAAAATTTTACTCACGAACTAATGATTGTTTTTGAATACCTAGATAAGAAGAATTCTGTACCTACCTTCTATTTTGTAACATTATAGTTTTTAAGTGTTATGTTATTTGAAATAAACAAAATGATTTTAAATAAAGAATGTGTTTTATTTTGTACATAGGCACCTCCTCTTTTTCATAAGTAGTTGTCAGTAAAATAAAAATCTTTTTGGATGAAAATTTACGCTATTTAACTTTAAACACTGTACTTAAATAAAATTTATGTATTAAAAGAGACTACAAAGAGTAATTAAGTTGGTTATCGATCGCCACGTATAAAATTATATTTGGTTTATTTAATTTAAAAATAATACTGAAAAAATTATGTTCATTTTTTATACCTTTTGTAAATCCATAAAATTTTGTAATGACGGTCGAGTAGCCCTGCCTCATATGCGGAAGGTCACAGATTCGAGTCTTGTCCGGAGCATGCATTTGAGTGATAAACGCAGATGTTTGTTCTTAGATCATGTTTGTTTCGACTACATTCAAACATACATCCTGACAAAAAAATTTATGTTTATTCTGGACATCCCCTCAGTGTATTTGTCTGTGGATTTATACTATGATTATACTTAACACTTATCTTTTTTAATTGTGAAAACTTAATACTAACACGCATTACCAGAAAGCTTTTTTGATATTTTTTTAACTATTGTCTCAGTCTCGTCTAACGCATCGTCATAAAAATCCGTTACCAAATATTGGGCACATACTGCTCGATCACTTTCATTTTTGTCCATGGCAACAATATCAATTTTTATTAGGTATCGTCCTTTGCTCTGTTTATCCTTCTTTATAAAGGAACAAGTCCTATTTTTTTAGCCGCAGGTAAAGTTTTCTCCTTTTTAAAAGCAACCCATTCCAAACGCCTTTTTTCCACTTTATTCAGCCATCCGTCCACATCTTGAGCATAACCACCACCCTGAAGCTCGTTCATTTCAGGGTAATCCTGGCTTATGCAATATGGATCAAATTCTGTTAGAGACAATTTTTTTCTGTAACACAAGAAAATACAATAAATTAAGAAAAAATAAATTATACAATAGGAAAAGATATTTTACGAGTAATTTATGAAAAAGTATTTTTACTTACCGATAAAATTTTAAACAAGTTTCGAATAAATAAAAAAGGACATAACTGCTTCATTCGAAAATCAACTATTGAAATGAACGCTTCATGCTACAATACAAATTTATGATGACATGAAGAAAATACTTACCTTCACATTCCAATAATATTAGTCATATTTACAAACATTGCTCAAGAATTTGTATTGCAACAATTATTTGGTGCACGATGTGTAATACGAGTCAATAGCTAGCTCACATATCTGTCTTATAAGATGAGAATAGAACTGTTCCTGTAATGATAAGTCTAAAGTTAACCTAAAATAAAGTATTTATGTCTATGATAGGTAATAATTAGATTAATTGACAAGATGAAGTTGATCAAACAACCCATATCACTAAACGTTAAAAATATACATCTTGGTGAGTCTCCTCAAGAGATTAGACACAGCTCTTTGTTGCCAAATACGATTCATTGTATAATTTGTGGTCCCTCCAATTGTGGTAAAACAAACGTTGTGATCAGTTTGTTATTGCATGAAAATGGGCTTAAATTTCGAAACCTTTACCTTTATTCAAAGACCTCATTTTCAGCTAAAATATTGTTTTTACAAGAAGTATTAAGAAGAGTGCCTCAGATAAAATTCTATGAGTTTAATGACGACAAAGATGTCATATCACCGAGTGAAGCTTTACCAAATTCTGTATTTATATTTGATGATGTCGTATGTGAAAATCAGATAAACATCCGTAATTATTTCTGTATGGGTAGACATAAGCAAATTTATTGCTT
This sequence comes from Marasmarcha lunaedactyla, assembly GCA_923062675.1. NCBI lineage: Eukaryota > Metazoa > Arthropoda > Insecta > Lepidoptera > Pterophoridae > Marasmarcha > Marasmarcha lunaedactyla. Next base: position 1,580,392 of record OV281367.1, on the reverse strand, counting down.
TTACTTATTTTTACTACTTTTACTTTTACTTATCTCAAACCTACTTAAAAATCCCAAAACAGTTAATACGCGATAATTCTAATTTTCTTATAATATTTAAACAAGATGATGTGAACTTAAAGCACATTTATAAAGAACATATCAACTCTGACCTGCTGTGGAATCAGTTCAAAGATATTTGTAAAACTGTTTGGAGTAACCCTTACAACTTTCTTCTTATTAACAAAGAGTCATCATTAAATAATGGAAGGTACAGACAGAATTTCGATATATTTTTTAAATTTGGATGAAAACAGATACATGTGATATAAATGACTTCTATACAAAAACATTGCCAGTGTTATTCCTCCCTTAGTTGAATACAGTTGTGGTTACGTAAGATGGAGAAAAATATTAAATTGGAATTAATGAAGTCTGTTGACTCCATAAAAAATAAAATATAACTAATGAAAACACAGGAACATGCTATGAACTTGTCACTTGATAAAATGCTAAAATCGGTGACAGATCCTCTTAAAACTTTAGTTGATTCAAATAGTTCTTTAGAAAAAAATAAAAGCAAAGAAAATACAACTTTGACTACTTTTGAAGAAATTGAATCAAATGAAAATAATGCTAGCTCATCTACTAAGTTCAGTGATTGCAACGAACCAAAATTTAACTCTCCAGAATTGTCGAAACAAAATTATAAAAGAGGACTGACACATAATTTAGAAATTTCATTAGAAGGCGATGACATTCATGATATATATGAGGGCGTTAATATACCGTTCGGAATAAGAAGTGAACACAAAAAATTACTTATGGGTAATTCAGTTGTATCATTTTCTACAATTGATAGTTTAAATAATGATAATATCATTTTGATTAAAATTGGGGATAAAGCTTATAATTTGACCCCTGGTCTGAAAGAACTTTTATTACGAAGAAAACCTGATTTAAGTTTAATATCGAGCAAAGACAAACTTGTCTATAAGGATATGTTACATTTCACAAACGCGCATAGAAGAGATTTTAACCCTAAAAGTCAAATAAGAGGTGATAAAGGGATAAAATATCGCGAGATTATCAAACCATTGTTTTCTGAAACATTAAATGATAAAAGTGAGATTAAACTTGGAGTTAACTTACCAAAACTAAAAAAAATATAAAACAAATACTGATTTAGTTTATAGGGATGATCCCAATGAGTTGGTTGAGAGATTAAAGTTATTAGTAGCTTCGAGAGATGCTGGCAATACAAATCATGACAATGAATTTTATCTATAATTGCAGAGTCAAAAGAAGCTGACATAATTCAATAATAAATAGCACAGGGAAATGATTTTGATTTAGTATAACAGATCTTGAGCATAGGTAAAGCTCGATAGCGAACCAGCTTAAAAAACGTAATATTTGAATAAAATACGCAATTGTAAAAATATCAACATGAGCAAAAGCAGATGTGGTAAATGAAATTCATAAAAACGCAAGAGTGAACTTTCCTCGACGATGTGTTATTATGAGAGACATAGACGATCTATGGCGAGCAGATTTAATTGATATGCAATCTGTCGCCCCCGAAAATAAGAATTTTAGGTTTATTCTTGTCATTATCGATACATTTTCAAAATATGGTTGGGCCTTTCCTCTTAAAACCAAATCCAAGGATAGTGTGTGACACTTTTAAGATGTTGCTGGACAAAGGTCGCGTGCCTAAGAACCTACAAACTGATAAAGGGACAATTTTATAGTAATAAATTTAATAAACTCATGAAATGCTTTCGCATTAACCATTATTCTACCTTCTCAACAAAAAAAGCCTCAATAGTTGAACGATTCATCAGAACATTAAAGTCTAAATTGTACAAAGAATTTAGTATGAAAGGTAACTACAATGGGATAAATTGTACTCTTAATAATGTCATTGATCAGTACAATCACACTCATCATCGAACAACTGATGAAATTCCAGCTAATGTAAATAATATTAATAAAAAACGAATATTAGAGAAATATGTAAAGTCAGAAAAAACAGTTAGTTTAAAAAGTAAATTTAAGGTCGGTGACTTTGTACGTATCAGTAAATATAAAGGAACTTTTGAAAAGGGTTATACTCCCAATTGGTCGACAGAAATACTTAAAATTCGAAAAATACAGAACACAACGCCCGTAACATACTTAATGGAAGACACAATTAGAAGTCAGCCTATTTTAGGAGCATTTTATGTACAAGAACTTCAAAAGACAAAATATCCTAAAATTTATCTAGTTGAAAAAACTCTTACACGGGAAGGAAATAAGGTTTTTGTAAAATGGTTAGGATTATCTTCAGCTGAAAATAGTTGGATTGATAAAAGGAATATATTATAACAAAGAAAGAAAATGTTAACATTTCAATGTCGTTTATGAGGGTCGTTATATATATTAGATGTTCAATCTATGATTCGTCAGTCTTACAATGTGTATTGGAGAGTGTAGTCTTCTCAATTGGCTTATAAATCATTTACCATTCGAACTACATTTACCTGGATATAAGTATTGTGGTCCTGGAACCAATCTGATTAAAAATGTGTGAATAAATTAGACGAATATTGTAAAGAACACGATATTGCCTATCATAAGTCAAAAAGCTTACGAGAACGGCATAAGGCAGATTTAGTTTTATTAAAAATGGCTACAGAGCGGGCAGTTGCCTCTGATGCAAGTGTTGGAGAAAAGTTTGCAGCACATCTAGTAAGCAAAGCTATAGTAACAAAAGTTAAAACTGGGGCGGACTTACAAAATCATATTCGTGATAAAAAATGTCGTGAAAAAATAACATGTGGTAATGGTTTTAAAAATAAATTAAAAAATGTTATTACTAAAACCAAAAGACACTTACGGAAATTGAAACCAAAAGGCAAGAAAATAGCAATAGAATTAGCTATGGCTGCTGCAAGAGAATTAGTTAATGATTCATCTATAAAAATTCCGCGAGTTATTCCTATACCAAAAACTGGTGGATTTTTACCTTTAATACCTATTTTTGCGGGACTATCAGCAGCAGGAGCTTTAGCAGGAGGCGCAGCTGGAGTAGCTAAAACAATAAATGAATACCAAACGGCAAAAAAGAATTTTGAAGAATTAAAGCGACACAATGAAAAAATGGAGGCTGTTTGCATCGGAAGGGGATTACATCTTAAACCTCATAAAAATGGACTTGGAATTTTTGTATCAAAAGAAAAAAACTAAAATACCGGCTACCCAAACGAGCCTTAACTAACATTGACATTTTGAAATATGGTTATAATATTCCATATTTTCGAGGCGTCTTTATGAGAGATGAGCTCCCTAAAAAACCGTGAAAATTCGTGTAATATTAAAAGCACAAGGAATATTTGGAGTTGTAAACGGATCCGATTTAAGTGATGGAAAAGATGAAAAATGGCCGACACGAGACGCAAAGGCACAATCTATAATTGTAACGTGTCTGAACGATAAAAATATTTTAAAAGTGTCAAACTGTGAGACTGCTCAGCAAATATGGGAAAAGACATAAACCTCAAAATAACCGCCCCTCCGACGTGAAACATGTTTATTTAAAAAAAAATTGTTACGATGTATACGAAATACCTATAAATAGTTGTAATAAAATTTGTTTTTAAGAATACTGGTTATGTTATTTCATATATTTCAAACACTACCCAAAAATAACAATAATGGGAACAATCTACTCGCATTTTTCACAACATCCTTAATACATGCACGGATCCTTGACTAGGCCTATGCCGGTTTTCTATGTTGACTAGGATCCTTGACAAGGCAGAAGAGCGGAATAGTTAAATCACGCACACATGCACATATTACAAAAACTAACTTTATTTTAGATTTAGGTTTTTCACAAATATTTAGTAGGGTAAGGATTATGAAATGTGATTTCAAATGAAAGCTGCATCTTTCTTATGTGTAGAAATGTAATTTTTTTAGAGCGAAAACAATATTTTTATGCAGAAAATGAGTATGAGATTTAGGTTATGTAAAGTGGACTTGTCTCAGCTTTAGTGCCATAAAATGCTTTCATGTTTTCAATTGTACACTTTTGTGCTGTTTATATGAAGCAGGAATGTATATTTATATAAATAAAAGCTTTCCAACATCTAAACCTTAGTTGTTGCATGTTGGGATCGGTGAAAAGTTCAGTTTCTACGAAGTGCAAAATGGCTGCTTTGTGTATCTCAAAGGCAGTTTTATAATTAGAATTTCTTAGTTAATTTCTTCTGGGAGTGCTAGTTTTTTTTTGGTATTAGTGGACAGCTTTATTATCCATCTATGTTTGAAAATAAAAACAGCCAGCATTTATGCGAAAAATATATTGAAACCTAATCATTTCTTTTGATAGAAGAATTTTCATATCAATGCTGACAACGTGGCGCTTAAAAAATACATTAATCAGCTATAAAATTTAGCATAAAACATTCATTAGTTATCTGACTTTCAAAAACGATTGCAAGATAATTAGATATCAAAGAGATTATGGGGTTTCTTAAGACAATTTAGAGCCCGCCGCAACCTTTCTCTACTCAGGTCAAATCGCGGCACACGACCAGTACAAATTTACGACTACTTCCGGAATTCCAAAAGTTAAATTATTTACCATTCATAATAATCATTTCAAATAAATATTCTTATCTTATCGTTGCATTAATTACTCGAGAACGGGTGCCGTTTGAGGGTGTTCGTCGTTTGGATATTTGGGGGAGGGAGACTTGCCGAGCTAACGGATGCAGTTAAGAATAACTTTGTATAGACATAAAGAGACTCTGTAAATTTATTTTGAAAAAAATATACCCGTGAAGTTTCTTGCCAGTTCTTCTTCACGAAGGTTTTTCCGAACTGGTGGTAGAGTCATGTTTTATTTGACGTCAATAAGAACAAGTAGTTGTCAATGTTGAGAAATAAATTGTTCATTTCATTTCAGTTGATTTCCGAAATCTTTCCGTTAATATTAAACGAATCTGTGTGAATTGTCTAGTATTTGGTTTTGATATTCAGATATCGCGTGTGCATATTTTTTCAATGTATAACGTATACCTACTAACCGAACGTAAACTTATGATACCTATTCCAATTTTCGAAATACTCAAAATTATTTCTATTGCGATATTAATAAGATAGGTAATTTGCGAAAGCCAAATAAAAAACCTTTTTATAGCGTCTTCTACACATTTTCTGATAAAATTTTCTATTAAATTCATCGATTAGTGAATCAAAGAATAGATTTATGTATATTAAATATAATTTGATATTAAAATAATATACGCTTTGTTGCTAGATGGAGTTATAATGATATTTTACTGAAAACACTTCATAACGCGGAATAAAGACTTATAAGCAAATATACCTATGTGTATGTAATAAGCAAAATAGCTATCGCTTTGCGATTTTTTGGTACCTACATGCCAGCATCACCTACAACATTGTGTTTCTCTACATATATTATAATGTGCACCTATTGAGCCGTGCCTTTGCTAATGATACCAAGTCCTAAGTTTTAAATACTTAACTTAAAGTTATTTCGATTCTGATAATGATTCGGTAGGTAGTATGAGTAGCTTATCTAGGTACTATGACATCGCTTTATTTAAGTAAGCTATAAATACTTTTTAATAGCCCTGTAGGGACACACTATATTTACGCCCACGTTAACGTAGAATTAATACGTGTCATATAAAATAAACAACACTAGTGCTATCCCATAGTTTTACTTAACAGACTCTCTTAATAGGTAATCCAAAGAGACCCTATAGTGCTAAATTGGTGACTCCGCATTAAAAGAACAGTATTTTTTTTGTTTTTTAAAGAACTCAATCGTGACTGTTAATAATAAGTGGTGATGATGACGGATCCTAGCGCGAAAATTACGCCGTCGCCGTATATTGCGCCTCCGTTAGGATCCATAAAAACAAAACAGGATAATTGCTGTGATCAGTCAAGGAACGGCTCCCCGACTTCTGGACTGATCAGCCCAGACTATGGGCTATGTATCCCATGTATCCAAATAATATGGATACATGGGATACATAAATCCAAATATGGATTCTGCTTGTATCCAAATATGGATACAAGCAGAATCCATATTTGGATCACAGAAACTTTGAGACGAAGCCAAGTTCCAGTTAGTGGTGCCCAGGTTGGGTAAGGAGATGATCCAGCAGGTTGCTGACATACTGAAAGCACCACCACCTTCCAGAAAGTACGTCGTGCTTAAGCTACGTCTCCTCGAGGTGTATGAAGAATCTGAAAATCAGCAGTTCCGCAAGCTGCTCAATGACCTGGAAGTCAGAGACCAGAAGCCGACACAGCTTTTGCGCAGAATGCGTGATTTAACACATAGCAAGGTCCAGGGTAGTATACTCCGCATGCTTTGGAAAGGACATCTCCCATCTCCAGTCCGAGCAGTCCTGGCAGTCACGAATATTACGGACTTGAAGAAAGTGGCCGTAGTAGCTGACAAGGTTATGGAAACAAACAAACCCATGGAAATTGCACGCATCACTCAGGAGATGCCGTTCCCCAGTTCTTCATACTTAGCAAAGGAGATAGCTCAGATACGATCACAATTAACACAGCTGTGCAAGGTCCCCCAGACTTAACACAGTACGGAACGCCAGTTTACGTCAATCCACGCAAAAAAGGCAAATCTCATTCTCTAATTCTCAAGATTCTCCCATTAACACGAATGCTATCATCGATTCCTTAGAGGCTTGAAAGTCGAAAATGTAACAAAGTATCTCAGAAACAATTAATACGTCGTTACAACAATGTCTCGCAAGGACCCTTTTTATTCATTTTGTATATCAACATTTTGTCATATATACAGACGATTTGAAGATATATTAAATAGTAAGAAAGATCCAGGATTGCACTCTTCTACAATTAGATTTACAATCCCTTGAAAACTACTGTTCCATAAATAAAATTTACCTAAGTTTCTCTAAATGTAAATATACCGGGTGTACAATCCAAATGGGTCAGTATGGAGAAGTCAGAAACTATGAGAGATAGCGAAATCTGTTCTTAGGAACCGTGGCGTCGATTTTAGATTTAATAATAATCACATTCAAACTTTTTTCTTAACTCTCATACATAATCGGGAATCGAACCTAGTCAAAACCTCTGTAAACAATGTGGTATAAATTCTGCAAGTCATAAGAAGCAAAAATTCAATCGAATTTTGTTCAAATAATTAAAAGAAAAACCCGACAATAACATAACTATTTTATTTCAGTAAATGTTCAAAATGGTAGCCGTTCTGCTGAATGCAAAGATTAATTCTTTTGGGTAACGAATGTAAAATTGCGTTTCGTATTTTCATGGGGTGCATATGTGTTAAAATGTTTTCTAAGGCTGTAGTTAAATCCTCTACAGTGTCTTCATTTGATTTGTAGATTTCATCTTTTAATTACCCCATTAGAAAAAGTTTAGAGGCGTGATGTCAGGCGATCTTGCGGGCCAATTAATGGGGCCGTTTGTACCAATCCAGTTATCTTGAAAGTGGTCATTGAGAAAGTCTGTGGCAATTAGACTATTATGTGAGGGGGCTCGTTTTATTTAAATTATGACATTCATTCCAAAAGAAGTATTCCATATTCAAATTTTAAATGATTCGGTACGCCCGCTGAATGCACAAATGCGTTCATGTACGTACATGCGAACATGTACAAATGCGTTCTAATTTTAAATAAATGCTATTTGTAATGCATAATATCGATACAGATAAGATATGCATAAGTGGTCTCTTCAGATAATTGATGATCGATTCATATTATTCACGACATTTTGCAAATTAATTAAATTGTGGCCATTTCAGTCTAATTTACTGTCAGTCTTGTTTACACAAGATTTCATAACCTTTGGTCCTTATACTTACGGACCAATAATTGACGCGATTACAAGAGTATTGACCAGGTTCGATTCCCGGGTATGTATGAGAGTTAAGAAAAATGTTTGAATGTGATTATTATTAAAACTAGAATCGACGACATGGTTCCTAAGAACAGATTTCGTTATCTCTCATAGTTTCTGACTTCTCGATACTGACCCATTTGGATTGTACAGTTGGTGCCAGATACATCTATACCACCCAGTCATCGGCCGAATACCCCCGCACGCACCGCGCGCTCGCCTGAACTCACACTACTAAAGACTCGAACAAGTAACACAACCGGTTTAGAGCGACTATGTTATTTGCTTAATAAATTCTAACTATCAGCGATCGAATCTGTTCAGAACCAAAAAATAATGCTACTATACGGGAATATAGATCGTTAATTTCAATGTAGCCAATGAAGACGAGCGTAGCTAGGCCGTATAATGTGCAGATTCACTTCCCCGCTACCTTTTTTATTTTTTCTATTTTTGAGTTCGAATCTCGGAAGCTGTGCCCGTTTTTTTTTTTTAATTTTTATAGATAGTCGAAGAATATTTATTAAAAAAGAATTAATTAATTTAATAGGGGAAAATTGAATTAATTAATTTAATAGGGGAAAATTAAATTAATTTAAAGATCAATCAGGTAGTTGATCTTCTATTTTTATAATATATCTTTTTTATTATTTTCTTATAAAATGTAAGTAGTAATATTTATATAGAACTAAAAGATTATTAAAGTAATATATATTTTATTAAATTTAATTAAAGATTAATTTTTAATTCATTAATTCATAAACCTAATAATGTTCATTAAATTAAAGAAATATTTTATAATTTTATTTTTATATTCCAATTAATGGATCAATTAATTTTAGTATTATAAAATCATATAACAAAAATAATAAAAAAAAATGTCAAAAAATACAAGCAAGCAATATGTAAAAATATAATTAATATCTTTTCGATATTATGTTGAAATGTTATGAAGTAAATTTTTACACATTTTTCCTGGAAAAAATTGAAAAATTTTCTGGTAACCATTTTGTGGAGGGAAGAAGATTTTCTCCTGTGCCCTCGGCGTTGAAAGAGCGCCGCGCGCCGGCGCGGAATGGCCGTTGCTTCCCTCCTGACAATTGTTTTGTGAAATTTTTTGTAAATATTTGGTTCCCTTTTTAGTTCCCATTTAAAGTCTACCTATTTGTGCATTATGAAAGTGAAGTGGTACATTCAATTTGTATGGTGATTGCAGTGCTCAGAAAGAGAATTTAAGACTTTGTAGCGGCTATACATTGTTAGCAAAGTCAGCAAAACCCCAGACTGGACTGCCGCGTGTTCTAGGCATTCAGTCGTCTGCGCAACACCGCCTCGCTAGGTCAATTTGTATTACGTAAGATAAGGACTTATTATACTGACTTATGTAACTACATTTAAGTGTTGGAAAATAATAGACTGAGTGAATTTAAAAAGGTTTTTATTGAATCGCGTCACCTTCCTCTAAATTGGTGACCCCGACGTGATCAAGAAGGCGACTCACGGTGGCGCGCGAACACAGCGAGAGTGCATATTGTTTATTAATAAATAAAAAGTGAATATTAAAGCGTCGCGCCTGCAGCTACCGACATGGAGTCGGAAATGATCAAATACCTGCGCAACATGTCCCTAGAGTTAAAGGAGATAGAAGAGATCCGCGGGGAGTTAGAAGAGATCCGCGGGGAGATAGAAGAGATCCGGTCGCGAGGCAGGAGCTACGGACGACCGCAGGACAGAAGCTATGACGGAGGTCGGTGGAGATCGTGACCCAGGAGCAGGACAACGTCAGGACATCGGGAATCAGGGAACCGAGCGTGGCTGTGTCGTCATCTTTTCCGGTTCAGAGAAAAGGCAACGCAATGCGAGCAACCTTGTGGCTGGGTGGATGGACAGTCAGCGCGGTTGGATTCGGAAAATCTAGTTGCAGTACAGTCAGCGACGGAGAGCGACTGTGCTGCGGGCAATCACCGATTATTGCATCGGTGAGAGAAACATCGAGAACAGAAAACCGGCTTAGTGTACCTGGTCGATACCGGGGCTAACGTGTCAGTGATTCCAGTGAATAAAGTGCCGGACAAAAGAAAGGCAAGCGAATGCCCGTATAAACTGTATGCTGCGAACAATACGGAAATAAAAACTTATGGTGTAATATCGTTAGAAATTAATCTTGGTTTACGCCGTAGTTTTAGATGGAATTTTATTATAGCTGACGTAAAACAACCCATAATTGGGGCAGACTTTTTAAAAGCACACGAATTAGTAGTTGATTTATACAATAGACGGTTGTTGGACGGCCGCACTAAATTAGATAAGCAAGGTATATTAGTTTTATATAACGAGCCCGCGATAACGAGTATTCAAAATGACAACCCGTATCGCGAGCTTCTAGAACAATACTCAGAAATAACGAAACCAATTTCTTTTAAGGAGCCCAGTAAACACGGTATCTTACATTATATAGAGACTACCGGCCCCCCGGTTTTTGCTAAAGTAAGACCATTACCGCCGCAAAGATATAAAATCGCTAGGGACGAGTTTAGGTTAATGCAAGAATTAGGTATTTGCAGGCCATCAAAGAGCCCATGGGCAAGCCCGTTGCATGTGGTGCCGAAGAAGGTCGGCCAGATCAGGCCTTGCGGAGACTATCGTGCACTTAACGCGATCACGAAGCCAGACCGCTACCCGATTCCGAGAATTCAGGACTTCACATACGGATTGGCAGGTAAGTGTGTTTTTTCCCGGTTAGATATTAACAGAGCGTTCCATAATATTAGCATTGCACCGGAGGACGTAGAGAAAACCGCCATTATAACGCCGTTCGGTCTTTTCGAATTTCCAAGAATGACATTCGGTTTGCGGAATGCGGCCCAAACGTTCCAGAGATTCATGAATAATAGTGTGCTGCATGGAATCGAAACCTGCACTCTTGGGGATGAGGGCAAAAGTAAAAATAACAAAGTGCGTGAGAGTTCTAATTTATTTTCTTATATTGATGACGTCATCGTAGCTAGTACGAATCATGACGTACATAGGGAGCATCTTAAACAGGTCTTTGCCAGGTTTCAAGAGTTCGGCATAACCATTAATCTGGCGAAGTGTAGTCTCGGTAAGTATAATATAGAGTTTTTAGGTTACGAAGTGAGCGCGGAAGGTGTCAAACCCATGAAGAGCAAGGTGGAAGCTATCAAAGAGTTCCCCAGACCTGAAACAATCGAGCAGCTCCGCCGTTTTTTTAGGTATGGTTAACTTTTACAGGAATCATTTGGAGCGTGCGGCAGATCAACAGGCCGACTTGAACAACTTCCTGCATGGCGCCAAAAAGAAAGATAAATCGAAGATTAAATGGACGGATAAGTCGATAGCCGCCTTCGAGCAATGTAAGTTAGCTTTAGAAAACGCGGTGACCTTGTCACATCCGGGAGACGAAGGTGCGCTGTATTTAATGTGTGACGCGTCAAACGCGTGCGTCGGCGCAGTCCTCCAACATAAGGTTAAAGGAGTCTGGAAGCCGCTGGGGTATTTTTCCAAAAGACTGTCGGAGGCTCAAAAGAAATATAGCACTTACGACAGAGAGCTATTGGCAGTATACTTGGCCATAGTACATTTTCGCAGCATGGTAGAAGGCCGGCAGCTCACCATAATGACGGATCATAAGCCATTAACACACGTTTTTTCTAAAATAGGTTCAGATAATAAAGAGACGCCCAGGCGAGCACGACAACTATTGTATATAAGCGAATTTACGAGCGATATACAATACGTCAAAGGTAACGAAAACGCAGTTGCTGACGCGTTGTCCCGAGTTATAGAGACCATTGTTTGTCCGACCGTTTTAGATTTCGACGAAGTCGCCCGGGCACAGGAAACAGACGATAAGCTGGCAGAAATGCTGACGGAATCTCAAGGTAATATAGTGCTTACAAAATTACAATCACCACTGTGTAATGGTGCGATCTATTGCGAAACTTCAGAGAACCGTGTGAGACCCTACCTGCCTCAGCAGTTCAGAAATGTGGCTTTCAATGTCGTACATAATAATAACCATCCCGGAATTAGAACAACGCGTAAAATGATTACGAATAAATATTATTGGCCGGGTATGAATAAAGATATTAGTGTATGGGCCCGAGCGTGTATACTATGTCAAAAGGTTTTTTACCTTTTGACATTGTATACACGCATAGGCACACACATTCTAAATTAGGTACTTTTACACTAGCAGAACGGTTCGAGCACTTACAAGTAGACATCGTGGGCCCCCTGCCGACCACGCAGGAAGGGCATAGGTACTTAGTTACGATGATAGATAGGTATACAAACTGGCCGGAAGCCGTTCCGGTCAGCGATATAACAGCCGAGACCGTCGCTAAAATAATATATGAAAACTGGATTTGCCGTTTTGGATGCCCAAGTAGGTTAACTAGCGATCAGGGGAGGCAATTTGAAAGTGAATTATTTAATAAACTTATGAAAGTATTAGGCATTAATAAATCCGAACCACAGCGTACCATCCCCAAAGTAACGGCAAGGTAGAAAGATTACATCGTTCTCTGAAGGTCGCTTTGAAAGCCCGTTTATTACAGAATGAAAATGGGTCATGGGTTGATGAACTGTCAACGGTCATGCTGGGGCTACGTGCAGCATGTCGCAGCGACAGCGGCGTCAGCGCAGCTGAAATGGTATTAGGGCAAACGTTACGCTTGCCTGGCGATTTTTATGTCGATTGCGCGAACTCAGAAATGTCGGACGAAAAATACGTAGGTAAATTACGCCATATTATACAAAGTCTCCGGCCCCAGACACGAGAAAATAGCGATTCTGGTACAATTTTTGTTCATAAAGATTTAAAATCATGTACTCATGTTTTCGTACGAAATGATTTAGTGCAAAGGCCATTGATGCCTAGTTATAGTGGACCGTATCTTGTGATAAATAGATCACCAAAGAGTATGACCATTGAAATAGGGGGCCGTCGAACAACCGTTTCAACACACTTTAAGCTTTTCGGAGCAATTGTATTTGCAGTGTTCATAATTATGGTATTAATTTTCGTGTACTATTGCATTCAAAAATGTCGTAAAAACACTCGAAGCTGGATGGATAACAGAGTAAGAGCCATGTGGAAAGCAGCTAGTGACGCAAACGGCACGGTATAATCCGATACAGATCGGCCCGATGAGGGAGTTTTTTTTAGGCTATTGTCGCGAGAGGAGGCAAGGTGAGTCCTAAGGGACGTTTTTTTTATATTGCAGACCGGCCTCTCGGGCAATATACCCTTAATATTTTTATTAGGTCAAGTACCTACATCAAGTCGGCCCTTGAAAAATAGGTATCCGCAAAATGTTATTTTTTTATTGTTCTATAAATGATCTTTTCATGTAAATTTATATATGTTAATTGTATATTTCAACAATAATCGAGTAAAATATGTATACTATGTAATGTAAAATAAAAAACATCAAATAGTGATTTCTTGTTATTGGTCGTCAAAGATTTTACGATAGAGTAGTATTTTACGTGTAATTAATATTGTACCTATTTCAAACAACTTATGAATAATTATTGTTGCTAATTGACTATTTCTTATTTCTAATTTTTGTAAAATAATTCAATTACAGGTACATTGTGTATGAAACATCGCCTTAACATATTTTGTTATGAAGCATCGCCTTAACATATTTTGTTCTATAAATAGATTGTAAGTAACAAAAGAGCATTGAGCGTTGGAATGCGATACCAGTACCTAGTAACCCGTAATGTAAACACAGATTCAGCAATCATGTCGAATCAACGTCATCTGGTACACTTTTGTAATAAGTTTAGTGTAAGGTAATATTATGGAGTCATAATTTTTAAAATTGGTTAAATTTTTGTTTTTGTTTTTTTGTTCTCTCCAGGGTATAATTAAAATGTAATAGCACTTACGAGATACAGGATGTTTGTTTGTTGAACTTTATAAAAAAATTTTTAAAAAAGAAGGGGTGTGATGTAGCGGCTATACATTGTTAGCAAAGTCAGCAAAACCCCAGACTGGACTGCCGCGTGTTCTAGGCATTCAGTCGTCTGCGCAACACCGCCTCGCTAGGTCAATTTGTATTACGTAAGATAAGGACTTATTATACCGCCTTATTTAACTACATTTAAGTGTTGGAAAATAATAGACTGAGTGAATTTAAAAAGGTTTTTATTTAATCGCGTCACCTTCCTCTAAAACTTTCTTATTTTATAAACATTTGTACAAAGTATAGAAATTAAGGATATTACATTATATCATATAAGGTACGTGCATGTCACTCTCCAATTGTACTATTCACAATGCACGCTGCATTTTTGCATTTTTGCACTAGAAAGTTTTGTACGATGCCCCCTTTGTCCTCAGTCTCACTTTTTTAGAAGCCAAAGGGGCTTAAAAGTCCATACCGGTAAAAAACATAAATCCCAATCAGTTCCAGCCTCTCTCCCTTGTCGTCAAAGTTTGAATGCGTCTCCCGATACTAATGATAACCCAAATTCTTTATTTTGGAAACACCTAAGCTCTTTAAAAAATTCTCTTCCCTTAGTTAAAAGAATACCGAGATGGGCTAGAATAACAGCTGCTGAAAAACTTACTGAGGTTATCCATGATGTGGTATCAAACAATTCTGCACAATCTTGGGAACAACTTTTAACATTTTCTTACACATATTTGCATGTCAAATCAAAATCTACTTCCTTAACTAAGTCTATTAAACAAAATTGCAGTCGACCCCTTTTAACAACTATTTTAACAACAAAACTTCAGAGAACCGTGTGAGACCCTACCTGCCTCAGCAGTTCAGAAATGTGGCTTTCAATGTCGTACATAATAATAACCATCCCGGAATTAGAACAACGCGTAAAATGATTACGAATAAATATTATTGGCCGGGTATGAATAAAGATATTAGTGTATGGGCCCGAGCGTGTATACAATGTCAAAAGGTTTTTTACCTTTTGACATTGTATACACGCATAGGCACACACATTCTAAATTGCAGTCGACCCCTTTTAACAACTATTAGCAAACCTTCTTGGAATCAAAATTTTAAAATAGAATCAAAAATCTCAGACGGAGACCTCAGTGGGGCTTCTCGAATCCTTTTTTCTAGTGATGCTGTAGCGCCTCGTAATCAAGAGACACTGGACTGTTTGATTAGTAAACATCCACCTTCGACGGCAAAATTTGATCCTTTGGACCTTACTTCCACGGAAGAGGATTCCTTACAAGCGTCGGCTGTAGATGTCCTCGGGGCTGTTAGTTCTTTTAAATGTGGCTCTGCTGGAGGCCTCGACGGTCTTACGCCCCAGCACTTTAAAGATCTTCTTTTCAGTGCTAATGGTGATACCGGTCAAAAACTTTTACAAGAATTAACAGCTTTATTTGTTTATTCAAAGAAACATACAGCATCAATATTTCACATAGACATGTTTACGATGAATAGTACATTTGCCAAAACAGTTTCCAACGTTAACTATTACGTTACAAATACTTATTAATATATTACTTACACATGAAAATATGACAATATTTGAAGAAATTATTACTTAAAATTATAACAAGCATATAAACGTTAAAAAGAGAGAAAAAGAAATTATATTAAATTTTTCTAAACAAAAAACAGAAATACTAGTCTAAATGGCAAAAATTGTAATAAAACATGTTAAGGGTGTTAAGATCTCTTTTCTTCTTTCATAGATGAACGAAAAGCCTTTACTTTACAGTTAAATATGTCAATGTGACAATAACAATCATTATGTTTGTTGCAAGCTCTAACAAGAAAACGATTTTTCGAATAATTCGTTCTACATTTGGGGACAGAAAATACTGCATTGGAGCGACTACTAATAGACCTAGGACATCTAAATGAGATATGACCAAGAAGGGCAGGAGAATCTATATAATTATTAATTAGCTTAAACAAAAATATTTGATCCCTATATTCTCTCCTTAACTCTAATTTTTGCAGTTGATAAATCTCTATCTGAATGAACGATGAAAAAAGCTCTAATAAATCTTCTCATTACAGGAAAAGTCCTCAATAAAATGAGGCCAATATTGAACGGGGCCCACCTAATTGCCTTTAAGAAAAAAGATGGTGGAATCAGGCCAATTGCAGTTGGTAGTACTTTGCGCCGCCTTGCCGCTAAAGTCACTTGTCGATTTGCCTATGGTGACCTGGCGAGATATTTTCAACCCAAACAATTAGGTTTTGGAACCAGAGGTGGCTGTGAAGCGGCCGTACATGCTTTGAGGACTTTTCTCGATTGTCAAGGAGGTGAGGTTGTTTTGAAGGTGGATGTTAAAACGCTTTTAATTCTTTACAGCGAGGAACCCTGTTGACAGAAGTAAAAAAGCACTTGCCCAAAGCATTTAATTTCCTTCTTCAATGTTATGACGAGCCATCTCTTCTGGTGTACGGAGACCATCACATATCATCAGAGGTGGGCTGTCAACAAGGTGACCCGTTAGGCCCTGCTATTTTTAGTTTAGGTATTCATCCTATCAATGAACAACTAAATTCGAAATTTAATGTTTGGTATCTTGACGATGGAACCTTAGGGGGAGATGCAAGTGTCGTTCTCGATGACCTGAAGCTTTTGATTGATAAGTTCGCCAAAATTTGTTACCGACTTTTGTAAGAATAAATAAAGCATTATTCAGGCCTTTCAATCAATTGCCCCCGGCATCACTGTAATAGAGAAATCTTCCCTTCGGCTCCTAGGTTCACCAATTTTCGATGACTCCTTTCATAACTTTATAATTGACAAAATTTCAAAATTTTCAGAAAGTTATTCCCGGCTTTCACAAATTAATACACATATGGCCTTTTACATTTTACGTCATTGCTTATTCGTGCCAAAATTAATTTATTATCTTCGCTGCTCACAGTTTTGGAAACACGAAAATTTACTTTCGGTTCTCGATGAAAAAATGAAATCAACTCTTTCGAATATTCTGAACATAAATTTTGATAATAATTCCTGGGATCAAGCCAGTTTACCAGTGCGCTTCGGTGGTTTAGGAACTCGAAAAATTTCTTCTCTAGCTTTGCCAGCCTTTTTATCTTCGATTTACGGTAATAAAGATATTATCAATAACATTCTTTCCTCTTCTTTTACGGGCGAGATTTCTCATCTTTCGGATGCCGAAATGCACTGGAATATTGTATCAAACAGTTCAGCAGTTCCACAAAATCCCGTGTCACAGCGTCAGTGGGACGACGTGCTTTGTATTTTAGAGCGGAACAAACAATTGAATACGCCTAATTTAACAGAGCGCGCTCGTTGCTAGCGGTGGGTTCGTGGGAGTCAGGGCTATGGTTGCATTTATTAACTGCAGTCATCTAACTTGGGAACCCTTTTTGACAACCATAGCTTTAGGCTTGCCTGTAGTTTACGTTTAGGAATAAAATTATGTGCTCGACACCGCTGCCGCTGTGGCGTGTTGGTCGATGAGCTCGGTCGCCATGGCCTTTCATGTTCTCGCAGCGGTGGCAGAATATCTCGCCATGCCAGTTTAAATGACATCATCCATCGGGCTCTTGTTACCTCCAATACTCCCTCGGTTCTTGAACCGTCAGGATTGTTGCGTGATGATGGCAAGCGACCTGATGGTATGACTCTGGTCCCGTGGAGGATGGGTAGGCCACTGGTGTGGGAAGCAACCTGCGTAGACACTCTCGCGGCTTCCCATCTTTCCACAACTAGTATACAATCTGGCTCTGCTGCTAATAACGCTGAAAGCCTTAAACGTAGAAAATATCAGAATTTGGGTAGCGGGTATATTTTTGAGGCTTTTGGCGTTGAAACCATGGGGTCCTGGGGACAAGGGGCTCATCGTCTTTTTTCGGACCTAGCGAGGCGATTGGTGAGTGAAACTCGTGACCCGAAGGCTGGCACCTACCTCGCACAACGAATTTCTATTTCGATCCAGCGTGGTAATTCAGCCAGACTTTTGGCTACGTTGCCATCAATGCATTCAAGTTTAGATGTATTTAGATTATCTGTAGTATAATTTTAACGTATAATTATTTATTTAATTTAATTTTTAAATTTGTCAATATCGTAAATATATTAAATCTTTTAAATATATAACAAGGTGTAGCTAAAAACTATAAGAAAAATTTTTAATAAAATTTAATAATACATAAACAAACTTGTCACTTTTATAATTTAATTATGAATCATGTTGCTGGGATGTACAGAAACATATTTAAATTGTAAACCGCTTTGTACATTACTGTTCGTGATCTCCTGAGTTTTAATTTAAAAAACTGCGGAGAAGTTCGCGGTCAGCACTTCGCCCTGGACCTCTTCACGGAGGTCGACAGCCGAGGAGGAATAGAGAACTTCCTACATACGGGCAAATATCTAGATGAATAGCATGAGAGCTCTTAAAAAAGGAGGGTGATTTCCCTCAGAAAGTTCCTTGTGTCATATCAGTAGGAACATAGATGTAGGTGAGGGGGTGATTGTAGAAGATGTACCTGAGGTTGGGGTAGATGTAACTGGTGATAGAGTCGTGAATTATTTCACGTCAACAAAAACAAGTAATTTTCACTGTTGAGAAATAAATATTTGATTTAAATTTGAAAGGCGGCCGTACAGCACTCTACCAGGCCGTCACTAAAACCATCATCGATACCTATTATTTGTCGCATTTGCATAGAGAACGGTCCTACATTGGTTATAAACCATGTGGACAGGCAGTATGTTACCATGCCGACAGCAAATGCAGACGTATCCCTTTTGCCGGGCATTTATTATGGATACAGTCCGTGTATATTTGTAACACCTACTTTTCTCTTTTTTCCTACTTCCCTCCTTTGTACTTCCAACGAAAAAGAGTGGAGCTATAAAAACTGTGCTTCTGCCTATGGCCCTATAAAATCTAATCGGTTCGGCCTGCAAGTTCGGCATGCTTTTCGCCCTCAGGGGTTTTTTAAGTTGTGTTCACTAACTTATCTTTATGCAAATGCAGTTATTGCCCGTTTTTTCATATTTTTTGTAATTCGTTTTTTTAATTTACTTATAAATAAAAACATTCTTTGTTTGTTCTAAAGCAGTATTTGTTTTACGTTACTTTACTTTAGTTTTATTTTATAATGATTTATTAGCTACGTACATACTGTTGTTACGCACTAATGATTCACATTGCAGTGTAACTCCGCCATTTCAACTGTGTGCTTGATGCCGGTCCTGAGCCCGGAAAAAGGAGGAAGGCACTGACATTTTTATGCGAAGTATGAAATGTAGTGGAAACATTCAAATCATTCCCTATTCATCAAAGCGGTTGGCCAGTAATGTAGTGAGGCCAAGTTTGAACTCACTTGCAAAGTTGGGCCAGCGGTTTAAATAACTGAATTGATCAGCCTTGTTTTGATATGTTTTGCCATAAATCATAAATGTATTCATTTCAGATCAATTAATACTGCCAAAGTGTGAGAAAATGGGACTGGATGTAAAAATATATTTAAGTGCAACAAGCAAATAATAATTTAATGTAATACAAAAGACATATTAATGTAATATACAATTTAATGTAATACAGAAGGAGGGCGCCACTTACCGGCACAACAGTTGATCCGCGTTATAAAAATCGTTAAAAATAGTAAAAGTGCAAAAATTACACAAATAATCACTCACTAGTTTTAAACTAATAACAGTTCATCGGTACAAGTTGAAGTGTTGAAGAAATAGTTGCATCTACTTAGAAAACAGTGTAAAAGTCGAAGTTGTGTTGCTAACCGCTCAACCTTATAAAATCAACTATAATAGTGATACTACACGTCTTTCTAAAACAAAAAAGTGAAGTTTTTGTAATTGAACAATCTATTATAAGCTTTTGAAGAAAAATAAAGGTAATATTTTGTAATTATAATCAACATAACCTAAAACATAAACAAAGAAAAATTAGCCGTCACGAAATTTTAGTAACTAGCGCCATCTATTGTTGAACAGCAGAATAAAATAAAAACAGAGACACCTAGTGAGCAGTTATTAAAAGATTGATCGCCATCTATTGTTGAATAGCTAAATGCAACTACACTGGTGCCACATAGTGAGAAATAGAAAAAGATCAAATATAGAAACACCGACTTAGAACTTTTCTTTTGAACTATCAAAATCATATAAGAAAACATGTCATCTGTACCTATCACTTGCTCAGGTTGTTTTCAAACTCTACTTGAAAGGGAATACCTAACGTGCTCAACATGCAAAGATAAATACGATCTAGAATGTGCCAATATTTCAAGTAAGCGATTTTATAATACGATGACATCGACACATAAAAATGCATGGAAATGCCAATCTTGTCTATGTAAAACTCCAAAAAAAGATAATACAAATACGCCGATACAAAATAGAGACGAAAATATTCAATTGTTCAGTCCCACACCTGAAAACGAAAACGTTACTTCAAGGAAAAGACATATAAATATTACGGACTCTACCACCTTAGAGGATTCAAATTTGTTTGGCGATGACACGATACAAAACGAAAATGATAGTGGTGAAACCAACTTTACATTGGAAAAATTGCGAAAAGTCGTAGAAACGCAATTAAAAATAAATAATAGGACGATTATTTCAGAACTAAGAAGCACTATTGAAATAGACGTAAATAAAGCAATCTTGAAATTACGAGATGAAATCAAACATGAAACGACATCCCTGTATAAAGAAAATGACCTCAGAAAAATTGAAATACAAAAAATAAACTCTAACATAGATAATTTTAAAAAAGAAAATGAAAAGTTAAAAACTGAAATTAAAATACTGCAGGACCACATAGCTACTGTGAAGCAGCCTACACAGCCAGAAATAAATAAAAAGAAAATAGTTTTATTCGGACTAACTGAGCATAATAAGGAAACTGAATCAGAACAAAATTATAGAGTTATCTCAGCTTTCCGAGAAATACTGAATGTAAACCTGGAAGGTTTCATTGAAGAAACATATAGAGTCGGTCGATATAATAAAAAAGATCGACCTCTTGTAATTGAACTAATAAGCAAAAAAATGACGAAGTACTTAGTTAACAATAGCTACCTATTAAGAGGAAGTGGGCTCTACATTTCTGAATTTTTGACAAAAACAGAACAGAGAGAACGAAAGGTTATGAAAGAAGAGATGATCAAAGCTAGGAATAAGGGACTTCATGCCGTTATACACAATAATAGGCTGTATGTAGAAGGAAAACAAATAAACCCAGCTGAAAACAATTTGATCCCATCACCACAAATGCATAATAGCCAAGGAAACAAAAGCATCGAAAATGAAAATCCATCCTTTCGTAAAAACAGACTCACCATCTTTTAAAATACTATTTCAAAATTTTCAGAGCATTTATAACAAACAAGACCTACTTGAATCTTTCCTCAATGAACACCCGAGTTATCAAGGAATATGCATATCAGAGTCCTGGTTAACTGAAGAAAAACTAAAACTAATCAGATTCCCTCGATATAAAGTTGCAGCATCTTTCTGTAGAATGCATAGAGTAGGCGGCGGAGTGTGCATCCTACTGCGCGACGACGTTAAATACATAGAGCGTACTGAAATCTCAAATATTTCTATAGAGTATGTGTTAGAGTTATGTGCGACTGAATTGGTTAATGAAAATACACTTTTGATAACTATGTATTGGAATGGTAGAGAGGAAGAATTATTTTATAGTCAATTAAAAATGGCACTCAATCACATTAATAATAAATATTATAACAAAAACATTATTGTAGGTGGTGACTTCAACATAAACATGCTGAAAAAAGATTTTAAAAGTAACCGATTTCTTGAGTTAATGTTAGAATACAACTTTGTTCAACAGATAAATTATCCAACTCATATAACACCAACATCATCATCATGCATAGATTTAATATTTACTAATTTTAAAAATATTAACTTCGTCACAACCGTAGAACCTTTGGGTTTTTCACATCATTCGGCTGCAATAATACAAATGTCAATAAACAAATACCCTGCACAAACCTGGTACGTCAATAAAAGAATTTTCAACGCTACAAATACAAAATTATTCAAAAACCATCTAAAACAAATAAATTGGAAAGACATAATATGTGAAAATAAGAACATAAATGAAAATTACAAAGATTTTCAAAAAACAATTACCAATCTCCTTAATGCTTATATACCTAAAAAACGATTAAAAATTAATAATAAAAATAAAAACAGTTGGCTTACCCCAGGAATTAAAAAATCATGTAAAAATAAACGATTATTAAAAATACTGAAACTACAATCAAATGATGGAATATTAAACAAACACTACAAAAATTATGAAAAAGTTTTAAAAAAGGCTATTAACATATCAAAAAAATTGCAATACAAAAACAGAATAAAAAAGTCATCAAACAAAACCAAAACTATGTGGAATGTTATCAATGAAATAACCAATAAAAAAAGTAAAAAAGAAAAATCCAATATAAAACTAAAAGTAAATAAAAACTTAATTTTTGACCCAACACAAATTACAGAAATATTCAACTCACACTTTGCATCTATTGGCGAATCTATTCAATATAATGACATACATCAGGTAAATACATCGTCCATGCAAAACGAAAATCCTAACAATACAACTTGGATTGAAAATACAATGTTCCTAAACCCAGTAAACTGTAATGAGATATATAAAATAATTAAAAATTTAAAAAATAAAAATAGTTCTGGAATTGACGAGATACCTCCCAGTTTATATATACAATGTGCGGAAGAACTAACCTTGCCATTGACCGTTTTAATTAATCAGTCATTTAATGAAGGAGTATTCCCATGTATTCTAAAAAAGGCTGCAATTAAACCAATTTATAAGAAAAATAAAAAAGATGATCCCGATAACTATCGACCAATCGCAATGTTACCAACCGATTCAAAAATATTTGAAAAAGCTATGTGTAACCGAATTTATAGTTTTTGTGAAAAATACGACATCTTCGACGATTGTCAGAACGGTTTCCGTAAAAATAGGTCAACGATTTTAGCTGTATATAAATTTATCCAAAAAGCACTCGACGCACTTAATGAAAAGAAACATGCTATAGGAATAATGTTAGATATGACAAAAGCCTACGATAAAGTTCAACATAAAGTACTACTATCTAAACTATATAAAGCAGGAATCCGTGGACTAGCTCATAATTGGTTAACCTCGTATCTAAAAGACAGAGAGCAATACGTAGAAATAGAATACTTTAACTATGATAAAAAGCAAATAGAAAGTGTCCGATCATCTAGGAAAATAATCAATAGTTCAATTCCGCAGGGCAGTGTTCTAGGTTGTTTATTGTTTTTAATTTATATTAATGAGCTACCTAAAACTATACAAGAATATTGCGTTTTGTTTGCTGACGATGTCTCTATTCTTGTCTCGTCACTAGATACCATAACACTACACGATAAAATCATTTCTTGTTTAGACACAGTACAAAACTGGATGGCGGAACATAGCCTGGAGATAAATTTACAGAAGACAAAAATTATTACTTTTCACCCTCACCAAAGAAAACCACCAAATATAAAAATTAAATTTAATAGTACTGAAATGGAATTGGTAAACAATTTTAAATTGCTTGGTTTAGAAATAGACTCAAATTTAAATTGGAAAATACATTTAAATAAAATACGATGCAAAATATCTAGCTTTACTTATGCGCTCCGAAAAATAAAAAAAAACACCGACTTAGAAACTGCTGTTTCTATGTACTACGCATATGCTAATGCATGGCTAAGTTATGGCATAACATTGTGGGGAAATAGCACTGACTTAAATTCTTTATTTGTCTGTCAAAAGAAATTGATAAGGATAATAGCAAACATTAGTAATAGAGAAAGTTGCAAATCATATTTTCAAAAGTTTAAAATATTACCATTACCTTGTATATATATATTGGAAGTATGTAAATCGGTACATACACAACCAGAATTTTATGAAAAAAGGGAACAAAACACTTCTAAATATGAATTAAGGCATAAAAACAAATTGCAATTTCCAAATTCCAAACTAACATTGCACTCCACGAGTCCCCTAGCAATGTCAGTAAGGATATATAATAATTTGCCAAAAAATATTAAGTTAATAACTAATAATAAAATATTCATAATGGAAATAAAGCAAATCTTACTAACAAAATGTTATTATCATGTGAACGAGTACCTTATTGATAAATTATAAAAAAAATAATGTTACCGAAACACCCAAATGAAAACTTAAATTATCATAAGTTCAAAGTTAATATTAACATGCGATTCCTCCTCTCCCCCAAAATTGCAGCGCCCAGCAGGGTCCTTAATTTTCATTTTTTGATTGTGCTTTTAATAATCAAATGTATGATTCTTGAGAAGCAATAAAGTTTGAGTTTGAGTTTGAGTTTGACATATCAAATTTTGTAACAAGTACATAGAATTTAATTCAAAAAATAAAAAGTATATGTCGCATTTTATTTACTTTTGTTTACCCCTGTCCCAATGATAGAACTATATACTTCCATTAAATTATTCGTTTCAAACTAAATATTTGTTAACTATGAAATATACATGTACCTTTTTAAATATATTCGAAACGATATTCAAAAATTATAATAAGTTTAAATTGAATAATCTGCTGGCATATTGTAGAAAGCGACACGGCCGATGCTGTAGAAATTAAGAGATTTCTGATTTAAAAAACTGTGACAAATTGTTTTGACAGTAATCTGTTGATGTCAACTCCACACCAGCCAAAGAAGACACCGAAATGAGTGAAAACCTGAATGCGCTAAGTCAAGGCTGGTTGCCTCTCTGTTAAACTCTACTGATTTTTTGTAAACGAATAAAAAGTTTGTGGTCTAGTGTTATCTAGTGATGAATTATAACACCCTTCCTGTAATCTCCATTCCGGCTACTTTTTCTCAATCAGCTAACAATAAACGATGCGTTCCAATAACAACCTATTCACGTGTTTGACTTGACATTGACAAGATAAATGGTGAAGGACTTGTATCCATGAAAAAATCGCTAAAAAAAGCATCGTGAAAACATTTAGAACGCGGGACTAACAGATACTTGCTGTTTTAATTCTGCTCTTCTCAATACTGACAAATCTTGTAATATAAATTTTGTTTGTGTGTTTCAGATATACAGATCAGCCCTACGAAGCAGGTTCAAGTTGGGTCAGCAGAGACGGCCACTATTATGTGGTCAAGCGGACGAAGGGCGACTCCCTCTACCCCCGTTGTGCTAGTGACAGGTGCCCAACACACTAGACGTTGGAGAACGACCGCGCTGGCCCTGGCGCTGGCAAACATCACGATGAACCCACACCTTGGGTCCCAAATTGGTAAGTTAATCATTTATACACTTATATCGTAATTGGTATTCGGTACTAGCGAACGGGGACTCACCTTAATTGCAAAGAAAACCATGGTTTACGCAAAGCTACCTTCGTGAAGCAATAGATAGCCAAGTACAGTTCGCCCGTCAATTTTTGCGCAAATCCGTAAACAGCTTGGAAATGGAATGAAATGGAAATGGAAGCACAGGAAAACTCCAAGAATGACGCCTCGCTTGAAAAGGTCGGGGTCAGTGGTGTCTTGTCTGTAGGATTCGTCAAAAGGCTGTTCGAGTCTGTGGAGCCGTCGATGCGGAAGTGAAGGAGGAGCATGCAGCCGGCGGTCCCACAAAACATACAGGCATACAGGGCCGCACTCGCACGACACCCTAGCCACACAGAGTTCTGCCATCGTATTAACTATGACTAATATTGGAACGTGCCTCCGCGACAATTCGACTGTCGTAGTGTATGGCACATGTTACCTTCGTCCTGTAATAGCTTTAATGGAAAACATCAGACGTGACCTGTACGAAGCCGTCCTACAAAGGATTTGGCAGGCGGCAGGTTACCCAAGCCTTGCCCGCATAGTCACTGATTACTAGCCGGCTCTTCGGTTAGCGCTGGACTTTCGGAACAGTCGGAAATTCAAGGCTGCCTATTCCACCATGTGCAGGCGCTGCTGAGACGTGCGAAGCAGCTTGGGGTGTTCGTGGCATGCCGTTAGCCGTGCAGCTGTATGCAGCGTTGTCACTACTGCCACCTTTGCAGGTGCCCCACGGCTTATCTGAGGTACGCGCCGCTGCCGCCGCGGCAAAATTACTTTCCGTCACATTGAATGACTCGGGTAAGTAAAATATTCCCACCATTCATTCAACTAGATATTTTTTTATTTGTTTGTTTTTTTATTTATTTAATCGTGTGGATGTACAGTATCTCTCAAGTCACGCTCATAACTAAAAAAGGAGCTCTGGCAGTGTTTGAAATTTATGTAAGTACTAATGTTTGTATTTAAAATCTGATTATTGTTTTCTCTTGGTGGGTCCGGGGGCGTTTGGCGTCTACCAGAGCCCTCACCAAGAGCTACCACGCCTCTCTGTGGCGCTCTCTTGGGCAATCACCAAATATTTGACGATTTTCAAGTTGAATAATCTTGAAAGTATTTAAGTTTATAGTTGTTTGTGGTTTTAAACACGCCATTTATATACCTACATACCAAGTATTATAAAAAAAGAAATTGTACTCACCTATTTCCAACGAAGTTTATATTTGTGATTTGTGTTGTTTCGTAATGATATGGAATGTTATATAGGCTTGTCAATTAGTGTGTAGATTAACATTCTAGGCTAGAAAATTGCATGATTTTACAAAAAAGGAAAAGGAATCGTATGTACATCTAGACTTGAGATGACTTCTTGTACTTAGTTTAAAATATTAACTTAGAACGAACTTATTACGATTACCGTAGTTCTTTTCTAGTCATCCTTGGTTTTTTGGAGTGGATCATATCTGAAGACTCAAGACGAGTTTAATATAGTAATGTTGCAATTACCGGACAATTTATCAGAATTTTTTTTTTAAATATAAAGAGCGGGTTGTTGTTAATTTCCTAAATTTTCTTTGGTTGTAAATGAGTTTCCGTAAAGTAAATTATTTTCTAAGATAATGTTCTTCTTGTGATTCTAAACCAATAATTATTGAATTATACATAAAGAATGTCATTTGGTTAAACAATGGTCATTGTTTCACTTGTTTCTAATTTCAAATACATTTTCTTTTCAGATGTGGCTGCAGAGAAGTTCGCGGTCACACTTCTCCCTCACACATCTCACACATTCTTGAAATCAAATAAACAACACTAGTGCTATCCTATAGTTTTACTTAACAGACTCTCTTAATAGGTAATCCAAAGAGACCCTTATTAAATAAATATATATAGTGCGTCTCATAAATAAATATAGTGCTAAATTGGTGACTCCGCATTAAAAGAACAGTATTTTTTTTGTTTTTTAAAGAACTCAATTGTGACCGTTAATAATAAGTGGCGATGATGACGCCGTCGCAGTATATTGCGCCTTCGTTAGGATCCATAAAAACAAAACAGGATAATTGCTGTATCAGTCAAGGAACGGCTCCCCGACTTCTGGACTGATCAGCCCAGACTATGGTTCTTACAAGCAGAATCCATATTTGGACCACGGAAACTTTCAGACGAAGCCAAGTTCCAGGTAGTGGTGCCCAGGTTGGGTAAGAAGGTGATTCAGCTGGTTGCTGACATACTGAAAGCACCACCACCTTCCAGAAAGTGCGTCGTGCTGAAGCTACGTCTCCTCGAGGTGTATGAAGAATCTGAAAATCAGCAGTTCCGCAAGCTGCTCAATGACCTGGAAGTCAGAGACCAGAAGCCGACACAGCTTTTGCGCAGAATGCGTGATTTAACACATAGCAAGGTCCAGGATAGTATACTCCGCATGCTTTAGAAAGGACATCTCCCATCTCCCATCTCAAGTCCGAGCAGTCCTGGCAGTCACGAATATTACGGACTTGAAAAAAGTGGCCGTAGTAGCTGACAAGGTTATGGAACAAACAAACCCATGGAAATTGCACGCATCACTCAGGAGATGCCGTTCCCCAGTTCTTCATACTTAGCAAAGGAGATAGCTCAGATACGATCACAATTAACACAGCTGTGCAAGGTCCCCCAGAATTAACACAGTACGGAACGCCAGTTTACGTCAGTCCGCGCAAAAAAGGCAAATCTCATTCTCTAATTCTCAAGATTCTCCCATTAACACGAATGCTCTCATCGATTCCTTAGAGGCTTGAAAGTCGAAAATGTAACAAAGTATCTCAGACACAATTACTACGTCGTTACAACAATGTCTCGCAAGGACCCTTTTTATTCATTTTGTATATCAACATTTTGTCATATATACAGACGATTTGAAGATATATTAAATAGTAAGAAAGATCCAGGATTGCACTCTTCTACAATTAGATTTACAATCCCTTGAAAACTACTGTTTCATAAATAAAATTTACCTAAGTTTCACTAAATGTAAATATACCGGGTGTACAATCCAAATGGGTCAGTATGGAGAAGTCAGAAACTATGAGAGATAGCGAAATCTGTTCTTAGGAACCGTGGCGTCGATTTTAGATTTAATAATAATCACATTCAAACTTTTTTCTTAACTCTCATACATAATCGGGAATCGAACCTAGTCAAAACCTCTGTAAACAATGTGGTATAAATTCTGCAAGTCATAAGAAGCAAAAATTCAATCGAATTTTGTTCAAATAATTGAAAGAAAAACCCAACAATAACATAACTATTTTATTTCAGTAACTGTTCAAAACGGTAGCCATTCTACTGAATGACATTTTGCAAATTAATTAAATTGTGGCCATTTCAGTCTAATTTACTGTCAGTCTTGTTTACACAAGATTTTATAACCAAATTTGGTCCTTGAAATGAAATGAAATGAAATGAAATGAAATGAAATGAAATATTTATTTCTCAACATTGACAATTACTTGTTCTTATTGACGTCAAATAAAACATGATTCTACCACCAGTTCAAAAAAAACCTTCGTGAAGAAGAACTGGCAAGAAACTTCACGGGTATATTTTTTTTCAAAATAAATTTACAGAGTCTCTTTATGTCTATACAAAATTATTCTTTTCTGCATCTGTTAGCTCGGCAAGTCTCCCTCCCCCCAAGTATCCAAACGACGAACACCCTCAAACGGCACCCGTTCACGAGTTAACGCGGGATCCAGCCATCGCCCTCCTCAACCATATTAGAGGGAAGTGAACGACCCTTGTACTTGTGAACCTTATACTTACGGACCAATAATTGACGCGATTACAAGAGTATTGACCAGGTTCGATTCCCGGTTATGTATGAGAGTTACATTTTTATCGTTATATTAATTTTTAACGATGTATATAAGTGGCACATACTTGTAAGAATCTAGGAATTATTTTAAGTTTTCTAACCTAAGTCGCAAAAAAAATTTTTTGTCGAAAATCCTTGGACACTACCGGCGTTTGAGCTAATTTGGCCCTCGACACGGGACGGGTTAAAGATTAATCAGTTAGTTGATCTTCTATTTTTATAATATATCTTTTTATTATTTTCTTATAAAAATGTAAGTAGTAATATTTATATATATTACTTTAATAATCTTTTATTTCTTTCAAATTTAATTAAAGATATATTCATTCATAAACCTAATAATGTTCATTAAATTAAAGAAATATTTTATAATTTTATTTTTATATTCCAATTAATCGATCAATTAACTTTAGTATTATAAAATCATATAACAAGGTGTAGCTAAAAACTATGAGAAACAAAAAACACAAACTTATCCAGATAATTATTTATTTTGTGCATATATATTACAACGTGTTGCTTCTGACTAGAAAACAAATAAAAATATAACATTACTTATTTGGCCTAGGTGACTAGACGCTGAGAACATTTTAAAAACAATGATAGTTTAGTTATTTAGTTGTTAATTGAAAGATTTGAATGACAGTTTTCATTATAATGTATGTGTTACTTGGCGTATGACCATATTATATCATTGAAGTAGTAAATCCATTGTAGACATGAACCAACATGTAATTAGCCAGAAACTATAAATATTATTTGTTTCTAAGCTAAATGACAATAACATCATTCTCTCATGAATTTCCTTATTTTTAAAACACAACTATTACGAAACTTTTTTCCTAGTAACTAAATTTGTGCGACTTCGGTATCTATGACCTGCTGCAACCGAGATCTGATATATTTTCATCATCTCCACAGTTGAAAAAACTAATTCCTCAAAATTCTCCGGCCACAATATCGCGGTGTCTCTCAGATGCATCAGTATAGGTTATAGGATTCCGTCCAGGCCTACAAGATTCTATGTCTCCAGATTCCTCATAACGACGAAACCATAGTTGCACCGTCTTTCTCTATAAATAAAATTATCAACTTAGAAATAAAAATTTCGTTCAATCCTATGCACCGGATAATACTTAGCGTAAATTTACTTACAGATATCATCAATCGACGTGCAATTTTCCTAATGGAAACATTCTGATTAAACAAACCAACGATTTCGGCTCTCTGCAGCGTTGTTGAATGATATTTCATTTTCGGCTTCACTTGAGCACAGAAATATGATAGGACTAATATGAAATGAAATATATTTATTTCTCAACATTGACAATTACTTGTTCTTATTGACGTCAAATAAAACATGATTCTACCACCAGTTCGAAAAAAACCTTCGTGAAGAAGAACTGGCAAGAAACTTCACGGGTATATTTTTTTCAAAATAAATTTACAGAGTCTCTTTATGTCTATACAAAATTATTCTTTTCTGCATCTGTTAGCCCGGCAAGTCTCCCTCCCCCCAAGTATCCAAACGACGAACACCCTCAAACGGCACCCGTTCACGAGTTAACGCGGGATCCAGCCATCGCCCTCCTCAACCATATTAGAGGGAAGTGAGCGACCCGTCACCCGACGCTACCATAAGAAGACGTACTTTAGTGACAATGACGCTTTAGATATATATACTATAATAAGCGCAACGAACGAATGCAAAACAGCAAACAATCCGGCAACACGACTATACAATATTAGATGCGCACGTTGTCGTTGCGAGTAGCTAGAACCAGTTTAACCGATAATAAGTGAGTTATTTACACTGTGTGCTTGTGTGCGTAAGCAGATTGCCATAGTGCTCAGGATATTGATTTAGTGATTTAGATATTTCGTGGTGTGAGTATCGATAAACGCGCGTGTGCGTGCGACATTAGAAGTTAGTCAACATAATCTGTTGCCATGTGTACACCCGGTTTTTACTTTTCTGGAAAAAGAAAACCCATAAAATATAAATATGAAAAAAAATTAGGATTAGAGTGTCAAAGTGACAGTTTGAATATTTGAACCCCATTTTTAAACAGCAAAATAAAATATTTATCATTGATTAAAATGGTTGAGAGTGAAAGTGAGGACGAAGATAGCAAAAATAAAAGTGATAGTGAAACCAGAAGTTGCCAGTCTATTATTCTTAACTCGGAACACAAACTAGAAAAACGGAAAAGAAATATGATAGAAAAAAGTGACGAAAGTAGTGAAGATGGATATATTACGGTTTTAAGAAGAAAACCTAAGCGTTTAATAATAAGCGAGCTAGGAGACGAGACAATTCAAGAAAAATCAATGGAACAATCAACAGGCCAAAGTAAACAATTTGAAGTAAGCATAACCTCTACCGAACATTTGCCTAAACAAATGTCAATGGCAAAGTTGCTGAAAAACGAAAATATTATCAATATTACAAGGGTGAGATACAAAGGACCTTTCAAAGCCTTGATAAGATTTACAAATAAAAATGATGCTCTGAGACTAATTGAAAACCTTAAATTTAAAGAAATGCAATTACGATGTCAGCTTACTTATGAAACGACCGTAGAATACGGCGTGGTTAAGGGCATAACTATTGATACTTCGGAAGGAGATCTCCTGGAACTTTTCGAAAGTGAGGCAGAAATATTATCAATAAAGAGATTGCAAAGATTGGATCAAAACGGAAAATGGGTTGATAGTGAGTCAGTTCGAGTTGGATTTAAAAGTTCAAATCTACCTGAGAATATTAAGATTTACAGTATTAATTTCAAAGTGTTTCCGTATGGCTGGATCCCGCGTTAACTCGTGAACGGGTGCCGTTTGAGAGTGTTCGTCGTTTGGATACTTGGGGGGAGGGAGACTTGCCGAGCTAACAGATGCAGAAAAGAATAATTTTGTATAGACATAAAGAGATTCTGTAAATTTATTTTGAAAAAAAAATATACCCGTGAAGTTTCTTGCCAGTTCTTCTTCACGAAGGTTTTTTTCGAACTGGTGGTAGAATCATGTTTTATTTGACGTCAATAAGAACAAGTAATTGTCAATTTTGAGAAATAAATATTTGAATTTGAATTTTAATTTTGAATTTGAATTTGTACATATTTCAAGCTACTCAATGTACGAGATGCTGGAAATTTGGGCATTTCATAAAATATTGCCCATTCAAAAAGATAACATGCATTAAATGCAGCAAAAGAACATAGTACATGTGAAACTGAGGTATATAAATGCGTCAATTGCAAAGGCCCTCATATGGCAATAGACAGATCTTGCCCTGCTTTTCTGAAAGAAAAAGAGATTCGTCAACTAATGAGCGATAGAAACGTTACGTACAGAGTAGCACTACAACAGCTTTTAACCATAAAACCTCCAAAAACACAAAACCCTAGTAATATAAACAATAACCCCCAAATTCATGAAAATTTTCAACCGCTTAATGATGATCAACCAAGTGCCCTACAAGCAAAGAAGCTATATAGCAGTGCAGTTAAAACAAAAGTTACAGTACACAAAGAAAATAATACCACAGATAAAAAAGAGACTCAAAATAAAAACAATAAGAATATACAATTCAAGTCAAACATGCACAAATCATCACATCGAAAGCAAAACTTTGAGGAATTAGAAAAACAGTATATGGAGAATATAGAAATAGAAGAATCGAATATACATAATATGGAATTTGAGTACGGTAACAATGAAGAAGAAAACCAAACAAATAATGAAAAAAGTGACCTCTTAAGAAAGTTAAAAGAAGTAATACTTTCAAAAAGATCTTGGGAAGAAAAAATCCTTATATTTATTAAAGTTTTAATAAGTGAAATTAAAACATTATTAGTTAACTATATATCAAAAGGGGACCTTATGAAAACCATTCTAACGTTTAATGGATAGCAGCACATACAACACTTTAGTTAATCTACAATTTGCTCAGTGGAACTCACAAAGTCTTTACCCCAAGTGGCTAAGTCTTGAAAATCTACTGATTCAACAGAAAATCCATGTGGCTATTATTTCAGAAACATGGCTGAGCTTAGACACCATCCTTGGCAGTAACAATTATAATATATTTAGAATAGACAGACCGGACTCGTACGGAGGAGTGGCAATACTAGCTCGCAAATCAATTCAGTGTCAACACAAAAGTATCCAGTTAAGTAACCCAGGAAAAACGATATGGTGGCGAGTGCTCATCAGATAGATAATTAAGTAGTTTTTTTTTTTTTCAATGAATTTGCTCAACTGTGTCATACAATAGGGCTGACATGTTAAGTACAAAATCCCTTCCAAAATAAAGAATAAAAAAAAATATAAATATGAAATTAAAATTCATGTAAGAGTAAATAGCATCATATATCTTGGCATTATACTGGACTTAAAACTTATGTTCGACAATCTAATTAATAACACTGTAGGTCGATCATTTAAGGGATTCAATGCTTGATTAAGTACTGTTTTTAAAAAACCTTCCACCTATTTGTATCTCTATAACACTCTCACACGACCTATACTGGAATATGCTACTGTCATATGGGACCCTTACTATAAAACATACAAAATCATTATAGAGCGTATTCAAAAAAAATATCTAAAAATCACCAGCTATAGATTTTTTAACATTACGGTAATTATAATGAGTTCCTTAAAAAGTTTCATTTACTCTCTGAACAGCGTAAAATCCAACTGGAGCAAGTCACGTTGTACAAGATTGTTAATATAAGGTTTGATTGTTCTGAGCTCATTCGCTGTGTTGATTTCCGCGTCACAAACTAAAATCTAAGATCACAACGTTTCTTCTCAACAAATTTTAGCCGAACTAATGCTGGTAAACGATCACCTATTACCAGAATGTGCGATAGATATAATGAGCTGTTAACAGACCTAGATTTATTTTACACAAACAAACAAATATAGAAAATAATTTGTTAATATCTTAGAAAATATAGATGTATAATTAGAAATAAACAACGGTGAGCTTTACATTTTATACTATTATGTATTTGTATATTTTATGTATGTGATGTATGTGCTTATATATTCATTTATTCCCAGTTTGAAAAAAGAACAAATTTAATAAGCAAAAATTTTAATAAAATTTAATAATACATAAGCAAACTTGTTACTTTTATAATTTAATTATGAATCATGTTGTTGGGATGTACAGAAACATATTTAAATTGTAAACCGCTTTGTACATTACTGTTTGTGATCTCCTGAGTTTTAATTTCGCCCTGGACCTCTTCGCTTATCCAGATAATTAGATATTAGTCGCGGAAGTCGACTGCCGAGGAGGAATAGAGAACGTTCCTATATACGGGCAAATACCTTGATGAATAGCATGAGAGCTCTTAAAAAAGGGGGGTGATTTCCCTCAGAAAGTTCTTTGTGTTTTATCAGTAGGAACATAGATGTAGGTGAGGGGGTGATTGTAGAAGATGTACCTGAGGTTGGGGTAGAGGTATAGGTTGTCGAAGAAGTGAGCGTGCTTGATGTCACAGGGTTTCCAAATCCTTCAGATGAGGAGACCCTTTCTTGAGTTCTTCTACCTGATAAATATCTAAAGCGTTATAGTCACTTAACTACGTCTTCTTATGGTAGCGTCGGGTGACGGGTCGCACACTTCCTTCTAATATGGTTGAGGAGGGCGATGGCCACTGGATTCCGAGTCAACTCATGGACTGGTTCCGTTTGAGAGTGTTCCTCGTTTGGTTACTTGGAGGGAGGGAGACTTGCCGAGCTAACAGATGAGAATAATTTTGTTTGTTTTTCCGAACTGGTGATAGAGTCGTGAATTATTTCACGTCAACAAAAACAAGTAATTTTCACTGTTGAGAAATAAATATTTGATTTTAATTTGAAAGGCGGCCGTACAGCACTCTACCAGGCCGTCACTAAAACTCAAATTCAAATTCAAATTCAAATATTTATTTCTCAACATTGACAATTACTTGTTCTTATTGACGTCAAATAAAACATGATTCTACCACCAGTTCGAAAAAAAAACCTTCGTGAAGAAGAACTGGCAAGAAACTTCACGGGTATATTTTTTTTTTTCAAAATAAATTTACAGAGTCTCTTTATGTCTATACAAAATTATTCTTTTCTGCATCTGTTAGCTCGGCAAGTCTCCCTCCCCCCAAGTATCCAAACGACGAACACCCTCAAACGGCACCCGTTCACGAGTTAACGCGGGATCCAGCCATCGCCCTCCTCAACCATATTAGAGGGAAGTGAGCGACCCGTCACCCGACGCTACCATAAGAAGACGTACTTTAGTGACAATGACGCTTTAGATATTCATCGGGACGAAGAACTCATCGCACAAACAGACACATTACACATGCTTTGTTACAAATACTAGTACAATCCTGTTAATGAGGGGATTATACCCAAGGGCTTTTATCATCCAAATAATCGGATAGTTTATAATATGCTCTAGCACACAACTTCTCCTTTATAGTTTCTTTGAATTTGTCAATAGGAAGACCTTGGATATCCTCAGGAACCTTATTATAAAAGCGTATACATTGACCCATGAATGAGTTAGTGACTTTATGAAGCCTGCTATTATGAGCTGCCAGCATATTTCTTCCTCTTGTGTTAACATTGTGCAGATCTTTTTTTCTTTTGAACAAGGTTATGTTCTTTTTAACATACATTAAATTTTCTAAAATATATTGTGAATGGAAGGTAAGAATATTTATTTCCTTAAATTTACTTCTAAGTGACACCCTTGGACCGAGCTGATAGATTGCGCGAACAGCCCTTTTCTGCAGAATAAATACAGCATCGATGTCGGCAGCACTCCCCCACAGCAGAATACCATATGTCATGAGGCTGTGGAAGTAACCAAAATAGACTAATCGAGCAGTTGTTTCATTTGAAATTTGTCTAATTTTTTTAACGGCATATGCGGCAGAGCCAAGCCTTTTCGCTAAACCATCAACATGCGGTCCCCACTGCAGTTTGGCGTCTAAGGTTATGCCCAGAAATACAGTTGAGTTTACAGGAGTCAGTTCCTGGCTCTTAACTACAATGTTTGTGTTTACCTGTTTGACATTTGGCAATGTAAATTTAACACATTTCGTTTTTTTTTCATTGAGGAGCAAATTATTAGCTGAGAACCACTGCTCTGTGTTGGAGATGCATTTGTTCACCGCTCGATAGTCAATTTCTTGTCTTTTGATTTTAAACAAGAAGGAAGTATCGTCAGCAAACAATATGACCTCGCATTGATTCTTAACGACCGATGGCAGATCATTAATATAAACTAAAAATAGGAAAGGACCAAGAACTGAGCCCTGGGGCACACCCATTGTCACTGCCGATCCTGATGATTTTTCTCCATTTATTGCAACTTTCTGTTTTCTATTAGAAATATATGATTTAATCAAGGCAAGCGCTCGGTTTTTAATGCCGTAATGGTGCAGTTTCATGAGTAGAGTAGTATGATCCACACAGTCGAACGCCTTGGACAAGTCACAAAAGACACCAATAGCATCACACGACTCCTCCCAGGCGCTGAATACGTGTTTTATGAGCTCAACACCGGCATCGGTTGTTGAGCGACCCCGCGTGAAACCAAACTGCTTAAAATTCATTAAACTATTACCGTAAAAATGAGAAAGTAATTGATTTATATAAGTTTATATGTGTATTTTATTTATATTGTGGACATTGTGGTTTAACTTGTAACATTATATAATTTCATTGTCTGGTATTGTTGCATGTGTCTCTGCGTTAATCACTTCAGGTGACAACTGAAAATCAGTAGTCTGCCTAATCTGCAGACATCATACTGAGCCTTTTTGCATCCAACTTTGTGTATGTCACTGGTGAAATCCTAGTTATTATATGCTCTTTCAATTTTTTAAATCTTTTTTTTTGCTTGTTTATATTTAAGTTAAATATAGGTATTCTTTTTAATGTAGTGTTACTTTTTTTTTTTTTGTATGTCTTGTAATTCTTATGTTTGTGTTTTGGATGCAAATAAACGATAAACGATATTCTATTCTATTTAAAATTAATTTTTCAAAAATCTTACTGAGCGTTGGTAGTATAGATATAGGTCTAAAATTATTAGGGTCAGACATACTACCTGCTTTGAATATTGGAATGACCTTACTCAATTTCATTAAATCAGGAAAAACACCATTATCAACACAGTCATTAAATATACTGGCTAAGTACGGGGCTATACCATCAATGACAGATTCAATAATTTTAACAGAAATCCCATCTAAATCGGCAGTATTTTTTACTTTAATGCTTTTAAATGCATTTAAAACTTGTGGAACAGTAACATGTTTAAAAATAAAATCAATATTGCATGAATTTACATTTTCCGTTAGCAGTGACTGTGCAAGAGTGGAACATGAATTAATACTCGAAGTAGTTGACACAGGGATGGCAGTAAAAAAATTTTCAAATGCTTCAGCAACTTCTTTGTCAGTTGACAACACTTTATCATTAATTTTTAAATTATATTTGGTGTGTGGTTCTTTTGCTTTCCCAGTTTCCTGATTAATTATATTCCATGCAGTTTTTGAAATGTTAGACTATATTTAATTTTATTATTAATGTAATTAGATTTAGCTACACTGCAAACTCGTTTAAATAATTTTGAATACTTTTTAACATATTCATAAAATGTCTTATTATGATTATAAGTTCTTTCACTGTACAATTCATATAATCTATTTCTACTTCTGCATATTCCCACTGTTGCCCAGTCACTAAACCTAAATAAATTATTATTTATACATATTTTCTTTGTTTTTAAAACAGAGTCTGTTGGCAACATAATTAATAAATTTAATGTAAAATTTTGTTTGACGATTGGCAACATTAAAAAACCTCTCTTCTTCCGCTCGACCTCTAAGCGAACACGTTGCTCGCGTAAATGTAAAATCAATATTTTAGCTAATAAGTATCATACAACTTGTGTAACTAAATATAAAGTTCTTTTCAATAAACAGTGTCAGTGAACTCAACAACTTGTTTTTCTCCCACGCCGGACCTATCAAGAAAATACAGTCCACACTAAGAACCACGAGCTATCAGCAGCCATCCTATAAAGCTTGGTACCGACATAAAATGGTCCATCTCGCTCTCAACGAAGCCTGAGATGACTGTTCGTTGCATCATCAGCTGCCGGCTGGGTGAGGAACCCTACTTTGAACACTAGTTACACTACTGACTACCTATAGACAACAAGTCTATCATCGCGTCCTAAACAAAATTTAAAAGAATTGTTCGTCGCATCATCAGCTGCAGGCGAGGTGAGAAACCACGATATTTTCGTGTTTCGCAAGATTTATGAGGATCGCATTGTCATCGGAAGCATCAAGGTCATACAGCCTACAAGACAAGAACGCATAAACGAGGTAGCCATCTTGTTTCCTTCGAAGATTACAATTTTTTTTTGCGCCCGATTATCGCCGCAAAAACAACAAGGAAGAAACTGGCAACACTGCTACACTCCGTTCCTGTCATTGGCTGCAAGCAAACTATCAACTTCGGACTTCACTTCAATCAATCTGTATCAGCAAGTAAGCTGTTGCAAGTTGCGAAATCCATGTTATAGTGTTGGCAATAAAGTCGCGCTACTTCACGACGGGACAACGCTTGAAGGAATCTGCAATGAATATAGCTGCAGTTGCAAGCTACAGGTTTCCGTTTTGATCCGCAAGGTTGGCGATCTATACATTGACAACTTACAAAAAAAAAACTCCGAATCGCCGCCGAAGCCGCCCGAACACGCCCGTACCAACACGACCGGAAGGACGCCACCCGAACGCGCCATTCGCGTACGCATATTGGCATCCACTCAGCAAATCCGCCATTTTATGTGCAGCGTGAAATCAGTGAATAGTGTTTTTGTAGTAATTGTTTTAATTTTGCTTTGTTTTGGGACCTTAAGTTTAAAATTAATTATCACTACTTATTTATATCGCAAATTATATTTAAAAAAAAACAACGTAAATTCAGTTTTCACATTATATGTTCAACAATTTTGGCTCGTGCGGGCCAGTCGTTCAAAAGTTATTTGGTTTAGATAATCATGGCAGACCATAAAGAACTAATAGCCAAGCGGGGCTACACTAAAAGTTTTATTACGAAACTCAATAAGCAAATGTCTGAATTTGCGTCTATGTCCGTTGAAAAGGTTAAAGTTAGGAAGGAGCGCCTCATGCATGTATTCAGTGAATACACTGAGCTATGCGCCCAAATTCAATCTTCAGACTCCAAGGATGTCGAAAATTACGAGGAAGTTGAAGAAACCTACATGGACATTCTCGCAGAATTAAACAGGGCCCTTAGCAAATTCGAACGGATGGGACATCAGACTGAGTCGACGCCAAACGGATCTAAAATCAAACTACCAAATGTGGTAATTCCAACGTTTAGTGATGCTAAACAACATCTAGCTGCGCTCAAGAATCTAGACCAGCCCACCGACTCATGGGACAGCATTGTTGTCTGTATACTTATGCGCAAGCTGGACATGCTGAGTAGCCGCACTTTCCTCATGGAACGAGACTATTGTCTCGTATCTTCCCACAGTGAAGGAGTTTTTGGATAGCATGGAACGCCGTGCGTTGGAGCTTGAGTCAGCCGACAACAGTGCATCAAAAACACCGCATCGTCTGACTAGTCATGCTGTGACTGCAGAATACCGACCAACCTCATGCTTATACTGTTCTGCTGCCACAGCTTAAGCACTTTTCAGCCAACCACAAGCAGCCTGCACCTGCAACAAAGAAAAATGCCACGCCCGAACAACCATCAGTAGTACACACCCTCTTCGGCCATGTTATTGCTGGTCGCACCAGCAGCATCACCACTAAAAATCAGGTTGTAACTTTATTTTGTCAAGAGTGTAAATCTAACCTAAATGAGACACTAAGTACATTTTGGAAAACGGAAAAGGTGCCAGAGGTCTTCCCTGTGCAATTACCTGAGCATGAGCATTGTGAAAAACTTTTTAAGGAAACTACTAAGCTTCAAAATAACAAATTTCAAGTGTCTTTGCCTATTAAAGTACCTTTGGGTCAGGTAAATTCTGAATTGGGGGAATCATTTCACTTAGCTCTAAAGCGTTTTCATAATTTAGAGAAAAGGTTACACAAAAATATAACACTTTTCACTGAATATAAAAAATTCATTTTACAATATCTTGAACTAAAGCATGGTGAGTATCATGATATAAATAGTTATGATTTATCAAGGGATCCCGTTTACTTTCTGCCTCACCATGCAGTTATTAAAGAAAGTAGCCAAACAACTAAATTGCGGACAGTATTTGATGCATCCATGCTAACAAACAAAAAGATTTCTCTCAATGATCTTTTGCTTAATGGCCCAGTGGTACAGAAGGATTTGTTTGAGATCTTGCTCTCATTTAGACTAAAACATTATTATTTTATTTGTGACATCCGCATGATGTTCAGATGCATTGAACTGAACCCTGCTCAGCGCTCATTGCAAAATATTTTATGGCGGGAGTCACCAGAACAAGATATCAAGTGCATTCAGTTAAATACTGTCACATATGGACTTAAGTCCTCATCATATCTTGCCACTCGCTGCCTCATTGAGTTAG
This sequence comes from Marasmarcha lunaedactyla, assembly GCA_923062675.1. Classification (NCBI taxonomy): domain Eukaryota; kingdom Metazoa; phylum Arthropoda; class Insecta; order Lepidoptera; family Pterophoridae; genus Marasmarcha; species Marasmarcha lunaedactyla. The sequence goes on along the minus strand of OV281367.1, from coordinate 1,539,594 downwards.
CAGATAGATTTCAAAGTCAGTTACCTTTAGCATCTCAAATTTTAAAAAATAACACCTATGTAGACGATGTCTTAACAAACAGTGATTCTGAGGAAATTATAGTTAAAATGCAGTTAGAATTAGTTCAGTTACTTGCTCAGGGAGGTTTTCAACTGCACAAATGGGCCTCCAACTGCAATTCTCTTCTTCAAAATGTACCTAAGGAAACCCGTCATTTCGAGGAACTGGATTTACATAAACATGATATAACAGTGAAAACACTAGGCGTTAACTTCAACATTAGAGATGATGTATTCAAAACCACCTGTCCTGAGCCATATAACAGCCAACGTGATTCCAAGCGCGACATACTAAGCTATATCAGTAAGTTTTATGACCCATTAGGATTAATAGGGCCCATCTTGGTGCGCGCAAAGGTCATCATGCAAATGCTGTGGGCTAGTGATACAGAGTGGGATGCCGCTCCTCCCGAAAATATTTGCAGTATTTGGACGGAATTTAAAAAGGATCTATTACAGATGGTGTCTATCAGCATACCTCGTTGTGTTAAGCCACAAGATGCAGTCACTTGTCAGCTCGTCGGTTTTGCCGACGCATCTACAATAGCCTACGGTTGTTGTGTCTATTTGCGCTCTACCGACACACAAGGTAACATGCACGTTAGCTTACTGTGCTCCAAGTTACGAATAAGCCCACTTCGCAAAAGGCTTACAGTGCCCAGGCTCGAATTGAACGCAGCACTGCTATTAGCACAGCTGATTGCTAAGGTATACGCCACACTGTCTTCAAATATAAAAGTAAGCAACACTTTCCTCTTCTCTGACTCTCAGATAGTTTTATGTTGGTTAAAGACTGACGCAACAAAACTGCAGAGTTATGTAGCAAATAGGGTCAGAGCAATACAAGAGCTTACTAATGAATATCATTGGCGGCGATACGTAAACACTACAGAAAATCCTTCAGACTGTCTTAGTCGAGGCCTTCAGCCTCATGAGCTTAGTAAAAACCTTACCTGGTGGCATGGCCCCTCTTTTCTGCATAACAAAGATTATAACTTCAATTCAGTAAGTGAAGTTCTCGTAGATATACCAGAATTAAAATGTGCCAAAGATAATGTTGTATGTGCGATTACTGTCACACCAGACTCATACATTTTTGATAAGTTAAAAAAGTTTTCTAACTTCAATAAGATGACGCGTGTACTGGCCTATATACTACGGTTTTGTAGCAACAGCAAGCCACACGCTGTAAAACAAAGGCATGCTCTGTCAACAGTCGAAATCAATAAGGCATTATTGTTAATAGTTAAACATGAGCAACAGCAGTTCTATGCTAGTGAAATCAAAGCTCTGACATCTCATAGCAAGCTCACAGGAAACTTAAAACCGTTAACACCTTTTATAGATAGCGATGGCATCATTAGAGTCGGTGGTCGTTTGCAAAATGCGTCTATACCTTACGCCAAACGACACCCAGCTTTGCTACCCAAAGACTCTCCAATCACTACTATCATCATCAGAGATGAACACATAAAACTGCTGCATGCAGGTCAAAGGCTGGTTTTGAGCTCTATTAGGCAGAGATTTTGGATTATGGATGGTCTATGCACTATTAAAAAGATAATTCACAAATGTGTTATCTGTTTTAGGATGAAAGCCGCCGCTGCAGCTCAACTGATGGGGTCCTTGCCCGCTCCGAGAGTGAACGCCTGTCGTCCATTTCAGAGGGTCGGTGTGGATTTCGCTGGGCCGGTATCGGTAAAGAACAGCCGCATTCGCAAACCAATTATAGGAAAAGGTTACATAGTTTTGTTTGTTTGTTTTGTCACAAAGGCAATCCACTTAGAGCTCGCCTCAGATCTGACAACAGAAACATTTCTTGCTTGCTTTAAACGCTTCATAGCGCGACGTAATTTACCCAGCGATGTCCACTGCGACAATGCTGCAACTTTTAAGGGGGCAAGGAGTCAGTTAGATGAGTTGTATCGTTTGAATTCTTCTCAGAGTCACCAATATCAAGTACAGTCATATGCGACAAAACATGGCATAGATTTCCACTTCATACCTAGTTATAGTCCTATTTTTGGTGGACTCTGGGAGAGTGGTGTAAAGAGCACAAAACATCATTTGAAACGTATAGTAGGTAAGGCTTTACTAACCTATGAACAATTAAACACAGTTCTGGTTGAGATTGAGGGAGTACTAAACTCTCGTCCACTTACTGCTATAACGTCAGACCCCGATGATTATACTTATCTTTCGCCAGGGCACTTTCTTACAGGTGCACCTCTTTATACTTACCCAGAGCATGATCTTAGTAATACTAATACTAATCTTCTCAGATTCTGGTCTGTCGTGGTTAACATGAAACAGAACTTTTGGAAATACTGGAGTAGGCATTATTTAACTTTGTTGCAAATCAGGCCCAAGTGGCGCGATAGTAAGCCAAATGTAACTATTAATAGTTTAGTTATCTTATGTAATGACAATACACCCCCTTTGGAGTGGCCTATGGCACGTGTAACTAATTTATTTCCCGGTAAAGACGGTAAAATACGCGCCGTCGAAGTTAAAACTGCAAACGGTCATAAGCACAACAGGTCTATTACAAAAATATGTGTATTGCCCATTGATGTATCATAATTTTCTTATACCTTTACTATGTAATGCATACATAATGCATTTTAATTTACATTTGAATCTGTCTAGTAGTTTAATGGCTGATCCCAAGAATATTGTATCGTAGGGCTGGACAGAGACCTAAAGAATCTTAATGAAAGCTTATTTTTTTTTTCTTTCTTATGAATAGCACCATATATTAAGCTGCTCATGTATACAATTTCCCATAAGTAGTCACTTATGTAGTTAAACATATATTAGCTATGTATTTCTGCCAAGAGGATAACATGTTTGTTTCTTTCTTGTTGTAATTTTTTTTTCTTTTGTACTAATTAATTAAAAGGTCTGTCTAGGCCTTTTGCAGTGGCGAAGCTCTCTCGACTATCGAGTGATATTGTTTTCTAAAAAACATAAATGTAACAACAGTAACTTCAAAAAAGAGCCCTCTTTTGTATTAGGCGTTCCTGATGAGAATAACTAGATTTAAGTATATTAGCATACCTATACACACAAGTAGGCATTTAAAATATGTATGTACTTAAATAATTTAAAACTTTGTTTTGAACTGTAATTCACAACTAAATTACTATAGTATTTGATCATTAATTTTGTATTTAGTTTCAGTTCCCTTTTTACAAAAGAACATAAGTATTATTTTGTCTTGCTAAGGCCGCAACTTATGTTGGCAACATAATTAATAAATTTAATGTAAATTTTGTTTGACGATTGGCAACATTAAAAAACCTCTCTTCTTCCGCTCGACCTCTAAGCGAACACGTTGCTCGCGTAAATGTAAAATCAATATTTTAGCTAATAAGTATCATACAACTTGTGTAACTAAATATAAAGTGCTTTTCAATAAACAGTGTCAGTGAACTCAACAACTTGTTTTTCTCCCACGCCGGACCTATCAAGAAAATACAGTCCACACTAAGAACCACGAGCTATCAGCAGCCATCCTATAAAGCTTGGTACCGACAGAGTCATATTCATTTCTAATTATATTATGAATAGAGTTATATTGAGTAATAGGATCTGCACAGTAATCTAATTTAAATGTTTTTTCAAATACATTTTTCCTAAATGTTTCAAGCCGCCTCTCATTCATGGGTATAAAGGTAATTTCTCTTTTTAAAGTCTTTTTTAGCCCAATATCAAAAGTGGCCAACTGCCCACTATGATCTGATTGTAGTTTATTAATTACTGACTTTGTACATGGCATTAAATTTGTAAAAATGTTATCAAGACATGTGGCTGAGGTCGCTGTGATTCGCGTAGGCTCTAAGAAGAGATTTTTTAGGTTGTAACAATTAAAAAGATTCAAGAATCATTTACTTTGTGATGTCTCTACTAATAAATCAATATTAAAATCGCCACAAATAATTATTTCTTTGTTTTTGTTATTTACTCTATGTAATACCTCATCCATAGTGCTCTCAAATACTTCAAATGGTGAGGATGGGGGTCTGTATATACTTATTATAACAATATTCCCTATCTCAATACAGGCTATTTCAACTGATCGCTCAACAGACAGACTTACAATATCAGTGCGTTCTTTAAATGTTAGGCTCTTATGAGTGATGATCATTGAGCCGCCGCAAGTTGTTTGTTCTCTGTTGAATGAACTAGCAATTACATGATTCTTATAAGAAGACATAATTTGACACTGTGTGAGCCAGTGCTCTGTGATACATAGTATATGAATATTTTCACAGTTTATGAATAGTTCGATCTGTAATTCCTTACCATCAATGCCCTGCATATTTTGATGGACTATGTTCAGAAAATTATTTTTTACATTTTTATTGCTTAAATTACTACTTAAAATACTGGTGCTAGATGTATTATCTATTGTCACTAACTTATGTTTAAATTATTTCTAATACTATGTTTTGGAATATTACATTCCAACGGGTCAAAAGTATAAAGTGACTGCTCAATAGAAGCAGCGGTTGTAGTCAACGAATTGACTGTTATGAATAAAATATATGATAGCGAGTATGCTATATGTCGTAGGTCATTACTGTACAAATTGTACCTATCATTGGTCATATATGGCTTGTTAATAAATGTATTTAAATCAATAAACTGAAATTTTTCACTATGACGACATGTCATATTTTGTACATCTATAATACCTATACCTATACCATCATCGATACCTATTATTTGTCGCATTTGCATAGAGAACGGTCCTACATTGGTTATAAACCATGTGGACAGGCAGTATGTTACCATGCCGACAGCAAATGCAGACGTGCCCCTTTTGCCGGGCATTTATTATGGATACAGTCCGTTTATATTTGTAACACCTACTTTTCTCTTTTTTCCTACTTCCCTCCTTTGTACTTCCAACGAAAAAGAGTGGAGCTATAAAAACTGTGCTTCTGCCTATGGCCCTATAAAATCTAATCGGTTCGGCCTGCAAGTTCGGCATGCTTTTCGCCCTCAGGGGTTTTTTAAGTTGTGTTCACTAACTTATCTTTATGCAAATGCAGTTATTGCCCGTTTTTTCATATTTTTTGTAATTCGTTTTTTTAATTTACTTATAAATAAAAACATTCTTTGTTTGTTCTAAAGCAGTATTTGTTTTACGTTACTTTACTTTAGTTTTATTTTATAATGATTTATTAGCTACGTACATACTGTTGTTACGCACTAATGATTCACATTGCAGTGTAACTCCGCCATTTCAACTGTGTGCTTGATGCCGGTCCTGAGCCCGGAAAAAGGAGGAAGGCACTGACATTTTTATGCGAAGTATGAAATGTAGTGGAAACATTCAAATCATTCCCTATTCATCAAAGCGGTTGGCCAGTAATGTAGTGAGGCCAAGTTTGAACTCACTTGCAAAGTTGGGCCAGCGGTTTAAATAACTGAATTGATCAGCCTTGTTTTGATATGTTTTGCCATAAATCATAAATGTATTCATTTCAGATCAATTAATACTGCCAAAGTGTGAGAAAATGGGACTGGATGTAAAAATATATTTAAGTGCAACAAGCAAATAATAATTTAATGTAATACAAAAGACATATCAAATTTTGTAACAAGTACATAGAATCTAATTCAAAAAATCAAAAGTATATGTCGCATTTTATTTACTTTTGTTTACCCCTGTCCCAATGATAGAACTTTATACTTCCATTAAATTATTGGTTTCAAACTAAATATTTGTTAACTATGAAATATACATGTACCTTTTTAAATATATTCGAAACGATATTCAAAAATTATAATAAGTTTAAATTGAATAATCTGCTGGCATATTGTAGAAAGCGACACGGCCGATGCTGTAGAAATTAAGAGATTTCTGATTTAAAAAACTGTGACAAATTGTTTTGACAGTAATCTGTTGATGTCAACTCCACACCAGCCAAAGAAGACACCGAAATGAGTGAAAACCTGAATGCGTTAAGTCAAGGCTGGTTGCCTCTCTGTTAAACTCTACTGATTTTTTGTAAACGAATAAAAAGTTTGTGGTCTAGTGTTATCTAGTGATGAATTATAACACCCTTCCTGTAATCTCCATTCCGGCTACTTTTTCTCAATCAGCTAATAATAAACGATGCGTTCCAATAACAACCTATTCACGTGTTTGACTTGACATTGACAAGATAAATGGCGAAGTACTTGTATCCATGAAAAAATCGCTAAAAAAAAGCATCGTGAAAACCTTTAGAACGCGGGACTAACAGATACTTGCTGTTTTAATTCTGCTCTTCTCAATACTGACAAATCTTGTAATATAAATTTTGTTTGTGTGTTTCAGATATGCAGATCAGCCCTACGAAGCAGGTTCAAGTTGGGTCAGCAGAGACGGCCACTATTATGTGGTCAAGCGGACGAAGGGCGACTCCCTCTACCCCCGTTGCGCTAGTGACAGGTGCCCAACACACTAGACGTTGGAAAACGACCGCGCTGGCCCTGGCGCTGGCAAACATCACGATGAACCCACACCTTGGGTCCCAAATTGGTAAGTTAATCATTTATACACTTATATCGTAATTGGTATTCGGTACTAGCGAACGGGGCTCACCTTAATTGCAAAGAAAACATGGTTTCCGCAAAGCTACCTTTGTGAAGCAATAGATAGCCAAGTACAGTTCGCCCGTCAATTTTTGCGCAAATCCGTAAACAGCTTGGAAATGGAATGAAATGGAAATGGAAGAACAGGAAAACTCCAAGAATGACGCCTCGCTTGAAAAGGTCGGGGTCAGTGGTGTCTTGTCTGTAGGATTCGTCAAAAGACTGTTCGAGTCTGTGGAGCCGTCGATGCGGAAGTGAAGGAGGAGCATGCAGCCGGCGGTCCCACAAAACATACAGGCATACAGGGCCGCACTCGCACGACACCCTAGCCACACAGAGTTCTGCCATCGTATTAACTATGACTAATATTGGAACGTGCCTCCGCGACAGTTCGACTGTCGTAGTGTATGGCACATGTTACCTTCATCCTGTAATAGCTTTAATGGAAAACATCAGACGTGACCTGTACGAAGCCGTCCTAAAAAGGATTTGGCAGGCGGCAGGTTAACCAAGCCTTGCCTGCATAGTCACTGATTACTAGCCGGCTCTTCGGTTAGCGCTGGACTGTCGGAACAGTCGGAAATTCAAGGCTGCCTATTCCACCATGTGCAGGCGCTGCTGAGACGTGCGAGGCAGCTTGGGGTGTTCGTGGCATGCCGTTAGCCGTGCAGCTGTATGCGGCGTTGTCACTACTGCCACCTTTGCAGGTGCCCCACGGCTTATCCGAGGTACGCGCCGCTGCCGCCGCGGCAAAATTACTTTCCGTCACATTGAATGACTCGGGTAAGTAAAATATTCCCACCATTCATTCAATTAGATATTTTTTTATTTCTTTGTTTTTTTATTTATTTAATCGTGTGGATGTACAGAATCTCTCAAGTCACGCTCATAACTAAAAAAGGAGCTCTGGCAGTGTTTGAAATTTATGTAAGTACTAATGTTTAAAATCTGATTATTGTTTTCTCTTGGTGGGTCCGGGGGCGTTTGGCGTCTACCAGAGCCCTCACCAAGAGCTACCACGCCTCTGTGTGGCGCTCTCTTGGGCAATCACCAAATATTTGACGATTTTCAAGTTGAATAATCTTGAAAGTATTTAAGTTTATATTTGTTATTAAGAAAAATAAATGTAAATGTATAATATCAGTAAAGTACGGAGTTTCAACTTTGTGGTTTAAAACACGCCATTTATATACCTACATACCATGCATTACAAAAAAAAGGAATTGTACTCACCTATTTCCAATGAAGTTTATATTTGTTTTTTGTTCGTTGTTTCGTAATGATATGGAATGTTATAGGCTTGTCAATTAGTTTGTAGATTAACATTCTAGGCTAGAAAATTGCATGATTTTACAAAAAAGGAAAAGGAATCGTATGTACATCTAGACTTGAGATGACTTCTTGTACTTAGTTTAAAATATTAACTTAGAACGAACTTATTACGATTACCGTAGTTCTTTTCTAGTCATCCTTGGTTTTTTGGAGTGGATCATATCTGAAGACTCAAGACGAGTTTAAAATAGTAATGATGCAATTACCGGACAATTTATCAGAATTTTTTTTTAAATATAAAGAGCGGGTCGTAGTTAATTTCCTAAACTTTCTTTGGTTGTAAATGAGTTTCCGTAAAGTAAATTATTTTCTAAGATAATGTTCTTCTTGTGATTCTAAACCAATAATTATTGAATTATACATAAAGAATGTCATTTGGTTAAACAATGGTCATTGTTTCACTTGTTTCTAATTTCAAATACATTTTCTTTTCAGATGTGGCTGCAGAGAAGTTCGCGGTCACACTTCTCCCTCACACATCTCACACATTCTTGAAATTAAATAAACAACACTAGTGCTATCCTATAGTTTTACTTAACAGACTCTCTTAATAGGTAATCCAAAGAGACCCTTATAAATAAATATATATAGTGCGTCTCATAAATAAATATAGTGCTAAATTGGTGACTCCGCATTAAAAGAACAGTATTTTTTTTGTTTTTTAAAGAACTCAATTGTGACCGTTAATGATAAGTGGCGATGATGACGCCGTCGCAGTATATTGCGCCTCCGTTAGGATCCATAAAAACAAAACAGGATAATTGCTGTATCAGACAAGGAACGGCTCCCCGACTTCTGGACTGATCAGCTCAGACTATGGTTCTTACAAGCAGAATCCATATTTGGACCACGGAAACTTTCAGACGAAGCCAAGTTCCAGTTAGTGGTGCCCAGGTTGGGTAAGAAGGTGATTCAGCTTGTTGCTGACATACTGAAAGCACCACCACCTTCCAGAAAGTGCGTCGTGCTTAAGCTACGTCTCCTCGAGGTGTATGAAGAATCTGAAAATCAGCAGTTCCGCAAGCTGCTCAATGACCTGGAAGTCAGAGACCAGAAGCCGACACAGCTTTTGCGCAGAATGCGTGATTCAACACATAGCAAGGTCCAGGATAGTATACTCCGCATGCTTTGGAAAGGACATCTCCCATCTCCCATCTCCAGTCCGAGCAGTCCTGGCAGTCACGAATATTACGGACTTGAAAAAAGTGGCCGTAGTAGCTGACAAGGTTATGGAAACAAACAAACCCATGGAAATTGCACGCATCACTCAGGAGATGCCGTTCCCCAGTTCTTCATACTTAGCAAAGGAGATAGCTCAGATACGATCACAATTAACACAGCTGTGCCAGGTCCCCCAGAATTAACACAGTACGGAACGCCAGTTTACGTCAGTCCGCGCAAAAAAAGGCAAATCTCATTCTCTAATTCTCAAGATTCTCCCATTAACACGAATGCTCTCATCGATTCTTTACAGGCTTGAAAGTCGAAAATGTAACAAAGTATCTCAGACACAATTACTACGTCGTTACAACAATGTCTCGCAAGGACCCTTTTTATTCATTTTGTATATCAACATTTTGTCATATATACAGACGATTTGAAGATATATTAAATAATAAGAAAGATCCAGGATTGCACTCTTCTACAATTAGATTTACAATCCCTTGAAAACAACTGTTCCATAAATAAAATTTACCTAAGTTTCTCTAAATGTAAATATACCGGGTGTACAATCCAAATGGGTCAGTATGGAGAAGTCAGAAACTATGAGAGATAGCGAAATCTGTTCTTAGGAACCGTGGCGTCGATTTTAGATTTAATAATAATCACATTCAAACTTTTTTTCTTAACTCTCATACATAATCGGGAATCGAACCTAGTCAAAACCTCTGTAAACAATGTGGTATAAATTCTGCAAGTCATAAGAAGCAAAAATTCAATCGAATTTTGTTCAAATAATTGAAAGAAAAACCCAACAATAACATAACTATTTTATTTCAGTACATGTTCAAAACGGTAGCCGTTCTGCTGAATGACATTTTGCAAATTAATTAAATTGTGGCTATTTCAGTCAAATTTACTGTCAGTCTTGTTTACACAAGATTTCATAACCAAATTTGGTCCTTATACTTACGGACCAATAATTGACGCGATTACAAGAGTATTGACCAGGTTCGATTCCCGGTTATGTATGAGAGTTACATTTTTATCGTTATATTAATTTTTAACGATGTATATAAGTGGCACATACTTGTAAGAATCTAGGAATTATTTTAAGTTTTCTAACCTAAGTCGCAAAAAAATTTTTTTGTCGAAAATCCCTGGACACTACCGGCGTTTGAGCTAATTTGGCCCTCGACACGGGACGGGTTAAAGATTAATCAGTTAGTTGATCTTCTATTTTTATAATATATCTTTTTATTATTTTCTTATAAAAATGTAAGTAGTAATATTTATATATATTACTTTAATAATCTTTTATTTCTTTCAAATTTAATTAAAGATATATTCATTCATAAACCTAATAATGTTCATTAAATTAAAGAAATATTTTATAATTTTATTTTTATATTCCAATTAATCGATCAATTAACTTTAGTATTATAAAATCATATTAGGTCTTTACCTATGAAATTGCCGTTTTTCAGGAAATAAATGAAGCGTAATTTTTTTATATATTTTTTATTTCTATTACTCAAAATAATCACCCATGCAATCAATGCATCTTTGCCAACTCATTGGTAGCTTATTGATGCCTTTCTTGAAGAAATCAGCTGGACGGGAGGCAACAAATTCTTCAAAGGCATTTTGTACTGCCTCTCGGGTATTGAATTTTTTCCCGCCAAGAAGTTATCCAAATTCTGGAAAAAGTAGAAGTCTGTAGGCGCAAGGTCTGGTGAGTACGGCGGATGACGGAGAACTTTCAACCCCAACTCTTGTAGCTTGGAGACCGCCTGCTGTGCAGTATGAGGTCGCGCGTTGTCGTGCAGGAGCAGTGGAGCCGAACGATTGATCAAAGCTGGTTGGAGACGTGCGAGCTTCTCCATCATTGTGTTCAGTTCTTCACAGTACACATCTGCAGTAATGCTTGTCCCGTTTGGCAAGAAGCTGTGATGAATTACACCCGCGTTAGACCACCAAACAGTGACCATGACTTTTCTAGGGGTAAGTTTTCGTTTAGGGCATTGATTGGGTGCTGAACCAGGGTCCAACCAACTTGCTGAGCGCTTACGATTGTCAAACAGGATCCATTTCTCGTCACAAGTAACAATGCGGTTCAGAATTCTTTCATTTGTATGCCTGCTGAGCAGTGCAAGGCACGTCTCCACGCGTACTTCGCGCTGGCGGTCATTGAGTTCGTGGGGTACCCATTTGTCAAGCTTTTTTACCTTGGCAATTTGACGCAAATGGACCAATATTGTTTTGATGCTAACGTCGAAAGCTGCTGCTAATTCAGCTTCCACAATTGACTTTAATTCGTCATTGTCGACCAAAGTTTTCGGACGACCACGGGGTTCATTTTTCAGGTCAAAATTTCCAGAACGAAAGCGGGTAAACCAATAACGGGTGGTGCGTTCGTTTGTAGTGTTCGCTCCGTAAACGTCGTTGATGTTGCGTGCCGCTTGTGCCGCTTTGCTGCCATGACGGTACTCATACTCCATAATTACTCGAATTTTCAACTTATCCATGATGACGAAAAATGTTCGAAAGCGTTGAAAACAAAACACTAACTATTAAACAAATGACGATTTTAGAAAAACAATTCCATGTTTGTCAAATAAAATTAACTTGAAATTAGAATTATCAGTCAAAAAAAAAAATATTTTCATTTGAAATGGCCAGTACGGCAAAACGGCAGTTTCATAGGTAAAGACCTATTATAACAAGGTGTAGCTAAAAACTATGAGAAACAAAAAACACAAACTTATCCAGATAATTATTTATTTTGTGCATATATATTACAACGTGTTGCTTCTGACTAGAAAACAAATAAAAATATAACATTACTTATTTGGCCTAGGTGACTAGACGCTGAGAACATTTTAAAAACAATTATAGTTTAGTTATTTAGTTGTTAATTGAAAGATTTGAATGACAGTTTTCATTATAATGTATGTGTTACTTGGCGTATGACCATATTATATCATTGAAGTAGTAAATCCATTGTAGACATGAACCAACATGTAATTAGCCAGAAACTATAAATATTATTTGTTTCTAAGCTAAATGACAATAACATCATTCACTCATGAATTTCCTTATTTTTAAAACACAACTATTACGAAACTTTTTTCCTAGTAACTAAATTTGTGCGCCCTCGGTATCATACCTGCTGCAACCGAGATCTGATATTGTCATCATCTCCACAGTTCAAAAAACTAATTCCTCAAAATTCTCCGGCCACAATATCGCGGTGTCTCTCAGATGCATCAGTATAGGTTATAGGATTCCGTCCAGGCCTACAAGATTCTATATCTCCAGATTCCTCATAACGACGAACCCATAGTTGCACCGTCTTTCTCTATAAATAAAATTATCAACTTAGAAATAAAAATTTCGTTCAATCCTAGTCACCGGATAATACTTAGCGTAAATTTACTTACAGATATCATCAATCGACGTGCAATTTTCCTAATGGAAACATTCTGATTAAACAAACCAACGATTTCGGCTCTCTGCAGCGTTGTTAAATGATATTTCATTTTCGGCTTCACTTGAGCACAGAAATATGATAGGACTATAATAAGCGCAACGAACGAATGCAAAACAGCAAACAATCCGGCAACACGACTATACAATATTAGATGCGCACGTTGTCGTTGCGAGTAGCTAGAACCAGTTTAACCGATAATAAGTGAGGTATTTACACTGTGTGCTTGTGTGCGTAAGCAGATTGCCATAGTGCTCAGGATATTGATTTAGTGATTTAGATATTTCGTGGTGTGAGTATCGATAAACGCGCGTGTGCGTGCGACATTAGAAGTTAGTCAACATGATCTGTTGCCATGTGTACACCCGGTATTTACTTTTCTGGAAAAAGAAAACCCATACAATATAAATATGAAATTAATATTCATACTCTTGTAAGAGTAAATAGCATCACAGATCTTGGTATTACACTGGACTTAAAACTTATTTTCGACAATCTAATTAATAACATTGTAGGTCGATCATTTAAGGGATTCATTGCTTGATTAAGTACTGTTTTTAAAAAACCTTCCACCTATTTGTATCTCTATAACACTCTCACACGACCTATACTGGAATATGCTACTGTCATATGGTACTACTATAAAACATACAAAATCAGTATAGAGCGTATTCAAAAAAAATATCTAAAAATGACCAGCTATAGATTTAACCATTACGTTAATTATAATGAGTTCTTTAAAAAGTTTCATTTACTCTCTGAACAGCGTAAATCCAACTGGAGCAAGTGTCACATTGTACAAGATTGTTAATATAAGGTTTGAATGTTCTGGGCTCATTAGCAGTGTTAATTTCCGCGTCACAAACAAAAATCTAAGATCAAAACGTTCCCTCTCAACAAATTTTAGCCGAACTAATGCTGGTTAACGATCATCTATTACCAGAATGTGCGATAGATATAATGAGCTGTTAACAAAATTCAAAAAAAAAATACAAAATTTCTTTATTAGGTAAAGTTCAGTAACAAATGTTGAAGGACACTCCTTTTAGGTACGCAGACCTGTGTTAGGAGTGAACACTCTTCCTGTATTACACAATATTTTACCTAGTACAAAATATTGTAAAAAATATTTTTGTATTTATAAAGTAACAAACAATTTAAAGTAGGTAGGCAGAAATACATAAAAACAAAAACGTTTACTCATTAAAAATGCAAGAAGGGTATTCGCAAATATGTTTTATAAAAGTTAGTCTGACATCACAAAGATGTTCAAAGATAAAAGTCATAAGCTTAGTAGTAGTAGTAGATTTAGTCATAATCAATATGAAAGTTCCCGAATTATGTGTAAACTATAATGGTTCTAAAATTGACAGTGTAAATGCTACAAAGTTTTTAGGTTTTACTTTAGACAAATACTGCAATTGGAAAGCTCATGTAATGGATGTAAAAAATAAGATTGACAAATATGTATATGTATTAAGACGTATCAAAGAGGTATCCGGTACAAGAGCAGCCCTCCTCGCCTATCATGGATATATATCATCTATTTTAAGGTATGGGATTGTTTTATGGGGAAATTGCGTTGATATAAATAAAGTATTTCGTGCACAAAAAAAATGTATTAGAATACTGTGTAGTGCTGGGTATATTGACCATTGTAAACCTCTTTTTAAAAAACTAAGGATACTACCTGTGCCCTGCTTGTATATTTTTGAGATTTGCGTATTTGTACGAGCTCATCCAGAATATTTTAAAAGAAATAATGAAATGTTTAATTGCAGAGGAAGACATAAACATAAACTATATGTACCTGCTCAACGACTTAATATATTTTCAAAAAAATTTTATTGTATGGCTGTGCGTATCTATAATAAAATACCACATAATATTAAGAACTTGACATTTAGACTATTTAAAATAAATTTATTTAATTATTTATTAGATAAGGGTTACTACTCATTAAATGAATTTTTATCATAGATTTAAGTCCTTAGCTTAAATAATTATTATAAGTTTTTCATTGTTGATGTTGACATTTTAAATTTATTAATTGATAGTTTGATTAAGGTCTGATTATATGACGTCGCAAAGATTTGCACACCGTTTGACACGGTTAAATATGCTGTACTTAAATAATTAAACACCTACTGTATCGACCATATTTTGCAAATAAATTGATTTGATTTGATTTTATTATAATAATTTTGAATTAGTTTAAACTTGAAACATATATTGCTGAAATAGTTATAGTATATTAGATATATAAACATTTTAACACATTTTTTAGTAGGTAATCATATAAGATACACAGTACACTACAAGATAAAATTTATTAGGACAATTATTAAGTAAGCACATTTTTTTTTCCTTCTTCTTTTTTTTTACATTTCTTTAAGTTCTATGTTTTGTAGGTTAATTTCAATTAGTAGAATTCTGTTAATCATTATTATTTAAATAATGTTAAATTCGTACATTATTATTTATTATAATCATTTTTATTATATTTGAATACGAAATTTGTGTTGAAGTCCTAGAGTTTATTTGTTTATAAATATGTAAACGAATTAAATATAAATATATATTAAGTATATTTCTAATTAACACAATATTATATAAAATTTACATTTCTTTCAGTTACATTTCTTTCGTTGTTATTTTCAATTTTTTTATATAAATATATAAATATTATAAGAACCAATAAATTTATACATTTATATATTCAATGCAAACTTATATGTAGATTTTTCCTTTTTGACTAAGTAATGAAAATGTAATTGTCAAATGACTGATTTTAGTAGATTTTCAGTTTGTTCATAATTTTGTGTTTTGAGTCACAGTCATTTTACATTTTTTCAAGGTCAAAGAATAAATTTTGAGATTTCTATTAATTACATTATACAATCTAGCAGATTGTGCGTAGAACTGTTTAGAGGCGAATTCCGTGTTTACTTTATTTATTTTAATGACAGAGTAGGGATTTCGTTTATTTACCAATTCTTTTTCTAACACTTTCTGTTTGTGAATTTTTAAGATACATTTTAGTATATACAATTGTCTTACCGTTAAAAGATCTGTATCTTGATAAAGCTGAGTTGTTCCATAGGATTTATTTTTAAAGGACATTATTTTAAGAATTTTCCGTTGTGCTCGTTCGATGCTGATAAATCGTGACTTAAAAGTTTCACCCCAAATATTAATACAGTATAGAAGAATAGATTGAACTAAAGCGATATATATATATATATATATACATATATATATATATATATATATCTAATAAGATTATCATCACAGACATGTCGTAACCTTTTGAATATATAAATCATTTTTCTAGCTCTAGAAGCAACAGTCTCTAATTGAGGATACCAAGACAATTAATAATCAATAATGACCCCTAGGTATTTAATTTTATTTACTCTTTCGATTCGTGTACATGAGCAGCCAGCCGATAGGAGCATATCACATGAATGAGCTTTAATTGTACAGTTCAAGGAGGGCTGAGTAGAATTACGAATCGAAAAAGTGACATAGTTGGTTTTATTTAAATTAAGAGATAATTGGTTTATATTTAGCCATTTCATGACCTTTTGAAATCCAATCTCAGCACTAGTAAACACAGATTCCCAACTGTTGCCATTAAATAGCAAGGCTGTGTCATCCGCATACGAGAATACTTGACCCTTGTCAAGATGTATAGATGTCAGGTCATTAATAAAAATCAAAAAGAGTGTTGGGCCAAGTACACTGCCTTGAGGTATACCGTAGTTAGTGCAGAACGTGTCTCTACTGAGTGTATAATTTATTTTGACACTTTGAATGCGGTTATTCAAATAGTCTGATATAAGACGTAAGAATGTACCCCTGATTCCTATTTTTTCAAGCTTGCGAACGAGGGAGGGAACAGAGATCGTATCGAACGCTTTTTTTATGTCTAGGAATATACACAAGGGTTTCATTTTAGTATCTAAAAGTTCAGTTATTTTGCGTGTTAAATCATGAACAGCGTCTTCAGTACTAATTTTTTCACGAAATCCATACTGAGATTTTGATAATAGGTTATACGAATTCAAATAATTTAGTAAACGATAATTTATAGCTTTTTCTAATATTTTTGATAAGACTGTTAGAACTGATATTGGTCGATAGTTGTTGATATCGTTTCTGTTCCCGCCCTTGTGGACAGGATGTATTATGGACCGCTTTAGTACTCGAGGGAAAATGCCTTGTTGGAATGATAAAGTACATATTTTTGTAATTATAGGTACAATAGATGTTTTAGCCATTTTGATAAATTTTGTTGTTATATTGTCATAACCCGGAGCTGACTCTAGTTTTAAATTATTTATTATATTCTCTATTTCTTTGTCATCTGGTTCTCCCACACCTATGGAGTTTGGTTGAATCGGAAGTTCGTTGATATAATTTTGAACTGATTGGCAATCTATACGTATGTCATCCGCCAAAACCTTTCCCACATTATTAAAGTATTCATTAATATAGTCTACAGATTCAGCAGGTGAAGATTTTAGGTTCAGTAGTTCCAGATTGCTATTTTTCGTAGTTTTTGAATTGGTTATCGATTTTATACAGTTCCATAGTGATTTATTATTAGATTTTGAACTATTTAGCAAGTGCCTTTCATACTGGTATTTTAAGTTTTTAATGAGTTGGTTACAATAATTACGATAGCGACGGTAAGTGATTTTGAGAATAACATTTGTCTCAACGTGTTTGCTTTTTTTTTTGGAGGTGATTTCTGTTTTTAATACATTTAAGGATACCTGGTGTCATCCAGGGTTTGATAAGCCTTTTATTGCATGGAATTTTAATAGTTTTTGTATTAACTTTTATAGCATTTGTAATTAAACTTATAAGTTCGCTTGTAAGTTCGTTAGGGTCCACATTAGAAAGTAAGTCGGGATTTAAATTTTTATTCAGTGTTTTGAGTGCTTCGTCGTAGTTAGTTATTAACTTTGTCTTAGGTGCTGAGTGCTGTTTATCTGTATTAAATAAGCTTATAACTGTCATTTTATGATCGGTGATTGAAGTATCCAGTACGGATATCGTAGCTGAGCACCGTGAATAATCTAAATTGGTCATGATGTGGTCTAAGCAGCTGTTTATTCTTGTATTAAATTTATGACCTGGAAGAATCATATGAGATGCTAACATATCCAGATAAGCATCAGAGTAGTTATCATGATTTCCTATTAAAATATTTATATTAATGTCACCTGTTAAAATTACATTTTTTTTAAGGTGTGGTTCTTTAAGATATATTCTTAACGACTCTATAAAATGACCAGCAGTTGATCTCGAAGGAGGTCGATAGATACAAATTAAGGTATATACCTCAGAATTGTATGAGACGGTTATTTCAAGACACGAGGCACCCTCCAAAAATACTTCCTTTACAGAATGTTTAATAAACTCATTAACAAAGACTACAACACCATCATTTTGGTTGACTTTTTTAGATGAGCTATAGGTTTGATAATTAGTTTTTAATGGAAGAGACTTACAAGGATCTATTCTACATTCAGTCAACACTATTACGTCTATATCAATATTAAGTGCAGCGATATTTATATCTAGGTCATCGATATTAGAGTTTTTATGAACACTTCTGATATTTTGAGTAACTATGGTCGAGACCGGGGTTTTCGTTGTTAAATTTTTAGTAAAGAAGTCTATGTCACATTGTTGGGCAGTAACATTATTAAAAGTATCCAATTCATTCAAAATTAGTATGTCACTATCCATTAATATATATTATATAAAAATACATTGGTATAGATAGTTTGCATAGATTTTTGTTACGATAATTATAGAAATTAACAAGTGTTAAATTGTATTTAATGTCATGATAATAATTGTAAAAATAATATTTATTGTGTGGGTAAAAATACATGTTTATAAATTCCGGGTACTGTATTATTTTGACTACAGTAGATAAACAATATTTTAGGTAGTTAATTAATATTAAAAAAATAAGGCTAGGGGCTGTTAAATTTTGTAAATCTAGTCATTCATTAAGTATCTTTTGAATTTGACTTTCATTTCTTACCATGATTATCGGGGAGTTATCTTCTTTTCTAATGTAAACCCGACCAAACGAAGTCCAACAGTATTTGTAATTCTTCGAACGTTTCAAGTCTCTGGCCAAGAAATAAAGTCTAGAAGATTTTGGCGTTACGTATTCTGAAATAAAAATTGGCTCATATATGTTCTTTTTTATTCCGAGGTTTTTCACTTTATGTTTATTGTTATTGTTTCTCCGGTTGTACATTTTAGCACTTTTCAGGAAAGTTTCTTTAGTTAAGGTCGACTACAAAATTGACTATTATTGACTTTCTGTCACTGTTAGATTTAGATTTAAATATGTCGTTTATATGTGATTTATTAATGTCCAATCCAATGTCCTTCGCTAGATTTTCGACCATTACTATAATCCCTTCTTTTGACTCCTTAGGTTCTAAAGGTACATTCTTTATTTCTAGGCTGTTAATTCGGTATCCCCTTTGGATATCTTCCAATTTGTCTTCCAGAATCACAATATGCTCATCTTTCTTTATCATCTCTAACTCCAAGGCAGCAACTTTCTTATGTAGGTCTTCGTTCTGCTGAGTGAGAAAGGCAACAGATCCTTCAATATTTGAGTTGCTAGCTTGAATCCCTTGTAGAATAGGATACAGTTTTTGCATTTGGGAGTCATTTTTACGCGCCCACTCTTCAAACAATTCCTTCATTTCACATTTAAAGTCAATTCTTCGCTTGTAGTTTTTTCCATTCTTTTTCTTTTTAATCTTAAAGATACGTTAGTAGTTTCTTCAATCCCTGCGATTGTTAAGTCGGGAGAAGAGTTTGATTTTTCTGGAGAGAGCACCATTTTTGTTTTATAATATTAAAATCGCTTCCTCTTATGACTTGTGGCAATTGGCAAGTACGATGTTACTCTGCAGGTAGTTTTAAATTACGTTGCGGCTTTGTTACACTTCTGTGAATTTATGCGCGCCTAGTACTTTTGACAAATTTATTTGCGTCGATTTAATTAAAAATACTTTGTTAATTTTTACTAGAATCACGAGTACACGTCTAAACGCGGTCCGGAAGGAAGAGGATTAACAGACCTAGATTTATTTTACACAAACATAAATAAATATAGTGAAACGGTTCGTTACAAATCCTAAACTTCATAACTAAATAATTAATTTTCCTTACAATAAACCTTTCTACTACTATGTACATATATTTAAATAGAATTAATTTACTATAAACGAACTTCAAAGTTATCGTAATATTATCAGCGCACTACAATACCTACGAAGTGATCCCGCGATCACGCTCGTGATGCGTGGACCAAACCGGTACAGCTAGCTGCCTACGGAATTCACGAGAGGGCCCGAGCATTACTGAGCGCGGAGCGTTGAGAACGCACGGCTGCTTTTTGTTTTAAATTTGTTAAAAAAATATAGTATTGGTACTATAACTAAAAGTTAAGCAAGTGTGTGAATTATCCCCATATTTGGGGATCACCGCTACCCTACACTGCTGCCAGGATCCTGGCTCGGGAGTCTGCCTTTCCCGATTAAGCCGACTACCCGATTGTTGAGCGACTGGAGAACTACACCAACCAGCTGGGACCATTACGAGCTGCACTACCCACAGGACAGTGACAGTAACTCAATTTCTTCTTGCGCAATCGGTTACTGTTTATATAAAAGAACACTCCCCTATTAAATCTAGTTATAGTTTTATATAATTTTTAGTTTATGTAGTTTATATTAAAAGTGTAATTGTTGCAAAACCTTAGTTTCCATTTTTCTTTCTTTAATTTTAAGTAAATTTATTTCATTCCCTTTTTGAAAAAAGAACAAATTTAATAAGCAAAATTTTTAATTAAATTTAATAATACATAAGCAAACTTGTTACTTTTATAATTTAATTACGAATCATGTTGTTCGGATGTACAGAAACATATTTAAATTGTAAACCGCTTTGTACATTACTGTTCGTGATCTCCTGAGTTTTAATTTAAAAAACTGCGGAGAAGCACTTCGCCCTGGACCTCTTCGCTTATCCAGATAATTAGATATTAGTCGCGGAGGTCGACTGCCGAAGAGGAATAGAGAAAGTTCCTATATACGGGCAAATATCTTGATGAACAGCATGAGAGCTCTTAAAAAAGGGGGGTGATTTCCCTCAGAAAGTTCCTTGTGTCATATCAGTAGGAACATAGATGTAGGTGAGGGGGTGATTGTAGAAGATGTACCTGAGGTTGGGGTAGAGGTATAGGTTGTCGAAGAAGGGAGCGTGCTTGATGTCACAGGATTTCCAAATCCTTCAGATGAGGAGACCCTTTCTTGAGTTCTTCTACCTGATAAATATCTAAAGCGTTATAGTCACTTAACTACGTCTTCTTATGGTAGCGTCAGGTGACGGGTCGCATGCTTCCTTTTAATATGGTTGAGGAGGGCGATGGCCACAGGATTCCGCGTCAACTCGTGGACGAGTGCATTTGAGAGTGTTTCTCGTTTGGTTACTTGGAGGGAGGGAGACTTGCCGAGCTAACGGATGCAGATAAGAAAAATTTTGTATACTTTGTATAATTTTGTTTTTCCGAACTGGTGATAGAGTCGTGCCTTATTTCACGACAACAAAGACAAGTTATTTTCAATGTTGAGAAATAATTATTTGATTTGAATTTGAAAGGCGGCCGTTCAGCACCCTACCACCACCATCGATACCTATTATGTGTCGCATTTGCATAGAGAACGGTCCTACATTGGTTATAAACCATGTGGACAGGCAGTATGTTACCGTGCCGACAGCAAATGCAGACGTGCCACTTTTGCCGGGCAGTTATTATGCATACAGTCCGTGTATATTTGTAATACCTACTTTTTTTTCCTACTTCCCTCCTTTGTACCTCCAACGCAAAAGAGTGGAGCTATAAAAACTGTGTTTCTGTCTATGGCCCTATAATATCTAATCGGTTCGGCATGCTTTTTACTCTCAGGGGTTTTCAAAGTTGTGTTCACTAACTTATCTTTATGCAAATGCAGTTATTGCCCGTTTTGCCGCACATATGTTGCATATTTTTTGTAATTAGTTTTTTTGAGTGAGGAAACGCAACTTTGTTTCGCACAAAAATCGAACAAGAAACTTGGTCCTTCTGAAACAATAAGAATAAGATTACCCGGATTGGAGTGTAGTAGATGTGAGAAAATAGTGCACGGAACACCATCATGTGCGAAATTATCAAATGAACAACTCACGACCCTACGAAACGCCAACGGAGCTTGAATGGAGCTGTGATGAGTGTCTACAAAACTCGCCGAAACGATCATCCTTCTTTGTTCCCGGGGAAGAGGACTCCGATGCCGAGGAGGAACAGATTACTCTCGAACCAATAAACCAAGCCGTTACCGAGTAACTTTTAGCGAGCAAAGAAATGAGAAAAGTTATGCAATCCGAGCTAAAATATATACAAAGTTTGTTGGAATTCCTTGGAGAGCAAGTTACAAACATTGAAGATGTATTGAAAAGACAAGAAAACCGAATGAAACTACTAGAAAACAAAACTGTTGACCTACAACATACAAATAAAAACCTAGAACTGAGGGTGGCAACCTTGGAACAGCAAATGCAAGAAACGCATCAAAAGCTAATTTCTAATCACCTAGAAGTTACTGGAATACCATCAGGTAAAGAAGAACACATATTCAGAATAAAATTGTCCAGTGCATCGCGGCCAAGATCAGTGTTGAGCCGACTGATATCCAGGGAGCAAGACGGTTGGTGGATCGCAAAAATCAACCTGAGCTGGAGCTGAAGAGCCGTCTCGCCTGCGATCAGTGGGTGGCGGCGGCCCGGTGCGCTCAGCCGCCGGCTGGAGATGTGTGTGAGGAGATTTCTAACGACAAATGCAATGATCGAGTCTACATCCGAGAAGCACTGACTCCTTATACTAAATCTCTGCTTTATACAGCGAAGCAAGCCCTTGGATCCTCCTATCAGTTTGTATGGTGTAAAAGTGGACGTATTTTTGCTAGAAAAACTAGACAATAAAATTTTTTTCATTCGATCCCAATCAGACGTTGTATCTCTTGTTAAGGTTAATTAAGTAACTTAATCTTTTAATTTGTAATCTTAAATACATTTTTCTAGACACACAAAGTTTAAAACTACTTCATATATAGTCAATAAAGAAAATAAAAAAATCTCTGTTTTAAAGCAAGAGTACTACAGTAGAGTTTTAAAGCATATTAACTATGACTAATATTGGAACGTGCCTCCGCGTCAGTTCAACTGTCGTAGTGGATGGCACAGGTTACCTTCATCCTGTAATAGCTTTAATCGAAAACAGCAGCCGTGACCTGTACAAAGCCGTCCTACAAAGGATTTGGCAGGCGGCAGGTAACCCAAGCCCTGCCCGCATAGTCACTGATTACGAGCCGGCTCTTCGGTCCGCGCTGGACTTTCGGACCAGGACGGTCCTGGTCTATGACCAGGACGGTCTGTTACTGGAGTGGAAATTCAAAGCTGCCTATTCCACCGTGTGCAGGCGCTGCTGAGACGTGCGAGGCAGCTTGGGGTGTTCGTGGCATGCCGTTAGCCGTGCAGCTGTATGCGACGTTGTCACTACTGCCACCTGTGCAGGTGCCCCTCCGGCCTAGCCGAGGTACGCGCCGCTGCCGCCGCGGCAAAATTACTTTCCGTCATATTGAATGACTCGGGTAAGTAAAATATTCCCACCATTCATTCAATTAGATATTTTTTTATTTAGTTAATCGTGTGGATGTACAGAATCTCTCAAGTCACGCTCATAACTAAAAAAGAAGCTCTGGCAGTGTTTGAAATTTATGTAAGTACTAATGTTTGTATTTAAAATCTGATTATTGTTTTCTCTTGGTGGGTCCGGGGGCGTTTGGCGTCTACCAGAGCCCTCACCAAGAGCTACCACGCCTCTGTGTGGCGCTCTCTTGGGCAATCACCAAATATTTGACGATTTTCAAGTTGAATAATCTTGAAAGTATTTAAGTTTATAGTTGTTATTAAGAAAAATAAATGTAAATGTATAATATCAGTAAAGTACGGAGTTTCAACTTTGTGGTTTAAAACACGCCATTTTTATACCTACATACCATGTATTACAAAAAAAAGATATTGTACTCACCTATTTCCAATGAAATTTATATTTGTGATTTGTGTTGTTTCGTAATGATATGGAATGTTATAGGCTTGTCAATTAGTGTGTAGATTAACATTCTAGGCTAGAAAATTGCATGATTTTACAAAAAAGGAAAAGGAATCGTATGTACATCTAGACTTGAGATGACTTCTTGTACTTAGTTTAAAATATTAACTTAGAACGAACTTATTACGATTACCGTAGTTCTTTTCTAGTCATCCTTGGTTTTTTGGAGTGGATCATATCCGAAGACTCAAGACGAGTTTAATATAGTAATTAATTTATCAGAATTTTTTTTTTTAATTTAAAGGAGCGGGTTGTTGTTAATTTCCTAAATTTTCTTTGGTTGTAAATGAGTTTCCGTAAAGTAAATTATTTTCTATGATAATGTTCTTCTTGTGATTCTAAACCAATAATTATTGAATTATACATAAAGAATGTCATTTGGTTAAACAATGGTCATTGTTTCACTTGTTTCTAATTTCAAATACATTTTATTTTCAGATGTGGCTGCAGAGAAGTTCGCGGTCACACTTCTCCCTGAACCTCTTCGCGGATGTCGACTGCTGAAGAGGAATAGAGAACGTCCTACATACCGGCAAATATCATGATGACTCACACGAGAGCTCTAAAAAAATTTGGGTGATTTCCCTCAGGAAAGTTCCTTGTGTCTAAGTAAGAACATAGATATAGGTGAGGGGGTGATTGTAGAAGATATACCTGAGGTTGAGGTTGTCGAAGAAAGGAGCGTGCTTGACGTCACAGGGTTTCCAAACCCTTCAGATGAGATGAACTCTAAACTACGTCTTCTTATGGTAGCGTCAGGTGACGGGTCGCTCACTTCTCTCTAATACGGTTGAGAAGGGCGAAGGCTGGATCCTACGTTGTTGTTCTCTGTGCTAAATTTATAAGCTAGATTGTTACACAGCGCCGTCTATTGTAATTCTATAATAAGTTATCTATGACTGTCTGTCATGGCTGCCTTACGACGTCACTGTACTGTGCGAAGCTTATCATAAAAGTATTTAAATGTGTGTGTATTAAATTAGATCTGGATTACTTTATTAATTTCACCAAAAGTTCCACCACTCCAGCAAACGTTTGAGGGAGTTCGTCGTTTGGATACTTGGGGGGAGGGAGACTTGGCGAGCTAACAGATGCAGAAAAGAATAATTTTGTATAGACATAAAGAGACTCTGTAAATTTATTTTGAAAAAAAATATACCCGTGAAGTTTCTTGCCAGTTCTTCTTCACGAAGGTTTTTTTCGAACTGGTGGTAGAATCATGTTTTATTTGACGTCAATAAGAACAAGTAATTGTCAATTTTGAGAAATAAATATTTGAATTTGAATTTGATGGAGACTTGCTGAGCTAACAGATGTAGTTAAAAACAATTTTTTAGTTTTTCTGTCAGTTCTTCTTCACGAAGGTTTTTCCAAACTGGTGGTAGAGTCATGCTTTATTTGACGTCAGAACAACAGCGGCAGTAACCCAAGCCCTGCCCGCAGTCACTGATTACGAGCCGGCTTTTCGGTCCGCGCTGGACTGTCGGACCGGGATGGTCCTGGTCCATGACCAAGACGGTCTGTGACTGGAGTGGATATTCAAGGCTGCCTATTCCACCATGTGCAGGCGCTGCTGAGACGTGCGAGGCAGCTTGCCACTAGTGCAGGTGCCCCTCGGCCTAGCCGAGATTCACACCGCTGCCACCGCGGAAGGTCTGCCCTTCTCCGCCAACTTCCACAATCACTTTGCGTCACATTGATTGACTCTGGTAAGTCTATTAGATATTTTTTTATTTATTTAATCGTGTGGATGTACAGAATCTCTCAAGTCACGCTCATAACTAAAAAAGGAGCTCTGGCAGTGTTTGAAATTTATGTAAGTACTAATGTTTGTATTTAAAATCTGATGATTTTTTTCTCTAGGTCGGTCCTGGGGCGTTTAGCGTCTACCAGAGCCCTCGCCGAACATCCAATGTAGCGTTGAGCTCCCACGCCTCCCTGTGGCACACTCTTGGGTCATCACCAAATATTTGGCGATTTTCAAGTTGAACAATCTTTAAAGTATTTAAGTATATAGTTGTTGTTAAGTTAGATACCTATTGTTGGTCGCATTTGCTTAGACAACTTGTCGACATTGGGACTGCAACCATGTGGCACGCAGTATGTTACCATGCCTACGGCAACTGCAGACGCGCCTCTTTTGCCGGGCATTTATTATGAATACTCCATATAACTCCGCTATTTAAGTGTGTGCTTGATGCCGGTCCAAAGCCCTGAAAAACGAGGAAGGCACTGAAAATTTAATGAAATATGAAACAGAGTGGAAACATTCAAATCATTCCCTATTCATCAAAGCGGTTGGCCAGTAATGTAGTTAGTTTGAAGGCACAAACAAAAATGGGCCAGCGGTTTAAATCACTGAATTGATCAGCCTTGTTGTGAAATCCATTTATCACAAATGTATTCATTTCAGGTCAATGATTTCTGCCAAAGAAGTGTGAGAAAATGTGACTGGATGTTAAAATATATTAACGTACAACAAGCAAATAATAAATTTAATGTAATACAAAAGACATATCAAAATATGTAACAAGTACATAGAATTTAATTAAAAAAATAAAAGGTATATGTCGCATTTTATTTACTTTTGTTTAACCCTGTCCCAATGATAGAACTTTATACTTCCATTAAATTATTGGTTTCAAACTAAATATCTATTAACTATAAAATATACATATATGTTTTTATTTTATAAACCCATAATTAATAGAAGCACAAAGTTGTATGTAGGTTAAAAGTGGAAGAGACGCCATATGAGGACAGATGCCATACCCTTGCTAAATCAATATGTGGGAAAGAGATGTCTATATTTGTTTATGCTTTGACAATTCTTCACGCGCAAATGCATTGATACAAATTATAAATTAATTTTGTTCCAAAGGATTTAATAAGTAAAATGAAGAAACTGCAAGGTAATAAGTGATTTGATTGACTTATTTACTTTGTTTTCAACATTCTAAAAGAGATTTTTGTCAGATGTTTTTTATTATTATTTTATTTTGTGGTATAATGGCGCCTCTCCCATTATATGAGAAGAGATGCCATTCTCCACAACACCAAATGTTAGTGAGTAACCTATCATTAATTTTAGTATTTATGAAACCGCATATTTATTTTTACAGTGTAGTATAGTATATGTGCTTCCCGTAGCAGTACTTTTTGTAGCACAGGTGAAACCGGCTGGACTTTGCCAATTTAGGGAAGTTTTATATTCGTTGTATTTCATTTTCTTTTAAAAAACTCTTTTTTTATAATAGTCAATACAAACCTATTACTGCTATGCTGCGATGAATCTTGGTAAGGGGACTTAATAAATATACATACTCAGCTTCTTTATAACTACCCGATCATCATTGTCCACTTTTTTCATCTAATTTAGTCTTGTTTTTCCTTTATACCAATACGCTTTTTATTGTTCTTAGCGCTTGGCAGAGTCATGCATCGATAGGCTTATAGTACTCGTTAATCCCCGCAATGAGCACCTCAGTATCTAATTATGAATTGGGACAGATCCTTCCGATTACTCTTCTGATGCAAGTAGTATAATTTCCATAGATTCTGCGCTTGAGATGTTGATAGATTTAGATCAATGTGATGAGGCTGGAGATAACAAGCACGTTCCTTTATCACCCAAAATACAAAGTATTTATCCTGCTGAAAATGCAACCAACTATGAAGCCTTGCCATCGTTGGGTTTTATACTAACTTTACCATTTGCTGTTTCATCAGTTCCAAATCCTGCCACTTCAGCGACTACTGATATGACTCCTCTGACCAAGCCTGTATGTACCAGAAGGAAACGACAACAAACAGCACCGAATGTAGTCGCAAAAAAGTTCTCATTGCAATATAATTGGAGCAAAAAACGCTTTGCCCACTGCGCTACGATTGATGACTCCGCCCCTCCACTCTTTTCAGACTTGAGTTTTGACGATGCAAGCGATAAACTTTCTATGTTCTATAATTTTACTTCGTGGATATAATTCAAGATATTGTCGACAACGTCAACCCTTACCCATCGCAAAAAGCTGAACGATCCATTGCTCTGACGTTTGACGAATTCCTAGACTTTTGGCCATTCAAGCTCTGATAGGCGCTGTCCCGATGCCATATAGATTACTGGAACCTCAAATTACGGTACGCAAAAATAGCCGACATCATGTCACTTGAACGCTACCAAAAAATACGAAGCAACCTCCATTTCAATGATAACAGTTATGACGACGAAGAGGATACTTCAAAATTCGCCCAGTAATTGAAAATATTCGTCTAAACTACCTAAAAATGGAAGAAGTGGAAAAATGTAATGGAACAAAATTATAGCATAAACATGATGATGATACCGTAAAAGGGAGAAAAGCAGGTAGCAGAAAACAAATATCATGTCAAATGATTTATACATTCAACAGATTTGTAATTTTACTGCGATTTCTACATTTTGTGGACACTTCTGAAATACCGAATTTTGTGACAAAAAATGAAAAAGACTAAAATGAAGCCAGTGGTGGATTACTTAAACCAAAAATTCAAGGACATTTACCACCCTCGCAAGGGGCTTTCTATAGAGGCACCGTTGCTGTTTCGGAAAGGTGCTGAGCTGTGCTGGGTACAGTGCATCCGGACCAAAGCGATAACATGATTAGGCATCAAAATTTATGAACACTGCAAGGCTGTCCAGTGGCAATGTTTTGAACATGTTTATTAACTCAGGTAATTTAACAACGGCTACAGCTTCACTTTTGGATTTAGGAGCAGTGCTGGCAAAATAGTCAAAGGCTAATGAAGGACTTTATAGGTAAGGGCTATTCGTTGTTTATGGACAACTTTTGCTACTTTGTCTCACTTACACGTTGGATGAAATCAAGAAAAACAGACGTCAACGGTACCATTAACCGACGTCGAGCTGGAACTCCAGCCGACATAAAAAACTTGCAGGAAAAGCAGATGACTCGAGGGAGAGGGTGTAGTAAGTTTACACTCTGGTGACGTGTCGGTCGTGGCGTGGAAAGACGTCAAACTGGTCATGTCAGTGTCTACTTGCCATGAATCGAATCTCATCCCAGGCTGTCGAGCAGAACAGGCAATTATGAAACCGTGATTCGTTCATGAGTGGAGTTGATTTACAGGACCAGAAACTGACTATGTATCTGATAGAGCGAAATAGAAGTATAAAGTGGTACTTTAAAGTGTTCTGAAGGCTCCTTAATATAAGCATTTTAAATGCTTATTATATTATATACTGCGCAAACATTGGTCAAGAAAAAAAAATGACTTACCGACAGTTTCGGATGAAGTTGGCTATAGAGCTAGCGGAACAACAAGACGTCATAACCCGGGTGCGGTTACCAACCGACGAATGTATTCGTCTCAATCCATCTATAAACCAATGTCCGGAACAAATTGAAGTCCCGCGGACAAAGGCAAAAGCAGGATAGGTACAAGCGCGTTCGCTGTGTCAGACGCTTAGCACGAGGCTTTATAAAGGAGGCCAATGTCCATTGCAGTGGGTTTAAAGCTTATACTTTGTAACGTTACACGTTCCTTTTCTAATAATTAATTAGTATTTTAGTAAAGAAATAATAAGTAATAAAAGATGTATTATTTTATCATATTATTATACTTAATATAATTATTGTTACTCAACTGCGCAAACAAAAAACTATGCTAATGGTTCACTACCTACTTTGCCGCGCGAACCCTAACTTGCTTAGGAATTTTGTGGGCGGAGCCTAAATGGGGTGAGCGCCGGTTTTGCTAGAAAATTCGCTGGCCTACGTGACGCAGACCTCGTCCGAGCGTTGGGCAGTGAGCGCGTACTCGTTTTAGTACTATTCTAGCTAGACTTCAGAGTTGAAAAGTAAAGTTTTTTTTAGATTCATAATTGTTATCGTACAACGTTTTTGTGCGCAGCATATTTTTGATTTAAAAAACGATTTAAAAAACAAGTATACACGTATTGTATTTGCGCCTTTGTTCGCCAACCGAACAAAGGAAATTATATCTTGAAATCGTTATTCCCCGAAAGGGTAAGTTGATGATCTTTTATTTTAAGTAGTGAACCATAGTTATAAGTACTTGTTACAAAATATGTTGAGTGGTGTTTTAACTAGATTTTATTTTGTGTACCTACCTAGGTACTTGTATTAGCTTCTTGCTTCGCTTTTTGCGCTTTGTTTAAATTGCAAGTCTATTGCCGACTCAATATTGCTACCCGACTGCGCAGCGCAAAGGAGGGTTATGATTTTTTTGTTACAAGAGTACCTACCTAAATTAAATAAAATAGATTTTTTTACCATCTTTTCCTTTACTAAAGCTTTTTATAACGTAGTTTTGTATTTTATTGAAAATAAGTAAATGCTTACTTTGTTCTTTTAAATAAATAAATTATTTCTTTTAAAAGGCTTTTTGCACTCCGTACTGATTGCGATCTTATTAGCCACCTCACCATCTACTTTCTTTACCTACCCGTCTTCCTTGCTTAGGCATGGCTTAGGCATGTTTGCGATCGCAATCAGCGGACTTAACTAAAGTTTTTTGTGTTCTAATTATGTGGAACGTCATTCCAGGGAACTAATCTGGAACTAAGCTGGAACTAAGCTGGGACTAAGTTGGAGCTAGTTGAAGCCCCTGTCTTGGTTCGACACACAACCCGCGTCCTGCTGCTGACCGCTGCCACGAGCCACCTTCCATCCTCGGCCGCCTCAGGGAAGTACGGGACTGTGGAAGCAAACAATAGTCGGGATCCGACCCTGCGACCCTAAATTTTTTTTAATTAAATTTCTTTTGTTGACCGGTTGTGCCGTGTTTTATTTATTAACTTACCAACACGTCATTACCGTATGTCACAACTTATAGCCAATGATGGCGAGAGTACTACACACTAAAAAATTTATAAAAAATACCAAAGCCAAATTCATTGAAATCCGTTCAAAATCGCCTCCGAACAACGAAGTTTCATTTAAATCAGTTCTTAGTAATTCCTTACTCTGCCTATGAATATCCAAATTTCATTAAAATCCGTTTAATGTAACCCTGGTATAAAAATTCAAATCTGTTAGTACAATTATTTGTTTATACTTTAGTCTTCCACAGCCAAATATCATTAAAAGCCGTTTAGATTTAGGTCTTTTTTACTTTTATTTGTCCCGCACAGTCACATTTAATTAAAATCCGTTTAATATAGCCCCAATGATTCCGTCATGCAATGCCAAATTTAATTGAAATCCGTCATTTTATTGTTAGTTTTCTTGCCCCGATAATCTTATTAACTCAGCTGTGAAGGAAAGCATCGCGAAGCAAGCAAGCCCTCCTAAAAACCAAATTTCATAAAAATATTTTTAGCAGTTTTTGATCTAATTCATTACAAACAAATACAACACCTCTGGCCACAGGGAGAGGTAAGCTAACGGCTGATTCCCAAATACAATATTCATTATTTCGCATCATAGTACAAAAATGTAAACAAAAACAAAAGATCCTTGTATAGAATTTTTTTCTAATAAAAAGAAACTCGAATGTAACTAATACATCCAATATATACCTGAAAGGATCTGTATTATTGTATCAATAAAAACTGAAGCTGTACTCCTTTGGTTTGCTTTAACGAAAAGGAAAACAATAACACCTTAAGTAGGTACAAAGTATCCTAACCATAAAGGAATATGGATACCATTACTGTACTATGGGTACTGGGAATCGCGGGTATTCCCGGTGACATATATAATAAATAAATAATTAAATATTTCTAACAATCACACCACATTATCAAGCTCAAATTAAGTATCATTAAGAACTTGTGTTATGGATACTAGATAACGGATAAATAAACTTAAGAAATATATAAACACACATAAATATTTATTTTATATATAAATATTACAAATAAACTTAAATAAACATACATATACATCCATGACCTATAAGACCATAGAAAGTAAATATTATAAAATATCTGCCCCTACCAGGATTCGAACCCGGGACCTCTGGCATGGAAGGCAAGGCGACTTACCTCAACACCAAACAGGCCGTCATTATAAGAACTGCATTCCTTCTATTACTTATGTGAGGGCATATAAACTGTACACTGGAGTTTTGAGTGGGAAAGAAAAAAAAGCAGTGATCGAAGTAAGCTAAATTTCTATATTTGGTCAACAGGGAGAGGTGAAACTGCTATAATAGTTCTACAACCCCTAATTTAGCTAATACAATGTGTGAAAACTCAACACTGCCAGTACATAGCACCCCTGAATAAGTTACGATGGAAGTGTCAGGTAACTTTTGTTTGAAGTTTATAATTATTATATAAGGAGATATACGACCTGCTCAGTCTGGGCAAACCACACCACATATGCCTCGAATCCAGGCTCATATGCCTCGAAGGACTGGTGCAGCCCCCCTCCCACACTGAGTAAGCTGCCCAAATTCAAAATGCAGCACAGGGACTACATAGAGCTGAGAAGAGAGCAGATACGAATAAGGTGCAGGCTCAGGTGGACCTCCATCGTATAGGGTCGAGAGCACTGGATATGTTTGAAAAATTTTAAGATAATTATTGCAATAATGAGTTACCTATTCACTGTTATTGATTTATATTTGTTATATAGTCTTAACAAGTCTGTACACCATATTGATCAGCCAGTCATGCATTCAATCACTACGGTCATTGCATAACCTATTGTAATGATTTGTCGTGTCATCAATGCGAAAACCTTTATTCCCAGTCAAAATTTTGGGGAAACAAAGAAGGTTAGTCTGAGAAAATATTCCTATAATACACAATGGCGGAGAAAATTAGGAGCACCTTGCCTCCATGTAATTTTCAACCGGATATTCGTTCCACTAATATGGAACTAATATAGCGTGAAAAACCTTCGAAATGTCTTTCAAAATATACATGACTGCGAATGATTTATATAATTTTACAAAGACACGGTAACCATTGTTAAGTCCTATCTCAGTTTTTGGAAAATGATGTCCTTTCGCCTACTTTCTCATGTAATCTCTCAATGTAAGTCCTCTAACGTTTTGATAATAGACATTGAGATATTCTAATTTGCATGGTCTATTGAAAGCCATTGTCACAAACCCGTCTCTCTGCTCTAAGCTTCCGATAGCCGGCTTCGGTTATATTCGCACAATTGAAGTCCAGATGTTTCATGCAGGACCCACACTGAACTCTATCATTAAACTCACTGTTGCACATAGCACACTTCATTGCGGAATGTACGTACGAATAAAAAAATATTAAAATAACTGTTTTTGAGAACCAGAAAAGGTTGGCAATTTCTGATTAGCAGTACGCCCGCAAAAAACGTGTTGCATACAAGTAAACTCCAGCGAGACTGAATTTTTTTGGGAACTTTATGGGAAAGATGTAACAAACATTATTAAATTTACATATATATCTGAATTATTTCGACTGGAGAGCGTTTCCACATTACACCCAACGTAGGAGCAAGCGTGGGTAGTAGGCCGGCTCGTGTTGGTTTCATCATAGGAATTTGCGCAAATGTTGGCGATCTGTTCACACGTTGACAATTTGCTCAGTCCTGCTGCAACACGCATGGAGTGCACACGACGGGAAAGAATGGCTTTCTCTTCATCGAAATCGGCACAGGCGGCATGGACTAATTTAAAAGTCATGGAATTTATTGTACAGTACCAAGCGCATCCTATCCTATACTATAACAGACCACAAAAATAAAAATTTTATGGCTGATGTATGACGCACCATACAGCAGAATATGGGAATGATTTATTCAGTAGAAGAGTTAAAAAGAAAGCCAAAATCATTAATGATTACATATCGCCTATACAGAAAGAAAATTGGTGATTCCACTCGGTCTGGGTCATCGACAGTTGATATTTTTTTACCGAATTGGTTCGCTTATGAGCTCATGGATATACAATAAGGGGAAAATGGAAAGAGGAGGAACAAAATTTTCACATTAATAATTTAGAATTACATGCAATTTTCTTAGGCCTTAACTGTTTTGTTCGTGAAAAGAAAGATATTAATATACTTTTACGTGTAGACAATAATACGGCCATCAGTTACATTAACCGCATGGGAGGAATCCAATTCCCTCATTTGAATAATCTATCACGAATGATCTGGCAATGGTGCGAGGAACGTAAGATTTGGCTCTTTGCTTCTTATATCAAATTCAAGAACAATATAGAAGCTGATCGAGAATCGCGTAATCCGGATATTGAAATGCAATATCGAATAATGGGTTTCAACTAATAGTTAATAAATTCGGTAACCCGGAGATCGATCTTTTTATTTCCCGACGCAAAATGTAATACTTATGTTTCTTGGCGTCCAGATCCTGACGCCATGGCCGTAGATGCATTCACGTTATGTTAAAATACATTATTTTCCCCCTTTTTCCATAGTTCTAAAATGTATTCAAAAGATTTTAAATGATGAAGCCAAGGGTATACTATTTTTTCCGTATTGGCCGTCACAACCCTGGTTTCCGATGCTAAATGAAATAATTAGGTATGAAATTATTTATTTTTCGTTTTCCTCTTCCAGTGTGCACTGACAAGACCAGAACCGTTTACACTGGGGGAAGCGGTGCTCTCCGGTCGGCGTTCACTTCTAGAGGAACCCCCGTTCAATCGTTAGATTTAATAATGTCTTCTATTTCAAAGAACACTCTTATCTAATATAATTCCACGTATAAGGCGTGGTGGCAATTTTGCCAAATTAATTGCGCGGATCCATATCAAGCTTCGGTAGCCATGGTTTTGTTGTTTTTAACAGAACTATTTAACAAAGGCGTTGCTTATGGATCAATGAATAGTCACCGTTCGGCTTTGTCCCTTTTACTAGTAAGCGAATCTACTAACGATGACCAAATAAAACGTTTATTAAAAGGCGTCTATAAATTAAGACCTGCTAAACCGAAGTAGTCATCTACATGGGATCCACAGGTCATCCTAGATTTTATAGCTTTTTGGATACCCAAAAAAGAATTCTCTTGAAAAGATGACCAAAAAATTAGTGATTCTATTGGCTTTGTGCACCGCTCACAGGGTACAAACGTTGTCCGTTCTAAAAATAGATGTTCACGCCCTTTCTCCTCATCGGGAACATTCCATCGCCGCGGACGCCGCGTCCGCCCCGCGCCCCACGCGTCATTTCAATAAAACCACGAGCGCCGGCGGATAATTTACCAGTATTAACGTAAAACTATAAAGCCTTGTTTATACTCTAGATTTGTGTGACTCTTTCCATAATATAATTAATTATCTTGCGAACAATAATTGTGATCCCATAAACAAAAGGAATTGTAGCGGCGTACCCTATTCTAAATAAACGTGTGTATTGAATAAATCGCATTTTATTCATTTATCCAGGTCGCTGCGCAATCATCTGGCGCCCCCGGGGTGGGCCCCACCTCGCCGAATACGCCGTCGAGACCACGTGCACTGGGTGCGCGTCTCCGCCGCCATTACCGGAAGCGCGCTGGCTCCGCCGCCCTAGACGCGCTTGCCTCCTGCCACGCCGCGCCCGCGGCGTGCCTTGCATGCATTGACGTGCTCCCTCGCCGGTGCCACCACGCCGCCACTTGCCATCCATGCGCGTGCCACCACGCCACCACGTGCCGTCCATGCGCGTGATCCACCACGCCGCGTGGCCTCGCTGAGCCGCCGCCGCCGAGGCTTAAGCCGCCGCTTTTTGCACCGCTACTTGCACGAGTCTCGCTTGCCAAGGGGAGTGTTGTTTTCCATATTCCTATTATTCCAAATCATTTTCCGCCTAATCACCTACGTTTTCAAATTCTTATTTCAAATTGCATTCTATTCAATTGTAATACAATCAAATATGCTAATCGTACTTAATAACTGCCGTCGGGGAGAAGCCTAGTTTGATTCAATTTCGTTAAACCTCTTCTGTTTATAGGGTTTCTTGTGTTAAACTTGTAGCACGCAACGGCTCTCCCCACGGTATTGCTCGCCAACCGTGCCTACAAACCGCAGCGGCTCTCCCCACTATATTGCTCGCCGGACCGTACCTAGATGATAGATTAAAAATCATATATAAAGGGGTCGAAATTCTAATAAATACTCAGACCCGATCTGCGTCCGGCCCCGCTCGGACGTGTTCGCGGTCGCTCCAGCAGTTGAGTCACGATTGTCGTCTCACGACGTCAACTCGTTCGCAACACTCATACGCTGTTAGCCTCTTCAGGGCTTACGCTGCGGCCGGTTTCGATCGGCTGCAAGTAAGTAGGTCTCTTGCACAGCAACAACAGAGCTGAGCTTACCGCGGTCGATTAAATTCGATAGTGGTTCGCGAGGCTCGGGCTGTTTTTCTGGCTGCGTACTTGACGCTTGGCGCTTGCTACGTAGTCAGAGACTCGCTCTGCGGCCGGTCGTAACGTAGTCAATCCCGCACTCTGTGCACCCCTCGCATTAAAAACCTCACCTCGGTGAGTGCAGCAACAACAGGGTTGAGCTTACCACGGTCGATTAAATTCGATAGTGGTTCGCAAGACTCGGGCTGTCTTTCTGGCTGCGTACTTGACGCTTGGCGCCTGTACGTAGTCAGAGACTCGCTCTGCGGCCGGCTCCGGCCGGTCGTAACGCAGTCAACCCCGCACTTTTAGTGCAACCAAACTTCGTCAGGTCTACGGCCGGTTTTTGTAGTCAATTTATTGACGACACACTCCGTAGTAGACTCGCGATTGATCAGGTGGATACTTAACGGTGACAACTAAGCCTGATAGCGTTGCCCCGGTGCGCTTCCAAGGCCTTTCAGGCCAAGGAGAAACCGGCTGACCCAATCCCATTGCACTAGGGCCTTTCCCAGGGTGACGGTACAGTGCTGTCCGAATTAGGGGCACCACTTCGCGTCGTCCCCAGCCCCCCTACCGCGGGTAGGGAGGTTTAGGTGCTAGGTTTGCTAGGGAACCTAGGCATTTTTATATATTTATATATTACATATCGTAGGACCAAGCCCTCCAATGGACCTTGTTAACGTTCTTAGGTCGTACGCCAGGTCGAACCCCGGCCCCTCAGGCCTCCAACGTCGTGACCCCTCAGGTCTACAGCTCTCCCGCGTCTCCCGCCTCGTCCGAGATGGACGGTCGCATCCTCTCACGCGTCGCGTCGTAAGCGTACCGCTCCCGGGAGCGACTCCGAACCCGCGTCTGATACGTCGTCAGATGCCGTCACCTTAACCGGCTCTCCTGAGCCTGCGTTTCAACTTGTCGCCAAGCACTCCAAGAAGCGCTCGAAGAAAGCTTCGGTATCTTCAATACCCGAGCCCTCCCCGGTGTCTTTGTGACGGTTGTCTATTTCGACCTCTTTTTGTCAGTAAATTTTATTTTTTTGTCGTTCCCGACGTAATTTTAAACTACGAATTACGTAGTGTCGGAGAACGGCAATGTTTTGATTTGACAAGCCAGTCACGAAAAATTATCCATCATAACAACTAGAATCTATTTATTTATTATTGTTTCCGAGTTTATTATTCAAAATTACATGTTTATCAATTTTTTATTATCTACAATCAAGGTTTTCATGAAATCAATAATTTATTTTTACGTACACGAGTGTGCGTAGCCAAAATTTTTGGTAAGGATTCTCATTCATTAAAATTTTATTTTGTTGTTACTTTTTCTTTTCAGATCAAATTTAATTGTATTAATGTTTCTGTTTTTATTTTGTGTGACTATTTTTTATTTCAATTTTGTTTATATTTTTTTGTTTGTATTTACAGGCATTTTTGTATATTTTTTAATTTTACTGCAAAATAAACATAGAAGAGAGCTTTGGTATTTCCTTTCTGGACCCTCAATTACCACTCCGCAAACAACGCGTTACATACTGGCGCCGACCATTCAAACGCAGTTTATGGAGAAGAGAGGAGGAACAATATCAACAGAGGAATAGCAACTTTAAAAATAATTTTTTTATAATTATTATTGAGGTCAGGCATAAAACTTTATTTGTTACCATTTTCAACCATTAACATTCACTAGTTAGGTTATATATCTACTATAATATATCAAATTACTGCTAAATTATTCAGACATTTAAGTTTCTTTAGTTTCTTTCGTTATAATATCTTTGAAGAAATTTTCTGAAGGCACAACATTTATTCTATAACCCATTAATTTCACTATTTAAATAACATTTTCTATTCATTTTCATCACTTGAAAATACGTATATTTTTAAGGCTCTTTTCTGCATAACGACTATTAACAAATTTATTTCACTTTAACATTTTTTTTTTTTTTGGATTTTGCAATGAATTTTTCACAACTTAATAAACCTGAAATAATTTATGAATTAAAAATCAGAAATATAAATTTTTCTTCGACGCAATCTGTAGACGAACTACGATCATTATTATTAAATATTAATGTAGATTCTGAAACAGAAATTTTACAAAATAGCCCTGAAGAATTTTCAGAGGATATTAATGCCATTAAAAAAAATTTAAAACTTGTTGAAGCTTGTATAAACTCTTATCCTATTAGGAAACAAAAAATTTCACCTTATTTAACTCATATAAGAACAAGATTAGGCCTCATTGACATTACATCAGATTTATCTTCAGAACAGTTAGATTTAATAAATTCATGTTGGAATGATTTAACTCAATTAGACTCACGTTTTAAAAATTTTGAAAAATCACCAACACATTCCACATATCATTCCGCAGAATCCACACAAAATATTAATTTACAACCCCTTTCTTTTTTCGAAGCATTAACTGATAAGGTCAGTAAAATTACAGAAAATCGAACTAACAATGATTTAAAAAGATTTATTTATAAAGGTGAAGGTTGTCCAAAGGATTTTATTCAAAAACTTGAAGAATTTTCACAAATAAAAAATATTTCTGAAAAATCTTTATTCTCACATATTTATGATATTTTATCTGGATCTGCTCTTGATTGGTTTAGAGCTAGAAAGTCGACTATTAATGACTGGTCATCTTTCCGATCGGCAATGTTGAATGATTTTGCAATTACCGATTACGATTATAAACTAAAAAAAGTAATCGATGCTCGTAAACAAAAACATAATGAGAGAATTATCATTTACTTTGCTACAATGGAATCTCTTTTTTCAAAACTCTTGGAACCAATGTCCGAAAAAGAAAAAATTAATACTCTTGTTAGAAATCTTAAACCTGAATTCACATTACGTCTTTCACCTACTGATTTACATACTGTAAATTCCCTCTTGGAATCATGCAAATTTACAGAAAGCATTCTCCAAGTTTCTAATAATACATCTTACTACTCTTCATCATCACCACCAGATCATTATCATTCTTTTCCTATTCCTTCTACATCGAATTCTAATAACAAATCGTATAATAATACTCTATTTTCACATAATCAACCATATATTCCTGAATTTCCTTTTAAAGCTTGTACATATAATTCCATAGCAGCTGTAGCTAATCCATTGCCTAATACTGTAGCTGCAATTAATAAAAATCAGAATTTTTATAAATTCACTTGCCCACGTTGTAGATCTAATACACATCTATTAAAAGACTGTACTAACACTAATATAGTGTGTTTTCGTTGTGGAAAAAAAGACTTTATTACTAGTAAATGTCCTAATTGTAATAAGTCGATTCCAAAAAAACTAAATTACGAGGAGTGTATAAATAAAAATAATAGTGTTAAATCATCAAATTTTGACAAAAAAGATTGGGATACATGGTTAAAAACTTTAACAATTTTTTTTAAATCTTATAACACTTGTGCTCTCCTCTTTAATAAAACATCAGATTTTGAACGTCCTTATTTACATATAAAAGTAAACGATTTAACTTTAAATGGTCTTTTAGATAGTGGTAGTGCTATCACTATATTGGGTAATAATTCTCATAAAATTTTATCACAACATGGTCTTTTTATGCAAAAAAGCTGTTTAATAAAAGGTAATGTTGCAAACGGACAAACTATTTCTTCTATCGGCATTATTACTCTTCCTACTTTTTATAACAATAAATTTGCGTTAATTACAGCTCATGT
The DNA here is from genome assembly GCA_923062675.1 of Marasmarcha lunaedactyla. NCBI lineage: Eukaryota > Metazoa > Arthropoda > Insecta > Lepidoptera > Pterophoridae > Marasmarcha > Marasmarcha lunaedactyla. Next base: position 1,499,684 of record OV281367.1, on the reverse strand, counting down.
GATCCCAGAAATCACTGAATCACTTATTTTGGGTATTGATTTTTGGAAAACTTTTAATCTTGCTCCGGATATTCTTAGTAATATCACATTACAACCTTCAAATTTAAACTCATCTTTTCTCATTTATACAGATCCTAACTTTCATTTACATGAATACCATTCTTTAACAGATACACAAAAAATTATTGCAGATGCAATTATGGAAAAGTTTAGGTTGATTTCAACTGAATGTAAACCTTTAGGTCGTACTCATTTAGTCGAACATTTCATCGACACTGGAGACCATCCACCTATTCGTCAACGCTGTTACAGACTTTCTCCTGAGAAACAAAAAGCTCTTTGTAAAGAAGTTGATGATATGTTACAATTAGATGTCATTGAACCCAGTGACAGCCCATGGCTGAACCCAGTTATTATTACACCTAAAAAAGATGGTACTTGGCGATTTTGTATTGATAGTCGTAAATTAAACGATATCACAAAAAAAGATGCTTATAAACTTCCTTTCATTTCTGATATATTAGATAACCTTAAAGATGCTAAATTTATATCATCTATTGACATTGCTAAAGCGTTTTGGAATATTCCCTTAAAAAAAGAGGATAAACTCAAAACTGCATTCCATGTTCCAGGCCGAGGAATGTTTCAATTTAAAGTTATGCCATTTGGTTTAACAAAGATTCATTGAAAATCTACTAAATGACCTTACAAATGATAATAATGTTTTCTATTTTATCGACGATATAGTCTGTATCTCTCAAACCTTTGAACAACATGTCGATATACTTACTAAAATTCTTAAAAAACTTTCAGATGCCAATCTCACAGTCAATTTTCCAAAATGTTCATTTTTCCGGAAAGAATTAAAGTACTTAGGCTATGTAGTTAATGAAAATGGTTTAAAAACGGATCCTAAAAAAGTTCAAGCTATTCTTGATATACAAACTCCAAAATCTGCTAAGGAGGTCAAACGTTTTTTGGGTACTGCCAGCTGGTACAGACGTTTTGTACCTAATTTAAGCACTCTTGCAGCACCGTTAACTAAATTAACTTCTACAAGCAAAAAATCACCTCCATTTAAGTGGTCTGATGAAGCTGTAATTGCTTTCAAGGCTATTAAGCAAGCTTTAATTAGTACACCAGTTCTGGCATGTCCAGATTTCTCTAAACCATTTGCTGTTCATTGTGATGCCTCTTCCTATGGCATTGGCGCAATGTTAACTCAGGAAGTCGATAATATTGATAAACCTATTGCTTATATGAGTAAATCACTTACAGGCGCTCAAAAGAATTATTCAGTCACTGAACGTGAACTTTTAAGTGTTATTACGGCACTAGAGCATTGGCGTTGTTATTTAGATAATGGATTACAATTTACAATTTATACTGATCACGCAGCCCTTCAGTGGTTTATGCATTTAAATAATCCTACTGGCAGATTAGCTCGATGGAGTATTCGTTTATCTATGTTTAATTTCGTAATTAAACACAAAAAAGGCTCAGATCATGTCGTACCAGATACTTTATCACGGATAAAACCAATTGATTTAATTAATTTTTCTACTTCTCAAACTAAAGACACTTGGTATTTAGCAATTTATAATAAATGTTTATCATTTCCTTCTAGTACTCCGGATTACATGATTCATAATAATAAATTGTTTAGATTTTGTAGATCTAACACATTATTTAACTCTGAATTTAATTGGAAACAAGTAATACCATTAGAATTTAGGGAATCTGTTATTACACAAAATCATTCTACTCCCCAAACGGCACATTTTGGTACTTTTAAAACATACCATAGAATTAAAAATCTCTATTTTTGGCCTGGCATGTATAAAGACGTAGCCATGTTTATTGCTAAGTGCGAGACTTGTTTAGCTACCAAGCACCAAAATCAAAACTTAATTGGTTTAATGGGCAAACCCAAACATTGTTCACGCCCTTTCCAATGTTTATCCATAGATTTGATAGGTCCACTTCCTACTTCACGTAAGCAGAATAGATTTCTATTTGTAGTTACTTGTTGTTTTTCCAAATATTGTTTGTTATTTCCAATAAAACATGCAACCGCTTCTATTATTCGCCATATATTGGACAATTTAGTTTTTATGGTTTATGGAGTTCCAGAAACTATTATATTAGATAATGGTCCTCAAATGATAAGTACAGAATTATCTGAATTATTTAAATTTTACAACATACCAAAAATACATTACACCCCACGTTACTGTCCACAAGTTAACACCGTTGAGCGTTACAATAAAACTATTGTAACGGCGATTGCAGCTTTTATAGATAAAGATCACAGAACTTGGGATACCTATATAAACAAAATACAATTTGCTATTAATACTGCGGTTAATGAAACCACAAAATTCACTCCATCATTTTTAGTATTTGGTAGAGAAGCTGTTACATGTGGATCTATTTACAAAAATAAAGATTCCAGAGATGAACTAATTTTCAGTCCTAGGGATGTATATGCTGAAAACATAGGACAATTAATACCTATCTTTTCCGAAGTACAGAAACGGTTATTTAATGCACATCAATATAATGCAACTTATTATAACAAACATCATCAGAATTTAGAATTTAATAACGGTGATATTGTTTGGAGGCGAAACCATGTAATAAGTTCCTCTAAAAAACATTTTTGTGCTAAGTTTGCACCCAAATTTATTAAATGTAAAGTTTCAAATAAAGTTTCACCATTAATTTACGATTTAGTGGATATGAATAATAACCCATTAGGTCGTTGGCATATCAGAGACATTAAACCTCTACCGCGTTTAACTTCTTCTTTGAGTGACTAGATTGGTTGTTACCAATTACTTTATATGAATTCATATATAATTATTGTTAATTATCTCACGGCGAGCATAAGCCGATTCTTTTTGTCTTATTTTTTTTTCTATGCACCTCATTATCGTTTGGCTATACCATTAACATTGATGTTGGTCAAAACTTATAATTAATTATCATCATCGTAGTATTAGGTTAACTTATTGTGTAATTTATTTAATATTTGCAATTCTAGGAGTGTAAACTCTTATTTTCAATATCTGTATTATACTTTATAGTATAATTTGTTAAATGTTATCAATTTTTTTTTCTCTATTTTTTTTTCAAGCGGTTTGCAACTTGTAAAATTAAGCCTTCTGCACGAGCGTTTATTAAGGTAACTCGTTAAACTAAACCATACCTATGTGTATTATTTATACGCTTGAATCACTTTCCCGTGAGAATTATTTTCATATGTTTATTACATAAGTATTTTAATTACTTCACAAAAGACCCTTGGATTTTATTTAAAAGTCAATGTTTCACGACTGGCTATGATTTTCTTTTCTTTCCGGCATATTTATTTCAGTCTTTAACTGAAACTTGTTTATAGTAATCACCGTGCGGGAGTTAGCGACACGTTAAAGAAGCCATAAGCTATTAATATTTTCAGCGGATGGCAACTATTAAAGCCTTTTGCCGTTGCGTTCAACTCTGTTGAGTTGACTTATTTAGGATACGATTCCTCATAAGCAACTCTAACTGCATGATGTTTTATTTCCAGTAGTTGGAATAAGACCAGTATGAAAGAGAATGTATGTTGTAATTATAATGTACGTTGATGGAGTTGAACGATGTATATTAACATTGTATATTCCAGGAACATGTTTAAAATTTTATCATTCATGAACCATGTAATTTAAGATAATTATTTAGGATTTTTTTTTTCTCTCTCTCGTCTGTTTTGTTTTCTTTTTCTATTAAATAACTTGTTGATATGCAATATATCAGTATTATTATTTTTTTTTATATACAGGATGTTTTTTCAGAAAAATTCTTCTATAGGATGTTAATATTAATTTTCATTTTGCTTTTAATTATTATTTTTTTTTTTGATCGTTCTTTCATTTGGCAGTGAAATATTAAAATTCGATATGTATATGCGGTTTATTTTGATTTGGTTTGAATATTTTTTTTTAAAAAACTATACTGAAAAAATCTTTCAGATTTTTTTTCCCGGCCCCCGGGGTATTGTGACGGTTGTCTATTTCGACCTTTTTTTGTCAGTAAATTTTATTTTTTTGTCGTTCCCGACGTAATTTTAAACTACGAATTACGTAGTGTCGGAGAACGGCAATGTTTTGATTTGACAAGCCAGTCACGAAAAATTATCCATCATAACAACTAGAATCTATTTATTTATTATTGTTTCCGAGTTTATTATTCAAAATTACATGTTTATCAATTTTTTATTATCTACAATCAAGGTTTTCATGAAATCAATAATTTATTTTTACGTACACGAGTGTGCGTAGCCAAAATTTTTGGTAAGGATTCTCATTCATTAAAATTTTATTTTGTTGTTACTTTTTCTTTTCAGATCAAATTTAATTGTATTAATGTTTCTGTTTTTATTTTGTGTGACTATTTTTTATTTCAATTTTGTTTATATTTTTTTGTTTGTATATACAGGCATTTTTGTATATTTTTTAATTTTACTGCAAAATAAACATAGAAGAGAGCTTTGGTATTTCCTTTCTGGACCCTCAATTACCACTCCGCAAACAACGCGTTACATCTTCAACACCAGCCCCCGCGCCGTTAAAATCGCTCGAAGTAACCGCGTCTCCGTCGGTCCCATCGAAGCCAGCGACGCGCTGCGCTCCCGTCCCGCCGAAGCCTCAGCTCCCTCCGCCCGTATTCCTGCGTGAAAAAGCGCGCTGGACCGCGGTCTCTAACTTGTGCAAAGAGCACAAAATTAATTACTTAAAAACCGCCAACGCTGGCGATACAATCAAAATTCAAGTAGCGACCGTCGACGACTTCCGGTCTTTCACTAGGCTTCTGTCGATCAATCAAATCGCGTACCACACCTACGCCCTCCCGGAGGAGCGTAAGATCCGCGCAGTACTACGGGGCGTCCCGTTCGAACTCAGTAACGAAGACATTCTCGAGGACCTTAAGTCTCAGGGTTTCCCGGCCACAGCAGTGCACAAGATGCACTCCAACCGCGGTAGGCGTTTTCCCTTAGCTTTAGTAATCCTGTCAAATACTCCCAACTCGAAGGAGATTTTCAGAGAGGCTCGCTCAATTTGCGGACTCTCGAACATCTCCGTCGAGCGTCCCAACCCCCGTGGTCACCCTGGGCAGTGCCACCGCTGCCAGCTATATGGCCACGCAGCGGCTAACTGTTCAGCTCCCCCCAGGTGCGTTAAGTGCCTGGATCCTCATATCACTAAGGAGTGCACTCGCACTCCCGAATCCACTTCCCCCCCTGCCTGTGTGCGGTGCGGCCAGTCCGGCCACACAGCAAACTACAGGGGTTGCCCGCGCGCTCCGCGCTCCACCGTCAAGAGGGTCGCGCCTAAACCGGCGCCGCCGCTCACTCCCGCTAACTTCCCGCCGCTGCGCAACCGGGGTCCCCCGGAAGCAAAGCCCGTTCAGCCGACGCCTACTCCGGTTCTGTCTTGGAGGCAGCGTCCGGCCGTCCCGCCTGCACCTTCCCGACCCATCCCAGCTCCCGTAGCTTCCGTAGGGCCGCGTCCCGCGTTGTCATCTTCACCTCAGTCGTCGTTGGCTGAGGACATGAAGACCGTGTTCGACGTCATCCAAAACGTCGACATTAACGAAATTTCCGTACTCGCACGCAAACTGCGAGCCGCCCGCTCTCCTCAAGAGCGTTTATTCGCGTTAGCCGAGCATCACTCGCTCCTAAGTTCGTTGTAAATTCTTTTATTTTTGTATAAATTCGTAAATAAGTAAATTATAATGTCTAGACCCGCGAATCCCGCGTCCAGTCGTATTAAACCCAAGGGCTTATCCCTAGTATCTTTTAACGCTCGTAGCCTTAGCACTAACCTTCCCGAGACTAAACTGTTCCTTCAGAACAAAGAACCTGACTTATTCCTTCTCCAGGAGACATGGCTTACTCCAAAACGCTCCAGGGGATACGCTATTCCTAAGTACGCGTTTACTCGCAACGATAGGCCCGTCGTCTATAGGCCCTTTAGACGTCGCCGATAGACGTCTAAAGGGCCTAGTTTGATACACTGCAATAAACCTCTTCTGTTTATAGGGTTTCTTGTGTTAAACTAGTTTTTTAGGCAGCCTTTTATTAGGCTGTTCTAACAATAATCGTATCTAATTACTCAAACATTAGGACACCTCTTCGTTTATAAGGCGCCCTCTAATTGCAATATTCTAGGCAACTCTTCGTTTATAAGGCGCCCTCTAATTGCAATATTCTAGGCAACTCTTCGTTTAATTGGTTGTTCTAGCAATTTTGTCTAAGTTTTACAATTAATAATCTCTTCTTTTTATAGGGTTATATTATTGTGTTTTCTAGGCAACTCTTCATTTTAATTGGTTGTCCTAGCAAAGTTATTTATGTTGCGCACTCGTAGAAGCCTCTTCTGTTTACAAGGTTTCTAGTACTTAATATTCAATTTTTGTTCAAGAATTTTACTGTTTCAAACAATCTAACAATTTAAATTTGTTTTCTTTGATTCCAAGGTTGCATTTAAGTTTTTTTTTGTTTGCCCTAATTTCTATTCAATTAAGTTAATTTGCACTGTGCTTTCTTGTCTAATTTAAATAATATAAATAAGTTTGAATTCTGCTTGAGTCTTGTTTGTGAACAAATTATTTTTCTTTGCCTAGCTGTGCATCAGTTTATTTTGCCGTTTGCTCATACATTTTTGCTTTACATTTCAGCCTAATACACCTTGCTGGTGAAACCTGCTTTCTTCTCTGCTTGCAATCTTCGCCTCTGCACAGCCTGCTTCTAGCTACAAGCTACAACATCCTATACAAGGGGCGTAAGAGTTTTTATTTTACTAAGTGAAACAGTGTCGTGATTTGCAAGGTGTTAATTTCAAGACTTTCTAACCTTTAAACTTTGAACAATAAACAAACAGTAGTAAATTTCAAATTTCTATTAACTTAAACTTTGTAACCTTTAATATGAGTAAAATGGGGTCTGATAGTGAAGAATTTCTTGCATTAAGAGCCAAGCGTAGCTCAATTAAAGGCCAAGTGAAAAATTTCAAAAACTGTTTGAGTCGCTTGAGTGCTAAAATAACAGATCAAGTTGAAATTAATAAATTAAATTTGAAGCTTACAAAGTTCTTGGAACTGACAACTACATTTGAACAGCTGCAGACTCAAATAGAGGTGCTCAATGAAGATTCACTCTCCGATGAACTTCAGGAGAGGGAATTTATAGAGGACTCTCTTCACACTGCTATAGCGACAGCTCAGCAGATTCTGGAATTATCTAAGCCTGTGATGACCTAGACAGGTCAAATTATTGTAGTGGAAGTGACCACAATTTAATGGGATTCAAATTGCCCCAAATTAAAATTAATAAATTTGATGGTTCATATTTCAAATGGTTGGAATTTCACGACACCTTTGTATCTTTAATTCACAATAATCCTAACATAAAGCCAGTGCATAAGTTTTACTATTTAAATTCTTATTTGGAGGGTGAGTCTGCCCGCATAATTCAAAATCTTGAAGTTTCTGAAAATAATTATGCAGGTGCGTGGCAGCTTCTCTGTGAACGCTACAACAATAAGCGTCAATTAACGTTTTATCACCTGAACTCTTTGCTAAACATAGCACCCATGCAGCGTGAATCTGATAAATCATTGAGACACTTGAGTGACCATATCTCTAAAAACTTAAGAGCGCTCAAGACTTTAGGCCAGCCTACTAAGCACTGGGATAGTCTCATAACTCACATTGCAAAGGCATGATCAATCCACCCGTGTTAAGTGGGAAGAACATCTTAATATTTTGCCTGAGCTGCCCTCGCTTGTTGAATTTAGAGAGTTTTTAAGTTCACGCGCTGATGTTTTAGAAGTAATTTGCAAGTCAAAATGGGATAGGCCATCGCCACCCAGAACTAATGAAAATTTCAAATATAAGTGGCATAGTCAATTGCCATCCAAGGGTAGTAACTCCTTTGTCAAAAACAATTCTAATTATACCAGTCAACCTGGAACCTCAAGTCAAATTAAATCATTCTCAGTTTCAGTACAAAACTGCGGACCTTGCGTGGTTTGCCAAGGCCATCACCCAATATTCCGGTGCAAGGCATTTAAAGCACTGACTACCGAGGAGCGATGGGCTCAAGTTCATAAACATAAGCTGTGCCATAATTGCCTGCGCACAGGTCACATCACATCAAAATGCCGTATGTTGGGCGGCTGCAAGGTATGTAAGAGGCGACACAACACTTCACTACACACCAACACCACAAACACACCCCCGCCTCCCTCTTCTTTGGGTCAAACTGACCACAGGGACCGTGCAGAGGGACCTTCAACCACAGCCATGTCGTCACTGTCTAATAGCGAGACACTTCTGTCCACCGCAGTGATAGACATTGTGGATCCTAAGTTTAACAAAGCATTTTCAGTCAGGGCACTGCTAGACAGCGGAAGTCAGTCTTCTTTTATTACCGAGGAGCTAAAATCGCGTCTTCAACTGACTTCTCAGCATTCAGGTGCCACTAAAATAAAAGGTATAGGAGATACAAAGCTTGACCTCATACCAGAGCGATGCTCTGCCATTATTCAATCGAAGAATAGCAATTATAGTCGTAAAGTAAACTTCTCAGTATTACCTAATATATCAAGTAAAATTCCCAAGTCTAGTATAATTACTAGTTCATTTATAGTTCCGCCTTCATTCAAATTAGCGGATCCAAATTTTCACAGTCCGTCAACTGTTGATATTCTTTTAGGTGCTGATGTCTTCTGGGAATTAATAAATCCTGAGCAGCACCAACTTATTCCTAATAGCATGTTATTGCAAAATACCAAGCTAGGTTGGTTGATTGCTGGTTCTGTTCCACGCAACCAATCCCTAAATAAAATACAATGTCATTTTTCTACAATTTCAGATAATTCAGAAATTGTTCGCTCAAATCTAGAACTTCGCGTAACAAAATGTTGGGATTACGAAGATTTTCCTCACTGCTGTAAACCTAACGTTATCACGGAAGCCGAAACCCATTTTGTTAATAATACTTATCGTCTTACCAATGGCAGATTCTGTGTTCGTCTTCCTCTTCTTGATTCTCCATCTGAATGTCTGGGAGACTCTTTGTTTATAGCCAAGAAAAAATTCCTAAATTTAGAGAAAAATTTGATAATGATCCTCAATTAAGGTGGTTGTATACAGATTTTATTAACGAGTATAGAGAATTAGGGCACTTATCGAAAATGCCCAATCAGTTGGCAAGCCTAAATACATAAAATTTTTTACCTCATCATGCTGTGTATACGGAAAACAGCGAGTCCACTAAATTGCGTGTGGTTCTTGACGCTTCCGCGCGAACTTCATCAGGTTTTTCAATTAATGATTTGCAATTGGTTGGGCCTAATATTCAAGACTCCCTGTTAAACATTTTACTTCGATTTCGCCACTTTAACTATGTGCTTTCAGGAGACATAGAAAAACAATACAGACAGATTGTTGTTAATGAACTTGACAGAGACTTGCAAATAATTTTATGGCGAGAACATAGGTCCCAACCCATTCAACAATACAGACTTAATACGGTCACATATGGATTTGCTAGTGCTAGCTTTCTGGCTTCTCGATGTTTGTGGCAACTCGGGGAGGAAGCAACTGATCCTAACATAAAACTCATCATTCAATCGGATTTTTACTGTGATGAGTTACTCTGTGGCTCTGATACAGAGCAATAACTGTTAGATATTAAAAATATTGTTTCCAGGCAATTGTTGGGTGGTCGTTTCGTTTTGAGAAAGTATCGTTCAAACTCTGAGGTTCTTATAAACACTGAATTGCCATCTTCGGAGTCCAATAGTCTAATCTTAAGTCAATCCTTTCAAACTTTAGGTCTTGGCTGGAATCCCACTCAAGACACTCTTCATTTCGATATTAATATTTAAGTCAAATGGTGTAGTCACAAAGCGGTCGATTTTGTCATTATCCTCTCTGATATATGATCCGCTGGGTTTGCTAGCACTCTGTACAATTAAACCAAAGATTCTCATACAAAAATTGTGGATTTTACAGTCTGATTGGGACGACCCCGTGCCCCCGGATATTCTTGGTATCTGGAACAATTTTGTTAATAATGTCAACTGTCTTAAATCTTTAAGCATCTCTTCGTCATGTTCTGTTGAATGCTTCTCATCTAGAATTGCATATATTTTGTGACGCTTCACAGGCAGCATACGGCGCCTGCGTCTATGCTAAATCCACTTCCAGCACTGGAAAGGTAGTCTGCAATCTACTTTGTGCAAAATCTCGTGTTGCACCAATAAGAAATAAAACCATTCCCAGACTTGAGCTGTGTGCAGCAGTTCTTGGAGCACGCCTCGGCACCGCCGTGCGAGACGCCTTGCGAAAACCAGTGACTTGTCTTACCTATTCGGTCGGATTCTTCCGTTGTTTTATCATGGATAGGCAACTGTCCCTCAAAATTAAAAACCTGTGTAGCTAACAGAGTGGCAGCCATTCAAGAATTAACTAAAGACTGCCTATGGTTCCATGTCCCTACCGAAGAGAATCCCGCCGATTTGGTGTCTAGAGGTGTTGATCCTCAATATATTAAGGGCAACACAAAATAGTGGCATGGACCTAAATTTCTAATAGAATCAGAGGACAGTTGGCCTCAATCTCGAACAGATATCCTATTTAAAAATATGCCTGAATTAAAATCATTTCATACACTTTCTAAACCATCTCCATCGTTTATAGATTTTAATAGATTCTCAAACTTTAAAAAATGAAAACACAGTATTGCTTATGTGTTGCGTTTCGTCAATAGATGTAAAAAACAAATTATCCATGGACCGTTCAGTGTCGACGAACTTAAAAACGCACTATCTATACTGATTAAGGTTTCTCAAAGAGAATCATTTCACAATGAAATAAACTTGCTAAGCAGTAATAGGGTCATAAGTCCAAGGTCTTCTCTATCTTCCTTGACACCATTTATTGACTCTCAGGGAATCCTGAGAGTAGGGGGGAGGTTACGAGTGTAATTTCGATTACGATAGAAAGCATCCAGCTCTACTTTCATCAAAACATTATCTTTCAAAACTCATATTCACACATGAACACACTCGCCTCTTACATGCAGGTTCCACCATTGCTACTGTCATCTGTGCGCGAGCAATTTTGGGTACCAGGAGCTCGCAACTTGGCTCGACGTACGGCCCGCGCTTGCACCACTTGTCGCAGATACAATGCTAAAACTATGTCTAACATTATGGGTGATCTGCCACCACAAAGGCTGATACCAGATTTTCTATTTCTTAGTGTTGCCTTGGATTTTGCTGGACCATTTCTAATTACTGATCGTAGAGGCAGAGGTTGTAAAATCACTAAATTTTATTTATTTATTTATATGTCTACGATACAAATGTGTTCACTTGGAGGCTGTAAGTGAACTATCTAAAGATGCCTTTGTTCTGGCTTTCAAAAGATTTATTTCTAGAAGGGGTAAGCCTAGGTAGAGCCAAAACTTTGTATCCGCTGCTAAGGAAATAAAAACTTTCTTTACTAAACACTCTGCACCAATATTGGAGTTTGCATCTGATCACGACATAAACTTTCACTTTGCAAGTTCGTTCGATCATCTGTTATAAATGCGAAAGTAATGTTATTTGTTTGAGAATATGTCTGTCTTTCACGCTACAACAACGAATGTCCCATTTCAAAACCTAGTAAGGGGCCAAAAAATAAAGGGATTAACTTGGCCTTGTACAATTTCTTAAAAAATGTCACATCTAATGTTGACAAAAAAATACCAACATGTGCTTTATTTATGGACCTCACGAAAGCATTCGATTACGTTAATCATGACATTTTAATCAAAAAACTCAATGCATATGGAGTTAGAGGAGTAACATTGGAACTCTTAAAATCTTATCTCGAGAACAGAAGGCAAGCCACTCAAATAAACACTGTATGCTTGAAATCTCTTACAGAAATAAGTTACGTCTCAAAATATAAGAAGGTTAAACAGGGTGTCCCACAGGGCAGTATATTGGGGCCATTATTATTTATAATATATATAAATGACTTCCCAAAAATGTCTTCACATCCGATGGTATTATTTGCAGATGACAGTACTTTCATATGTAGTAATAAAGACACAGATTCACTAAAACATGACATTGAAAGCACTTTACAAAATATTATGATATGGTTAGAAACTAATAATTTAAAAATTAATTTAAGTAAGACAAATATTATAAGTTTTAAAAATAGAAATAACAACTTGACATCGTTTGACTTCGAATATAACGGACATGAAATTAAGGAGGTAAAGTTTGCTAGGTTTCTGGGGATAAGCGTGGATTCCAGCTTGTGACGGTTGTCTATTTCGACCTCTTTTTGTCAGTAAATTTTATTTTTTTGTCGTTCCCGACGTAATTTTAAACTACGAATTACGTAGTGTCGGAGAACGGCAATGTTTTGATTTGACAAGCGAGTCACGAAAAATTATCCATCATAACAACTAGAATCTATTTATTTATTATTGTTTCCGAGTTTATTATTCAAAATTACATGTTTATCAATTTTTTATTATCTACAATCAAAGTTTTCATGAAATCAATAATTTATTTTTACGTACACGAGTGTGCGTAGCCAAAATTTTTGGCATTTTTGTATATTTTTAATTTTACTGCAAAATAAACATAGAAGAGAGCTTTGGTATTTCCTTTCTGGACCCTCAATTACCACTCAGCAAACAACGCGTTACATACTGGCGCCCGAACAGGGACAGTATGTAACGCGTTGTTTGCGGAGTGGCGCCGACCATTCAAACGCAGTTTATGCAGAAGAGAGGAGGAACAATATCAACAGAGGAATAGCAACATTAAAAATAATTTTTTATAATTATTATTGAGGTCAGGCATAAAACTTTATTTGTTACCATTTTCAACCATTAACATTCACTAGTTAGGTTATATATCTACTATAATATATCAAATTACTGCTAAATTATTCAGACATTTAAGTTTCTTTAGTTTCTTTCGTTATAATATCTTTGAAGAAATTTTCTGAAGGCACAACATTTATTCTATAACCCAGTAATTTCACTATTTAAATAACATTTTCTATTCATTTTCATCACTTGAAAATACGTATATTTTTAAGGCTCTTTTCTGCATAACGACTATTAACAAATTTATTTCACTTTAACATTTTTTTTTTTTTTTTTGGATTTTGCAATGAATTTTTCACAACTAAATAAACCTGAAATAATTTATGAATTAAAAATCAGAAATATAAATTTTTCTTCGACGCAATCTGTAGACGAACTACGATCATTTTTATTAAATATTAATGTAGATTCTGAAACAGAAATTTTACAAAATAGCCCTGAAATTTTCAGAGGATATTAATACCATTAAAAAAAATTTAAAACTTGTTGAAGCTTGTATAAACTCTTATCCTATTAGGAAACAAAAAATTTCACCTTATTTAACTCATATAAGAACAAGATTAGGCCTCATTGACATTACATCAGATTTATCTTCAGAACAGTTAGATTTAATAAATTCATGTTGGAATGATTTAACTCAATTAGACTCACGTTTTAAAAATTTGGAAAAATCACCAACACATTCCACATGTCATTCCGCAGAATCCACACAAAATATTAATCTACCGCGTTTAACTTCTTCTTTGAGTGACTAGATTGGTTGTTACCAATTACTTTATATGAATTCATATATAATTATTGCTAATTATCTCACGGCGAGCATAAGCCGATTCTTTTTGTCTTATTTTTTTTCTATGCACCTCATTATCGTTTGGCTATACCATTAACATTGACGTTGGTCAAAACTTATAATTAATTATCATCATCGTAGTATTAGGTTAACTTATTGTGTAATTTATTTAATATTTGCAATTCTAGGAGTGTAAACTCTTATTTTCAATATCTGTATTATACTTTATAGTATAATTTGTTAAATGTTATCAATTTTTTTTTCTCTATTTTTTTTTTCAAGCGGTTTGCAACTTGTAAAATTAAGCCTTCTGCACGAGCGTTTATTAAGGTAACTCGTTAAACTAAACCATACCTATGTGTATTATTTATACGCTTGAATCACTTTCCCGTGAGAATTATTTTCATATGTTTATTACATAAGTATTTTGATTACTTCACAAAAGACCCTTGGATTTTATTTAAAAGTCAATGTTTCACGACTGGCTATGATTTTCTTTTCTTTCCGGCATATTTATTTCAGTCTTTAACTGAAACTTGTTTATAGTAATCACCGTGCGGGAGTTAGCGACACGTTAAAGAAGCCATAAGCTATTAATATTTTCAGCGGATGGCAACTATTAAAGCCTTTTGCCGTTGCGTCCAACTCTGTTGAGTTGACTTATTTAGGATACGATTCCTCATAAGCAACTCTAACTGCATGATGTTTTATTTCCAGTAGTTGGAATAAGACTAGTATGAAAGAGAATGTATGTTGTAATTATAATGTACGTTGATGGAGTTGAACGATGTATATTAACATTGTATATTCCAGGAACATGTTTAAAATTTTATCATTCATGAACCATGTAATTTAAGATAATTATTTAGGATTTTTTTTTCTCTCTCTCGTCTGTTTTGTTTTCTTTTTCTATTAAATAACTTGTTGATATGCAATATATCAGTATTATTTTTTTTTTCATATATACAGGATGTTTTTTCAGAAAAATTCTTCTATAGGATGTTAATATTAATTTTCATTTTGCTTTTAATTATTATTTTTTTTTGATCGTTCTTTCATTTGGCAGATTAAATATTAAAATTCGATATGTATATGCGGTTTATTTTGATTTGGTTTGAATATTTTTTTTAAAAAACTATACTGAAAAAATCTTTCAGATTTTTTTTTCCCGGCCCCCGGGGTATTGTGACGGTTGTCTATTTCGACCTCTTTTTGTCAGTAAATTTTATTTTTTTGTCGTTCCCGACGTAATTTTAAACTACGAATTACGTAGTGTCGGAGAACGGCAATGTTTTGATTTGACAAGCGAGTCACGAAAAATTATCCATCATAACAACTAGAATCTATTTATTTATTATTGTTTCCGAGTTTATTATTCAAAATTACATGTTTATCAATTTTTTATTATCTACAATCAAAGTTTTCATGAAATCAATAATTTATTTTTACGTACACGAGTGTGCGTAGCCAAAATTTTTGGCATTTTTGTATATTTTTAATTTTACTGCAAAATAAACATAGAAGAGAGCTTTGGTATTTCCTTTCTGGACCCTCAATTACCACTCCGCAAACAACGCGTTACAAGCTTGAACTGGAAGAGCCATTTAGAGGGTGTGTGCAATAGATTAAATACATTTTCATACGCTTTACGGAAATTGGCAGGAATAGTCAATGAATCGGCAGTTTTATCGGCTTATTATGCATACGTCAAGTCGTTACTTCGATATGGCATAGTTTTTTGGGGAAACTCGGCTGATAAGGAAAATATATTTAAAGCGCAAAAGCGGTGTATCAGATCAATTAATAATCTAAAAGTTGTAGATTCCTGCAAACCCTATTTCAAAAAGTTAAGAATTTTGACTTTTCCATGCCTCTATATACTCAAAACTGCCTTGTTCGTTAGAAAAAATTACAATATGTTTGAAAAATTACAAAGTAACCGAAAGGATATTCTTAAAGCTCAACCGCGCGGAACCACTTTGTTTTCAGAAAGCTTCTTTGGGATGGCCCCTAGAATATATAATAAATTACCTACAACTATTAAAAATTTAACTAATTATGATGAATTCATTATACTATTAAATAAATGCTATTATAGGACATATGAATACTTAAATGACAAATGTATAAATTGAGTAAATTGTAATTTTAAACGTAAACCTTGTACACGCCGCGATGGCAGAATATGGCTGTGCTGTTACTTGTATGACATCTTTTTACCTATATTCATGCAATAAATGATATGATTTGATTTGAAAACGTGTAAGTCGATATTTGGCTTATATGTAAGTTTCTAGTAAGTCTGGACAGATTGCAAAAGCACTTAGACCTTTAACGCGTATTTTGGAAAAGTGATACATCCCAAACGTAGTAAGGGCATCACTGTCTCTGATTTAACCACTTCAAAACATAGTAAGACAAAAACCATTTCAAAACCCTAGTTTATGCCTCACAGTCTTTTACTGGGGTTTGAAATGCCCAGAGACCCTTACTAGGTTTTGAAATGGACAAACGATAAAAACATTATTATTTTTGCATTAGTGAAAGAAAGGTAAAGGTATAAAATCTTACAAAGTGCCGTGCGAGGATACCTAAGTTCTCGGGCGCCGTCATCTCAGCCGGCTGGAGACAACCATCGAGTTGGCAGTTCAGCGCAAGGGCAGCGGTATTCTAAGGTATGTTCCGTATTATTAACTGTTACTTTCTGCACTTGATCAAAGAACCTACTTGTTAATCGTGTAAGTCGAGACCCTTCCGGTCTACCCAGAGTAGTGACGAGCCAAACCTATTTCGGCTCTGTGCGGTTGCTACATCTTTATGATCTCCCACCTATCTTATTCGAATGCTTATGGTTTTTCTGGCTAATCGACGGGTATAACTTAATCAATCGAAAATTCTATACGCTAAGTTATATCTAATTCTAATAAGAGCCAGAAAAGGCTGCATGTATTAGTATCCAGTCTCTTGTGTTAGTCGCTAGTTATCACTATGGAACTTAAGATAACTTGCTAAATCGGGATTAGGTATTATCATTATTGTAGGAACTCAAATAAGTCGCCAAATCATAGGTGAATATTCTATACTTTCGGCCTACTTTAATATCGAAAACCATACCTATTCATCTCAACATCATCAATCTCATTATATCTTAACCTAAACGAATAACTTTCATTCATACGTAAATACAAAACAGGAAAAAATCAACATTTATTTTATTAATTATTTTGAGGGTAAAATAAAAAAATGTCTTCAACAGAGTGGTCAAGTTTTAGCTCGTTTTAATATTCGTGATATGTTCGGTGTACAACGCTCGAAACGCAACGTTCTTCATACATTTACATACAAAAGTACCTGTAAGGTGTTGTAGACTGTTCACTAGGTTAACTTGTACCACTGTAGAACAGTGCTAGGGACGAATATCGTTTGCTGTTTACTGTATTTGTTCAGGGTACGGGCTAGTTGTATGCTGATAGTATCGGAAGACATGGGCACTGTTTAGCATTGTTAGGAGTTTATAATTTAGTTAATCTATACTAAGGCAATCAATACTAAGACCTAATCTAAGACCTAATCTATACTAAGACCTACTTATACACTGTTTGATCGTAGGAATGGTAGGTACTGTCCGAAACTAATTGTTAGGACTTTTGATAATTCAGTTAATCCATACCTACTTAACGCGAAGATTGTTTTGTCAATTTTGATTTTATTGCGATACTACTTAGGTACCTATTATAGTACACTGGTAGGTACATACCTTTTATTTTCTCGAAATTAAATTAATTTACGAACATGTTGACTAGACAATCAAGTCGTAAGCGAAGTGCTTTCACTAAAACGAAATCTAAATCTGCGGAAATTGAGTACACTGCACAGGACTTGGCATCTTTTCGTCGAAAGCGGACGATCGCTTATAAACGGTTGGCTAAGGCGTTGGATATCGGTTTATTAGCTATAAATGACGATTCACAACGGGATTTATTTCTATCCTATCATCAGGAATAAAACAAATAGCTGTCACTTTTGAACAAGCGCACCTTACAATTTTAGAAATTCTAAATGAACCTGAAAATGAGGAAACAAATATTCAAGAACAATTTGACGAAATGTATTTTAAAGTTTCATCAATTCAGCGTCAAATTTGTAGAACCGAATCGACTCATATACAGGGTGGTAGCATTTCATCGAACATACTCTTTTCAAAAATTGCGCTTCCGACTTTCTCTGGTAACATTAAACAATGGCCTGAATATTTTGATACGTTTAACGCCTTGATACATAACTCTAATTCTCTTTCCGATACTGAGAAGTTTCATTACTTGGTGTCTTCTCTAAGTGGTGATGCGCTGTCCGTAGTGAAGACGTTTCCCGTGGCCCACGAGCATTACCTCGACGCGTACCGGGCGCTCGTCGCTCGATACAAGAGTAAACGTGAGTTAGGTTTTACATGTTGGCGGGATATTCTAAAAATGTTGATAGTAAAAATCCTCAGATGTTCCGAAAATCTCTGGACATGTTTAAAGAAAACACGTGTATTTTAAAGACCATCGATCTACCTATCGAAAAGTAGGATTTCGATTTTATCGAAGTTGGATCCAGGCTTACGACGTAATTTTGAAGAAAGTTATTCAGAAATCGAAATACCTACTTATGGACAGTTAAAAACCTTTTTGCAATCGAAATGCGAAGCTTTGCTGCGGGATACTCACTTTACGAATTTGCATAAAACTCATAAAATTAATTCCAAATTCACTCCGCCGCAGCCACCACAACCGACTAAACGCACTTACACTACACACACATTGGTTGCAAAAGTTCCCGCAGTGGCTACAAGGGTATTCAATTGTAGTTTCAGTAATAATTCACATTCGATAACATCGTGTTCTGAATTTACTAAAAAATCAATCGATGAACGTATGGCAGTCGCTAATGAAAAACATTGGTGTTTTAAGTGTCTTAACCCATCACATCAATTAAAAAACCGCAAATAAATTTTTTCGTGTCGCGCTTGCAAGCGAAAGCATCATACCTTACTCCATCGTGAAAAGGAAGTTGTGTCTGTATCTACTTTGGTGTCAAGGTCAATGACGAATACTACTTGAGACCGCTATCGTACAGGTCAGAGACAGCACAGGGCGTATGCTTTCGTTTCGCGCACTATTCGACACCGGCAGTTAAAGTAATTTTATAACCGAATCTGCACTTAGGATGTTAAATCTACAATCTACTAAAACCGAAGTTAATATAAGTGGTCTTGGTGAGGCCGTTGCTTCAATAATCGGTTATGTTACTTGTGGTGTCGGCACAAACGACCGAGTGGTCTTCGAGTTAGACATGCACGTTATTGGAACAATCTGCGGTGATCAGCCAATCGCTAAATTTAATACATCTGAATGGTCTCATATAAAAACATTGCCTTTGGCGGATCCAGATTTTGACATTTCTGTCCCTACCGATTTATTGCTTGCTGCTGATGTCTTTGTTGAATCAATTCTAAGTCAACATCTCAAAGGAAATGTTAATCAACCTACCGCATTCAATTCTATCTTCGGGTGGTTATTACTCGGTAAAACTCGCTTAGCTTCTAATACGTTACTGACTTCTTTGATATCAGAGACTGATAGTTCGTTGAACAGTTTTGGGAGCTTGACACTATCCCAAAGGCCGGCTTAATGTCGCCAGATGAAATTTTATGCAAAAACAAGTTCGTTACCGAACATCGCCGGGATGAATCTGGTAGATATGTTGTGGCTTTACCATTTAACAATGATTCAGAGCCAGTATTTGAGGGTTCTCTAGCAGTAGCGCTACGTCGGTTTCACGCTATCGACCGCAGATTATCACGTGATCCAGCATTACAAGTACAATACGCAGAGTTTATGTCGGATTATATAAAAACTGGTCATGTCGTTAGTTCATATTGACCAACTGAAAGATGGAAGATATTACATCCCTCATCATTGAATCTTACGTCCTGAGTCAACGACCACTCGTCTACGTGTCGTCTTTGACGCCTCTGCCAAAGATTTTAATTCTCGTTCCTTGAATGATTATCAACGTATCGGTCCAAAGTTACAAGCGAATATTTTTAACATTCTTTTACGTTTTCGGGAACACAACGTTGTGTTTATGGCAGATGTCCGTCAAATGTATCGAAATATTGAAGTAGTTCCGGCGCATCGTGAGTTTCAACGTGTTCTTTGGCGAGCAACACCAAATGAAACGATTCAGGAATATCGCCAGAACACGGTCACCTATGGGGTAGCATCCTCCCGTTTCTTGCGTGTCGCACTTTGCGACAGCTTGCCGCAGATGAGGGCGCTGTTTATCCGGTTGCAAAGCAAATCATCATGACGGATATCTATATTGACGATGTGGCCAGTGGCTGTAAGTCTTTAAAAGACGCTCAGGAGGCCAAGGTTCAACTTGTAAGTCTTTTTGGGCTTGGACACTTTAAACTTCGTAGTTGGGCAAGTAATGATATTCAACTCTTAGCAGATCTTCCAAACGAAGATCGTCTTATCGGCTCTGCTTCTCTCGATACAACAGAGCCAACTACTTTGAAAGCGCTAGGCCTAAGATGGGACCCTATATCAGAAGGTTTTCTTTTTAAGGTTAAATCCTCAACTCGGTTATGCACTAAAGGTTCTATTCTAAGTGAACTTGCTTGAATATTCGACCCGTTGGGTTTCTTGTCTCCGATCACAATTCAAGCAAAATGCTTAATCCAAAAACTTTGGATACTCGGAATCGGCTGGGACGAAACACCTCCTGACGAGGTCATTCGTGCATGGAACCACTATCGCGATAAATTACCGGGTAAGGCCCGCAACTCAGAATTAATCGGAATGCAAAGGGTTGAGTTCAAAATGTTCGTGCCGTCGGCCACTTATGTTTCAGTAAAATATACAGTAATAATTATTTTTATTATAATAATCAATAAGGTAAATACCATATTTTATAATCACCTGAGCTAAATACTAATTAATTTTTTTAATTTTTAGTGTTAAAATAGCCATCCATAGAGTAAGCTTATAATAGTTATATTGTATTGCACCACAAATTCTTTATTCCAAAAATATTTGTTACCCATGTAATATGGAAAAAAGGAAAAATAAACAATTAACTACTAATTATTTATTTATTGTGTTAGTTTGCTATCTCATTAGTAAGCAGGCTGCATTCCCTTGTTGCACAAAAACAGAGCGAATGTTTTTTTTATTGAGGGTTGCCGATCAAAGAAAATAATTTCGCACATAAACCCAAACAAATAAATAGCACAAAAATAAAATATTTGGCTATAAAGCTGACATAAATATATTTTTAGTGATATTATTTAATGTGTTATGATTTCGACATTTTTTTAAAGTAATTAATTCAACTGAATATCTATGTCATCTATTTTAAATCATAAAGATTACCTCAAGTATTTCTTTTTGCATAATTATTAACCTATGGTTCGAGAACCTTGTCTGTATCGGTAAAGATGCACGCAGATACATATTCTTTGGTTTGCTTTTATGTCTTTTATATATTTATATACATAATTTGGTTCTGACTTGCTTTTTAGTAATTATCATAAAATGTTATAAAAATTAAGGTATAGTAATTTTTTGCGTAAAGTACTGAAATCAAAAGCTCATTGAGGGCCTGGAATGAACTCAACTATTTGCAAATTTTTATTATCGTGCCTTTAAAACGCACATCTCTGCCACGATTAGAATTATGTGCTGCCGTTTTACTCGCAGATTTGTATAAATTTGTCTGTGATACTTGTCTCGGATACCTATAGAAGCTGTATATCTGTGGTCAGACTCCACCGTCGTTTTATCATGGCTTAGATCCCATTCATCTCGTTGGGCTACATTCGTAGCTAACCGGGTAAGCCATATACAAGACATAACACCGATCAAATGCTGGAACCATGTAAGATCTGGAGATAATTCAGCAGATATCTGTTCTCGAAGGCAATTTCCCCGAGATCTTATCACCAATTCCTTATGGTGGGTGGGACCACGATGGTTGGCACAAGATGAAAGCTCATGGCCATCAAAACCACATAATTTAACAACTGACGATAATTTGATTGTTCAAGCCGAATCACGTAAATCGGTTATCTCGACTACTACGCCTAGTATTAACAGCTTGGAAGGCTCACTGTTGGATACCATGTTAAATCGTTTTTCTTCATTGAGTAAAATTGTTAACATATTCACGTATTTGTATCGATTTATTAATAATGCTCGAAACCTAGTCAAGGCAAATAAAACCGTATTTTTAAATAATGTTGAACGGCATCAGTCCTTAATGCAAACCGTTAAGTTTGTACAAAACCGTATTTTTCACGAGGAAATATCGAAAATAAAATAAAATCAAACTTTACCGAAACCGTTCCAAAAACTAAATCCATTCCTTGATGGGCAGGGATTTCTCAGGGTGGGCGGCAGAATATCACGATCAGGATTAAAATTCGAACAAAAACATCCTGCTCTCTTACCGTCTGATCATCCACTCACCTTCCTAATAATTGACAATATTTATCGTAGCTATTGCCATCCAGGTATTAACACAACTCAGTTTTTATTATTGCAACAATTTTGGATTATATCAGCTAAACGTACAATTCGCCGTCGTTTATCGAAATGTCTTAGATGTTAACGAACTAATCCAAGGCCGCTTCAGCCGTTTATGAGTGATCTTCCAGCCTACCGCTTTAACGAAGTAAAGCCCTTTGCGGTTGTGGGCGTCGATTTTGGTGGCCCATTCCGCATTAAATTAGGTTCACATCGCGGTGCTACAATGGACAAAGCGGACCTGTGTCTTTTCGTATGTCTTACGACTAAAGCTGGCCATCTCGAAGTGGTGTCGACATTGTCAACCGAAGGTTTCATTGTAGCTTTACGTCGCTTTGTCTCACGTCAAGGGCGTTGTAGTGTTATTCATGCGGATTGTGGAACCAGTTTCGTTGGAGCTAGGAATCAACTTTCTAGTCTTATGCAGAACGCGTCTAGCTCTCAACAAATTGAATTTAAATTCAGTCCCTCATCAGCTCCACATTTTGGAGGTATTTGGGAGATCCCAATAAAGGCAGCTAAATCTCACTTATATCGCATTGTTGGTGATCAAGTATTAATATTTGAAGAGCTAACAACTCTTTTTACGCAAATCGAATCAGTTTTAAATTCGCGGCCATTATGCCCCGTAAGTTCTGATCCTAACGATCTTTCGGTTTTAACTCCGGGCCATTTTCTCACATTAGAACCTCTGACTTCTGTTCCTGATGAAGATCTTAGCAAAGTTAATATTTCTCGGCTTAATCGGTGGCAGTTGTTGCAAGCGTCTCAACAGAATTTTTGGTCTAGATGGAAGCATGAGTACCTTCACACGTTAACGCAACGAGCCAAATGGACCAAAAATTCCAAGCCGCTCCCTGTAGGTTCTGTGGTGATAATTAAAGACGACACTCGCGCTCCATTGCATTGGGGACTTGGTAGGGTTGTGTCGCTTAAGTGTAGTGCTGATGGAGTGGCTCGTATAGCAATTGTCCGAACAGCTAAAAATCAATTAATTACACGTCCTTTGGTTAAGTTATGCCCTCTTCCAACAGAGGACTCATGTTAAATCGTTACCTTTACTTAGCATATTATCGTAGTAATCCTCTCAATTAGTTTTAAGTTTTAGTTATATATTTGCAAACATTATCTGTTAGTTTTTTTATCGACGTTTCATAATCAGAAAATACCACAGGTATTTTGGTGGGCGGTATGTTTCGTTGTCGTAATTTTTAAACGTAATTCCAATAAAACAAGTGTTTCTTACCTCAAGCAATGTCAGTGACAGTGACAGTTTACGTTTCGACTGTCATACGGAACGTACATATACGACAGAACGTTTCGAAGCCCGCGCTATTAACATATACACACCTTATCTTTTCAACATAAAATTTTACAAAGTGCCGTGCGAGGATACCTAAGTTCTCGGGCGCCGGCATCTCAGCCGGCTGGAGACAACCATCGAGGTGGTAGTCTAAGGTATGTTCCGTATTATTAACTGTTACTTGCTGCACTTGATCAAAGAACCTACTTGTTAATCGTGTAAGTCGAGACCCTTCCGGTCTTCCCAGAGTAGCGACGAGCCAAACCTATTTCGGCTCTGTGCGATTGCTACAGTTTGTTTGGTTAAAGCTTAAGTTCCAAGATAATTCTAACACTTATGCCCGTCTGCACCTAACTCTACAAAGCATAGACTTAGTTAAGTCATGCCCAAATTAAATTACACATAAGCATCGACATACTCTGCGTTGCTCTGCATTAACCAGTTTACGTTAATGGACTTCTAGAACGATCGTTGCCTAACAAAGTGAACGAAATCAACTAAAATGTCTATTTTGTCTTTGATTTTTACCTATGATTTGATTTTTCTTGTTACTTGTCCTCCCTGACGGTTTATTTAACTGAATATCCATTCAATCAAAAGTTCAAACGAAACGTAAATATCATTTAATTTGAAATCGATACAATTTATTATATCAATATATAACGCAGCTTCTGGAAAAAAAGGAAAAGGGCATTTTTTTTTAAATACCTTAGAGTTAAAAATACCTTAGGTATCATCTGTCACTCCTCAATACCTACAAGTCATTTATAGGTAGTGCAACTTGTGCATGTAGTTTATTAAATTGAATATTTTTGATTGACAGAGAGACAACATGACATTATTGAAGCAGGGCCACCATCACCAACACCTCCAGCAATTGATCTTCAAGATTCTATGTGAATGTTATTTTTTTTATTAGTGGGGTGAAAATTTATTTTGCAATGCAAAAAGAGCGGTGTTATTACTTTGACCGCTATAAGTGTCTGTAACCAGTTTGAATGCTGTGTTTTATGATGAGTGTGACTTGCATGGCAAAGTCATAGCCAAGAAGTTGAGAAAATTACCCGAGGATGAAAGAATGCAATTTGATTGTGAAATATACAATATGTTTTTGCGCCATGAACAACGTAATTCAGTATCATTTTCACCATCTTCTCTTGGCTCACCAACTCCTTTACCAGATACCAGAGGGCACATACTTCTCACAACAGTTACTCCGATCCATCAATGCACTTGTCACCTCCAGAAATCCACATTCCCAAACAAAACCCAACTTCTCCTGCTTCACAGATTATCATAACTTCTAATAAATGTATTCGACCAGCTACTCAAGGAAAAACAAACAATATTCAAATGTGGTTGACACTGCGTTCAATAATGCTTGATTTTTTAAAGATTACTTACTTAATTGATTTTTAAAAGACTGATTAATAAATAAGACAAAAACTAAGTAAATATTCACTCCTGGTTTTTAATGTTAAACTAATAAATACTTCAATACTTTACTTAATAAATACAATATTTTTCTATAATCTATCGCTTTTTTTACTTACTTTAATTGCATCTTTTAGGGCTTCATTCAAAGCATGGCATACTTCTGGAATAATCTTCGATATTAGTTGAGGTGACATTTTGAATAAATAGTGGAGACTTTCGAAACTATCACCAGTAACCAAGTATCGCAATGTAATGGCAAGGCGTATTTTAGCTGGAATCGATGGTCTTAACTGAGTGTCTTGTTTGGCTATCATTGGTAAAAATTTACCCGATAAGTTATCAAAATCCGACTGAGACATTCTCGTAAACTTATGCGGTGTATCAGATCAATTAATAATCTAAAAGTTGTAGATTCCTGCAAACCCTATTTCAAAAAGTTAAGAATTTTGACTTTTCCATGCCTCTATATACTCAAAACTGCCTTGTTCGTTAGAAAAAATTACAATATGTTTGAAAAATTACAAAGTAACCGAAAGGATATTCTTAAAGCTCAACCGCGCGGAACCACTTTGTTTTCAGAAAGCTTCTTTGGGATGGCCCCTAGAATATATAATAAATTACCTACAACTATTAAAAATTTAACTAATTATGATGAATTCATTATACTATTAAATAAATGCTATTATAGGACATATGAATACTTAAATGACAAATGTATAAATTGAGTAAATTGTAATTTTAAACGTAAACCTTGTACACGCCGCGATGGCAGAATATGGCTGTGCTGTTACTTGTATGACATCTTTTTACCTATATTCATGCAATAAATGATATGATTTGATTTGAAAACGTGTAAGTCGATATTTGGCTTATATGTAAGTTTCTAGTAAGTCTGGACAGATTGCAAAAGCACTTAGACCTTTAACGCGTATTTTGGAAAAGTGATACATCCCAAACGTAGTAAGGGCATCACTGTCTCTGATTTAACCACTTCAAAACATAGTAAGACAAAAACCATTTCAAAACCCTAGTTTATGCCTCACAGTCTTTTACTGGGGTTTGAAATGCCCAGAGACCCTTACTAGGTTTTGAAATGGACAAACGATAAAAACATTATTATTTTTGCATTAGTGAAAGAAAGGTAAAGGTATAAAATCTTACAAAGTGCCGTGCGAGGATACCTAAGTTCTCGGGCGCCGTCATCTCAGCCGGCTGGAGACAACCATCGAGTTGGCAGTTCAGCGCAAGGGCAGCGGTATTCTAAGGTATGTTCCGTATTATTAACTGTTACTTTCTGCACTTGATCAAAGAACCTACTTGTTAATCGTGTAAGTCGAGACCCTTCCGGTCTACCCAGAGTAGTGACGAGCCAAACCTATTTCGGCTCTGTGCGGTTGCTACATCTTTATGATCTCCCACCTATCTTATTCGAATGCTTATGGTTTTTCTGGCTAATCGACGGGTATAACTTAATCAATCGAAAATTCTATACGCTAAGTTATATCTAATTCTAATAAGAGCCAGAAAAGGCTGCATGTATTAGTATCCAGTCTCTTGTGTTAGTCGCTAGTTATCACTATGGAACTTAAGATAACTTGCTAAATCGGGATTAGGTATTATCATTATTGTAGGAACTCAAATAAGTCGCCAAATCATAGGTGAATATTCTATACTTTCGGCCTACTTTAATATCGAAAACCATACCTATTCATCTCAACATCATCAATCTCATTATATCTTAACCTAAACGAATAACTTTCATTCATACGTAAATACAAAACAGGAAAAAATCAACATTTATTTTATTAATTATTTTGAGGGTAAAATAAAAAAATGTCTTCAACAGAGTGGTCAAGTTTTAGCTCGTTTTAATATTCGTGATATGTTCGGTGTACAACGCTCGAAACGCAACGTTCTTCATACATTTACATACAAAAGTACCTGTAAGGTGTTGTAGACTGTTCACTAGGTTAACTTGTACCACTGTAGAACAGTGCTAGGGACGAATATCGTTTGCTGTTTACTGTATTTGTTCAGGGTACGGGCTAGTTGTATGCTGATAGTATCGGAAGACATGGGCACTGTTTAGCATTGTTAGGAGTTTATAATTTAGTTAATCTATACTAAGGCAATCAATACTAAGACCTAATCTAAGACCTAATCTATACTAAGACCTACTTATACACTGTTTGATCGTAGGAATGGTAGGTACTGTCCGAAACTAATTGTTAGGACTTTTGATAATTCAGTTAATCCATACCTACTTAACGCGAAGATTGTTTTGTCAATTTTGATTTTATTGCGATACTACTTAGGTACCTATTATAGTACACTGGTAGGTACATACCTTTTATTTTCTCGAAATTAAATTAATTTACGAACATGTTGACTAGACAATCAAGTCGTAAGCGAAGTGCTTTCACTAAAACGAAATCTAAATCTGCGGAAATTGAGTACACTGCACAGGACTTGGCATCTTTTCGTCGAAAGCGGACGATCGCTTATAAACGGTTGGCTAAGGCGTTGGATATCGGTTTATTAGCTATAAATGACGATTCACAACGGGATTTATTTCTATCCTATCATCAGGAATAAAACAAATAGCTGTCACTTTTGAACAAGCGCACCTTACAATTTTAGAAATTCTAAATGAACCTGAAAATGAGGAAACAAATATTCAAGAACAATTTGACGAAATGTATTTTAAAGTTTCATCAATTCAGCGTCAAATTTGTAGAACCGAATCGACTCATATACAGGGTGGTAGCATTTCATCGAACATACTCTTTTCAAAAATTGCGCTTCCGACTTTCTCTGGTAACATTAAACAATGGCCTGAATATTTTGATACGTTTAACGCCTTGATACATAACTCTAATTCTCTTTCCGATACTGAGAAGTTTCATTACTTGGTGTCTTCTCTAAGTGGTGATGCGCTGTCCGTAGTGAAGACGTTTCCCGTGGCCCACGAGCATTACCTCGACGCGTACCGGGCGCTCGTCGCTCGATACAAGAGTAAACGTGAGTTAGGTTTTACATGTTGGCGGGATATTCTAAAAATGTTGATAGTAAAAATCCTCAGATGTTCCGAAAATCTCTGGACATGTTTAAAGAAAACACGTGTATTTTAAAGACCATCGATCTACCTATCGAAAAGTAGGATTTCGATTTTATCGAAGTTGGATCCAGGCTTACGACGTAATTTTGAAGAAAGTTATTCAGAAATCGAAATACCTACTTATGGACAGTTAAAAACCTTTTTGCAATCGAAATGCGAAGCTTTGCTGCGGGATACTCACTTTACGAATTTGCATAAAACTCATAAAATTAATTCCAAATTCACTCCGCCGCAGCCACCACAACCGACTAAACGCACTTACACTACACACACATTGGTTGCAAAAGTTCCCGCAGTGGCTACAAGGGTATTCAATTGTAGTTTCAGTAATAATTCACATTCGATAACATCGTGTTCTGAATTTACTAAAAAATCAATCGATGAACGTATGGCAGTCGCTAATGAAAAACATTGGTGTTTTAAGTGTCTTAACCCATCACATCAATTAAAAAACCGCAAATAAATTTTTTCGTGTCGCGCTTGCAAGCGAAAGCATCATACCTTACTCCATCGTGAAAAGGAAGTTGTGTCTGTATCTACTTTGGTGTCAAGGTCAATGACGAATACTACTTGAGACCGCTATCGTACAGGTCAGAGACAGCACAGGGCGTATGCTTTCGTTTCGCGCACTATTCGACACCGGCAGTTAAAGTAATTTTATAACCGAATCTGCACTTAGGATGTTAAATCTACAATCTACTAAAACCGAAGTTAATATAAGTGGTCTTGGTGAGGCCGTTGCTTCAATAATCGGTTATGTTACTTGTGGTGTCGGCACAAACGACCGAGTGGTCTTCGAGTTAGACATGCACGTTATTGGAACAATCTGCGGTGATCAGCCAATCGCTAAATTTAATACATCTGAATGGTCTCATATAAAAACATTGCCTTTGGCGGATCCAGATTTTGACATTTCTGTCCCTACCGATTTATTGCTTGCTGCTGATGTCTTTGTTGAATCAATTCTAAGTCAACATCTCAAAGGAAATGTTAATCAACCTACCGCATTCAATTCTATCTTCGGGTGGTTATTACTCGGTAAAACTCGCTTAGCTTCTAATACGTTACTGACTTCTTTGATATCAGAGACTGATAGTTCGTTGAACAGTTTTGGGAGCTTGACACTATCCCAAAGGCCGGCTTAATGTCGCCAGATGAAATTTTATGCAAAAACAAGTTCGTTACCGAACATCGCCGGGATGAATCTGGTAGATATGTTGTGGCTTTACCATTTAACAATGATTCAGAGCCAGTATTTGAGGGTTCTCTAGCAGTAGCGCTACGTCGGTTTCACGCTATCGACCGCAGATTATCACGTGATCCAGCATTACAAGTACAATACGCAGAGTTTATGTCGGATTATATAAAAACTGGTCATGTCGTTAGTTCATATTGACCAACTGAAAGATGGAAGATATTACATCCCTCATCATTGAATCTTACGTCCTGAGTCAACGACCACTCGTCTACGTGTCGTCTTTGACGCCTCTGCCAAAGATTTTAATTCTCGTTCCTTGAATGATTATCAACGTATCGGTCCAAAGTTACAAGCGAATATTTTTAACATTCTTTTACGTTTTCGGGAACACAACGTTGTGTTTATGGCAGATGTCCGTCAAATGTATCGAAATATTGAAGTAGTTCCGGCGCATCGTGAGTTTCAACGTGTTCTTTGGCGAGCAACACCAAATGAAACGATTCAGGAATATCGCCAGAACACGGTCACCTATGGGGTAGCATCCTCCCGTTTCTTGCGTGTCGCACTTTGCGACAGCTTGCCGCAGATGAGGGCGCTGTTTATCCGGTTGCAAAGCAAATCATCATGACGGATATCTATATTGACGATGTGGCCAGTGGCTGTAAGTCTTTAAAAGACGCTCAGGAGGCCAAGGTTCAACTTGTAAGTCTTTTTGGGCTTGGACACTTTAAACTTCGTAGTTGGGCAAGTAATGATATTCAACTCTTAGCAGATCTTCCAAACGAAGATCGTCTTATCGGCTCTGCTTCTCTCGATACAACAGAGCCAACTACTTTGAAAGCGCTAGGCCTAAGATGGGACCCTATATCAGAAGGTTTTCTTTTTAAGGTTAAATCCTCAACTCGGTTATGCACTAAAGGTTCTATTCTAAGTGAACTTGCTTGAATATTCGACCCGTTGGGTTTCTTGTCTCCGATCACAATTCAAGCAAAATGCTTAATCCAAAAACTTTGGATACTCGGAATCGGCTGGGACGAAACACCTCCTGACGAGGTCATTCGTGCATGGAACCACTATCGCGATAAATTACCGGGTAAGGCCCGCAACTCAGAATTAATCGGAATGCAAAGGGTTGAGTTCAAAATGTTCGTGCCGTCGGCCACTTATGTTTCAGTAAAATATACAGTAATAATTATTTTTATTATAATAATCAATAAGGTAAATACCATATTTTATAATCACCTGAGCTAAATACTAATTAATTTTTTTAATTTTTAGTGTTAAAATAGCCATCCATAGAGTAAGCTTATAATAGTTATATTGTATTGCACCACAAATTCTTTATTCCAAAAATATTTGTTACCCATGTAATATGGAAAAAAGGAAAAATAAACAATTAACTACTAATTATTTATTTATTGTGTTAGTTTGCTATCTCATTAGTAAGCAGGCTGCATTCCCTTGTTGCACAAAAACAGAGCGAATGTTTTTTTTATTGAGGGTTGCCGATCAAAGAAAATAATTTCGCACATAAACCCAAACAAATAAATAGCACAAAAATAAAATATTTGGCTATAAAGCTGACATAAATATATTTTTAGTGATATTATTTAATGTGTTATGATTTCGACATTTTTTTAAAGTAATTAATTCAACTGAATATCTATGTCATCTATTTTAAATCATAAAGATTACCTCAAGTATTTCTTTTTGCATAATTATTAACCTATGGTTCGAGAACCTTGTCTGTATCGGTAAAGATGCACGCAGATACATATTCTTTGGTTTGCTTTTATGTCTTTTATATATTTATATACATAATTTGGTTCTGACTTGCTTTTTAGTAATTATCATAAAATGTTATAAAAATTAAGGTATAGTAATTTTTTGCGTAAAGTACTGAAATCAAAAGCTCATTGAGGGCCTGGAATGAACTCAACTATTTGCAAATTTTTATTATCGTGCCTTTAAAACGCACATCTCTGCCACGATTAGAATTATGTGCTGCCGTTTTACTCGCAGATTTGTATAAATTTGTCTGTGATACTTGTCTCGGATACCTATAGAAGCTGTATATCTGTGGTCAGACTCCACCGTCGTTTTATCATGGCTTAGATCCCATTCATCTCGTTGGGCTACATTCGTAGCTAACCGGGTAAGCCATATACAAGACATAACACCGATCAAATGCTGGAACCATGTAAGATCTGGAGATAATTCAGCAGATATCTGTTCTCGAAGGCAATTTCCCCGAGATCTTATCACCAATTCCTTATGGTGGGTGGGACCACGATGGTTGGCACAAGATGAAAGCTCATGGCCATCAAAACCACATAATTTAACAACTGACGATAATTTGATTGTTCAAGCCGAATCACGTAAATCGGTTATCTCGACTACTACGCCTAGTATTAACAGCTTGGAAGGCTCACTGTTGGATACCATGTTAAATCGTTTTTCTTCATTGAGTAAAATTGTTAACATATTCACGTATTTGTATCGATTTATTAATAATGCTCGAAACCTAGTCAAGGCAAATAAAACCGTATTTTTAAATAATGTTGAACGGCATCAGTCCTTAATGCAAACCGTTAAGTTTGTACAAAACCGTATTTTTCACGAGGAAATATCGAAAATAAAATAAAATCAAACTTTACCGAAACCGTTCCAAAAACTAAATCCATTCCTTGATGGGCAGGGATTTCTCAGGGTGGGCGGCAGAATATCACGATCAGGATTAAAATTCGAACAAAAACATCCTGCTCTCTTACCGTCTGATCATCCACTCACCTTCCTAATAATTGACAATATTTATCGTAGCTATTGCCATCCAGGTATTAACACAACTCAGTTTTTATTATTGCAACAATTTTGGATTATATCAGCTAAACGTACAATTCGCCGTCGTTTATCGAAATGTCTTAGATGTTAACGAACTAATCCAAGGCCGCTTCAGCCGTTTATGAGTGATCTTCCAGCCTACCGCTTTAACGAAGTAAAGCCCTTTGCGGTTGTGGGCGTCGATTTTGGTGGCCCATTCCGCATTAAATTAGGTTCACATCGCGGTGCTACAATGGACAAAGCGGACCTGTGTCTTTTCGTATGTCTTACGACTAAAGCTGGCCATCTCGAAGTGGTGTCGACATTGTCAACCGAAGGTTTCATTGTAGCTTTACGTCGCTTTGTCTCACGTCAAGGGCGTTGTAGTGTTATTCATGCGGATTGTGGAACCAGTTTCGTTGGAGCTAGGAATCAACTTTCTAGTCTTATGCAGAACGCGTCTAGCTCTCAACAAATTGAATTTAAATTCAGTCCCTCATCAGCTCCACATTTTGGAGGTATTTGGGAGATCCCAATAAAGGCAGCTAAATCTCACTTATATCGCATTGTTGGTGATCAAGTATTAATATTTGAAGAGCTAACAACTCTTTTTACGCAAATCGAATCAGTTTTAAATTCGCGGCCATTATGCCCCGTAAGTTCTGATCCTAACGATCTTTCGGTTTTAACTCCGGGCCATTTTCTCACATTAGAACCTCTGACTTCTGTTCCTGATGAAGATCTTAGCAAAGTTAATATTTCTCGGCTTAATCGGTGGCAGTTGTTGCAAGCGTCTCAACAGAATTTTTGGTCTAGATGGAAGCATGAGTACCTTCACACGTTAACGCAACGAGCCAAATGGACCAAAAATTCCAAGCCGCTCCCTGTAGGTTCTGTGGTGATAATTAAAGACGACACTCGCGCTCCATTGCATTGGGGACTTGGTAGGGTTGTGTCGCTTAAGTGTAGTGCTGATGGAGTGGCTCGTATAGCAATTGTCCGAACAGCTAAAAATCAATTAATTACACGTCCTTTGGTTAAGTTATGCCCTCTTCCAACAGAGGACTCATGTTAAATCGTTACCTTTACTTAGCATATTATCGTAGTAATCCTCTCAATTAGTTTTAAGTTTTAGTTATATATTTGCAAACATTATCTGTTAGTTTTTTTATCGACGTTTCATAATCAGAAAATACCACAGGTATTTTGGTGGGCGGTATGTTTCGTTGTCGTAATTTTTAAACGTAATTCCAATAAAACAAGTGGTTCTTACCTCAATCAATGTCAGTGACAGTGACAGTTTACGTTTCGACTGTCATACGGAACGTACATATACGACAGAACGTTTCGAAGCCCGCGCTATTAACATATACACACCTTATCTTTTCAACATAAAATTTTACAAAGTGCCGTGCGAGGATACCTAAGTTCTCGGGCGCCGGCATCTCAGCCGGCTGGAGACAACCATCGAGGTGGTAGTCTAAGGTATGTTCCGTATTATTAACTGTTACTTGCTGCACTTGATCAAAGAACCTACTTGTTAATCGTGTAAGTCGAGACCCTTCCGGTCTTCCCAGAGTAGCGACGAGCCAAACCTATTTCGGCTCTGTGCGATTGCTACAGTTTGTTTGGTTAAAGCTTAAGTTCCAAGATAATTCTAACACTTATGCCCGTCTGCACCTAACTCTACAAAGCATAGACTTAGTTAAGTCATGCCCAAATTAAATTACACATAAGCATCGACATACTCTGCGTTGCTCTGCATTAACCAGTTTACGTTAATGGACTTCTAGAACGATCGTTGCCTAACAAAGTGAACGAAATCAACTAAAATGTCTATTTTGTCTTTGATTTTTACCTATGATTTGATTTTTCTTGTTACTTGTCCTCCCTGACGGTTTATTTAACTGAATATCCATTCAATCAAAAGTTCAAACGAAACGTAAATATCATTTAATTTGAAATCGATACAATTAATTATATCAATATATAACGCAGCTTCTGGAAAAAAAGGAAAAGGGCATTTTTTTTTTAAATACCTTACAGTTAAAAATACCTTAGGTATCATCTGTCACTCCTCAATACCTACAAGTCATTTATGCGTAGTGCAACTTGTGCATGTAGTTTATTAAATTGAATATTTTTGATTGACAGAGAGACAACATGACATTATTGAAGCAGGGCCACCATCACCAACACCTCCAGCAATTGATCCTCAAGATTCTATGTGAATGTTATTTTTTTTATTAGTGGGGTGAAAATTTATTTTGCAATGCAAAAAGAGGGGTGTTATTACTTTGACCGCTAGAAGTGTCTGTAACCAGTTTGAATGCTGTGTTTTATGATGAGTGTGACTTGCATGGCAAAGTCATAGCCAAGAAGTTGAGAAAATTACCCGAGGATGAAAGAATGCAATTTGATTGTGAAATATACAATATGTTTTTGCGCCATGAACAACGTAATTCAGTATCATTTTCACCATCTTCTCTTGGATCACCAACTCCTTTACCAGATACCAGAGGGCACATACTTCTCACAACAGTTACTCCGATCCATCAATGCACTTGTCACCTCCAGAAATCCATATTCCCAAACAAAACCCAACTTCTCCTGCTTCACAGATTATCATAACTTCTAATAAATGTATTCGACCAGCTACTCAAGGAAAAACAAACAATATTCAAATGTGGTTGACACTGCGTTCAATAATGCTTGATTTTTTAAAGATTACTTACTTAATTGATTTTTAAAAGACTGATTAATAAATAAGACAAAAACTAAGTAAATATTCACTCCTGGTTTTTAATGTTAAACTAATAAATACTTCAATACTTTACTTAATAAATACAATATTTTTCTATAATCTATCGCTTTTTTTACTTACTTTAATTGCATCTTTTAGGGCTTCATTCAAAGCATGGCATACTTCTGGAATAATCTTCGATATTAGTTGAGGTGACATTTTGAATAAATAGTGGAGACTTTCGAAACTATCACCAGTAACCAAGTATCGCAATGTAATGGCAAGGCGTATTTTAGCTGGAATCGATGGTCTTAACTGAGTGTCTTGTTTGGCTATCATTGGTAAAAATTTACCCGATAAGTTATCAAAATCCGACTGAGACATTCTCGTAAACTTATGAAACTCTCCTGATGGTTCAGCAACTAATTCACTCAACTGTTTATCCATTGTTACACTGAAAAAAAAAGTTGGTAGGTAAAGTAATCATAAGAAAAAGAATTAACACAAAATCATATCCGCTAAATACTACGCTTATTATGCTCCAAAATTATTTATTTACCTAGTCCTGTTGCGATGGATTCGTGTCATCCACCAACGTCTTCTACTCATCTCTTTTTTATAATTTTCTTATCTTTAACAAAAAGGTAATTGTAATACGCAATGGCAGCAGCAGAAATTATGTCATCCTCCATCTTCAAAGTCGCGAACAAGACTGTGAAGCTTGAGTGAAAGAATGCGAGCGTGGAGGGACACAACTAACGCGTGGATCGCGGCGTATATTCACGGCCGGATTTAGTCAAATATTCATAAATATTTTTATTTTGCAGTTGAAACACCCAATTTACTGGAAAAAGATATTGTTGAAGAAGCAGAAGAACCAAGTTGTAAGTATTTTTGTGGAACAGAAGATAATATAAAATAAGTTTGACTCGTTTTTATATTTATCCACATTTATTTTTCATTTATAGATAAAGAAAACTCATTTACTATTAATAACTTAATGTGTCAGCTGATGCAGTGCCACTTACAACCAGAACACCAACTTTAAAAAGGAGGCCTAATTTTTGTGTTTTGCCCTTACATAGTGAACGGTCCGAGCCTGCAGGGGTAAAAAATTACAGCAATAGCCTTGCTTCCCAGAGGTTCAGAAGTGCAAGGGCGAAAACCGAACTTTTAAATGCAAATTTTTGAAAAAATTGCCAAAGAAATAGAAGGTATAAAGTAATGTTTATTCAATTTGATATTCATTATTTGTATGACTACAATGTTTAATTTTGCTGTTGGTTTTCATATAATAAATAAATAAATAACACATCACTAAGAACACCCTTCAAAGGAGACTGAGCGAAAGTGGTCCGTGAACCAATAGCGACACAGTTGTGGTATTTATCAACTACACCCACGTGCGAACTATACCTGACACGGCAGTTTTGAGTAATAAAATACTTTAGAATACACATGGTTTACTAGTTTTTTTATTTAAGAAACATTTAAGTCTTTTAACTAGCACAAAAACACGCATGTGCTTGATCACAAGTATTTTTGAGCTAGAAAAAAAAGAGAACTGCTCCTCTTTCTGCTAGTAGCCGAACCAAAAACTTTTTTTCGTGTTTTTCTTACTGGTTAACTAACTATACTGTTGACAGGGTTTTTTACCTGACTTGTCTGGAACAACAGAAAAGAAACAACAATAGCGAGCAGAGTCGTCGAGGATAATAATAGAAAAAAACCGAATGCACTGTTGCTATCTCTGTCGCACTTAATAACAGTGTGCGCGCGCGTGCACCCCGCAGTCTTTCGTCGTTTCTCGTAAGTACTGTGCGCTCTCGTGTATTTTCTTTTTACCCCCGAATTGTTTATGTTTAATGGACTACCGATTTTGCCTTATGGCTTTAACAGTGCTCGATATTCTGGGCATATGATTTCTGCTTACCATTAACTTGTACCATTAACAGTTCCATGATGGAACTACTGAGGATTTTTTTATCACTAGTTCCACATTATTATTTTAGGCACTTTTTTTAGGGTGTAGAACCACTAGAGGAAAAACGTTTAGTTTATATAATAATTTACAATTGGTAGATAGTGATAGTGTTGGAAGAGAATCAGCAAACCTTTATATACATGTTTTGAGGGTGTGAAAGTTTTAATAATAATTATATTCAATAAAATCAACAAATATTTATTTTTTCATTTATGATCCGAATTTAGTATAGATTTTAAAATAATCATCTTTGTAAAGATGGATGGAGAGGAGGGATGTAACGGAAGTGATGGTATCGGAACCGGAGTCGGATTAGGAGTTTTTAAATTTGTTGTATCGAAACCGAAACCGGTATCGGAACCGGAGGTGAAGAAAAATCTAAAAAGACTTCTAAAAGGACTAAAAAATGTTTATTTTATTTCATGATATGTGGGACCCCAAGTTTAGTAAAATAATACAAAAATATTTAATCAACTTATTTAATATCAGATAATAAAAAATAATACAGTGTACTACACCTAACTAGGTGTTAAAAGAAAAAATTCTAAATTCTTAAACAGTAGGTATTAGTTAAAAATCAAATGGTATAGCAGTAAATTAAATCAAATCAGCGACTCCAAAAGAATCAAATTATATTGAATGAATAAAAGCTTCGCAACTTTATCTCCTTCCACTCTATTCCTTAACGGATTATTAGGCCAGCGCCACTAAAAAGTTGTTCGCTCGCTGCTGAAGTTCGTGGACTCCACAAATAATGGCAGGCAATCGTATCCAGGGGGTTTGAATTAAGTATTTACTTTCTAACATAATAAGGAATCATCACTGGTATGAATACGTTTTACTCTAGTGACTCTAGTTGCTGCATATCGACCTCCGAAAATCCTTGTAGAACTCCTTGTAAATCAGTGAAGCTGATTAAATAAATTCCTATATCCATTTCATTCTTAAATAACGACCCTACTTAAATCAGGACCATATACATTAATAGGAATATATATACTTAATCATGTTTAAATGACAACATCTTATTACACCAAAAATGATCTTATAGTATTTATTCTCCATCAATAGAGCCTTAACCACAAAACCTGATGAAAATCAGCCAAGATCCCGGCTGGTTAATTAATATCTAAATTAAACAGTGTAAACTATTATTATTTCTCATACAATTCATGAATAATTAACAACCCCATATTAATCATTTACGCTACACAATTATACGCAATTCAAATAACTAATATTTTTTATTAAATTAATAAACAATTGTTACAATAACCCATTGAATACAATCAAAGTATAATTATAATTAATTGATAAGTAATAAATACATTAATATCCCAATAAAAGTAAATTTATCATTCAGTTGGCAAAACAAACACGTTTGACATGAACTGTCATATTAACTTTAAAATTTTCTGAATGATTAAACGTTTATTCAAACGTTTGTAACTTTCTAAAGTTTAAATTTTACCTACCTAAATTTTAAGATTTTACCTGCCTAACTATTACCGGACAAACCTACCTATGAATAGATCATAAAATTGGATCCAAAGTATTTTACTTGACCCAAAATGATGACCTATAAATTAATGAATTTATATTTCACAACGCAATGCAGAGAACTTTTTCAAAATGCACCGAAATACACCTGGCAAATTTTTATACCAATAACGTTTAAAATACATTACCTATTCCATCACAACCCTTATACTATTTTACCCCACAGCAATATCACAGTATTATATATACTCGTAAACTTTGGCCGCATAGCTAAATCGGCTTTCACCTTCTCTCTTATGGAGATTATTAGGCGTGGCTCAAATTGAACGTGCACATTATTAATAGTGTTATTTTAGTCTTTGAAAATTTACTTCTTTAGAGCATTGGCACCACACGTATATCTATGATTCGTAAATAAAATGTAACGCGGTAAATACGTGCCGCGTATACCTGCCGCCCCTTAGAGGTTTCTCTCCGGGTATGTAAAATTAATTTATTATATTATTAGAATTTAAGAAAAAAAATATTAGTTTCTTATATTATTCTAAAACCCCAACGAAATTCTAACCGTTGCATATCTACAAATGAACGATATATATACTTGTACACGTAAATGTGTACTTTTACTCTATTAACTCTAAGAATAAAGAAATTACAATAATATTATATTTCAAGAAATAAATGTATATACAAAAAGTTTATTTTATATATATTTATAAATATAGACATAATTTTATCATTAGTTTTATTTTATTGAATATTATATGGTTTTAATCTATTCACATGTACAATTAATTCTTGGTTATTTTGTATTTTTTTACAAGATAATTGTCACATCCTATATATCGTAATACTCGAAATAAACCTTTATATGGTCGACTTAGTTTTTGACTTTTACCTGATATTCTTTTTGGACAATGTAACAAAACTAATTGTCCTACACAAAGTTTAATATTAGAAGCTTTTTTATCATACGATGTTTTTTGTACTAAACGAGCTTTCCTTAAATTTTCTCTCGCTTGATTTACTGCACTTATATAAGCATCTTTTTTTTTATTGAACTTTCATATTACAATTACGATTTAACCTTTCATCAAATGGAACTTCAGGTTCTCTACCAAACATTAAATAATAAGGAGAAAATTTAGTTTAAAAGATCCGTGAGACCCTATTCGTAGGCTCCCACGAAGAGGATGCGCTAGCAAGGTTGTCTGAACAACAAACTTTAAAGGCAATCACTTTATCCATTACAACCAGGGGCATTGGCTTAGGAATTTGTCATCTAACTTACATAACAATATCTTACCATGAAACGATAAACATTCCGAACATTTATGCCATGTACCGTGTCTTCATAGGGTTGATGGAGGCTAAGCTTGAGTCAATCAAAACGGACTTGCCAGCCATTCCGAGGCACACTGAGACTACTCAGAATTTAGGCGTTACTAGCGACATGCTGAGAGCAGCATAGTCGATAACAATCGTTCCGGAGCCCATACGACGCATCATAAATGCTGTGGGATACCTGAAGTATGAGGAGAAGTTGTATGTACCAGCTGTTGCGTCTCAACCAGTAGACCGGCACAGTAACATAGTGCCTAGACCAGAAACAATATTGTTGAGTACGTTGAGGGAGAATGTCGTCTCCTTAGCTAATCCACAGACTCCAGCCAGCGTGAGGAGAAGATTTCATGAAAATTGCCCAATTCCAGGAGCTATATGGGCCAACGATCTACTCCAGAACCCTGACGAGATCATGCCACCTGATTATAACATTTACCCTTTCTTGCGTCATTGCAGAAGTATGTACCTAAACTTGTGGGCGGCACACTAGATTTTAAATCCACAGGGCACAACTCTTTGCTGATAAGCAATCAGATGGAGAATTTGAAAGCTGTTGATCGAAATCCAGGCGAAGAACTCAACGCTTACTATAGAAGGTGCGTCCCTGAAGGAAATATACGATTGTACCATGCCCTCGCACGCTTATCACCAGCCGAACGAGTTGAAGGCCAAGTTAATCTATTAGGAGAGTACCCGACGCCCCCAAGTCTACCCTAGGGAGGTCTTCCTAGCTAACAAGGGAAAAAAAACTTATAACATTAAACCACTTTTATTAAAGATGAAACTATTTATAATAATACAATTGATAATTCTTAGATTATTTTGGGCTGAAACCCTTGATGGAAATCTTATGGAACAATCTTCCATATTCTATCTATTTTACAATTTACAAATAAATTAAAATAATGACAGGCTTATAAGTTGCCAGTCATAAATGTCGGCAAGTTTGTTTGTGCGATAACCTCTTTTATTAGATACGGCACAAGCAAACGTTGCAGTACAGTATAAA
Organism: Marasmarcha lunaedactyla; assembly: GCA_923062675.1. NCBI lineage: Eukaryota > Metazoa > Arthropoda > Insecta > Lepidoptera > Pterophoridae > Marasmarcha > Marasmarcha lunaedactyla. Next base: position 1,458,913 of record OV281367.1, on the reverse strand, counting down.
CATTTGTGGACATGAATATGTTTGTGTGTTTTCTATATATTAATAAGTAGGCCTATAATTACAAAAAAGGTTTTTAAATTTATCGGTTGTCTAATAACCATGGCATAAGCTTCTGCTTAGCTTGGGGCTAGATGACTCAGTGTGGCAGCGGCCTTATTGTGTAACTTCAACACCTATCAGGATCCCTTTGAATTTGACAGTTGAAGTATATAAACTTACTTCACGCTACAGATATTTCACACATGATGGCGCAAGCGATCTAGACGCTTTTTGAATGAATGTTTTTATCTTTCTGGGATAAAATTGGAATTGTGTATCATAAATGACTGACTGAAATTCTTTTGAACGTTATTGGTAGGTAATGTCAATTGAAAAAGGCAAATAATTTCTACAATCTATCAGCAATTACGAGTTTATTTTTCAATTTTTTTTAATAAAGAACATTGACTCATAATTTGTAAGAGAGAAACCTTTCCTAGCACATGTGTATGTTCCACACGTCAAAGAGTCGTTGTCTATTTAAATATGTGCATCATGTTTGATTATTTTACTTCCAACATGGCTATGGCTATTTTGCAGCCCTTCCAATGTTTTATTGAGGAGTATTATGCATATACAACCAATTTGAAGAAAAATAAAGATTTGTTGTGAACGACGAAAGTTTATAGAATACAAATTAGCGGAGAAAGACCTTGAAAACCCCCGACACAAGCAAGCCTTGGTCCATATAATTAGCAACCTTACTAACCATATAATCTCTATTAGTCAAAAAATCATGTGCCCTTAGAACAATCTCGTTTGGAACAGCTATAGACTGCAATTCAGAACATAGAACATCGATATTAACACTATTAAAAGCTCCAGCAACATCAAAGTAAACGGACATTTAAAAGTTCTCATTGTTTGAAGTGTTTTTAATATTCAGCTGTAATTGGCAAATACTTTTATGAGCCGACATTTCCTTACGAAACCTTAATTGATAAGCAGGTAAAATATTATTTTACTCTTCGTATAATTCCAATTGTTGCTTTAATAATTGTGCAGACTTTTCCAACGCAGGAAGTAAGATCAATAAGATGATATGATTTTATTTATGTGGTTTTATCTAGTTTCAAAATGAAATCAATCTAACTTCCAGGAGTGTGGAATATCATTGTTCTACCATAGATTGTACTTTCCAAAAGCAAACACTCCTTTTTCACAGAGTTTCTCAACAAAATGTAAGGAATACCAAAGCATTGCATTCTTGCTAGAATATAAAACTAACAATGATTATTGTTCGGAATAGAACGCATCCATAGGTTTGTAAGTAATTTATAAATTGAAGACAAAAATGTTAGGACCTACCCGCACTTGTCGCGAAATGTTGGAACGGCCGGGCTGTCGCCTGCTTCGCTGCCGCGGGAAATTTCCATAAAATAATATTTAAATAGTTCTGTAAGAGACTGAGTTTGGATCGCCGCGTGGTAGAACGCATTTTATAAATTCATAAAGTTTTTAATATCTATAGCGCCCGCGCTGGTTTTAAGTGTTTTAAACGCGAGTTATAGTTACGCTTATACGAAGGAGAGAAACATTTATTTTTGTGTTTTAAATTTGTGTGTGAGAAGCTTCTGGAAGCTAGGTGTAACGTGGACCGTATTATCTAATCTCTTAATAACGACCGATTGTAGTTAGAATAGTAAGATTTTGTCCTCCAAGGGGAGCCCCCACGCCCTTACAGGAACTGATGCCTAATACCTATGTACCTAGAGGAAATACCTACGTGAAATTCAGAAGGTCAGTACTAATTATTGCTTAATTAGCTTTAAGGAGTGAGTGATCATTATCAACTTGGTGGGTTTGTATCGCGGTTTACCGACTGCCAACTTGTACGATACAATTATCTTAATGCTGGTTTTGTTCACTAACAGGAGAATTAGGATAAGAAATAGAATTCTCTAAAAACAACTGTACCCATTCACTTTCCATACATGGTCTGGCTTAAAGGTGCCCAACGTCTTTCACAAAAAAATTTATATGGTCTAGGTAAAACAAGGTACTGGAATTATGATATTAAGAATTAATGTAGGAGAAATGTAGCATTTAACATATAATTCCAGATTTGTTTCAGAGGAAGGAATGGAATGAGATACATCATTCCAGTCTTAGTTTTCAATGTTAGTTTTTTAAGAGCTTTAAATTCAAGATATCTTTCCCGGACGGATTATTTTTAAAGTTAAATTATGCAGTTTAGAGTTCTGAATAGCTTCGGAGCATTTGTCATTCCACCGAAGAAATGAAGTTTTTTTGCATTATTTATGACAAAAACTATTACAAGCAAGCAAGAAGTTCTTTAAACCTAGATTACAAGCCTCCTAATGTAGAATCCTGATAACAAATACTTAGCCATTCTGAATGTACTTTTTAACCTATATTTTCCAATCTACCAATTGAAATTTAGCGTATGCTATTTATTTATTCATATGCTAAACTTTTTTCGCAATATTGACAAAAAATTAATATTTACAGGAAGGTGGTTACTATTAAGGTGAGGACCATCATAGACAGACCATCCACAAGAAAGATTTGTATGAGGTCAGTTGGAGGGACCAAGGTTAAATCTAAGGCATTGAGACACCACAAGAGAGAAACAACTTAACTCACCGTACCATTATTAAAAAGGACTAACTTGCTCTTGCTAAAAGATCCGTGAGACCCTATTCGTAGGCTCCCACGAAGAGGATGCGCTAGCAAGGTTGTCTGAACAACAAACTTTAAAGGCAATCACTTTATCCATTACAACCAGGGGCATTGGCTTAGGAATTTGTCATCTAACTTACGTAACAATATCTTACCATGAAACGATAAATATTCCGAACATTTATGCCATGTACCGTGTCTTCATAGGGTTGATGGAGGCTAAGCTTGAGTCAATCAAAACGGACTTGCCAGCCATTCCGAGGCACACTGAGACTACTCAGAATTTAGGCGTTACTAGCGACATGCTGAGAGCAGCACAGTCGACAAAAACAAAAAATAAACATTTATTATATTAGGTACATAGTCCATTCCTTAAAATAATTTGTTAATTGTTAATAATAATAATAAAAACTCTAATAACGCAAACATACTCTTATTTTAATGCATTGATGATTATTATAGTTCATCCTTTTCTGAGGTACGTAATTGTAAATAAGTATTGAATACTAACTATTTTTTGCCAACTGGGAAGTTATGTTTCGTCACTCCGCACTCGTCCGTTCACCGCTAGACTTCCGGGCCACTGCGCATGTGCTTATTGCAGAGATTTTGATACTCGCGCTCGCGCATTGTGCAGAATTATTGTAAACTGTGGTTATTAGGTAGTTTATTTTATTCAGTATTTATTTTTTATAGTGAAATTGACAATAGGTACTTGACTTTTGTGTGTGTGTGTTTTTTTTTTAACAAAATGCCGCGACAACAGCATTTTTACAGTGCTGCAGAGTACATGATTTTAATGTATGGGAGAGATGTATCGGGAGAGATTTGGCGCAACTCGCACCTGTCCTACAATATAGGATAATGCGCCATGATTGGGTTTATTTTCAGTTCAGTTAAATCGTAAAAAAATGGACAGTAAGTGATTTTTTTTCATTACGTCGCAAACCGTAAAACAACAATCGAAGATGGCGGCGCCGTGCTGCCTAATCGCGCCATGCGTGTGCATCGTTGCCACTCTTCTGCTGAGGCTAAGGTACGTTGTCTAAACAGAGTGTTATACTGATACTGCATTTATTTCGCTATTTATTTTGTTTGAAAATGACAGTTATTTAATTTGCGTTTTTTCGTGTAATATTCGATTGTGTATTGAGCGATATTGAGTGTGGTTGATACTTCTGTGGACTATTATTACTTGTGGTTTCAATTGTTGCCCATGAGTGGTTTCCACACTGTATATTATAAAATTTATATTTATATTGAATTTTTTATCAGGCTGTAACCATATTTTGGAGATAATTGCAATATGAATGTTATTATTGTAGGAATTGTGTAACATAAAACTCTGATTACTATTTATACTCTGGAGTGCTCGACTGCATTATATTGTTTCCATTATTTAGAAGAACTATTGCGATTTCTGAATGTATATTGTATTCCTCGATTTAAGTTGAATTAGGCTGAAAAATAAACAATGTCTATGTATACTAAATGAGATAAAATGTTCTACTATCCCAGGGCACAACATCTATAACCAATGCGCATTGACTATTTTTATTTTTTATTCAAAAAGGATTAGACGTTTGTCTTCTATCTCACCTGATGGAAAGTGACGATGAAGACGAAGGTGTTACACGTTTATCTACGAGATAACTATTCACTCGACGCTTGAAAGAACTAGGACTATAGTTTTCTGAAAAAACAGACGCCGGTAGTTCATTCCACACCTTGGCGACCCGCACCAAAAAGGAACTATCGAAGCGTTTGGTTCGACTTCTTGGGATATCTACCGTGAAGGGATGGAAGGTCTGTCTGCGTCTAGTAGTCCGATGCAAGAAGGGTGTGGGTTCAACCTGATCAAAAAGAGCATTCGCGAACTCTCCAAAATGTAATACTGCTAAACTGGCAACTTTCCGACGATGGCTATTATGGCTCTTAGATGAAAGTAAAGGTAAGATTTGAATAATAAATAAAACTACCTTTTAGATACAAACAATTACAATAGTAAGCATTTAATTTTTCCATAATTTGTCATCGACCAATGTCTTACAATTGTTACATAATTTCTGAACAACATAAGTGCTAATATTAAAAATGCTGTATATTTTATTTTGTTTTACAAATTTTTGGGATGCTTACAGCTGAAAAAAACACTATATATATAACACAATATGCGAAACATAGTTCTCAATTTTACTATAAAGAGTCCTAAAGCAAGTGTTTTTCTTTTTGCAATGATTTAAATCATTTTCAATCATATTAAATACACTTAAAAAGTTTTGTACTGAAAGTCCTGTAAATAGTGTTATCCATTTCTTCAGTGTTTTTTTTAAATCCAATTGATTCACACTCTTACTGCTCAAAAGAATCAACATTAAATTCATTTAAACAATTCATAACATTCAATTATTCCCAGTTACAGAAAGAACAATGTTCCTGACACAGACGTAAATCTATTGTCACACAGAATTTATAATTCACTAAAATGTGATTTTTTTTAATATTGAGGAACACATAGTCTCAATATTTGTGTAACCTTCCACAAAGCAATGATTTGGGGTGTCAAGTGTATGACTGAACTGAGAAAGATTTATTAGCGCAGTTGCATCAACCCCTTGAAGATCACCCAGGTCTGGAACTATAGCTTCAACTTCCTCAAATAATTCTGGAGCTTCTTGAATGATATTTTTTTTTCTTGAGAAATTAACTCACTGGCGTGAGCTCTGCTCCAACAAGCATTGCAAGCTTGGGCCTTCCTAGGAATCTGTAAAAATTATAAAGAAATCAGAAATAATCATAATCTATTTAGTTATATGCAATGTTTATTACATTTGATACAATTACACCTGACGCGGTTAAATAGCAGCACCTATAACCGCCCTGTTTCGGTCGATTAGGAGTTAGCACAACAAAACAACGCACACGAGATCGGAGGAAGATTGTCTGTAGCCCGATTCTCGTAAAAACTACTAGAGTATTACTAAGAATACCGATTATTTTATCCGCAGTTTAAAAAAAATGATCGCTATATTTTTTTTGTTTTATTTAAAAATAATCTTTTACACATTTAATACTTAGCGCATAATATTCTTTCATAACAAATAATCCTAAGTTCTTTGCTTTTCTGTATACTTTGTTAATCAAATATCGAAAAATAACTTTAATTCAATAACATTGAATTGATGTTTTATGAAACATTATGTCAGTGACAATAATTATTATTATCTTGCGTTTCGCTATTTAAATTACAGTGATGATTGATACCTTCAGTCAATCTGAAAGCAATGTAATTTTAACATGAAACTAGAAATATTTCACATTTTGATATTGTTTTATAAACAAATATCATAATTATAATGATATAATACGAATAAAATAATAGTTTGAATTTATTGAAAATAAACCAACAATTTGGAAAAAACCAAAGCAACAAAACGCAGCTAATGCTCTATGGCATTCAATATCATTCAATACACAATAAATCCAAAAGCGATTGCGATCGTAGAAATTAGACAATCCCGTTGATCACTATCGCAACCACTATACCTTCGAAAGGGATCATGATAGGTGTTGATATTAGACAATAAGGCCGCAGGTCCTGAATTTTAATATTATTGCTAAAAGAGGTAAAACTATAAGCATGATTAGTAGTCACTACATATTATTATTTGACAGATTGTATCTGTTACGACAATATCGAGATAGTGTAAATAAAATAAACTATTTTCTGGTGTTGTGGTTCGCCTTCTGGTCTTACACTCAGAGATTCCAGGTTCGATCCACAGGGAGGTTCATAGTGCTTGATTTTGAACTGGCTCGACAAAAAAATCAATGTAACAAACCTGCTCACAAACAAGAGAATCGGTTGAGAAATGCAACCTGTAGAGGAGAACAACTGGACAGAGAGCTGGATATACGAAACCATTTTTGCCTAAGTTGAAACGAGACACTTCGCTCTTGGTTCGTGCTCGTTTGGTCAAATACACTTCATCCATTACTCGATTGGTACACGTCGTTCATCAACGTCTCTTAGAATAGAATGTTAGTCGTCCGTTTCGTCAGCCATGAGACGGTTCTGTTTCTGCACACTTCATCATTTAATTCGAATGTGATTAACTACACAAAAGTAACTTATAATACTGTATACGGTATACGGTGGTGATGATCGTAGGTAGGTAGGTAGGTAGCAGTCGAAGAGATCATAAAAGCTTTTTATTTTATTGTGTGACATTACATTTAGTTTGTTAATTTTTCAGTTTTATTTCAGTGGCAACGAGTTCCTGTGTCTCCTACCAAATGAATGCTCCAGATGTACCTCAAAATGCACCTCCTGAACCAGCAGATGCGGCAGCTCTTGCTCCTACTGCACCTACTGCGCCTTTACCTTCTGAGGATGCGGTTCCTCCGATACCTGTTGCAGCTCATGCGCCTTCGCCACATCCAGAGCCCGGAGCTCATGAACAGCTTGCAACAGTGATCCTAGAATATACCCGTTCTCCAAACACTCACTTTGCCCGATTATTTATTTGGAAATCCAGATGCTGAAACTGAATCAAGAAAGGCTATAATAATCTCTGACGGCACATATGTGTATATCCAAAAGAGTTCGAATTTTTTATTTCAAAGAGAGAGTATAGTTTACACAAGTATACTTACTTATTAAAACCTTTTTTTTTCGTGTGTAGTGACGGATATATTCTGGAAATGACAGGACCAAATACAGCAACTACGTCTGATACGATATTTTGTAAATCATACAAAATATTATAGATGAAGAAGAACATCCCTTTCACATTTTATTTAACCGTGGAGCCTATTACTTCATAGACTATTTGTACTTGATAGACCTCTGAGTCACATGGCTTTGAAACACATATGCCGGAAAGTCTGTCTAGGGGCCAAACTCAATAAGCAACCACCCAAGCTAATTAAACACGAAAAATAACTATGTGTCGATGGCCCGTGGAAGTCGTAAATGGACGTTTCAAGCGCGACTTAAGCTATTTCGCCAAGAGTATTTTAACTGCACCATGTCACACATGTTTGAAGATTTTAGAATAGCAGCTGCTTTAATCAATGCCTTCCAATAAACCATTAGCGATAGTTTCTACATGGCCCTTTTTCTAGACAGAATAAATGAGAGGATGAATCTAGACCATTCGCTAGGGAGTTTTGTGATCGCAAATCATTTAAGTAGGCAACGTGCAGCGTTCCAGAGTATGTCAGGAGACTTGCCAGCACTAAATAACTTCCCACACTTAACTGAAAGCGAACTGATTGTGTTTGCACTAGGTACGTACCAATTAAAATTAGCACGGTATCGACGGTTTTTGGCTACTAAGAGGCAGGATTCAGTCAAGGGCCGCGCGCGCGCGAATTTATATTTGCTTCATTTTGGTAGATGAAACCCACTCCGGGTTTAATGCAAATAAGCATTATTATTATTCATGCAAATCTGGCATGCGCACTCTGGGTTGTTACGGTCATATTATGACAATAATACGGCATCTGTTTCGGGCTAGATATGAAGAAAACATATTGCTTTCAGCTGAGTTTCTAGATTCTATTATCATAGACGAATTAAAAATATGTTTTATGAAGAAGAAAAAACAATTTGTTTTATATTTTGATGCTTCGCTGTTAGAAGTTCACCTTCTTTATGAATTATACTATTTCCATTTCTTTATTTTCTCGATGACAACTCCTGTAAAAACTTGTGCGAGCGTTTTTTTACTTTATGTATGCACTATTTTATAAAAATATGACGTTTACACACGTACAAGGTTATATAATACCAGAGTCGGAGAAACTGATAGGGATGGAGCTATATCCCTATCACCCGATATTTTTTTACAAAACGTAAGAAACTAAACTACTGCCGGATACTATTGTAAAAATTTATTAACTAATATTTCATTACAAGATGTTACACGTATTAATTCTTGATTGATAATGCCAACTGCTTTAAAATTTTCGAAGCTGTTGTAAAATAGTAGGTATAGGTAAGTAGGTATATACTCGACAATGAAACGAAATAATTATAACGACAGGTAATGTTTATTTATTTATTTTAATCAAAATCTGATGAATCGTCACTGTCACTCGATGAGCTCTCCTCAACATTTATTATAAGTTCCTGTACTTGTATATTATCGAATGCCACATGAATTTCCCTATCCCACGCTATAATGTTTTGGGTTCTTCTCACAATTTTTTCCCACTTTTCGGCAGTTACTTCCGCACATGCATTTTTTAATAAATCCAACATCTTGTTTGCTGTAAAAGGGGAATGGGTATTGTTTCGAGCGGCGTGTCCTTTGATTTGTGCCTATATTAGTTCTATAGCATTGTACTGGCAATGATACGGCGGAAGTCGAAGAACCCAATGACCACATTCGGCAGCTATTTCGTCGATAACAAAATCTTTTAGGGAGGCTTTTTTTCGATTTTAAAATATTCACTAATTGTACTTTTAATAAAGTACTATCCACATTTTCGCAATGACGTTGGAGCCAGTCAATTATCTCTTGCTTTTTATTGGCCTGTGTCGGCATTTTATCAATTTGTCTGGAGTGATATGAAGCGTTGTCCATTATAATTATGGACGGGTCTTCCAGAGATTGCACCATTTCTTGAAACCATCCTTCGTAAATTTCCGCGTTTTCTTAGTTTTAAAGGCCAGTAAAGCATCTGACACGAATCCTGTCGTAGACCCTGCATGGCATAGGATAAGGCGTTCACCTTTTTCCATTGGCACTGAACTAGTGGAAGCGGCGGTGTCGTCAGTCCAGTTCTTAGATACTGTGTGGTTTGCATTTAACCAAGTCTCGTCAGTGAAAATAACATTTGACCAATCTGATATCTTTTTGGCTCCGCTTAAAAAATTCGCAGCGAGCCAATGACGATTTTTAGCCATGGAACAAACCACATTCACGTAAAGAAACAATAAGTTTTTTAAGTCTTGGAATTTCTTTGCGCAAGTAATAGTCCTATATATGACAGCGAAAAGCATCAGCGTTGAAGTTGTCAACCGATGTCACATGACGTGGTTGGTAATTTTTTCTTCGGCGTACGAAGCTTATTTTCCTGCATGTCGCTTGTACCGTAAGCTTCGGTAGTAATTTTTGAAACAGTAGGTCCATTAATTCCTAATGTGGCCGCAACACGCTCTTGCACTTGCGACAGTGGTAATAGCGGGCCACCATTTTGATACTCTGCTCCAAAGTAATTACGAAACTTGATCACCAGTTCTTTCGCCTACCTTTTCAGAACAGATCCTTTGATATAATAATGTAAAAATAAGAAAATCAGGTAAAAATTGAAATTATTATTGGGTAAGCTTTAAAAGAAATATATAGTATTTGTATTTAAGTCATTAGTAATAAGCCACATGTAATGTCCCTCACTCATTGCAGTGCCCCTACGGGGTATCACAAGAACTACAACTGTACCTAATTAAAATCTTAAATGTTATGTGATAAGCCATAAAGGAATTGGAATTGGAATTTGATATTTGACAATCAATTTGACATGTGAAAACAAATTGATAATGTGAAAAAACTCAGCGAACAGAAATGTAGTGACTAGCACGACCGTCTTGTTGGGAGTGACAGATTAAAACAAACACAAAATGCCGGTGGGCCATTGAGTGTTCCCACCTTGAACAAATATATTTGAATGTTTTTGTTGTATTTGACTTTGTTCAAATATAATAAATATATGCGATCGATATCATTACTTATTTGGTCACAACACTACATTATATCAAATTAGAACTGTCATCAAGAAAATAAAGAAATGGAAATAGTATAAGTGTCTATATCTAACAGAAAAACATCACTTAAGTCTAATACATTCAGAAATAGTCGTCTTAATATAAAAAATGTAGTAAAAAAATATGTATTCCCAAAGCTTTCTTTTCTCAAAACTGCCGGGTCAGATTTTGGTGGCCTTTCGCACGTGGGTGTAGTTGAGGTGTCCCCACTAAAATACCACAACAGTGTCGCTATTGGTTCACAGACCACTTCCCATGTGCCAGTCTCCTTTCATGTCTACAGTGATCAGGACCAGCGATTTAGGCAGTGAGTTGATATATAGGTCAATCAATCAGTCTAGACTTTTAGTTTTATATATTCTGTAGAGCGGAGTTGTTTCAAAGCAAAGCAAATCTGCAGGGATCAGCTAATATGAAATATTGGAATAGATGCAGAGCTGTTCCGTAACAGGAAAGGATACTTTTTAGTCAACGTACAGACGGTGTCCGATGCTCAAACGAGAGTGTTAAATGAAGTCGCTAGTTGGCCTGGATTAACCCATCTTCACAAATAGCAGAATTTGTCAAGATTTTGAATCTGGCCTTTACAGAAATAGCTACCTCTTAGGTGATAGTGGCTATCCTTTTAAGGTAGTTACAATAAAACAAAGAATAAGTACACAGAAACACAGATTTACTACAACAAAAAAAAAATAAACGTTATTCTTCCCTTCCTTCTCCAAGTTGACTAAATGCGACTTTAATCGTGTCAGCATCAACTTGGCCTGCATCTGAAAAATGAATGTATTATTTACTCACTCCATAGAGGTAGATGTCCTTTTCGACAATACATTCCCTCAAAACGCGCAAAATATGGAATTAAGATAAATGCGCTAGTCGACAACAGGATTTTACGTGTAATTTGGAAATTTATTGTGGAAAGCAACCTGAAGATGGTCTATTTACTGTAAGTAATAAACCACACGACCTAGTAAAACGGATGGTAAATTGTGTATCAGAAACCTCACGAAATATAGCAATGTATATTTATTTTACTACAGTAAATTTATAAGAAAATTATAAGCTTACGTTCATAAGGCACGGTGCGAGCCAATAAGACATGTATGCGTCAACAATTCCACACCAGACGTTAGGAATGTATCTTTGTTCGATTTCCAAGAAAAGGTCACTTTAGTTTCTTATTTACCAAAACCAAGACGTCTTCTATGCATCATGGCTCTGAGGTTGACGCTAAAACTGGAGTACAACAGACACCGGAAATTATAACGTTTTATAAAGCAAACAAATCGAGCGTTGACGTTGTCGACAAGCTAGCTAGAACGTATGATGTCTCCAAAAACTCAAAAACGGTGGCCTCTATGTTTTTAGCATGTTAAATAATGCAGGTGCCACGGTGATGTATATGCTAAATAATAGTGTAGATAAAAATAAATCGGACCGTAGAAGACAATTTCTCAAAAAGCTAGGTTTGTCGTTGCTAAAAGAAGAACATCAAAAGAATAGAAAAGAAAATGAAAGACTGCCCGAAAGGCTTACGAAAGCTAATTGCGGCCTGTTTGGTGTGGAGGTAAGTACCCTTGCCTTCCATGCCAGAGGTCCCGGGTTCGAATCCTGGTAGGGGCAGATGTTTTATTATATTTGCTTTCTAGTCATGGATGTGTATGTATGTTTATTTAAGTTTATTTCTAATATTTATACACGAAAAAAAATATCTATGTGTACTTATATATTTCTTAAGTTTATTTATCCGTTATCTAGTATCCACAACACAAGTTCTTAATGATACTTAATTTGGCTTGATAATGTGGTGTGATTGTTAGAAATATTATTATTATTATTTAGGTGAACCTCTAAAGAAAAGATTCCCGCTATTTTTATGCACCCATTGCGATCTTTTGATCTTGGGCAGATTTTAATAATAAATTTTATGGAGTGCAGCAAGGCGCTTTACGGTGCTAGACGTGTTGTTGTGTCGTCTCAAGTTTTATTTTTCTCACGAGTGCCTTAAGTTACTTTATTAAACGAAAAACATACCAATGTTTACGTCGTGATTTCTTCTTTAAAACGACATATCGTGAGTGGCAAAAAGTGAACTGTGACATAGTTAATAGTGCGTGTTTAAAATCCGATTTATTGTAACTTTGAATCAAACGGCTCAAAGTGCGTGCCAACGTCATACCTGCACCGTTATACCGGTCGGTCGGTCTTTCACCCTAAAAACAGTGATCAGCGTGCTTAGTGCGAGTGTCATACTAAAATTCTATTAACGGCACGAACGCGTAAATCGTGTTTACGTCAAACGCTTCGACTATAGTACTCATGCGAGTGTGAGTTACTAATACATACAACCATTCGTTTCGCGTTAACTCACCGTGAGAAGTGACGAATGGTGAACGAACGAAATGAACAACCGAACGAACGGTGTTAACCGGCCAAAAGAAATTGACATTCGTATTTTGTGTTCATAATAGAAGCGACTGCCTATTGAAATAATGGTGATTATACAACAAAGTTATAGTCTGTTTTTTAATCTGTGAGACTAAACTAACATTACATGGGCTGCCAGTTTTTTGCAATTCTTGAATAGCGATGTGCCTCCACCGTAAATATCAAGTAGTATTGTTTTTTAATAATAAGTTATCCTGGTGTAGGTAGTTATTTAAAACGAAACAATACAAAAGTTATAGGTATAATAAAACGGCGTCCAGTGTTGTTTCTGTTAATTTTAGGGTTACCGTATTCAAAATCACACACTAACTACCGTATTATCGTAACTATTTTTAAAATTGTAATTGTTTGTATGATGTCAAGTTCCAATAATTGCCGTATTTTTTAAAAGTTCTGCCTTTTGTAAGAGAAAATGGTTTATATATATCCGTTTTACCGTGTGCGAGAACAACACTGATGGCATCTGTTTTTTTTTCTAATCGTCTAGTAAATATAAAAAGTTACGATTCAGCAAACCGGTATCATAGGTACAACACTACACAAAAAAGCTGGCAACAGAATTTGTAAGTTTGACATTTGCATGTGTCAATTTAGGCTTTCGCGGTTCTTATTTTGTTTATAAAAGTTTTTAATATTATTGTTGAAAATGAAAACTAGCCCGTCCCAATTTGAAATGCTGGTGACATATATGGAGCAGTAAGTGTTATTTATATAATTTGGTGTAGTGAACTTGATCCAATCTGTGAAGTTTGTAAAACTATGTTTGTTACTTTTTAGGCATGGAGATCTAAGCAAATTATCCACTAATTCTAGAGGAAGGTTAACGAGCTTACGGAATTGGGAGGAATTAACTTCGTTATTGAACAGTGATGGTGCTGGTGACACTTAAACCACTGAAAAATGGAAGAAGGTTAGTCAAAAGGTTTATTGTTAACCCATTTTGGTTTATACTGGGTGTGGTGGAGGGGAATAAAGTGTTGGCTTCTTTGTATGGTTTAAGGCTTGGAGTGACTTCAAGAATAACACAAAAAAAAAAGCTGCACGTTTACATCGTGCAGCAAGTGGTACTGGTGGTAGGCCTGCAGTTTTTGCCAACTTATCACATTTAGAGCAGAGAGTTCTAAATTTGATAGGCTCGCAAGTAGCTACAGGCTTGGCAGTGGAAGAGGCTGGGTTGTCACAGGTATATTTTAAAATCTTATACCTATATTACATACATGGCTATTACGTTGGTGTCTCATAAATTGTATTCTCTTATACGAAGTTCACATTCAGCCGAGGAATGATGATGAACAAAGCACAGTAACTCTCCATCAGTTTGAAGAATGTAAGGTGCCTGGAATATAACCGTGTTCTAAATTGGTAACATGGTTTATAATAAAACAAACATCATTTTATATTTTCTGTTTCAGATTCTCAGAATGTGAACCGAGTTGAAACTAATATTTCCTCATCAGCTCAGCCATCACCGCCACCATCACTCTTGCGGGCTATATCTTCTCCGCCCCTTATGTTTGTGGAGCAAGAAGTTGCAAGTAAGATATACACCATTTTTTCTCGATAAATATGAAATTCACAACAAAGCAGTGATAACTTAAGCACAAATATGAATAGTTTTACTTAAAAATAAGTCAATTTGGTACTTGTTCCCAACAATTAAAGTATTTTTTGATAAATTTGGGATGAGGTGTGGTTTTGTGGCATCAGCAGAAACCTCTTTAATTTTTTTTTTATATTTTAGGTTCTCAACCTAATTGGCATGAGCCTGGGCCATCCAGATTATCGATTGCCCCAGTACATTCACCACCTGAAAGACCTACCACGGCTGCATCACATGTTACAATAGTGGAACCACAAGTGGAAGGTAAGACTTACTTCATAGAAGAACTTTAAATAAAGCCTTTCGAAGCCTTATTGAGAATATTTACCTAATTACTTTTATTATATTTTTGCAGAGACGGGCTTGCTCTCCTCAACTAGGCCGTCAACTCAAGTTCGAGTTGGTCACGGGCATGCTCCATCTGTGCAAACCACTCCTCGTCAAGCAAGGAGAACTCAAAGTTCACCTCGTAGACGAGCGAGGGCAGCACACACTGAGCAGGCAGCTCAACACTTTCTCCAAGCTGATTCGTTTTGGAGAAATTTCAAAGAACAGCAGCACCGTGATAACATCAAATTGAGAAGAGAGCAAAATCGTATAAGGGAATTGGAGGTACAAACTCAGAGGGACTGGCAAGCAATAGCCGGAAGAGTTGTGAATGTTTTAGAAAAACTAGCTGATAAATAATGTTAAGATTAATTACAAAAATTCATCTTTACAGTATTTATCAGCTAGGCTCCTAACTAGGCTGTTCAGCTAGGTTGTTAATAGAGAAATAATATATTAGAGGCCTTTGCCCAGCCGTAGGACAGTTACAGGCTGGTATTATTATTATTTTATTCAGAATAACTTCATTATACACTCAGTGACACAGAATCGCGCTTATCTTGCATATTCTACTCGCGATAGCAAAAACTTTAAGTGTATCAAATGTTTGTTTCTTATGGGAGGGGTACAAAAAACGTTTACATTTAGCCAAGAGGCCAATTCTTTGTGTTTGAGTGCACTTTATTTTTTTGTGGAATGTGTCAATTGAGTGATTTATGATGTTATTCCACTTGATGCAATTTACATTTTACAAATTGGAGTGTTTTCCTTCATAACTGTTTATGTTACTTTAAATGCTGAAACTATGATGAAGTCCGAACTCATCTGTGAATTGTCATGATCGTAATTTCGGACTTATACTGGCATTCACTCATCTTATGTTTTCCTTAAATGTTGCAAAATAGTCTTAAGTTAAATGCTACCAAATGACTGATTATATCATGCTTAACTAAAGCAGGTGTTATGTGTGTGGAGATTTTATTTGTGTTTCTCATGTCTGGAACTATTAACTTGTTATTATTAATTATATTGCGTAAATGAATGTGTGAATCAAGAAAGAATGATGTTAATAAAAGTATTGCAACCTTAGTATTTGGTATTTTAATATTGTTCCTTTATTATATATTAAAGTAGCGTAGCTCAATTTTACAAAGAGCTCGCCAGGTATTCATTCTTACAAATTCTAAACATAGCAATGTTTAGTATCATTAATTTTACTTCTAGTATGCAGTGTGTTATATTACACAAGCAGTTGCTTCATATAAAAGTACCATAGGTATTCAGCAGCATCAAGTTAGATTGGAAGCCCAACCCAACATAGTTGGGCAAGACTTAAGGTCTGATTTTGGTTAGGAAAACAAGATTATACTGTTATACAAGTGTTTCATCATTTATTCTAGACCAATCAGTCACTATTACAATGTCTTAACTTATATAAAAATCTTATTTAAGAAACTAAATAAGAGTAAAAAGATCTCAACCATTTTAGGGATCTGAAGGATCCAATATGTGTCGCCACCATCAGCAAGATAAAAATACATATCTAGAAAATACTAGAACATGCACATTACTCACACATGTGCTATGCAATTATATGATTATGAATATACTAAGAGACTTAAAAAACTATTAAATGTGTTCAAGCCTTCTAACTAATTGTTCCCTTAGAACCCTTCCTCTGATAAGGTCAGACGTTGAAGTACCTATTTCTCTCTCTGTGGGAACGGGCTCATTGTTATCTTGTTCTTCATGTTCCAATCCTAAAAATAAAAATAATTTAATATTAAATACTCATTTGTGCCATTGATTATTTTTCGAATTATTAATTAATTAATACCAGTGATGTCCTCTTCTTCTACAACATTAAGATCAATCCCAATATTATGTAAAATGCAGCAGGCTTGTATGCTTCTTGCACATTTCAGTGGCTTGTAGTGGAGCACTCTATCTTTGTTTAGACAGCGCCTTCGATTCTTCAACCTCCCAAATGTATTTTCTATAACAACTCTGGCTTCCACATGCGCCTTGTTGTAAGTAGCTTGCAAGGTGTTTGGAACAGCGTTTAAAATCGGAGTCATCAGCCATGGTCGTTGTGGATAACCAGAGTCTCCTACATGATGATCAATGTATTAGTTTATATGCCTTAGCCTAATGCACAATGTTGTTGAACAATTTACTAACTATTGGGTAGAACTTACCTAAAAGCCACACTGTCTCCCCATTTTGGTGCAAGGATTGCATATAATGGTTGATGTCACTGTTTTCCCATATAAAAGAATCGTGATTTGCACCTCCAAATTTGGCATTTACATTTAAAATTCTATATTGGTCATCACATATCTGTAAAATAAAAATACAGTTAGGAAAAATAAATCTTTAAAGAAGGTAAGAATAAATCATAACTAACTATTTCTAATTAAATTATTATTTACCATTTGAACATTTATTGAATGATAGTGCTTCCGGCAATAATACAGATGTTCTTCATCTTTTGGTGGGCCAAATATTCTAAAATGGCTACAATCAATACACCCAATTACTCCGGGTATTCCATATTTGTCACAAAACCTGAAACAAACAATATACATAAATACCTATACATTTCATATTACAATGATATTGATGTTGTATAATTATTTACAGCATTATCTTGTAGACCATACCTTTGACTGATTGTTTGCCTGGTAATTGAAGAATTAGGAAACCGAATATATTTTCTTAGTATGGCCTTATGTGTCAGAGCCTTGGTAACCTCTTCAATGAAGACACTGCACATTTTTTGTGAGACGTTTTTAGCAACTCCCACTGGGCGCTGGTAAGATCCAGTTGCATAAAAAAACAGGGCTGTAAGAACCTAAAACAATAAACATAGAAAAATAAGGATGTTTTGCCAGGAGGCAGGTTGAAAAAAGTGTTTAAAAAAGTACTGATACATTGCCTTATGTTCCAAGGATACCCGTTGCGATGACTTTAAACCAGCCAGCTGCCTCAGCTCTCGGCACAAAAACCTGACGGCTTCCTTAGGAAGCCTATATCTTCTCTTAAATTCAGCCTCTGGAAGGTCTCTTAGCGGATTGCTCGAGTTACGTGCTCTTGCACGGCCAATGTCCGTTAAATTACGCTCATCTTGTGCTCTCGCGGTCTCAAACATCCTCCAAGCCAAAAACATACGAGATGCCATTGTAATTTTTATTCACAAAATGAAATTATTTTGTTATTTCACCACTCTCACGACGCTCTCACCACAAAATGCCACCACCGAGGGCGTCGGTGTGCCCGGCACCCCGCGCCGATTCTACGTGAACGAGCGTCTTACACGCCTCAACAGGAGCATCTTCCGGCGGGCGCGCGAGGCAGCCGGGAGACTCAACTGGCGCTACGTCTGGTCGCACGACGGTCGAGTGTACGCCCGACAGCATCAAGGCGGCGACGCGCCGCGGCACCGACTGCGCACGGAGACTGAAGTGCAACGTGTTTTTGGACTCGAAGTGGTTTGTGAAATTAAATAGGTTGTTTTATTTTATAAAAAACTACACATTAACAACTTCTTTACACATTATTTTAATCTTTAACTTCTTTTTATATACAATAAATTTTACTCATTATTTTATATATCCCTTTGCGTTTTTATTGTACAAGTCAATTAAATTTTTATATTCTTGCTTGATCGTTTCTCTTTGCAAAAAACATCAAGACCACACATATGAATTATTAAATTTCATATTATCTCATGAAAATGTTAAAATGGAATCGATGAAATTATGTTGTATTTTTTGTAATATTTATATTTTTTATTATTTGAATGTAATCAGTATCTCAAAAAACTATTATACAATTTTGAATGTTTCTTTGAAAGAATCAGTTTCTTAAAAATACCTGATCTTACTTCTAACTACTCACTTTCAGTTTATATTCTAAGTAACGCTGCGGCTGTTTTATTTTTATTACTGTTTTTGTCTTTACTTTCTTTGTATAAATTACCATTAATTGTACTTAGTTACTGTCAAAACTGTCTTTCATTTAAACAGAAACTGTTCAGTATTGTTATACTATTAATTTTCTTTTCAGTTGAGTGCTTTTCTATTTTTCTAAAGTTTTGTGTTGATTATGTGTGCTGTATCAGTTCAATACAACCAGCGGCAGTTACTAACATTGTATATGTTATGAACCGAATTATTTATTATATATATATTTTGCTAAATATGTTATTTAAAAACTATAACATATCTTGTTTTTCTGCTTTGGGATTTTGTGCTTGTCTTACTATTTTTATTTTTTGTGTTATGCGATATTTAGAAATGTGTTACGTACTTATCGATGGCTCCGAAAACTAAATGTTTAAAGTTGGGATTATAATGCAGGATCCCTTAATACAGGACATGACGACTTCCTCGTGGCAATGGATCAGTTTAAAGCTGATATAGTCGCAATCAACGAGACGTGGTTGCGCCCCGTGCAGGAGTCGTGTGCGCCGGCGCCCCCGGGTTACCGGCTGCGCTGTGCGCCGCGCCCGGCTGACATGCGTGGCGGCAGGGATGGAGATGTCACCTTTTAGATCAAAAAGGATATGCATGTACGCTAAATAAACAACCCTAACAACTCCATTGAGCAAATGTGGCTTACTACGAAAGCAAACGGGTACACAATAGCAATCGGTACAGCATACAGACCTCAATGGATGAATGTTGACATTTTTATTGACACATTGACCGACTCGGTATCAAAATTGTCCCGTTATGATCACCTTGTCCTGATGGGGGACTTTAATATAAATATGAAAAAAAAGATGACAATCAGACAGTAAAATTCACAAAGTTTTTGCATTGTGTGGATTTGCCACAGCTTGTCACTGAACCTACTCATTGCACCCCTGAGTCAGAATCTTTAATTGACCTGGTATGCACTAAGTGTCCGATTCGTGAAGTGTCAGTATGTAACATAACCGGAGCGTATGGCAATTCCATGATTAACGTTACGTTGGCTATACACAAATTAAAATTGCCTCCTAAAACTTTGATTTATAGGGCTTTGCAAGATATTAACGTGCAGGCTTTTAATCAGGACTTAAATTCTGTGGGTTGGGAGGCGGTAGCTGAGGAACCGTATGTCGATGCAATGGTCTAGAGGTTTAATTTTTTGCTCCTAAACCTCTTTGACAAACACGCTCCACTTAAAACCATACGGATTAAGAGTCATGGTTCCTTGCCTTGGATTACCAACAATATTAAGCTTATGATGAAAATGCGCAATGAAGCTCGACAAAGAAAAATACTACGCATCTAGAGTCCAATAAAGAATATTACAAAGACTTAAAAAACATGGTGGAAAAATGTATTCTGTCTGAAAAACGTGCCTATTTTAATCACTACATATACTCGAATCTGAAAAACGGTTCAAAGTTCTGGAAAAATCTGAAAGAAAAAGTCTTGATAGATGATACTAAAAATGATTGTCTTCCGAGCTGCTTCAGTGATCCGAATACAATCAAAGAGCATTTCTTAGACCTTCCTGACAGTGACATGCAAAAATCAGTGTTAGAAGGGCTAAAGTTTGCATCATCTCATTTTTCAGATTAAAAATTTACTTTGAGTACAATATCCGAGGAAAATGTATCCAAGTATATCATGTCAATAAAGACAAATGCTATTGGCTGTGATAAAATAAGCAAAGATATGATAGTTCTTACGATGCCCAGGACGCTGCCAATAATCACTCTCATTATTAATGAGTCCATTCGTACTGCCGTCGTACCTAGACAATGGAAGGAAGCACTGATTACACCGTTGCCCAAATTGGATAGCCCAAATGAATTAAAAGACATAAGGCCCATAAGTATACTTCCTTTCATGTCAAAGGTTCTGGAAAAAGCAGTCTACCATCAACTTCTCAGTTACGTTGAAAGGAATAACATACTCCCACCTCTCCAGTCGGGATTCATAAGAGGACGTGGTACAGTTACTGCTCTACTGGACGTTGTGGACACGGTACTAGCTGAGCAGGACATTGGACACGGAACTATTCTCGCTCTCCTTGACTTCTCCCGCGCCTTTGACAGCATTGATGTTTCACTTTTTCTATCTAAATTAAAACACTATGGTGTCGATGGCAGTGAACTTCAATGGTTTAGTAGCTATCTTGGTAGTCGAATTCAGTGTGTCAAGCTTAAAAAACCGGATGGTTCCTATGTTTTTTCTGATCCTAAATCAGTAAAACGCGGAGTTCCTCAGGGTTCCATACTAGGACCGCTTCTATTTATTATTTATACTGCTGACTTAGCTGAAGAAATTAAAAACTGCAAATTTCATATATACGCAGATGATGTACAGCTGTATACTTCTGAAGCTCCTGACAAAATATAAGAATCTGTCCAACCGCTGAATGATGACCTGAATCGGATATCAGAATGGTCTGACAGAAATGCTCTTGTACTGAATCCTAATAAATCGAAGTTTATGATATTAGGCTCTAAGTCGCATACAAAAAAATTAAAAATAAGCGTCCTAATGTAATGCTCCGTAACCAGAGAATCACTGAAGTCGGTGTGGCCAAAAATTTGGGCATTTTGATGGACAACCAATTAAGGTTTGAAGCACATGTGGAGGACCTTGTAAGAAACTGCTTCTATAGATTAAAAGTGTTGTATCGAATCCGTAATCTGCTCCCAGAAAAGGCAAGAATCACTGTCTGCGAAGCTTTAGTCCTGTCCCGACTCAACTACGCAGACCTAGTATACGGACCCAGATTATTGGACAGAACTAGTCGTTTGATACAATGTGTGCAGAACGCATGTTGTAGATTTATATTTGATGTCCTTCCAAGAAGCCATATCACGCCTTATTTAAATAGGGCTACGATTCTTAACATGAAATTTCGCAGAGAATTACATTTATCATCTTTAATGTTTAACTTAATTAATTTTAAAATTCCTGACTATTTATATTCTAAACGTAAGTTTCCTCAATGTCATTGTTGGCGCAACCGTTGCGCCCCTTGCCGGACTTCGCGAGCAATGTTTCATTCATCTGTTTTTGCCTTTCAAATTAGCGTCTATTTTAAATCTGTCAATGTGTCAACCTTTTTTGTATACCTTCACTTGCATTCGAACCATCACACTATAATCAACCATTGTAAAGAATATTCGAGAATAAAAAACAATTTAACAATTCTTCGGGGTTGTCCTTTGCTATCCTGCAACCCTCATCGCGTCCGAGGAGACGCGACATTGGC
This sequence comes from Marasmarcha lunaedactyla, assembly GCA_923062675.1. Classification (NCBI taxonomy): domain Eukaryota; kingdom Metazoa; phylum Arthropoda; class Insecta; order Lepidoptera; family Pterophoridae; genus Marasmarcha; species Marasmarcha lunaedactyla. Next base: position 1,436,855 of record OV281367.1, on the reverse strand, counting down.
GACCGTGACAGGACCCTCAAATCTTCGGATCAAGATATAAAGCAGCGGATACCATAGAAGAGGCCATCCACGCGCTGGGAGTGACAGCCGGTCAGCTAGCAGCTGCCAGTGAGCAGCCACAGCACCGCAGCCAGCCACTACAGCAGGAGTCTCGCCTGAGGCGTCATTGGGTGCCACAAGCAGCATCAGCTTAAACCCTCAGATAAGTGCCATCCCATTCTTTCATCAATCTTCCCACTTCCTACAACCATAATTTCTACTTGTGCTAGTTTATTTAAATACCTAATACGTAGTGTAAATTATAAAATAAAGGGAACAAAGAAATCATAAGTAGGTATGAATCATACCGACAGATACAGTTAAATTACAATTTAAAGGTGCTTTTTTTATCAATTATTCAAAGTTAATTTCTTTTTAAACGCAATATATGCATTATATCATGCAATAGAATTCGAATCATACGCAAAATTAAGTCTTTTTCAAACATTTTAAACATTAAATACCAATAAGGTCCAAAGTTCAAACTGTGGTCGCTAACGTGGCTCGCGACGTTTATACTTCACGAACCTTTTAACTTGTGTTTATATCTGTCGCATATTCAAGTTGTCTGCGCAGTGTAGTGATGAAACTTGTGCAATTTTGCAATAAACAATTTAGATTAAACTAATTAATTATCTATCCTAATCTTCTTACCACTTACATAATCAACAAAATTTTAGTGCGGTGCCTATTGAAAGGTGAATACAGTGCATAACTATTGTTGGATTTCGATTTAACAAGTAAGTAAATTAAGATTTAAGTTTTTAGGTTATTTGAGAGTACAACTTATATTTTACAATGCCAACAACTCAGGAAATGATTTCTATGGATCTTAAAGATCTTTTAACACGCCGCAGTTCAGTAAAGGGCCGTATAACAAAATATAAAAACTATTTAGATAAGCTATATTCTATGGAAAAATTAACTTCGCTACAAATTAATGAACTAAGCTTAAAGTTAAGTAAATTTGAAACTTTGTCAAATGAATTCGATACTTTGCAGTCTCAAATAGAAATACTGAATTCATCTAATATGGCAAATGAAATTAACGAGCGAGATGATATTGAGCGGGACTTTATAACATACATGGCAATGAGCCAGCCAATTTTAGAGCAAAATAGTAATAAGAAACCTGGATCTTGCTGCTCTAGTCACTCCTCTCAGTGTCAGCAATCTCATGCAAATCACTATTCGGGATTAAAATTACCTCAAATACAGATTGCAAAGTTCGATGGTTCCTATTTTCGTTGGCTGGAGTTTCACGATACTTTTTCTTCACTAATACACGATAATGATCATATAAAAACCATACATAAGTTTCATTATTTAGTGTCTTATTTACAAGGTGATGCAGCTCGCATAATTTCTAATATTGAAATATCAGAAGCAAACTATCAACATGCTTGGCAGTTATTGTGCGATAGATATCATAACAAAAGGCAACTTATTAATTATCATTTAACGTCGCTGTTTAATATAGAACCAATTATACGGGAATCCGAGAGTGCACTTCGATTCTTGGTAGATCATGTCACAAAGAATTTGCGGACGTTGTCCACCCTTGGGCAGCCTGTGAACCACTGGGATACACTTATTGTTTTCCTGATTTCATCCAAATTAGATAACAATACCCTAATGAAATGGGAAGAGTTGCGTAATACCTTAAGTGAGACGCCCAGTTTAGAGCAATTTAATACATTCTTAATAAACAGGGCTGACGTTTTACAGGCTATTGGTAAAAACAACATTAAAAATCGCAATTTATCTAAGCAAATAAACACACATACGCGTTATAACATGCATACGACCAATCACAATAAACCATTTACTCTTGCAAGTCACATTACAACCAATAAACAATATTATGCCTGTGTAGTATGCCAGGATAAACATGCTATTTATGACTGTCCCATATTTAAGGCAAAATCTATAACTGAGCGAACCTCAGAGGTTGCGCGATTAAACCTTTGTTTTAACTGTTTGCGGCCAGGTCACCTTACGCGCGCTTGTCGCCTGGGACCTTGCCGAGAGTGCAAGGGACGACACAATACCCTTCTGCATGCTCCTATTATTGCTAAAAGCGATTCAAAGGCCAATGCCCAGAATGACGCAATTGTTTCATTTTCAAATCTTAACTCAAATCAAGTCATGCTATGTTGTTCGGCATTGGTTAGTGTGTACAATAATAAAACAAATGAATGCCACACAGTCCGTGCTCTATTGGATTGTGGCAGCCAATGTTCATTTATTACAGAGTCCTTAAAAAATAAGTTAAATTTGCGCTCAAATCCAATCAATATTAATATTGTAGGTATAGGTAATAATTATGCAAATCAGGTCACTTCAAACTGCAATATTTATTTTAAATCAACTGTTTCTAATTTCCAAGCTAGAATAACATGTTTAGTTTTAAATGAACTGACTGGCTGCATACCTAAATCATACCTAGATTCAAAGTCACTAAATATACCTTCAAATTTACAACTTGCGGATCCTACATTTAACCGGCCTGCACCGGTAGAAATACTCCTCGGTGCCGATGTATTCTGGGAATTAATAGGCCCTAAAAGAGTAAGATTAGGTGAAAATATGCCTATTCTTATAAGTTCTGAGTTGGGTTGGTTGGTGGCAGGAAACTGCATACCTACAGTTCCAGCTACAAGTAAGGGTCCACGCAATGTTCAAACTTATTATTCCTCAACATCCAATGAGAAGTTAGATCTAGAAAATCTTAATGAACAAATGTGTAGGTTTTGGCAGTTAGAAGAAATTCCAGGTACTGAAGTACCAAGCCATAATGATAAATTGTGCGAACAGCATTTTGTAGAAAATACAACACGCAATGCTGCAGGAAGATTCTGCGTCAGACTTCCATTAATTGATGAACCTGACTGTCTTGGTGATTCTTACCATGCAGCTAAGAAACGATTTTTAAACTTAGAGAAGCGTTTTAAGCGACAACCTCATGTCAAAACTCAATACGTGGAATTCATTCGTGAATATTTCAAGCTAAATCATTTATCAGAGCAACTTCAAACAATTTCAGGTCCCTGCTACTACCTTTGTCATCATGCAGTCTTCAAAGAGAGTAGTGAGTCTACTAAAATAAGAGTGGTGTTCGACGGGTCTGCCTGCACCTCGTCCGGTATGTCGCTTAATAATATTCAATTGGTAGGGCCAACAATTCAAGACTCGCTTTTCTCCATATTAATTAGAGCGCGTCAGTATAAGTACCTACTGACCGGTGACATAGAAAAAATGTACCGACAAATAGAGATCCACGAGGATCAGCGCAATCTACAACTAATACTATGGAGAGAATCAGAGTCGGAGCCTATCAAAACGCTGCAACTCAAAACTGTCACTTACGGTATGGCAATCGCCAGCTTTTTGAGTACGCGTTGTTTGTGGCAAATCGGCGAGGAATGCGACGACAAACACACCAAAACGGTGATCCAACACGATTTCTATGTCGATGATCTCATTTCGGGCGCCGATAACGAGGAGCAACTGCTATCAATGAAAGCCTCTGTATCTGAGGCGTTAAGAAGTGGCTGCTTTAATTTGCGTAAATTTAGGTCAAATTCACAGATCATACAAAATTCCACGTCTAACATAGATGATAATCTGTACCTTAGCCAGTCAACACACACGCTGGGCCTAGGCTGGGATCCTTCAAATGACTCACTCCATTATCCAATCAGTAATTTAAATCCTGGTGCAATTAATACGAGTAATTTAACGAAAAGAAAAATGATGTCTTCAATATTTAAAATATTCGATCCTATAGGTTTGCTAAGTCCATGTATAATTAAATTTAAAACAATCTTACAAAAATTGTGGTTATTAAAATTAAGTTGGGATGAGCCAGTGCCCATACAGGTAGCAACAGAATGGCAAAACCTAATGTTAAATATCAATTCATTACAGCAATTAAAAATCCCTAGGCATGTACTGTGCGACTCACCTATTTATGTTGAACTTCACACGTTCAGTGATGCCTCACAGACGGCCTACGGAGCTTGTATCTATATATTATCTAAAACTTCTAAAAACGATGTTTCAGTGAGACTGTTGTGTTCGAAGTCTAAGGTCGCTCCCTTGAGACCTACTACGATTCCGCGGCTCGAGTTATGTGCCGCGCTGCTAGCAGCCCGATTGTACAAGTCAGTTGTCGACTCGCTCAGGTACCAAGTTCATAATTCTGTACACTGGTGTGATTCTAAGGTAGTACTTGGCTGGATACGAAGCAATCCACGAGGTCTCAAGACTTTCGTTGCCAACAGGATTGCTGAGTTAACTGATTTAACAGATTCTCGAGAATGGCGCTATGTGCCTACCGGCAAGAACCCAGCAGACCTAATTTCGCGGGGAGTCGACCCACATCATATACAAAGGCTAGACCTTTGGTGGTTTGGACCTGATTATCTGTCGCAGCCCACTCACAGTTGGCGTAATGACGGTGAAAAATGTCCTGAATTGCCTGAGATTAAATCGAATTCAAAAATAATTTTATCTGTAATTAATAATGACGATTCAATAATACAATTTAATAAATTTTCAAAATTCAGCAAGTTACAACGAACGTTTGCCTTTGTGAAACGATTTATCAATAATATAAGATACCCTGAAAATAGGTTTAAGGGCTCACTTTCCACCCAAGAGCTAAATGATTCGTTTCTAGGCTTGTGTCAATTAGCTCAAAGACAATCGTTTCATAATGACTACTTTCTGTTATTAAAGTCAAAACCCTTAAGCCCTAAATCTTCAATACTACATTTGTCACCAGTTTTAGATAAAAACATAATTCGTGTAGGTGGTCGGATAGATGCCTCTTCATGCGATTACGAGGAGAAGCATCCTATTTTACTGCATGGTTCCCACCACCTTACAAAACTATTATTTGAGCACGAGCACGTGCGGCACATGCACGCGGGCCCGCAGCTGCTGCTGGCGGCAGTGCGGCGCCGCGTGTGGCCCGTGGCGGGCCGGGTCGCGGCGCGCCGGGCCAGCCGCGCCTGCGTCACGTGTGCGAGGCACCGCGCACGCCCTCTGCAACCGGTTATGGGCAACCTCCCGCCTCAACGCGTCACAATAGGTTTTCCCTTTCATTCCGTAGCACTAGACTTTGCAGGACCATTTTTAATTTTAAATCGGAAAGGACGTGGAGCTAGGACTATAAAATGTTACCTATGCGTGTTTGTTTGTATGCGATATAAGTGCATTCATTTAGAAGCAGTAACCGAGCTCACTAAGGACTCGTTTCTTTTGTCATTTCGTAGGTTTATTTCCGGCAGAGGGAAACCGTCCGAGATTTTTTGTGACAACGGTCGTAATTTTGTGGCTGCAGCCAGAGAAATAGGAACCTTTCTCAAAACCAACAATACGTTGTTACTGGATTCATGCGCTCAAGAGGGCATTCGATTTATTTTTTCACCCGCCTACGCCCCCCATTTTAATGGTTTGGCTGAGGCAGGCGTGAAATCGTGTAAATTTCATATTAAACGAGTATTAGGCAATGCTCACCTTACTTATGAAGAGTTCTCCACGTTATTAGCACAAGTAGAAGCTATCCTAAATAGCCGCCCGTTGTCCCCCCTGTCCTCAAGTCCTGACGACCTTTCTGTCCTCACTCCAGGGCACTATCTGATTGGGCGACCCCTAACGTCGCTACCAACGACCAAACCTATTGAGGACGAGGGATCTACAAGCGTCCAACGCTACGCTCGATTAGAGCAAATACGCAGACACTTCTGGCAGCGTTGGCAAGACGAATACATTCAAAATCTACAGTCACGAACCAAGTGGCGCCAAAACTTCGATAAGGTAAAAGTTGGCGATCTAGTCCTAATTCAAGAGGAAAATGTCCCGCCGCTGTCCTGGCGGCTTGGGCGAGTTCAACGGCTATTCCCGGGGCCCGATGGGGTGTCCCGCGTCGCAGACGTTAAAACAATTAGAGGAGTCATCAGAAGATCACTTACACGACTCTGCCCATTGCCTGCTGCTGAAGAGTTTGAAACCTCCTGAGATGTTTCAACGCGGGGAGAATGTTGGCGCAACCGTTGCGCCCCTTGCCGGACTTCGCGAGCAATGTTTCATTCATCTGTTTTTGCCTTTCAAATTAGCGTCTATTTTAAATCTGTCAATGTGTCAACCTTTTTTGTATACCTTCACTTGCATTCGAACCATCACACTATAATGAACCATTGTAAAGTATATTCGAGAATAAAAAACAATTTAACAATTCTTCGGGGTTGTCCTTTGCTATCCTGCAACCCTCATCGCGTCCGAGGAGACGCGACAGTCATAATGTATACAAGCGTGAGCCTAGATCAGCGAGACCGCCACTGAGCACGCAGCACCATCGCGCTGCGGCTTTCACGGGTAGTTTCCGCTACAACGCGACAAAGTGTTGGAATGATATTCCTCCACCAATAAGAACGTGCAATACCAAAAATTTAAGTTCGCGGACATGGAGTGGTCCGATGAAAAATGTCTACAGCTCATAGAAGAATACCGTAAACATAATGTTTTATGGGACCCACGAGATGAAAACTACAACAAAAAGAATTTAAAAGGAGACGCCTGGAAGATAATTGGCGAAGCATTAAACACTGAACCTGACTTATGTAAAAGTAAAATATCTATACTGTTATCTGGCTTTAGACGTGAGAAAACCAAAGTGAATAAAAGCAAAGGAACGGGAAAAGGTAAAAATCAAGACCACTTGTTATTTTATTTATTTATTTAAGTAGGTACTTATAACAAAATAATTTACGAATTTATATTTTTTCAGGTGCAACGCAGATATATCAAAGTTCGTGGTTTGCATATGAAGCATTTTCTTTTTACTAGATCGCGACAAACCTAGGGAATCGCTTAATACTGTAAGTACAAAGTTTTAATTTCTTTAAACTTTCACGATTCTTATTCATATTAATATATTTTTTAACGGGTCTAAATCGTGTATATTTTTTTATTAAAAAAGGTCGCATACCTTTCTTAATAAAAAATTATACAAGATTTAGACTTTCTTTTTCTTTCTTCTTCTAATGCCTCATAAATAGCTATCACTTCTATCGGATCCATTAAGACCACGCCGTATAAGCGCTGGCAGTCGACTGATAATCCGCCACTGAATATGCAGTGTGGCTGCAACGTATGGTAACGGATTGATTCCCGCGTAAGTTCGGCGACGGAATTTCCATCAAGTGTGGCGCCGGCCTTAAGCTACAAAGCCACAGCCGAGCTTGTTTGTGCCTTTGTTTTGGCAGCACCTGCTTCCTAACTAGGTTAAGTTTTTGTTACCTATTTTTATTTGTATTTCTGTGTGCTGCTGTGATAATAAATAGATTTTTTTTTCGTTATTAATTTAAATTTCATTAAACAATTTCATGTGAGAGTGGATGAAACTAATCAGTGTACATAAATATTGAATGAATTTTCCTTAGTTCTAAATTAGATTTTTGAGTGTGTTTATTGATAATATGCGTCCAAGAAGAAATGTTCTATCAGTATTTGCCCGAAAAATTTCAGCTCAGGATGTAATCCTGCTGCCACTTCTAACCAATCTGTAGAAAAAAAAAACTCTTCAAGAAAAAAAGTCACTTTGAGTAGATCTAATACATTAAGATTCATAAAACGGATGATGGAACGAAATGTTGGTTCTAGAAACATTAGAATATCTCAACTTGAAAGTAAGATAAACTCTGGTTCATCAGATAACATACATGAAGTGACTTCACAATTACTGTCTTCCGGGTTGGCTTCCAATGCAGCGATGTACTGCTTACCTCAGTTAACAAATATTGAAAAACCAAAGTTTCCCTCTAAAAATAAACATTTCGTTACATTTATTGAACACTTAAAAGGTTCTATAAAGAAAGTTTCTACCAGTGATAATAGATTTGATTATTGAGTGTCTATAAGGAGATACTAGGTACTGGGCAAGGATCTATAAAGAGTTTCAAGTGTTCAAGATTTGAAGATTTCTGGACGATTTTCTCGATACATATTTTGGGGAAACAGAACAAATTGAACTTCGGAGAAAAACCATACGCAGTTCTTGGGATGGTACTGCAACGTTTGGTTGTGCTTTATATAATACAAGACATTATCGCACAAACAAACTTGCTGGCAACTAAGAATTCTGACATAATTTGACTTAAAGATAAAACATAACGAATGTTCTAGCATTCTATCGGTGTCAGCGGCCACGATAGCGTTGATTATTTAGAAATACATTTATCTTAAATTAACTGTAAAAGTATTTATCCTCTCGTAATTAGAAGACCTCCGATTATTAAAATTTGACCCCAATTTTCCCGGTACATTGTATTTTGTTTTTTCAGATATTTCAGGGACCCAAAAACAAAAAGGAGGGTTTTGCTGCCAAAAATATTAATAAAAGAAGATAAGGATCTCTTCTTTCGAGTATAAAATTCCAGAAAACAAAAAGGTCTGAAAATTTATTTTCAAAATGGCGAAAACTATTATAGGTATAATGGAATTATAACCGTGGGGTTAAGAGATTTTATTAACCAATTTAATATGATAGCGCCAGTGAATCGATACGACGAGGAAGCAAAAAAAATTGTTGTAGCAGCGTATCTGGAAGGGCCGGCGCTACCATTCTATAGGAAAATCATTCATTCACACGTGCAAAACGTACGAAGATTTAAAACATGAATGAATTATGCAATTCAGTAGAGATGTAGACCAGGTTGCAGTCTTTTATTCGAGGAAGCAACAGGTTGATGAAGATATAATTTGCAAGTACTTGTTTTAGACATCATGTCAAGGCCGGGGCAATCATAACGAAGAAAATTTTTATTAATCATTTCCTTAAACATTTCACGCATGCAAATCAGTGCCGCTTTGCTTCTCAGGTTTACGCAAATAAAGCAGGCCTGAAAGATACTATTATGCAAATGCGAGATGTCTTTACGAGTCAGAAACCTTTTTCCGGCGCCGAAAAAATTCAAGAGTATTAAAACATGAATGAATTATACAATTCAGTAGAGATGTAGACCAGGTTGCAGTCTTTTATTCGAAGAAGCAACAGGTTGATGAAGATATAATTTGCAAGTACTTGTTTTAGACATCATGTCAAGGCCGGGGCAATCATAACGAAGAAAATTTTTATTAATCATTTCCTTAAACATTTCACGCATGCAAATCAGTGCCGCTTTGCTTCTCAGGTTTACGCAAATAAAGCAGGCCTGAAAGATACTATTATGCAAATGCGAGATGTCTTTACGAGTCAGAAACCTTTTTCCGACGCCGAAAAAATTCAAGAGTAATTCGTCGAATACTTGGAAAAGGGTGCTACTATTACGGGCTCTTACTACGCAGACCAAATAAGAAGATTGCGGGACGCCAGCAAGGAAAAAAGATGAGGCTAACTGCGAGCCGGAGTCTTGTTTCACCAAGACCATGCACCGGCTAACAAAGCCGCTGTCGCGATGGCTGTCATTCAAGAAACGAATTGCTCGAACACCCACCCTATTGGCCAAACCTGGTTCCCAGTGACTTTAACCCTCTTTACAAGGAACTTCTCCGGGGCAAAAAAATTGACGACGATAGCGAGGTGATGATTGCCGTAATACGCCATTACGGAGGGTCAAAGCAAATAATTTTTTTCAAAGGGAATTATGGGTTTGGAAAAAAGATGGACTAAATGTATTGACTTGCTAGGAGACTACGTAGAGAAATACATTTTTAAAAAACTTAATGAACCTCATTTCATATTGATTTTCATTAGTAGTATTTAATTGGGGCACTCTGCAATGCGAAACTAGCGATCCACTACAAACGCGACCTTCCGATTTGCAACCAAGATTTAATATTATTATTTAATTCATCAATGCGTCGTCATACTGATACAATAGCAAAATTATCGTTACCGTATCTTTATACCTACTTCGAATGTCATTATATAATTAAGACTCTCAAATTTGATCAGTGTGGCGCGGCATGCTCGGCACGGCTCGGGCGCAGCGATGCTATGTTGCTAGTTGATTTATATCCACATCTCGTGCTGGCACAGCGCGTTGATAGTTCGTAATGAGTGAAATAACTATGTCATAGCGTGTTTTAGTCTTTGCATTTTTAATTTATTATATTTATATGTATTATTATTTATATCTACAATTAATTAAACATTTGGATACTTTTTTAAGAATACCCTGGATATACATATAAGAAACTAAAAGGAAATTGAAATGTATTTTTCTTTTTTGGTCAAGTTTCGTGAATCCGTTTGAGTTCGACGTAGAGTCGCATCCTAACGACGCTTCTATATCACACAAACCAAAAAGCGAGAAGAAGGAGCAAGCCTGAGCCTAAAAAGAAAGCTGCCTCCAGACATATTTGGAAGAGACTCGGGCTCCAAAGCGCTTACTCCGTTGAAGTTGCAGAAAAAAATCAAACGAAACCGCGTGATTGAATCTCGGGCAAGTTCAAAACCTTGAATAATTTTTATTTAATTAGATTCTTTATAAACTCGCACCATTTACTATTATTAAAATTTTATATTAGGGTATCAACGAAATCTGGGGTATTTGATGAAATAACTCACAAAAATCGTTTTAAACGTGATGCTGCGTGTAGCTTCTCCGCGCCTACTCAGATCATACAGAATAACTTAGCGCAAATACCGGGTAGCAGCGCATGTAGTGTACCGAATAAAAATGCTTTAAACCAAATTATAAGTCGCGTTAGGAAAAAGAAAATACCAGTGGAACCTAAAACGTTAGACGAAATCGACGTTCCAGAAGAAAAGAAGGTGAGTATGACCAAAATCTAAGTTATTTTATTTGTGTTGGCTTATTAAATTTTAAGACACCATACTTCAGAAAACTATGAAACAAAGGTTTTTCGATTGTAATAAAAACTGAGGTTAAAAGGAAAACTACAGCTTTTACTAACGCGTTATTCCATCATCAGGGCCGAGTACAGTCGCGGCTGTGCCTCGCCTCGCACTGCACGCTGCTGCACTGCGCGCGCGCTCGGAGGGCACGGGGGCAGGCGGGGGTTGCAGGGGCTGCACATGCGCGGCGGGTGGAGTAGGCACTGACGGTGGTGCGGACGATGCCGTAGTGTAGCGGCATGCTGAGCTTTTTTGAAAAAAGTAAGGCAGTGTTAAATTGAATATTTTGTGCTTAACTATATAGGACCACACCATATGACTCATATGGATGTCGTTAATAGAAACTTGAGTACACCAAACTCTCTGTTTGGTAATACATCACAAAATAGACACCCATGGCCATATTTGATGGCACTTTTATATATTTGCAAAAGAGTTCTATCTATTCCAAAAAACAGTAACTAACAGTTTGCCCGGATGTTGATTTAATAATTAATTCAGGTGGACAAAGACTTCAACTTTTACGAGGACGTATTAAATCCAGGCATTCGGCATATTAAATACATTATTATGTTTACATTTTATACGAAACAGACAGGACGAATAATCCTTAAGACGATATATTGTCATATTACTGCAGCTGTATTGTTCGTAATTGGGCTCTTGGCGGCTGTTATCATGTAATGGCGGTCATATGGTATTTAGGGTGGGCAAGGTACCAAAATACCACGCCGGTTCCGCCGGCTTCATTTTTAGATAATATTTTAATGAGATTTAATGCATAAATAAAAAATATCTATCTATCAGTCTATCGTGACCACGGCAACTGCAAAGATGCCGAAACGTCGAAATAATTTTAAAATTAACTAAAATATACGCGATAATATCCGGTAAAAAGTGTTTTATTTAAAGTATGTATCGTGAAAACTTAAGAAAAGATATAAATAAAAAATACCTAAAAGTCTCAGTTGTTTTTTTTTCAATATTTTATGGATCCTTGTCTAGGCGCCTATAATGTCTGCTTTTCAACCCGGTCACGTCCTAGACTTATTTGTACATACACGTTTTTACTAAGCAACTTGATTCTTAATTAAATTGGCCGCCATGGTTGCAGGTAGCCAATGATATTACGATTCTGATGAGAAAGTAGGTTTATAAATTAAATTTACAGTTCCATATCTATATCTTCCATATAGATATCTGCATAAAAGCAAAACAGATTAGATTGCCGTTTAATTCTGAAAGAGGGCGTGCTGATAGATAATAAAAATAATTCATTCAGATATTTTGGGACCATTTGAAAATAAAACATGGGATGGTTATAGTTACATCATGATGACTACAGTCATTTGTTTAAATATATTTATTAAAACATAAAAGTGAGGTTTTTGAAAATATAAGAATTACATATATCAATTTGAAAGGGAGAAATGCCATAAAGGTGTGATAATGGAGGGGAGTATACCTCCAATAAAATTCAAGATTGGTGCAAAAAGAAAGGCATAATATTAGATCAAAGGCATAATAGTAGTATTGCCAGTAACCTTTAAATTAGGTCCTAAAAAAAAGATACTGCCATCAGAAGCTTGTTACCTAAAAAAAGAAATTAAAATTAGGCTCCTCGAAATCTTTGATATGTTTAAATTGGGCTATGATTTCTACTACTCTTTATAAGAAAGGATGTATACTTGTCCATAGTTTACAAAATGATGCATACCTTTATGTCTTCTTAAAAAGTGAAAATGTTTACTTGTACGATTCTAACCATTTGATTTTTTGGGTTCACTGTTAGAATCTGTTGAGTTTGATGAACATTACTATGCATATCTGCTAAACTCTCAAGCTACAGATAAACACTGCATTGTGTTTCATGAATCGTTACTTTCACCAATTCCAAATACTCAAAATGTTTTGATTAATGAACAACAATATGTAGTTTTAAGGAACCCTATGTAAAACAAACCGGCTAAGGGCCAGATGGAATTGGGCACCAAGGATTCCATACCTTTCTTTGGACGTATAATGTGATAACTGTGATCGAAACTATGTTTGTATGTAAAGGATTTTTCTGTGTGTAGAAACGATTTACTTATGCCTTTCTATATTTCTAAACAAATAACTAAATACTTAGTATTAGAATTATGTTTAGATATAAGCGGGATATTTACCATGTTTTTGTTTTATTTTTAGTTCTCGATATTTCAGCACTGTTGCAGCCATGATCACTATGATACTGATGATCATTAATGTCAGTTACCGTGATGATTAAAAACTTTTATACATACGAAGTATTTTTTTAACCAGATATGGACAGCAAAAATCTAGTAATGGACACCCAGTAATAAATGAACCTAATATGGACACCCAATATTGAACCTGTATATTTGAATTAGCAGTGGAGTATTAAATTAAACTTAGGTTAAAAATTAAACAAACTTTTAATGTAATCAGCTTTTAATGTAATTACAGTTGCAACATTTGTAAATTTCACAAAAATACACATTGAGATCAGTGTTGAAGAACCTTTAACTTAATTGTAATTCTTTGTAAGGAACTTTAGACTATAATACATTTTTAAATCACTCTTAATCAGCCTTTCATTTAAAACATAATACAACAATAATACAAACATATGATCAGAATCGACAACTCTTAATTTTACTTCTCATCACAACCTACAAAAGATATCTATTTATAAAGATATCTAATTATATTTTAAAAGTTTCTCAATTAGGAAGTATAAGAAAAATATTTTTCCATTTCTTTAAAAACATAAAAACCTCTTCTGTTAATTAAACGCGGTGGCCGAATCTGCTCCACGACATCTTTTTTATGGTACCACATTTTGTCTAGTTTATCTGGCCATTTATAGCCGTTTCCTGTTGAAAAGGTCATCATATTTACTTCAAACTCGTTGTTATCTATCTGTATTTTCAATATTTTTAACTCAGTTCTCTAATTTCCAGATACTAAGTAGGTTTCTTGGCCTCTTTGGTGTAGACTACATCACTTGCCTTCAATGCCCGAGGTTTCAGGTTCAAAGCCTGGCGAGGGCGGATATTTGCGTGAGGATACAAGCCCTCAAGTAATTGATGTTCATATATTTATTTAGGTTTCTTTTCTAATATTTCAATGTTTAATATGTACCTATGTTAATATTTCGTTGATTCGTCCATTTTCTAGTTTCCATAAAACAAGTTCTTAATTAAACTTAGCTTGGGCTAGATAATGTTATTTGGTTGTCAGAAATATTTATTTATCTATTAAGTGTGTTGGCTGTGGCTACAGAGTTAAAAGGCTCACATTACCGAGAAAGTCAGTTGTGGCTACCTAGCAAATCGGTTGCAGATACCAATTAGGTTGGCTGTGGCTACAGAGTTAAATGGCTCACATTACCGAGAAAGTCTGTTGTGGCTACCTAGCAAATCGGTTGCAGATACCAAGTGTGTTGGCTGTGGCTACAGAGTTAAAAGGCTCACATTACCGAGAAAGTCTGTTGTGGCTACCTAGCAAATCGGTTGCAGATACCAATTAGGTTGGCTGTGGCTACAGAGTTAAATGGCTCACATTACCGAGAAAGTCTGTTGTGGCTACCTAGCAAATCGGTTGCAGATACCAAGGGTGTTGGCTGTGGCTACAGAGTTAAATGGCTCACATTACCGAGAAAGTCTGTTGTGGCTACCTAGCAAATCGGTTGCAGATACCAATTAGGTTGCCTGTGGCTGCAGAGTTAAATGGCTCACATTACCGAGAAAGTCTGTTGTGGCTACCTAGCAAATCAGTTGCAGATACCAATTAGGTTGGCTGTGGCTACAGAGTTAAATGGCTCACATTACCGAGAAAGTCTGTTGTGGCTACCTAGCAAATCAGTTGCAGATACCAATTAGGTAGGCTGTGGCTACCTAGCATATCGGTTGCAGATACCAATTAGGTTGGCTGTGGCTACAGAGTTAAATGGCTCACATTAACGAGAAAGTCTGTTGTGGCTACCTAGCGTATCGGTTGCAGATACCAAGTAGGTTGGCTATAACTATCCAAGTAAGTTAGTTAATATAAACATAATAAAGTTGGCTACGTTTGCAAACATTTTGTTTGTAATAATAATCAAGCTTACTTTGTTATTTCTAAGCAAAAACTTTTAACCGATTTACTCGGTTGATTCTGATCAAGTAAGAATAGCAAACTTGACTTATTTATTTTTAGCAACAAACTTTTTAGGTTGTATATTGACAAACACGCTTTGTTAAAATCAACCGAAACTTGTTATTTTAAACGTGAAATTTTTTCAGTGAATATTCAATAACGCAAAAAAATCAATTTTGTACCAAACAAGCTTTTAGTTTACGTTTTTTGGCTATGAAATCTTGTGTGAACAAGACTTGACAGTAAATTAGACTGAATAGGCCACAATTTAATTAATTTGCAAAATGTCATGAATAATATGTATCGATCATCAATTATCTGAAGAGACCACTTATATCTTATCTGTATCGATGCTTATGCTTTACAAATAGCATTGTTCTAAAATAAGAACGCATTTGTTCAGCGGACGTGACGAATCATTTAAAATTTGAAAATGGAATACTTCTTTTGGAATGAATGTCATATTTTAAATAAAAACAGCCTTTTCATCACCTCTTCGTTTTAATTTTAGATAGATTATTATTGTTTTATGTGTTGTGTATTGTTTTTATAATGCGTTTAACGAATTAAGAACAGTTAGATCTATTGGAAGCCTATTTTAAAAGTGATAAAAATTGCACACGAGCTTTAGGTTGGTACCGAAATAGGCATCCGTTACGTAATGTACACGAAAAATATTTAATCAACTTATTTACACTTTGAGGACATGCGGTAGTTTCAGTAGGAAAAAGCAGAAGAAACCACGAATGTGATATTGATGTTGAGATCACTATTTTGACTTACTTCGAGGGAACTCCTGATGCTTCAATTCGTGACGCTGTACGCGATACCCCAGACGTCTCTCACGGTGCAATCCAAAATGTTTTGAAAAAATACAAGTACAAGTATTACCGTAATGCACATTTGGCTCAAGCCTTGCATCAAGGTGATAACATCAGACGGATCGAATTTTGTAACTGGTTAAAGGAGAAAATATTGACACTTTTTAGAATTTATAATTTTTTCGGACGAAACTTGTTTTCAAATAATGTTATGTACAGTCGGCCGCAAAAGTCGCTTAACAGAATCAAAAGTGCAAAACAACTGAACACCCAACGAACCATAAGTCTTTGTCGTGACAAGGGCGCAAAATAAACTTAACTTACAAACGTTCATAATAAGCATAACACAACTGTTTCATAAGTTGCTAAACGCTTTCATTCCAAAAGTCGCTGAACATCATCAATGTCAAAAATAGATTAACAATTTATATTCAATGTTACTGCGTAAAAAAAGTAATAAAAGTAAGTAGTTGTTTTTAGGTTTTACCCTCGGTTTATGAATATTGTAATTGTTATTCTGATGTTCTCAGGTACTATAGAAAAGTTTGTATTATCGCTATATACTTTTTCAACACCGTTGCTCGTAATTTGTAAGTAACTATGTTGAGTTTAGTTATACTATGAGCCTTTTCTAACTAAAAGCAAAGCACGTAATCAAAACGCATGCTTTGATTCATATAA
The DNA here is from genome assembly GCA_923062675.1 of Marasmarcha lunaedactyla. NCBI lineage: Eukaryota > Metazoa > Arthropoda > Insecta > Lepidoptera > Pterophoridae > Marasmarcha > Marasmarcha lunaedactyla. Next base: position 1,420,301 of record OV281367.1, on the reverse strand, counting down.
AAAAAGTTATAGCAACCAAAGAGCTTTCATATCTGAAAGTCTTAAACTTTTTTGTAAAATAAGTGACTCTGGCTTCAAAAACATTTTAAAATATCAAATATATTTATGATATATATTTATAATGGACATATTAAAAATTATTGCAATTATAATGCATAAAAATATTGATCTATTAAAAAACAAACAATTGGCTGAATAGTACCCGAATTTTTTCCCGGCAATTGACACGAACGCGCCCGATGCCTGTCAACGGCAATAAAGTGACAGCGCCCCATCTAAACAAATATTTTCCTTGTACGGATCTAAGTTAGGGATTTTTTTTATCTTTTATCAATCAATTAAGTATCATACTATCATTAACGGTATTGAAAAACGTCGTATAACACTCGTTTGACACACACAATTTACTAAGTTCAAGTGATAAATTGCATAATAATGTCATCAAACATGCATATCGGAGATCACGAACGTCAAAAGGTTGTCTTGCTCAGAGATCAAGGATATACTGTTACAGATATTGCAACAGAGTTAGGAGTTTCGGTAAGAAATAATTTACCTAATTGCTTACTCTCATTTGAGCTAAAGTTATTTTTAAAGTTTAAAAAATTAATAATGAGAAAAACTGAGAATGTTCTCAGCCTCCTTTTATTTTATCACTTCAAAAGTCATGCCAATATAATTTTATTAGCATTGTTAGTAGTTTTTTACTTATCTGTATATTATGGAATGTATTTTAAGATAGGTTTATTATTTTTACAGAAACACTGTTTACCTATGGCTTCGACGATGGGATGAATTTGGGAATGTAAACGAACAAAAAAGTCAGACCGCCCTAGAAAGACATCATGTCAAGAAGATCAGACGTTGATAAGAACTGTCCTAAATAACAGTTTTAGTCATCTTCCTGGATTAGCCCTCAACAATAATTTGTCCGTTAGCACGGTTAGACGCCGCCTTCATAAAGCGGGCGTTCATCACCGTATACCCGCTAGAAAACCACTATTAACACCGCGGCATAAATCATTACGATTGGCATTCGCTCAAAATTATTTAAACTTTGGTTTTTCTAACGTCATATTTTCCGATGAAAAGACATTTCATTCCGCTGAAACTGGTCGTATATCTTTGTGGCGCATTAACACTAGATACACTGAACATAATATATTGATGAACAGGTCAAGTGGCAGAATATCGGTAGGATTTTGGGGATGGATGAGTTCCAGCGGTCCAGGAGAATTAATAACCATTGGGGGGCGCCTAAACAGTGAGGGTTACTGTGATATTCTCAATAATGTGTTGTTGCCAACAACACATATTGTTTTTCCAGAAGAGAGACCCATAAAATATATATATGACAATTGCCCTATCCATAAGTCACGAGTTTGTAGAGCATGGTTTATGACTTCGACATATTTAATACTAGTGTTCCTCGTGTTAAAGCAGCCATGGCGAAGCGGTTCTTTATTGATTAAATGGAAACTATTGTTTTGGTTACAAAAGTGTTTATTTACTTTTTCTAGATTTCGTTCATATTATTCGTATATACCTACTTCAAATTATTTAACTTTTGAATTGTGATACTTATGCGTCAATTTGTATAATTTATTTGTTAATTCTATAAGTGAAAACTTTGTTAATGGCCATATTTAATATTTATTCTTTTTGTTTATTTATTTTTTAAGTAGCTGTAAGTTTTCCGAAAATGTAAAAATAAAATAAAATAAAATAGAGAACGGGTTATAGAAATTAATTTTCTACCAAAAAGTCCAGATCTTAACCCTATAGAAAACTTATGGGCACTCATGGTGCAGGCATGGGACAATGAAACTCCACGAGACCGAGAAACGGTGATAAACCATGCGTTTAATACGTGGGAATCATTGCGAGGTCTGGATACCTGTCGGAACATGGTTAGTTCTATGCACGAAAGGCTACAGGCAGTTGTTGATGCTTATGGCGGGTACACTCGATTTTGATTGATGATTGTAAAGATGATTTTTATTTGTTTAGTTTATTCTTTCTTCATTTAATTCTTAGTTATTTAGTAACTGAAATATGTGTCTTGCAAAAACTATAAAAAAAAATTAAAAACTTACTTATTGTTTTGATTGTTCATACGATTTTTTCCCAAAAAACATAAAATTTGGAATACCTCATAAACCGAGGGTAAATCATAAAAACAACTACCTACTTATCTTACTTTTTTTTTACGCAGTAACATTGAATATAAGTTGTTAATCTACTTTGACATTGATGATGTTCAGCGACTTTTGGAACGAAAGCGTTTAGCAACTTATGAAACAGCTGTGTTATACTTATTATGAACGTTTGTATGTTAAGTTTATTTTGCGCTCTTGTCACGACAAAGACTTATGGTTCGTTGGGTGTTCAGTTGTTTTGCACTTTTGATTCTGTTAAGCGACTTTTGCGGCCGACTGTACAATCGCAAGAATTATCATTTTTGGTCACGACAAAACCCCTTGCAGATCCACGAAGGGCGACGCCAAATAAGGTTTTCATTTAACTGTTGGGTTGGACTAACACATAACGTCTGCTCTGCCGTCTCAGCGAAAACGTAGACTTGTTGAACCTATTCCTCACGCAGCGAAGAGACTTAAAGAAGCGAAGCACTTACCCTTTTTTGTAAAGGGCGGTCGGGCAAAATGTCGGCTTAACTCGTGTAACTAGCAAACCTTTGTTAAATGTTCAGACTGCAACAAATTTCTAGTTTCAATGTAAATCGTGATTGTTTTTTCACTTTTCACACTTGACAATAATTTAAATGAAAACTTACACATACTGAATATTAACATAGAATTTAACCCACTTAAATTTAATACAAATATTCTCTTATTAAAACCCGTTTTATTGCCTTTGAAACCCGTAGTGTCACTGGTGACACTTCCCATTTGGGCGCAAATATAAGGGATAGATTTTTTTGCATTTTTTATTAATTGTATGTATTATAATTAGCCTGACCTAGAAAAACTCATGACGATCCGACAACTTTTAAGGGTCTGGGTCTCAAGAGGATAAAGGACTTGATTTTCATAGTGATATACAACGTGTAAATGAATTAACCCAAAACCAGAAAGTAGTTTGTTCAGAATCGTATTGCGAATCGATCGCACCATGTTTTAATATAGGTTATATTTTTCCATATTTATTGGTTGCTAGCGCCCGGCCGCCCATATCTAGTTAGCATCGAACGAACGACACCGACCGACAAAACAATCCGGCACACACCGAGTGATTACCGCCATGCTAAAAATAAACCTTGTAGGCTACTTATTTTACCTACTATAATTATGTACTTACAGATTTACTTATATCATTTCTTATCTTATATAATCATATTTAATCTAATAGTACATACATATTTATACATAATATAATCTATTTAATTTATTTATATAGGTACTTCTATTCATTTACTTAATACTACATATTGACTTAAAGTTATTTCAGTATAAAAATACCTATCTTTCTTCATATGTAATAACGTATGATTAATATTATAATATTTATTTAATAAATTATTTTGCTGTGCTATGGAAACACACACGACGGTGTCACGCGCGCACCACACACCTTGTGCGTGATCATCGGCGCGGCGCGGCAGCCGACGCATTCGTGGATTCAGTAGTCAGTCGAGCCACGGACCTCTTCCGCGCACCTGTGTCGCTTGTCGCTTCCGCTCGATACCTAACTTGCTCTCTCAGCGATTTGCTTACTCATTGTTATTCTTCGTGTTGTATATGAAAACTGTACTCCTTCTGTATTGTGTTGTAAACGTATATTATAACTGTGTTAGTGTGTGAATATAGTGTCGTTAAGATTCAAGGATTGCTTCAATCACTAAGGTACCTACCTATCTACTAACATTCGCATTTATATACCTACAACCTTATTATTATAAAGTTAAAGAACAAGCCAACCCGCGGCCGCGCACCCCACGCCGATCGCCTGTGTTCGCACCTCCGAGAGCGAGGCGCCGCCGGCGACGGTCAGTCTCCGCGCGAATTTCGTCTTGGAAGGAAGCGTCCTTTCGGTTCCGATCGACGCGCGGCTGCAGGCGCCACCGCTTTCACAATGCCTTTTCGGTACACAAGTGTGCAATACATTGAACTGGTGAGAACGCTCGCGCGATGTAACGACAACGTGAGTTTGGCAGTGCGACAATTTCTCGAGCAATTCGGTGCTTCCGTCTCCAACGAGACAATGTTAGCAGCCACTCAACGGCTTAGAGACAGTGGAACTTTTTTCCTCCTACCGGAATGGACAGAGGCGACGACCCCTTTGACGTACGGATTCAAGAAAGGATATTGGAGTATTTCCATGAGAACCCAGAATCCAGTACACGTGAAGCAGCGAGAATTATCGGCTGTAGTCACGCCTACGTTTGGAGAGTTTTACAAGACGACGGACAGCACCCTTACCACTTTCGTCGCTATCAAGAATTGAACTCTCAGGATCTGGCTCCGCGTGTTGCATTCTGCGAGTGGTATTTAGCGAATGAACATAAGAACATTCTTTTTACTGATGAGTGCACGTTTACGCGCGCCAGTATGTTCAATCAACATAACAGGCACATATGGATTCATGTTAACACCTACGCATCAGTAGAGAATTCCTACCAACATAGGTTTTCTCTAAATGTACGGGCAGGTGTTCTGGGACCATACATAGTCGGCCCCGTATTCTTAGAACGTTTAAATGGAGAAACGTACTTAGTTTCCTCAGAGCAGCTATACTCTAAGTGTGTTCCGCGGAACCCTAGGGTTCCGTTATACCTCTGTCGGGGTTCCGCAAGAATTTAGAAAAAAAAATCAAAACACCTCTCTCTGGTCGCTCCGCGGCTGCGCGGACTCGGCGGCCGCGCGGAGACAAAACGCTATGAACGTTATTTAATTATTTATTTGTATTTGTAGAAACATGTGTTACAATAGCTGGTACAATATCTTATAAGTTTGGTATCAACAATTTTATACTTGTACAACCCGTTCGCTCTAAGTTTGCCGGTCTGTGGAATGCGCGTACCCTCCCCCACGTGACAACATGGCTTATAATGTGTCATAGTTTTACCCAAATATGTACGTACACAATTTTTATTGTTACAATTAAATAAAAATATTTTTATATTATGTTTTGCTGACGCTACTTTTCGAACGTCATACCTATCGCCAGCGGCAAACTTAAAAGGAGCGGGTACTATACTTGTGAGCGCGCAGTCTCTTTGATAAAAGCCGCCTCTGAATTAGACGCTATAGTTGTCAACAAGCGAGTTTCGACTCTAACTTCAAAGGATAAAGTTGATATTGTTTACAACGCAATTTTTAAATTTCTGTTTTTATTTTTGCTTTTTGTTTATCAAAGGTGCCGACTCGAGTATTTTCGAGAATATTTGAGATCGAGTCTAGGACTAAGTAAAAAAGCGGCGATCGCGCGTCGCCCGTCGTCAGTTGACGTTAGCGTTCGGAGCGATAAGTTACTACCTACTTACAAGCTCGCTAGCGAGAAACTAGTGTTCATTGTTTTACTGCCTGCTGTAGTCTGTTGTCTCAGTTTTATACATTTCTTCACTGTAGGTACTAAATTCAGTCTCTTATACGCAGTAACGATTGTGCATTATTTAAACCCCACTATCCTGACGTGTAACATTATAAATAAAAAAGAATGGAACGTTGGCTTAAAGGTGTTAAACGTGTTGCAACAACATTTTCTAATGACGCTGAATGTTCAAAAGCAGTGCGCGCGGAGAATATAGCAATCACCGATCCAGAAGATGATGCCACGACGTCAAGCTCGACGGTTTCAAAGACGAAAAGAAGGAAGTATGATGAATCTTATATCAGTTTTGGATTTGTTGATTCTAACGGCTCACCTCTCTGCATGCTCTGTAGTAAACTGCTTCCTAATAGTTCCATGGCACCTGCCAAATTGCGCAGACATTTAGAAACTGTACACCCCGAGTCTAAAGACAAGAATAAAGAATTTTTTGTTCGCAAAAAAGATCAGTTATAAGAAAGTCAAATATATGATGCATGTAACACAAACTATCAACGAAAAGGCCACGGAGGCATCATATTTAGTTAGCTATCGCATTGCACAAGCAGGTGAAGCGCATACTATCGCTGAGAAATTAATAAAACCATGCGTATTAGACATAACAAAATGTATGCTCGATGAAAAATCTGCAAAGCATCTTCCTGCTGTTCCGCTATCAAACGATACTGTTTCACGACGAATCCATGATCTGGCAAACTACGTCAAACAAGAACTAGTTACACGTCTACAAAATACACGATTCGCCTTGCAAATGGACGAGTCGACTGATGTCGCTGGTTTGGCTATCCTGCTGGTTATTGTGAGATATCCATATAAAAGTTCTTTTGAAGAAGACATGCTTATGTGTTCATCGCTAATTACAAACACTATCGGGGAAGAAATTTTTAATAAAATAAATATATTTTTTGAAGAAAATAATCTCAGTTGGAACAATTGCATTGACATTTGTACAGATGGGGCCAAGGCGATGACAGGTAAAACAGCAGGAGCAGTGTCACGAATGAAAAATAAAGCGCCTAATTGTAGTTCCAGTCATTGTATTCTGCATAGACAAGCACTTGCGATGAAGCAAATGCCGTCAAATCTAAAATTAGTTATGGATGAAGCGGTAAAAATAATTAATTTTATCAAATCACGACCACTACAATCCCGATTGTTCTCATTATTGTATGAAGATTATGGCAGCAAACATAAAACACTGCTGCTCCATACAGAAGTGCGATGGCTGTCTCGGGGTAAAACTTTAACAAGGCTATTTGAACTTAGAGCCGAGTTACAAATGTTTCTTTCAGCAGATACTTCTTTTAATTTGAAGGACCGTTTGTATTGGTTGTTCCGATTGTCTTTTATTCCGACAGCTTAAAACTTGGTTGTTCCGATTGTCTTTTATGGCGGATATCTTTCAAAAACTTAACGAATTGAATTTATCGTTGCAAGGTAAACAGACAACTAACTATTACAAATCGTTGTAAGGTCCTAACAGTGAGACAACTTTTTATTCATAATATTTTGATAAAGCAACATTCTATCACTCTATTTGACCCGACCCTATCGAATTCCCGACGTATTAACCCCTGTGCTATAGACACGGTATTGACTAGCTTCGCCCAAAAGTTCTCTCTCTTCCTGGGGCCCTATTTGTACAATAAAATAAATAAAAAAGTGCAAATATATGACCTAGATGGAGCAAACTGTAAGAAGAGATTACTGGTTTATTTGCTTTCTCTGGACTATGAAACAACGGAATCACTCTTAACTATAATTCACAAGTTATACAAGTGCCAACCAATATACTATACATATAGCACCTCTCCACCAATACACACACACACACACGCACACACACACACACACACTCACACACACACTCACACTCACTTAATCACACAACAAATATTGTAATTTATTCTTTGTTCGTCCAAAAATAAATTAAATTAAAATAATTCGCTCAAATTTTACTGTCAGTGGTGACCTGGAGACCTATAATACAGGCTTGTCCTAGCTTAGGCTCCAGTCTCCCATAACTAATAAAATCGTGTCACATGTATTGTTCATTTTTGGAGAGAATAAATGATTTTTATTATTATTATTATTATTATTATTATTAGACAACAGTGTTTCAGGTCTATAATAAAATAACTGCTTTTAAAAGAAAATTAGATTTTTGGATCATTTGCATTGATAAGAAAGAAATAGAAAGCTTTACGTTACTTAGTGAGTTTGTTAGCGAAAACGACTCAGAAATGTTTGAAGATGATGTGTTTGAAGAATTGGTCCAATATCTCAGTTCGATGCGCGCATCTTTTGAATAGTATTTTCCCGAAGAACACAATACAAAAATTAAAGTGAATTCATGGATTCATAATCCTTTTTTACCCAACTTGGAAAAGCCTGAAAACATGTCAAACGAGATATATGAATCTCTTTTAGAAATGTCATCAGACACAAGTATGGAGTCACTGTTCAAAACGACGCCTCTCAATGATTTTTGGTGCAGAATCCAAGATGAATATGCAATGCTTAGCCAAATGGCTCTGGATATTCTTCTCCCGTTCCCAACTACATATTTGTGCGAAACAGGATTCTCTACCTACGCAGCCACGAAAACAAAATATCGCAATAGACTGGACGCCGAAGCTGATATGAGACTCCAACTTTCTTCCATCAAATCTGATATCATCCAATTGATGAAAAATAAAAAACAGTTTCATACCTCCCACTAGTTAGATTTTTTCTTTTTTAATGTTTTCTATTATTGTCCTAGCCAAGTGGTGAAGTAAATAATAATTAGTAACTGTTACATTGTACTTTAATTACGCTGATTAATAAAAAATACACTTATAATAACAATTGTTTTATTGTAGGATTCCATCAAGTATTTTGCTTCCCAAAAGGGTTCCGTCATTTAAAAAGTTTGAGAACCACTGCCTCAGAGAAACATTGAGTCAGTTACTTGACGACGTGCCTCTGTATCTGTTACGAGACCTGATGTTTCAGCACGACGGAGGTCCAGCGCACTTCCAGTGGACTGTTCGTAGGTACCTCGACGCGGAATACGGGGAAAACTGGATCGGACGTGGTGGACCTGTGCAGTGGCCTGCCAGGTCGCCGGATTTAACTCCACTAGACTATTTTGTGTGGGGTAGAGTCAAAACAATTGTTTATGACAGTGGACATAGTGCCAGAAACGTTAGTGAATTACGCGAGGCCATTGTGAGTGCTTTTGAAATAGTGAAAACAGACACTTTAGTGCTAAACAAACTAAAAACACACTAAAGAAAGCGCGCGAGACTGTGCTTACAGCAAAGTGGTGGACATTTTGAACAACTTTTAACTAGCCGCCAAAATTGGACTTCTAATAATTAATTTTGTAAGTAAGTATATAAGTGTACATAACAATGTGTAAATAATTTTATTAAAACTTTTAAATACGCCAACTTGTTATATATACTAACTAGTTATATATACCTGTAATATTTTTTTTATTACAAGTTAAACATTTGTTTCTTTACAAACGTACTACTTGGTCAAATTAACGTGACACCTGCGTAGTAGCGATAGCGTGTCTGCGCTTTAAAACTTTCGAATTAAGGTGTTTTGATATAGTGCCGCGGCCGATGCATAAGGCTCCCCTGGATTTGTAAGCGGCGGCTGCGGCGGCACTGCGACGGCCGATGCATAAGGCTCCCCTGGATTTGTAAGCGGCGGCTGCGGCGGCGCAGCGGCAGCCGATGCATAAAGCTCCCCTGGATTCGTAAGCGGCGGCTATTGTTGTTGTTGTTAAACGGTTATTGGATTTTTTGGAATTCTTGTTATTACTGTTACATTTAGAGGTTTTCTTCAAACTATTGGATTTTTTAACATTTTACAAAATGGTTTGGAAAATGAGAATTTTAAAGCTTGATATGCAAAAAAATACCTATCAGTTACAAGGAACTTAATAACTACCAATTATGTAACCGATTTAATAATATCACTTTAAACATGCTTTAAACAGTAAAAATTATAATTTTCGTATTTAAAATAAATTAGGTACCTACTAAAAAACTTTTTAGCACACTCAACAAGCGTCATTTGAACCAGGTGTCATGTTTAATATGACCGAGTATGCAGTACCTAATAATTTAAATCGATATTATGTGACATACTATTACAAATAGGTTGCCGGTCCAAAACCTGGGAAAGTGTGATGGAAAGTTTTGAAATTGCTTTTGAAGATTTTTTCGGGCCATAGGTAGGCCAAAGTTTAGTTCTTACAGTTCACTCAAAATAACTTGGCCGGTGCAAAGTGAACGTCTGTTAAACTGCTGAATAGTAGTCAGCTGTACGGGCGCTGCGCTGTGCGACTCAGAGGCCGCGTGCGACGAAACGCGGAGTACCTACGCCGTAGAGCTCGAAACTTCATAGAAAGGTCACCTCCGATCTAATGTTGAATAACTTTTAAACTATTATTTATTTCGGCGCAATTAATATTATAATCATTTTATTACTTATTTTTTTAAATGAGGTGTATCAGGTTTTGGGTTAATTCATTTACACGTTGTATAGACATTGACGATGCCTTATAATTGGTTAAGAGAGGAGAGAAATCAAATTATCGTCCTTCGTAATCAAGGATAAAATATTTCCGAGATTTCTCGTGAGCTGAACATTATGCTAAGAATACATTTAATATTTTACAATCTAATATTCTCAGTTAATATTAGAAATATCAGCTTACATAAGTAACATTTCTCATAAGACTTTAATTTTTAAATCATATTATTTATTTTTTAAATTAAACTAACAATACCAATGAGTTGGGTCCATTATCGTTTTATTGAAGAAAGACATTCTACGAGAGAAATAGCACGCAGAGTGGCTGTATCCCAATCCTGTGTCGTGAACACGTTACGGAGGTATCGCTGCGTGGATAACTTTGCTGATCGACCTCGCAGTGGTCGGCCAACTGTTGTCACTGCTGCTCAGAAGCGTTAAATCAGATTGCTGACTGCCCAAGACCCAACAATTAACAAAACAAAAAGAAAACAACAAAAAAACCATTGCTATTGATGGAATTTTCAGGTCATTTAGAATAAACCATGGCCCTCGATTCGTATTGGTTGACGATAATGCACATCGAGTTGAACGAATAACGATGCTCTGTGTGAATACGACATTACCAGGTTAGACTAGCCTGCCGGATATCCTGACTTTAACCCGATAGAGCACGCGTGGGATGCTGTCAAGCTAGCTGTTTGGAACCGTCAGCCACCTCCCCAGACAGTGCCAGAGATCAGGGAAACCGTTATTCAAGAATGGGACAGGATACCACAAGAAAGGCTGGGTAACTTAATTTTCAGCTTGCCCAGAAGGATTGCCGTATGTATTCGAGCCAGGGGAGGAGTTATCTTGTACTAACTAAAAGCTACCACCGGTGATATTCTTTGTCCAATGGTAAATTTTCCAGCCTATACATGCCTTCACGAGAGATAGTCATTGACGAATCTCTTCTGAAGTGGCATGGAAGGTTGCGCTTCGCTCAGAAGATTTCGTCGAAGCCCGCACAAGTCGGAGTAAAGACTTACGAGTTGTGCAAATCTTCCACTGGCTATCTCTGGAAGTTTTGGTATACGCTGGAAAAGACAAACCATCTGTAACTACTGACAACACCGACGAACAAATGACGGACTGGACAATGATGGAGCGACTGTTGCACTGACTGACAGACTTGGGGACTAATTTTATAATAGTCCATCATTATCGCGAAGCCTAAAAAAACAGAAGACTGACTGTTACTGGACACTGAGAATGAACAGAGAATTCGTTCCTGATTCAGTCAAAACTTTGACAGAACTTAAACAAGGTGAAGTAGTGGCCATACACTGTTCTAATTTGTCGATTTTGGTATGGCGAGATGCTCCACATACCATAATCTACAAATAGGAACACAGGACAAATATAACCGACTGACATTCAAACCTAGCATAGTACTCGACTATACCAAGAGCATGGAAGGTGTTGATAGGAAAGACCAATTCGTATCGGCTCATCCCATGGAACGTCTGAGGAACAAAGTGTGGTATAAGAAGCTTTTCCGCCGAATGTACAATGCGGCAATTTTCAACTGCTTTGTGATATTTTCTATTGTTAACCGGTAAATATCACATCGTCAGTTCCGAACTGTATTGGCGAAAAGCTTGCTTAAGAGACACCGGCAAATTGACTTGAGTACCGAAAACCGACGCTTAAACTTTAGGTGCAACGTGACTGGACGACACAGATCAGACGTAACACTCGACCAAAGACGCAGGCTCGACCTATACTTGACTGTAACCACGGGATCTACTCTCTTTCTCCGAAACGAAACTTCGGAAACGAACGAAATTAAAACAAAGTTTCGTTAACGACCCTACTCTATTTCATTTTCGGATACGCACAAGAAGTTCAGATCCATAGACAATTTTCGTGAACGATTGGAATGAAGAATATTGGGTGTGTGTCTTTTTCTATGTCACCTGAAGTAAATTACGGTTCTTACTTTAACATAAAATAAATAAACTCATAAGCTTTATATTTAAATTTTACATGTAACATATGGTAAATTAAATATTTCTTGTAATAATCATGCAGAAAATATAATAAGACAAAAAAAATTATTTTCGACGAAATTCACCGAGAAACGATAAAACACCCTTTCACGGTCATTATTATCCGACTCACTGAAACAAACTCAGTGAAAACAAAAAATAGCTGTATAATCACACGCAATCTAATCATAACATGTCAACTTACAATTATTTTTTGTTTGAATTCTTTCAAAAGTTTTCTGAAGTATGTTTCTCAAGTGTTGTGTTAATAAATCATGTTTCCAAGTGCTTTTTGTTTTAATGTACTTTGCGATCGCGATACACATTCCGCAAGAAACTTATAAGTCGTACGTACTGTCGTAGTCTGCATTTTGGGTAGCCATAAGTTTTTTTGGATTGGAAAAACTTCGTAAGTAAATATCATATAAATACATAATATTTAATACATAATATATAAATACGTTAAAAATAGTTTCTTGCCAGTTCTTCTTCACGAAGGTTTTTTTCGAACTGGTGGTAGAATCATGTTTTATTTGACGTCAATAAGAACAAGTAATTGTCAATGTTGAGAAATAAATATTTGAATTTGAATTTGACATAATGTGGGAAGAATTGTGCAACTATGCTCAATTCTATAGGCGGTTGCACTAAAACAATTCAGCAGTGGCAACCTACCTAATACTCGCAGGTCAGCTTCAGCGACTGGAGGTGGGCCACAACTCTTCCAGTGGCAGTTAAAAGTCCTTGCCATAATGGGAGATGGTTTTATTCCTTGTCAATATTTTTATGTACACGTTTTCAAAAACTGCTTTTTAATTTGTTCATTCATATAAAACATTATGATTTTTTGCTGGCAAACAATATAAGTAGTATTTTGATTGCTAATTCGGATTCGGATCTTTCATGGTTGATTTTGACTCGCGCTATGCCATTTTTTATTCTGTGATCGATCAAATCATCAGTCATCGTCAGTATTTGGTTTCCACGCGAGCCGCTGGCGCAGTTGTGTAGGTACATGCTGTTGCACGATAGCGATAATTATGGGGTGAGTAGGTTTTATTGTTTCTATACATTCTTGTTTCAAAAGAATTATAGTAAAATTCGTACGATACTTGGACAGGTCGTGATTTGTAATTAATTTACTTTTCCAGCAACAATTTGACGATGGAGCGGGTTATTGGGGCCGTGCTTGTCTTCCTTGTGGTACGTTTCCGTATGTATATTAAAGTGACAGCTAATTTCGAAAGATTTACTCATTGAAACAAAAGTTGTAAGCTGCAAGCATACATACATCATTAACTTATCATGACAAAATTTTGTATGTAAGATGCTTTTAATTTATCTCAACTAACTAAATGTAGGTGGCTGCTTACTAATTTAACTAACTGTACCACATTTTCAGGAAATTAATGACGCAAAAAAAAATCAAATTCTTTGAGTTGGCAAGTGTTGAAATCTTCTTACTTAAAAATAATATGAATAAGCCTGAATTTTTTAGTAATTTATATAGTTATAGTTATACAGTTATGTAGCTTAAGTATGTATAACATTAGCTAAGTATTTTTTAAATATTATAAAGCTTTAGACACATATAATTAAATTATCATTTTTTTAATTAATAACAACATTGTACTCAGTAAAGTTATTGTATTTGGTGAAATTTTTTAGCTTGAAGAATTTAGCTTGAAGAATTTTTTATAATAATATAATGATAATAAATCCCCAAAATTAATTAAATAAAAGACAATTTCAAATTTATAGTAATCAGTAAGTACATACTTTATTTTGCTTTTGCGCTGATCAAACCTTTATTTACTGGAAAATGTTAAAACTAAACTAAGCTTTTTATGACAAGTATGTCCTGCCTCTCAACCTAGTCTGAGCTGAGTTACAGATGAAAGAAGTTTAAAACATACAGGTAGATTTTATATTCATTTTATATCTACTTTGCCACATTATAAAGTTAAATAAGTCCAACCTACAACATGAGCTAGGTATTTAAAAAAAAACTATACTGTAGATTTTGCTATGTATAAATATACATAAAAATTTGTACTAAGGTTATTATTTAATTAGGTGAAATAAAAGACTGTGACAAATTTGTAGGAACCACTATTATGTACTAGTTTTTTGTGGACTGACAAAACCTTTATTTAAAAATGTTGAAAATAAACCAATTTTGCGATGACAAGTACATATAATATCTCTGAACTTAGACTGAATTCAATCACAGAGGTTAGTAAGTAGTTTCAAAGCTTTTTATTTTCATTTTATTTCTAGGTACTTTGCCAAACTAGAAAGTTAAATAAGTCCACTCTAAGTCACTGGTTGTCTTCAACTTATATTTTCACTGAATTTTGCCATGTAGTAGAAAAACTGAACTTTTTGCTCTCTGCCAAAAAATAAAAAGGTTGGTAAATTCGGTGACAATAGGAATAACCCGACAACTCTGCGTGTCGAATGGCACTGAACGTAGGTAAGCGCATTTCTATGACTACTGTGTTCGCGGCACCTTGCGATGGTCAATGTGAACCAGCATAAGTGTCAAAGGCACTGCAATTGTAATTTTTTTGACCAACTATAGTGTGTTTGGGCACACAGCGTATTATTAAAAAGGTGGCATGTGAATAAATTTCGTCATTTTTAAAGGATACCAATGTGTTAAAGTCCATTTTAAATTAATGTTATCAAATCTTATTTGACTTCAATATTTCATTAGAATTCTATTAGGTAATAGATCTGTGTTATTTTCAGACCAATGAACCGATTCCATCCACCTCCAGTCAAACAAGCCAGCCACTGAGCTTACCACAGCCGGATTTGCACGAAGAAGTTCTGGAGTATGTTGAACCTAGTCAAGAAGAGAGGCAGCTCTCACACACTGCTAGTCCACCACCGGTGTCACAAGAACCTCTGACCCCTACCTTCGAAAGTATTTGTTACTGTTATATTTTCAGTAAATAATGCTATCATAACTAATTTGTCCGTACCTACATGATATAGCATTAGAAATGAGTGATTATTTTACCATAGGAAATCTTTCAGGACACAAGCTAGTAAATTACATTTTGTGTAATAAATGTAAAGAACATATAAAACTATTACTACTGATACTTACTTAAAAGCCTTTGCTGATATTTCTGTATTAACTTTAATGTGTCCATTTAGATAACAATACAAAAAACGCCTAGGACACTTGAATGGGTTCAGTGAGAACCCATGTCGAGCTCGCAGACATCAGGACTGCCCTGTTACAGCTGTGTGAACTACTTAGAGAATATTTAGACCATAGGAATTAAGATTTTATCTACAATACAACGTGTAAATGAATTAACCCAAAACCAGAAAGTAGTTTGCTAAGAATCGTATTGCGAATCGATCGCACCATGTTTTAATATAGGTTATATTTTTCCATATTTATTGGCCCATGTCGAAACTATTTATACTACAGCATTTCTTGCTAGCGCCCGGTCGCCCGTAACTAGTTAGCATCGAACGAACGACACCGACCGACAAAACTAGTGAAAAATAGTGAAAACAGACACTTCAGTGCTAAACAAACTAAAAACACACCAAAGAAAGCGCGCGAGACTGTGCTTGCAGCAAAGTTGTGGACATTTTGAACAACTTTTAACTAGCCGCCAAAATTGGACTTCTAATAATTAATTTTGTAAGTAAGTAGTTATAAGTGTACATAACAATCAGTACAACAAACATGATACAAATACCGAAGGGAGAAATTCAATATCTAGCGAACAAAGCTCAACACTGTATCAAGGGGACACAGAAATGGTGGCGAACAATTAGGAATCCGATGAAATTTTATCTGTTGTGGGACAACACGGACGAGTGGAGCTTGAACAAGTACAACCAGACCCTCATGTACAAATATATAATTATAAACCAGTGTTGGTCTTTGCTAAAGGCAAAAAGTAAATTATTTTTAAATAAAAAAAACATTTTTTTTTAAATTCAAAATACGTTTAGTAATTAAAAGCAGCAAATAATTACTTTGAAATATAGTATTTGTAAATAATATATAATATAGGTATATTAATATTAAATAATTGATTAATACTCGTAATTAGGTTGGAATTAGAATCAGACACGAGGTACATTCGATTTCCTTTTTAGAATTTCGTCTCGGATGGCGCGACTTTGCATCGCTGCGTTACGATTACACCCTTATTGGGAACATTAGGCAGCACATACAGTAAAAACGAGAAATTAAATATCAAATGTTAATAATAGGCTTTATCTACTGTAACCATAAGGTCTATGCAGCCTAGAATAACAATTATTGAAATTTAATTTAAAATTGATGCGAGCTTATATGAACATATCTTAATATTTTGTGTGTATAAATACCCCGACTGTGCTTAAAGTTTTTATTGTAATTCTTTCAATCGCGGAGTGACAAGTGTGAATTAATTATTAGTGAAGTTTTAGTGATACTGCAGTGGAAGCCGGAAAACCAAGTATGTATGTATTTCTCCAAGTTTTTTCTTATTCCAACTATATCACAAATACTTATTACAAATACTCCAAGTATTTCTCCAAGTATTTTTATCTTGTTATTGCCTACATGGTTTCTCGATCAACGACTTTGTTTATTTTTACTGATTTTTTTGTGTGTATATCATGCTAAATATTGTTTTTAAATAAAATGTAAAAACACTGAAAATCGCGTTCGAGCTAGGAGGACAGTGGATTTTTTTCAGTGTTTTTACATTTTAAAGACTTTGTTTATATTTGCGCCACGATCGGAAGGCTCCGAATTCGATTTTTTCAGCTTGGTTGATAAAAACTTTAATTTTTAACAACTATTACTATTTATTTTTGAATGACTTCGCTCGATTTTGACGTGTTACTCGACAGGAACTATAACTATGTTAGCATAAAGTTGAAAACAGTGGTCATATTATATGTCGTGCTAATAAAAACATATTTACGTATATTTACAGGTCGACTAATCCTTTCTATTCGGACGAAGAAGCCGGTGCTGGAGCATCGCAAAGCCCCGCTTCTTGCTCAACAAGCAAGAAGAGCGAAACAAGTCGCGGAAAAAAGGACTCGAAGCCCCGCCAGCCGAAACCGAAGAAGACTGAAGCAGCTAAGCCTACTCTGCGGAGCCTCTTTGGGAGTGATTGCGACTCAGATCCCGGCGAACTACCTCCGCCGCCGCCGTCCAAAAAACGCAAATCCTGGGCACTGATTGACTCAGAGGTATTTGTTTACACTTTTTGTGCATTACATACCTACTTTGAGCCCGCATAAGTTTATTTTAAATTTGAACTCGTCAAACTGCATAGCAGTTAATTAGCATAATTATATACTTGCGAGTATTTCATAATATGTTGAGTACTTTTTTTTTTGGAAATCAATAACTTAATTGTTTATTGGTTGAATCAGGAAAATTATTTTTTCATATGGTAATGATAAAAATACTTTCATCGAACTTTTTATAATATTTACATTTTTACAGGACGAGGAAGAGTTGCATCGTGCGCCGGTACGCGCAGCTGCGCTTCGCAGCTACTTGTCACGACGCACGGGCTCCGGCTACACCCTGCAGTCGGACCCTACAAGACACGGCGACTTCTTCATCGAGCTAAGGGTGTATAACACCAAAGAAATCGAGTCCCTGCAGAAGGACCGATGGAAACTGGCCTTGGTCACGTTACGCTCTGCAACGAATGAAGGCTCGAAGACTTGGAAAGCCGTCACACAATTGGTTGCGGCGGCCAAGGAAGAGTACGGACGTATCCAACCCGTGCTATACCCTTCCAATTCTTATATTTTATAAATTGTATATTTACAATATTTTATAACGTTTTATATTATATCATTTTTTTTACATATTATATTATATTTAACCTTAACTGTGCATAGTTATTTATTTCAGAAACTGAAACATAAAATCCTAAAACTGATAAGCTTAAAAAATACTTAATATTTCAACAGTTAAACGTTAATACTTGCTAAATTATGTACTACTGTCAAACGTGTAATACTAACGTTTCAAGGTATTCTTCTCATTTAAGGAGTTTTATTCACAAATCGAACTGTTTAATACGTACTGAATACGATAACGTCCAAATAATTGCTAATGCTTTCCGTAATAAAATAATAAGTTATAAAATAAGTCCTCAAGATGGTAGTATTTCACCAGAATTATTTTTGACTCAAATTTCCAAAACAGTTTTTAGACTTATAAAAGACAATTTGTCGAAACATGTGTCCATCAAAATTAATTTTGAATTATTCGTTTCGTATTATTTACCTAAGAATGAGGAAATATCCCTTAAATCTTTTAACACTAAATATATCGCCATATTCCAAAATACCGACTTATCGCTAAGTTATGACTCATTTGTTGAAACATTAACAAACAAATGTTCAGAGTTTGAACTATGTGAGTCAGGTTGGACTATCGATTCCATAAGTCACATAGAAATGAACATCGTTAAATATAATCCATTAAGAGTTGGATCATTTATACCCTTACCAAAATATATTTCTAATACAAAATCATGTCTGAATATTAATAATAATGATAATCACTGCTTTTTATGGTCTATTGTAGCATATATGTATCCAGCAAAAAATAATCCGAACAGAGTTTCATCATACCCGCATTATTCCAATATTTTCAACTTGAGGGGTATGTCGTTTCCACCTAGCTTCGATGACATTAAGCAATTTGAACATAATAATACCCATATAAGTGTAAATGTATATGGATTAGATAAAAATAATAGGGTCACTGGACCATTATACAGAACTTGCAGTCGTCAGTTGAATCATGTCAATTTATTGTACATCTGTAAAAATGGAAAAGGTCATTTTTGTTTAATAAAAAAATTTGAGAAGCTTGTTCACAATCAACTGACGAAACATAAATCTAAAATACATTTGTGTGACGAATGTTTTACGTACTTTGACAAAAAAGAAAAATTAAATAATCACAACTGCGCAAGAGTTCAAACAGTTCTTCCTGATAGTGATACTAAACTTTCTTTTTGCAACTTTGAAAGAACTCAAAGGATACCAATAGTTATTTATGGTGACTTCGAAAGTTTATTAAGAGAATATTCGGATAAAAATAGATCGGCACATGTAGAAAACATACAAATTCATGAGGCTACTTGTTTTGCTTATTTTATTTGTTGTGAAAGTAACCCAGAACTCAATGAAATAATTTCGTATAGAGGTCCAAATTGTTCAAATAAATTTGTCGAATCTCTTGTCAGTGATCTACAAAGACTATATAACATACTATCAGTTTCTAGACCCATGATACCTTTAACAGAAATTGAACAAAATTCCTTTAATAATGCGACTGAATGTTATATTTGTAGACATAAGTTTACTAGCAGTGACCAAATTATAGCAGATCATGATCATTTTACTGGAAAATATAGGGGTCCGACTCACAATAAGTGTAATTTGAATACTAAGGCTTGCACGTTTATACCAATAATTTTTCATAATCTTTCGGGCTATGACTGTCATTTATTTATAAAGGAGCTTTCAGCAGTGTGCGGTCGAATAAATCTTATCCCAAAAAATAAAGAAAAATTTATATCTTTTACAAAATTTATTCCGATTGATCAAAAGAACGTAGCGCAAATGAAATTTATTGATTCTTTTAACTTTTTAAGCTCAAGTCTTGATAATTTAGTAAAAACTATGAAACCAGATGATTTTAAAAATTTGCGATCATTTTACACAGATCAGACCTTATTCAATCTTGTTTGTAAAAAAGGTATTTACTGTTATGATTATATCGACTCGTGGGCGCGGTACAATGAAACTAAATTACCGGAATCCTCATATTTTTATAACAAACTCTCAGCAGAATCTATAAGTGATGAAGACTTTAGACACGCCTTAACTGTTTGGAATACTTTTAATATAAAAAACATCGGAGAATATACGGATTTATACCTAAAATGTGATGTTCTGTTGCTTTGCGATGTTTTTGAGAAATTTAGAACAATGAGTTTGCACTACTATGGTCTTGATCCTTGTTATTATGTTTCCTCACCATCATTGAGCTGGGATGCGATGTTATTATTCACTAAAGTAAAACTAGATCTTATATCTGATATTGAAATTTATCAAATGATAGAAAAAGGTATCAGGGGAGGCCTTGTTCAGTGTGCCTTAAGATATGCGAAGGCTAACAATAAGTATCTAAACGATTACAATGATAAAAAGCCTCATAGTTTTCTAGCTTACTTAGACTGTGTTAACTTATATGGCTATGCCATGATGCAAAAGCAACCTACAGGAAATTTCAGATTTTTGGGAAGTGATGAAATAATATGTTTTGATATTAGCAGCTTATCTGATAATTCTGATACCGGCTATATTCTTGAAGTTGATCTTCATTATCCACCTGAAATTCATGATTACCATTCCGATTTACCATTTGCCCCTGAAAAATGTATTCCTTTCGGATCTAAGAGTACTAAATTAACTGCCAATCTTTACGACAAATATAAGTATGTTGTGCATTACATTCATTTAAAAGAATGTCTAAAAAATGGATTAAAGATACTAAAAATACATAGAATTTTGTCGTTTCATCAAAGCAAGTTTTTAGAGCCTTATATTTCATTAAATACAGCTCTCAGGCAAAAAGCTACTTCTGATTTCGAAAGAGACTTTTTCAAAAAGCAAAATAATTCGATTTTTGGTAAAACCATTGAAAATAAAAGAAAACAAGTTGATGTTAAGCTCGTTAATGTCTGGAGAGATAATCACAATACTACAAATAAAATATGTGGAGCTGAAAAATACATAAGTGCACCAAACTTTAAAAACTTATCGATATTTCGGAATCTTTGGTTGCTATTCAAATGCAGCAAACAAAAATTATACTCGATCGACCAATTTATGTAGGATTTACAATTCTAGAAATTGCTAAAAGTCATTTGTATCGATTTCACTACTCTGTGATGAAACGTATATATGGTAATAATATTCGTCTTTGTTATACAGATACAGATAGCCTGCTATATTTATTATATACCGAAGACTTTTACGTAGATTTAAAGAATCACATACGATATTTTGACACAAGTAACTTCCACGGTGATAATGTGTATGATATACCGAAAGCGAATGCTAAAATACCTGGCTTTTTTAAAGATGAAATGGGTGGTGACATTGTTGAAGAGTTTGTGGGTTTGAGGGCAAAATTGTATTGTATAAAGTCCCAAGCTGCTTCAATAAAAAAAGCTAAAGGCATTAAAAAGTCAATTACTAAGAAACTCGATATAGAAAAATATAAAAAAGCTTTGTTTTGCAATGAAAATTTGAGTGACACTATGTGTATTATTAAATCAAAAAATCACAAAGTATTTACTCAGAAAATTAACAAATTAGTTCTCAGTAGTAACGATGATAAGAGACAAGTAGCGCAAAATAAAATTGAAAGCTTGCCATGGGGTCATTACAGTACTATGTTTTAATATTGTTGTCTTTATATTGTTTTAATTTTTAAAATTCATTTGTTTAAATGCAGGAATGTTAATGTGTCGTATCTATATATTATTTAAGTTATAATAATGATGCACAGTTATTTTAGATAAGAGTATAATGTTAAGTTATGATTGTATAGCGTATAATAAATATAAATTTTAAAAATATTTTTTGTTTTATTGTATTTCTTTACTTTCTAGATCCTCAATAAAACAAGGCAATTATCAGTAAATTTTCCCTTTATTTAATACTTTTACATAAGTAATTACATTAATATAATATTTTTAGTTATTTACTGGAATTCACAGCAAACGCACGTACACACACACACACACAAACACACACAATAAATTAAATTCACAGTTTTATATTCCAATATAAGTAAAAAACATTTTAAGTACCTAAAATTCTCATACCACTAAATCGACAGTTAACAGAATATTGAATAGAAACTAGTAGATAACTATAAAAAAATAACTAGTTTTCATACAGTTTTTGACAAATTTTTTTTATAATATTATTAGTAGCATCCATTACTTCATCATATGCATCTTCCACAATATACTGCGCACTTATGTTAGCATTGAGATTATGAACATTAATTTCTTCTTGATTATTAACTTCAAATATATTAATTTGAATAATGCATCGACCTCGCTTAGCAGAATCTTGACGTATGATAAAAGATGAAGACGCTGTTTGTGAACATTTTCTTTTTTTCGAGGCTTTCTTTGATTTGGACTGCTGCTCTTCATTGCTTATTAATTTTATATCTCGGAGGCGCTGCTGATCTTCCAATTCTTTTAAATAGCCATCCACATCTTGAGCATAGTAAAAAGGATTAGTGATAGGGTTCGAGTCATCGATCGACATGATCTTAAACAAATTTCAACAAATTAAGTAAGAATGAATAATTCTGCTAATAATACTAGGGATTATTTTAATAAAATTAAACTGTTTATTGCACTTACCAAACGTTCTTGCTGAAAGACGTGTAAGAAACTTTGTTATAAAATATTGTGAAGCATTTACTTTTATACACATTATGCAAAATATGAGCTATATTTCATTCGCATACGTGTCACATGGCTTTCTTTATATAGAAGAAATTGTTTTGATTTGAATACTTTTCAACATTTCTTAGATCTTGTAAGATGAGAATAGGACCATTCCTGTAGAGACAAGTCTAAATTTATACCAAAATAAAGTATATATGTTAGTGTTAGGAAATAATTAAATTAATTGACAAGATGGAGTTGATCAAACAACGCATATCACTAAACGTTAAAAATATAAATATTGATGAGTCTCCTCAAGAGATTAGACATAGCGCTTTGTTGCCAAATACGATTCGTTGTATAATTTGTGGTCCCTCAAATTGTGGTAAAACAAACGTTGTGCTCAGTTTGTTAATGCATGAAAATGGGCTTAAATTTCAAAATCTTTACCTTTACTCGAAGACTAACTTTCAGCCAAAATATTGTTTTTTACGAGAAGTGTTAAGAAGAGTGCCTCAGATAAAATTTTATGAGTTCAATGATGGTAAAGATGTCATATCTCCGAGAGAAGCTTTACCAAATTCTGTATTTATATTTGATGATGTCGTATGTGAGAATCAAATAAACATCCGTAATTATTTTTGTATGGGTAGACATAAGCAAATTGATTGCTTTTATTTATCGCAAACCTACTCAAAAATCCCGAAACAGTTGTTACGCGATAATGCTAACTTTATAATAATCTTTAAACAAGATGATGTGAACTTAAAGCACATCTATGAAGAACATGTCAACTCTGATCTATCATGGAATCAGTTCAAAGATATTTGTAAAACTGTTTGGGGTAATCCTTTCAACTTTCTTTTGATTAACAAAGAGTCATCATTAAATAATGGAAGGTACAGACAGAATTTTGATATTTTTTTTAAATTTGAATGAACAGAGATACATTTGTACCTACTTATATATAAATTATTTTTTTACAAGAAAATTACTAGTGTTATTCCTTTCTTAGTTGAGCACAGTTGTGGTTACAAAAATGGATAAAAGTATTAAAATAGAATTAATGAAGTCTGTTGACTCCATTATAAATAAAATAAAACAAATGAAAACTCAGGAACATACAATGAATTTGGCACTTGATAAAATGCTAAAACCGGTGGCAGATCCTTTAAAATCTCTAGTGGATTCAAATAATCTATAGAAAAAATAAAAAATAAAGAAAATACAACTCTGACTACTTTTGAAGAAATTGAATCGGATGAAAATAATGCTAGCTCATCTACAAAGTACAGTGATTGTCACGATTCAAAATTTAACTCTGCACAGTTGTCAGAACAAAATTCTAAAAGAGTATTCACAGATTATTTAGAAACTTCATTAGAAGGCGATGACATTAATGATATATATGATGGTGTTAATATACCGTTTGGAATAAGAAATGAAAACAAAAAATTGCTTATGGGTAATTCGGTTGTATCATTTTCTACAATTGATAGTTTAAATAATGGTAATACAATTTTGATCAAACTCGGTGATAAAAATAATAGTAAAGCATACAATTTGACCTCCGGCCTGAAAGAACTTTTATTTCGAAGAAAACCTGATTTAAAGTTAATATCGAACCAAGATAAACTAGTATATAAGGATATGTTACATTACACAAATGCGCATAAAAGAGATTTTAACCCCAATGGTCAAATAAGAGGTGATAAAGGAATAAAATATCGTGAAATAATCAAACCATTATTTTCTGAAAATTTAAATGATAAACCACAAAGTGAGATTAAACTTGGAGGAAACCTACCAAAACTAAAAAAGTATAAAAGTAACACGGATTTAATATATTGGGATGATCCCAATGAATTGGTTGAGAGATTAAAATTTTTAGTAGCTTCAAGAGATGCTGGCAATACAAATCATGATAATGAAATTTTATTTCTATAGTTGAAGAATTAAAAGAAGCTGACATAATTAAACAATAAATAGGAGCAGTGACAAGACTTTGATTTAGTATTACAGACTTGTTTACCATGAGCATTGACATAGCTCATTATTGAATCAATTTTAAAACATAATATTTGTACTTCTATCTTACTACCTAACGCTCATTATTGTAAATTATTAGAGTTGCAAACTATAAACATGAGCAAAGCAGATGTGGTCAATGAAATTCATAAAAATGCGAGAGTAAACTTTCCTCGAAGACGTGTTATTATGAAAGACATAGATGATCTATGGCAAGCAGACTTAATTGATATGCAATCTTTTGCCCTAGAAAATAAGAATTTTAAGTATATTCTTGTCATAATCGATACATTTTCAAAATATGGATGGGCCTTTCCTCTTAAAACTAAATCCAAGGATAGTGTTTGTAACACTTTTAAGATGTTGTTGGATAAAGGTCGCGTTCCTAAGAATCTACAAACTGATAATGGAACAGAATTTTATAATGTTACATTTAACAAACTCATGAAATGCTTCTTCATTAACCACTTTTCAACTTTCTCAACAAAAAAAGCCTCAATAGTTGAACGATTCATCAGAACACTTAAGTCTAAATTGTATAAAGAATTTAGTTTAAAAGGTAACTACAGTTGGATAAATGGCACTCTTGATAATGTCATTTATGAATACAACCATACTCTTCATCGAACAATTGATGAAATCCCAGCAAATGTGGATAATATTAATAAAAAACGAATATTGGAAAAATATGTTAAGTCAGAAAAAAATGCTGGTTCAAAAAATAAGTTTAAAGTGGGTGATTATGTGCGTATCAGTAAATATAAAGGAACTTTTGAAAAGGGGTATACTCCCAACTGATCGACAGAAATATTTAAAATTCGAAAAATACTGTATACAACTCCTGTAACCTACTTAATTGAAGACGCAATCAGAAGTCAGCCTATTTTAGGAGAATTTTATGTACAAGAGCTTCAAAAGACAAAACATCGTAATGTATATCTAGTTGAAAAAGTTCTTAGACAAAAAGGAAATAAGGTTTTTGTAAAATGGTTAGGATTCTCTTCTGCTGAAAATTGCTGGATTGATAAGTCGAATATATTATAATAAAGAAAAAAAAATATTATGATTGTTTCAAAATCGTTTATAAAAGTCGTTATACGTATTTATTAAGTGTTCAATGTGTGATTGATCAGTCTTACGATGTGTATTGGAGAGAGTAGTCTTCTCAATTGGCTTATTATTCATTTACCTTTTGAATTACATTTACCTGGATATAATTATTGCGGTCCTGGCACAAATCTGATTAAAAGACTTACTCGCGGTGATACAGGCGTGAATAAATTAGACGAATATTGTAAAGAACACGATATTGCCTATCATAAATCGAAAAGCTTAAGGGATCGGCATAAGGCAGATTTAGTCTTATTAAAAATGGCTAAACAGCGGGCAACTGCTTCTGATGCAAGTATAGGGGAAAAGTTTGCTGCACATCTAGTAAGCAAAACTATGCTAACAAAAGTTAAAACTGGAGCGGGTTTACAAAAGCGTCACCGCGATAAAAAATGTTCTGAAAAAATAACTTCCGGCAATGGATTGAAAAATAAATTGAAAAATATTATTACTGTAGCGGCTATACATTGTTAGCAAAGTCAGCAAAACCCCAGACTGGACTGCCGCGTGTTCTAGGCAGTCAGTCGTCTGCGCAACACCGCCTCGCTAGGTCAACTTGTATTACATAAGATAAGGACTTATTATACTGACTTATGTAACTACGTTTAAGTGTTTGAAAATAATAGACTGAGTGAATTTAAAAGGTTTTTGGTTTTATTGCGTCACCACCTCTAAATTGGTGACCCCGACGTGATCAAGAAGGCGACTCACGGTGACGCGCGAACCTAGCGAGAGTGAATATTGTTTATTAAGAAATATAAAGTGAATATTAAAATGTTATCGACGCCAGGTGTTAGTGGGGCTAAAAACCCGGTGCCCAAGGCCGAACCGACGGCGGCGGAAAATAATGGAGACGTTTCAATGGTCACGGTTCAAATGCGAACCCCGGAATTTTGGCCAGATATGCCCAGGATGTGGTTTTGCCGGTTCGAATCCATAATGGCACCACAAAAACAAGGCGACAGCGTCAAATTTGACCTAGTTTTGTCAAAGTTAAGTAAAGAAGCGTTGCGGCAAGTTAGCGACATAGTGCAATCTCCGCCGGCAACCGAGAAATACGAGACAATTAAGGAGCGCCTGCTAACAGTGTTTGAAGAAAGTGCAGAGTCACAATTTCAAAGGTTAGTGAATGACATGGACCTGGGCACGCAAAAGCCATCACAATTGTTAAGAAAAATGGCTGATTTGGCAAACAACTGCGGCATAACGGAGGAGCCCCTAAGAAAATTATGGCTAAGTCACCTGCCGCCCAGCGTTAGAGCGGTACTCACAGTGAGTGGAAACGTGGGTTTGGACAGCCTGGCACCTATGGCAGACAAGATCCTGGAGAATTTAGGCAACGGTCAGGTAGCAGCGGTAGCAGCTTCCAGCATTGCGCCTGCAGCTACCGACATGGAGTCGGAAATGATCATATACCTGCGCAACATGTCTCTAGAGTTAAAGGAACTCCGCGGAGAGATAGAAGAGATCCGGTCGCGAGGCAGGAGCTATGGACGACCGCAGGACAGAAGCTATGACGGAGGTCGGTGGAGATCGCGACCCAGGAGCAGGACAGCGTCACGACATCGGGAATCAGGGAACCGAGCGTGGCTGTGTCGTCATCATTTCCAGTTCAGAGAAAAGGCAACGCAATGCGAGCAACCTTGTGGCTGGGTGAATGGACAGTCAGCGCGGTTGGATTCGGAAAATCTAGTTGCAGTACAGTCAGCGACGGTGAGCGACTGTGCTGCGGGCAATCACCGCTTATGCGTCCGAGAACAGAAAACCGGCTTAGTGTACCTGGTCGATACCGGGGCTAACGTGTCAGTGATTCCAGTGAATAAAGTGCCGGACAAAAGAAAGGCAAGCGAATGCCCGTATAAACTGTATGCTGCGAACAATACGGAAATAGAAACTTATGGTGTAATATCGTTAGAAATTAATCTTGGTTTACGCCGTAGTTTTAGATGGAATTTTATTATAGCTGACGTAAAACAACCCATAATTGGGGCAGACTTTTTAAAGGCACACGAATTAGTAGTTGATTTATACAATAGACGGTTGTTGGACGGCCGCACTAAATTAGATACGCAAGGTATATTAGTTTTGTATAACGAGCCCGCGATAACGAGTATTCAAAATGACAACCCATATCGCGAGCTTCTAGAACAATACTCAGAAATAACGAAACCAATTTCTTTTAAGGAGCCCAGTAAACACGGTATCGTACATTATATAGAGACTACTGGCCCCCCGGTTTTTGCTAAAGTAAGACCATTACCGCCGCAAAGATATAGAATCGCTAGGGACGAGTTTAGGTTAATGCAAGAATTAGGTATTTGCAGGCCATCAAAGAGTCCATGGGCAAGCCCGTTGCATGTAGTACCAAAGAAGGACGGCCAGATCAGGCCTTGCGGAGACTATCGTGCACTCAACGCGATCACGAAGCCAGACCGCTACCCGATTCCGAGAATTCAGGACTTCACATATGGATTGGCAGGTAAGTGTGTTTTTTCCCGGTTAGATATTAACAGAGCGTTCCATAATATTAGCATTGCACCGGAAGACGTAGAGAAAACCGCCATTATAACGCCGTTTGGTCTTTTCGAATTTCCAAGAATGACATTCGGCTTGCGGAATGCGGCCCAAACGTTCCAGAGATTCATGAATAATAGCGTGCTGCAGGGAATCGAAACCTGCACCCTTGGGGATGAGGGTAAGAGTACAAATAACAAAGTGCGTGAGAGCTCTAATTTATTTTCCTACATTGATGACGTCATCGTAGCTAGTACGAATCATGACGTACATAGAGAGCACCTTAAACAGGTCTTTGCCAGGTTTCAAGAGTTCGGCATAACCATTAATCTGGCGAAGTGTAGTCTCGGTAAGTATAATATAGAGTTTTTAGGTTACGAAGTGAGCGCGGAAGGTGTCAAACCCATGAAGAGCAAGGTGGAAGCTATCAAAGAATTCCCCAGACCTGAAACAATCGAGCAGCTCCGCCGTTTTTTAGGTATGGTTAACTTTTACAGGAATCACTTAGAGCGTGCGGCAGATCATCAGGCCGACTTGAACAACTTCCTGCATGGCGCCAAAAAGAAGGATAAATCAAAGATTAAATGGACGGATAAGTCGATAGCCGCCTTCGAGCAATGTAAGTTAGCTTTAGAAAACGCGGTGACCTTGTCACATCCAGGAGACGAAGGTGCGCTGTATTTAATGTGTGACGCGTCAAACTCGTGCGTCGGCGCAGTCCTCCAACATAAGGTTAAAGGAGTCTGGAAGCCGCTGGGGTATTTTTCCAAAAGATTGTCGGAGGCTCAAAAGAAATATAGCACGTACGACAGAGAGCTATTGGCAGTATACTTGGCCATAGTACATTTTCGCAGCATGGTAGAAGGCCGGCAGCTCACCATAATGACGGATCATAAGCCATTAACACACGTTTTTTCTAAAATAGGTTCAGATAATAAAGAGACGCCCAGGCGAGCACGACAACTATTGTATATAAGCGAATTTACGAGCGATATACAATACGTCAAAGGTAACGAAAATGCAGTTGCTGACGCATTGTCCCGAGTTATAGAGACCATTGTTTGTCCGACCGTTTTAGATTTCGACGAAGTAGCCCGGGCACAGGAAACAGACGATAAGCTCGCAGAAATGCTGACGGAATCTCAAGGTAATATAGTGCTTAAAAAACTACAATCACCACTGTGTAATAGTGCGATCTATTGCGAAACTTCAGAGAACCGTGTGAGACCCTACCTGCCTCAGCAGTTCAGAAATGTGGCTTTCAATGTCGTACATAGTAATAACCATCCCGGAATTAGAACAACGCGTAAAATGATTACGAATAAATATTACTGGCCGGGTATGAATAAAGATATCAGTGTATGGGCCCGAGCGTGCATACAATGTCAAAAGGTAAAAACGCATAGGCACACACATTCTAAATTAGGTACTTTTACACTAGCAGAACGATTCGAGCACTTACACGTAGACATCGTGGGCCCCCTGCCGACCACGCAGGAAGGGCATAGGTACTTAGTTACGATGATAGATAGATTTACAAACTGGCCGGAAGCCGTTCCGGTCAGCGATATAACAGCCGAGACCGTCGCTAAAATAATATATGAAAACTGGATTTGCCGTTTTGGATGCCCAAGTAGGTTAACTAGCGATCAGGGGAGGCAATTTGAAAGTGAATTATTTAATAAACTTATGAAAGTATTAGGCATTAATAAATTCCGAACCACAGCGTACCATCCCCAAAGTAACGGCAAAGTAGAAAGATTACATCGTTCTCTGAAGGTCGCTTTGAAAGCACGTTTATTACAGAATAAAAATGGGTCATGGGTTGATGAACTGCCAACGGTCATGCTGGGGCTACGTGCAGCATGTCGTAGCGACAGCGGCGTCAGCGCAGCTGAAATGGTATTAGGGCACACGTTACGCTTGCCTGGCGATTTTTATGTCGATTGCGCGAACGCAGAAACGTCGCAAGAAAAATACGTAGGTAAATTACGCAATATTATACAAAGTCTCCGGCCCCAGACACGAGAAAATAGCGATTCTGGTACAATTTTCGTTCATAAAGATTTAAAATCATGTAGTCATGTTTTCGTACGAAATGATTTAGTGCAAAGGCCATTGATGCCTAGTTATAGTGGACCGTATCTTGTGATAAATAGATCACCAAAGAGTATGACCATTGAAATAGGGGGCCGTCGAACAACCGTTTCCATATTAGAGTGAAACCCGCTTACTGCTTATATGAAGCAGATCCCAATGATGGAAATAGAAATTCTATGTTCTCAAATAGTAAAAAATTTTTTAATGATGTTCCACAGGTGCAAAAATCGCTACCGCCTAAACCTTTAACCACGCGCAGTGGCCGCGCAGTTAAGCAGCCGGTGCGATTTGCTGATGTTGGATGAACTAAAATAGATGAGTTCACATAGTTATTAATCATACATTATTCTAATTGCAAAAGAATTTAACGTAGTAACTCGTATATAACATTTTGTTCAATCCAAAAATGGGTAAATCGTATAGTAAAGAACAAGAAATAATCATAGCACAAAATGGTGCAAATAACGCCAGTACTAATGAAATAATAACGCACGTTAAGCTTTTCGGAGCAATTGTATTTGCAGTATTCATAATGATGGTATTAATTTTCGTGTACTATTGCATTCAAAAATGTCGTAAAAACACTCGAAGCTGGATGGATAACAGAGTAAGAGCCATGTGGAAAGCAGCTAGTGACGCAAGCGGCACGGTATAAGCCGATACAGGTCGGCCGATGAGGGAGTTTTTTTTTTTTGGCTATTGTCGCGAGAGGAGGCAAGGTGAGTCCTAAGGGACGTTTTTTTTTATATATTGCAGACCGGCCTCTCGGGCAATATACCCTTAATATTTTAATGATTATTATTAGGTCAAGTACCTACGTCAAGTCGGCCCTTGAAAAATAGGTATCCGCAAAATGTTATTTTTTTTGTTGTATAAGTGATTTTTTTTTTTTTTAAATTACGTGTAATTAATTTTGTACCCATTTCAAACAACTTATAAATAATTATTGTTGCTAATTTCTTATTTCAAATTTTTGTAAAATAATTCAATTACAGGTACATTGTGTATGAAACATCGCCTTAACATATTTTGTTACGAAGCATCGCCTTAACATATTTTGTTCTATAAATAGATTGTAAGAAACAAAGAGCATTGAGCTTTGGAATGCGATATCAGACCTAGTGACCCGTAATGTAAACACAGATTCAGCAATCATGTCGAATCAACGTCATCTGGTACACTTCGGTAATAAGTTTAGTGTAAGGTAATATTATGGAGTCATATATTTTTTAAAACTGGTAAAAATTTTTTTTTTGTTTTGTTTTTGTTCTCTCCAAGGTATAATTAAAATGCAATAGCACTTACGAGATACAGGATGTTTGTTTGTTGAATTGTATAAAAATTTTTTTGGTAAAGATAGTTTTTAAAATTTTTTTAAAAAAAGAAGGGGTGTGATGTAGCGGCTATACATTGTTAGCAAAGTCAGCAAAACCCCAGACTGGACTGCCGCGTGTTCTAGGCAGTCAGTCGTCTGCGCAACACCGCCTCGCTAGGTCAACTTGTATTACATAAGATAAGGACTTATTATACTGACTTATGTAACTACGTTTAAGTGTTTGAAAATAATAGACTGAGTGAATTTAAAAGGTTTTTGGTTTTATTGCGTCACCACCTCTAAATTACTAAGACAAAAAGACACATACGAAAATTGAACCCCAAAAGGCAAAAAAATGGCAATAGAATTAGCTATGGCTGCTGCAAGAGAATTAGTAAATGATTCATCTATTAAACTTCCGCGAGTTATTCCTGTACCAAAAACTGGTGGCTTTCTACCTTTAATCCCTATTTTTGCGGGACTATCGGCAGCAGGAGCTTTTAGCAGGAGGTGCTGCTGGAATAGCTAAAACCATAAATGAATTCAAAACGGCAAAAAAGAATTTTGATGAATTGAAGCGACACAATGAAAAGATGGAGGCTGTTTGCATCGGAAGGGGATTACATCTGAAACCTCATAAAAATGGGCTTGGAATTTTTGTATCGAAAGAAAAAAACTAAAATACCGGCTACCCAAAAGAGCCTTAACAAACATTGACATTCTAAAGTATGGTAATAATATTCCATATTTTCGAGGTGTCTTTATGAGAGATGAGCTCCGCAAAAAACCTTTCAAAATAGAGTGTGGAGTAATAAATTTAGATGATTCTAGAAATCCTGGTTCTCATTGGGTAGCCTATGTAAAATACAATGATTATGTAGAATATTTTGACAGTTATGGAAATCTTAAACCCCCAAAAGAATTTATAAAATATGTAGGTACTGAAGTTAACTATAATTATGATAATATACAACACGATCATCCTTTTAATTGTGGACATCTTTGTTTAATGTTTTTAAATAATTTGTCAAGGAATAAAATAAACTGTATTGTTCAGAATTGCTCAGTATGGAAGCATGTCTTTAACGGTTACCATCTCTGGAAACAAATCAGAACTGGATTCATACTTTCAACCACCTCTAAGTTTATCTGGTCAATA
The DNA here is from genome assembly GCA_923062675.1 of Marasmarcha lunaedactyla. Lineage (NCBI taxonomy): Eukaryota > Metazoa > Arthropoda > Insecta > Lepidoptera > Pterophoridae > Marasmarcha > Marasmarcha lunaedactyla. The sequence continues at coordinate 1,387,448 of OV281367.1, read as the reverse complement.
CGAGTGTGGTTTGCTTTATTTTTCAGTATTAAACTTAATACCAGGAGGACATATTGATAAAAACATTTTGCCTGTCATTAGAATCGAATGTGACATAGTCCATGGTTCATACTCCAATGGATTACCAACCCATATTATTTATGAATTCATATCTAATTCTTCTGCAGGTCATCAGTATATAGAAAAACCGCAAAACGTTATTTACTTTCCAGTGAATAAAAACATAATATCATCTATATCTATTAAGATTGTTGATCAATTTGGTTATTGCATTAACTTCAAAGAAGCGCAAATTCAATTACAGCTTCATTTAAAAAAACGATATGATAGTATATAATATACTATCATATCGTTTTTTTAACTCAGCAGCAAAGTACTTTATTTCTTCTACAGCCACTAAAGTGCAAAGACGTAAGAAAAAAGTAAAAAAATTGACAAAGATAAATAAAGATTTCCTTAAAGCCCTGGGTTTTAAAGTATGAATATGCTACAGATTACTGAATCACCACACTTTGATACTTCGATTGAAAGTTATGAAGTCCATTCTTACAATCCCTACAGCAACAGCTTCAAAGAAAATGATGAAATCAGAATTCCAATACACCAGAGCAAGACATATACGTGCTACCGTCAGCCAGTTCAATCTACATCGAAGGTCAAGCAAAAATCTTTGGTAAAGATGGAAATCCGATTAAAAAAACTATTTTGTTCAGTAATAACCCTATTATGTTCTTGTTTCAAGATGTCAGATACGAAATAAACGGTATTGAAATAGATCGAATTAAAAATGGTGGAATAACATCAACAATAAAGTCATACGTATCAATGAATGAAGGAGAAAATAAAGTTGCTGCCTTATGGGGTTGGAATATGGGTGGATTTCAAAGTGATGGTCGCTTTAGTGCTATCATACCACTAAATAAGATTTTAGGGTTTGCAGAAGATTACAATAAAATTGTGATAAATTGTAAACATGAGCTTATACTAAATAGAAGTAACTCTAACTTAAACAGCGTCATATTAACTGATGATGTTACTCAGTTTCAAATAGATGTACAAAGAATACAGTGGCGTGTACCGCACATAAAAGTGTCTGACCGTGAACGACTGGCACTTCTAAAACATTTAGAAAGAGATAAACCTATTCAGATTGCGTTTAGAAATTGGGATTTATACGAGTACCCATTACTTCCTAAAACTACTAAGCATTCTTGGTCAGTTAAGACTGCTTCTCAATTAGAGAAACCACGATATGTAATTTTTTGCTTACAAACTAATAGAAAAAATAATAAAAACAAAGACATTTCGTTATTCGATCATTGTGGAGTAACAAATGTAACACTATTTTTTAATTCACAGTATTATCCGTACGAACCTTTAGGCTTAAAGTTTACTGAGAACAAATATAATATATTATACGAGATGTGTGTGAAATTTCGTCAGTCGTATTATAACTGTCCAGCAGACCCTTTGCTCGATATAAACGATTTTAAAGAAAAGGCTCCTCTATTTATCATAGACTGTTCAAGACAAAACGATAGTTTAAAAAGTGGTCCCGTAGATGTACGGCTGGAAATTGAATGTTCCGCACCAATACCAGATAATACAACTGGATATTGTTTAATTATTAACGATCGGCTTGTGGAATATAAACCTTTGAGTAACATAGTGCGAAAACTGTCATGACTGCTATAATAGATGTTCAAGGTTTTAAAACGGAAGCAAATGAATTAATAGTAAAAGAAATTGCAATATTGTGCGATGATAAAATAGAGTTGCTTTTGATTAAACCACCTTTTCCATATCGCGAATTGACAGAAAAAGAAAGGAAACAAGTGAATTGGATTCAACGTAACAGAAATATATATTGGAATGAAGGAATAATATCCTATTCAGATTATCAGAAACTAATCAAAGATATTGGAAAAGATAAATATATCTACGCTAAAGGTTTAGAAAAAGTGTTTTGGTTAAAATGTATTTTAGAAAATAATTATATATATAATTTAGAAGACAAAGGTTGTCCCAGTTTTTTAAGTCTCTATGATCAATATTTACATCCTCGAGATTTGTATAGTTGTATTTATCATAAAAAAATATGTGCTTTAAAAAATGTTTTATGTTTAAAAAAATGGTGTTTTGAGAATAAATGTTTTTAATACAATATTTTGTATTTCATTTCAAACAAATATGTCATTATAGTTTTGCCATACTTACCCTCTCCCTAACATAAGGTGTATATAAATTGTTAGCAACAAAATGCAACTTCATTATATTTTTATTAATATTGGCTGAAGTACATTATTGCATGATGAAAATGTTAACAGAAAACTACAATCCTCGATATGATATGTATCATACGCATGAAATGCGCATACATTCATTTAATTACTATTGGGCAACAACTGACACTCAGAAAAGGTTGGTAATGGAAATGGCGGACGCGGGATTATTTTATTGTGGTGATGGAATTAATGATAAAACTGTATGTTTCTCATGTGGAGGTGTTATTGAAGGTTGGGAGATTTACGATGATCCATGGATGCAACATGCCATTAACTTTCCTCATTGTTTTTATTTGAATTCTGTGAAAGGAAGAGATTATATCACTAAATGTATATCAACATTTTAATAACTTTAAATGAACAACTTCAAATGAACAGTACGGTACCTCGCCAATCCCCTTCTAGTAAAGGGGTATCCATCAGCACCAAACCGCTGAAAAAATCGGCTACTCAACTGCTTTTTCAGACGAATTTTATTAGAAATCATCGGGTGAAATTAGGTGTTCTGTATCAGCTCTAGCATGCAAGTAAAATTGGAGGGTAGAACCCCCAATTTTACCCTACTAACCTAAACTTGTTAGTTGCGCGATTGACAAACCTGACGGACTTCTTTTAAGGCCGTCTTGTAATATTTTTGCGTAAACCTCGGCTCCTAATAATAAATCAATTTTGTTAGGAACGTTAAAATGTGGATCCGCTAATTTTAAATCATTCAATTCCTCCCAACCTAAATAACTAGCTCGTCTTGAGGGAATTAACGACGTTATTGATTTTAAAATTAGTGCTTTAACTATAAAATGTACCTTCGGATCAACCAAGTGTAGAGTGAATAGGTACCTCTTAGACAGGCGTGTACGATCCTCGTCTTCATCGTCACTTTCCATCAGGTGAGATGGAAGACAAACGCCTGCTAATTATTAATAAAAAAAAATAAAAAAAAAACCATTGAAGTTATTTTGATAGTCGCCATCGCCCTGCATGAAATATTTGTGTTACTTCCAACACCTGAAATTTCACCATGAATTCGTGTTCTGTTTAAACCCAAATTTTGAACCACATTTTCCTTGACAAATGACGACTGCGAGCCTTGGTCTAACAAAGCTCTTAATACCGAATCTGCGCCCGTCATCGAAGTCGCTTTTACCAATGCTGTTGCCAACAGAACACGCTCTACTTTACCACACCTATCTGAAGACAAACATGAAACCACAGGATTGTCTTCACTCGTAGAACCGTGAGCCTCAGCAACAACCTCCCCTCGGGGGTGCACCAATGTGTTGTTCATGATTGTTGACATTGATTTGACCGATGAGATAGCAGGTTTTCTTATGACTATTTTTACATGCCTCCGTAAAGAGGAGAATGATAAGCCAGGTCATTAGAGGTTTTTGGGATACACTGCTAAGATCGACGGTATCGAAGTTACTGTTAAATCAGTAATAGAAAAAATAAAGGCACAAAAAATTGAAATTAATTTTCTCATATGTACTCCCATTGTGGAGCTCATAACTTTGTTTCGTTCTTTCTATGATGAAGTGAGAACAGGTGTCACCAGATTTAGAGTGCGTGAGTCAGTGGCAAGACGTGGTGTAAAGCGTACTAAAGATGGTTAATTTGTACCCACCAACAAACAGCAAGAAAACACTCAAAATATCTCACAATAGGGCTTAACTAACCAACATATTGCTCTACTACAGGGTATTACTCTTGCACCAGAGAGAAGGACAGGGGTTCTTAGAAGCTTAGGGCCACTGACTCAGGCAATTTTGTTAATCATGGAAGACAAATTCTTTGACAAACTCAAGTCCGCAATGAGCAATAGTCTCCAGATGCTTCCGATGGCTTCAGAGATAATTGCTGCTTTGAAGGAAGCTAATCATCCTGGAAATGTGTCAGGAGTAATGAAAGAACTTGGGGACATACTACTTCTTACCACTGCCAGATCAACACAGAAAATTTATTTCCCGCTTTTATTATTCATGGTGTTTTGGCAGAATAAGGGTAATCTTCAATGGAGCTTTTCTGGGGCGCCAATGCTAAAATTTTACTCTGACTTCGTCTCTACTAATAATTTATGATTCAAGATGAGGAGTGGCTCTGATACCCTAAAAACTTCAGAGGTTGTGTTCCATGCAATGTTTGGTACATACCTCGAAAACTTGAATATTTTAGAGAAAATTACAAATAAGGCAAAATGGCACACAAGGAAAGAGGTTAATGCAGTGTTCCAGAAAATAGCAGAGAAAGAAAAATTGACTTAAAAACCGCGTAAGTATATGGTGAGACATGTACTTTTTATTATTATATCGCTGCTCAAGCATATCCCAGCAGCGGATATAATTAGTTGCAATGACTGGAATATGCCGAAGTAGTTGCTCGGCCTCCCCTGTTAAATATCCCTTTAAATAGTGAAGTTTCTGTATGTCATCTAGGTCTTCATTGCTATCAACTAATGCCTTCAATAAATCTCTAAACGTAACCCACTCACTATATTTTCCGGAAAAATTAGGAATATAAAATTTTGGTAATCTGACTGCGGATAAACCCTTTTTACCAGTCATGTCACTAGTACAAGTTTCTTTAGAAGTTTCTTTAGATTTATTTTCCATGAACTTAGATAAAATTAGTTTTAAATCACATTTATTATCACTATATAATTCCTCAGCCTTATCATAAACATCTGTTTTACAATAAGTCGAAGCCGAAACATCAGAGAACGGAAACTTTTTCATTAATTCCTTATGTCCCGCTAAGAACTCAAACCATAATTGCTCTAAGCTTTCTATTCGCCCTTCTACATACTCCTTGGTAATACGTTCCTTTGGAGACTTTTTAAAGTTAATCTTAGCCTTATTAATTCTAGAATAAATTTCCATTTGAAAATTTATAACAGATTCCATTTTAAAATTTAACTTAAGAACGCACCAAAAAGTTTAATACAACGAAACCTATAAGTAATAAACTTTTATACTAAAACATTTCTAAGTGTTTGGGAACTCTAAATTCTATACAAAATTGGGCATAGGTTCCCCGTCACAACCAAATTTCTTAAATTATTCTAAGTCCTAAATACCATACATTTACTGTTCTAAATTAAACGAATATCTTAATCTTTAAAAGTTAAGAAAGTCTTTATAATAAGGTTCAAACTTCAATAAATCTTCACTTAGATTTGCAAATCAATTAACTGCCAATAAGGCCCAAATTCGTGTAAAAACAACAAAAGTACTCACAATATTTATTTGTCACTCACACCTGACACTTCGTGTCATCACAGATAGCTCCTCGATTTCTCCAATCCAGAATCCTCCAGTACAGCTATCCGTTTCCTGCCGCCTGCCCTTCAGCAAACTGCACGTTCCTGCCGCCCGCTGTTCAGCAAACTGCTCGTTCCTGCCGCCCGCCTTTCAGCAGACCGCTACTTCAAAAACGTTTACGACAGCAATCCACTGTCCGTATTGTGCCTTTCAGGATTTCCTTACTCCAAAAAGGATCTTCCAAAAATGAACAAACTTAACACCACGAAGTCCTGCCAGAAATATCCGGCTCGAAGGACCATGAACAAAGACAGCTCAGATACCAGAGGCAGGTATAATGAAAGTCACAAAAACATATGGTAAAAGTTTATTGACAATAGAAATCAACCAAGGTTGCGGAATAAAAACATTTAAAAAGTTACATGCACGCTTTAATCTATTTGTGGCGCCATCAGTAACAAAATGTATTACTAAAGTTACAAGTACACTTTACATACTAAATAATTTCTACAAAAGACTTATGGTTCGTTGGGTGTTCAGTTGTTTTGCACTTTTGATTCTGTTAAGCGACTTTTGCGGCCCACTGTACAATCGCAAGAATTATCATTTTTGGTCACGACAAAACCCCTTGCAGATCCACGAAGGGCGACGCCAAATAAGGTTTTCATTTAACTGTTGGGTTGGACTAACACATAACGTCTGCTCTGCAGTCTCAGCGAAAACGTAGACTTGTTAAACCTATTCCTCACGCAGCGAAGAGACTTAAAGAAGCGAAGCACCTACCCTTTTTTGTAAAGGGCGGTCGGGCAAAATGTCGGCTTAACTCGTGTAACTAGCAAACCTTTGTTAAATGTTCAGACTGCAACAAATTTCTAGTTTCAATGAAAATCGTGATTGTTTTTTCACTTTTCACACTTGACAATAATTTAAATGAAAACTTACACATACTGAATATTAACATAGAATTTAACCCACTTAAATTTAATACAAATATTCTCTTATTAAAACCCATTTTATTGCCTTTGAAACCCGTAGTGTCACTGGTGACACCCCCCATTTGGGCGCAAATATAAGGGATAGATTTTTTTGCATTTTTTATTAATTGTATGTATTATAATTAGCCTGACCTACAAAAACTCATGACGATCCGACAACTTTTCAGGGTCTGGGTCTCAAGAGGATAAAGGACTTGATTTTATAGTGATATACAACGTGTAAATGAATTAACCCAAAACGAGAAAGTAGTTTGCTCAGAATCGTATTGCGAATCGATCGCACCATGTTTTAATATAGGTTATATTTTTCCATATTTATTGGTTGCTAGCGCCCAGCCGCCCATATCTAGTTAGCATCGAACGAACGACACCGACCGACAAAACAATCCGGCACGCACCGAGTGGTTACCGCCATGCTAAAAATAAACCTTGTAGGCTACTTATTTTACCTACTATAATTATGTACTTACAGATTTACTTATATCATTTCTTATCTTATATAATCATATTTAATCTAATAGTACATACATATTTATACATAATATAATCTATTTAATTTATTTTTACCAAAGGAGAGACACAGTCGTACGGACGACCACCCTTTTCTTTGATTTTTCCAGTTTTCATACTGAAGATCACTTTTCTAACCTAAGGAAACTTGATACAAAGACGACTCACCGGACTGACACACTTGGCAAGACGAATACGACACACATGAAAGGGGGGAAGAAGAAGCGTAACTCTGCAGAGAAGACTAGCGTTAACACAGCTGGACCACCTCAACAACCGAAGGACGGTAGAGAAATCAGCGCTCCACGGAGTACCTCAAGTGGTAATAGCAGCGGTAGCTGGGCTGAGGTCCGGTGTTACAAGAGCCGTCTGTTTGTCAATAGCGACTATTCCACCAGCGCTAGCGTATCCCTATGTGCTACCCCCTCTTCCACAGGAGACACGAGAAACACGGTCACGCAAAGCCCCATACTGGTTTCCACACCGAACCGCCCATTATCCAGCGCCCCACACTCTGTCAACCTTTCATCTTGGCAGCTGAAGCGAATCTCGGCAAATGCTAAGCACAACACTATTACTTAGGCTCTTGCTGTCCGGCTTTTTCACACTGGCAGCCTCCCATCCGACAGAGTATTGGGATGTCTTTCTCAAACATGTTGTAAGCCCGAATACGCTAACCTCAGCCGTACCCGGATACCTCGTGTCAGACTACTACCTCGCATGGGATTCAACTGGAACAAGGAAGTATGCACTGGAATACACAAGTTTAGCAGACGACAATAGACCAGGACCCCCAAACCCAAACGCTATAAGATTACTAAAGGAGGCTCCTCACCAACCATTTACGTTTGACGACGTCATAGTGCACCGCATAACAGTAAAAGGGCACCTGTGTGTACGTACCTTAATAGTATTCGATGAACCAGACTCTGACCAAGACTAAACAAGATGTTGAGTATTTTCGCTTTTAAATTGGCCTTGCTTCAGGTTATACCTTACCTACAGTTCGCTAATCACCAACCAGACACAATTTACCTGACTTCAAAATACAACGAAAAAATTTATTTATATAGGTACTTCTATTCATTTACTTAATACTACATATTGACTTAAAGTTATTTCAGTATAAAAATACCTATCTTTCTTCATATGTAATAACGTATGATTAATATTATAATATTTTTTTTATAAATTATTTTGCTGTGCTATGGAAACATACACGACGGTGTCACGCGCGCACCACACACCTTGTGCGTGATCATCGGCGCGGCGCGGCAGCCGACGCATTCGTGGATTCAGTAGTCAGTCGAGCCACGGACCTCTCCCGCGCACCTGTGTCACTTGTCGCTTCCGCTCGATACCTAACTTGCTCTCTCAGCGATTTGCTTACTCATTGTTATTCTTCGTGTTGTATATGAAAACTGTACTCCTTCTGTATTGTGTTGTAAACGTATATTATAACTGTGTTAGTGTGTGAATATAGTGTCGTTAAGATTCAAGGATTGCTTCAATCACTAAGGTACCTACCTATCTACTAACATTCGCATTTATATACCTACAACCTTATTATTATAAAGTTAAAGAACAAGCCAACCCGCGTCCGCGCACCCCACGCCGATCGCCTGTGTTCGCACCTCCGAGAGCGAGGCGCCGCCGGCGCCGGTCAGTCTCCGCGCGAACTTCGTCTTGGAAGGTATCGTCCTTTCGGTTCCGATCGACGCGCGGCTGCAGGCGCCGCCGCTTTCACAATGCCTTTTCGGTACACAAGTGTACAATACATTGAAATGGTGAGAACGCTCGCGCGATGTAACGACAACGTGAGTTTGGCAGTGCGACAATTTCGTGAGCAATTCGGTGTTTCCGTCTCCAACGAGACAATGTTAGCAGCCACTCAACGGCTTAGAGACAGTGGAACTTTTTCCTCCTACCGGAATGGACAGAGGCGACGACCCCTTTGACGTACGGATTCAAGAAAGGATATTGGAGTATTTCCATGAGAACCCAGAATCCAGTACACGTGAAGCAGCGAGAATTATCGGCTGTAGTCACGCCTACGTTTGGAGAGTTTTACAAGACGACGGACAGCACCCTTACCACTTTCGTCGCTATCAAGAATTGAACTCTCAGGATCTGGCTCCGCGTGTTGCATTCTGCGAGTGGTATTTAGCGAATGAACATAAGAACATTCTTTTTACTGATGAGTGCACGTTTACGCGCGCCAGTATGGTCAATCAACATAACAGGCACATATGGATTCATGTTAACATCTACGCATCAGTAGAGAATTCCTACCAACATAGGTTTTCTCTAAATGTATGGGCAGGTGTTCTGGGACCATACATAGTCGGCCCCGTATTCTTAGAACGTTTAAATGGAGAAACGTACTTAAGTTTCCTCAGAGCAGCTATACTCTAAGTGTGTTCCGCGGAACCCTAGGGTTCCGTGATACCTCTGTCGGGGTTCCGCAAGAATTTAGAAAAAAAAATCAAAACACCTCTCTCTGGTCGCTCCGCGGCTGCGCGGACTCGGCGGCTGCGCGGAGACAAAACGCTATGAACGTTATTTAATTATTTATTTGTATTTGTAGAAACATGTGTTACAATAGCTGGTACAATATCTTATAAGTTTGGTATCAACAATTTTATACTTGTACAATCCGTTCGCTCTAAGTTTGCCGGTCTGTGGAATGCGCGTACCCTCCCCCACGTGACAAAAAAGCTTATAATGTGTCATAGTTTTACCCAAATTTGTACGTACACAATTTTTATTGTTACAATTAAATAAAAAATATTTTTATATTATGTTTTGCTGACGCTACTTTTCAAACGTCATACCTATCGCCAGCGGCAAACTTAAAAGGAGCGGGTACTATACTTGTGAGCGCGCAGTCTCTTTGATAAAAGCCGCCTCTGAATTAGACGCTATAGTTGTCAACAAGCGACTTTCGACTCTAACTTCAAAGGATAAAGTTGATATTGTTTACAACGCAATTTTTAAATTTCTGTTTTTATTTTTGCTTTTTGTTTATCAAAGGTGCCGACTCGAGTATTTTCGAGAATATTTGAGATCGAGTCTAGGACTAAGTAAAAAAGCGGCGATCGCGCGTCGCCCGTCGTCAGTTGACGATTAGCGTTCGGAGCGATAAGTTACTACCTACTTACAAGCTCGCTAGCGAGAAACTAGTGTTCATTGTTTTACTGCCTGCTGTAGTCTGTTGTCTCAGTTTTATACATTTCTTCACTGTAGGTACTAAATTTAGTCTCTTATACGCAGTAACGATTGTGCATTATTTAAACCCCACTATCCTGACGTGTAACATTATAAATAAAAAAGAATGGAACGTTGGCTTAAAGGTGTTAAACGTGTTGCAACAACATCTTCTAATGACGCTGAATGTTCAAAAGCAGTGCGCGCGGAGAATATAGCAATCACCGATCCAGAAGATGATGCCACGACGTCAAGCTCGACGGTTTCAAAGACGAAAAGAAGGAAGTATGATGAATCTTATATCAGTTTCGGATTTGTTAATTCTAACGGCTCACCTCTCTGCATGCTCTGTAGTAAACTGCTTCCTAATAGTTCCATGGCACCTGCCAAATTGCGCCGACATTTAGAAACTGTACACCCCGAGTCTAAAGACAAGAATAAAGAATCGCAAAACAGATCAGTTATTAGAAAGTCAAAAAAAATATGATGCATGTAACACAAACTATCAACGAAAAGGCCACGGAGGCATCATATTTAGTTAGCTATCGCATTGCACAAGCAGGTGAAGCGCATACTATCGCTGAGAAATTAATAAAACCATGCGTATTAGACATAACAAAATGTATGCTCGATGAAAAATCTGCAAAGCATCTTTCTACTGTTCCGCTATCAAACGATACTGTTTCACGACGAATCCATGATCTGGCAAGCTACGTCAAACAAGAACTAGTTACACGTCTACAAAATACACGATTCGCCTTGCAAATGGACGAGTCGACTGATGTCGCTGGTTTGGCTATCCTGCTGGTTATTGTGAGATATCCATATAAAAGTTCTTTTGAAGAAGACATGCTTATGTGTTCATCGCTGCTTACAAACACTACCGGGGAAGAAATTTTTAATAAAATAAATATATTTTTTGAAGAAAATAATCTCAGTTGGAACAATTGCATTGACATTTGTACAGATGGGGCCAAGGCGATGACAGGTAAAACAGCAGGAGCAGTGTCACGAATGAAAAATAAAGCGCCTAATTGTAGTTCCAGTCATTGTATTCTGCATAGACAAGCACTTGCGATGAAGCAAAGGCCGTCAAATCTAAAATTAGTTATGGATGAAGCGGTAAAAATAATTAATTTTATCAAATCACGACCACTACAATCCCGATTGTTCTCATTATTGTATGAAGATTATGGCAGCAAACATAAAACACTGCTGCTCCATACAGAAGTGCGATGGCTGTCTCGGGGTAACACTTTAACAAGGCTATTTGAACTTAGAGCCGAGTTACAAATGTTTCTTTCAGCAGATACTTCTTTTAATTTGAAGGACCGTTTGTATGATAAAACTTGGTTGTTCCGATTGTCTTTTATGGCGGATATCTTTCAAAAACTTAACGAATTGAATTTATCGTTGCAAGGTAAACAGACAACAGTGTTTCAGGTCTATAATAAAATAACTGCTTTTAAAAGAAAATTAGATTTTTGGATCGTTTGCATTGATAAGAAAGAAATAGAAAGCTTTACGTTACTCAGTGAGTTTGTTAGCGAAAACGACTCAGAAATGTTTGAAGATGATGTGTTTGAAGAATTGGTCCAATATCTCAGTTCGATGCGCGCATCTTTTGAAAAGTATTTTCCCGAAGAACACAATACAAAAATTAAAGTGAATTCATGGATTCATAATCCTTTTTTACCCAACTTGGAAAAGCCTGAAAACATGTCAAACGAGATATATGAATCTCTTTTAGAAATGTCATCAGACACATGTATGGAGTCACTGTTCAAAACGACGCCTCTCAATGATTTTTGGTGCAGAACCCAAGATGAATATGCAATGCTTAGCCAAATGGCTCTGGATATTCTTCTTCCGTTCCCAACTACATATTTGTGCGAAACAGGATTCTCTACCTACGCAGCCACGAAAACAAAATATCGCAATAGACTGGACGCCGAAGCTGATATGAGACTCCAACTTTCTTCCATCAAACCTGATATCATCCAATTGATGAAAAATAAAAAACAGTTTCATACCTCCCACTAGTTAGATTTTTTCTTTTTTAATGTTTTCTATTATTGTCCTAGCCAAGTGGTGAAGTAAATAATAATTAGTAACTGTTACATTGTACTTTTATTATGCTGATTAATAAAAAATACACTTATAATAACAATTGTTTTATTGTAGGGTTCCATCAAGTATTTTGCTTCCCAAAAGGGTTCCGTCATTTAAAAAGTGTGAGAACCACTGCCTCAGAGAAACATTGAGTCAGTTACTTGACGACTTGCCTCTGTATGTCTGTCTTCTTTTTCAGTGTACCTGAAAAAGAAGACAGATTCGATGTGTTTGCAAAGAACGTAGCAGTGCAGTTAAGAGAATTATCATTCGAGAGAAGTATGATTGCACAAACAAGAATACAAAATATTTTGAGTGAACTAGCGATCGAGAACTACATGTACAATAATACATCTGCTTCCATTGAAACATTGGAAACCGTCTCATCTGCGGGACCGTTACGTAATGTATCCACACCTGCTTTAATTTCTGATGAAAATATCCTATCACAGGCCATATCAATGACACTTGACGGTGAAGACTTCACACAATAATATTTCGTGTACTTATGTTATTTCAAATGATTACACTAATGATAACAATAAACAAAATTGTTTTTTTACCTTCATGTAATCCGAAAGTTGATTATAAATTTCATCCAAGACTTCGGGTATGAATTTTGAAATCGCTGGTTTAGAAACTCTGAACACGTGTGATAAAATGCGGTAGCTGCTTCCTGTTGCCAAAAATGACAAAGTAACCTCCAATTTTATTTTAGCTGGTATGGCACTCCTCATATTTGTGCCTTGTCTTTGAATTGCTGGTGCAACTTTTTCTAATAAAATATCAAATTGTGCCGTTGACATTCTCATAGTTACTCTATATTCTCCTGGATCTTCGGTTGCTAGCTCTTTTAATAGAAGAGCACAATGGCCCCGTTCATCTCTGCGCAGTAACCACTGTCTTGTCCACAAAAGTTTTCTTTTTAATGTTTGTCTTTCAAGCTCTTCGATCATGCTTGAAATAATAATGTTTGAATATTGTTTAAACACACTGCACAAAATCAGGCGGCGTCGTTCCATTTCGAATGTCTGATCACTAATGACTTCTACTGGCTCCAACGTGTAAACGGTTACTTTTCACTTGTCATATTGATGCTTAGTATAGTGACAAGTACTAAGCGCTTAGCTACGAAGCCCGTGTAAACCAGCCAATAGTCATTGACGAATCTCTTCTGAAGTGGCATGGAAGGTTGCGCTTCGCTCAGAAGATTTCGTCAAAGCCCGCACAAGTCGGAGTAAAGACTTACGAGTTGTGCAAATCTTCCACTGGCTATCTCTGGAAGTTTTGGTATACGCTGGAAAAGACAAACCATCTGTAACTACTGACAACACCGATGAACAAATGACGGACTGGCCAATGATGGAGCGACTGTTGCACTGACTGACAGACTTGGGGACTATTTTTATAATAGTCCATCATTATCGCGAAGCCTAAAAAAACAGAAGACTGACTGTTACTGGACACTGAGAATGAACAGAGAATTCGTTCCTGATTCAGTCAAAACTTTGACAAAGACAGAACTTAAACAAGGTGAAGTAGTGGCCATACACTGTTCTAATTTGTCGATTTTGGTATGGCGAGATGCTCCACATACCATAATCTACAAATAGGAACACAGGACAAATTGGAACACAGGACAAATATAACCGACTGACATTCAAACCTAGCATAGTACTCGACTATAACAAGAGCATGGAAGGTGTTGATAGGAAAGACCAATTCGTATCGGCTCATCCCATGGAACGTCTGAGGAACAAAGTGTGGTATAAGAAGCTTTTCCGCCGAATGTACAATGCGACAATTTTCAACTGCTTTGTGATATTTTCTATTGTTAACCGGTAAATATCACATCGTCAGTTCCGAACTGTATTGGCGAAAAGCTTGCTTAAGAAACACCGGCAAATTGACTTGAGTACCGAAAACCGACGCTTAAACTTTAGGTGCAACGTGACTGGACGACACAGATCAGACGTAACACTCGACCAAAGACGCAGGCTCGACCTATACTTGACTGTAACCACGGGATCTACTCTCTTTCTCCAAAACGAAACTTCGGAAACGAACGAAATTAAAACAAAGTTTCGTTAACGACCCTACTCTATTTCATTTTCGGATACGCACAAGAAGTTCAGATCCATAGACAATTTTCGTGAACGATTGGAATGAAGAATATTGGGTGTGTCTTTTTCTATGTCACCTGAAGTAAATTACGGTTCTTACTTTAACATAAAATAAATAAACTCATAAGCTTTATATTTAAATTTTACATGTAACATATGGTTAATTAAATATTTCTTGTAATAATCATGCAGAAAATATAATAAGACAAAAAAAATTATTTTCGACGAAATTCACCGAGAAACGATAAAACACCCTTTCACGGTCATTATTATCCGACTCACTGAAACAAACTCAGTGAAAACAAAAAATAGCTGTATAATCACACGCAATCTAATCATAACATGTCAACTTACAATTATTTTTTGTTTGAATTCTTTCAAAAGTTTTCTGAAGTATGTTTCTCAAGTGTTGTGTTAATAAATCATGTTTCCAAGTGCTTTTTGTTTTAATGTACTTCGCGATCGCGATACACATTCCGCAAGAAACTTATAAGTCGTACGTACTGTCGTAGTCTGCATTTTGGGTAGCCATAAGTTTTTTTGGATTGGAAAAACTTCGTAAGTAAATATCATATAAATACATAATATTTAATACATAATATATAAATACGTTAAAAATAGTTTCTTGCCAGTTCTTCTTCACGAAGGTTTTTTTCGAACTGGTGATAGAATCATGTTTTATTTGACGTCAATAAGAACAAGTAATTGTCAATGTTGAGAAATAAATATTTGAATTTGAATTTGACATAATGTGGGAAGAATTGTGCAACTATGCTCAATTCTATAGGCGGTTGCACTAAAACAATTCAGCAGTGGCAACCTACCTAAGGCCGGGTTCCCACTACGCCGGACCGGCAGATCTGCCGCGCCGGTAAATCTGCCGGAAGAGCTAGTGGCTGTACAATTTATATGAAGCTATTCACATTATCCCGGGTCCGGCATTTTTGCCGAGCCCGGCATTTCTACCGAACGTTTAGTCACTACGAATTGCCGGTAGAACGACCGGGCCCGGAGTAATGTGAACGAGTTTGTGCCGGTATCTGTCCCCCGCTCGCCCCGCTCGTGCTCCCGTCGCCCCGCCCGTGTTCCACTGACGTCATTCGGCTCGCATGTTCTGGTAAAAGTAGACGTTTAGCATGGATATTCAAGCAGAAACTTTAATTACGCTTGTCCAAGAGAGACCTGTTCTGTGGGATAAGACCGAAGACGTTTATAAAGACAAAAACTTAAAGTTAGCAGCATGGCGTGAAGTATGTTTAATACTGAAACCAAACTTCGATGAACTGGATGAAAAAGAAAGAAAACAGTACGGTGAGTTTTTAATGTTTTATTGATAAAATGTAAATGCATTGATAAATTTTATTTTATAGCTGCTGCCTGCCACGGAACGGAACCAATATCTGAAACAAAATAATTAGTAAATAATGTCCGTATAGCGTTGGCGTTAGGGCCACCTCGACTCGACACATTTCGATTCATGGGTGTAGTTTCTTGTTCTTGTCTATGTTCTATATTTTGGTAACTTTCAAAATTTATACCATCTTTTTCTCTTACAAAATTATGTAAGACTGCACAAGCTTTAATTACTTGAATTGCTGTGTCTACGTTGAGATCTATAGCTCGATGGATTATTCGCCACTTATTTGCCAGAATACCAAAAGCGCACTCAACA
This sequence comes from Marasmarcha lunaedactyla, assembly GCA_923062675.1. Classification (NCBI taxonomy): domain Eukaryota; kingdom Metazoa; phylum Arthropoda; class Insecta; order Lepidoptera; family Pterophoridae; genus Marasmarcha; species Marasmarcha lunaedactyla. The sequence goes on along the minus strand of OV281367.1, from coordinate 1,371,287 downwards.
TACCTTCTTGCTCGACTTAGTCTATAGTTAAAAATCTTTTTATCAGTATTCAAATGTGTACCTCCATATGGACGTAGGAGATTAGGTGTTAAAGCAAAGCCTTCATCGCCAACAAGTATAAACGGTAATTCTTCGTGCAAGTTTTCATGAAGCGGTCTAGGCTTTGGTACATTTAAAGTACCATCATTGATCTTTTGCCAAAATGTACTATCCTTTAATATACTAGAACCGCATTCCTTGCCAAATGAGCCCACACTAATAAAAATAAATCGGTACTCTGAATCGACAACTGCCATTAATACAAAAGAATAATACTCCTTGTAATTAAAGAACATAGAACCACTCTTGGCTGGTTTCAAAATTCTGATATGTTTGCCATCTACTGCTCCAAGACAGTGAGGAAAGTTGGCTTTTCTTTCGAATCCTGAAGCGATGTCCTCCCATTCTCTCTCAGTATCAAGCAGCTTAAGGAAATCTGTCTTTAGGTTTTCCCAAATGACGTGGGTCATTTCTTTTATTAGTTTACTTATTGTCGAAACGCCTACTCTGTATGAGTAATGTATTTCTTTGAATGAACATCCTGAAGCTAAATATCTGAAAAAAAAAGTATTTTTTGTTAATACATTATTACTTTATACGTCACCAAGAAACAAATTGTATTGTTTTATGATATTTTTTTATTGATTTCAGGAAAACAGGTTTCAACTAAATGGAATAATACACGAGATTCGTGGCTTAAGACAGTAAAGAAACAAAAAGATGAGTCTAAATCTGGATCTTCGACCAAAAAGACACGAAATTATTTATATCACGAGCAATTAATGTTTTTGAAAAAAGTCTCCGAACCTCGACCACCACATGAGTCAGTTTCAAAAAAAGCAAGAACCGAGACTGAAGTAGGCATGGAATCAGATTTTCGTTCACCTTTAATTAAAGATTAAAAAAAAATTGATAATAAAGAGGTAAATGACAGGATGGTAAAGTTTTTGGACTCCAGAATAAACCCAGAAAAGGAAAACCATCATCTATCTTTCTTCAAAGGCATTATACCAATCTTGAACACTTTAACTATCGAAGAGACTTTAGAATTTCAAGCTAGCGTCATGACAATGTTGCAAAAAATTAAAAGTAGGAATTATGAGAGACCAAATTACGGACATTGGCGTGATTCATATAATCAGATAACCGGATCAGATCAGTATTCTGGATACTACACACATAATAGCGTCAATCAACAGCCAATACCTACGCAAGATCAACACTACCCTGGATACTCTACGCAATATAATAGTAGCAATCAACAGGCAACAACATCTATACCATCAACTTCATCTCAGACATCGAATCCGATTCCAGCTTCGCCATCAGCATCTAGTAATCGTTCCATACATTCCCAAGACTCAGATTACTTAGATTTTGAAGGGATTTAAGTTGGAGTACAAATAAATACTTAAATAATTGTTTGCATTTTTAATTCATAATGATTATCAAATACATACACCCTCCCACACACACACATTATATATATTCACATTCATGAAACAAACATACATAGCAAACATTCATTCATTCATACAGTCTTAAGTAGGTACCTACGTCAAAACTATTATTACGCAATCTAGTGCATAAAATAATCTTACCTTAGACATATGGCTAATCTTTGTTCTGGGCAAATACATTCTCTGAAACTTGTATCTCGTACTCTTATGTCTAGTCGTCCCAGTAAATCGTCAAAAGTGGTTGCTGTCATTCGAAAATAATTGAAGAACTTTGATTCGTCTCTTCTAAGTTCACCCATTAATGTTTCAAATGTTCCAAGTGAAAATCTTTCCCGTAAAATAGGGTGTACCCAATGTTTTCTTTTATTTTGCCTTCTATTAAGATACCACCACAACACAACAATTTCGTCGTCCATTGTGCGCGCAGGTCCAAATTCAACTGAGGACTGTCTGAATTTCTTCCGGGATCCGATGTAAATTGAACACTCTGTCCGGTGTCCGGTTTTCGGCAGATCTGCCGGTCCGGCGTAGTGGGAACCCGGCCTAATGCTCGCAGGTCAGCTTCAGCGACTGGAGGTGGGCCACAACTCTTCCAGTGGCAGTTAAAAGTCCTTGCTATAATGGGAGATGGTTTTATTCCTTGTCAATATTTTTATGTACACGTTTTCAAAAACTGCTTTTTAATTTGTTCATTCATATAAAACATTATGATTTTTTGCTGGCAAACAATATAAGTAGTATTTTGATTGCTAATTCGGATTCGGATCTTTCATGGTTGATTTTGACTCGCGCTATGCCATTTTTTATTCTGTGATCGATCAAATCATCAGTCATCGTCAGTACTTGGTTTCCACGCGAGCCGCTGGCGCAGTTGTGTAGGTACATGCTGTTGCACGATAGCGATAATTATGGGGTGAGTAGGTTTTATTGTTTCTATACATTCTTGTTTCAAAAGAATTATAGTAAAATTCGTACGATACTTGGACAGGTCGTGATTTGTAATTAATTTACTTTTCCAGCAACAATTTGACGATGGAGCGGGTTATTGGGGCCGTGCTTGTCTCCTTGTGGTACGTTTCCGTATGTATATTAAAGTGACAGCTAATTTCGAAAGATTTACTCATTGAAACAAAAGTTGTAAGCTGCAAGCATACATACATCATTAACTTATCATGACAAAATTTTGTATGTAAGATGCTTTTAATTTATCTCAACTAACTAAACGTAGGTGGCTGCTTACTAATTTAACTAACTGTACCACATTTTCAGGAAATTAATGACGCAAAAAAAAAACAAATTCTTTGAGTTGGCAAGTGTTGAAATCTTCTTACTTAAAAATAATATGAATAAGCCTGAATTTTTTAGTAATTTATATAGTTATAGTTATACAGTAATGTAGCTTAAGTATGTATAACATTAGCTAAGTATTTTTTTAAAATTATAAAGCTTTAGACACATATAATTAAATTATCATTTTTTTAATTAATAACAACATTGTACTCGATAAAGTTATTGTATTTGGTGAAATAAAAGACAATTTCAAATTTATAGTAATCAGTAGTACATACTTTATTTTGCTCTTGCGCTGATCAAACCTTTATTTACTGGAAAATGTTAAAACTAAACTAAGCTTTTTATGACAAGTATGTCCTGCCTCTCAACCTAGTCTGAGCTGAGTTACAGATGAATAAAGTTTAAAACATACAGGTAGATTTTAGATTCATTTTATATCTACTTTGCCACATTATAAAGTTAAATAAGTCCAACCTACAACATGAGCTAGGTATTTAAAAAAAAACTATACTGTAGATTTTGCTATGTATGAATATACATAAAAATTTGTACTAAGGTTATTATTTAATTAGGTGAAATAAAAGACTGTGACAAATTTGTAGGAACCACTATTATGTACTAGTTTTTTGTGGACTGACAAAACCTTTATTTAAAAATGTTGAAAATAAACCAATTTTGCTATGACAAGTACATATAATATCTCTGAACTTAGACTGAATTCAATCACAGAGGTTAGTAAGTAGTTTCAAAGCTTTTTATTTTCATTTTATTTCTAGGTACTTTGCCAAACTAGAAAGTTAAATAAGTCCACTCTAAGTCACTGGTTGTCTTCAACTTATATTTTCACTGAATTTTGCCATGTAGTAGAAAAACTGAACTTTTTGCTCTCTGCCAAAAAATAAAAAGGTTGGTAAATTCGGTGACAATAGGAATAACCCGACAACTCTGCGTGTCGAATGGCACTGAACGTAGGTAAGCGCATTTCTATGACTACTGTGTTCGCGGCACCTTGCGATGGTCAATGTGAACCAGCATAAGTGTCAAAGGCACTGCAATTGTAATTTTTTTGACCAACTATAGTGTGTTTGGGCACACAGCGTATTATTAAAAAGGTGGCATGTGAAAAAATTTCGTCATTTTTAAAGGATACCAATGTGTTAAAGTCCATTTTAAATTAATATTATCAAATCTTATTTGACTTCAATATTTCATTAGAATTCTATTAGGTAATAGATCTGTGTTATTTTCAGACCAATGAACCGATTCCATCCACCTCCAGTCAAACAAGCCAGCCACTGAGCTTACCACAGCCGGATTTGCACGAAGAAGTTCTGGAGTATGTTGAACCTAGTCAAGAAGAGAGGCAGCTCTCACACACTGCTAGTCCACCACCGGTAACACAAGAACCTCTGACCCCTACCTTCGAAAGTATTTGTTACTGTTATATTTTCAGTAAATAATGCTATCATAACTAATTTGTCCGTACCTACATGATATAACATTAGAAATGAGTGATTATTTTACCATAGGAAATCTTTCAGGGCACAAGCTAGTAAATTACATTTTGTGTAATAAATGTAAAGAACATATAAAACTATTACTACTGATACCTACTTAAAAGCCTTTGCTGATATTTCTGTATTAACTTTAATGTGTCCATTTAGATAACAATACAAAAAACGCCTAGGACACTTGAATGGGTTCAGTGAGAACCCATGTCGAGCTCGCAGACATCAGGACTGCCCTGTTACAGCTGTGTGAACTACTTAGAGAATATTTAGACCATAGGAATTAAGATTTTTATCTACAATACAACGTGTAAATGAATTAACCCAAAACCAGAAAGTAGTTTACTAAAAATCGTATTGCGAATCGATCGCACCATGTTTTAATATAGGTTATATTTTTCCATATTTATTGGCTCATGTCTAAACTATTTATACTACAACATTTCTTGCTAGCGCCCGGTCGCCCGTAACTAGTTAGCATCGAACGAACGACACCGACCGACAAAACTAGTGAAAAATAGTGAAAACAGACACTTCAGTGCTAAACAAACTAAAAACACACCAAAGAAAGCGCGCGAGACTGTGCTTGCAGCAAAGTTGTGGACATTTTGAACAACTTTTAACTAGCCGCCAAAATTGGACTTCTAATAATTAATTTTGTAAGTAAGTAGTTATAAGTGTACATAACAATCAGTACAACAAACATGATACAAATACCGAAGGGAGAAATTCAATATCTAGCGAACAAAGCTCAACACTGTATCAAGGGGACACAGAAATGGTGGCGAACAATTAGGAATCCGATGAAATTTTATCTGTTGTGGGACAACACGGACGAGTGGAGCTTGAACAAGTACAACCAGACCCTCATGTACAACAAGGAACAATTAACAAGTACGGAGTGCCTAAATCAGGAAAGTTTAGAGAATATTGTCAGTCAAATAACGAGTTGGTGTTACAATTATGTGAACACAGAGCTTTTGACGAAGCAGAAGCTCAAAGAGTACTATGCAACTCGGTTGAAGGGATTGCCGTCCAGTTTACAAAAAACTTTAACAAGCGAATCCAGACTGCCATTTCAATATCCAGAATCCTGGTATTTCAAGAAAACGAAGACCAACGAATCCAGAGATGCAAGCAATGGCAGTTACGAGCCTTCCCAAAATCAACAGACAAACAATACACAAAGGATATTGTAGAAAAACTCGAACGTATGTTTGCCATCGTAACAAAGGAACATTTCTACGGAAGAACGGGCAAAAAGAACAACTTATTCTTTTTAGGTCCACCAAGCACCGGAAAGACCATGATAATGGAATCTATCGTTCAAATGCATTACAATTTCGAACGACTAACAGGATTAACACCAGGATCAGCTTTCAACTTTCGCTCGCTGGTACACACCAATGCATGTTTCATGGACGAGTGCAAACTCGCAGAAAACCAGTTTGAGCAATGGAAACTTTTGGCGTCCGGACAACCCATGGCTACAGATATTAAATACAAAAACAGGCACACAATTACGAATTGTAGACTGTACACAGCATCTAATTACCCCATCGAGATGTACGTAACAGTGCCGGAAGCGTTCGAAGCGATAAAAGCGAGAACGTTTACGTTCAAATTTGAAGTGCCAATAAAGGATTACTTCTTTGTACACGCACAAGCATGGGAAGAATTATGGAAGATGCACAATGTAGAGGAATTTAGTGATAATTTATTAGATTTATATACAAAACAATAACCACCTATTAGTTAATAAGTAAAAAAATAAAAAATAAAAAACCCACAATTAAAACTAATTTAAAATATGTAAATAAAGTAACGTACATTATAAATTATAACCATTAATGTAAATATTTAAATAAATTACTAACAACCCTACCTATCAAGTTTTATTTTTTTTGCCATGTAGTAGAAAAACTGAACTTTTTGCTCTTTGCCAAAAAATAAAAAGGTTGGTAAATTCGGTGACAATAGGAATAACCCGACAACTCTGCGTGTCGAATGGCACTGAACGTAGGTAAGCGCATTTCTATGACTACTGTGTTCGCGGCACCTTGCGATGGTCAATGTGAACCAGCATAAGTGTCAAAGGCACTGCAATTGTAATTTTTTTGACCAACTATAGTGTGTTTGGGCACACAGCGTATTATTAAAAAGGTGGCATGTGAATAAATTTCGTCATTTTTAAAGGATACCAATGTGTTAAAGTCCATTTTAAATTAATATTATCAAATCTTATTTGACTTCAATATTTCATTAGAATTCTATTAGGTAATAGATCTGTGTTATTTTGAGACCAATGAACCGATTCCATCCACCTCCAGTCAAACAAGCCAGCCACTGAGCTTACCACAGCCGGATTTGCACGAAGAAGTTCTGGAGTATGTTGAACCTAGTCAAGAAGAGAGGCAGCTCTCACACACTGCTAGTCCACCACCGGTAACACAAGAACCTCTGACCCCTACCTTCGAAAGTATTTGTTACTGTTATATTTTCAGTAAATAATGCTATCATAACTAATTTGTCCGTACCTACATGATATAACATTAGAAATGAGTGATTATTTTACCATAGGAAATCTTTCAGGGCACAAGCTAGTAAATTACATTTTGTGTAATAAATGTAAAGAACATATAAAACTATTACTACTGATACCTACTTAAAAGCCTTTGCTGATATTTCTGTATTAACTTTAATGTGTCCATTTAGATAACAATACAAAAAACGCCTAGGACACTTGAATGGGTTCAGTGAGAACCCATGTCGAGCTCGCAGACATCAGGACTGCCCTGTTACAGCTGTGTGAACTACTTAGAGAATATTTAGACCATAGGAATTAAGATTTTTATCTACAATACAACGTGTAAATGAATTAACCCAAAACCAGAAAGTAGTTTACTAAAAATCGTATTGCGAATCGATCGCACCATGTTTTAATATAGGTTATATTTTTCCATATTTATTGGCTCATGTCTAAACTATTTATACTACAACATTTCTTGCTAGCGCCCGGTCGCCCGTAACTAGTTAGCATCGAACGAACGACACCGACCGACAAAACTAGTGAAAAATAGTGAAAACAGACACTTCAGTGCTAAACAAACTAAAAACACACCAAAGAAAGCGCGCGAGACTGTGCTTGCAGCAAAGTTGTGGACATTTTGAACAACTTTTAACTAGCCGCCAAAATTGGACTTCTAATAATTAATTTTGTAAGTAAGTAGTTATAAGTGTACATAACAATCAGTACAACAAACATGATACAAATACCGAAGGGAGAAATTCAATATCTAGCGAACAAAGCTCAACACTGTATCAAGGGGACACAGAAATGGTGGCGAACAATTAGGAATCCGATGAAATTTTATCTGTTGTGGGACAACACGGACGAGTGGAGCTTGAACAAGTACAACCAGACCCTCATGTACAACAAGGAACAATTAACAAGTACGGAGTGCCTAAATCAGGAAAGTTTAGAGAATATTGTCAGTCAAATAACGAGTTGGTGTTACAATTATGTGAACACAGAGCTTTTGACGAAGCAGAAGCTCAAAGAGTACTATGCAACTCGGTTGAAGGGATTGCCGTCCAGTTTACAAAAAACTTTAACAAGCGAATCCAGACTGCCATTTCAATATCCAGAATCCTGGTATTTCAAGAAAACGAAGACCAACGAATCCAGAGATGCAAGCAATGGCAGTTACGAGCTTTCCCAAAATCAACAGACAAACAATACACAAAGGAAATTGTAGAAAAACTCGAACGTATGTTGTTACATAACAGAATCTGTATTCGAGAGTTTGCCATCGTAACAAAGGAACATTTCTACGGAAGAACGGGCAAAAAGAACAACCTATTCTTTTTAGGTACACCAAGCACCGGAAAGACCATGATAATGGAATCTATCGTTCAAATGCATTACAATTTCGAACGACTAACCGGATTAACTCCAGGATCAGCTTTCAACTTTTGCTCGCTGGTACACACCAATGCGTGTTTTATGGACGAGTGCAAACTCGCAGAAAACCAGTTTGAGCAATGGAAACTTTTGGCGTCCGGACAACCCATGGCTACAGATATTAAATACAAAAACAGGCACACAATTACGAATTGTAGACTGTACACAGCATCTAATTACCCCATCGAGATGTACGTAACAGTGCCGGAAGCGTTCGAAGCGATACAAGCGAGAACGTTTACGTTCAAATTTGAAGTGCCAATAAAGGATTACTTCTTTGTACATTATAAGTTATAAACATTAATTTATAAAACAGGATGTTAAATATGTAAATAAATTACTAACAACCCTACCTATCAAGTTTTATTACCCTCATTAAACCTACCAACGGCCAGAATTGCTAGCTATAAAAGGCAGGTTGAGCAAAAGGTCAGCGCAGTCACACGGGCAAACTGGAGGTACCGTGCAGCTCACCTGTCATAGCAACAGGCGTTAATAACACAGAAAATAAGGAAACATACTCGTTCTCCAAGATATTTGCATTTAATTTCCAATCGAAATTACTGCAATACCAAAAAAAGAAAATTCAAGATTTCGAAGTAGCCGAGATAAAAACATGGATTCACACACTACCGTGGCAGTTTATATACTTTTAATTGACGCCGAAAGAATTCCACGACATACAATCATGCAATCACACGGCAACAGTGAAATCAATTAAATTGGAAATTTACAATTTGGGAAATAGAACGCCGTTTGTCACAGCTATAAGATCAGTAAGTAACACTAACGCAAACTCACAAACAACAATCGGCTCGTGGGAAAAACTCGACTTGGGAAAAACAACAATTGTACATAATAATCTGGTGACAAATTTAAGATATTGAAGGAGAGCACTCTGAACTCGATTCTGGTCATAATTATGTTATAAAAGTAGGTACTTAATTTTTCTCTCGAATTCCCTATAAATAAATAGTGTTGTTTCTCGACGCCTGAGTCAACCGCGGATTGCGGCGAGCACAAAGTAGTTTCCCCGCCACACTGTCCCTATTTATCATCCCGCCGCGCCGCCGGCGCCGCCCGCCCGTGACTAATTAGTGTGAACGCAAGCGCCGACAGGTTCGCATGTCCTGAATTACCGCTTACACAATACGCAAATGCAGAATACCAAAAGCAAAATTTTTATATAAAGTTTGATTATTAAAGTAAGAAAAACATTTTGTTCCCTACCTAATTGTTTTTAAATAGAAAACCATAACAAACATCACTACAATTAGTTGATATAACGAATATTTACTTGTTCCCTTCGGATTTGTTATAACGAGGTTGCACTGTATTAAAGTACTTATTTGATTTTGTGCAACTCGGGGGGAATATAATTATTGCAGTTTGAAACTCTGTGACAAACAGGGCATTATTTCAAAGTCGATTCCCAGTAATGAACAGTGTGACAAACTGGGAATCCAGTTTTTTGAAAATTCCCAGGATGTTACAGTGAGACATACTAGTAAAAAGGATTCCCATTTTGTATGAGTATTTTGTCCAACTCAAGGGGAATATAATTATCGCAGTTTGAAACACTGTGACAAACAGGGAATTATTTCAAAGTCGATTCCCAGTAATGAACAGTGTGACAAACTGGGACTCCAGGTTTTTTTTAAATTCCCAGGATGTTAAAGCGAGACATACTAGGAAAAGAATTCCCATTATGTAACACTGAGTACTGTGACATAAGTTGGTGTGACGTACCGGGAACAGAGGCTTTTTCCCTGTTGTTATTGCCGCATTTAAATGCAGAGATGAAGGGCGCTTTCAGTCAAATGAACTTAGTAAAGACTACGCTTCGAAATAATTTCGCGATGAAAACCTTAAATGCCATTTTACATGTCAGATTTGGCTTGAAGAGACAGGAAAGTGCTGTTATTCTAATAAGTTCCCAGGTGACGTATTGCGATGTATAGACACCTAAGAAACTTATGATTCAGACGCTCAGCCTTCATCATCTACAGCTACTATTATTTCAAAACTAGAGAGTAATCCTAAGTACTAAGTTATTTAAAATTAATTTGGCATTTTATTTTAACACCTTGTAAATAAGAATTGCTTATTTAGACTTATATTTTTAGTTGATAGCATTGCCAAACAATTTACACTAATTGTATGTTCGAATGCAGTGAGCAGGTTTCATTTGAAAATAGAAAAGCATGCGAACGAAATGCATTCATGGGACGCTCAAACAACGTGGCCGTGCAGCGTGGTAGACTTTCAAACCAAAACACCGTATGCAAAGATAACGTGCTCAAGATCTTAGCCGCGATAACTATGTACTATGCTACTGGATAAAAGAGAATGCAAAAGTTATAGCTATGCATTACCCACGACGAATTACATAATAAAATATCTGTTTCTGGCTGTTATCTGACGAAAAGTTCATAAGAGACCACATTATTAGTTTCCCTAAATATGGGAGTCACTATGAAGAATGTCTCGGAGATCAGCCCACTAATATTTACGCCTGGAGCTTTCAATGAACAAAATTTGTTTAGAAGCAAAATGCGTTTTAGAAGGAAAACCAAGAGCAAAAAGGAGTGACTAATTAAAACTCTTGTCACTAAGGCAGATACTTGTAAAATCTTTACTATGCTTGAGATCTCAAAAATACTGAGGATGTTCTAGAAATATACAAAGCTATGAGTGTAAAAAGATGAGTATATTTAACTGACTGTCAAAGTACGAAACATATTACATGACTAAATAAAGTTTAAGCAAGTTTAAATTTTATTGACCCACTTCTTGCATTGTAGTGTCTAAGGACCAGGATTGTACAATATTTTTTAGTCAAAGCTGACTACAGTCAGAAATTCTCGATGCTGATGGATGAGCTATCACCACCAGTTAAGATCACAATCCAAAGGGAAATGACGTTCTGCACTTGTAGTTAACTGTTTTGAACTCAAGGCTTCAGATGTTTGACTATAACATGTTGGTAAGCCATATTGAGAATTGGTATACAGTGGTATAAAATATTAAAGAAATTATATTGCACACTATTTGTTTTTATGAAATTGAGCTAGAAGAGGATACTCAGGCTTTGGCTTGTGTAATGCAGGTATCGAATATAACACATTCCAGGAATTGTACATTTTGCACACCAACTTCACCTGCTGAGTTGAAACTAAAAAATCTAGTACATTGAAACATGGTTGAAGAATGAACAGGTAAAATGGTAAAAGGGGTAAAACAATACATGAAGCAATTTTTTTACTCTTTGCTAGGCACATGACATGGATATTCACAACAACCAAATGAGGGAGAACGAACAGTGCCTTTCTGTGGGCTACAATAACTGTTTTCATATTGTATCAATTCTTCTCGCTTCTCTTGCTTCTCACAGTCATATTTTATCAATTGGAAAACATAAATATAATTAATTTCAATATTTTAATTATATCTTTGTTTGTGGTAGCATCGAATTGATTTAGGGGCACTGGGAGCCCCAACTCATTGAAGACGGAAGTGAGGGCCTGCAACTGAAGGAGGGCCCTGACAACAATCTGTCTTTCCATTGATTCAAAAACATGATAATATTGGAACAACTATTCATACAGCATTGGAGAGTTTACTTGTATCTAAAAAAAAGGAAATAGTGATGCATAACACCATTCGTGGCAGAAGACTCATACTGAACTTGTTGTTTTAGCCCCAATACAAAGCCCTAAAAAGATTTTATAGGTTAGGTTTAAAATCTTTATTTCCCATAAACTAAATTTCACATTTCACTTACATGAGAATAACTAACAACAAACACAGTAATCAATAATTTTAAAAAAAATCCATCAAATAATCCAAAAAACTCCACAAAAAACTGTCAGTAAATGAAAAACCAATCACAACAAACAATAACCAATCAAAACATAAAAGGTAATGTGTTGAATTAATCAAATTTGTAAAACATGTTACCTAATTAAATAGACATAAAACTGGTATTTGGTTTTTTATTTCTAGAACACAAGTTGAATCCAAATCTCACTCAAGGTAACCCGAGTAAGGTCAGGTTAACTCGCACCCCTGCCCATACATTCTTGACAAAGAGTAAAGACCTTTTTCCCCGAGTATGAAGCACTCAAACCTAAACCCACATCGAGAAAAACGAGCACAAGGAAACAAATGTATAATGTCTCGTACAAAATTTAAAGCTAAAGAAACCAAAAACATCGTCACAGTTTCGATATATTTAGATTACTTAACAAAATCACAAGACTGTGAAGACAATATGGTGAGCAGACTTTCCTCTGCCGAAAACATAACAAATCCAACACTTATTAAATAAATTCCAGAATACACACAACGCTTGCACTTGGATGGAATTAAAAATTGCGCATGCATTTCATTCAATTCATTCATTATGCAATTCTGCATTCAATGACGTCATGCCAGCACGCATGCAAAGAATTGTTTTTGTTTATGTTTGTTTATCTTATAAGAAAAGCAAGGAACAAGGCCATACAGCCCGGTCTGTCGTAAATAACGGTGCGTCCCGATTGCCCCGTTTATATCGCTAAGAGCGCACATATATACCCGTTCCGAATGCTTCGTCGCTTAAATCTAAAGTTATAATTTCATTAAGCTCTTTGACCCTAACTGAAACAGGAGCCATTTTTTTATATTATATCTGCAACATGACGTTTCTTTGTTGACGTTTTTATTAATTACAGGCCGACCAAATATTCTTGAACATAATGTTTGAGGAACTAAAATAAATCTGATTATGGACACAATCAATATAATTGACATGTCATTGACGTCACTGTTATATCTTTGATTGAATGGTGCAGGAATCTTTTTGATATCAGAGATATTTTTGAGTAATAGTCGTTGATTGTTATCACTATTATCATGAATAAGAAGAAATTGAATAAACCGATACGCAGTGGAGCTAGGGAAGTGATTTATAAAGTGTTCCAACGGTGTTTTGCGGAATACCAAGCTGGACGCTTATTGTTAGATTTGGAGATGTTTATGCTCGTACAGCATTAATGACAGGTATGTAACTGGGATATGGTGGATATTTAAAACAAAAAGATTTATAATAACATGGTACAATTACTGTTTTTTTCAATTTCTTGATTACTGTTTACATTACTCTATTTAGAGGTTATGTAAGAATTGACAAGGAGTTATTTGTAGATCGGTCGACACAATTTGATACTTTTCCATTTCATATTAATTTAGTCGAGAAGTTATTTTTGTTTTAATGTATTGTTTGTTATACTATTTCCATTTCTTTATTTTCTCGATGACAGCTCCTGTGAAAACTTGTGCGAGCGTATTTTTTTACATCATTTTATAAAAAATATGACGTTTACACACGTACAAGGTGAAACATATATTATAATACCATATTCAGAGAAACTGATAGGGATGGAGCTATGTCGATAAACGTAACAAGATAACAGACCCGATATTTTTTTACAAAATATCGGGTTTTACTTCTTGATTCGAGAGTTCAGCCCGAGTATTAGCTTGTAGCAGACGTGTGTCGTGCGCCCGCGTTATGCTTGCAGTTCTAATAAGTGAAATGCTGTAATTGGCTGTTTAGTATAATTTTTAATTCCTTGTCTTTCCCTTGGAACTGTGTACTGGTGACTCCACCCACTGGGCGGTCTTAGAAAGAGATACATCTATAAAGGATAGCTACTACTCATATTAAAATATTCAAGCAAATTAATAAAATATCGAAAAGACCAATTGTTGAATAGACGCTGAGTTGTGGCTAGAACCGGCGTCGCATCAATCTGTGATTGCGCGCGTAGGCTACTAGACCACGATCACTTGCCTTGCCCGACGTGAAGTTACCGATCGCAACACTCATCTAGGCAGGTACAGCTACGACTACGCTAACGTCAATCACGTTAAAAACGCAACGGCGTAGACCTTACCAGTTGTGTAAATTTCGATCACCATTTCTTCGAAAATGTCAGAAGCTCGCTCTCCGCCCTCTACACCTAACGAAATCAAGAAGAACTGCAGTTCGTAATCGGTTTTGGCTTCGATAAAGAAAAGTGAGTTCATTAGTACAAAAAGTAGAACTAAACGGGCTAGACTTCCAGCATCCCCTGAAAATATCGCCAGTAGTTTAACCTCAGGCACAGACGTAAATGACTCACTCTCTAAAGCTCTGACGCAACAAACTACGATGATAGCAGCATTAGTAGCTGATGTTTGTGTAACAAAGAAGCAAAATTCTCAGATACAAAAAACGAGCTCCGAGATTGAACGTGCCATGTCATTTATAAATCAACAGTTTGAAGACATGAGAAAGGAAATTGAAACATTAAAAAAAGAGAAACAAGAGCAATCTATGTATATAAAAAATTTGGAAAATCAAATTCAAGACCTACATTTCAAAAGCTGCTGCTCCGGGGTAGAAATTCGCAAAATTCCAACAGCAGAAGAATCACCAGAAAAGCTGTTAAAAGTAATAACTCGTCTTGGAGAGGTTATTGGGGTACCTGTAACCAACACGGACATCAGGGATGTGTATCGCTTACCGGGAAAACCAGACTCCCAGCGCCCAATTATAGCAGATTTCACAAAAGTTGATTACGGCGCTACGTACCTTAAATCAGAGGGCGAAGAAAGCTGAAGACAAACTGAACACCACGATGCTTGGCATAGAGGGTCCTTCTCAGTGCATCTTTGTTTCTGAACAACTATCCGGCAGTCGTAAAAAACTTTTTCGTTCAGCAAGAGAGTTTGCGTCAACCCACGGTTACAAGTTTTGTTGGTGTAGAGACGGGAACATATTTTTACGTGAGAATGTTTACGAAATCTCATTCGGAAATAAGGATCTCAGGTTTTGCTATGCAATTTTTATAAGCTACACCTCTTATTTTCTTAGCACTTTTAGTTTATACTTAACAAATATTCTTAATGTAAACACATGTATACTCTTACAATACACAAGCAATCATAAAACTCAGTTTAACAAGCAAACAGCTAATATCCCAAATTCATACCTCACCCTCACACTCTCAGTCTTAAGCACACAAAAAAGTTTCAAAAAATGTATTGCATATTTATTTTTATTATACTTACTTTGGTATAATAAGTCATTTTTCTGAATTTTCAACATATATAAATGGCTAATCATTGGCGTTAAAATCCAAATATGAGAAATACCACCCATGAAATTTCTTCTTTTAATTCTAACGATTCCCTATCTACATCTAATTCACTTGTCATTCTTCCAGTAAATGCAACTGAAGTTGAAATAACTATGTTACAATTACGACAGAACTGCACCTCTGGTTGGGATGGAATATCTACTACTATACTAAGGCTATGCCGTCAAGTACTAGTACCTCCTATAACACACATTGGGAGACAGAGACCGTGTCCACAATTATCGTCCTATAAACATCATCAAATCGCAAATAATCAATACGGCTTTAGCTAAGGAATTTCTACGGAAGATGCTATTTTGTATCTAACTCAAGCGATAGCTAATAGTATGGATAACAAAATTAAGTGCTCAGGTACTTTTTTGGACCTTTCCTAAGCATTTGACGCTGTCTCTGTTCCCCTACTTGTATCTAAGCTAGAATATATAGGAATACGAGGTGTGGCCTTCAATATTTTTAAAGACTACCTAACCAACAGGAAGCACATGGTCATAATTGATACTTTTTACAGTAAAGTGAAATCTGTTACGTATGGCGTGCCACAGGGGAGCGTTTTGGGTCCAACTTTGTTCCAAATCTATATCAACGACCTATGCACCAAGACCTTGCCCAACTGTAAGATATTCACGTACGCAGATGATATGGCTATTTTAGTCAGGGTCCTACATGGGAGCATGTAAAACAATCTGCCAAGGAGAGCTTACGTGAAGTGATGACATGGCTAACAGGAAATCTACTTACTCTAAACTTGGATAAAACTAAATTTGTGCCCTTCTGAATTCGTGAGAATCAGCAGCCTCCTGCAAATTATAAAATAAAGGCTCACACTTGCTCCAATATAAGTGATACAACTTCATGTTCTTGTCAAATCCTGTGTGAGACAGCTGTCATCAAATATTTAGGGGTCTTAATTGATAAAAAACTTAGTTGGAAACCTCATATCGACTTGTTGTCTCTTAGAGTGATACGCCTTATTTATATATTCAAGACTCTGAGGGACTCCGCCAAGAAAGACATCCTAAAAATGACGTACTTATCACTTTGTCAAGCTATCATAACTTACTGTATCACAATATGGGGCGGCGCCTGTGCAAAAAATATGATCCACCTAGAAAGGGCTCATAGAGCTGTAATTAAGGTGACATTTAAACAGCCGAAGAGATATCTTACTTTCAACATATTTTCTGAAAATAACATCTTAACTGTCAGGCTCTTCTTAACTGTACGTACTAAAAACTGTCATGAGAAAGAATTCTAGCGTTCCTCTTTCTGAGTCAAACAAACGTAGAAATGACTTACCTGTAATTATTCATAGAACCTCTTTTGCCAAATACCATTACTTCGTACTATGCAACTTACTATATAATAAGTTCAACAAACAGCTACATATTTGTAATAAAAACAGATATGAAATCTCAAAAATAGTAATAAACTGGTTGCACAAATTAGACTACAAAAAGACTAAGTACTTGCTTAAATTTGTAATGTCATCAACGCAAATATATAATAAACACTACACTACATGAGACTGTACATGAACACACATTACACCCATATATACACACGCACACATACAATACACTTCATTACACTATAAATGCACGCACACTACACACATATACACACCCACACATGTGTTTTACCATCGTAATTATTGTTATTTTTTACTTTAATTTGCTGTATTGTTTTAAGTAATCTAAAACACACATAATGTATAATGTAATGTCAATTGTAAATCCACGGTCGAACACTGTTCCTTAAGAATCAGGACATAATTTTAGTTTAAGGGACTGGGTCTCATATTGTGTTGTTAATTACCTTACAATGTAAAATTCATAGACATTAATTTTATGTAAAGTTATGTGTGCACATTAAATAAATTTTTTTTAAATTAATAATACCAACTTCTTTAAAATTTTCGAAGCTGTTGTAAAATAAGTAGGTACAGGTAGGTACTCGACAATGAAACGAAATTATTATAACGACAGGTAATCTTTATTTATTTATTTTAATCAAAATCTGATGAATCGTCACTGTTACTCGATGAGCTCTCCCCAACATTTATTATAAGTTCCTGTACTTGTATATTATAGAATGCCACATGAATTTCCCTATCCGACGATATTTTTTTCGATTTTAAAATATTCACTAATTGTACTTTTAATAAAGTACTATCCACATTTTCGCCATGACGTTGGAGCCAGAAAGAAAGAAAGAAACATTTATTCGCTGAATATGGTCAAAAATATATAATGGTCTTAAATAGTTTAATAGTACAATCATATCCAACCTTAACAGGTGTGCAAATATTTAAAGTAGTACTAGTAATGTTACAAGTTATGTCAAAACAATTTATTATACAAGAATAATACAAATTGATTGTCCTTATTATTAAATATAAAATGTCCCTAAAATAAATAGATGTCATAAGCAATAAAATCATCAGTAAATAATAAAATTAAAAATGTCAACATAAAAAAAGTCTAATTACAAGATTAAATTCATTCCATTAAATACATTACATTATTTTAATTACTGGTTATTATATTTTATTTCAGGATACAGAAAATAACAATTCAATTTCTCTAATATATGTAGATGTCCGTATAAAATAAAATTATAAAATGTCGATAGCATAATTACGGGATTCTTAAAAATTCCTTTATGCAATAGTAATGTTTTTCCATAAGAAAACTATGCAATCTTTTTTTTAATACGTGTAATGGTAATGTCTTTAAGTTGCTAGGTAATTTATTAAAAATACGGATTGCCATACAGAAAACATTTTTCGAATACAATCCTAATCTTTGCATTGGTATATATAATTTCTGTTTATGTCTCCCTGTACCAATTAACATATGGTAATTAGTTTTGAATAACTGTGTATGACCTCGCACAAATACACAAAGGCTTAAGTCCATAGTATTTGAGCCGTCGGCCGATGA
This sequence comes from Marasmarcha lunaedactyla, assembly GCA_923062675.1. Classification (NCBI taxonomy): domain Eukaryota; kingdom Metazoa; phylum Arthropoda; class Insecta; order Lepidoptera; family Pterophoridae; genus Marasmarcha; species Marasmarcha lunaedactyla. The sequence goes on along the minus strand of OV281367.1, from coordinate 1,352,894 downwards.
TGTTTCAGCATATAATATCGTCATGATTATTTTTAATTGACTATACAGTCATAAACCATATTTAAAAGGTTATTGAACTAACTTTTTTGTTTTTGGTATTTAAATTAAATAATGAAGTCAAAGGAAATCTTACGTACAACACTAGAGTCACGTGACCAAAATCTTAATTAGAATATAGAAAGAAAACGCATTTATACATTAGACTAACCTAAAGGCTTTTAATGGAAGAGGTCTGTACCCGCGACAAGTCGAGAAGGTTTCAAAATGCGAGAAACTGACGCTACTGATCCACATTATCTCTCGACCCGAAGCGAGTGTTTGTCGCGTTTAGACACCTTCTCGGCTAATTATGCGCTTATATTATACGCTTATGAAGCTTGTTTTCAGCTTGAGTTCTCATTGTCTAACACAGGAGAGTTTTTTTGGATAATTTAGTTTATTTTATGGTAAAATACGTTCTAATATAAAGGAAAATCAAAAAGGAAATAACATGGAAGAAAAAAAGTCAAAAAAAAAGGAAAACCGAAAGAGCACATCCACTTGTTGCAAAATAAAAGAGCGAATATTGGATTGACGTATTTGAATTTTGAAGTTTGGTGATAGGGATCCCGAACTAAAAAAAACAAAACTCACAAAAAGTTATAGTTGTAATCGAAATAATGCTTTGCAAGATTATACAATTAACATAATTAAGTTTGTAGTATGTTTTTGATTTTATTTATTTAGTTTTAAATGTATACTTTATATGTTTACTTTACTGTTTATGAAAAGCTTTATGCCTTTATCTTTAGAATAAGCCACCAGCAAAACTACTTTTGCATTGAATCGGTAACCCCAACGTTGCGCAACTATTGCATGGAGACTCCTCACGTTTAGCTTCTTATTAATTAAAGATAATTTTATTGGGAAATATTTTAGTTCTGATACTTTTTTTAATAATCATTTACATAAATGATACTTATTATCGTGCATTCCATTCGTCCATTAAGTGCTGAAACATAAAGCTTACTGACGGCCTAAAATGGACTTAACCCTTTCATAAATGTACAAAGAGGGAACCGTAAGAAGGTGTAGCTTTTGAAACAGTGGCCTGCAGCTGTCTAAAAATCCAGCACCACAAATTGCACGTATACATTTTTTTTGTGCACAAAAAATGTTAATTGAGTCAACAGAGTTGCCCCATAATATTATGCCATATCTTAAGATTGAGGAAACAAATCCGTGGTAAGATAGAAGCGCTATATTTGTTCCCGCAACTTCTCTAATTCTTCTTAATACGTACACATATTTTTCGATCTTAGCCCGTAACTTAATTATATGTGCTTTCCAATTGCACCACTTGTCGATTTCTAAACCTAAAAACTTTGTCGATTCTACATTTTCAATTTTTAGTCCATTATAAATTATATTTAATGTCGCAAATTTTCTATTTATTGTATTAAATTGTATAAGTTTAGTCTTAGACACATTTATTTTTTAACTATTACAATTTAGCCAGTTCTTCACTTTTGTCAACGTAAAGTCAACTTTATCTTTAAGGTCAGACGCATTTGATGTACTTATTAGTATTGTTGTATCGTCAGCAAAAAGAATACAGTCATTTTCAATATAATCAGGCAAGTCATTAATATATAATATAAATAATAAGGGTCCAAGAACACTTCCTTGAGGAATGCCAATGTTATTTGACCGATATGCTGATCTGTACGTAATCCTATATTTATGTTTTAAACATGAAATCTCTACACACTGTTTGCGATCGTTAAGGTAGCTTGATATCCAGTCTAATGCTACTCCTCTTATTCCATATCTACTAATTTTGTCCAAAAGAGTTTTATGTGAAACAAAGTCAAAAGCCTTACTCAATTCAAGGAAAACTGCTGCTGGGTAGAGCTTTCTATTTAAACAGTCAGTCACCTTTTTGATGAGTGAAAAACATGCAAAAGTGGTAGACCTATTCTTTCTAAAACCGTATCGTTCCTCAGATAAAATATCGAATTTATTTAAAAAAAGGTTAAGCTTACGAGTCATTACTGTTTCAAATATTTTGGATAGTATTGCAAGCAGAGTTATGGGTCTGTAGTTATTAATGTCTTCTCGATCACCTTTTTTATGGAGGGGTTTAATAATTGATATTTTTAGTCGTGCAGGAAAGATACCTTGAGTCAGAGATAAATTAATTATATATGTCAATGGATTTACAATTTCTCTTGCGATTAATTTTAATATTTTAGTAGATAGTCCATCTTGGCCTACCGCATTTGTATTCTTCAAACCACGTATTATATTAAGGACTTCATTTTCCGTTACAGGTCTTAAATAAATGGATTCATTTATGTATTTTTTGAACTTGTTATGTGTATTATTTGGTTTATTTTTAGTTTTTGTTATGTCAATAAAAAAGTCATTGAATTTGTCATAAATTGTGTTAGGGTCAGTATGCGTTACATTGTCAATTTTAATTTTGGTGATGTCCTTGAAGTTCACATTTGATTCGATGTTATTTTTAATAATGTCCCAAGATGCTTTTATTACATTTATTTTTTGCCGAACTAATATATTGTGTATTTATTATTTTCCTGTCTTCTGTCATGCATTTTTTAAGAATTCTATTATAAATTTTAAATTTGTTTCGAAGGTGCCCTTTGTTTCTTTTACTTAGTAGATATTTATTATAAAGTATTCTTTTTCGTATACAGCTGATCTTAATGCCTTTGGATAACCATTTCTTTTCAACTGGTTTATTTGATACTTTAACATAGATTTCTGGGAAACATAATTCGTAAAATAATGTCAGGGTATCGTGAAATTTATCAAAAGCTAAGTCTGTCTGATTTTCATTATACACATCGTTGAAAGATAATGATTGTATACAATTTTTAAATTTTTGAATATTCTCTTTCGAAAAATCTCGCTTTTTTTCAAAGCAGAATTTTGGTAGTGTAGTACATTTAAATGCTGACTGCTCGAATGTAGTTGATATACTTTGACCTTTATCATGGTCCGAAACCGCCAAATTAAAGAGATTTGGTGTAATATTATTTAAATTACTTACAATTAAGTCAAGACACGCATTTTTCCTAGTTGGTTTCGTAATATGTATTGTTAAATTATAGTTATTTAAAATAGCCTGTAATTTCTCTGAAGAAGAGGATTTTTTCAAAATGTCAATGTTCCAGTCACCACATAAAATAATTTTCTTGTTATGTTTTTTTGTTAACTGTTGTAATAATTTATTTAATTCATTTAAAAATACTACCACAGAAGATTGGGGCGTTCTGTAAATACATATCACGATAACTTTATATTTAATTAACTCGACTCCACAGCATTCAAAAATATTTAAAATTGGTGATAAGTTTTCAATTTTTTAAAACAAACGTCATTTTTTATTGAAATACATGAACCGCCTCTTTTTTCCCTAGTGCGAGAAAAAGAACTGGCTAGTGTGTAGTTATCAATTTTTAAGTTTGCCTCCGAACCCTTTTTTATGAACGTTTCCGTCAAGCATATAACGTCAATGTCACCTATGACTTGACAAACGTCAAGCAACGACACTTCAAATCAAGGAATATAGTACTCTCTTACGAGAGCTTCAAATATGTCTCTTTTACCTAAAATTCCTGCAATGTTTTGGTGAAATAAGTTAAAAGGAATGTTTTCCAAAGTCCCGTTATTTACGAAAAAGATAATTTAAATAACCCGAATGAGTGATCTCTGTTTGAGTGCAAGCATCAACAAATATTTTATTCATTCGATTATTATTAATTTTATTTAAAAACAAACGTTTGTACTGTAAATAATCTATTTCAATATTAATTTTGAAAGAATAATATTTAGTTAAATTTTTTGGTATATATAGTCAAAATTAAGATTATAATAAAAATCGCTAATGTCATTTAAATCTAAAAATTTACAATTATTATAATTTTTCACTATCATTTTTAAATAATAATTTAATTTATTCTCACATAAAGAAGCATTTCGATATATACCTAGTATTAAAACTTTCTCACACTTTTTTAATAAATTTAATGTGACACATAATTCACTTAATAATTTATAAGGGTTTTGATCATGTTTGCCTATACCAAGTATTACTATGTCATCCTTTTGTATATAGTTACTAAAGTTATTACAGTCTTTTAAAATATGCTCACTCACTGCATTTGGTTTCATGAAGGAAGCTATATTGTAGTTGTTATTCCAAGTATCTTCTCTAGAATGTCTTAGGTGAGAGGACAGGTTCCTTATTTGTTCATCTCCAAATAACAATATATTCTTTTTTTTGTATTTTGAAAAGTAGATGATGAGCCTTGTATATTTTCTTCGTTTTTGTATATTTCAGATTGTGTGGTTTTAGATAGATTATTTTGAGCTTGAATAATGTTATTGTCTGTAATTGTTGATAGTGGTGATGTTGGATTATGAATGCTCTTTGTTTTGCCTGAAGTATTATCCAAGTGGTTTATTTTGTTTTCTAGATTGATGCACACACTTTTGTCATAATGCAACGGAGACATTCTAGGGGTTCTTATTCTTGCATTTATTAATTGTTTATTTAAAGGAGATGAGGAATGTGAAAGTTTCTTTTTAAAGATGGGTGTAATAGTAGGACTTGTAGAACCTGAAGTAATTATTTTCAGAGCCTGTATCTTTTTATTTTGATTATCAATTATTTTCTTGAGTTTAAGATTTTCTAAGTTTAAATTCTTAATCTCATTATGTGCTGATTGCATTGTAACAGTAAGTTCTTCTAGCTTTTCCTTTAAATTTTGTATTAATGGTGAATTGTCAATTGAATGATGAAGTGTTACCGGCAAGCTTCTATTAATATTGTCATTATGTATAGAGTCATGAGAATTTGTAGATTCATTTGACATATTTATTGTACTGTTATTAATTATACCATCCGACAAAGTCCTATTTCTTTTATTCCGATAAGTAATATTGTTGACAGATGAATCCATCATATGTATATTTTTTAATACAATTTTTCTTTCACAGCCCTTTTAACAATATATGAAAGTAGGAATGCTCTCTTTATTTTCACCCGAGTTTACTTATGAAGTCAGTATAATATTGGCAATATTTTAGTCTCCTTGAGCTAGTTACAGTATAAAATGGTAGATGTCAGTATCGGTAAATCAATATAAGTTAAATCATAGTCACTATTATTTGTCTCCTTGTTTTAGTTCCAGTATAGAAACATAGATGTCGCTCCTTATATACAGTTTTTATATTATCACACTGCCATCTATTATTTTTTCTGGATACTAATCACTGACCGTTTCTTGTTTCGTTAATTCAAAAATTTCTTTGTTTTGCGTTTTAAAGATTTTTAAGGTTTTGTTTCTGATTTTGTGTTGGAGCACTTTTATTTCACTTATTTTTAGTCAAGTTATAGTATGTATCACTTTGTGTTGTCTATTCTGATGTTTATCATTTGTTAACTGTCAACAAAACAAACAAAGGAAAATGAACACAATCACTTTTTTTTGTCTTTTATATGTTTTCTACCACTCGTTTCATTTGCACAGCACTATTGTTACTTGTAATTACAATTTTAATTATTCTTTGACTCTTGGGATGTTAAAAACTGATGTAAATAAATATTTTTTACGGAGCTCAATGCACTCCAACTGCGGCAAACGTTTTCCAGTCAATTATCTCTTGTTTTTTATTGGCCTGTGTCGGCATTTTATCAATTTGTCTGGAGTGATATGTAGCGTTGTCCAAAATAATTATGGACGGTTCTTCCAGAGATTGCACCATTTCTTTAAACCATCCTTCGTAAATCTCCGCGTTCATTTCTTCGTGGTAGTCCACTGTTTTCTTGGATTTAAAAGCCAGTTTAGCATCTGACACGAATCCTTTCGTAGACCCTGCATGGCATATGATAAGGCGTTGACCTTTTCCCATTGGCACTGAACTAGTGGAAGCGGTGGTGTCGTCAGTCCAGTTCTTAGATACTGTGTGGTTTGCATTTAACCAAGTCTCGTCAGTGAAAATAACATTTGACCAATCTGATATCTTTTTGGCTTCGCTCAAAAATTCGCAGCGAGCCATAGCAACGTCGTGACGCTCCATCAATATTTTACGTTTGTCCGATTTTTTATAATAAAATCCAATTTCTTTCAAAACTAAGCTTAATGTCGATTTTAGGCCATGGAACAAACCACATTCACGTAAAGAAACAACACGTTTTTAAGTGTTGGAATTTCTTTGCGCAAGTAATAGTCATACATATGACGGCGAATAGCATCAGCGTTGAAGTTGTCAACCGATGTCACACGACGTGGTTGGCGTTTTTTCTTCGGCGTACGAAGCTTATTTTCTTGCATGCCGTTTGTACCGTAAGCTTGAGTAGTAATTTTTGAAACAGTAGGTCCACTAATTCCTAATGCGGCCGCAACACGCTCTCGCACTTGCGACAGTGGTAATAGCGGGCCACCATTTTGATACTCTGCTTCAAAGTAATTACGAACCTTGATCACCAGTTCTCTCGCCTGCCTTTTCAGAACAGATCCTTTCGGCATTTTGATATTTGACAGCTGCGCAGCAATCAACACGGAGGAACACAAAATACACAACGTAACGTATGGATAATGTGAAAAAACTCAGCGAACAGAAATGTAGTGACTAGCACGACCGTCTTGTTGCGTGCGAGTGACAGATTAAAAATACACAAAATGGCAGTGGGCCATTGAGTGTTCCCACCTTGAAATATATTTGAATGTTTTTGTTGTATTTGTCTTTGTTCAAAATATAATAAATATATGCGATCGATATCATTACTTATTTGGTCACAACACTACATTATATCAAATTAAAACTGTCATCGAGAAAATAAAGAAATGGAAATAGTATAGTTTAGATACCTATTGTTTATTAATAAAGGACATTATTACTAAAAGTATTAACGGTATTTTCAGGAAAATCAGAAAGTAATAGGTCTTTACTTATGAAACTGCCGTTTTGCCGTACTGGCCATTTCAAATGAAAATATTTTTTTTTTTGACTGATAGTTCTAATTTCAAATTAATTTTATTTGACAAACATGGAATTCTTTTTCTAAAATCGTCATTTGTTTAATAGTTAGTGTTTTGTTTTCAACGCATTCGAACATTTTTCGTCATCATGGATAAGTTAAAAATTCGAGTAATTATGGAGTATGAGTACCGTCGTGGCAGCAAAGCGGCATAAGCGGCACGCAACATCAACGACGTTTACGGAGCGAACACTACAAACGAACGCAACACTCGTTATTGGTTTATCCGCTTCCGTTCTGGAAATTTGAACTGCCAGCGCGAAGTACGCGTGGAGACGTGCCTTGCACTGCTCAGCAGGCATACAAATGAAGGAATTCTGAACCGCATTGTTACTTGTGACGAGAAATGGATCCTGTTTGACAATCGTAAGCGCTCAGCAAGTTGGTTGGACCCTGGTTCAGCACCCAAACAATGCCCTAAACGAAAACTTACCCCTAGAAAAGTGATGGTCACTGTTTGGTGGTCTAACGCGGGTGTAATTCATCACAGCTTCTTGCCAAACGGGACAAGCATTACTGCAGATGTGTACTGTGAAGAACTGAACACAATGATGGAGAAGCTCGCACGTCTCCAACCAGCTTTGGTCAATCGTTCGGCTCCACTCCTCCTGCACGACAACGCGCGACCTCATACTGCACAGCAGACGGTCTCCAAGCTACAAGAGTTGGGGTTGGAAGTTCTCCATCATCCGCCGTACTCACCAGACCTTGCGCCTACAGACTTCTACTTTTTCCAGAATTTTGATAACTTCTTGGCGGGAAAAAAATTCAATACACGAGAGGCAGTACAAAATGCCTTTGAAGAATTTGTTGCCTCCCGTCCAGCTGATTTCTTCAAGAAAGGCATCAATAAGCTACCAATGCGTTGGCAAAGATGCATTGATTGCATGGGTGATTATTTTGATTAATAGAAATAAAAAATATATAAAAAAATTACGCTTCATTTATTTCGTGAAAAACGGCAATTTCATAGGTAAAGACCTAATATTTGCCCATCTCTAGACGTGAACAATTTGCAACTTGCATTTACATTTGCCTTTCACTTCATTCATTGCAGTTAAACTTCATTCGAACAGCTGCTTCTTCTGTCAACAAGCTGTCAAAAAGTGTCAACAAAAGTTCGAATCGATATTCTACTTGCACTAAAAATTATTTCTTTTTTTACAAAATTAAAACATTTTCTTTTCTACCACGATAAGTCAAAGAAGGTAGTGAAACAATTTTTTAGTGGCCGTGAAAGTTGAAATATTATAAGCGTAGTTTTTAAACATAAATGTCGCAACGCCCGATCGTTTTTTTGACCAGGAAATGCTGAAATTGTGTATGAAATCTATTTAAATTGAGTAAAATGGATTTATCTCCTGACGAGGACAACTTTCAAGGACGTCTTTTGCATCAGGTACTTTGATATCCGATAACTTTTTGCGTCTTACATGCTGCGAGAATTGGATTAGAATTTAACCTTCCTAAGTTTATTTATCTATAGCATCAAAGGAAACGTTTTCCGCAATTGCGTTTTTTAATGGTGAGTTCTGATTTGTTAACTTTCATGCTAGTTTTATATTTTAGGTAAATTATCAGTAGGTGTATAAGGTCGCGCCTCATGATTGCGATTTCGTAACATTACAATAGTAATTTCGTTCAAGAGACTTTACTTATGTTTTCAAATCAAATTGTGAATCATAAATAAAATAAAAAATACAATAGATCCATAACAACCATTTTTAGTATGTTTTGTTTGTCCATCTAAATTTGTAATTTTCTGCCATACTTAAATACCTGTAAAACATTTGTTTACAGAATATCAAGCATGTTGTTAAGCTAATTTTTTTATTGAAATTATTAATATATTTAATATATTATTATGCTTACCACCCAACTTTTTTTTTGTGTATTAATAGCCAGCATCCATAGACATCATTAGTAGTCAAACAGATATTATTACCTTTTACTTCTCAATAAGAAGCTATCTTAACACATTTTTTTACACTAGCTAAGCTAGTTTTACACAACAGAAACAAAACTAAAGTCTATTAGTCTATCTATTTATCTTTTTTATTATCAGGCATTAGATTTATGTTGGACAAGTTTACTCTTATGAGTAATTATTTTGTTTAAACTGTTATTATAAAAGGCAACATGCCTTTGTTGTTAATGTATAATAACTAAGACTACTGACCTGTTTTAAAAAAGTCACAATCAGAACTTACACAGGCTTCCAATACTTTATTCTGTAACTCCCACTTGATCAGGATTTATGCCGTTGTAACCACAGTTGTAAACACATATTAGAGAACCTCTAAAGCACATTCATAATATAGTTGTTATAGCTTAGATTTTTTTAAAAGTAACTCATAAAATATTCTTTATATGTAATATCATTCTGGGAAAATGTTTCTTTGTATTTTACATGAGTATCTACATGATACAGACATTTTTAATAGTATTTTAAAATGTAATTATCATTATATACTGTTTAATTTTAATTTATTTAGTAGTATGATGCTGTTGCCACAGAAATTTTAAGACCTCTGATTTGAAAGAACAATAAGTAAGTAGATATCTGAATGGCAGGGTGTTGAGGTGGATGCATTAACAATTCTGAGGCCAACTCTCGTAATGATTGCAGGGTGGCTAAATCAATGTGTTGATCACTGTTCATCACCAGTGATCATTCTCTTTAGTAGAGAATCGCAAACAAGAACATTTCTTTAAGTTCCTTCCTGTGAGCCTTTGTAGAGCTAGACTTTTTAAAATGGTAATTATCAATCACCAGGGCATCTTTGGTATCAAAATTTCCAGATTCAAAATGCTTGACTTGGCACTGCATTATGTCCATGTGTCCTAAATATTAGTGTTGACTACAGGTGAACCAAATTGTATAATATATTTCATGTATTTAACAATTTTAACAGAGAGCCGAGAGAGTTTTTTTCTTTTTGGTCTACCTTTAGAACCTTTTGATAGCCGAAATTAAGGTGTATTTACATTACAATCGTGAAGGTGACGTAAGGCATTAATTAAGTGTAAATGATTTTGATCTTTGATGAAGCTGAAGAAGAAGTGAATGTTTTAACTTTCACTTACATGGTTAGGAGTTTCATAGAAATCCTAGTTTTACATGTTTTTAAGTCGTGTCTCTTTTTATTCTTTACAGAAAAAGAATGGTCTAAAGTATGTAGTTTTTATTAATTTTGGTAGAAAAACAAAAAATACATATTAAAGTTGAGTAAATTTGTAGTTTTTGTCGTCTACATCAAAAATCTGATTAAGATTTGCCACCATTCATTCTAGACAGAACACTTTCGAATTTTGAAAAGAATATCAATTAAGTAGTAATTACATAGTTAAAATAAAAATTGAAATTGAAATATTTATTTATAGTTACTTGATACTTATAAAGTTAAATAAAGCATGAATCTACCACCAGTTTAGAATAACCTTCGTGAAGGAGAACTGACAATTTGGGTAGACTTCACGGGAATAAATAATTTTCAAAGTAAATATACAATAGCTCCTGTATATATACAAAATAATTGCTATTTGCACCTGTTAGCTTGGTAAGCCTCTCTCCCTCCCTATAAACTATCCAAACGGCAAACAGCCTCAAACGGCACCCGTTCACGAGTTAACGCGGGATGCAGCCATCGCCCTTCTCAACCGCATTAGAGGGAAGTGAGCGACCCGTCACCCGACACTACCGCAAAAAGACGTACTTTAAAGATTAATCGTTGTGGATATTTAGTAATTAAGTAAGAAATGTTCTCAAAAGACATATTTATTAGATTGACGTTATTTCATAACAGCCCTGCAGACTGGCTGAAACACTTACATTCATACTAGACTGTTTCAATCTCATGCCTGCTTTACACGTATTAAGTAGTTAAGTAGGTGAACAAAATTGTAACTAAATCTTCAGGTGTAAACAGACATGTGTCAAACGCAATTAAGTAATAACGTCCTATAATTCATTAAAGGATAATAATAATAAATTCTTTATTTGCAAGGATAAGCGTTTTAACAGATGTTTACAATTATTTTTCGTTTGTTCATATACCGCTGGATTTTAGCGTGCAAATATGTCATTATGAAAAAATAATTATTAATAAGATAACATTTATAAGTCCATAAACAAAGAGTCTAATAAATGACATAAAAATAATAAGTAATAATTATTTAACACAATCAACCCACAAAAATAAAAGAAGTCTAATAAATTAATTTACAAGATAAAAAAATTGTTGTTGATTTCAAAAATCCTTAAAAAATAAAGAAGAAAAAAAATTTCATAAAATTCAATAAATTAAACACAACACCATTTGGAAACATAGACGATAATAATAATAATAATTCATGTCAATCGTTCATTTAAATATTCGTTTACACGTTAATACATTTTCCCTAATAAACATTTAAATAATCCTGTTTTAAATCTATTCATTGGTAGTTCCTTTAAACTTACTGGTAACTTATTATACAGGGTGGCCAGAAAAGTGACATCCAAAAATTTTTTTTAGTTGCCTCGTGTTGAGATGTATCTGAATCACCCCTATGTATGTTATAAGATTTTTCATAGTTTTCGAGTTACGATTTTTTTATGAATTTTCACAAAATTGCGACCGAATCAGTTTAAAAAATTTCGAAAATAAAAAGTAGAAGGTTTCTTTGGATTTCTATTGTTGCTACTAAATCTCTATAGACTGTGTGTTTATGCATAAAATAAACAGCCTCATAACTTTAATGAAAGTTACTAAAAAAATTACCTAAAGTTGAGAATTTATGTTAAGTGAGTTATTTAAATTTTCAACTTAAAATTAAATCTTAACTGGTAGTTTCTTCGTTTCTAAGTAGCTTCAGAGAATGCGTTAGACTCTAAGCTTTAATAATAATAATAATAAAGTACCGTCACGGCTAAGCCTTAGGAAGCACGTCAGAATGCCGCGACAATTCAGAATAGAGATGTAATAGATTAAAAGTATTAAATAAAATATATAAAATTTATAATATTCTTTTCAATTACCACGAGTTGGTGGTAATCCCGAATGTGCTTAGTACTTCATAGGCTACCAATCGCTGAAATCAGCCATCAAAGACAGCGAGGTAGAAAATTTGAATATAAGAAATTCCTTTTTGTATCATTGTAAGACTGATTAATTTGTTAACTGACCAAAATCATCTCTAGAAAAATAAAAATCTAACGTAATTTGAAAGTTTATTTAATTTCAAGTTTGCCCGTTCTGGAGCGTTCAATGTTACGAATTTCTTTTATTCAAATTTTCTAGATACAGAAAATAATAATTTTGTATATACATAATAGACACTGTAAATTTATTTTAAAAAATTACGCAACGAGCATCTGTAATGAAATGAAATGAAATATTTATTTCTCAACATTGACAATTACTTGTTCTTATTGACGTCAAATAAAACATGATTCTACCACCAGTTCGAAAAAACCTTCGTGAAGAAGAACTGGCAAGAAACTTCACGGGTATATTTTTTTCAAAATAAATTTACAGAGTCTCTTTATGTCTATACAAAATAATTCTTTTCTGCTTTGTGTTCATCATACAAATGAATGTCCGGACCAGGACTCGAACCAGTACTGGTAGTACTTGGCTACTAACTACTACGCCATTCGGCCTTCTTGTAATATTACATGAAATACATTTTAATGACTATTTTTATATTTATATTTTACGAAACTAGCAACAAAGAGAGCAATATATAAAACGATAAGAAACAATAAATAAAAGAACAAATTCGCGAAAATAAACAAATCCTTGTCTATGGGCGCGCGCGCGTGTGTGTGTGTGTGTGTGTGTGTGTGTGTGTGTGGGTGTGTGTGTGTGTGTGGGTGTGGGTGTGTGTGTGGGTGTATTTTGTATGGAAAAGGCAGTTTAGCTCAGCTCATTGTTGTTACAGAAAGCTACAATTCTCTAAAATTACAATTTGCTCTGGATTCTTGTGACAGGTATTCTTTGTAAACATCGACTGTACAGTGTTACCAAAGAGTAACAGTTGATGCTACTCGATGACGTCATATAGAGGTTGAATGAGTCAATATAATTTGCTCATTATCGTTAGATTGAGTGGTAACTGACAAAATTTATTATAAAAAGTCAGGCAAATAGTTTTTAAATTAGAATTTGATTTTATTTCTTTACACACCGAATCAGTTGTTGAGTCGTTACTAATGAATGTGCCAGGCATACCAGCACTCGTCCCACCTGGTGGTCAGCAGCATCCGTGCCCGTGGGCATCGTTAGTCATAGGTGTTTTATTTATCAGTATTTCATGTGATTGTTGTAATGACTAATGATGGGTCGCCGACCGTATGCTTCAGGTAGAATTGCCTTTGATCCAGTATTTAAATAAAGCACAACGAATGAAATGAAATATTTCATTTCTCAACATTGACAATTACTTGTTCTTGTTGACGTCAAATAAAGCACGACTCTAACGCCAGTTCGGAAAACCTTCGTGAAGAAGAACTGGCAAGAAAATTCACAGGGTGTTCCTTCCATTTAACCGGAGCACAACCACGTAAACCTGATTATTATTGCCGCCAAAACAGGAAGGACATAAGGAACTGCCAATATTACATTATTTACATATATATATATAAGCATTCTACAACGATGTCCTTCTTACAGGCCGCGTTATGGGACAACGTGGAGTTCCTCGAGGAGTTACTGGCGAGTGGCACGGATATCAACGCCAGAGATGGCTTCGGGCGCAGCTGTATCCACGCAGCGGCCGTCAGCGAGGACTCAAAGTGCCTCACTGTGCTGTGTGAGCACGGCGCCGACCTGGAAGTCAGGAGTGATGAGCGGCAGGGGGGAAAGGTTCTGTCCTTGGATTTATCCGTGATATTGTTCATGCCAGAATTCATTTGCTTTGCTGAAGCATAGAATACTAAAAATACGTCACAGATGAAGTCGCGTTGAAACTTCTTTTTCTGTCTCTTTCACACTCGGTATTACGTCGATTCAAACCCCATGCTAATGTTTGATGAGTTATTTCACCTTATTGATGAGCTACATAAGTCCACTCATTAATAATCTAAAAAGTATGTTACATACACATTTGTCTTTTATAGGGTTACCTTATTTACTTTTAGGTTAATTAATAAGGCTGCGTTTGTACATAATCGCTACAACTGAAAAAGGATGGAAAATGTACCCAAAATTAGGTATTTGCATTATTTATTTGAAAATGGCAGAACGCATGCAAAAAAATTGCAATTTACTTGTTGGTAGTTTTTTTCACTAAAATAACACTGCTATTTCCAAAATTATTGCCATTTACGTTCCTGCAGCTCGACAAAAAAAAATATGAAAACCTAAGATTTACTGACACGTGGAGCGAATTGAGTTTTGACCCCACACGTCATATATATTTAAAGATAAAAATGTATGTACTAGCCCTTAAAGTATGTACTGTCGAGGCCCAACACACTGTGTTTATTCTGCCCCCCCCCACCCTTTTGGTTGGTTGGATTGTCTAGGAATTCCTTATTGTTACTTTCACGAATATTGGGTGGCTTGATTACCTAAATCTTCTATTCAGACGGCCCTGCACATCGCGGCGGAGCGGGGTCACCTCTCGAACGTCCGGGTGCTGTGTCGAGCAGGGGCGGATGCTCTGGCTAAGGACGCGAGTGGAGCCACGGCCGCGGAGCTAGCGGGCAAAGCGGGATATCTGGCTGTTGTGGCAGTGCTGGAGACTTATGCTGGTAAGTTTTAAATTATGTTTAAAACCTTTACTACACGGGAATCTCACACGTAGATGCAAAAGCTATCGTCCTATTAACCTGTGACCTTGAAACGGGTATGATTACGCAAAAAGGATTGGAAATGAAGATGTATCAAGTGATTTCAGTGTGCGCCTGCTGGTCCAAGCTGCAGCAAATGAAAACCTGGCTTATTCAAAATCAGCACTACTGCAAATGACAGCAGGGTTCAAATTTGGTCAGCCGAGTAGTGTCAGTGGTAGCCCTGCCTCATACTTTGGACCCCGGTTTTATTTATATATATATATATATATATATATATGTGTTTGTATGTATATTCTGGGTTCCCTCCAGTGTGCTGTATGGACATCCATAACACAAGCTCTGCTTATTTTGGGTCCATACAGTTTGTGTGATTGTCTGGGGATTTTAATTATTTAAAAAAAAAAATTTACTAACGATAAATTATGCTTGAGGAGACAAAAAATTTACCAAAAAATAACTATTGTTTGTATGCTGTTCTAGTCTAAATGGTGACTCAAGATGTGGCTAGTGGCCTCGAGGCTTGAAAAATCTTAATTGGTAGAAGTGTAATTTGACTGAAAGAAACAATGCAATAATAAGTAAAAAAACTAAGGTGAATAACCACACAACTTTAAATACGCACAATTCACTGTCAGAATATATTAAGGTGAACTTTTAAAATAAGAAATTTGTGTATGCAACAAAATTGAGCTCACTTCGACCAACCATCAAGTTTATTTATGTCCTGTTAGTTTTTTTTAAATTAATGTTATTTTTCATGGTTTTCAGTTAATGTCATTTCCAAGTTTGAAAAATAGATTTGATCCTTATTGAACTTAGTTGGACTCTATGGATGGATGCCACCAAAATACAAGGTGGTTTTGTTGGATTAAAGTCGGTTCGATGCCTTCGCGTGGCAAGCTGATTTAAAAAAATATTTGAATGTAGTATCCTTTCTTTTTAAAAACAAATCGTAGCTTTTTTTATAAACTTGATATCTCCCGTATTTAGAGTGCTTTTCCTGCAGAGAACATCGCAAATTTCATCCAGTAGTTGTGTACAATTCCACCCAATTTTTTTTCTAGTTACCGTTTTGAGTACTGTACAAAAAGCTATTAACTTCACACCTGGTTTGACCTCACATACTGCGAGTTTAATAAGCCGTTTGATAACTCAAAAAAAAAACGTATGATTAAATTACTGTAAAGCAAGAATTATAAAACATTATTTGAGACGGATCGCCAGTCCGAGCCGCGCTTTGCCGCGGAGCGCGCGTATGTGAACGCGCCATTTTGTGTGTTTTTTTTTCTTAAAAAAAGGCAAAGGTTTTAATAGTGTAGAGTTTTATTTATATCAGTACTTTTTTAATTTTTTTGTGTACTGAATGTTATATTGGGGTTGTGTTTTTTGAAGTGAATGGTGCATTACTTTGTGCAATAATTTGTGTTTATAGTGTATTAAGAGTAAATTAATGGTTTGAGTTTGGAATAATCTGGATTGCTAGCAAAAACGTTTTAATTTAAATAACGAACCTGAGGTAATATCAAACTATAGTTCTGTCTGTATACATAAGTTTTAGATTTAAAATATAAGAGATCTTAATGTTTCTATAACATACGTAACAATCTGACTATCCTATGTTTATAGGAGCATGTTGCTGGGACGTTCCAACGATAAGACGTATAAATAAACACAATATTAAATATAAAAAGACAATTCTCGATACCTAACCGTATCTTGTCGATTTCCGTGAACAGTTTCATTATCTCAAGTTTGTCCGAGAGACATCGTTTAAATTACTGTTGGCCAATTTATTATTTAATAATATACATGTCGCCGGCCGATGATTGAATTAGGCATTCAACTAAACATCTAGGCGTTTGTTTGAATGGATTCGTTCAGCTAACAGGCTAGCCGTAATGAAGAAAAGTTAAATATAAAGCATTTTTTTTTAGTTTGATATTACAAAATAGTATTAGCAAACCTTATTTGACGGCCGAGTGGTTGGTAGCGCTGCGTCATTCGTCCAGTTTCGAGTCCTAGTCGGGGCATTCATTTGTGTGATGAACGCAGACGTTTGTTTTCCGGTCATGGTTGTTGATATTTGTATATGTATGTTTATTCTTGGTGCCCCCCAGTTTGCTGTATGGTCATCCATAGCACAAGCTCTGCTTACTTTGTGGCCTCATAGTTGTGTGGTTGTCTGGGTATTTTATTTATATTTTTATTATTATTCGTTATTCCTAATGCTTAGACTTGTATCTAAAGCACGGTCGCCACTATACTGCTTTTCAATTATATTTAGTACAAGAAGTTACTTAGCGCCGTTTTCTAACAAAGTGAATGACCAAATACACAACGAACCACTAGTTGAAAAGTTGAATTCCTGAAACATGCGAAGGCAGAGATAGTTGAACTCATACTTCAGTCTACATTAACCCAACAAAGATATCAATCATTATGTATATACAGCAAATAGCACCTTTTCCGCTTAATAATTTTGTGTTTTTCTGAACAAATGAGGTATTTTGAGAATACAATTTGAATATTTCTGATTTCTGATTCCAAGAAATTCGTATGTTGAGTTCAAGGAAATATTATTTCCCTTATTAAAATCGCATCGCAAAGTTTGTTATATTACCTGGAATGAACAACTCTACAATTGTCTATGGATTCTTGATGACAGATTTTTATTGTTAACGGTGACATGACAGTTCGACCAAAAAGAAATACGAAAATGAGGCTACTCTATGACGTCATATAGAGGTTGAGTGTAAGTCAAATTATTTTACGCATTAACTTTAAAATAAGCTTAATCGCTTCTACCTGCAAGCTTTAAGAAAAAGCGATATCTCTAAATGGTTTTTGAATGAAAATCTGAAATCTGAATCTCTTTCTTAACAAAAATTCTTAAATTTTTGTCCAGAACAAACTTTGGTTTCTGTAGTCTATACAAAGTCAGTATACATTTTCATAAAATGGCAATATTTAAACGATACTAGAGACGCTTGCCAGTTCACAGGTAGGTCGGTAGATCTACACGTACACTCGAATAACATTACCCTCCTTCTGACGGTCGGGTAGAAAAGCGTCGAAACCGCACGAAAAGTACCTGTTTTTAAATCGACAAAAACAATAATATATGCTGAAGAATTCGCGTATTTTTTCAGTTAAATATGTAAAGAATAAGTGATTTAAAATGTAAATAAAAGGTGATTGCAGTAACCGTATATTTCGCGTCGCTTAATAAACCGGTTTAATTCTAGATTTTACTTTCAGAACCGTTTTCGCGTCAGCTGTTTCAAACTTTGTACCTACCTAACAACTGGCAGTTTCTAAGAATAAGAATTTATTTATTTTTGTTAGTGGCTTCTGTGTCCATGGACATCATTTGTCGCAGATGTGATTTAGTATATTGCTTGTCGATTGATGATGCGTTGCCGACCGGAAGCTTGTGTTGGAGCCTTTGTTGCTTTTATTGCCCTGGCTGTTCCATCTCTCTGATCGGAGCACAACCACGTCTACGTGGTTATTATGGCGGGAAAAATAGGAAGGACTGTAGCGCCACCCCAGACGAGACCTTAACAAAGAAACTGTACTGCGCTGAGGTATCGAGTGAATCTGAGGATCTTCGTTTATCATTTTAGTATTTTTGTAACAAGTAGCTTACTAGGTCCGATCACAAATCTAAATTGGCTCCACAGTCTCATACAAATATGACACTTTCAACTTTCAAAAATGGTTTTGACGTTTGTCAAGAATTGACAGTTAGTACATGACCTGTGTTACAACGACCTGTGTTATTGCAAGTACAATTCTACGTGAATGAATGATAGAACGAATTTAGAAAGCCGACTACAAAAGTAAAATTTTTATGAAGTTACCTCTGTTGGTTTTTATCTGGAATTGAACTTTAAATAATGTTTTGTACTAATTTCTTGACTAAATTCATAAGCATTTAAACATATTGATAATAATTTGTAATGAACTTGTAAATATTTCTCTTATTACTTAATTTGCGAGTTACTGTGCTGTTTACATAATTAACAATTAATTAATTAACAATTAATTAATCAATTAATTTTGTTAAGAGAATTTGACATAATTTCCGTGGAAAGTCTTGGCAAGTGTCAAAGTTATTCTAGTCATAAAATTTATCAGCAATGTGAAAACATAACATTCTTTACAAAAAAAAACCTTTATAAATGTCAAGCATTATTTGATTTATATATTTCATTAATGTTTGAGAGAATACAAGGTCTTTCCTGTACTGGCAGGCTAGCCATGTTACAATCGCTAACGCTTTGTGTGGAGCGTACCACATGACCGTAGTTGCGTGACGTGATGCTCCGCACAGCTCACGAGTTTTCTAGATGGCTAGACCACATCTGTCTTATTATAAATTTTGCTTTAGTGCAGGTTTGAACCAGGATTATTCCTAGTTAAGGCAGGTATAAGGCAGCCTGAGTTTGCTTTGTATAAAATGCTTATTTTCGATTTATTCATATGCAGCGAATACATGTGACTTCGTCATTTACGGCGATAGATCGTAACTAAATAACAATTTTAATGTTTTTTTCATAAATAAGATAGTTAAATAAGAATAGGCCGTTTACATATTTCTCTTATTGCGCGATGTAGAGTTAACTTTTACGTAGTCTGGAACTACGGCTGCTGTCAAAAAGTGATTCGCCTGGACGAAGTATATTTGAAGCCATATTACAAACGCCACTTTTCTATTCTATGTGTATGATCTTTTACGTTTTAAAGCCTGAGGGATAGAGTAGAGTTTTCTTTGCATTTTGATAAGTCCACGTTTTCGCAGCGCATCAATTTAAGGCCTATAAACCATCTGACTGGCTGTGGTGTCCCCAGACGTGACCTACAGAGAATGAGTTTGTCTATTCAGTAAACATGCGTGTTAAAAGTAAGATCATGATATGATTAAATATTACTGTAGGTCACATGTTTATTATAGTATTGTAACAAATAAATTGTCACTTAGTCTTGATTTACAACCCTTTTCCTGGTCGTAATACTGGCTAATAACGATTCCATCACGACTCCTGTCTGAATCTACGTTGTGTTCACACATACTGAATGGTACGTATCAGGCGGCTTCGTGTACTGAGGGCCGATACACAAGATCATATCAATTGCCAGGAAGAACCGCATTAAGCGGCGAGCAGTGATCCTTCTCATACCCACACCTTCTTTAATACGCATAGCTGTGTACTCACGGAAGCCGCCGTTGATATTGTATGCATATTTAGAAGGATTTTCAATTGTTTGTGATCGAATTTTGATGCAAATACATATGACAGAGACACATAGTTCCTGATGTTAAGTTCTCGTCTGGGGCAGGTAGTACAGTGTTTCCTATTTCGACCGCCGTTTATGTGGCTGTGTTCCGGATAAATAATAATAATAATAATCCCCAGAGACACACTAGCTGTATGGCGCCAAAGTAAGCAGAATTGTGTTATGGATGACTATACAGTGAACTGGGGGGGGGGGGCGGAGAACCTAGAATACGTAGTAGAGACTAGTATCTAAGATACAGGCTCAGCCGATTTTAGATACAAGAGAACTAAGAGTTATGTTTACTACATACTTGTTTTTACTGAGTGGGAAATAAATAAATTGTATTATTCTATATAAATAAATATCACCAACCATGACTTCTATACTTAATTTTAATTAGAAATGTATTCATATAATGAATCCCCAGACAAACACACCAACTGTACGGCCCCAAAGTAAGCAGAGCTTGTGTTAAGGATGACAATACAGCGCACTGGGGGGGATGCCAGAACAGTATTACACGACCCGAGAACAAGCATCTGTGTTCAACACACAAAGGAATGTCCCGGCCAGGACTCGAACCTAGGACCTCCGGCGTATGAGGCGGGGCTACTGACCAATGCGCCACTCGGTCATCAAAGGAAAGGAAAGGATCAGCTGTGCAATGGCTCAGCCTACGGTCAGTTACGTCATCAATTGATAATTAATAAATAATATATATGATCAAAGTCTATGGAGGGGATGCCTCCTACCATCAACTGAACCGCACCTTGAGTGTTAGTTATGACAAAATTAAAAAAAATAAATAAAAATTGCCATATTATAAGAACAGTTTAGTTAAGTCAGGGGTTCGTAAACTTGTAGCTTCACGTACCCTTGTTAAAGTTTTCATATGACGGCGAACCCCTAAATCTTATCCCTAAAGATAATACTAACCTTGGCTGTTGAAGAAAATAAAGTTTTAGTTCAATAAAAGGTAACAAATACAGTATCGAAAAGAAATAGGTGTTTGTGATGATGGGTTAGTTTGTTTGCGCAAATTCAGTCGTTTTTAGGAGTAAGTAACCTTAAGTCGTCTAGGCAATGTTACGTAAATCATATCGCGAATGGCGAACCCGAAAGAGTTGCGTAACCCAGTTTGAGAACCCTGAGTTTAGTAACCTGTTCTGTATAATGCGCGACACGCAACATGGCGCCTCTGAAGTTAGCTGCAGTTCATGTGTAAAGTCTGCAGCCCGCGCCCCGCGCCCCGCGCTCACCCACGTTCGTGTTCTGTGCAGCGTCTCGCAGATACTTCAGAGCCGCCATGTTGTGTGACGTGCACTATACAGTTTTATTAATTTCGTATTCCGCTGCGCCGGATTGTGTACATACGTGTCTGCACGCGATCGCCTGCAACTTGTATGCTTTATAATTTCACTGTAACTCTTGCGTAATACTTGCACAACTTGGACAGGTGGTTTAGTTGTATTAAGTTAGCTATTTAATGGTTGAAATGAAAAATGAAATGAAATATTTATTTCTCAACATTGACTATTACCTGTTCTTATTGACGTCAAATAAAACATGACTCTACCACTAGTTCGGACAAACTTTCGTGAAGAAGAACTGGCAAGAAACTTGACGTGTCTATTTTTTTCAAAATAAATTCACAGAGTCTCTTTATGTCTATACAAAATTATTCTTATCTGCATCTGTTAGCTCGGCAAGTCTCCCTCCCCCCAAGTATCCAAACGACGAACACCCTCAAACGGCACCCGTTCACGAGTTAACGCGGGATCCAGCCATCGCCCTCCTCAACCATATTAGAGGGAAGTGAGCGACCCGTCACCCGACGCTACCATAAGAAGACGTACTTTAGTGACAATGACGCTTGAGATATTCATCAGGACGAAGAACTCAACGAGCACACAGACACATTACACATGCTTTGTTACAAATACTGCTTTTTTTACTATTATCGTAGCTCGGTAAACACCCACGCAACCCTCCTAATGGTAAGCGCCATCCGCGCCCCTGGTCATCGTTTGTGGTAGGTGTTTTATTTATAACTAGTGTTGGTGGTTATTATCTCGATTAATGAACAAACACAAAAAAAAAACAAAAAACGGGATTTTTATCATAACTATTATAAAAACAGTTCCGTCAGCGAAACGTTTCCTTCGCTGTCAATTTCATACATTTTAGCATTATATTCACTTTTCTGTTCCATCTTCGAATGCCACTTGTCTAGGTCCTCAGGTACGGAAACTAACGGAAACATAAATTAATAAGTCCGCTGAATGAAACGGCTGTTCGTTCTAGAACACTCTGTGTCCTTGTCACGATACACCAAGGGTGGGTTGCGCCACAAGCTCAGTTTTTTTTTGACGAAGATACCTTTGACAAACAGGTTAACAATAAGCAGTAACCATAAGTTTAGATTTCAACAGTTGTATGCGCACCAAGTCAGCTGACTACGCAGCCAACCCAGACGCGCCGGTCCGTTACAGGCGTCCGCGTAACGTCTTAACAGACGACGCTATTACAACAAGGAACGCCGTCGTTCCAGTTAGAAACAGGCCAACACGGCATTCGAATCGCCTAACCCACCGTTCTAAGCCGAGTTCCGCGCCCTCTCGGGTGCCCTTAGGCGTATGTATTTAGGGGTAGTTTACGTTCCGGCTAAGCGGCGCTAGGCCACAGAGTCCGAGAAAGTTTAAAAGGCCAGTAATATACTGTCAATTTCGAAAAAAAGCACCGTTTTATTGTTCGTTATTGTTAAAGTCTGTACTGCTGGGTCGGCAGTAGTCGAACCACTACTTTCACACATACCTTCGAAATAGTTTCTAAGGTATGTTGAGTGGGTCTCTTCAAGACATTTTCCTTCATCGTTGGAGCAGTCGGCTTTATGTACTTAAGTTGTAAACTCATTGGTACATTTGAAAGTCACGGGGATCGAAATCGGAACCTCAAGATTGTTAGGTAATTTTAATGATATAAATATCAATATCTTACATTTTCGAATTCAAATACAAATATTTATTTTTCAACATTGACAATCCTTCGTGTAGAAGAACTGGCAAGAAACTTCGGGCGTATATTTTTTTCAAAATTTACAATGTCTCTTTATGTCTATACAAAATTATTCTTATCTGCATCTGTTAGCTCGGCAAGTTAAACTTTAATTAAAATTATTATAGTCGACGTTTCGGATTCACGATTGCCTCACTTAACCGATTGAAACACATCATGGCGTCTTCAATAGATATGCAGAACATATATTACAGAATCTAAATACCGCACCGGTTTTGTTGGCATTCATGAATAAAAAACCGGTCTTTTGTTCTAGAATCTTTTCAGCATAATTTATTTTTGTCTCAATATATTTATTGCATAAGAATGCGTAACTTAGAACGCCTCCTCTTCTATACCGGTTTAAGGTTGTATAGCTCGTAGCGGTCACGGTTAGTATTGCGTTCGTGTTTAAGCTAATGAACCCTGCTCAAATGACCTGCAATAACTCCGGACTTGTCGTGCGAAGGCGACGCTATAGCTTCAACCTACGCGGTGCATTTTATTAACAAGCTGCCGAATTTGACAAATAACCCGACTGCTGAAGTTTCCCGTATAATTCCTGTTTCATGAGATATACCCTATGTCACTGTCACAACTGAGACGAATCTAACTACACTTCATGTGTTGAACTCCGTTAAACAAGTAATCTGCGGAGAGTGCTAAAGAAATAAACATAAATATATACATACTTACACCCGAAAAACATATCAGGCTTTTCTGATAGGTAAAATAATAATAATAAATCCCCAGACAAACACACCAACTGTATGGCCCCAAAGGAAGCAGAGCTTGTTCATGGATGACCAGACAGCGAACTGGGGGGGATCCCAGAATAAACATACATATATAAATACAAACAACCATGACCCGAAAACAAACATCTGTGTTCATCACACAAATGAATGCTCCGGCCAGGACTCGAACCACACAGGGGCAGGGCTACTTACCACTACACCACTCAGTCGTCGAAAAAGGTTGTAAACTTATTATATGAGGTCTAATTTGATATCTTGCATAATCTTGAATGATAAAAACAAATTCTATTACAAATCTCAAAACATATTAAGATAATTTGACAAATTATCTGCGATCGTTTTACATCGTCTCTAATGCAGAGGTGTTTTCAACCAAAATAAAATATCGCCATCTTGTTATAGAGATATATATATATAGAGAGTTCATACATTTATTTAGATATCACAAATATTTACACACGAACTAATACAACGTTTTATAATTATTGCAGTTATTGCAGATCCATTTCAAGAAATAAATTGGATGGGGGACGATTTTTATTTTATAATTTATTTTGAAAAAATTATCTCCGTGAAGTTTTTCACCAGTTCTTCATCACGAAAGTTTTCCGTACTGGTGGTGGAGTCATGCTTTATTTGACGTCAATGAGAACAAGTAATTGTCAATGTTGAGAAATGAATATTTGAAATTGAATTTCCGTTTTTGTCTCTCGCCCTCAAATTATTGTCGGCCGAGTGGCATAGTGGTCAGTAGCCCTGCCTCATACGCCGGAGGTCCCAGGTTCGAGTCCTGGCCGGGGCATTTACTTGTGTGTTGAAGAAACATATGTTTGTTCTCGGGTCATGGATATTAATATTTATATTCTAGGTTCCCCCCCAGTTCGCTGTATCATCCATAACACAAGCTCTGCTTACTTTGGGGCCATACAGTTGTTGTGTTTGTCTGGAGATGTATTATTCTTTTAAAACTATTATGAAACTGTCAATAAGCAGCTCAATGTTATTTGTTTGAAGGTTGCCCCCCCCCACGTAACGTTCTAAAGAATTTTGTTGTAACCGTCTTTTTAATTTCCGCATTTTATTGCGTCTTTAAGTCGTTTTGTTTCAGTAATTAGCCCGAAATCAGAAACGCTAGATGGATTCTTAAGGCGCTTCTAACTATAGATTTTTCTAGACTTTGATTGACAAAGCAAACTATTTAATTAGGATCGCCTTAGTAACACCGAATGGCCGATAATAAATTGATTTTTAATAATTTGGAATTTTAGACCGACAATTACGTTGAATTAGGGGTAGTAGCTATAACTTAAATATACACAACAGCGCCCCACTACCTTTTTGGTTTTTTACGTCAGTCAATCAAAAGTAGGGGGTGCGACGTCGCGGAAGACTCTCACTATAGTGGCGCAATATGCGATTTATAAAATGCGATTTGTTAGTTATTTTCTTACACACTAGTCAATATCCTGCGGTTTGCTCGAGCCGAGGATGAAGTGAGTCGAATCGCTATTATCAAACGTGCGAAATATAAATAAAGCGTAAAACGTTTAACCAAATGGCTCGCTGTTTAGTGAAATTCAGCCATCACCTGCGACATCTATATTTACAAATTTCCTAACTTCATCGATATCCAATATCCAAAACGCAATAATAAACTAGTAACTAAATAAACTGTTGAAGGACGTTTATCGACTCTTTCCTGTCGCGTAGATGTCCAGATCGCCGTGCGATGCTCCGGTAACTAGGTTATGTAATCGGCACGACCACCTCGCCGACCTTGCTAGAGTGCGCGCCTCTTCATATGGCAGTTTTTGTTGGCGCTTACTATTTGGAACGTATTAAAGGCTCGGAAATAACGTCAGCAGTTTTTTTTATCAAGTTGGAGTTGGAGTTTGTAGAAAGCATTACTACTAATATGTTTAAAAAAACGTCAAATCTTTTTAGTTTTTAATAATATTGTGCGTTTTCTCCTTTGTTTTCTCTTTTGTCTTCCGGACATTTGAAAATGCTTCCAGTTCATATCAACATTATTATCCTGTAAGCTTTACACATAATATTACAAAAGTATTAAAACTTTATCATTTTTCTTTTGTTTGTTTAATAATAATGAATAATTTATTGCCGATAAACCTCAACCGAGAAAATCTAACTAGCATCAAGCTAGGCCATAATTTTCTTATTCGTTGTGCCATTTGAACTGACCTTTACTGTACTAACTTCGGGTAACAATTTGACATGGCTTCTTACGGTTTGGTTGGAAATTATGTTCTGACGGCCTTATAGTGTGTTGGCTTACACATTAGAATTTAGTTTTGCCTGTTAGACTAATGTGCTAACTTTGTGGTCGTATAAGTTATTATTGATTTTCAACTATTTCTCACGTTGAAAAATTTCTCATCGCAACATAACAGAGATATTTAACTTTTATTGTTCGATGGAACGGTGGCGTAGTGGGTAGTAACCCTGCCTCATCACCAGAGGTCCCTGGTTCGAGTCCTGGTCGGGGCTTGTTTGCATTTATATACGTACGTTTATTCTAGATTCCCCCTAGTTTGCTGCATGGTCATACATATCACAAGCTCTACTATTATAAGTTACAATAGCATTACAATTGACTATATAAGTTTCTGTGAGGCTCGTCACTATACGGTACCCAGTAGCTCTTCCTACAATTCACACGGTTTAGAAACTATATTAATGTATTCTTTTATATATTTTATCTTATTGAAGAAACAGTCATTTACTTACCAACCAAAAATTTTAATATATGGTCTTACTTTTCGTTTAAAACTAATACTTTTATAAGCTTATTGTGTTTATTTAAATTTAACTTATGTATTTAATAATGTATGTACACACACAATATCCCAATAGTCAAAATGATTAATAGACTAATAAAGCGGAAAAGGTGTTGGTCCTAATGTAATATAATTATAACGCGGCCTTCAAAACCCACGCCATTTTCCACAGGATATAAATAATAATAATAAATATTTCTAAAAATCACACCACATTATGTATGTAGCTCAAATTAAGTATCATAAGGACTTGTGTTATGGATACAAGATAACGGATAAATAAACTTAAGAAATATATAAACACACATAGATTTTTTTTTCATATATAAATATTAGAAATAAACTTAAATAAACATACATACACATCCATGACTAGAAAACAAATATAATAAAATATCTGCCTCTACCAGGATTCGAACCTGGGACCTCTGGCATGGAAGACAAGGGTCCACACCAAACAGGCCGCTTCAATACTCTGGCACTCTGGGATGCAAAGCTACCCGACCGACACTTGAAGTAGTTCAGAGTTTCACAAACTGGGGTAAGCGAACCCGTGGGGGTTCGCCATTCGACGGTAGTGGGTTCGTGACGTGATTTATGTAATGGTGGCAAGACCGCTTAAGGTTAAAATTACTCATAAAATCGACTCCAATTTGCGCAAAAAAACTAGCCTACCCATTTAGGGCTAAAATATATTTCTTTTTGGTACTGCATTTGTTACTTTTATAGCCAAGTATATTATTTTCTTTAGGGTTAGGGGTTCGCTGTCATATGAAAACTGTAAAGACGGTACGTGAAGCCATAAGTTTAAGAACCCCTGGTAGTTTGTTAGGGCCAGCTTTTCTGAATAAAAAATACTAAAATACTACGGAATGGGCCGGAATGAATATTTAGGGTAAAACAACAGCCTATTACTGCAACTGTTGGAATTCTATACCTGCAATAGTTTCACAGTCCGGCGACCGTGTAACTGTACCGTACTGTATCGTATGTACTAATACTCGTAACGTGGTATCGATACCTGGTAAATGGAACGGGCACGGATTATCGCGCGTAAAACTTAATTTGTCAATGAGTGAAGATTTTATACGACGAAAGCATGTCCGCCATGTTTGTTTACTCGAATACCAGGCAATTCATTTATTTTGGTTTTTTATTCAGGAAATAAATAGTAAATTTATTATAACATAAAATATTTTTAAGATTCGCTTTTTTGTGTATTAATTAATTAACAAATTATTAAAAATATGTACATTTCTAGAATGTACATAGGTGATGCCTTCAATAGATTCTAGTATAGGTGTAGTTTTTTATTTATCTTATAATTTTAATTAAATACTCTTGTGTATTATAATATTATTACTAAATCCGACTTGTTTGGATGTTGTTTGTTTAGATATTTTTTGCACATATTTCGTGTAGATAATTATAAAAAATTGCACTAATGTTGATTCATAAAACAATTGAGTGCCTCGCAGCACATAAATAAAAATATAATAAAAGCAAATACACTTTAGAAATAAGCTGCGGAATTTGATAAATAAAAAAAAACCCGACTGCTAAAGTTATTTTCCCGTGTGGTTACTCTCACAACTGAGGTAAATCCAACGACATCTCATATGTTGAAGTCCGTCAAAAATTTTAGGCTGCAGAACGTGCCAAAGATATATACATACATACAAACACTTGATAAAAATGGGTTAAAAGCGGTTCTCAAAGTTATGATAATTTTAACGCTAAAACTTATCTATACAGACATTTCTATTCTATACCAGGTTTTAAAATATTCAAACAAGACTCGTTAAAAACTGACAGTGACATAAAAATCAAAATGGCCGACGCGGCCAACCAATAAAAGTTCTTTACTCAAAATGCTGCGGTTTCGTTCCACGGCTGAAAAGCCGCGCGGGAGATCGCGCGTGAAAGAGACAGCCGAACCGAAGAAGAAGAGGGAAGAGTCTGTAGAACCAGATGCTGCTTTTGATGTCACTCAGTATTTCGTTGACGATGTTCGGGATCCGTGGAGGGAAGGAGGTTCGTATTGGTGATTGAAAAGTGTCACATTTGTGCAGTGCGAAACGTGTGAGATAGTTAAGACAGTTTATACTGCACCTGCTCAAAAAGTTAATTAATTATTTTTTTAAACTGGGGAATTATTATTCAACCAAAATGCGGGCTAAAAAGATGTATGAAAATTCATTTCTGCCTTGCTTAAGTGGCAGGAAAATGTATTTGGAAATGCAATTCGACCATGATAATGACTGCTAAAACTTGATTAATTTAATTTAACTTAGTTCTCAGTTTAAACTGTCTTATGTTAGATTATAACCATATTGCTTACCACTATCACACCTTTGTTCTTCTCTATCTTCCGCAGATGCCCAGGAAAGAGAGAGGCTTGCGCATCACTCTGCTCTTCGATCTCTTATCGCCCAGGGTGATTGCGAAGCCCTTAAGAGGCGGCTTTCCACCCTGGGCAGTAATGCGACATTGGTGGTCAACCTAACCCCAGGGGGCGCTAATACTCTGCTTTTTGTGTAAGTATCTAATCTATAATAAATATTAATAAATCTCCAGACAAACACACCAACTGTTTGTCGCCAAAGTAAGATGAGCTTCTGTTATGGCTGATCACACAGTGAACTGGGGGGAGCTCAGAATAATGACACATGACCCGAGTACAAACATCACAGGACTCGGACCTGGGACCTCCGGGGTATGAGCCATATACTGTCTTCCCCTCCTAGTTCACTGTTCAGTCATCCATAACACAATCTCTGCTTACTTTTTATTTTTATCAGGGAATTTCCAGGGGTACAATAGAATCAAACTGCTTTTTTGTATTATTTTTTGTAATTATTTTATAAATTTTTCATAAATTGAATTTTCAACTTTACTGGTGGCCGACCTCGATAGGATCGTGGTTCGCCACGCTCCGCTGATTTTTAGCAGCACAATGCGTCCGCCAATTTTTATAGTTGCTAAAATGAAATCGTGTTTAATTACATATTTTTTTAGTTTTCACTCGGCGTTTCGGTGCCTTTATAGACAGACGAAAGGTGGCTTCCAAGTATAAATGTCTCATAATTGGTGTTTCTCTATTCCAGGGCGTCCGAAGCTGGCCTAAGCTCCGCTGTTGCTGCCCTACTAGAGGCAGGAGCTGATGGAAGAGCTCACTCCGTCACCAAATACAGTCCTCTCTACGCTGCAGCTTACCACGGACACGTGGATGTCGCCAGGATGCTGCTGAAACACTTCCCTGAGGCTGTTAGGGTGAGGACTTGATGGTTTTCGTGGGTTATTTGTTTTAATTGAGTTGTAAATTAATAGTTTTGTAATCATCGTCCTGCATTTTCACTGGCGGTTTCTTCTCTGTACGTGAAGTAGAAACAGGTTAACGAGTTTATTGTGCGGAAATAGCACTTTGTGTTTACTCGAATACCAACTATATAAACTAGGCGTAGTAAGTTTTGTGTTTTTATGTTTATTTTCTTTTATACAAGAAAAATTAATGTTTCATTACTAATTATAATATTTGAATCTTTATTTAATCGTTAAGATGATACATTATTGTTATCGTAATACAAATTATTACCACAGACAAATATACGTGTGAGCGAGAAAATACGAGAACGATTGTCTCATTCACCACGCAATAATAACGAATTTCAAATTACTGGAATTTGTTCCTAAAATCAAATTAAATTATTCAAGTTTACTCCAGAAACGCTCCACGTAAAGGAGAAACCCACCTTCCCATACATGCCTGGGCCCAGGGCTTTTGTTGAGTTAACATTATGAAATTTAAAGCTACAGATAGATGTAATATCAACAACATAATAAAGAAAGTTTCAGACTATTTTGCAATCTGAAAACAAAGTTATAAATACTTGAAATATGGTGAGAAAAATTTGAGGTTGTAAGGCTACATGTTTTTTTGAGAATTATATCTTATACGCACTGTTCTTTAAAATATATATTTGTTATTTTAAATAAGGAAAATAAATAATTCTCAAGAAAAAATAAGCTTGTTACACATCCTTTTAATTGATATTGCATAGTGGGAGACCCAATTGAAACACTTTTTTCCTTTAAATATTTTTATTCATCTTCAATAATAATCAATACATCATCCAAGAACTGTGCAGCTGGATTAATATTATCCTGGTACCTAGCCCAGCTAAGGTACCAGATCACAGACATTTATTGAGCGCAGCAGCGTACTGTTCTACTTCCGACTATACAGTTACAGCAATACTGAACAATAGACTCCCTACCTCTGCGAGAACTGTCAACTAAAATATATATAAAATAAGTTTTTCGGCTTATATATCTTGAATGGATACGCCCTCTTAAAAGCCATGCAGTATTTGAAGTTGACAGGTCTCGCTGTAGACTGCTGCTTACCTCCCTGCACACTTCTATTACATAACCATCGTTTCCTCTCGTATGTTCTCTAAAATATGAACTTGCCTGTTTAACTTGATAGGTACTAAGAGAAATTAAAATCAACTCATCATACGTAAGCTGGGGAAATTTATTTAAATCTTCATTTTCTACATTAACCACTTCAAAATCAGCCCTACGTCTATTATAATTATTAGTAATTACAAAATTAGCGAGATCATTTTCTCTATTCACGTTTTTTTTTATAAATAATTAGCAGGAGTTTGTCTTCCACCTCACCTGATGGAAAGTGACGTTTTAATTAATTTGATTGATTATTTCCCCAGGATCAACTTGATCAACAATAGGAGGGTGAAATCTATTTAAAAGTGCTGCCGCCACCTCAAAATCTCGCATCAAACTTTTAGATGCTTTACTAAAATAGTGTTCTCGGAGTATTTTGAAGTCTCTCTTAAATCTACCATTAACAACCTCTGCAACCCAACGACATATGTTGACAGCTCGTGATCTATTCGCTTCTATTGTCGACAATTGTGTTTCACCCTCCTCCAATGACGCAGGCACATACGTTCTGTAACCACATCTATTTAAAATAGGAAGGGCATCTCTGAAGCCCCTATCCAGAATAAAAGCATCGCCTTCACGAAAATACAATATACAATACAATACAAAAACTCTTTATTGCACACCATATATGAAAATACAAAAAAAAATATAATAAAAAACAAGACAGAGTACAAAGGGCGGCCTTATCGCTAAAAGCGATCTCTTCCAGGCAACCGTAGAATGGACAAGATAACCAGATTGTAACAAGGCGGTACGGCGTACACAAATAAACACTTTCATCTTTACATAAACATACATATATACAATACAAAACAAGAATTACATACTACATAAACATGTAAACTACATATCAATATTTACATTCGTAAAATACTTAAATATTAAATTTAATAACAACAATTATTTATTACTAAATAAACTAATAAAAAATTAAAAACCCGTAATCAGCAACTTGTCATTGACAGGAAATAGTTAAAAACTTGTGATTTAAAGGCTGAAGGAGATTTAGCCAGTCGTATGGCAGTAGGCAGAGCATTCCAAAGTTTGACGGCCTGTACTGTGAAGGAGTTACCGTAAAAGGAAGAGCTGTGCACAGGTGTCATCAGTTGAAACGTATTTGAAGATCGTAAATTAAAATTATTGGATTGGTGAAGGAACTGGAAACGGTCTTTTAGATATTGAGGGGTTGTTGGAATAAATAGGATAGAGTACAATAGGTATAGTATGTGGGAGTTTCGACGGTGTCGGATGGGGAGCCACTTGAGTTTTGTGCGAAATACGGATACATGGTCATACTTGCGCAAGCCAAATATGAACCTGATGCAGAAATTTTGGAGCCGCTCCAGCTTATTCAACTGAACTTCCGTCAAATCGAGATAGCACGAATCTGCGTAATCTAGTATTGGCAAAAGAAGTGACTGTGCAAGCGTTACCTTGGTGGCAGTAGGAAGAAAGTTCTGAAGTCTTCTGAGCAATGCAGAAGATGCATATATTTTGCGACTTACTTCGTTTAACCACGGATCCCAATTCAGTTTGCTGTCCATGACGACACCCAAGTTTTTAACGGTAGAGGTGATGGGAATGTGAATACCGTCAAAAGCAATATTGGGTAAATCCGTTAATTTAAGCTTGGAAATCAACCTTGAACTGCCAATAATAATGGTTTGTGTTTTATTAGTGTTGACTCCAAGACCGAAGGATATACTCCAATTACAAATTTTGCAAAAATCACCATTTATAGTTTCGATAGCTTGATCTATATTTTCTAATGAAGCCTGAGTATAAATTTGTAGGTCGTCTGCATACAGGTGGTAGGAAGAAGATAAATTAGCGGATATAGAATTGATAAAGATCGCGAAGAGCAATGGAGAGAGCACGCCACCCTGAGGTACACCGGCAGATAGATCACACCATGAAGAGACAACTTTGTCGACGCAAATTCGTTGCCGGCGTCCGTACAGGTAATTGTGAAACCATTCAATAGCCGCGGGAGATATGTGAAGAGAGCGGAGAATGCCTATAAGTATGTCAAAATCAACATTGTTGAAAGCATTGCTAAAGTCTAGGAGAGCAAGCACAGTTAACTTTCCCTCCTCCATACCATGTCTTATGTCATCTGTTATATTTAAAAGAGCAGTTGCCGTGCTGTGACCCGGTCGGAAGCCAGATTGGTAAGGATTTAATAGGGAGTTTTGGACTAGGAATGTATTTAATTGATTGTGTACAAGACGCTCCAGAACTTTAGAAAGGAATGGAAGGATTGAAATAGGTCGATATTCGGAAAAACATGATGGGTTTGGTTTTTTAGGTAAGGGAATAATCTGAGCTTCTTTCCAGGCCGAAGGAAACATACCCTTTTCAACAGATACGTTAAGAATATAACTAATGACCGGAAGAATTTGATCTATAATAGGCAAAA
The DNA here is from genome assembly GCA_923062675.1 of Marasmarcha lunaedactyla. NCBI lineage: Eukaryota > Metazoa > Arthropoda > Insecta > Lepidoptera > Pterophoridae > Marasmarcha > Marasmarcha lunaedactyla. Next base: position 1,319,278 of record OV281367.1, on the reverse strand, counting down.
TCATGTTTCGACTAATACAATCCGTGCCAACTGCATTAGATGTGATAGACATAACGCTTTTCTTAACATCACTGTCGGAAAATTGATTAAAAACAAATGCAGGATGTTTGGGGACTGGCAGAGAAGAAAGAGTATTTAGTGTGTGATTTTTATTTGTATAATTAATTTTCGAACTATGTGAAAAGTGCTGGTTGAGAAGATCAATGTTTAAATTACTGATAGTTTGACTTTGTTTTGACTTACCTATCCCCAGCGTTTTCAAAAATTTCCACAGTTTAGATGGATCTTTGTTTTGTACTGATTCATGGATATAACGGCGTTGAGCATCCCTACACATCCTGTTGCAGCGATTTCGGTGTTCAACATATTTCATTTTGTTTTCCTCTGTGGGCTTACGTTTGAATTTAAACTTAAAGACATTTTTTCTATGCATGATTGCTCGGATATCATTGGTAATCCAAGGTGCTGGCGTGTGCTTAATTTTTATAGAGCGCAGCGGAGCATGAATGTCGTAAAGCTTGGTTAGGGTTTTATTAAAACTATCCACCATGTCGTCCATTGTACTAGCATTCAAAACCTCAGACCAATCTGTTTGCTCAGCGTCATTACGTAATTTATCCATATTTATGCCACCAAAATTACGCTGCAGAATAACATTCGGTTTGACTTTTGGCGCACGAAGTTTATAGGAGAGGAATAACAGATCGTGATAAGAGAATCCATCCGCGGTGCATTGTCCATGTTTGGCAACGTTGTTAGAAGACGAGACAAGTATTATATCAAGAAGTGACGGCGTTGAGTGGGGATAGAAATGGGTGGCATTTAAGGGAAGGATGTTAAGATTACTTGCTTTAGCGAGGTTTTCAAATGCAATGGAACGTGAATCTTGTTTAAGGAGACAAGTATTAAAGTCACCCATTATAATGGTATGATTGTATAGGGGGATGAGGTTTTCTAATAAGTTTTCAAATGAATTAAAATAATTCATTCGCATAGAAGGACTATAATAGACTGACTCCAAGGAGTACCTTTGTGTGAGAAATGTTAACCTCAATAAAAAGATGCTCACCTGCGTTACATTGTGGTGGCTGCGAAGAGGAAAATATTGTCTCATCAAACAGTCTCTATTTGAAAATTCATTTTTAATTATGTCAGAATCCGAAGTTATAGCTGGATAGGGGCCCAAAACATTAATAATATGCCCATCAGTACACACTATCAAAAATGGTTTACCAAGTTTTGGTATTTATGTAGGCTGTTTGTTCTCTTTTGGTATAAGTAGTTCGCACTCTTTTCAATATAACAGTAGGTTCCATCAAATATAGCTATATGCCTAGACTCTCCTTCAAATTCCCCAAATAATGCACTAGGTATGGCAAGATTCCTTTGTACTATTTGTTGCCTATTTGAATGATTTAATCCTAGATGCATGGGTACAAAGTATTCCGAAAACATATTTCGAGCCTGAGTCAAGTAGTTTTCTACTGTTGTTTTAGATATATTTAACAATATGGCTAATTTGATTGGAGTCTCCTGTTCTTAATTTCATGAAATATGTTCCTAGCACTAATGAAGCTTTATTTATATTTGAAAATTGAGGAACTTCACTTAAAAGTTGATGGAATTGAGGCCTACTCAATCCAATCCAGGTGTGAACCACATGATCCTCCATTTGACTAATATTTTCTAGATTCAATACAGGTAAAGGTTGTGATTCTTTCAATCTCAGCATGTCCTGTATTTGCTGAGCATTGAATGATTTTAAATAATTATTGCTTAAGCTATCCCAGGAATCTCAAGACTCAATAACAATATGATGATCACACAATCTGTCATTTTCTGGTACATAATATTTGAAGGGTTGTCAAACAGTCGAGAGGTATAGAGTTCCACTGGAACCTAGAAAAATGCTTTTGAACACTTTGAATGGCACAATTTAAAACATACTATAACGAAGGAAAAGTACTATTATTCATAAGACCCATATTTAAATTGGAACGCATTAAACAAGTATTATTTAGATAATGTAATTATGTATCATAGTCACAGTATCATCAGCCTTGCCCTCCATGCCAGAGGTGGGTTCGAATCCTGGTAGGGGCAGATATTTTATTATATTTGCTTTCTAGTTATGGATGTGTATGTATGTTTATTTAAGTTTATTTATAATATTTATACATTAAAAAAATATCCATGTGTGTTCATATATTTCTTAAGTTTATTTATCAGTTATCTAGTATTCCTAACACAAGTCTTAATGATACTTAATTTGGGCAAGATAATTTGGTGTGCTTGTTAGAAATATTTATTTATTTATAGTAAATAGCATTTTTTCAAGAAAAAAAAATAAAAAGTAAAACAATTTACAATAGTGTTAACATAAAAATAAAACAACAACATATTTTTACAATATACTCTTGAATTATGGTATATAATGTTCCAGGTATATTGTCAAAGCCATGATATTACAAATTCACTAGTTAGGCCGTTTAATTGTAAGAAATGCAGTCAATTTACAATCTAATAACCAAAATAATCAAACAATTTGAGTCTGTCAAGAGTATTTACAACGCTAATAATACAATAGGTTAAAAATGCAGCAATACTTACAGGGAAAGCTGTAACCCATGCACGAAATATTGACAGTGTAGCTTCATCTTCCAAGACAACGCTACGTAAGGTGTTACTGCGACCAGTAGCAATACCACAGTTCACACAACGATGATCCATCGTTTGAATCGGTGTCCGGAATGAAAGCAAAAGTATCAGATGTAGCAGGTCATCGAAAGTCCGTATGTGAAAGCCAAGTTAGTAAAAATCACAGAAACGCAGAAAAACACACTGAGAGCACTCGTGACGCACGAAAAGAAACGAAACGAATGGCCGTTGGAGATTTGACAGATGCTATATGAAATACTGCTGTGCTGCCAAAATAAAAATGAAAAATCCAACATTATTTCAAATGTTTTTTTATTGATAACTTCATAAAATGTTTAAAAATGTTTCAATATTCGTGTAAAATAATAAAAAAAGTATTAAGCATATTTTTTAAAATGAATTCTTGATATTTCCAAAACAATAATCATAAAAATGTGAATACGCCGTAATCGTAGTAAATTCATTTTAATTTGTTTCACAGATCTCATATTTTTGTAGCTTTTTTGATACAAATACAGAATAATTTTATGCATTTTTTAACATACATTTCGTTTTGTTAACCACCAAGCCTACGACATGCTTCCTCCTTTAGTGGTGACCTAATCGACATGCGTACTCACTACACAGACAGAAGAAGACAATGATGTTTCTTAAGTCTTTTAACAGTGCCTTTTCTTACTCATATTCAAATAAGTTCTTAAAAGAACACCGAGAGCTGTTTTTTCTTAAATAAAACACTTTCTACCCACATTTTAGATACCATGGTCTCGAGTGAGTAAAGATGACAGGAGTCTTGACAGTTATCAAATCATCCCATCCGCTTGTCAGTCTACGAGCGTAGCGCTCAGGATTAACGCAGAGAGTGCTTACAGCGTTTGCGCTTGAGGTATCGCAGTTGGTTAGATGTTGGATTTTATGTTGTTTAGTATAGGATCCCATGTTGAGAAACCTTATCCAAATTCAAAAATTTGTTTTAAAAAAATTTCTCAACATTGACAATTACCTGTTCTTATTGATGTCAAATAAAACATGACTTTACCACCAGTTCGAAGAAACCTTGGTGAAGAAGAACTGGCAAGAAACTTCACGGGTATATTTTTTTTCAAAATCAATTTAGTGTCTCTTTATGTCTATACAAGATTATTCTTATTTGCTTCTGTTAGCTCGGCAAGTCTCCCTCCCCCCAAGTACCTATCCAAACGCGAACACCCTTAAAAGGCACCCAACCAACTTTCTTTTGTCAACTTTGTTGAGGTAAGTCGCCTTGCCTTCCATGCCAGAGGTCCCGGGTTCGAATCCTGGTACACGCAGATATTTTATAATATTTGCTTTCTAGTCATGGATGTGTATGTATGTTTATTTAAGTTTATTTGTAATATTTATATATATATATAAAAAATATTTATGTGTGTTTATATATTTCTTAAGTTTATTTATCCGTTATCTAGTATCCATAACACAAGTTCTTAATGATACTAGATAGACTAGAGAGGGCTAGATAATGTGGTGTGACTATTAGAAATATTTATTTATTTATTTAATCGCCTCTCTGATCATTCTGGGTTTTAAGTTAGATTTCCTTTGATAAAGTGTTATTTTAGTGTCCCTTTTTTTTATTTATACCTAAAATAAACGAAGCTTTTTTCAATTCCAGTTGGAAACTGTGGAAAAATGGCTTCCATTGCACGCTGCTTGTATTGGCGGACACGCGCCCATGGTCTCTTTACTGCTGGAGTTCCCCTACCCTGACTCAGTCTTGGAGACTTTTACGTAAGTACCAAGTGGCTGTTGTAAGAATGTCTGGGGAGCTAGACACTATTTCTATCCGGCACATTCAACTCAGCAGTATGTAGCTCTTAGATCACCACGGCCTGCATTGCTCTCGTGAGCGTTTCTTTATGAGCTATTGTGTAAGATTTTGCTAATTTGTATTTAAATAAATATTATTTGATTAACTTTAATATTGAAATGTGTCAGGGGCCGGCATCAACCCGGCCAAGCCGAATATATATTTATTTATTTGGGACAATTAACAATTTTACACTTGTATGTATATTACAATAATACATTATTAAAATGACACTTAGTGCAGATCAACAACATCATTCTCAGGTTACTTAGCTGTAATTATAAATGTAAGACAACGGAGAGAGTTTACATATTAGTCAACAAGAATTAGATTAAGTTAAAGAAACTATTGTAATGTAATTCTCTTCAATTTAGGACAAGCAAGATATTATATGTTTCATGAAAGATAATGCCGATAAGTGGAATATGTCTACATTTGCGAAGTGTTCATTATACATGGTGTAAGAATATGTGTCTATGAATGTGTCGGTGTAGGTCAATGCCAGCCGGGTGCTTGTCGTTCAAGAAATACTGACCAGAACGCGGCTCGAACACGTGGGCAGCACCATGTGCTACATCCTGTGGTACATTTGAGACTCCTGAGTAAATCGAACATAAAAGATATACAAGATTATGAGACTGCAGTTTCAAAAAAAAAAAATTAACCATGAAATCTATCTAATCTAATCTATTAGAGTTTTGTATGTTTCTTTGTAAGGAAGCTTGTTTAGAAAGCTGCATTAACAAAGAGTACCATAGGCTGTATTTTTTTAAATTAGATCTTTCGCAAATAACAATAATGTATCCCAAAGTATCAAACATTTGCCTATAAAAGTCATTATTTGGCCGGCGCTGCGATACTATTGATGATCAACAAAATGCACAAAATTCAGACGGCTGAGTAGTGTAGTTAGTGGCCCTGTCTCATATGCTGGGGGTCTCAGGTGCGAGTCCTGGCCGGGGCATTCATTTGTGTGATGAACACAGATGTTTGTTCTCGGGTCATGGTTGTTTATATTTATATATGCCTGTTTATTCTGGGTTCCCCCCAGTTCGCTGTATGGTCATCCATAACACAAGCTCTGCTTACTTTGGGGCCATACAGTTGGTGTGTTTGTCTGGGGATTTATTATTTATTTATTTATATATGTCTGTTTATTCTGGGTCCTCCCAGTTCGCTGTATGGTCATCCATAACACAAGCTCTGCTTACTTTAGGGCCATACAGTTGGTGTGTTTGTCTGGGGATTTATTTATTATTTATTTATTTATATATGTCTGTTTATTCTGGGTTCCCCCCCAGTTCGCTGTATGGTCATCCATAACACAAGCTCTGCTTACTTTGGGGCCATACAGTTGGTGTGTTTGTCTGGGGATTTATTATTTATTTATTTATATATGTCTGTTTATTCTGGGTCCTCCCAGTTCGCTGTATGGTCATCCATAACACAAGCTCTGCTTACTTTATGTTTGTCTGGGGATTTATTTATTTATTTAAAATAATGTACTACGTGTTCACAGTAATCATCATTACCCACAACAAAATGGGTGAAGTTATATATCTACATACATACATAATTTAATATATCAATTTTATAAGTATGAATAAATCGATTCGTAATTTTATATATTTTGAACTATATCTCCTATAAATACGCTAAAGTGTACTTACAGTTGTACAATTGATGTTGCAGCGACAAATCCGGCAGATGGCAGTACCGGTTCGCGTTCGACATAAACGCGAGTGACGTCAGAGGGCAGACCGCCGTGTGCATAGCCAGTGCTCTGGGCAGCTTGCCCGTCCTGACCGCCATCTTGAATTTTACGGTGGCCTGTGAAAGAGTACCGGGGACTGGAGAGGTGATTTCTTCATGTATATTTGCGCTGTAGCATGGTGCGGGTGACAGTTTCAATAACGTTTCGTATCACTCTTGAAAGTTGCCGCGATTTACAAATCATGACTAAGTATTTCAGCTCTACGACATTCGTAATATATTAAATCATTAATAACTGTAGTAAATTAAATTAAACCCAACCAGAATTTATTTATTTATTTAATAAGGCAAACACACAGGTCACAATCGTAATTAATTTAGAAGGGATTAAATAAACAATTTTGAGCAAGATTGCAACCCTAGACTTGCTTACACGACAAAACAGGCAGTTATAGAAAATGATGTTTGTAATATTTACAGCTTAAGGTTAGTGTTAGTTAAGATTACAAGTAAGAAAACAGAAAACAAGTGGGAATAATTACAATGATTCAAGTGATACATATCAAATAGCAAAATTATATGCAAAATATAGAATGTTCTAGTCTACAAATAAAATCTAATTGAAAGAAAATTTACGCAAAGTTTAATGCGTATAACGTAACGCCATAGACGTATCATGTGGTACTGACAGATGTCAACGTCATACAGGCAACTGTCACCCGCACCATGCTGCAGCGCAAATAGTAGAGCTTCTATTTCATTTAGTTGAGTGTTATTAAGGCGCTACCCTGAACAGATGATCTTGAGCAATCGCTCATCATTTGAATCGATTACTTACAGTATAAAGTTACAAAGGTCGTTAGAAAAAAAATTTACCTTCACAAAGAATTTGTATGAAATTATCTATATATTAAATTGAGTCCCAAAATGAATAATGCATTTTTTTATACATATGCGATGCACGATAAAAATCATAGTTAATCATTTATATGCTTTCGTTAAAAAGAGGTTTGTTACACTTTTACTTACTTAAAACATAATTGGAGTCTTCCAACATGGAAGACAAAATATGCCCGTGAAGTTTGCCAGTTCTTTTTCACGAAGGTTTTTCCGAACTGGTGGTAGAGTCATGTTTTATTTGACGTCAATAAGAACAGTAATTGTCAATGTTGAAAAATAAATATTTGAATTAGAATATATTGAATATATAGATATGTTGAGACCTCGTCTGCGGCGGTGCTACAGTCCGACCTACTTTAACAGCCACAACAACCATGTTTATTTCTTTGTCTTTCGGATAGAGGGTAGTACAAGAGTACTAACTGTTCCTTCCTTCCTTCCTGTTCCAGCAATTACTGGAACAAAGGCTATTTCAGCTTGCGGTCGGCAACGTAGCATTAATCGATGCACAATAAAAAACAATATTATTCATCAAATTACGTATATTGGATCATGAGCTCGTTTGCAGTAATGACTAAGTAAAAGAAACGGTTCAGAAGTTTCAGCCTCCGTGCATTATTTAAAAACATAATTTGGAAAGCCGATAAGAAAATTGTTTTTTTTATGAACAAAACTCGGCTGTTGGTTTTTAGCTGGATTCAAACTGAAATGGGGTTTTTGCTTAACTTAATTTATAAGTATTTTAATACATTAATAATAACTACGAAGATACTTTTTGAATTACAATTGAATTGAAAGAGAACCCAACTTCCAGGTCAATGGTCATTTGGGCCCTCTTTTGGCCAGAACTTTTTCACACACGTATTGAATTACAGGAAACATGTTAATTTAGACAAAATTGTTGTATACCCGTTTTTTAAAAACCAAAAATTAACAAACTATACGATTTAATTATTTTCATAATTGCAGGATGATAAAATCACCCCCGAGGTCGAACAAAGGTTGAAGAAAGTGCTGAGTCCGACCAGGGGAGGCATCTCTTTGGGAATCCACGCCATAGTGAGCCGGCTGACTGGAGCTAGTAAGAATGTGAGTCAATTTAATTACAATGTGGATTTAAATTACTTTTCATATATTCGTTACTTTTTACAGATTTTCGCGCAGTAACTACTTCATTTTCCATATCAGTTCACATTTGAATATTTTTGCTTGTGTATTTTAAAGTTTTACCAATTTGCAATAAGTTTCTACCATTGAATGAGCGACGTAGATAGAGGGAAGGATCAGGCGGTTGCCACGCAGGATCTGAGGCAACTCCAGCTGTGCTCGATTAGCCGATGTGTGCTTGTTTCTTTCGTGTCACAATTTTTAATTATATCTTTCTCTTTTTTCATTCCTACATAATATTTATTATTATTTGGGATAAACAAAAACTTATATCTATAGAACTAAATAATTATAACCCTATAAAATTAAAATGGTGTTGAAAAACTTAAATACTCGTGAGGGCCTGGTGATCTATAACACAGGGTTTACCCCAGCGTGGACACAATCTCTCACAAAGTTTATTTCATTTTGAATTCCTTGTTGTAACTTAAGATCATTGTAAATACTTCTGTGAAGAGAAAATAATCCTTTTAAATATTATAATTAAATTTCATGCCTACTATTTCACGTCTTTGAACGTCTCTTTTGTAACGATGTAATTTCCGCGTCATTCAGAGCGAGCCCATGGACTCACAGTCGCGCGTCTCCCCGGTGAACCTGGCGGCGGGCTGCGGCGCTAGCTGCGTGGCGCTCGCCACGAGAGGGCAGCACGCGCTGTGCGTCGCCGCCCTGCTGGCCGCCGGCGCCAGCGCACACAGTGTTATACAGGTCCGTTTACATGTGAGGAATATTGTTAGCTGTAAAATGAGCCTACTTAGAATCATGAAGAACGCAAAAAAAATATTAATAAAACATAGGTAATTTCCGAACATAAATCTTAAAATGCTGGTTACTCAGAGGGATGAGGGGTGCGCCCCCTTAAGGGGTCATTCAACGTAGTTTATGCTGTTAAATTTCTTTGCCAACTTCTGGAACATCGCCATCAACTAATAAATAAATCCTCGGTCGTTAATTAATTTCTAATTAATATTATAAATGTGAAGGTTAAAGAAATATTCTTGAAGGGAAAAAAAATGACATAAGTCTGTATAATGGTGTACTGATGTAAGAAAAACATCAGTTATGTATAATTTCTATATAAATAAATTATTTATAAAAAATTATTATATATATTTTTACTATTATATAAAAAAATTATGAAATAATTTATCTATATAAATAACTATATAGATAAATTATTTCATGAATTCATTTTAATTCACAAAATGCCAAAGTTAGAGTCTTACTTATTTATTTTTGCATTTACAAAATCAGTTAGGACAGTTTAGACCATCGTTCACAACTTTAATTTCCTGTATGCATAATTTGTGTGAAATAACTTCCAGTTGGATCCAGAATCGAGTAGTTCAAGGAAGAGTCGCAGCACTTCGGCGCCGCCCGCGAGAAGAAACTTATCTCCAGGGAAGAGAGACAGATCCAAAGACCGTGAGTTAAGATGCATCGGGTTTCCCGCCACACGGCCACCACGATAGCTTTAATAATCCCACTGGAGGGGATTGTGTTTAAATATAACCCTATTTTCAGGGACTATACAAATTAGGTTATAACTTAATTGCTATGAATGAGATACATGATGGAATGAGATGAATGAATGACTGACCGGCGAATGAGCTGCGTATGGATCGCATGTCATCGCGCGCGGAATTCAGTTGAATACACGCAGCTACAAATTACACTCGCATTTTCGTTTTATTTCAACAACCAACAGCTTTTAGCGATAAGGCCGCCTTTGCACATCTCATATTTTTTTCTTTGCATGTGAGCAATAAAGTGTTTATATTATTATTATTATTAATATTAAAGCTAAGGACAATAAATGTCGTTGATAAAGCTTCTTTTTGAAATGCAAGAATGAAAAAGAAATGTGTGTCTTTTAATTTGATGTGTAAGTGTTAATGTGAGACAGTTTGTGTGTGTGACATGGAGTTTTTTCGTGTTGTTGGAGTTTTGTCATGTATATGTCCTTATGTCATTATAGTACATCAGGTTGCCTACAACGGGTTGGTAGATTTACACATACCTTCCACATCCTGTTTTAGGTATGTGTGTACGATGTTTTCCTTCATCGCTAGAGCAGTCAGCTTGTGTACATGAGTTGTAAATACTCATTAAATTCATTTTGAGAGAATGATACCCGTGAAGTTTCCTGTCAGTTCTTGTTTACGAAGGTTTTCCGAACTGGTGGTAGAATCATGGTTTATTTGACGTCAATAAGAACAAGTAATTGTCAATGTTGAGAAATAAATATGTAAATTTGAATTTGACCATCAGATCCAGAAGTCAGTGCCTTCACCACTGCGCCACCCACACATTCAAATCTGTTTTTCAGATAATTATGATCATGGAATTTTTAAGCGTAGAGGCAATGGACCGGCGCGTGCTGTCCTATAGTCTATCCGCTATAAGAAAACAGTGAATCATCGATGCAACTACAAATTATTAGCCAATGAGGGCACAGTATTAGGAAAAGTTTTCTTATTGTCGGTGACGCTATTGGCTAAAATCTAATGCTGAGACGATACGTCACTGTATTCTTAACGCGAAAGAATTGTAGTCGTCCTCATCACGCATGACCAGGCCGCTAATTTATAGAAAAGAAGATATTCTAAGACTGTGTACAGCTGATTCGTTCTAGTGTCATAATTCTGTATTTACAAACAAGAATATTTACATTAATGAAATGTGGAATAATTATAATGAAATTTGGAACACAATTCCTAAATTACTTTGTGACAGGGCGAACTTGTCATACCTTCCACCCCAAGTATTTTATAAAAGAGCGCCAAGAAGATTTTTGTTCCGCCGGCGCTTTTTCCTCTCCGCCTACCCAAATTAAGTTGTGTTTACGCAATCTCGATAAAAATGAAGAAAAAGAAGACTTTCATCAAAAATATTGATAATTTTTTTGAACCTATGAGGAAATAAAATATTTTGGTAATTTTTTTGAATTCTAAAGGCTGTCAGAGTTGCCGCATTGAATCGCTGTCACCGTTCAAACATTTTTTTTAAATTGATTACGCCTCCGAAGTTTTTAATTGTGTCTATAGAAGTTATGCAATATCGATATAAGTTGTAACTGCATTGAGTGAGGTAGTCGAGATCCTTATGATGAGATCTCGTCTAAGGCGGTTCTACTGGCGTTCCTCTTATTTTATTTATTTATTTTATTTATTTATTTTATTTAACCAAGATATAAAATACGTTGAGGTGTTTTTATTCTAGATTATGGAAGGAACAACCAGTGCTGTTAAGAATGATAGTTCACTTATTTTGGTTTACTATTGTTTGAAAAAAAGCGTATGTTAAAAGATCATTTAACAAACAACTTTTGAAAAACAAATCATTTGACAAACTCTCATTTCGCAAACATATTAACTACTTTAAAAATAATAATTTGACATAAAACAGGTTTCCCAAAGGTTTTACTCAGGAAATATTACAATTGTTAAAGTATTAATTATAAAACACCTCGTGTCGTGATGTTTGTTTGAACCAAATTGAACCAATGTCGCTTTTCGTGAAAAGCTAGAAATGGTACTTAATTTGGTCCTGGCGCTTCGCCGGGTAATTCCGCACCACGCTCGCTTCGCTCGCTCGGCTCGCGCGTATATTAACTACATACAAACCTAATTTAACCCGATAGAACTTGTATTGTGACCAGGTAGAACGCAAGCGGAGCGAGCGTCAAATGCATGCATGTAGTTTAGAAAAATAACCAATTTGCGAAATGATGTTTTGGCATTATAATATTTTTCTAGTAAATATTTTGTCTGAGTAGTTTATATAACAATGGTTTGTAAAATTATAAATTTATCAAGTATAGTTTTGTCAAACGCTGTTTTTCAAATGAAAATTTGTTATTCGTTTTTGTGAAATGATTGGATACCTATTATTTTAATAGATGTGCCCCCAGCGTAATGGTTTCGCGACTAAATCGAGCTAGTCAAGTTTATGATTCCCAAGTGTAGTCTCATGAGATGTTAAACGGTTATTTCTGTTCCAGAAATACCAATATACCAATTTTCCAATGATACCTTAGTTTATATATTATCCAGATCTATGTAAATTCTAACAAAGGAAATAAAACAAGTGAAGCTGATAAATAGTGGTTTTTCTTAAGTATTGTGCAGTAAACAGTTTGCGCCTTAACAAGAGCATAACAAATTAGAGTAGGGATAAACAGTTATTTTAGTATCACTGTGACTGACGTTCCAGTTCCAAAAAAATCACCGTGACTTTGTCACGTCGATCACTTACGTCATATTCAAAATTGATAAATAAAACGCCTACGAAATTTAATGCCACTTGGGTCCCGTGTTTGTTTGCCTGCAGTGGATATAGTAAATAAAAATGTTCTATGGACATGTTGTTAATTGTTTCCAGGCGACACGCACTACACAGCTCTAGCTATTGCCATTCGCAACAAAAACCTGCAAATAGCTGAAATGCTGCTCCAGCACAACGCCACCGACGACAACTGGCAGGCCTTGCGGGAAGCCGTCCAGAACAACATGCTCGCCTTGATACCGAAGATACTGAATACTAAGGTAAGCATAATAATAATAATAAATCCTCAGACAAGCACACCAGCTGTACGGCTCCGTAGTAAGCAGAGCTTGTTTTGTGGATGACCGTACAGCGGACTGGGGGGGGGGGGACCCGCACATACAATCACCCGTACTTTTTTGCCTTCGATGTTTTTCGTTGTTCTCTTATTTTCCTTAACTAATTGTAAATTTTTTAAATTGTTTTGTCCTCTCGTTGTATTTGGGTTGGGCTACTGCTCATCCTATGCTCACAGGGCTCGGCAGCCTTCATTAGGCAGTAGTGAACTCTTCTGACCGAAATTTTTGTTATAAGTTTAATTGTTTCTAAATACTGTATTTATTTGTGTTCTTACTAACACACAACCCAACCTCTGTTTACATTGGAGATATACAGTTGGTGTGTTTGTCTAAGGAATAATTATTATTTAAATGTAATTATACATGTGGAACGATTGTCTTGACAATATAGAGAAACAAAGAATAAAAGATAAATGTTACATCATTACAAAAAAGATTTTTGACATATTTGGCAGGCCTACCAAGACCCGGAGAACAAAGTGAACCGGCCTCTAATATCTCGAAGCATATTGTCTTCCGGAAGCAGCACTCTGTCGCTGAACGCGCGCTGCCCCAGCGTGCCCGTGCTGCTGAACTGGCAAGGCAATAACGTCATGGACGCAGTGAGGCAAGTGTTGATTCATTATACAGTTTTCATCTCTGGCTTGTCTGCGGCGGCACTCAGACTATGACTTGTGGTTAGTGAAGGCTAACAATTCTGTAGATTTTACTAAGCGAATATGTATTTTATGTTTACTATGTGCAAGCCTGGATTTGCTTAGCAACATCTATACTGACCTACTAACCTATGTCGGGGACTTTACAAATATCATAGTAAATTTTGTTTTATTATTATATATTATGACCGCGTTGACGTGGTTATGTTCCGGACAAGAGGTCGGAACAGCCAGTGTAATGACCGGAACAAAGGCAATTCAAACTGCAGCTCACGGTTGGCTACTTAGTCGATATTCAAATTCAAATATTTGTATCTCAATTTTGACAATTACTTGTTCTTATTTACCTAAAATAAAACATGACTCTACGACCAAGTCGGAGAAACCTTCGTGTAGTAGTACTTGCAAACAACTTCACGGGCATAAATTATTTCAAAATAAATTTACAGTGTCTCTTTATATCTTTACAAAATCATTCTTATCTGCATCTGTTAGCTCGGCAAGTCTCGCTCCCCCCAAGTATCCAAACCACGAACACCCTCAAACGGCACCCGTTCATGAGTTAACATGGGATCCAGCCATCGCCCTCCTACCCGACCCGCTACTACCATAAGAAGACTTACTTCACTGACAAAGACGTTTTAGATATTCATTAAACACATTCAATATTGATAAATGAAACATTTAACATCGCATGGGCTCTTTTTCTGGCTATGAAAACAGTGAAAACAAATAGTTTTAATTAAAACAAAAAACTTGCAGAGTGTCCTGGCTGCGGGCGGCAGCGCTGCGCCTGAACCCGGGCGTGAGCCACGTGGCCGCCCTGCACGCCATCACTAGGATAGATCTGTCCAACAACGAACTAAGAAGCCTGCCTCACGAGATATTTACCATGATGAGTCTCCGGTGAGTAGTTTGTTCGACGCGCGCTTTGTCAATATTAAATTAGATAGGCTGGTGACACATCGTGTCCTTCCTGTTACTTAAATTATTAATTTATTATTATTATTTTAACACGTCACCTACACCGTAGGTAAGTGATTTAGTTCTTTGTTGTAAACTGGGAAGAATTCACGTTATTACAGTTGAACAAACCTGCGGGCTTAAAAAATGTATGAACATTCATTTACCGGAGGGAAAACGTATACGGAAATCCATTTCTGCCATGTTATATATTTTTTTTAATTTAGGACGAGAATCAGGCCGATGCGAAAAGACAAAAAGTTTGATTATCACATCTTTTAAAAAAAAAGCTAGTCTATTCTTCGTAAACTAGGAGGAAAAGAGATTTGAATTTAGAATGTGGACAATGTAAGTAAAAGTTCCAATCGCGAAAATTGTATGAAAGAGTTATAGAGGCTGCGTGATAAAGAAAAACACTTGGTTTTACAGGCTTTGTTTCCTTTGCCTCTTAGTGTAGGTTTGGCTCCCAGCAAGACAACTGAAAATCGAGTAGATACGTACCAGATTCTTCACCTCGAAAATCTGCTAAAAATAAATATGCACATACTGTGCTGGTAGATTCTGGAGTAGAAGAATTTTGAGTCCTGCGCAAGAACTACCATCAAATGGTTTTATTTATTTTTTTGTAAAAAAAGTAGTCTAGGCTCTATGGTTCATGCATTTTCCTATGAATTGGCAACAATAAACGAGTCGGTACATGCGAACTTCCTTTTGTTTATGTCTAAATTATTGTGATAGTTTTCAACTCGATTACGAAATGTCTAGTAGCGAGAGTGAAGATTCATTGACGCCGCGTGAATTACAAGAAACTGTCCAAGCAGTCTCCGAAAACCTTTTAGCCTGAGAACTCCAGGGAAAAGTACAGCAAGATATATCAAGAAATATTTAATTGATTTCAACTAATAATGTTTTGAATTTCCTCGTAAGTGTCGTACAAAGCACTGTATATATTCGGAAGAAATTATGACTTCCAAAAGGTTCTCCCTCGATAAACAATTTACTATTTATGGCTATTGTCAAAAACATTTCAAATTTAAGTGATATTATGGGATATTGAATTATTGAGTTTACCTGCCTTCCTTCATTCGCAAGAGGATCAAAGGCCACCGCCAAGACTCTCCATAATGCTGCAGCATACATTTCTCTTTAGCTTCACAATCCGAGTGACATATTTATAGCATTAAATACCATGAACAAATCAAGCGGCTGACCGGCGTGCTTCGTGTGTAAGTCAGTCACAGTTGCTAATGTTTCAGATCTTGAAAGTAATGGCCATTAGACTACCTAGGGGCGTAGTGGAAAATAGTCCAGCCTCATACGCCGTAGGTTTTTAGGCCATGGTCAAGGCATTCATTTGCGTGATAACAGAAAAATGAGTTCTCGGGTCTTGATATTTATATATGTATGTTTATTCTGGGTCCTCCCAGTTCGCTGTATGGTCCTCCATAACACAAGCTCTGCTTACTTGGGACCTTTGCTGTGTTTATCTGCGGATTTATTTATTATTTATATCATTTCTAAGGGTTTAACTTGTTTTTCTTTATCCACTTTGTTTAAGACAATAATATTACAAAATGGCAATTACTTTTAAGATTTTAAAGCAGCGATTGCACAAGACTACACAAGAAGGCCCCAGTTTTTTATTCATTGCAAAATACATCGATTAAATCTAAAATTCAAGGAAATTCCAAATCGATGCATCAGCTGCTACGCAGATTGCGCACGCGCGCCTTCAACTTATTTAAAACGTGCTTGGGTTTATAGTTGTGTTATGATTGAAAAAAAATATTATTTAACCGATTTCAGATATCTGAACGTGGCGCAGAACAAGCTGGAGACGCTCCCAGCCGTGGGGGACTCGTACGAGGAGGACGAAGACCGCAGGAAAGCAAAACGCGTCGTGAAGGTGGTGAAGGAGGTGTACACCGCGCCGGCCTTACAAGACCTTTATTTACAGGTGCGTTCTCTGTTCGGACTTTATTTGTTTATTTATTACAATAAACACCCAATGGCGTACATGTATATTATTCAAAAGGCCGTTTTTCAATGCTCAGATAATTAATTTTGAGAGTTTGACATAAATTCTATGGAAAGTCTTAATAAAGCAGCTTCATAACTTCTGGTACATATGTCAGGCTATCATAAAAATAACAATTCAATTATTTTACAATAAAAAAACTTGTACTTATGTTAAATGAGAGTAATTGACAATAACAAACAACATAAATTTACAATGTTTGTACACATTTGGATAAAACATAGTTATACATTTACTTATTGCCTAAAAACGTTCAAACGTACCGCTTATTTCTGATAGGACTGCCTACTAGCAGACCTGTGGTTGGAGAAGGCGTCGTGATATTATTTAGGTTTGATATACCTAAATAATATTATAATGTGGCAGTGTGTCTGTTTGTTTGTCCTTATTTATTATCGAAACAGAGCGACAGATTGAAGTGATGTTTACTGAGGAGATAATAATAATCAATATTGAGACAAACGCAGCAACTGTATAGCCTAAAAGTAAGAAGAGCTAGTGCTATGAACAGGACTCGAACTTGAGATCTGTGGCGTATGAGTCAGGGCTACTGCACTAACGCCACACGATTGTTGGAGAGCTGGAGAGTGGTCAAGGCTTTATTCTATCCAGCACTTCCCACGAGATCAGGTAGTTAATACAATAATTGTATGTGTTGTTCCATGTTCCAGGACAATCGGCTAGAGGCCCTGCCGCCGGCGCTGTTCGCGCTGCCCGCGCTGGCCACGCTGGACGTGTCCAACAACAAGCTGCGTGAGCTGGCGCCGCAGGTCTGGGCTGCGCCCAGCTTGAAGGACCTGAACGCTGCTTTCAATCATCTGAAGGACTTACCTCAGGTGAGGCATTTGTAGATAGAAAGACAGTCGGAATTACATTTAAAATGGATATCTTAGCTATCATACAAACATTTTATGAAATGTTGGAAGTCAACTAAGAGTATGACCCCCAAGGCAAAGTCTTCCAGTTCCGAACCTAGCGCTATCGTGAATCTTAAAAAAAACAGTTACGGGTGAAGTCGCTGCTCGGTGCCGCTTGCGCAGCGGAGCTGGCGCTGCTGGAGCCAGTTCGCGATGAAATTATCCTTATGGTCGGTGGCCAAAGCCCTGGACATGACGTTCTTAGTTTAGATCATTTGAAGTGTGCAGGCGTACACGTATCGACAGTATTTGTAATGTTTTTTTGATCTGTGCATCAGTCATGCATATCTGCCTTACGAAATGAGGAAGCCGAAGATAAAACCGGTGACAATTGGGTTTTGACACCATTTGAAAATGCGAGTTTTTTTCATTTGTTTCGAAAATATAAGTTATTTTGAACCAAAAAATAAAGTATTGAATTTAATAATAATATTATTGAATCATATATATAAATAATATAGTTTGAAGACTTAAAAAAGAAGAATAAAACTTGTTATAAAGTATGATACATTTTATAATATTTTGAGCTTACTGACATAAATATAACAATGTCCGTTGTCGCAGTATGCATTGAAGCGCGTTATCCACGTAGCTATTATATATTTTATCCAAACCCACATACAGTTTTTACTATGATTGACACGTTGTGACGTCATAACTCGTGTGGAGCGTGTTGCGGCGACTCGCAGCAGCTCCTCGAACACATCGCTGTGCATACTGTTACTTCTGCAATATTTCTTTGCTGTTGACAAACTATTTCTCTATTAACTATCTCATCTATTTCACTGGCAACTGATTGCCAAGGTGCTGGACAGGCTGCCTGCTCGACTTCTTAGCGTTCACCAAATACTGCGGGACCCTCAATTCAGCTTTCAGCCCAGCTTGTCAACAGATTTATACAAAGCATTTGACTTGGGTTGCTACGAAATGTTGTGGATCAAGTTATTATCTAGGGGCACATCTGGAAACATTGTAAATATCTTAAAGTATTGATAACGGTATCAGGTCAGTTGCGCTAAGTGGGGATGAGCCCTTTCGGATGAATACAAGCTGGATGGTGGAGTTGGACAGTCGGGTCTCATATGGACCGAGTGTGCATTCATGACATCGGTACCACGGACGGTATGGTGATGCCGAGCCCCTCGATGGTTGTCAGGCGCTTTCGACCTGCAATCTGCTCCGCTTGTTCTTGTTTCCTTTATTCATCGTATTCAAGCTCTTACAGATGACAAAATCTATTCTACAATTTGGCGGCCCGCTCACAGCGACAATGTAGAGGTGAGTCAAATTAAAAGAAAAAAAAACTACTCAATTTAAAGGAAATTATTGTGTTATACTGCATGACGGCGTATGAGATATTTTATACAATTTAATTATAAAGTACAAAGTAAATACCTTGTTAAAAGAATTTCGCAAAGTTAATACTCGTGAACTTGAAAATAAATATTCAGTTTTTGACAGCTGAGTTGCCATTTTTACTGCTTGATTTAACTCTGAATGTAAAAAAAGACAAATGTAACAAAATAAATAAAATATATCTACTATATATCTAACATTTAATACAATTATTTATGTATCAATAACTTTTCAATATTGACACCCGTTTACATAAACAAGTAACTACTCTGCGCCAGAATGATTAAATTGCAAAATTTAATTTCGTAGTCGAGTTTACCTGAAATATTTCTTGAATATTTTTGGTAATTAAGTCAGGTGAATAAACCTGGCGTAAAGAATCAAAATAAGTTATAATATTGGTATCCGAAATAGATGACGTTACGTTTGACAGCGGTGTAGTCCGCTTGGTCAGTACATGTCACGTGACAAGTGATTGTAGAAACTCGTCTTCTTTTGGCTGTCGATTTGGCTATTATATGTAAATTATAAATAAATTATACATAAACTTACTTCAAACCTACCTTAGTGTAACGGAAACCGTACTTCCAACTTGTTTTTCACATTTATAATCTGAGTACTTACTTTTCTATCTCTTTCTCTTCCCCCAGCGTCCCGCCTCTTCTCCAGCTCTTTCTCCTACTTCGGAAGCTCCCGCTGGAAGAAAGTCTAATCGGGAAAGTACAGCCTCAGAGTTGGCTGATATCGTGCAGGTCGATAGGAAACTGAGGTACGTATTGTAAGGGGCGATAATGCCGAATTTGTATTAATCAAATTTTCGAGCTTAGGGGTTGAAATTATCATTCTTATTAAAGTTATTGTTAATGCACAGAACACCTTGTTGTTTATCTGTAGGCGGGTCTTTGACTATATAACTATTTGATTAAAGTAATAGCGAAAGACAGGTGACAAGCTTCTGAGGCACGGAACTCAGAAATCCTGTTCCCGGTCGCCTGATTTCACTTGTCAAATAGTTTAGTTACTATGCGAACCGAATGCAATGTACGACGCGATACGGCACGAGAATACATACGAAAATATACGGACAGGAAGAACTTTTGTCTTGCTCGCACGCCCATGTTTTGCTCCAATCTCTTACGTCGGGGAGCAGTATATTTGAGTTTGTGTGAGTAAATCTATCTGTAGTAGTACCGGAGCCATTTGTCAGGTAAGTGATGTAAGAGCATCTCCATCTTCCGCTATTTTACTTATACGCTAATCTAGAATTACAGTCCACTAGGTGTTCGTGAAACAATGTGGAAGTTAAAATTCTATTAGAAATTTATTTGACACTATTACAAATCTGTACTAAGTTTTTCTTATGTATAAATAATAAAATCCATGCAACCACACACTCACACACGCACAAACACACAAACACACATCAACTTATGTTAGTTCTCAATAAAGTGAAGCATAGATTGGTGGGTAATTGATACTTTGTTCCTAACAAGGAGCAGGTCCCCCTGACACGGACGTGCCGTGAGACCACTATCTAGGGAACTTGGTGACAAATTTTAAGTTACCTAACTTGTTTGTGTAATAATTTTTTTTGACATTATTATCATTTAAACGGATGCAAATAGATACTATCGCTTCTAGCTACATAAGTATATATATAATACATAGTAATATAAATATTTGAAAATTAACAAACTTACAGGTACAGAAGTTATTTTATATAATCATAATACACTTCCCTCCGTCAGCTCGGCCCCCCGCCACTACCACGGGTGGGCGGGGCGCGAGTGGGCGGAGCTGCGCGGCCCCACGTCCGGTTCCGCGCTGACGACGTTGAACCTGTCGCACAACCAGTACACCACCGTGCCCGCGGTGCTGGCTTGTGTAGCGCCCAACCTGACCAGGCTCAACATGGCTTATAACTCTTTGAGGTTAGTTCAGAGATATTTATATACTCAATATAATGCAATCTACAGCTGAACCTTTAAAATATATATATCAATAATAACAGTAGAAAAACACTTACCGAGTGTAGTGGTTAGTTGGTCTCAGGTTCGAGTCCTGGCCGGGGCGTTAATTTGTGTGATGAACACAGATGTTTGTTCTCGGGACATGGTTGTTGATATTTATATATATATATATGGTTATTCTGGGTTCCCCCCAGTTCGCTGTATGGTCATCCATAACACAAGCTCTGCTTACTTTAGGTCCAAACAGTTGATGTGTTTGTCCGGGGATGTATTGTATTACAGAACAAGTTCCAATAATCACATTATTTTATTTAAATTAAGAACAAAATCAGTGTCGTTGTAACTCCAATTCAGGTATTTATGATTCAACACTTTGGTACGCACGGCGCTATGTGTGCGTGTACGAACAGTTCGTGTTGTCACGCACACATAGTGCAGCGGGCACAAATGCCTTGATCCATCTACATATAGTAACTTTGTTATGATTTCGATTGCATGAAATACGGATAATTAATATTCTTTTGTATTAAATAAAAAATTTTATCCGGATTTTACCGTGGTGTCTGTAAAGACACCGAAATGACGAGTTAAAATTTAAAAATCCGGTTAAAACTGGTTATATTTACTATAATAAGTCATAAAAACTTAAGGAAATATTATGCTATGCTATGTAAGTAACCTATTAAAGGTCTATCGGCTTCTTTAATTTCTTAAATATAAATACTGGATTCCTTTTTACAATTAAAGCTAGAAAGAAACGACAGGTTTTATGAATATATAGCTAATATTGTAAAGATTGTTTGTCTAAATGTGATCAAATCACCTCGAGAGTTCGCATACTGGGGGCTTTGCATAGAGACGTCAAAAACAATTAAAGTTTTCACAACAGTTGTTATTTGTGCACGGAGATCACATACTAAGAAACAATTTTGTTGTCTTTAGGCAATAAAAAATGGACCGTCAGCAAATATATAACTAACGAAAAAGATATTTACATTTCCACAAATAATTTTTACTTGTTTTACATTTAAACACAAAAATTATACATATCATCATTACTTAATTCGAGAAGTTTATTTAGAAAAAATCTGTGTAAACTATACGAATACAATTACAGTGGCACGCGTTCGCAGCTTTGCATATTTTAAATGAAAGAGTGCGCACTCAGCAACATTCTTGCTGACAGTAGGCAATGTGGCTTAACTCGCAGATCTAACAATATGAACGAATATTATATTCTTTGGATACTTGCGTAAAATCATTATAAATATACAACCAAATTCTTTCTTTATTCAGCATGATAAAATATCTATATCTATAAATATAAAAACATGTGTTATGTGTCCGTTTGTTCGTTTAGTTCTTCGTCCCGATGAATGTCTAAAACGTCATTGTCACTAAAGTAAGGGTGGCTCACTTCCCTCTAATACGGTTGAGGAGGGCGACGGCTGGATCCCTTGTTAACTCATGAACGGGTGCCGTTTGAGGGTGTTCGTCGTTTGGATACTTGGGGGGAGGGAGACTTGCCGCGCTAACAGATGCAGATAAGCATCGTTTTTTATAGACATAAAGGGGCATTGTATATGCATTTTGACAAAAATATACACGTGAAGTTTCTTCCCAGTTCGTCTTCATGAAGGTTTCCGGACTAGTGGTAGAGTCAAGCTTTATATAAATTCAACAAG
Source organism: Marasmarcha lunaedactyla (assembly GCA_923062675.1). Classification (NCBI taxonomy): domain Eukaryota; kingdom Metazoa; phylum Arthropoda; class Insecta; order Lepidoptera; family Pterophoridae; genus Marasmarcha; species Marasmarcha lunaedactyla. Next base: position 1,296,781 of record OV281367.1, on the reverse strand, counting down.
AACAAAAAAATTGTCAATGTCCTATTCCAGATCCATGTCGTACGTGACGTCGTATCCCAAGAATCTGCGCCAGCTGGACTTGAGTCACAACGAGATCACTTGCTGGCCGAGTTTACCTCCGGTAAGTTATATTTCATTTTTAATTTTATCATGAAAATCTACAAATAATTAAGATTATCTAAGTAAAAGCAGCACCTCTCTAAAATACTGAAGTTAAATAAATAGTGGGTATGTAAAGTTAATATGAGGTTTCACGCTTCTTCTTAAGGAATGAAGTATTTTTAGAAAACAAATTAACAATTTGAATATCGTATGGTGACGTCACGAAGTGGTTACCTATTTTAAATCGCAATACAAAGTTTGTTATATTACCTGGAATGAACAACTCTACAATTGTCTCTGGATTCTTGAAGACAGATGTTTATTGCAAACATGACTTTACGGCTTAACCAAAGACTTGTTGGATGGTGATTCCTATGTCACGCCATATAACGTGCTGTTATATCCTAACCTAGTATGGGTATATTGCTGAGCAAACTCTTTTAGTTGTTTACTACTTAATGTCCTACTTTAATTTTGTTCGTGCATCATTTTCAGTTTACGTAAAGCATAATTTGTTTTTCAATTATCAGTGCGCGTTTAGACTCCAAACTGACAACACTAATCAACATCCCTAGTTAAAGGTTGTGACTCTGGAAAGTTTTACAAAAAACAGGAGTGTTTCGAATAAAAGAGTTTTGTTAAAAACTCTCCAACCTCCTGTCTCATAACAGTTTGAGTGAGAAGCAAATTATTTTTGCTCATTTTTACACATTGTTTCTGATAATTTTCTATACGTACCGACTGCGTTGCTCCTCGCAGCTAGAGGACAGCACGGAGCCCGCGTCGCCGCTGCACTGCGCGTGCTCGAACCCGCAGCAGAGCGCGGTGTGTGCCGGCCGCGCGGCGTCGTACCGCAGCGCCTTGCTCACTAAGGCCTGCGCTAACAAGAGGCACCTTACTCTGCACTCGCTGAGGACGCTCGTGAGTATTCGTTGTACTCATAACTATATATAAAGGTATAAATAAGGGCAGTACTCAAGCGGTCCGGGACCCTTGATGGACTAAGTCTACCCTAGGGAGGTCTTCCTAGCTAACAAGGGAAACACACTTATAACATTAAACCACTTTTATTAAAGATGAATCTATTTATAATAATACGATTGATAATTCTTAGACTATTTTTGGGCTGAAACCCGTGATGGGAATGCCATGGAACAATCCATATTCTATCTATTTTACAATTTACGAATAAATTCAATAATGACAGGCTTATAAGTTGCCAGTCATAAATGTCGGCAAGTTTGTTTGTGCGATACCCTCTTTTATTAGATACGGCACAAGCAAACGTTGCAGTACACTGTCTTATGTGAAGATCTCTTCTGGGTCGTCTGACATAGTAACCATGTTGTGGTGTTCCGGTTAATTACTGGAACACAATCAACGTACAGAGTTAATAAAAAAATAAATGAAAATTGCGTTTATTTCAGAGTGTCCGGTGAGTAATCAGGGGATACTCGTTTTGGGAATGCCCCGCTGCTTCCCTTAAGGATAACATTAAGATTACAAAACAAAAGAAAAATAAAAAAGAATACAATAGCTTTCAAGAGACTTCTAGAAGAATTAATAGAAAGAAAAAGATTTACATTTAAACATACATTAAATGTGACTATACATTGAATGTAAGGAAATTATTTTTGCATATAGGTATATTAATGAAAGTGTGAGGTTGATTGTGGGGCTGGGGTGTTGTGAATGCATCTGTGGGATTGAGTGTGTTTGTGTAGTCGAATGAAGGTTAGTATTTTAGCAGGTATAAGTTAGCACCTATGTAGTAGATATAAATGTATATTTATTTATTTTTATATTTTAATTTTTTTTGTATACAGTGTATATGCAAACATATATATTTTTGTACATATAAAGTGATTATTTATTTTATTATGAATACAATAGACATAGGGTGCAGTAGCGCCTGCATTTCAACTAATATGAGATTTATTTGAGACATTTCTTCTTCGTCATAATTTCGACTAAATCAATTGAAATATTTGATTCGGACGTGTTGTCCGGCGGCTGAGCAAATCAAATTATATTCATACATTTTAGCGTTTTAATTCCATGTTTACCCGAAGTCCATTTATCTGTAAGTCAATGTTAATGCCCACTGTTTGTTGCACTGATAAATAAATTCCAGATCCTGTCCAACAACCTGCTGACACGCATCCAGCTGACGACGGACGACGACGGCTCCATCGATAGCGAGGACCTTCATGATAGCGAGGAGGACCACGAGTGGGTCAGTACAGCTCATTTATAGATTCAGTTATACATTTTATATGTAATCTTTTGTTGAGATATATCTGTTAATAATGTCCTATCTATTTTACTAAGATACGTCAGCCTTCACAAGCCCACAGCGAGGACCGATGGCGTTACTCACCTAAGGAGTGGTTTTGGCCATCTGTAGTCCATGCTTGCATATATATTTTTAATCACCATCATAACTGTGTAAATGTGGTTGTGTTCCGGTTAAAAGGCTGACATTCTAAGTATAAAGGCTGACATTCTTAGTATAAAGGCTGACATTCTAGGTATAAAGGCTGACATTCTAAGTATAAAGGCTGACATTCTAAGTATAAAGGCTGACATTGTAAGTATAAAGGCTGACATTCTAAGAAGACAGTAACTGACGCCTGTCACCGCTATTGTAGCGTTGAGCCCATCGATAATAGGCACGTTTATATTCACATAATATACAGATCGTACTTTAAGATAACTTTAAAGATTAATTGACGTGTTACAAACTTGTAACAAAGTATACAACCCTTATTGTCTGTGGCGTAGTGGTTAGTAGCCGTGCCTCATACGCCGGAGGTCTCAGACTCGAGTCCTGGCCGGGGCATTCATTTGTGTATGCACACAGATGTTTGTTCTCGGGTCATGGTTGTTGACATTTATATGTATGTATATTCTAGGTTTGCCCCCAGTTCGCTGTATGGTCGAACACAACTCAAGCTCTGCCTACTTAGGGGCTATACAGTTGGTGTGTTTGAGGAATTTTTATTATTATTATAATTTTCAGGGAGAAGGCACGAGTGTAAGATCTCGGCTCGTGTTCCCGCAGCTGTCAATGTTGGATATCTCTTGTAACGCTCTACGCTGTGTGCCGCCGTCCATCCAGTATCTGACCAACCTGTGCGTCTTCAATATCAGTGGGAATAAAGGTGAGTTGCAATCTGTGAAGTAGAACAGCGGACGGTACGTGACAAGCTCCTGAGGCACCTCAAAAACCTTGTTCCCGGTCTTCTGGTATTACTTGTCAAATGACTTGTCAGTCACTCCGCGAACCGAGCCGACTGCGTCCGACGCCACACGAACACACACGAGCTCGACAAAAGCCGAAGTTTTGCACGAAACAGTTTTGAAAGTCTTCGAAGAATTGACACCCGCATTCCTGTGTGACCTAACAGTGATTTAGTTTTACGTTTTCTGATTTGTTTCTTTAAATAATGTAAATCGTTACCTTAGTTGTATTTTATAATGTTTCGTTGTTATATTTATCTGTTTTATTAACATTCGACTTAACCAAGTCGGTGTATGACTTAAGAAAGATCTTCTAGTCCACATGAATTGAACTGAAACATTTGAAGCCCACATTTATACAAATAAATTGGTTTTCAGTTAGAATTGGACCAACTGAATCCGTTAAAAAGATCCAACCCACACATAGTAACTTTTGAGGTAGTGAAGTTTTCAAACTAGGACTGGTAAGATTAAGCATAGAAAATGTATTTCGGTGTAAGGATCCTAGTGGCTTGCACGTTTTAGATACGAAACTTCGTTTGTTCTTGTTATATTCATTTATTTTATATTAATCCATGTAGCTTGGAGCGTTATCTATAAATAAAAGAAATACGCAGTCTAATAAGTGGGACAAACACTTTACCCTTTATATCTTACAGCTGTCTTCGTGATATGGAAGTTTATGATATAAGGGACGTTTTTGGTATACTTCAGTGGTTTTGGACAAAATTGTGGGTTTGATCCTTTTCATGGATATACGTCCATTGTTCCACAGAAGTGACAACGCTGCCGGCGTCGATGGGGGTGCTGACGCGGCTGTGGAGCGTCAGCACGACAGGCTGCTCGCTGACGGAGCCGCTGCGCAGCCTGCTGGCCACGCGCTGCCGGAGCGCCGACGTCATTGGGTACCTGCGCTCCGTGCTGCACGAGGCGCGGCCGTACCGCAACCTGAAGTTGATGTGTGTGGGCCAGCAGGTGTGTTACTGCGACATTAATCTAATGAATGGTGAATCCGGTTTGTGTCAGCTAAATATCAAGATTTTGAAAAGATATGGGCACACCTCGGACACTCGCGGCAAAATGTATGAAACAAACGCGTTCTAATAACCTATTACGCACACAGTCATAAGTTCGGGCAGGTGAACGCGTGCCATGTTTGTGTGAGTGAGAAAATACATGCTAGGGTTGGCGCCATTTTGTTTTAATCGTAGTGTGTTCGGGAACGCATGAGACGGCAATATGAGATAACTTAGTAATAGCGGCATCGAGTTAATTTTGAGTGCTTATAATTATTTATTATGAACAAAAACGTTTATTTATTATAAACTCTATTTTCTGACATTATTATTATAATAGTAGTTAGAAAGAAAGAAAAATAAATCAGTTTTCATAACATAAAGTATTGAGTATAGGAGTAGTATAGCCAACGGAAAACTGAATATTTGCAATAGCCTCTATACTAAAAGGAGAATCGAAGGAAAATAACATTTCATGCTTGTAATTTTATTCTTTATTTTTTACGAACGAAATGTACAACAATGTGTAACAAAATGGGAAAGGGCGAACAAAATTTTAATAGCACAGCATATGCCCATACAAAAATATTTGAAAAATATTCTAGATGTCATTCAGTGCGCGCCGCGTCCTTGGCTGTCATTCAGCGCCCGTCGGTAACTGTGAGGTAACTGAGCGCGGGCGGGGACGCATTCAGCGGGAGGCGGGGAGTGGCCATACTGTATGCAGTACTCATTATTATACTATGATATAGGTCAGCAGATTTATTTGCCAGCCCCCATGCAAACATTGTAAAACGTAACAAGGATTCTTCTTAATGTTAAATCCAGTACATTTCTGGATACATCGAGATTTTGACATATCAAATTTATACTAACTATTTAATAGTATTAGGTTCTGAATATGCATCTGCTTTACCGGAAACCTAGCTGACCATGAAAAAAATACTTGGGGTGCTACCGACGTGGCCCCAAGCAACTACATATTCGTCGTGAACCAATCGGGAAGCCATTCCGGTTTCTACGCAGCACAAGGGACTCGTCGTGCCATAGCAACCGACCAGCATTAGTCCGATTAGAATACTTGACATGTAATTAGGAAATATTGAAAATGAAAATGAAAAATATTTATATGCCAGAAAAATCGTTGGCAAAAAAAAACTTAAATATCTAGTGGTAGCTTCACTTGGCCATAGCCTGTATCGAAACTACCATTTCCGTTATTTAACCTGCCTTTTCTACCATAAAAGTACACTACAGAATTGTGTATTTTATGCAATTTCAATACTTAATCTATTTCATACTTTTATTATACATTATTATTATGTTACGATTTTTAAAAGGTCTTCCGTAACATCTTAGGTTAGTGTATTTAAATTCATTATACAGCCATGTTTGTATAATGAATTTAGCTGCTAATATTTTCTTATTTCTTAAGTCTTAAGATAGCCGCTACAAAAAAGTCACAATTTTGGGTTACTTTACTGTAAATATACTAAATATTATAAATTTTCCTGATCCTGAGTCCTGATCGGGGCATTTATTTGATGGTTGTTGTATTTAGATATGTATGCTTATTCTGCATCCCCCCAGTTGTATAGAGGGGCGCTGCATGGTCCTCCATAACACAAGCTCTGCTTACGTTGGGACCATACACTTGGTGTTTGTCTGGATAATAAAAACAAATGATCATAATTTTTCAGGGTATAGGAAAAACAAGTCTACTGGAGTGTCTGCGACAAGAGTCTGGCATGCACCATCGACGGAAACACACGGAGGTGAGTTCCGCAGAACTCGTTCCCTGACAGCATCTCAGCTGTAAAGCGCGCTTGGACTTGTCCCAGCTGAATGCTCAAACGTCCATCGCAGTAAACATGCGTGTGTCACATGCGTTCCGAATGTGTCCACTACACAGTATAAAACAAGGTCGCTTTTTATTTGACCATTTAGCTGGAATAAGGCTGAATTGGCTTTACACAGGGTGGCTGGGACACGAATGACTCCATGTACATGCCGCGACTTTTTATAGTTTTCGAGTTAAGATTTTTCGAACTGAACTATTTAAACATTTTCAGTTTTTATGGAGATTTTTCTTTGCAAGTGGATTTTCATGAGTTGGTCTTCTACGAATAAATTATCAGCTCCGTTACTTTGACGGCTAGTTCACTTATAAGAAATTGTTTTAAAGATTTTCGTGTTGAAAAATTTATAATTTCGAACCTAATGCTCCGCACACCAAGGCACACAACGCATTGGTACAATCGCTACTTTTCAGTGCGAGCAGTGTCGCTCTGGAATGTACTGCCACTCGAAGTAAAACGCTGTCGATCCTTGAATTCTTTATAACCAAGTGAATATATATGTATGTATGTATAAATGTATATATGTGTATTTTTCTATAATTTTTTGTTATGTAAGTGTTTAAGAATATTTATGTAATATTTATGTGTGTTTGTAGTTTTTATGTGTATTAAAATTTTATACTTTCATATATGCCGAACCTGATTATAAATCTTGATTGTAACATCAACGTTTCTGGTTGTCTGGTAGAGATCGCTGTGTAGCAATAAGACCGCCAAATATAACCTTATTGTATAATCCTAATTTTTTTATGGTATTTGTTGTTATAAAGGTGTATTAAAGTGTAAATAAATGAATCTCGAAAAGTATGAAAAGTTGCGGAACATACACTGGGGTGATTCGAATACCCTGCTACACGAAAGACCTGCATTTATTTTGGTCACCAATGTCCCGGCCGCTGTGTCTGCGGCATTGTAAACAACTTGTTACTTCGCAGTCGATATTGATAATCGAAGTTTCAACTACTGACCAGATCTGTATAGTGGTTTCACCGTTGGAAAGGTCATTCAGAAACTTTGATTATTATTATTATCTGCTATTGAATGTTCTTGTTGTAGCACTGGGCAGCTCGGATGGGCAACAAAGTGTCCACAAAGAACATGTCCACAGTGGGGGTGGACATCGGCGTGTGGACGTACGAGAAACAGAGGTCCACCCGCGGGCCTATACACTTCAGGACGTGGGACTTCGGCGGTCAGCAGGAGTAAGTCCAATTTGTTTAGTTTCTTGCATGATCGTGTAAATCATTATTGTCTATTCTACATATGTCGATAAACATGGTCTTATGAACTGACATTGCGCCATGTTGCCTATCCCAAACTTCAAAAAAATCTTTATTTCGCTTCAGTTCGTTCCATACTAACCTACTGAATTACGTCGTGGGTGGAGCGCGTGCTTGTACTTGAATAACCATAAAGGGCTGTACTAAAAGTAATGTTTTTTAAAAGTGTCCGATATTCTTTTACCTTTATTAAACCTAGAAACTTTGTGTTTTTTTATTATTATTATTTAATAATTCACGAAACTGGTAACAATTTAAACTTAATTCTAATACAAAACAGTGTATGTTTCTTAATCATCACCTACTAGATGTGAATCCAACATGCATTAAACAGTATAATCATGTGGGGATTTTACATTTATTTAAAAGATCTTCTAACTATGATGAACAATTGAATAATCTAAGATACAGAGTTTTAGGATTATTTTATTGCTGCTCTGATTGAGGCTGATTGTGTTGGAAGATGTTAATGAGAAATGATTCTTTTATCTCTTAAAATATTGTGTGTTAGAAAAACATACTAAACATGTGAAAAATCTTGTAGATGAAGTGATATTTATTTATATACGCAAATTTTAAAAAAAGTAGCCGTACAATATAAGTTCTTATAGAAATTTAAAAAAAATGTAACACGGGAGAGACTTGTATATAAGACAAGTCTTAGCCGAGTTTAGATATAAGTGATACCTTAGTTAAATTTATTTATGTAAAACATTATAGTGTTTGTTTTTGCTATAAATAATTAATAATATGTGACGGTTGTCTATTTCGACCTCTTTTTGTCAGTAAATTTTATTTTTTTTGTCGTTCCCGACGTAATTTTAAACTAGGAATTACGTAGTGTCGGAGAACGGCAATGTTTTGATTTGACAAGTCAGTCACGAAATATTATCCATCAAAGCAACTTGAATCTATTTATTTATTATTGTTTCTGAGTTTATTATTCAAAATTACATAGTTAAGATATTTTATTATCTACAATCAAAGTTTTTTTAAGAAACCTATAATTTATTTTTACGTTCACGAGTGTGCGTAGCCAAAATTTTTGGTAAGGATTCTCATTCATTAAAATTTTATTTTATTGTTATTTTTTTCTTTTCAGATCAAATTTAATTGTATTAATATTTCTGTTCTATTATGTGTGACTATTTTTTTATTTCAATTTTGTTTATATTTTTCTGTTTGTATTTACAGGCATTTTTGTATATTTTTAATTTTACCGAAAAAATAAACATAGAAGAGAGTTTTGGTGTTTTACTGGTACTACGTTACATACTGGCGCCCGAATATTCAAACGTAGTTTATGGAGAAGAGAGGAGGAACTATATCAACAGAAGAATTGCAACATTAAAAATAATTTTTTTATAATTATTATTGAGGTCAGGCATAAAACTTTATTTGTTACCATTTTCAATCATTAACATTCACTATAATATATTTATATATATATCTACTATAATATATCTACTATAATATATCTACTATAATATATCAAAATACTGCTAAATTATTCAGACATTTAAGTTTCTTTAGTTTCTTTCGTTATAATATCCTTGAAGAAATTTTCTGAAGACACAACATTCTATAACCCAGTAATTTCACTATTTAAATAACATTTTCTATTCATTTTCATCACTCGAAAATACGTATATTTTTAAGGCTCTATTCTGCATAACGACTATTAATAAATTTGTTTCACTTTAACATTTTTTTTTTGATTTTGCAATGAATTTTTCACAATTAAATAAACCTGAAATAATTTATGAATTAAAAATCAGAAATATAAATTTTTCTTCGACGCAATCTGTAGACGAACTACGATCATTATTATTAAAAGAAGACAAAACAGAATTATTGCTAATTATCTCACGGCGAGCATAAGCCGATTCTTTTTGTATTATTTTTTTTTCTATGCACCTCATTATCGTTTGGCTATACCATTAACATTGACGTTGGTCAAAACTTATAATTAATTATCATCATCGTAGTATTAGGTTAACTTATTGTGTAATTTATTTAATATTTGCAATTCTAGGAGTGTAAACTCTTATTTTCAATATCTGTATTATACTTTATAGTATAATTTGTTAAATGTTATCAATTTTTTTTTTTTTCTCAATTTTTTTTCAAGCGGTTTGCAACTTGTAAAATTAAGCCTTCTGCACGAGCGTTTATTAAGGTAACTCGTTAAACTAAACCATACCTATGTGTATTATTTATACGCTTGAATCACTTTTCCGTGAGAAGTATTTTCATATGTTTATTACATAAGTATTTTAATTACTTCACAAAAGACCCTTGGATTTTATTTAAAAGTCAATGTTTCACGACTGGCTATGATTTTCTTTTCTTTCCGGCATATTTATTTCAGTCTTTAACTGAAACTTGTTTATAGTAATCACCGTGCGGGAGTTAGCGACACGTTAAAGAAGCCATAAGCTATTAATATTTTCAGCGGATGGCAACTATTAAAGCCTTTTGCCGTTGCGTTCAACTCTGTTGAGTTGACTTATTTAGGATACGATTCCTCATAAGCAACTCTAACTGCATGATGTTTTATTTCCAGTAGTTGGAATAAGACTAGTATGAAAGAGAGTGTATGTTGTAATTATAATGTACGTTGATGGAGTTGAACGATGTATATTAACATTGTATATTCCAGGAACATGTTTAAAATTTTATCATTCATGAACCATGTAATTTAAGATAATTATTTAGGATTTTTTTTTTCTCTCTCTCGTCTGTTTTGTTTTCTTTTTCTATTAAATAACTTGTTGATATGCAATATATCAGTATTATTTTTTTTTTCATATATACAGGATGTTTTTTTCAGAAAAATTCTTCTATAGGATGTTAATATTAATTTTCATTTTGCTTTTAATTATTTTTTTTTTTTTTTGATTGTTCTTTCATTTAGCAGATTAAATATTAAAATTCGATATGTATATGCGGTTTATTTTGATTTGGTTTGAATTTGAAATTTTACTAAAAAAAATCTTTCAGATTTTTTTTTCCCGGCCCCCGGGGTATTGTGACGGTTGTCTATTTCGACCTCTTTTTGTCAGTAAATTTTATTTTTTTTGTCGTTCCCGACGTAATTTTAAACTAGGAATTACGTAGTGTCGGAGAACGGCAATGTTTTGATTTGACAAGTCAGTCACGAAATATTATCCATCAAAGCAACTTGAATCTATTTATTTATTATTGTTTCTGAGTTTATTATTCAAAATTACATAGTTAAGATATTTTATTATCTACAATCAAAGTTTTTTTTAAGAAACCTATAATTTATTTTTACGTTCACGAGTGTGCGTAGCCAAAATTTTTGGTAAGGATTCTCATTCATTAAAATTTTATTTTATTGTTATTTTTTTCTTTTCAGATCAAATTTAATTGTATTAATATTTCTGTTCTATTATGTGTGACTATTTTTTTATTTCAATTTTGTTTATATTTTTCTGTTTGTATTTACAGGCATTTTTGTATATTTTTAATTTTACCGAAAAAATAAACATAGAAGAGAGTTTTGGTGTTTTACTGGTACTACGTTACAAATATTATAATTGAAACTTGAAATAGCACTGTGAAATAGCATAGTGATTTATTGTTTGTATGAGAAAAGTAACGAAGTAAGACGAGGATATTTACACCAAGAGTAAACTTTAAGTTTAAAATATAAATGCCGCTCATATTTTATTTGTATTTTTCGTTCAGTAATACTTGCACAAACACGCACCGATATATGAACAGTCAATCGCTTTTCAAGAAGCCACCACTTTGGATTTGCAGCAGCATATCGATATTGCCATTTTGTAGATTAAATATATATTATACAGAGCAATTCAAACCGAAATATACTTAACCTATTTATAACATATGCATGTACAAGTAAACTATGTAGAGAAATTTACATAAGTTATCTAAAAAAAACGGTAAAATAGTAAAAAAAACATATTAATACAGAAAAAAAAACATCATTAAAGTTTGTTGCCTCAAAACAGCAGTTAATCAGCCTGATTATTTTTCTTAAGACGCGTTTCGGGACTGCCAACGGAGGACCATATAATAAACCATATACTCGTATATATTCACACAAAGCTTCACTTGACAGATACTACGCGACGCACCAGTACTTCCTGTCGAAGCGGTCGCTGTACCTCGTGGTGTGGAAGGTCACCGACGGACGCAAGGGCCTCGCCGGGGCTCTGGACTGGCTGAGGCAAGTCCATATCACCACATGTCTCGTACGTGTAGTATTAAACTCAAATATGGCCAAGCGGGGCGACGTAGACCCATCAAGTGTGAAGTGTGGCTGCGGGGCTGAAGAACGATCATTATAACAATAATAGTAGTTCTAGACGCAATGTTTGTTTGAGAAAGTTTAGATTTAACAGTTTTCGCTGCAGTCTGTTTCAAAAAGTAACTTCTATATTTAATTTTAATTAGAAATGTATTCATATAATAAATCCCCAGACCAACACACCGACCTACGGTCTCAAAGTAAGCATAGCTTGTGTTGTGAATGACCATGCATCGCACATGGGACCCAGACTATACATAGATATATAAATACAAAGAACTAAAACCGGAGAACAAATAAATGTGTTCATCCCACAAATCAATGTCTCCACCAGGACTCGAACCTGGGACCTCCGGCGTATGAGACAGGGCTGCTATGCACTACGCCACTCGGTCGTAAGAAAGAATATGTTTCAACTGTAACTGTTGTTCTGTTATATCAATAACCTCAGCCAATCTCAGTATAATAATTATAATTCATTTGTGAATAATTCATTAAAAGTCAAATATTTATTTCTCAACATTGACAATTACTTGTTCTTATAAATTCAAATAAATCATGACTCTACCATCAGTTCGGAAAAACCTTCGTGAAGAAGAACCGGCATGAAACTTCACGGGTATATTTTTCTCAAAATAAATTTAAAGTGTCTCCTTATATTTATACAAAATGATTCTCATTCGCATCTGTTAGCTCGGCAAATCCCCCCCCCCCCAGTATCCAAACGACGAACACCCTCAAACGGCACCCGTTCACGAGTTAACGCGGGATCCAGCCATCGCCCTCCTCAACAATTTGTATTAAGTTTCAGCCATACTTTAACTGCGTGCGGATGTTCACATCTAATGTCTCGGTGTTGCAATAACGACGTTGTGTCACAGGTCTATACAAGCGCGCGCCCCGGGGTCGCCCGTCATCATGGTGGCGACACATTACGATCAAGTCCCCAATGTAAGTGGTTACTATTTTTATTATTAGTTAGTACGGGACTCCGTGTTCACCCTGTACTGCGCCAGTCCGTCTGCGGCCTAGCAGATCTAGTGGTTACCAAGTGAAGAATTAATGTTTCAATATGATTTATTTGGTAAATTGTCCTCATGTTTATGAAAGATATTATAAAGCTTTAGAAAGCACAACAAAATGGTGTTGTATGTCCGATATTGATGACGTAATGTCCGCGGAAACAGAGTAAGATGGCGTTGTTTTGCTTCTAGGGTGCACTTTGTTGTCCTCTGAAGACGCATATTTCACTATCCTTTTTTATGTTTTATTTGTTTATTATTTAACTATTGTAATTACGTATTATATGTTTAAACTTTTCTTGTTTATGTTATCGTTCTGTATTTATTTTTAATATTTAGTTAAAAAAACAGTTTTTCTTTTCATGATCCAAAGATGAAACATGAATTTACAAATTAAAATCTTATCGACGTACGTTTAAAGTAATTTTAAAAGCTAATTTTCAGTTTAGATTCTTTAGTTTCTTCGTATATTATGATAAAATGGCAGGAAATTATTTAATTTTTCAGAGCAACCTGCCTGAAAACGAGAGTCCAGAAATGTTGCAAAGAATAATTAGAACGTCTATTATGGGGGCGCCCGACGGAGACAAGCTCGGCTTGCCGCGAGTCATGGACTCCGTCGAGGTGAGGTGTCCCTTCTGTTGCTGCTTCGATGTATCTGCTGTATCTGCATTCTGTAAAGGCGCGATGCCATCTTAACTTACCAAAACTTAAATACATGCGGCAGAATTATTTGCTTGATACATTATTTGAAGTAAAATTTTAACTTTACTTGATTAACATATCTAAATTATTTCAGTAATAAAAGTGTCTTTAATATAACATTAAAAGTGGTTACTCTACGCTCGCGCATGGCCACGCGGCCGCGGGCTGTTGCGCGGTGACAATAAGCCGTGTGCACGCACGTTTAAGTTCATTTTTGCTTGCAGCCGTCAGCGCGCGGAGAGAGTAGGTAATTAAAAATTTGGGGATAGCATTGTTTGTACTGAGGTTTTGAATTTAGAAAGTATTTGATTTTGAATTTTGCGCTCTTGGGCTCATAGTTGTGTGAAGTTAATTTTGATTGCCAATTTCAGTATACATTTTTATACAAAGGAAATATTGTAATAATCATTTTGGGACATAGAACTGAAGACATTTAAAAAATTTAAGTCCAGTGTTTATTTCATTATAAACGAATACTGAATGACTGATGTACCTATAATCTGACATGTATCGGACATTACACCCTAGTGTAAAGTGTTTGAAATTATTAATTTATATGTTAGTGGAGTATTTTTGTAATCAAAATAATTATTTGATAGTTGATGTGATTAATGATTCAATAACTTTTATAAGATTTTTATCCCATACATTGGATGTTATCAGTTTCTCGTGTGCGTCTGTTGCATTACAAGCCGTAAAGGAATGAATTTGTTTCAAGTATTTAAATTGTTTGAATGGTGAAACAATGTCCCGTCCGTGTTTGAATGCAATGTGAATAATGTGGCGTGTCTCGGTCCAGGTGTCGTGCAGCACCAGACACAACATGCGGCTGCTGGCCGACATCCTGTACTCCGTGGCGTACAGCGTGAAGCCGCCAGGTGGGTCCTCCATGCAGTTCCAATACCTATACTGATAGTTTTAATTATATTTGCTATGGGCGTATCTGGCTATACAAATGTTTATAATGTAAGTGATAATAATATAAGTTACGATAGGAATGACGTGTCAAATTGACAAAAACCATATAAATGATAAAGAATTTAAAAAATTATCTTTAAATTACTGTTGTAAATAACTTGTTCAGTTCTTATTAATCTTTTAAAGAAAGATCTAGCTTTATTTTTGACTTTGTCACTTCAGTTACAATAAAATATTCTGGTGTTGTGTTTACGTTGTGCCTATTTATCTTGTCATATTCTACCAAAATAAACTTGTCTATGGTTTTCTATTTAACTATAATGCGTTAGTATATATGCTGCGTTCCGTTTGCCGATTACAGCGCTCACAGCGCTAAAAGTGTTCAAAACCGTTCCGATTCGTTTGAGCGCGCTAAAAGTGTTATTAGTGCCATTGCAATCGGAACGGTAAATAGCGCGCTGATATTCTGATTGTTCGTCGATTAAGTCTAAAGTTATAATTTCATTAAGATCTTTGACCCTGAATGAAGCAGGAACCATTTTTTAACATTACTACAAAAGAAAATTAAAAAGCAAGCTCTTAAAATCTATAATCGACTAATAAAAACTTTAGCAAAGTAACGTCATGTGTCAGTTTTGACAGGCCGCTCAGAGCGACCATGCTCCGTAGCTTGAGCACTGTGAGCGGGAAGATGGCGGCGTTTATGACGTCATTGATGACGTATTGATATCGCTGTGAGCGCGCTCACGGGCTATCGGAATGGGTATATGAGCACTGTGAGCGCTGTAATCATAGACTCATAAAACATTGCGTCAAAACATTACACACAACACTAGAAGAGCGAGCGAGAGTTCCGATAAGCCTATGTGAGCGAGATATCTGATAAAAATGATTTATGACACGTTTGTAATGGCTCAACTATAGTTAAGTACATTAATTACGAAAGTAATTGAAAGATATCAAAAGGAAACTACAATTTTCCCGCCATTTTCAATGAGAAATCAAAAACTTTCGCTAATAATTTCTAATTTGGTTTACGCCATCTGAAACGAATCAAATTTAGGGCTAATTCTTCAAGACTCGTCAAGACTTTTTTTTTGACGCAAAACACGTTTTTTTATTGGATTTGCTTTTTCTTCAACATACAAACAACCATATACTTCGTTTAGTTGAGAATCCTCAAGTTATTATACGTATATTATACATATGAATATTTGTAACTTTGGTAAAACAAAACTTATTTTTAAAATATCTAAAAATCAACAGTAAATAAAACTTTTCACTAATGTGTCATGACGTCTCCCTCGGCGCAGGCAGCAAAGAGCCCGTCCTGGAACAGCGAGTCCCGGCGTCGTACCTCGCGCTGGAAGAGTGCGTGACGCATCTAGCGGCCGAACTCAAGGACCCGGTGTTGCGGCACGACGAGTACAAGCGACTGGTGAGTCTTACACTTATTTTTGTAACTAGACAGAAGCACGTTGCGTTTTGTTTCATTTACTTTACAATTACAGTGCATTAACAAAACGCTAGCAAACGCCCATTGGTTTAGACTTTCCTGTCAAAATACGTTTTCACACATGGTCTCCGTTTTACTGTAGACAAACAGCTAGACAAACAAGTTTGTACGCGCACGCATTGTCTATTTTGCATTCACAACAAACGCGTGCTCGCGTGAGTCGCTGCTACCTTGCGTGTGAACATCGACGGGTACGTTGAACGTTATACGGTGCCTATGTGCGAACAAAGCATCATTTTATGTCGTATCCGTTAAACCGTAAATACGGAGACTATGTGTGAACGGGATGTTACATGTGGCGAGATCGTTCGATTGACACCGCCGACGCTCACCGGATCAATCGTCAATCATATCGGATCTTTTAGCATTCGTTGAAGTTTGTCCAAACTGTGCATATTTGACATCACTCACAGTCGGAGCCGTTCACCAAGACTCCATTACTGTTTTGTCTATGGCCGCATACTACCATCGATAGGCAAAATATATGGTGGGGAGAGTCTGGCTGCATATCTACATTGTTTCCTGCTTACTAAACAAATGTACATTTATAATAAGTTATTTTTTAAATAATTCCAGGTAACTCAATACATGCAACAAAAGAACTACCGAATGTTTCGAGACGCGAGTGAGCTGCATCAAGCGACCATGTTCCTGCATGATAATGGTGAGTTTCTGAATCCTGAACTAGACTGTCCGTGCGCTCTCACCCGGGTCAAGTGACTCCGCGTGGTCTCACGCGGGCACGTGACCTCGCGTGTCTCACCTGAGTCACGTGGCCGGTGGCCAATATCCTAACAAGTTTATTGCCTGCGATAATCCTGGGTAATCTAACTTTCCGCAAGAAAACTATGCAAACTGTACGACCTCATTCCACTCCCTAGTTATGGAGTCCTGAAGAAATAATTCTTGTCTTTTGTGTACTTCAAGAATGAGACCGACAACAAACAACTACATGAAAAATGTCGTAAGTTGTTTGTCTTCTGTCTCACCTGATGGAAAGTGACGATGAAGACGAAGGTGTGACACGTCTATCCACGAGATTTCTATTCACTCGACGCTTGAAAGAACAAGGACTATAGTTTCCTGGCAAAACAGACGCAGGCAGTTCATTCCACACCTTGGCAACCCGCACCAACAAGGAACTATCGAAGCGTTTGGTTCGACTTCTTGGGATATCTACTATAAAGGGATGGAAGGTCTGTCTGTGTCTAGTAGTCCGATGCAAGAAGGGTGTGGGTTGTCAATGTTTAGTTTTTATAAAATGTATATATATTTTTTTTAGCCTGTATTTTATACAATTGTTTTATTATTATATTGTGTTGCCCATTTTGCAGCAATTTTCGGAATATTGTTTCCTCAAACACGAGAATGTGTTAGGAGAAGGTGATATGTGGTTTCTTTAGGAAAGTTGTTCAGAAATGTGGTCTGCGCCCTTAGGAATTGTTATAGTTTCAGTTTCAATGTTAAGTTTACAATTGGAGTGGAGAGTCATCACTACACAGTCGTTACTTAAACAACCGACATAATTATATAATAAACACTGGCGTAAAAACAAAATCACTTGAAGTTTAAATCGTGTATAGTAGCATTACAGCTGACTATCGCTTGCCGCAATGTTTAATGTTTTTTAATGTAGCTGTAACTACTTCGAGCGTTTAAATTTTTAGTTTTTATTTTAAATGTTTATTTAGCAAGCAACATGTCCGGCGACCGCGCGAATCCAGACTGGTATGATGTTAATACCATTTTTGTATTTTCTTTCCAATTTGTTAACCCGAAGTCCATTTGTTTTTAAGTCACTGATGATATGAGGCGATTTTAATTTGCAGCATTTCCGGTACCAATACTGACTTTAACACCATATTGAATGTATCATACGTTTGTTGTGCAGGCGTGATCCTGCACTACGACGACGCCACGCTGAGGCAGCTGTACTTCCTGCGGCCGCAGTGGCTGTGCGACCTGCTGGCGCACGTCGTGTCCGTCAGGGAGGTCAACCCGTTCGTCAACAACGGTGAGTGGAGCTTGCGTGTGGACTCTGTGTCCATGTGTTGTGCGATGTACCCGCTGTGCACACTGCAAGTTGGCGACCTCATGGACACGTTGCACTCCAGGGGTAGAGCGCAGTATAGTGTTATATCGCAACTTTGAGCGATATCTGAATGGAAACACAACACTCATTCGTAACAGTTTGGTAGGTTTATTTGCGTGAAGCAATAATTACAAGGTTGATACACAAACACCATCGATGACTATATAAGATAGTATGGAAGTGTTTATATAATAAAAAAATAAATCCCCGGACATACATACCAACTGTACGGCCCCAAAGTAAGCAGAGCTTGTGTTATGGATGACCATACAGCGAACTGAGGGGGAAACCCAGAATAAACACGTATATAAATACCAACAACCATGACCCGGGCACACACATCTGTGCTCATCACACAAATGAATGCCCCGGCCAGGACTCGAACCTGGGACCTCCGGCGTATGAGGCAGGGCTGCTGACCACTACGCCACTCGGTCGTATATCAGTCGGTACCTTATACAACTGGCAGCCATTATCGCGCGTCAAATCTGACTCCTGTCATATGTGTCAAGCTATAACGAATGATGGCTAGGTCACGTGATCACGCACAACATTAGAATTAAATACATAGCGGTAGTTTAGATTCTGATAGTAAGTGATAAATCACTCTGTACAAATGCGTTCCCGCCTTTTTAATAAAACCTCTCTCCGCGCGCTGACGAGTTCATGCAAAAATGAACTTAACGCGAACGCGATACGGTCATCTACTTTGCTAAGGTCCTCCGGCGACCAAGTGGAAGTTTTTATCAAGTAGGTACATCATGTGACATAGGCCATACAAACACGACAAATATACATTTTTATGCGCTCAAAAAATTTTGCATAACTTTTACACTTATTCCACATTTTACAATGGCATTGCCATAAATGTCAAAATAAATTTAAATATGCACCAAACTAGGCTCAAAGGGCCTGTATCTTAGGACAACCAGTTGTTATGGTTTTTTCATTAATTAGATTGACAGTGAGGTCTTAAAATATAATTAATAAGTAACAGTTTCTAAATAAGATTTGTCTCTTTTTCTTTTTAAATATTTCGGTTAAGATCGCGGTATAAATTTAACTAATCCATTTACCTTTGTAATACAATACGAGGTCACCAGTCATGTTTAGAAATAGTGAATTTTATATTTAAAAAAAAAACAAAACAAAATATTAAATACCGCAGCAGCATTAAGAATATGAACCTTAAACCGAGAGCGCGAACGTGTATTTTCTAAAAATATTGACTTCGTTAAGTACCGATGACGTAGGTATACGTGACGGCGTGTCGGAAACAACATTTCAAAAATAAATCGTCCTGTTTTGATTAACGACAACTACGTTTGGACTTTGAATCTCGTGTCGTCTGTGTAATGGTAACTTTCCTTACAATAATTAGTCACCTAATGCAGCTTAGATTGGCAAAAACAATTTAGGCGCTAATTACTTATTAATCGTCACTTCCACCGGGCGTTTGTCGTTCGGGTTTTGGCGAAACGAACCTAATATAACGACCTATATATAATGTACAGCCCGATTGGCACGAGCCGAACATGTGTGGTAATTGGGCAGCGCCCTTACACAGCGGCGTTTTTATATCCTTTTTGCGCATACACACCGTTTTACTTTCGTGACACTCGAATCTTCACCTTTGATACGTCAGTGCTCACAACGCAAAGTACATGTGTAAGTTACTAAAACCTTATCTGAACCCAATTCTTTCAATTCATCCAAGGTATAATGAAAACCGAAGACCTCTGCCACGTTTTCAAGGCCTCCCCGCAGCTGGGCGGCAGCGAGGAGGCGTCCACCTTGGCGTTGGCGTTATTGGGCAAGTTCGAGTTGGCATTGTGTTGGCAACCCCGGTTGTTGCTGGTGCCGCCATTGTTGCCGGATGAAGAACCCAGTGTACCACAGGTGAGCACGTGGGCAGGGCGGTTTTGATGTTTGAGTTTAACTGTTGCTCGAGGTTGAGGAGGGCAATGGTTGGTTGAGAGTGTTCGACATTTGGATACTTGGGGGGAGGGAGACTTGCCGAGCTAACAGATGGAGATAAGGATAATTTTGTAAAGACATAAAGAGACTCTGTATATTTATTTTGAAATAATTTATACCCGTGAAGTTGTTTGCAAGTTCTTCTTCACGAAGGTTTCTCCGACCTGGTCGTAGAGTCATGCTTTATTTGACGTTAATTAACAAGTAATTGTGAATGTTGAGAAATTAACATTTGAATTTGAATTTAAATCAATTGTCGTTTACACCTTGAATACTTTGAAATAGTTAATGAACATTAAAAGAGTCACAAACAAGAGTCTACTTATCTGAAAAATAAGCTTATTTTGGTCGGGATCTGCTAACAAACCACTCTTAGTATCTGTGAATCCCTCATTAAAATCTCTTGTAATGACGCTTTACAGTTTGCACAAACCGCACAATTAGAACGTTCTGCGAGTCAGCGTTAGTCCAAATAATTTATTTTAATTGTTAAATTCAATCAGAACTACAACTGAACTATGTAACTGCGTTCTAAATAAAGAAAATCATCATCTATTGGCTTTTCTCTCCAACTCAACAACTACAAGAACTTATCTTTGTAGATTGTGTGGCCTACAGACCAAACATAGTGGTCCTTTTCTGAAAACTCTCGACCATGATTACACCAGTTTTTTGCCATCAGGTATTTCATATTAATTATTTAATTTGTGTAAAGAAAACAAAGTTAACATTTCACGAACAGCATTTATGTTTGTTTTGATCAAACGCTTGTTTCGATATTGATTGTTCATGATTGTCGCCTACAAACGTAAAGCCAATGACGCAGTGAGGAGTCAATTCCAAAATGCAATCGTGAAAATCTTGCTTTTTTATTTTTTTCTTCTGAGGTGAGATTGAGTAAGGTCAGGTGTACATCGAAAAAATTAAAACATTGATAAGATTGTGCTGTGCAAACCCTGTCTTAAATCTCTGTGCACGCCACTGACGATGTCCATAAATGCGGATGCGACAAACCATCTGGTGGTTAAAATACTAAAAACAAAGAAATTTTTATAATTAAAAAGAAATCTCTGAGATTAAACCCGCGGGTAACGCTTGCATCTCAGCAATTTTGATGTTTGCAGCTGCCTATTAAGTCCCGCGAGTGGTCGAGCCGTCTGCCGCGGCGCTGGCAGTTCGCGTCCTCTGAGCTCGCCAGGACCAGCACGGACTCGCCGACGTTAGTGGGTAAGTTACCTAGCCCACTTAGTCTTGTTACAGTATGGTTATGTGGATACCATCGTGGTAATGGTGGAGGACCACACAAATGAGTTGGTAATTTAGTAGTAAAATAATCCCTTGCACCTATACATTTATATGAAGGTATCTGTACTCTGCCAACCCACAGTAGGCGTGATGGCCTACAATTGTCTGACGCCACCCCTGAGTTGGTAGTTAGTAGTAAAATAATCCCATGCGCCTACACATTTATATGAAGGTGTGTGTAGTCTGCCAACCCGCAGTAGGCGTGATGGCCTACAATTGTCTGACACCACCCCTGAGTTGGTAGTTAGTAGTAAAATAATCCCATGCACCTATACATTTATATGAAGGTATGTGTAGTCTGCCAACTCACAGTAGGCGTGATAGCGTACAATTGTCTGACACCACCCCTGAGTTGGTAGTTTGTAGTAAAATAATCCCATGCGCCTACACATTTATATGAAGGTGTGTGTAGTCTGCCAACCCGCAGTAGGCGTGATGGCCTACAATTGTCTGACACCACCCCTGAGTTGGTAGTTAGTAGTAAAATAATCCCATGCACCTATACATTTATATGAAGGTATGTGTAGTCTGCCAACTCACAGTAGGCGTGATAGCGTACAATTGTCTGACACCACCCCTGAGTTGGTAGTTAGTAGTAAAATAATCCCATGCACCTATACATTTATATGAAGGTATGTGTAGTCTGCCAACGCACAGTAGGCGTGATGGCCAACAATTGTCTGGCACCACCCCTGAGTTGGTAGAGGCTGATATCCCTCCAGAGATTATTAAGAGTATTACCACACCAATGGATCGATGGCAGAATAGAACAGTAGACGTCCATCGAAGGTTTCTACCATTCCAAATATTGTAGTCGACCGGTCGACGTCGAATGACGGACGATCGATTGGTGTGATAACACCCTAAGTGTCCTTGGTCACATTTGTGCCTACAAATAATAACAGTTATGAGTTTGTTTGTTGGGAGATTCTAGAAACATCATGTCAGGCAAGACAACAGCGTGTAGATAGAAAACCTCGTTTGGACCACCAGCCACCGGTGCACAGGCTGATTACGACATTACTATCGCACATAGAAGCTCTCTCATCGACTCATAGCCAATTCAACAACTTTGACAATGACGTTGACGTGTGTCAACTCTCTAACAAAATATAAATCCCATCTTTTTACTAATTTTACTAAGTGATCCTTTCTCCTCTGTATCGTGTAGCCGTGTTCCTCGTTGGAGTACATCAGCTGTACATGTAAACTGCACCGGTAGGTCCGTGTGAAATAAAATGATTTGATTTTAAGTACAAACAGTGACTGTTTGTTTCCTGAATTAAGTGAAATAAATAAATGATTAAATCAGTAGTACAATTAACCTATTCAAAATATTCCAGACGAATCAACCCCCGAGATAACAATCACGCCGCGCGCCGGCTCCCCCTTGCGGCGCGTGTTCGTGCTGTCGTACGTGCCTCCCGGGCTGTGGGCGCGGCTGTGCACGAGGCTGGTGGCCGCGGCGCCCGGCGCTTTGCCGCTCTACAGCACTGAGGTGAGGCGACGCTGGTAGACACAACGTGCGTGGTCGTGCTGTCGCGCACATCGAGAAAAACAAAATTGAGGAACAAAACTTTAAAAAAAAGTTTGTTGAGTCTAACAGAAATATGCACCGTGTGTACATGCGCAAAAGGGTCATATTTTAAAATATGACGAAACCAACATAATGTTCGATATTATTCTTTATAGTCTACTTAAGACCAGATAATTAGTAACAACCCCGAGGCTGAAGGAGGTCCACTCCTATTAAACCTTTCCGACCACGTCACGGCACAGTACCTGAAAACCCCGCTGTTAAATAAAAAAATACCCCCGAGTGTAATTTACACACAGAAACGGAATATAAGCATGGCATGAAGTATTTATGTAATTAGACGCGAATGCCGATTTCAATAAATTCTTTGAATGTATACCCTTCTGTTTGAACAGTGTTTTCCAGTGTACGCGGTGAAAAGGACATTTAAGCCAAAAAAATGTACATGGCTTACTAAAGGCTTACGTATGTCATCTGGGACAAAACGAAAGCTCAGATTCAGGTATTAAGGTTCTAAAAAGCACTCTGACCGTGAACATTACATTAAATATAATAAACTTTGAAAAAATGTATAGTTGCAGTGAACAAAAACGCGAATGTAAAGTTCTTAAAGCATCTAACATATCCAGAGCTTCATGGAAATTAATAAAAAATAACGCATGCTCTCAAAAAAACCTACAGGAAGTAAAAGAATTTAATTTAAACAATAAAACGTACAATAAGCCTGAAGAAATCTGTAATGTGTTGAACGACCATTTTATAACAGCAACTAATACTAATGGTACATCGCAACCATCAACAGAAAAATAAAGATTAATAACGTCACCATGTATCTACTCCCGACCGACGGAGATGAAGTGAGCAATATAATTAAGTCGTTAAAAGATACCAATTCAGTATAATATGATAGTATACCTACTAATATTATTAAACAAACAAACAATTTGATAGCCCCAGTCTTAGCTCACATAATTACTATATCATTCAAATAAGGGACTTTTCCTGATAAACTCAAAACGATCGTAATAAAACCTATTTTTAAAAAAGGCAACCAAATGATCCGAATAATTACCGACCTATAGCTTTAATTACCGTACTTTCAAAAATATTTGAAACGTGCATTTAATACCCAAACGTGAAGTTTAATACCCTTCACCCAAACCAATATGTTTTTAAAAAGGGAAAGTTAACTGGACTCGCCGCATTTAATCTTGTTAATAATGTTACAAAGTTCTTAAATAAAAAAAGGTTAAAACCATAGTGGTCTTTTTTGACATGAGCAAAGCATTCGGCTTTGTCTCTCACAGCGTACTATTATGAAAATGCGAAACTTATGGCATACGGGGTAATGCAGCTGAATGGATAAAAAGTTATTTAGAAAATAGGGAACAATTTGTTCAAATAAAAAGTGTCAATTCTTTTTCATCCCTAATATAATTCTTTTTCATCCCGAATATTAAGACATCAGCATCAAAAGTAAACAAGACAGGCGTGCCCCAGGGTAGCTTACTTGGACTCCTGATTTTCCTCTTGTGTAAGAATGACTTGCCACTTATCACAAATTTCCACATGACTTTATATGCAGATGATATTTCTATTATAATTCCAGACAACTCAAACAATAACTTGAATGACATTATCAGTAGTACAGTTTTTGACATAATCAATTGGCTTAAATGTAACAATTTGATTATTGATATGACTAAAAGTAAGTACATACAATTTTTAAACAGAGGGGCAAAAAAACAAAAACTTGACATAAAATCTAATCACCAAATAATACAAGAAACAGATAGTTATTCTTTCTTAGGTATTTTGACCTTCCGGCTTTTTGACCTACACTGTACGTGCAAGTTGCACGTAGAAAATGTTTGTTCTAAATTAAACGGGTTCGCCTATGTCCTATGGAAACTAAATAAAATAACAAATAAAGAAACAGCACTCAAACCGTATCATGGCTATGTTGCTTCAATCCTAAGGTATGGTATTCTGCTTTTGGGGAACTCGGTTAAAATAAATAAAGCATTCATATCTCAAAAGCAATGTATTCGAGCAATAGCTGATATTGATTCGTGGACAACCTGCAAGCCTTTGTTTAAAAGCATGAAATTTCTAACCGGTCCAAGTATGTATATTCTGAAACAGCGTTGTTTGTTAAAATGCATCCTGAATGTTTTGTTAAAAAAAAAGATCTTGTGTTTTAATACTACATTTCCAAATAAATTATGTCTTCCGAATGTTAAAACTGAAATATGTAGCAGAAACTGGCCTCGTTATCTGTGCAAAATGTTTTAATAAATTACCTGAAAACTTAAAAACCTTGCCACTAAATAAATTTAAATATGTTCTACGCCGATGGCTAATTGAACCATGTATTTATGATATAAAAGATTTTTTAATAGCAAATTTGACATGAAGAATAATATTAAGTTTTAAATAATTGTGCTCTCTAATAAAGAATAAGTATATTGTGATTATCATTAAATAGTATCAAATTTATAATAATCAACTGCAGAATTATTTTGTATAGTTTTAGGTATAGTTTAATATTGCATGCTGTAATACAGTAAAATATTTGCTCAAAAATTATGAAGTCCACCAAATGTTACCATATTTCTGCAATAAATTGATTTCGATTTTTAAATTAAATTAATTTAGTGGTAGTAGAGTCACTGATGTTGAGCTCTGGTCCGAGGCGGCCCTGCAGTCCTGTTTTGACGACAATAATAATCAAGTTTACGTGACTGTATTATCTGGATAGGTGTGTGGCCGCGCGGTTTAACTCTCAGCAATTAGAATTTTTTATGCAGTTTATGGAGAGTGTAGAGGATTTTTTTATTAGTCTAAATAAAAAACGGTTTTTTGTAGTCGAACGGTGAAGACTTACTCAACCTGGAATATTATTTTCCAAAATACTTTTTTGAACACCCTGTATAGTTGTGCCATCCACAAAGACACGCCCCACTCGTCTTCCCGATCGTTTACAGTACAAGAAAACGCAGTGTGCGACCTGGATCAATCAGTAGTGGGGAAGCGTCTTCGTGGACGGCTGTCCACTGTAGCTCATTAACTGGAACCTTGATATTAAATTTGGAAGACATATATTGCCTTTTTTTAAAACTTTATACTTTTCCCAATTCCAGCTCGAACTAGACGAATCAATATCCAAAGCGCTGGACTTCAATTGGTGTTGGAAGCTGTGGAAGAAAGGGATGAAGCTAGTCTGCGGGGACATCACGCTCGTGAGTGTGAGCGAGATAGCCGCGGAGTATGACGACTTGCTGCCTCTACCTGGTAAAGTTGGAGGCACGAGGGTGAGGTAAGCTGAAGAAGTTATGTTTATTACAAATTAAAGTATTCATTAGTTACACGTTCAAATGTTGGAAACTGTACCTCCTATGAAGGAAGTAAATATGTTACTTAACTTTATGTGGCTGTGACGCGACTGCCGCCATTTTGACAGCGAGTGTTCTTGTCGCTTTGGTGTGCTTGTGCAATCAGTACATGTTGTCACGCACACACAGTTGCTGTATATATACAAGCGTAACGCACACATATCGCCGCACGTACAAGTTACATGAACCGTCTATAATCAGTTGTTTACAAAAAATTACAAAACCAACTTGTAATTAAACAATACTGTTTGTGATTTTCTTTCACAATAACATTAACTAAACGATGAAACAATATTCGTTTTCATCAAAGATTTTCCTTAAATTTCGAGTCAGATTTTGTCAGACAAAATAAACTGCGTGCTGCAGATACCGCGTGAAGCAAGACGACTCGTGGAGCCTCATCGACGCGGAGTCCTCCGCCAGGATCGAGCTGGTGGTGCCCTCGCAGACCTGCACCGTGAGACGCACCCACGGGGAGCCCATCGCTGGATACCAGGTCGCGTGAACATAGTTGCTAGTGATCACTTGTGGCTGGCGTTGTGTGTGCCTGTTGGATGATCATGAAATACTGTTTGACCTTATACATACAACTTTTTAAAATACATGAAGGGCCTGTTCCACCATGTGCTAATAAAGTGGCTGTTAGTTAAGTGGCTATTGACACTATATACCAGATACAACACTAAATACCAAGTTGATAATGACATTTTTCGCTTCACATGAATTCACTGTTAAATTACCTGGTAGTTATGGTTACCGGCCATTTATGAAATGGCGGAGTGGCAACGTCGCATTTTTGCGTTCGATTACTACGACGCAAATTATCATAATTTCAAAATTTTAATAATACTTTAAGGTAAAAAAGAATATAGGTAATTTTTTTGTGTTTTTCCAACAAAAAGAGTACGATCCGTGTAAGTTGCGACGTGTTGTGATTCCAAATAATAACAAGTTTTTTTTTTCTGTCATTTGGTTTGTAGTTAATGTTGCCAATTATACATATTTGTCAGTTTTTTAAGGTTCAAACTAAAAAGTAATGCATAATCAATAAAACCAGATTTTTTTACAGTTGTTTTCGTAGATTTTTACATAAGTTAATCCCCACACAAAAACACGGACGGCCATACATCAAATTAAAATTCAAATATTTATCTCTGAACATTGACAATTACTTGTGCTTATTGACGACAAATAAAACATGACTCTACCACCAGTTCGGAAAAACCTTCGTGAAGAAGAACTGGCAAGGAACTTCACGAGGATATTTTTTCAAAATAAATTTACAGTGTCTCTTTATGTCTATACAAAATGATTCTTATCTGCATCCGTTAGCTCGGCAAGTCTCCCCCCCCCCAAGTATTCAAACGACGAACACCCTCAAATGGTACCCGTTCACATGGCGGATCCAGCCATCACCCTCCTTAACCGGCTGTCACTCACTTTATCAGCACGTAGTGAAACAACCCCTAAATATTAGAATATATATTGTTTAAAACAAAATGCGAAGAAGTAGCTGGTAAATACGTCCTCAGACCCTCGCAGAAAAATATCCTAATACAACCTACGTGCCACCTAAAGATTCACTCATCCGGTCCTCTGGCTATGACTATCAAATTATATAATCATTTACCGTAAAACATCAAAATAGAAAAAAATGACAAAAGATTCATGCCCTTGCTAAAACAACTACTATTAAAAAAATTTTATAACACGACTTAGAATATTTAATTGATAAATTTCAAATGAATTATACATAAATAAGTATAACGAATATTATCAAAACAATTTATTTAATTTATAATGACCACAAAATGTCCTCTACTGCATTGCAATACCTACACTAGATGCACAATTTTACTTTTTATTGTATAAATTCTCTATTATCTAACTACCACCTGTAAAATTATGATAGCAATAAAGTATATTGAATATTTAAAAAAAATAGTTGAAAGATGTGATGGGAATCAAAATCAGATTTCCTCCGTTTATCACTCACGGCAAAAGAATGTGAAGTTTGAAAGTATCATATAACTTTACAGAGCATAACCCTAGAACCGAATCCAGAAATCCTAGCGAAGATCCTGGCTCTAGTGTCCGATCAACTGGACATGCTGCTCGAAGACTGGTACCCGTCTCTCGGTGAGTTACCATAATACTTTATATGACATATAAAATAGTATTAAAACAATAAAAGTTTTATTTAAAAAATTTTTGCTTCTCTAAAAGAATGAGAGTACGAATAGGCTACAGCCTGGGTGAGAGGTAGGGAGGAAATGGTTCAGTTTTTAAAATTGTTTAAAGTCTTTTAAAAATGTGCGCAGCTACCTAGCAAATGGAGGGACTACTACCTGCTAAATATCATATCTTCATATGAAGCTACTCACATAATTATGATAGAACTTCACATCGGGGAAGTTCGTTTGATCATTAATTTTTAGTATTATTATTAATTTTTGTTTGATAAATTTCTATTTAATAATGTTTTTTTTTAAATTATTTTCTTGATTAATGAAATTCATAAACGTGTTTAAACATAAACACTAGAATCGCGCTTCGATCACGAATATATAACCTTTTTTTATTTTATTTCAGTCGCTATGTTTCTTTGTGAAAATTGTGCAGTTTAAGCAACTTTTTGACTTGATTTAGGAGAAACAGTGCTGTTTCTTCTAATATCATGAAGGGCTCCAATGAGTGATGTCTCACATAAAGCGATAGGTCATCGAAGTGTAACATTGTCGCTATTTCATATTAATATAATTGATTAAAGTATAATAGCGCGAAACATCTTAATCCCGGTCGCCTGATTTACCTGTCAAATGGCTACAAATTGGCCACTACGCGAACCCAACCGACAATATACGACACGACACGACTACAAACGTTTTGTCTCGCTCGCACGCTCATGTTTTGCATCATTCTACCTCTTTTACGCCGGGGAGCAGTGTAAGTTGAGTTTGTGTGAGTAAATATATGTGTGTAGTACCGGAGCCAATCGTCTGGTACGCTGCGCAAGGACTTCTGCCGCCATACCACTTTAGGCAAAGCAGAAGACTCCCATGGCAACAGCCAAAGAATCCATCAAGTTCGGTGTTTCTCTGCTTATTAATATATTGGATGACCATCTTCAAGGTACCCGCTTCGTGCACACATCGGAAGGCCGCAGCCTCATCACGCGCCTGATCCCTTGTCCCGGCTGCTTGAAGCAACCCGACAACCAGGACCAGGACGCGCTGTGCGGCTTGGATGTTCGTATTACCTTGTAAACTTAAAACATTCGAATTTTTTTTGTTAGTACGCACTTATTGTTTGTCTTCTCAAAGTGTTATCTTTGTCGTTTATCTGGAATCGGCGTGCACGAACAGATTACCTCTGAAAAGAAGTATCAGCACAACATGATGCGTGTTAATTATACAGCATGGGTTTTAGAATGTTATAGCACTATACGGTCTATTTGGGTTACTTAGTAAGAGAGTCTGTTAAGTAAAAGCATGGGATAGCGCTAGTGTTGTTTATTTCATGCGACACGGATGAATCCTACGCCGTTTGCGTGCGCGCTGCCTGCCTACGCCTTACGTGGGCGTAAGTACATAGTGTGTCCCTACAATGTCATATTTAGACTTAGTATGACTCCATATAGACGACCGAAAAGTGTGAAGGAGAAAATCTCCTTTATGGAAATTTGCTAAAACAGAAAGAAATAAATTACAATTTTTTGTTAGTAATATTTTTTTTTTGTAATTTCAGGAATTCCAAAAAATAGATTTAGAAGTATTAGAGCGACCCCGTCTGTCGCAAGAGTCGAGGCTGTCTGACGCCGACAGCGGAGTGGGCGCCGAGTCGCACGGTATGTTACAACTGCCGGTATTGGTTTCCTTTATTTTATTTTCGTACTTAGTAAACGGTCACGCAATCCACCTTTTCATGACAGCCTTAATAATCCCACAGAGGGTATCAGCCACTACCAACTCAGGGATGGTTTGAGCCAGTGAACAGTCCACCACGCTCGCCAACTGCTCGTTGGCAGACTTTAAATATACCTTCGAAATAATTCCTAAAGTACTATGTGATTCAAATGAGAATAGGAACGTCAATGTCCTCTATCGTCAAATTTAACTTGAAAATTATGGTGTGCAAAGAAAACTTTTTTGCATAAAAATAAAGATTTATTTTACTTTATTTATAAGAGTTATTATATAGAAAATAATTTTTTCAATATAAAACTTTATTTAAAAAAAAAAGGCACAAACATTGCATTTTAGACTCTCAGGGTTTCGAAATTTTGTGGTTTCCACCTATTATTTCTGATTTAAATCCAATCGAATATATTCGGCACTTAATACAACAATCAAACATATCTCCGCAGCGTCGTCCCGCCTGGGCTCAGTGGAAGGAGTGGCCTACGCCACGCCACACACTCGCGTCGTCCACGCCTGGACAGTGGAACAAACCACAGCGGCGGCGTTAACGTGCACCCCCGTGCATTGTCCCACGCATGGGGAGTGTGGGATTAGCGGGTTAGCGCCGGACTTGGTAAGTAATTTAGAGATTTAAGACGGGATGTTCTTCACTTGCGCTGGTTCGCTGCTCCTCCTTTTCTGTGTTAAGCCCAACATGGGATGATTTACACGTTCACTTCTTTATTTGGGCGCGAACGCGATCCGTTAGTTTTTCGAGAAGATCACTAAATTGATTCCGCTGATTGTAAATGCAATAGGGTTCGTTTCGGTAACGGGACAGCGCGCGGCTAGTGTCGACCGTTGAGCCGTTGACGACGAAGTGGGAGACTCAACATCACTCGTCGACATATGATGTGAAGAAGGTTGACGGTAGATTCGGGTTAGAAACAGGAAGGCATTTATAAATTGAATATGAATATATAACCTACCCTACGTTATGTTAATTTGATCTATCACGGGAATTTATTAAAATAATTTTGTATACTAGAAGTGTATGTAATTGCTTGCCTTGTAAGTGAACAAGCGTGTGAACTAAACTCAAGGTTTTGTTGGTTGACGTTAGGGATCAGTTTAAATTGCCGTTGGTCCTATCATTTCCCTGGCTGTTCCCTTTTTTACTTGTTCCGTATCCGGCAATGCACGTGACTTTCCTGATCCATGAGGTACAGCGGCACCCATCCCATGGATATCTTTGGCGTAGGTACCATTGAATGTGATTATTACACCGACTTGTGACCGTTGTCTACCCTTAGGCTTCAGTTGTGATTGCCTATCGTCCAATATTCACCCTGGCCGTTCCAAATTCAAATTCAAATTCCTTACGTTTAAGCCGAACACAGTCACGTAAACCATTGTTAACGCTCTCCTTCTCTATCGTCCTTATCGTTTGTTTGCAATGGTGCGAGCGAGAGAGAGACCTATACTTGGACTAATATATATAAGTACTACTAAAATACTATATAAAATAACAGAAAACAGAAATCTTTTTATTTTCTGAGATTTATTGATTAATTTAATCATCTTTGGCACAAATTTATAATTTATTATAACATTTTTTTTTTTAATTATTTTTATTACAAAAAGACACTCCAGTAACATATAAATTAATTATTTCGAACACTTTACACTAGGGTGTATTGTCCGATACATGTCAGATTATGTACGTACATCAGTCATTCAGTATTCTGCATTATGAGTGTTACAATTTAACTCGAGTGAAGTCCTTTGTTATAATCTTAAATAGTAAGTAATCTTAATTAATAGTTGAATTAGATAAAGTTACAATACGAGGGGCTCCACAACAATCTACATAAATAAAAACATTAAAAGATGAGAATAAGAAGAAATCAGTTTATATAAACAAGGTGCAGTCGACAAACAATACAAATCCATAAATTAGATTTCCAATTTATAATTGGATTAAATCACATTACATTAATTAACTGTCCACACAAAATAACATAAAGATTAAGATTTAAAAAAAATACTAGTCAATAAAATAAAACATCATTATTTTGCCTAACTTATACAAAGCAATAAGTTAGGCATGGCATGTATTAATTGTGTATTTCTGTATTTGTTTTTTATTTGTAATTAATTCTATTTTCTCTTCATTTGCTATAACACGCTGTTGAAATACCAAACATATAAATATTGAAACCCTTCCTGGTACAGATGCTACTGGACATAGAGGAGTCGATGCGCGCGCGCTGGGAGCACATCTCCCGGCTGGCGACGTGCGGGCGCGGGGCGTTCGGCACCGTGCTCACGGCGGAGTGGAGCAAGCCGGACGGGCAGAGGATCAAGGTGGGCTGGCTGGTGGTTGTTATGCGACAACAGCAGGGCGCGACCTGTACATTGCGTGTTGGTTAAAGAGACTCCGGACAGCGTCGGTTCGGAGTATCATGATGTAGTAATTTCGCTATAATTCGAGCGTGCTATCTCTTATTTTAATGGAATATTTCTGTTTGTTTCGGGTGCCGTTTGAGGGTGCTCGACGTTCGAATTGGGGACGGGAGTCTTGCCGAGCTAACAGACCCAGATAAGAATAATTTTGTGTAGATATAAAAAGACACTGTACATTTATCATGAAAAAATAGACCCGTGAAGTTTCTTGCCTTCTTCGCGAAGGTTTTTCCGAACTGGTGGTCGAGTCATGCTTTATTTGACGTCAATAAGAACAAGCAATTGTCAATGTTGAGAAATACATATTTGAATTTAATATTCATAATATTGGTTTGGATATAATACTACTCCTACTTAATACTATAATACTCCCTTTATTAGGGAGTAGAGATCTCATTAAGCCTTATGATAATATTAGCTTTTAAGATTAACTTATGAAAAACTTTTACTGATGTAAGTGTCTTTAAACATTTTTGAAATAAACATTGTTATTATTATTATTTATTATTAATATTATTTAAGGATATTTTATTTTGACCTTGTCGTAGCCAGAAACCAAGACGCGGCCCACCTGACACTAAGTGGCGTGAATCGAGAATGTTATTGATTCATTGTACTGTTATGTATGTACTGTTGTCAGTTATTGCTGCGTTGGCGCAGGGATTGCTTTCGTTCCAGTAGGTACGCTGGCTGTTCCACCACGGTACCGTGACGGAGCCACGTCTACGTGGTTATTTTGTTGGTTATATTTTAACCATGGAAGGACTGTAGCACCAGACCATCTCTGAAAAAGAGAAACTAGACCCCCACTACGACCGCTAACACTTAACTACACATTTATTCAATATGTATATTATTGTCGACGGTTTATTCGACGGCCGAGTAGCGTAGTGGTCAGTAGCCGTGTCTCATACGCCGGAGGTCCCAGGTTCGAGTCCTGGCCGGGGCATTCATTTGTGTGATGAACACAGATGTTTGTTCTCGGATCAAATTTATATATGTATGTTTATTCTGGGTTCCCCTCAGTTCGCTGTATGGTCATCCATGACACAAGCTCTGCTTACTTTGGTATTCAGTTGGTGTGTTTGTCTGGGGATTATTATTGTCCGATTTTGATATTTCCAGTGACACTTCAAGATTTCGCGTCAATCGCTCATGAAAGCGATCACTTCCGCTTTTGGTTATTGATATCGTTCCTCTCTCTTTTGTTTTATTGCCGTGCAATCAATATATTAAAATTAATGTTCTCACTTAAATATAAATTATCGTTCCAGGTGGCGCTGAAAGCATTGCAGCCCGTGGCCCCGCCCACTAGAGACCCTGCGCTACTACAGAAGTACAAGGTGAGTTTGGATCTAAGGCGTCCCTCGCTGTGCCCACCCACTGGCTAATGCCAGTAGTGTTGGTTAGAGAGGCCCGGAGCCGACTGAGTAGCATGCTAGTGCATCTTAGTTCTTACAAGTAACTTGTTTAGTAAAAAGGCAAATTTTTTAACAGATTTTGGTAACGCCATCTAGTTATCTATTAAGAAAACAAATTTTATATATGCTACCTCACCTTCCACCCCCCTTCCCTCATAGTTATTTTGGGCAATGTAATTATAGATATCATTAGTTTTCGTGCGCATACCTCTGAGATTTTGATAATATAAAAAAGGAAGGTAATTGTGAAAACTCCAATGCATTTCAAATACACTTAACAGGTCACTGAAGTGTAGTCAGCAAGTCATGACTGGTGACAAGTTTCGCCGGTGTAGTCTCCGTTTTACGAATGTAGATCTTGCCGTTTCTTACCCAAACGAATTTATAAGAAAGACCACGTGCAGCAGCATGAAGGGATTTATGGACGGGAGACAGGTGCTCACCTAAATAAATAGTTTTCTTTTCTCCTCCAATGCCTATTGTGCTTGTGTTGCTGTGTTATGGAACTGCGAACTGCCGGGGAACCCAGAATAAACATACATATACATTATTTATATTTGACGGCCTGTTTGGTGTGGAGGTAAGTAGCCTTGCCTTTCATGCCAGAGGTCCCGGGTTCGAATCCTGGTAGGGGCAGATATTATTTTCATTTGCTTTCTAGTCATGGATGTGTATGTATGTTTATTTAAGTTTATTTCCAATATTTATATATAAAAAAATACCTATGTGTGTTTATATATTTCTTAAGTTTATTTATCCGATATCTAGTATCCATAACACAAGTTCTTTAATGATACTTAATTTGGACTAGATAATGTGGTGTGATTGTTCGAAATATTCATTATATATTTATTTATAAAAATAGCAACAATCATGACCCAATAACAAACATTTATGTTAATCACACAAATGAATGCCCCGGCCAGGAGTCGAACCCGGGACCTCCGGCGTATGAGGCAGGACTACTAACCACTATGCCTCTCGGTCGTCGAGAGTCGTAGAGTAATATTTATATATCCGTTCCGTGGTTCGCTAAGTCTGCTGGGGCAAAGTTTCACAACTAAGACGTGGTTTGGGTAAATATATGCTTGTATACTAGGTTTGTCCGCGGTTTCGTTCGCGCATCCTTAGGACATTGTTCTTTTGTTCTACATATATTACATTTTCAGGATTCAAGTTGGTCTACAGGTTAATCCAGGTTATGTTCGATCTAAATGTCATCTTAATCCTTTCAGTTGGTTCTGCGTGTGATCGAGTTACAATCATTCAAGTACGAACGTTCACCTTTATAATATTAGTAGGACCAAACCTTATATAGTAATGTGTGCTCCAGGCGGACCTGTCCCGCTGGCAGCGCTCGACGCCCGCGTCCGCCACGCGCGCCTACCTGGCGCTGCGCCAGGAGAGCCTCGTGCTGCAGGCGCTGCGGCACCCGCACACGCTGCGCCTGCTGGGCCTGTGCGCCGCGCCCGCCGCGCTGCTGCTGCCGCTGGCGCCGCTGGTCAGTCTATTGATAAATCCCCAGACAACCACTCCAACTGCATGGCCCCGAAGTTAGTAGAGCTTGTGTTATGGATGCCCATACAGTGAACTGGGAGGTAGACCCAGAATAAACACACTTACACGACGACTTGTTTGGTATGGAGGTAAGTAGCCTTGCCTTTCATGCCAGAGCTCCCGGGTTCGAATCCTGGTAGAGGCAGATATTTTATCATATTTGCATACCTCCGGCTGGAAAAAATTATGAAAATTCATTTCAGCCCTGTTGTAGCGACAGGAAATGTGTACGGAAATCTATTTCTAACCGCGTCTCTCTGTTTTATTTTTTTAATGTAGGACGAGAGTCAGGCCGATGCCAAATGACAAAAAAATCTTGAGGTCTGAAAAATGGCACTGGCTACATGCTTCATCTTACCTTAAACTAAAAACTTGGCTTTATAGGATTTGTTACCTTTGCCTCTTCCGCAAATTAAGTTGAAAAAGAAAGTGAAAATCAAATAGATGCGCGCGATTTCCTTTTGTTTGTGTCTGAATTGTTGCGATAGTCTTCTTTTTAACTCGATTACGAAATGTCTAGCGAGAGTGAAGATTCATTGACGCCGCGTGAATTACAAGAAACTGTTCAAGCAGTCTCAGAAAACTTTTTAGCCTGATAACTCCGGGGAAAAGTACAGCATTCTATATTTATTTACATATCGTGGAATAATTGCGTTTTTTTTTACTCTAAGGCGTAGTACAAAGCGCTATATGTCTCTCGGAAGAGTGCAATTCCCAACTTCTGTGTAATCAAACTGCACCCTCGTTGGTGATCGCTCACTCTCTCCTTGATGAAAGATGTACTGTATTCTAATTAGAACTCATTCGTTCAGGGCGCCCTGGACGGCATCCTGCGGCAGTACCAGGCGTGCGGGTGCCGCGTGCCGCCGCGCATCACGCGGGCCGTGGCGCTGCAGATGGCCCGGGCGCTGGAGTACCTGCACGCCATGCGGGTGCTGTACCGGGATCTTAAGGTATGTCTGCGGATGTTTGTCAACCTTCAAGTCGGTACTTCGCAGAGCCATTCTAATGGTGATTACAGTACTCCATGCAGGACTGTAGATATTTCGTAGCAGTTCAGAATTGAAGTACCGTCTAACCTTCGAGATGACCTTTTTCGCAGAGAAGAAACACGGCTGGGTTTTTGACGGATCGCATTTAACCAGATTGATACGCCCAATTTGGCTACGCTACGCTACGTCAATCCGATTAATCAAGAACTTTCTAAGATGCTGGATATCTGGCAGACGCATCTGTGAATTGGATGTATAGCTCTCAACAACAGTGCTTCCATCGGCAAACCCGATTACGCCCGCTGACATGCAGCAAGAACAACGTTGCGTAGAGAACAAATCCATCCCCCGGCATTAATTACCTCTGTCTGTTGATAAAACCCAATAGACTTTTGCTTGGTGTACAATTACTTTATGAAATTGATGTTCGTAACATTTCGTTATTTCACATTTCGTGTATTGTGTTATCGAAAAAGGGTTAGACGTCTGTCTTCTATCTCACCTGATGGAAAGTGACGATGAAGACGAAGGTGTGACACGTCTATCCACGAGATTTCTATTCACTCGACGCTTGAAAGAACAAGGACGCAGGCAGTTCATTCCACACCTTGGCAACCCGCACCAACAAGGAACTATCGAAGCGTTTGGTTCGACTTCTTGGGATATCTACTATAAAGGGATGGAAGGTCTGTCTGTGTCTAGTAGTCCGATGCAAGAAGGGTGTGGGTTCAACCTGATCAAAAAGACCATTCGCGCACTCTCCAAAATGTAATCTGTAGAAGACTGCTAAACTGTTAATTAACTGTGTATTTGTTATCTAAGTTTGTGACGGTTGTCTATTTCGACCTCTTTTTGTCAGTAAATTTTATTTTTTTGTCGTTCCCGACGTAATTTTAAACTAGGAATTACGTAGTGTCGGAGAACGGCAATGTTTTGATTTGACAAGCCAGTCACGAAAAATTATCCATCATAACAACTAGAATCTATTTATTTATTATTGTTTCCGAGTTTATTATTCAAAATTACATGTTTATC
Source organism: Marasmarcha lunaedactyla (assembly GCA_923062675.1). NCBI lineage: Eukaryota > Metazoa > Arthropoda > Insecta > Lepidoptera > Pterophoridae > Marasmarcha > Marasmarcha lunaedactyla. The sequence continues at coordinate 1,259,144 of OV281367.1, read as the reverse complement.
AATTTTTTATTATCTACAATCAAAGTTTTCATGAAATCAATAATTTATTTTTACGTACACGAGTGTGCGTAGCCAAAATTTTTGGTAAGGATTCTCATTCATTAAAATTTTATTTTGTTGTTACTTTTTCTTTTCAGATCAAATTTAATTGTATAAATGTTTCTGTTTTATTTTGTGTGACTATTTTTTATTTCAATTATGTTTATATTTTTTGTTTGTATTTACAGGCATTTTTGTATATTTTTAATTTTACTGCAAAATAAACATAGAAGAGAGCTTTGGTATTTCCTTTCTGGACCCTCAATTACCACTCCGCAAACAACGCGTTACAAGTTTTTACATATGCCTTTGGTGTTTCCAGTCTGAGAACGTATTAGTCTGGGAGATGCCGACGCCGCAAGAAGCCCTCGCCGCCGAGTACAGTCCCGATCCCGTCAAAGTGTTTGTCAAACTTGGTGACTACGGTTAGTACTAATAATAAAACTAAAATTATGAAATCTACGATAAAAAGTAACGTTTTCTTGAATTATAGCCATACACTCTCGGTAAAGTGAATTTTCATACAATACTTAATTTGCTATATTATTAATTTTATTTTGTACTGTGTAATTTTATATTCCGGTTAACTTGTAGCGTTTTGAAAACTGTCACCCCTTCATGGCTCTGGGTCAATAGATGACCATGGTCTATGGTCATTCGTAATAGTCTATAGTACGCCTAATATAAAATAACGACACCCTCAGAAAACACACATATATAAATATAAACAACCATGATCCGAGAACAAACATCTGTGTTCACACAAATGATTGAAATGATCACGATAGATTGACCACGGCAACTGCAAAGATGCCGAAACGTCGAAATAATTTTAAAATTAACTAAAATATACGCGATAATATCCGGTAAAAAGTGTTTTATTTAAAGTATGTATCGTGAAAACTTAAGAAAAGATTTAGCTTTAGTCTCGTAATCATTTACATAACCGTCAGCTTATCTAAACAAAACTTATTTTTTCAAATTCATATCTTTATTTCTCAACATTGACAATTTAGTTGTTCTTATTGACGTCAAATAAAGCTTGACTACACCACCAGTTCGGAGAAACCTTCGTGAAGAAGAACTGGCTAGAAAGTTTCCTACGTCTGTTTCCAGGGATAAGCCGCATGGCGTCCACTACCGGGATCAAAGGGTTCGGAGGCACGGAAGGCTTTATGGCGCCCGAGATCATGAAGTACAACGGTGAAGAGGAGTACAACGAGAAGGTAGACTTGTCGCCTCGCTTTGTTGCTATTCTTAGAGATTCATCTTCGGGATGTGTCGTTGTTGTATTTCTAGGATTCTTTATAGACTAAAAATAACGCCCGATTTCTGATATCTGTCTAATATTAACTTTAAATAACAAAATAAAATAAATATTATGTATTTTCAAATCTTCAAATCAACGATATGCTGTATAAACATTTATAAAGTAATTTAAAAACTGTCTGTCTGTCTCTCGTCGTCATTGTATGTAGTCTAATTCTTTATAGCGTTGCAGTTCTCTATAAAAGCATTAAAAAAAATATTAAAAAAAATCTCTAGAAAATCACACCAACTGTATGGCCCTAAAGTAAGCAGGGCTTGTGTTATGGATGACCATACAGCAAACTGGGAGGACCCAGATTAAACATGACAGACATGTATAAATATGAACAAGCATGATCCGAGTACTAACATCTGTGAATAAATGGTCCTGATTATTCACATGGCTTCTTCTCCTTCATTTGTACAATTAGTTACAATATATGTATCAGTGACAGTAACAACGCATAATGATCGCCAGGTGGACTGCTTCTCCTACGGCATGCTGCTGTACGAGATCATCACGCTGCGCCAGCCCTTCGAAGGGCACGAGGCGGTGAAGGAAGCCATCTTGGACGGGGCCAGGCCTGCGCTCTCTCCTAGGGTACGAAACCATATATAATGTATTTTGACCTGAAAGTGTGAGAAGGAGGGTTACGTTTGTTGAGTGTATGTGTGTAAAGAAATATACCTATTATTTATTTATTATATAAACGGACAACCAGTGAGTAATACTTTAGGACTTACAACTAAATATTCTTATAGTAACAAAGAGATAAATGTACACTCTACTTAAGGCTGCCACAACATGCATACATAAGAAACTGTGACAAAAGTTAACTAAATTATTAAATAATTTTTACAAATTGGATAATTAAAAATCAAAGATTATGCAATAAAAGTGTTTAAGTGTTTGATCAGAAATTAAAGAATTTGATTAGTATAGCCGCACACTCTACAGCATAAACCGTTTGATGGATTTCAACATATGTATCTTTACATTTGTCTCAGTTGTGGGAGTGAGGGAGTGGGAAGAGGAACTACATGGGAAAACAGCAGTCGATTTTTTTTTATTCGTCAAAATCATCATCTTGTTCTGTGCGTTTATTGCCGGCGAACGGCAAGTCAGATCTCTTCTCTCTTCAGGGTTTCTAGATAAAATAAAGCCCATGTCGCACTCTGTCCCCACGCAGACAGTCACCTCAATCTCCCCGTCACTCTAGGTCGACGTGGGGGGGGGTCAAACAAACACAATTTTACTTGAATAACGTCAATATGAAGTGCGGAACTAGAATCTGTCCACGCTGACTCCGTACATAGCTGCGCTGCGGTGCGCGCCAGAATGTGTTGACATCGGTAATACAGCTCATATCTGATCCATGGATAAATTACCATATACAATGTTGGTAAAAGCGAGAGGCATTAAATGAAACCACATATTTTGTTTATCATTATCAGGCTACACAACAAAAATCAGATCAATGTAAGCAACAGTTTAGTCACAGGAATGTTTTTTAGTTTTTACTTAGCTTCATTTAAACACTCTGTATCTTCCCGATCACCTGATCGTAAGTTTGTACTATAGGCATATGTAGTTATCTAAACGACAAAATTCACGCGAGCGACGCGACGTTGCCAGTTCGCATCGTAAGTTTGCAGTACAAACAAGGAAGAACACTGTTACTAAATCTTTCCTTAAAAGAAAGTACAGATCACGGTTATCTCACTCTAATGTAATAAACGTAGCAGAAATAGAAATAGATCAATATGTTGCTATGGCGCCGGCGGCGGCTCGGCTAATTAGGTCAAGGGCACAATTTTTACTTTATTTAGTGCGAAGACGCGTTGCATCCGGGGTGCACGGTGCGCAATTCAGCACAGAGTATTGTCGCTCACGCGTCCCACTACTAATGTTAAGTTTTTATTGCGATAGGACACGTAACTGAGTATTTTAGGTTTAGTTTTGTGAGAAGTTTTTAATTATTTTGTAAGTACGTAAGACATCCGCAATGCCTCGTGCTACATACACGGCGTCAGCATACACTGACATGATTTTAATCTACGGGGAATCCCACGGAAACGCAGCTCTAGCTCTGCGAACTTACCGAGAAAGGTATGGAGACAGCCGCACGTGCCGTAGGAACGCTCACACCATAGTATTGGCAGTACAACGGGCACGGGAAAACAAACCATTAGCAGCGCATCAGGAGGGAGTCCCACCGCAGCAGATACCTACTGCGCGCGAGCAACAGATTCTTGATTATTTTGACCGCAACCCCACATCGAGTCTGCATAGAGCCGCACGCCAGTTTAGAGTTTGCCATAGAACCGTGCACAGCATTTTAAAAAGAAATAATCGCAAACCGTACAAATTTAAAAAAGTTCAAGCCCTTTTAAGAAGGGATTTGCCAGTCAGGCGTACTCACTGCCAGTGGATACTTGACAAAGTTACTGACGACCCGAATTTTTTATTAAATGTCATGTGGACCGACGAGAGCACATTTACAAGCAATGGCATATGGAACCAACAAAATCTCAGATACTGGAGTATTGAAAATCCACGCATGATTCGGGAGTCAGGGCATCAGCACCGCTTCTCTGTTAATGTGTGGGTTGGTATACACAGGGACCAGATTATTGGCCCTGTCTTTATTGACGGCACCCTTAACGCGGATAAATTTTTGGAGATATTATCCGGTCCCGTTGCTGAATATACCGAAGAACTACCCTTAGCCGATTATCGGCATTTATTGTACCAATTGGACGGAGCTCCTTTACATTCCGTGATGTCTTCCAGAGAGCTACTCACCGAAATGTTTGGATAGCAATGGATTGGTCGATTTGGACCAGTACGATGGCCACCACGGTCCCCGGATCTCATTCCAATGCATTTTTTTATCTTGGGGTTTGTGAAAAGTGAAGTGTACGCGACAGACGTGAATACCGTAGAGGAACTTAAAAACCGGATTATTTTAGCGTTTAATAAATTAAAAAGTTTAACAACAAACAGTGACCTTATTGCACGGTTAAATAACAATATTATACGTCGTTATAATTTGTGTACCATTGCAAACGGCGGACATTTCGAACAATTGAAGATTTAATGTGTAAGTGTTACAATTAATTATTTTGGTTTATTATTTTCATTGATCATACCTTCCAACGTTACCTACAACACATGTTTACATTATCATCCACATCAAACCCGGGCGCTTCGCTGTGTAGGTAGGTGTGCGAGCCGGTGAGCACGCCGCCGCACGCGCTATGCTACTCAAATACTACGTTGCCAATTTGTTACGCAGGTGGCGGCAGGCTACTCAACAAAGGATGTTTACATTTTAACTTAATTATTAAGCTATTTAAGTTCTTTGAAAAACGTTTTTTCGTATACTTCTCGTAAACTTTTTTTTAATAGTTTCGGATTAACAGTAGGCACTTATAGTATATGTGGTTTCATTAAATGCGTCTCGCTTTTATCAACGTTGTATAGATATAAACCTAACAGCGATGAAATAAAATTGACGGGTTTTAGTAAAGTTACACCTTAGTTACACCAGTTGACCAATTAATATAACTAAATAAATTAATTGTGCTTCTAATAAAAAATAGAAATAAAATTCCTATCGATATTTTTTATTTCTTTTCTCAAATTCGATAATTTTGAGTTAAACTGTTTTGAGTTAAAATATCATTTTCGGATACAAGCGGAGGTGCTCCAACCGAGTATGAAACTAGGTTTGAGTTGTAAACTTCGAGGGCCTGTGTATTTAAAAACTATATTAATATTATACAGTATGGATACGCACTCGTAGAGACACACTCTGTAGATTTGCTGCACTAGGTCAATGAGTCAATGAACTTGAATTAACATTATTTAGGTACTTAGTTGGAGAAATGCGACGTTGCCACGTAGTGCGTTATTTGCCGAGCGCGGGAATTCCCCTGAGCGGGGCGCGTGCAGGGTGGACACACCTGCCGCCCTACCGTAAAAGGATGCAGAGTGCAAAATCATATTTTTGAGAAAAATGACAATAACCCGACAAACTTGTTTTCTAAAGTTGTATGTAAGATAGCATGTTATAATCAGTTAGTTACCACTGTTTTGTAAAGGGAATAATAATCGGTTAATAAATAAGTTGAAAGAGAAAATTATTCGAGATTATGTTTATAATGTTTAGCTTTAATCACTCAGTACATAGTGTTTTTAAAATTATCATAACGGTTTTTACAAAAAGCGTTCTTATTAAAAATGATTATGTGTAATTAGAGATAAAATACATAAAGAAGTAGACAGTGAAATCTTATGAATTGTTTTTACGTGTTACGCCTAGACTGGACGAGTCGAATCGCTCCTGTTAAAATTCATAAATTCAATCGTAAAAACAAAAAAAATTTACATTCATTATAATAGGTACATAGACCTTTCCTTAAAATAATTTGTTTAATTGTTAGTAACAATAATAATAAAAACTCTAATAACGCAAACATACTCTTATTTTAGTGCATTGATGATTATCATAGTTCCTTTTCTTAGGTACGTAATTGTAAATAAGTATTGAATACTAACAATTGCACCAATTGCACTATTTATGACTTATGTCTTTTGCCAACTGGGAAGTTATGTTTCGTCACTCCGCACTCGTCAGTTCACCGCTAGACTTCCGGGCCACTGCGCATGTGCTTATTGCAGAGATTTTGATACTCGGCTCGCGCTCGCGCATTGTGCAGTAATTATTGTAAACTGTGGTTATTAGGTAGTTTAATTTATTCAGTATTTATTTGTTATGGTGAAATTGACACTAGGTACTTTACTTTTGTGTGTGTGTGTGTGTTTTAACAAAATGCCGCGATAACAGCATTTTTACAGTGCTGCAGAGTATACATACATGATTTTAATGTAAAGGATAGTGCGCCATGATTGGGTTTATTTTCAGTTCAGTTAAATCGTGACGAAATAAAAAAGCACGGTTAAAAAATGAAAGTAAGTGATTTTTTCTCATTACGTCGCAAACCGTTAAACAACAATCGAAGATGGCGGCGCCGTGCTGCCTATCGCGCCATGCGTGTGCATAGTTGCCACTCTTCTGCTGAGGCTAAGGTACGTTGTCTAAACAGAGTGTTATACTGATACTGCATTTATTTCGCTATTTATTTTGTTTGAAAATGAAAGTTATTTAATTTGCGGTTTTTCGTGTAATATTCGATTATGTTATACTTCTGTGGACTATTATTACTTGTGGTTTCATTTTTTGCCCATGAGTGGTATCCACACTGTATATTACTATACTTAATTATATTCCCGCGTAAAAGTGTCTTAACATTCTTCATATATTAGGCAAGATATTTATGCCGCCTCACATGTTGCAAGGCGACGATGAACAATATAACGATACATGCCTGTACAACAGGTGCACATTCACCCTTTGATCAAAACTTGATGCAGTTTTATACAAATATGACATTTTACTGCCCACAATTGTTTACACAAACCTACGTGCATGACTTTAAATTGTATTTTATTTATTTATTTATTACTTGGTACAGCTACAGTATACAATTTAATACACTAGAATTTCAGCTTATAAACTAAATAAAACATAATTAAAAGTGCACACAGATAATTGCTACGCACAGCATTCGCAGTTACTCGTATTATTATAACAATAATATTTAAATCTTTTATCTTTAAAGGCTTAAGTCCATAGTGTTTGAGCCGTCGGCCGATGATGTTTCAGCGTATAATACCGTCATGATTATTTTTAATAGATTGACTATATAGTCATGAACCATATTTAAAAGGTTTTTGAACTAACTTTTTTGTTTTTGGTATTTAAATTAAATAATGAAGTCAAGGGAAATCTTACGTACAACACTAGAGTCACGTGACCAGAATCTTAATTAGAATATAGAAAGAAAACACATTTATACATTAGTTAGACTAACCTAAAGGCTTTTAAAGGAAGAGGTCTGTACCCGCGACAAGTCGAGGAGGTCTCAAAATGCGAGAAACTGACGCTACTGAGCCACATTATTTCTCGACCCGAAGCGAGTGTTTGTCGCGTTTACACACCTTCTCGGCTAATTATGCTAGCCCTGTGCAACTTTAATAGACGCAAACAAGTTTAACCTTTCGCGCTTATGAAGCTTGTTTTCAGCTTGAGTTCTTATTGTCTAACACAGGAGAGTTTTTTTGGATAATTGAGTTTATTTTATGATAAAATACGTTCTTATATAAAAGAAAATAAAAAAGGAAATAACATGGGAAGAAAAAAAGTCAAAAAACAGGAAAACCGAAAGAGCACATCCACTTGTTGCAAAATAACAGAGCGAATATTGGATTGACGTATTTGAATTTTGAAGTTTGGTGATAGGGGTCCCGAACTAAAAAAAAAACAAAACTCACAAAAAGTTATAGTTGCAATCGAAATAATGCTTTGCAAGATTATACAATTAACATAATTAAGTTTGTAATATGTTTTTGATTTTTTTTATTTAGTTTCATATGTTTACTTTACTGTTTATGAAAAGTTTTATGCCTTTATCTTTAGAATAAGCCTAAAATGCAAAATAATAACTTATTTTGCATTGAATCAGTAACCCCAACGTTGCGCAGCTATTGTATGGAGACTCCTCACGTTTAGTTTCTTATCGAGATAATTTTATTGGGAAATATTTTAGTTCTGATACTTTTTTTAATAATCATTTACATAAATGATACGAATTATCGTGCATTCCATTCGTCCATTAAGTGCTGAAACCAAAAGCTTACTGACAGACTAAAATAGACTTATGCCCGTTTTCACCAACAGCCTCTAAACAGTAACCTAACTAAGGTTCCCTTATCTTAAGGGCTCCCTCAAATCATCCTCTAAACTAATTTCTGTTTCACCATCCTAAGGGCTACCTAAGTAAGCGTCCCCTAGTTAGGTGACGTTTAGTGCGGAGGTACTGCGTAAACGTTTATCGATAAATTATTTGAGTTAACGATTTTATTGATATTTAGTTGAAAAAACCAAATAAAACCCTTAAATTAACGTCATTAACTCCAGTTTATTTTAAAAAAGAAGGGTACGGCTTGTAAATATTAGGTAAATTAAAAAAAGTTGCAAAATTACTTTTTTGGCTGTATGGCAAATCTCATCAGTGCTTAAAAAATCGCTGTGACATTTTAATCTGTGGTCTTGTTTTTTCACAATATAATTTGTTTGTGCATGGGCTAGATCCCTTTGCCTTCCCCTAAGGGTAAAGAATTAAAAAAATAATAATTTGTTTGTTGTTGTAAATAAATAATATACACACAGATAGCCATCACAATTCTTATAATTCAGCGTACTTACCAGTCATCGTGGAATTCTAACAAATGTTCAAGATTTTGCAATATAAATAAAATACTCTCTTTTGATAACCTGAATCTTATGAAAAAGTCTTTGTCGTCAAATTTTTGAATCCTTCGATCTTTCCCGGTAAATACGAGGTCGTCTAAACACTGGTCACTTCAAAATTCTTCATCTTCAATTGCTTCAAATGAATATCTTCAAATAAATCGTGGTCACTATCCATTTTTATCACTAGGAGTAATTATTGTTCGGAAATCGGAAGGATATCTCGCAAAATAGCCTAAAAATATACGTCACCTAAGTGTTACGGGGTCGTCAATTCATCCCCTAAATTATAAGGGCTCCCTAATGCTGAAGGTGTCACTTGATCGTCGGTGAAAACAAAACTTGCGTTAGGTGCCCCTTAAATTGGCATAGGAGACACTTAAATTTTAGGGGCTACTGGTGAAATCGGGCATTAACC